>OY804603.1:11856513-13151651 GCA_963680895.1 Fragum sueziense | reverse complement strand
AACGGCGACGGATATTTATAAACAACTTTGCGATTAAGTAACGTCAAACACATTGAAAAGTATATTATATGACAGTGGAAATGCTGTAGAATGTTTTGCAGTACGGAATTCAAATTTCGATGTCGATTACGCAAATAAGGCTTAATCCCAGTTTGTCCACCAAAAATTGCAGTGTAACAATTAGAATTACGTCGCAGAAAAAATGAAAATTTCGTTTGATATTTCGTGAATTAATGGCTGAAATGCAACAAAACTGGATAGAAGAAATATTATTTTTCTCTATTTCTATAATATATACAAGAAAAATAGTTAGCATAATAAAAGAAGCATCAATGATATAAAATGTGTGTGGACAGAAATTGTTTCAGGTCGTTGAAAACTCTACTTTTTTACCCTTTAGAGTTTAAGAAATACCGGTTCCCTTATTCATATAGCAATTTAATTTCAATATGGAAATATTATTTTTTTCTTGTTTGTCATATCAAAATTTCAACGCAAAATAATAAAACGCAAAAAAGATGTTAAAATTTGTTCGTGTGGACAAAAATTTTATAAACGTAAACTTTTTTTAATTGGCGTAGCCTTAAAAGTATCTATTTGGCGCATTTTAAGACGAAAATGAAACGAATCAAAGTGGCGTTAAAGCTTAAAAGTGCAAAAGACAGAAATAGTGGAGATTTTCTTAAAACACGGTCTTGTCTTTTTAAATCACATTAGTTTGTAAAGAGAGTAAGCATGAAAATCACAACACAACCGTCTACGTAAAAACTTCAACGTTCCGCAATTATTAGAATAATGACGTTCGCTAGTTTGACGTTACATTTAGTTCCCCAATACCGTGCGCGTCGTCTTCTGTGATGTGTCTTTTGGTTGCTTTGACAAGACGTGAAAATAAACAGTCTCTGTTCAATGCTTGAATATATCACAGTGTAAATTCGTCGACTGGCTTTGTGGTTTCCACTTTGACAGCACTGCCTGAATGCTTGGAACTTAGGTATTTACGCTTCTCACATCAGTTTATTTTATAGTTTTATTGAATAAAATCTGCCTTAGATTTTAAGACACAACATAGCCTGGTTAAAAATTGTTCAGTGCAGTTTTTAAGTGGCCATAATATGTGGAAAAATCCCGGTTACTACAGTGAAATTTGAAAGTGATATCGTCACTGGAGTGACGATATCAAAATTCATTACACTGAGAAAATCAAGGATTTCACAGCTAGGAATGTAATAAGTAGGTAGTATATTGAAAATTAGAAATTTTTCGAAAAATCTGTCTCAAACAGTGTAAAAACGACTGTCCATCTTTAAGCTCTTCTTTCAGCCATGGAATGTACCGGAAAGTTGGTTTTTGGCATGGATCCTAATTCTGTACGTATGTAACAGCAATGCAACACAAAACTTCCAGTAGTACCTTAAAAAAGAGAAAGTTGTGAAAAATGTTTCCTAGACTGTAAAAATATTTTTTCATTTTTCCAATAAATCTGTTCTCCATGGAATGTACCTTAAAGTTTTTTGTCAATGGTCTTATTTTGTACATACGTAACACCATTACAGTACAAAAAGTTCATTTTGTAGGTAGTATATTGAAAATTAGGAATTTTGGGAAAACCTGTCCCAAACGGTGTAAAAACGACTGTCCACCTTTAAACTCTTGTTTTAGCCATGAAATGTGCCGGAAAGTGTTTTTTTGGCATGGATCCTAATTCTGTAAGTATGTAAAAGCAATGCAAAACAAAACAAATATTCTAAAGATAGTACCTTGAAAAAGAGAAATTTCTGAAAACTGTTTCCCAGACGGTGTAAAAATGAGTTTTTCATTTTGCCAAAAATTCTTTTCTCCATGGATTGTACAGAAAAGTGCTTTTTGAGTCAAGGGTCTTATTTTTAAATAGGTAACAGCAATACAGCACAAAATACCATTTTGTAAGTAGTATATTAAAAATAAGGAATTTTTGGAAAAGTATGTCCAAATTTACGACTGTCCACCTTCAGCTCTTTTTTTAGCCATGGAATATACCGGAAAGATATTTGTAATAACAAAGCAACACAAAACTTCCATTCTAACAGCATAAAATACCATTCTGTAGGTAGTACATTGAAAATTAGCACTTTTTGGAAAAATCTGTCCCAAACGGTGTAAAAACGACTGTCCACCTTTAAACTCTTCTTTTAGCCAAAATGGTGTAAATATGAATTTTTCCTTTTCCAAAAATGTTTTCTCCATGGAATGTATCGAAAAGTGTTTTTAGTCAAGGGTTTTTAATTTTTACGTACGTACCACCGATACAGCACAAAAATACCATTCTGTAGGTAGTACGTTGAAAATTTGGAATTTTTGGCAAAATCAGTCCTAAACGGTGTAAAAACGACTGTCCATCTTTAAACTCTTCTTTTAGCCATGGAATGTACCGGAAATTGGTTTTTTAGCATGGATCCTAAATTTGTATGTATGTAACAGCAATGGTACACAAAACAACCATTCTAAATGTAGTATCTTGGAAAAGAGCAATTTGTGAAAAATGTTTCCCAAACGGTAAAAAAGGAATTTTTCATTTTTTGGAATGTACCGAAAAGCGTTTTTCGTCATGCGTCTTATTTTTGACGTATTAACACCAATACAGCACAAAAATACCATTCTGTAGGTAGTAAAATGAAAATTAGGAATTTTTGGAAAAGTCTGTCCCAAACGGTGTAAAAACGACTGTCCACCTTTAAACTCTTCCTTTAGTCATGGTATGAACCGGAAAGTTGGTTTTAGTCACGGACCCTGGTTTTGTGTATGTATGTAACAGCAATAACACACAAAAATACCATTTTTAAGGTAGTACTTTGAAAAAGAGAAATTTGGGAAAAATGAATCCCAAGCGGTGTAAAAAGGAACTTTTTATTTTTCCAAAAAAATCTTTTCTTCATGGAATGTACCGAAAGTTGTTGTTTTAGTCAAGGGTCTTATTTTTGACGTATTAACACCAATACATCATAAAAATACCATTCTGTAGGTAGTACAATGAAATTTAGGAATTTTTGGAAATATTTGTCCCAAACGGTGTAAAACGACTGTCCACCTTTTAAACTCTTCTTTTAGCCATGGTATGTACCAGAAAGCTGAGTTTAGTCTTGGGTCATAATTTTGAACGTATGTAACATCAATACAACATAAAACTAAATTTCTAAAGGTATTGCCTTGAAAAAGAGAAATTTGTGAAAAATGTTTCACAAACGGTGCAAAAATGAATTTTTCATTTTTCCAAAAATTGATTTCTCCATGGAATGTACCAAATAAAAAGTATTCTTAGTCAAGGGCCTTATTTTGTACGAACGTATCACCAATACAGCACAAAAATACCATTCTGTACGTAATACATTGAAAATCAGGATTTTTTTTTAAATCTGTCCCAAACGGTGTAAAAGAGAAATTTGTGAAAAATGATCCCCAAAGAGTGTAAAATGATTTTTTCATTTTTCCAAAAAATATTTTCTTCATGGAATGTACCGAAAGTTGTTGTTTTAGTCAAATGTCATATTTTGGACGTATTAACCAATACAACACAAAGATACCATTCTGTAGGTAGTACAATGAAATTTAGGTATTTTTGGAAATTTTTGTCCCAAACGGTGTAAAAACGACTGTCCACCTTTTAACTCTTCTTTTAGCGTTGGCATGTACCGGAAAGCTGGTTTTAGTCATGGGTCATAATTTTGTACGTATGTAACACCAATACAAAAAAAACCACCATTCAAAAGGAATTGCCTTGAAAAAGAGAATTTTGTGAAAAATGTTTCCAAACAGTGTAAAAATGAATTTTTCATTTTTCCAAAAAATGATTTCACCGTGGAATGTACCTAAATATTTTTTTTTAGTCAAGGGTCTTATTTTGTACGTACGTATCACCAATACAGCACAAAAATACCATTTCAGTACGTAGTACATTGAAAATCAGGATTTTTTGAAAATCTTTCCCAAACAGTGTAAAAACGAATGTACACCTTTTAACTCTTCTTTTAGCCATGGTATGTACCGGAAATATAGTTTTAGTCTTGGATCCTGATTTTGTTCGTATGTAACAGCAATACAATACCAAACTAAATTTCTAGAGGTCTTTCCTCGAAAAAGAGAAATTTATGAAAAAATGTTTCTCAAACAGTGAAAAAATGATTTTTTTATTTCCAAAAGTTGTTTTCTCCATGGAATGTATCGAAAAGTGTTTTTTTTAAGTCAAGGGTCTTATTTTGTACGTACGTATCACCAATACACCACAAAATACCATTCTGTTGGTAGTACATTAAATATTAGGAATTTTTGGAAAAATCTGTCCCAAACGGTGTAAAAACGACTGTTCACGTTTAAACTCTTCTTTAAGCCATGGATTGTACTGGAAAGTGGTTTTTAGTCATGGATCCTAATTCTGTTCGGATGTAACAGCAATATCATACAAAACTACCATTCTAAAGGTAGTATCTTGAAAAATAAATATTTGTTAAAAATGTTTCCCAAACGGTGTCAAAAGAACTTTTTCATTACTCCAAAAAAATCTTTTCTTCATGGAATGTACCAAAAAAAGTTTTTTCGTCAAGACTTTTATATGGTACGTACGAAATACCAATACTGCACAAAAATACCATTCTGCAGGTAGTACATTGAGAAATTAAGAATTTTTGGAAAAATCTGTCCCAAATAAAAAGTATTCTTAGTCAAGGGCCTTATTTTGTACGAACGTATCACCAATACAGCACAAAAATACCATTCTGTACGTAATACATTGAAAATCAGGATTTTTTTTAAAATCTGTCCCAAACGGTGTAAAAGAGAAATTTGTGAAAAATGATCCCCAAAGAGTGTAAAATGATTTTTTCATTTTTCCAAATACCAATACTGCACAAAAATACCATTCTGCAGGTAGTACATTGAGAAATTAAGAATTTTTGGAAAAATCTGTACCAAATAAAAAGTATTCTTAGTCAAGGGCCTTATTTTGTACGAACGTATCACCAATACAGCACAAAAAACGGTGTAAAAACGACTGTCTTCCTTTAACTCTTTATTTAGCCATGTAATGTACAGGAAAGTGGTTTAAAGTCACTGATCCTAATTCTGTACATATGTAACAGCAATACAACAGAAAAGTTTTTAAAGGTAGTACCTTGAAAAAGAGAACTTTGTAAAATGTTCCCAAACGGTGCAGAAATGAATATTTCATTTTGCAAAAAAGTCTTTTCTCAATGGAATGTGTCGAAAAGTGATTTTTTTGTCTTATTTTGTACGTACGTAACACCAATACAGCACAAATATACCATTCTGTATGTAGTACACTGAAAATTAACAATTTTTGGAAAAATCTGTCCCAAACGGTGTAAAAACGACTGTACATCTTTAAACTCTTTTTTAGCCAGGGGATGTGCTGGAAAGTTGCTTTCAGTAAGACATCCTGATTTTGTGCGTATGTTACAGCAATACCACAAAAACATACCATTTTAAAGGTAGCATATTGAAAAATAGAAATATGCGAAAAATGTTTTCCAAACGGTGTAAAAATGTTTTTTTTTTTCATTATTCCAAAAAATCTTTTCTTTGTGGAATAAACCAAAAAGTTTTTTTTAATCAAGGGTCTTATTTTGTACGTAGGTAACACCAAACAGCACAAAATACCATTCTGTACGTATATAACAGCAATACCACACACAAATGAATTTCGAAAGGTAGTATCGTGAAAAAGAGAAATTCATGAAAAATATTTCCCAAACGGTGTAAAAATTATTTTTTCATTATTCCATTTTTTCTCTAATTGAAATGTACCGAAAAGTGATTTTTTTAGTCAAGGGTCTTATTTTGTACGTACGTAACACCACTAAAGCACATAAATACCATTCTGTAGGTAGTTCCATTGAAATTAGGAATATTTGGGAAAATCTGTCTCAAACGGTCTAATTAAACGACTGTCCACCTTTTAACTTTTCTTTTAGCCATGGTATGTACCGGAAAGTTGTTTTTAGTCATGGATCCTGATTTTGTACGTATGTACATGTAACAGCAATACCACACAAAAATACCATTTTAAAGGTAGAGTATTGAAATATAGAAATTTGTGAAACATGTTACCAAACGGTGTACAAATTTTTTTCCTTAATCCAGAAATTCTATTCTCCATGGAATGTAACGAAAAGTGTTTTTTAGTCGAGGGTCTTATTTTGTACATACTTTACACCTATACAGCACAAAAATACCTTTCTGTGGATAGTATATTGAAAATTAGGATTGTTTGGAAAAATCTGTCCCAAACAATGTAAAAACGACTGTCCATCTTTAAACTCTTCTTTCAGCCATGGAATGTACCGAAAAGTTGGTTTTAGTCAGGGATCCTGATTTTGTACGTATGTAACAGCAATACCATAAAAACATACCATTCTTAAGGTAGTACGTTGAAAATGAGAAACTTGTGAAAAAAGTTTCTCAAACAGTGTAGAAATGATTTTTTTTCATTATTCCAAAAATTCTTTTCTTCATGGAATGTACCGAAAGGTTTTTATTGTACGTACGTAACACCAATACAGCACAAAATACCATTCTGTGGGTAGTACATTGAAAATTAGGAATTTTTGGAAAATCTGTCCCAACGGTGTAAAACTACTGTCCACCCTTAAACTCACTCGGCTTTTAATCATGGAATGTACTAGAAATTGGTTTTGAGTCAGGGATCCTAATTCTGTACGTACGTAACAGCAATACAACAACCATTCTAAAGGTAGTATCCTGAAAAGGAGAAATTTGTGAAAGATGTTTCCCAAACGGTGTTAAAAGTATTTTTTTCATTTTTCCAACAGAATGTACCGAACAGTTTAATCTAGTCAAGGGTCTTATTTTGTACGTACGTATCACCAATACAGCACAAAAATACCATTCTGTACGTAGTACATTGAAAATCAGGATTTTTTTGAAAATCTGTCCCAAACGGTGTAAAAACGAATGTACACCTTTAAACTCTTCTTTTAGCCATGGTATGTACCGGAAATATAGTTTTAGTCTTGGATCCTGATTTTGTAAGTATGTAACAGCAATACAATACCAAACTAAATTTCTGAAGGTATTTCCTTGAAAAAGAGAAATTTATGAAAAAATGTTTCTCAAGCAGTGAAAAAATGAATTTTTCATTTTTCCAAAAGTTGTTTTCTCCATGGAATGTATCGGAAAGTGTTTTTAAGTCAAGGGTCTTATTTTGTACGTACGTATCACCAATACAGCAAAAATGGCATTCTGTAGGTAGTACATTGAAAATTAGGAAATTTTGGAAAAAACTGTCCAAAACGGTGTAATAACGACTGTCCACCTTTAAACTCTTCTTTTAGCCATGGATTGTACTGGAAAGTGGTTTTCAGTCATGGATCCTAATTCTGTTCGGATGTAACAGCAATATCATACAAAACTACCATTCTAAAGGTAGTATCTTGAAAAATAGATATTTGTCAAAAATGTTTCCAAAATGTTGTCAAAAGATTTTTTTTCATTATTCCAAAAATTCTTTTCTTCATGGAATCTACCGAAAAAAAAGTTTTCCAAAAGGTGTAAAAACGACTGTCTACCTTTAAACTCTTTATTTAGCCATGTAATGTACAGGAAAGTGGTTTAAAGTCATTCATCCCAATTCTGTACATATGTAACAGCAATACAACACAAAAATACTATTTTAAAGGTAGTACCTTGAAAAGAGAACTTTGTAAAAAATGTTTTCGAAACGGTGCAGAAATGAATATTTCAATTTGCAAAAAAAGTGTTTTCTCAACGGAATGTACCGGAAAGTGTTTTTTGTCTTATTTTGTATGTACGTAACACCAATATGTACAGCACAAATATACCATTCTGTAGGTAGTACATTGAAAATTAACAATTTTTGGAAATATATGTCCCAAACGGCGTAAAAACGACTGTATATCTTTATACTCTTTTTTAGCCAGGGAATGTACCGGACAGTTGCTTTTAGTCAGACATCCTGAATTTGTGCGATTGTAACAGTAATACCACAAAAAACTTACCATTTTAAAGGTAGTATATTGAAAAATAGAAAATTGCGAAAAATGTTTTCCAAACGGTGTAAAAATGTTTTTTTCATTATTCCAAAAAATCTTTTCTTTGTGGAATGTACCGATTTTTTTAATCAAGGGTCTTATTTTGTACGAACGTAACACACAAAAAAAAAAAAAGAAAATCGAAAGGTAGTACCTTGAAAAAGAGAAATTTGTGAAAAATGTTTCCCAAACGGTGTTAAAAATATTTTTTCATTATTCCAATTTTTTTCTCTAATTGAAATGTACGGTGTTAATTAGCACTCTCCCTAAGAATCATGCAGACGGTGATAAGTGACTAGTCACAGAAATCATTTATTTTACCTTCATTTAATCAGATATGTTGAAAAACTTCCAAAACTAAGTGCGTTCCTTTTTTCTGACAGCCATTGCCATGGAAACCAAGAAACAAAATTTTTCAGAGATTGGCAGAAAACCCCTAAATGAAAAATGGAAAATTAACATTTTTCCGGTTGGTATTTGAAATATAATAATTGTTTAGATTGTCTGTACTATATCAATTATCTCAAGTATGCATTTAATATTGTATTGAAAAATCAAAAATATATTTTAGATTATGTTGCATAGCAACCGAAGTTCCATCACCGAAATCAAATTTTCAATCTTCAAATTTTTGACATTTTCAATCCAAATTATCTTCTAACAGCATCCTTTTATATGAAGAATATAAATAGTTTCTTAATAACAACCTCTTGTTTTTGAAAAAACAAGAATAAAATCTTGGAAAATGTTTCTATTTTTCGTAACCATAGCAACCAAACCGTAGAACCGTCACAAAATTTACAAAAAATGACATTTTCAGACCTAAAAATCTTTGAAGAACAAAGGTTGATATGAAAAATGCATACAGTACATTAATGGTCAGGACTTGTCTTTTAAAAGCAAAGAACAAAATAACTCAAAATGTTTCCATTTTTCGTAACCATGGCAACCAAAAAATGGAACCGTAACCAATTTTACAAAAAAAAAGACATTTTCAATCACAAATATCTCATAAAAGCAAAGATGAAAATGATCAATACATATAGTGCATAAATGATCAGTCCTTTTCTTTTAAAAGACAAGAATAAATTAACTCAAAATGTTTATACTTTTTGTTACCATGGCAACCAAATGATGGCACCATCACCGAGTTGACAAAAAATGACATTTTCAAATCAAAATATCTCCTCACAGCAAAGTTGAATATGAATAATGAATACACTGACTAATTGGTCATCACATTTATTTTAACAGAAAAAAATAAAATAATTAAAAATGTTTCTATTGTTCGTCACCATGGCAACCAAAGGATGGTAATTTCACCAATTTAACAAAAAATGGTATTTTCAAACCAAAATTTCTTCTTACAATGAAGAAAAATATGAACAATGCATATGGTATCTTAATGGCAAGCAGTTGTTTTTAAAAAGCCAATAATAAGATAACTAAAAATATATCTATATTTTGTAACCATGGCAACCAAATGATGGTACAATCACCATTTTTACAAAGAAATGACATTTTCATTCCAACATATCTCCTGACAACAGAGGTGAACATGAACAATGTATATAGTGCCTTAATGGCAATCTGTTGTTTTTAAAAATCTAATATTAAAATTATTCAAAACGTCTCTGATTTTCGTAACCATGGAAACGAAACCATGGAACTGTCAGCAGTCTGGCAAAAACGACATTTTCAAACTATCTTATCTCATGGCTTCAGAAATTAATATACATAAAGTATATGTTGCCATAATGACTCATTCTTGCTTTTTAAATACCAAGGAAAATGACAAAATGTTTATAATTCATGCTATTAAACTGTCAACGATTTTACAAAGAAACAACCATAAACAACGTTTTCCAATATTATTATCTCCAAACCAAAACATCTGTAAAACATAATTACATTGCCTTAATTGTAATCAATTGTTCTATAAATACAGACAATTTAGAAAAAAACTCTCATTGTGTCTATTTGTTGTAATCATGTCAACAAAAATCAGGAACTGTACTGAATTATCTCCTTGTAATAAAGGCATATATTTTCAATGCATATGTTGCATTAGGCTTTATGTAAAGTAAGTAAGTAAATTTTAATTATTATAGTGACATGTGTTGTATACATAATATTTAACAGTTCAGAAAAACATTGAAATAAGAAAAACACCCGGCCCCATGGGCCTATATGTCACCTTGAGAAGTCATGTATTTAGCTGTGAGTGACAGTTTATGAGTCTTTATGGATCAGTACAAACGGTGGCGGGTGCAGAGGCCATGTTTTCTCCTTCTCTTTTGGAAGAGAAGGTGAAAGCTAGTCCCGGCTCTCGCAACCTCCTTAATGAGGGTCGGTCGTGTGAGATCGACATCCGACTCTTCCACGAAATGAAATAGGAAAAGTCATGATATCTCTACCGACAACCATATCTAAGACTATATAAAGTATATGACATTACATAAATGGATGAATGGATAAATATCAAACGATAGAATATGGCATCATGTGATATAAATAATAAGTTTGTGTAACGACTATATTTTTATATCGGAAAGGGTTAACCCTTTTCTAAACAAGTCCTGGTTTTGAAGTCTGTGGGGGATAAAGTGTCAGAATTGTATTGAGGTAATAGGAGAAATTGCTGATAGACAGCATTTTGTCCCCTTACATCAACATCCTATGTGGTATACTAAAACTTTAATTTCACGTTCATTGATAAATGTTTTGTCGTATTAAAGTCGTTTCCGATTTAAAAGAGTCTAAATTTCTGATGCCTGGAAAAGGGTAAAAAAAAATCGGTGTACAAGATATTAGAGCTGATCATGATAATAACTTAAGTACTGCAGACGATCTGAATAAATCTAAAATAAACTGGATGGTTTAAGCGACTTATCAACAGGGTGAGATTTATTCCAGTTAACGTGATGTAATTTCGGACAAAAATAGTTTTTCCTATGTGTTGTTACAAAAACTCGTAACCGCGGCTTGATTCAAGCCGTAGTTACGAGACTTTATAACGACACCGACGGTTTATCAGAAGGTAACGGTTAACCAAGTTTATTTTTAGCACAAAATTATTGTTATTTAACAAATTATACACATGTTTGGGTTAATCACCAGCATTTGCTTCTTCTCACAATTAAAGGAACTGATTAGTTGGATTTTGATATTATCGCAAAATTGCGTTAATTCCACTCGCCCAACTAGTTCCTTTGGTACAAAAGTTCACGCCGTTTCGTAAATGCCTTAATTAAAAACCTGGCAGTTTTCATGTGGTTATTTTTCATGATTAATGAAAATTTCTGTTTTGTGTCCAAGCGTTTGAATGCGTTGTCGTTAAAATAGTTCGATAGTATGTTATTTCTTTCAATTGCATAAACATTGCAGTCTATAAGGAAATGTTCCTCGCTCTCAACCTCTCCTGAATTACACAATGTGCATAGACGCGTGTTCTGGGGTTCCCCAACGTAGCGGCCGGTCTCTATCCTTAACGGCAGAATCCCACAACGGAATTGTGCCAATATGGAACGTTCGTTTCTAGCCAAATTCAATTTGATATATTGTTCACATGAAAACTCTGACTTATAGCTTCTGTATGTTTGGAGTTTGCTTGTATTTGCGACCGAGTTCGACCAGATTTCACTATAATAGTTTCTGATTTTATCTTCAACTAAAGTCATATTCACCTTTGTCTTATTTTCATAATGAGTTGACAAATCAAGTTTGTTCATTATAGACTTAACATCGTTACACCAATTATTTGTGCCAATTGTGTAGTCATGCTCGAAAACACGTCTTGTTAACCTATCTGCATTTAACGTTAATAGTCTGTTCCAATATCGTAGTATATTGACCCAACGTCTATAGAGGCTGGGTAACCAACCGGTATCTCCAATAAGTGCGGTTATAGGTGCAAATCTATGTACACCCATGAAATATCGCATAGCACGGTGCTGTATGTTGTCAATCGTCCTGTATTGTTTTGTACCCCAGCTTGAAGCACCGTAGTCTAGGATCGGAGCGACACAGTTAAAGTAGAGTTTTTCGTAGGTATTAAAGCCGATATGTTTGAGATGATGGACCTTTGATATGACACTACCTAACGCTCTGCCAGCAGCTTTAGATACGGAATCAAAGTGAGACATGAAATTGTTTTTGTCGTTGAAGATTACACCCAAGTATTTATATTCACTTACGGTTTCTAGTTCGTTTTGTCCGATTTTAAATCTATGTTTACTCAATTCCTTTCTGCCTTTCCTAAAGTGTATGCATTTGGATTTGTCTGTATTAATGAGCACTCTCCACTTTTTGCACCAGTTATGTACGCAGTCAAGCATGTGTTGTAGTGAGGATTCTAATGGTGCGACCAGTACAATGTCATCTGCATATAACAACATGGACACTTGTGTTTCACTGAGTTGTATGCCCATATTAATGTTGTTGATTTCATCTACTAAGTCATTAATATAGATAGAAAACATTGTGGGAGAAGCACTATCGCCCTGGACTACGCCCTTCTTGCAGTCGAACCAGTCCGTAGTTTTGCCGTTAATCCTTATTGACGCCGTCGTGTTACAGTACATCGACTTAACCGAGTTATACACTTTGCCATCTATACCATTTAGCACTAATTTATACAACAATAGGTCACGGTCTACAAAGTCAAATGCCTTTCTCAAGTCTATAAATGCCGAGAACACTTCTGCATTGTTGTTTACTATGCTGTTTAAGGTGAAAATATGGTCCTCACATGATCTGTTTCGACGGAACCCATTTTGCTCATCTGCGAGTATATCGTTCGAGTCTAAGTGTTTATTTATTCGTTTATTCAGCATTCCTGTATATAATTTACTTACGCACGATAGCAGGCTGATACCTCGGTAGTTGAGCGGTGTACGATGGTCGGATTGTGGGTCCTTTAGAATCGGGCAAATGATCGCTTTACGCCATATAGAGGGCAGAATTCCGGTGTTATGACAGACTTTTTAATACGCCCACCTACGAAGTAGAGGGGGTATATTGATTTCACCCTCTCTGTCTGTCTGTTCGTCCGTCTATTTCCGTGCTCTAAGTCAAGAACTGGTTGACCTAGGATCATGAAACTTTACATAGTTGTTGCCCATGACCCAAATATGTCAAATTTCCATTTTTAGTGATTCTATGTTACTTTGGTTACCATGGATACCATGAATCTGAAACATTTTCCGACTTTTTATTTTTTCATGTCGGACATGAGACATCAGTGTATATTCCCAATGCTGTAACTTTGTATCCTAGCAATGCTGTTGGGAGATAATTTGAACAGAAAACTGCTAATTTAATACGGTAGCGAAAATGCAAAATACAGTCTGTGTTTGTTGCCATGGCAACATTTTATGTGAAATTATTTTCGCTTTTCCATTCGTGAAATGTATAGCTAACATAATAAGCATAAAAGTTCTGGATTAGAAAAACTCATTGTGTATCAAAGGGTAAATATACACTACTATCTTCAAAATGTACATTTTTCCTAGTTTCAAAAACAGAAAATCTTGCCTTTGGGGAGAAAATCTTTCTCTGGCCGTTGCCATGGTAACGGTACAGCTACAACATTTTCCTTTCGGCTTTCGAACTTTTATGACAAAAGGAATCAATTGGGCAAGCAAGTTTTTGAATTCTGAAAAAGTCACTTATCACCTTTTCTATAGAACCTGCATGATTCTTAGGGAGAGTGCTAATTAAAAGTATTTTTTTCATTTTTCCCAACAGAATGTACTGAAAAGTTTTACTTAGTCATGGGTCTTATTTTGTACATACGTCACACCAATATAGCATAAAATACCATTATACAGGTAGTACATTGAAAATAAGATTTTTGGGAAAAAACTGTCCAAACGGTGTAAAAACGACTGTCCACCTTTAAACTCTTCTTTTAGCCATGGAATGTACCGGAAAATGGTTTTTAATAATGGATCCTAATTCTGTACGTATGTTACATCAATAGCTCATAAACATACCATTCTTAAGGTAGTACCTTGAAAATGAGAAACTTGTGAAAAATGTTTCCCAAATGGTGTAAAAAGGATTTTTTCATTTTTCCAAAAAATCTATTCTCCGCGTTATGTACCGAAAAGTGCTTTTTAGTCAATGGTCTTATTTTGTACATACGTAACACCAATACAGCACAAAAATACCATTCTGTAGGAAGTACATTGAAATTTATAAGGATTTTTTTTTGGAAATATCTGTCCCAAACGGCGTAAAACGTCTGTCTACCTTTTAACTCTTCCTTTAGCAATGGTATGTAGCGGAAAGTCATGGATCCTGGTTTTGTACGTCTGTAACAGCGAAGGCATAAAAATACCATTTCAAAGGCAGTACCTTGAAAAAGAGAAATTTGTGAAATCAGGACAGTTGTTTTTATACCGTTCGGTACAGATTTTTCCAGAACCTTCTAATTTTTTAATGTACAACCTAAAAATGGTATTTTGGTGCGTTACTGATGTTACGTATATGCAATTGTAGTATAAGTTCACTTAACCACTAATAACGTTTCGGTACTTTCCATGGATAATTGTTTTTAAAACAAGGGCAGTTATTTTTACAACGTTTGGAAGAGCTTTTCCAATGGTATTTAGGTGCTTTACTGATGTTACGTACTTGCACTAAAAATCTACTTTCGGTACATTGATGGATAAAAGAAGTTTTGGAATAATGAAAATATACTTTTACACCTTTTGGGAAACATTTTTTCTAACATGTATCCCTTTTAACCCTTTCCCAAACAAGACCTGGTTTTGACATCCCTAATAGAAATGGCTTGGGAAAACATTGAGGCAAAAGAAGAAACTGCTGATAACCAGCAGTTTCTCCTTTTGCCTCATTATTTTCTGGGCTATATTATACACAAATCTTATCTTTAACAACATCTATTTTGTCGTTATCAGCAGCTTTCAAGTAGGAAAAGTCAAATTTTGGCCGTTTGGGAAAGGGTAAAGGTACTACCTTTCAAATGGTATGTTAGTGTTGTGGTAGTATAACATACTACCAAACCAAGATTTTTGACTGAACATACAATTGTCGGTACTTGCCAACGCTAAAAGAAGACTTAAATTGATGACAGGTGTTTTACACCGTTTGTGACAGATTTTCTTTTTCAAAAATTCATCATTTTCAATGTACTGCCTACAGATTGGTATTAATGTGTTGTACTGATGTTATAAATCCACAAGCAAAAATTGACAGTGACGTAGTTTTGTGTATACTGTTTCTAAACCAACAAACTCTTCTCATTTGTACCGTTTACAATATGCACGTGATAAATGAACAGGTTGATTGGTTGTAAACGATAAACACAATCATACTTCACTTTCAAATTTCGCTGGTGGGTCTGTACAGCAGCCCCAAGGTGATCTGATATTTATAAACAAACACTTAACCTATACAACATGTCATTATTGAGACGCACATGCAAATCATCTCGTCAATATAACATGAAAATAGAGTTATAACTTGCCTATTCCGGATCACTAGCGAGAAAGAAAATGATAACTTAATATTTTTTGCGCCAGAGTGTTGATTTTAGTTGTAACGAATTCGAATATATGTAATCTCTAAGATACAGCGTACCTTTGGTGCAAATCCATGCAAATAACTACGTCACCGGTGTTTCTCTAATGTGCGTTCATTCGCCGATTCCGAATCAAGTTGATCTATTGCGGATAACATCATGAAGATGCTATCTAAAAGCTATTTAGACCTATCATTACTGGCATAGTATGCTTTATCCTTTAGTTGGAGAGTTTTGAATAAAAATAACGTCATTGGCGACCTAGAAGTCTTAAATACAGGTTGAATTATGGTGCATTTGCGACATTGCACTTTACCAACGAAGACATTGGTCATGAATATAGTTATAATTGGATTTATTATGAAAACCTTTTCGTGAGCATTTATTTATTAAGTTTCTGGTACGATAACAAATTTCTAATCAATCTAATCAACACATTGCAACAACAGAATGCAACAAGAGTCAGAATTAGCACTGTAATCGTGTTTTATCACTTTCTTTTATTTTGAAACGGTCCCTATTTGAAAGGCTTTAAAGGAACATTTCATTCCAATTTCAATATTTTAAAGCATGTCTTGATGCCAAGATTGGTTATTCTAATGAGGATAAATACTATTTGTTTTTTAAAGTTGTTGCCAATAAGCGAGAAACACACATTTAAAATTGAGACATAATCGAAAAATTGCATATAAATCCGAACTGTTGTCCACAACAATTTGTTCATTTTTAACACAAAAATATAGATTTCTCGTAAACGGCTCAATATTTTGGCTTGAAATTTTCGGAATTTTCATAAGGAAATATGTTCTTTCAGATAGAAATGAAAGTAAAATTTATGACAAAAAATTCTGAAATGTCACTTTAAACAACCGATCCGGAATAGGCAAGTAAGGGTAATGGCGTTTCTCAATAGTTTGTACACAAATATACAGATGAAATGAAATAAAAGGTTGATTGTTTAACACTACACACCCCATTTTCGTGATTCGAGCCAGTTTTTCAATTAAATAGCCACTAACTGGCTATCAACATTGCATGCAATCTATTTTCGTAAAACTCTGATGACGTAAATTTATGATCGCGCAGACGGGCGATAAGGGTTTGATCGATCTGAAGAAGTACAACAACAACGAAAATGGTCAAGCATTTGACATGTGAACAAGAGATGGATATAGTTTCTGTCCACAATACGAGTCTTTAAAACCGGAAGTTCGTCTGTTAAAGTAATTTCAAGACTAAAATCAAAATGATCCGGAATAGACCATGATCCGGAATAGCCGAGTTGACTGTTCAGAGATTTTCGTTGATATTATATTGTTTTGACCAGTATAACCTATACTCACCGTCATAAGAAAGTAGCCACTTTTCAAAAAGCTATATTTTTTACAATTCTTTATGTCGTTTTGTTTTTACACATTCATACGCATTCCCAGTGGTTTCTTTTCACACCTCAATGGTTAATTGCTTTCAACATGTCCGGAAAGATGTTTAGTTGTAATATGGGTTCGAAACAGTATTTTAGAATACAAAGTTCAGTTTTGTTTATTTACAGCTGTCATTTTCTGCATAAATTGACGCTGTTGAAACACAAACGAAAGTCCCATTTCAATTTAACAGAAAGTCCTTCCATTGAATTGATAAAGGTCTATGAAAATTTAGCACTGCCATTATAGCATGTCTCAATATTAAAAGTTTGATAAAAACCGGAAGTGGTTGCTGAGTAAAGTGAAGGGAAACATTTTTCGAATTAGGAACTTGCTAAAGACCAAAGAGAAACAAAGTTTCAATGAATGGAGCATTTGAGAGGCAAATGGGGATTGGTTGGGCTAAAACCGGAAACCGCCATTTTGCAAGGGTCTTGGGTGTAATGAAAATCACTTATTAGTAACTAAGCATTTTGAATAAAAACAGTATCATAAACACATATCCTTATTCATATTTGTCTCTTTTCTAGCCCTATATATGGCCGTGAATTTTAGTAGTGTGTTCCGTATCAGTTACGGATTTCCTGGAACTACCACCAAGCTACCATAGCTAATAGGATAGTTCGACTGTTTTCGGTACTTTCGCGAAAGCATTTTTACTTGCATTGTTGCAATGTTTTGTATTCATTTCGATACGTTCATGAATAATCTTAAAATTGCCGACCATTTGCATTAGACAAGTGGCTACTTTCTTATGACGGGGAGTATATAATTAGTAGATGGGTATGGCCTTTATTGTTTGGCGGGAATCAGAAAATCGTTGGACCACTGTATTTACGTGCAACGTAGGGTCACTTGACTAAAAATCTACTTTACGGTACATAACATGGATTAAAGTAACTTTCGAATGATGAAAATTCATATTTATACCGTTTGGGAAACATTTTTTTGTTGTTAAAATCTCTTATTGCAAGGTACTACAATTAAAATGGTATTCAAGTCTTGTATTGCTGTTACATACGTACACAATCAGACTCCTTGACTATTAACATACTTTTCGGTACATGCCATGGCTAAAAGAAGACATTTAAATGTGGACAGCTGTTTATACACCATTTGAGACAGACTGTTCCAAAATAATCTTATTTTCAATGTGCTACCTACAAAATGGGATTTTTGTGTTGTACTGATGTCACGCGCGTGAAATATAAGTATATGAAATCGCTTGACTAAAAATCCTTTTCGGTACATTCCATGAATAAAAGAAGTTTTGGAATAATGAAAAAATGTTTTACACCGTTTGAAAAAATGTTTGTTTTTTTCAAAATGTTCTATTTTTCAAGGTACTACATTTAAAACATAAATGATGTGTTGTATTGATGTTATATACGTAAAAAATCAGCATCATTGACTAAAAACACTAGTCGGATATAGGCAATGGCTTAAATAAGACTTGAAATGGGAACAGTTGTTTCTACCCCGTTAGGGACAGATTTTTTTCTAAAAATATCAAATTTTCAATGTACTACCTACAGAATGGCATTTTCATGCTGTACTTAGGTTACGTACGTGCAATATAAGGTCACTTGACAAAAATACTCGGTACATTCCATAGACAAAAGAAGTTTTGGAATGATGAAAAGTCATTTTTACACCGATTTGGAAACAGTTTTTCATTTCTTCCTCGTTTTCAAGGTACTACCTTTAAAGTGGTATTTAAGAATTAAACAGGTGCTACATACGTACAAAACCAAAATCCTTGACTAAAAAACAATTTTCGGTACATGCCATGGCTAAAAAAGACTTGAAATGATGACAGTTTTTTACACCGTTTGGAAGAGATTTTTCCAAAATAAATTCTACGTATTGTTTTTAATTGGACGTCCGAAAGGACGTACAATTCTTATAACCACTTTTGGACAGGCGAAATGGGTTTTCATTACCAAAAAACCCTTTCTCAGACTCAATTGCCAGTTGACCAAAATTCAAAATAGATTTTGCGACCATACAGGAAAACTGTCGTATCTTTTCCTATTTTCTATGTGTTCTCTAACAAATACTATAAGATTCATTGGCCGATTCAATTCATGCCACGTGTTAACCAACTTTACGATCTTTTTTCGATTTAATCATTTTCTTGTTGTTTTTTGACTTTCGTAATATTTATTGTGTAAAGGGTAAGATCTTTAGAAAGTGATACATGCATACACTATGGTTATAATGTAAACAGACACCCTATATCACCATCAGCAGCGAAAGCTCAAACGGGAAAGGATTAACCTCGCAACCTTTTTTTCAGTTTGAAATTTGGAACGCCGTTGGTTCAAAACCAGTTCGGATTATTTCTTCTGTAAAACGTTTGTTTTTCTTGATGTGTTTACTGAAAACACACATTTTAGAATGATTACGCAATTTAATGCACGTATTGTGTATGATAGGTTCCTTTTCTTTGATCATTGTTGTTTAAGTCTTTGACATATTTAAAGGAACGGGGTTTCCACGAGACGTACTTTGGAACCAGGGTTTTGAAATTGATTATCGGGGAGTGAGTTCATTTCGCAACTCGGGTTCGACTCGATGACAAATTGGGGTTCCATCTGAACAGCCTCAGATGAGACACTAGTGAAATCCACCTATTCAGAAAAATAGTTGCTCTTACGAGTTTTTTTTTTTTCTCCAGCATCTGTATCACTGATATTCGACAGTATCATGACCTATTTACATACTGATCGATGATCATGACAACAATGATTATTACTAGTATAAGACTAAGTGACAGCGATCTGTATTTATTTCGTTTAAGGGACCCGTTTACGTGTATTGAGCTAAGAAGATGAAGCAATGGGTCTGCAACAGATGGTACCTGGATGATCGTATGAATATGTTTACAGATAGGGACATTGCTATTCTCAAATTTTCGTTGATAATGATATGAAGATTTAAATTGCTTATTGTACTCCACTGCCATTTTCCCGACGGCACGTTCCCAATTTCTTCTTTTTATGCACATCTGTAGATGTAAGGATGCTGCGGTAGTATTTGTATGAGGAATCCATGGTTAGGTGCTCCAATTCATCTGGTATTTTGTTTCAGGAAAAGTATGTATTGAATTTGTTTTGTAACCACAACCAGGGAAAACTGCTACCGCGTTTTTTTCTTTTTTTACTCTAAACAGGAATAAAAATCAAAGTGCTTGGAGCACTATATTTAGACGCCTCTCATTTATTGAGCGGAATTGTATGTAAATGATCGGCGTTTCATTACTTTATTTCGTTGAATTTGTGTTAAGACCGATTCTAAATCACTGCGGTCGTTTTTTCGCCAACGATGGTGGAGATAGAAGTCGAACAAGAGTGCCATGGTCACAATATACGCCGCCACTTATAAAACTTGAGACAAAAAAATGACATTGACAAGGATTTATAAATATTCACACAAAAACCTGTAAAAGTTGTGTTCACAAAAAGGTTTTTATAAATATCCAGTCAAAAACCTGGAAGGAATTGCGTTCACGAGACTGAAATATCATTAAGCCCTAGAGACTAAGATTGAAGGGGGCATAACTCAGGCAAAAATCAATGAACCATAAAATCCTTACTTCATGCACATCTACCAATTAAGGTAATAACATCCACCAAGTTTCATAAGGATCCAGTCAGAATCTTAGAAGAAGTTGTGTTGACAAGGCTGCAATTTCAATCAGCCCCAGAGACTAAGTTTTAAGAGGGCATAACTCTAGAAAAAATCAATGAACCATAAAATCCTTCCTTCATACAAATCTACCTATTGAGGTGATTGACCAAGTGTCATTAATATCCAGCCATAAACGTAGGAGGAGTTGCGTTGACAAGGCTGCAATTTCAATAAGCCCCACAGACTAAGTTTTAAGGGGGCATAACTCTGGCAAAAATCAATGAACCATAAAATTCTTCCTTCATGCACATCTACCAATTGAGGTGATAACATTGACCAAGTTTCATTAAGATCTAGCCAGAAACTTAGGAGGAGTTGTGTTGACAAGGCTGCAATTTCAATAAGCCCCAGAGACTAAGTTTTTAAGGGACATAACTCAGGCAAAAATCAACGAACCATAAAATCCTTCCTTCATGCACATCTACCAATTGAGGTGATAACATTGACCAAGTTTCATTAAGGTCCAGCTAGAAACTTAGGAGGAGTTGCGTTGACAAGGCTGCAATTTCAATAAGCCCCAGAGACTAAGTTTTTAAGGGGCATAACTCTGGCAAAAATCAACGAACCATAAAATCCTTCCTTCATGCACATCTACCAATTAAGGTAATAACATTGACCAAGTTTCAAGAAGATCCAGCCAGAAACTTAGGAGGAGTTGCGTTGACAAGAAAAGTGGACGGACGTATACGGACGGACGGATGGACGGACGGATGGATGGACGGACAGACGGAGAAGATGACGCCAATATACGTACGCCTCCGGCGGCGTATAAGAAAAGATGATTAAAAAGAACAATGTCTGAGTAGAATTCGAACCCAGGGCCTTCCGGATATGGCATGTGTAAAGAGTACAAGGTGAGTGCTCTGCTAAGTGAGCTATCGCGGCTTTCATTTATGTAGCGCGTTGGCTTACATTTTGAATTGCTTTGTAGCGTACTTTATAAAATCAATGAAAAGTATAACTGACGACAATACTCATAGTAAAGCGAAACAAGAAGAATTTGGTAATCAAATTAATAGTGATTATTCATAGCGACAAATCAGTTGTCTTGAAACGGCAATCAACTCAATTTGAAGCCTGAGAAGGGTTCTCTGGTATTAAAGCCGATTTCTTATGTCCGAAACCGATCTTATAGAATTAAACACAGAAGAATGAATAAAATATCTTTCGTTCATGTACAATCCCGCTCAATCAATCAGAGACGTCCAATTACAGTGCTCTCAGCACTTTGATTTATTACGTTGATTGTACCAGAACTGAGATACAGCCCCTTTGAACTTGAATAAGTCTTCAGTGTTGTTGTTTTGGGAAAGGATTATAAGATCCTAGATTCGACATGGGATTGCATACATTACTTGTTCACCGTTTCACAAACAATACCTGGTCTTAACGTCCCTGATTCTTTTTTTTCTTTTTTTTTGGAGCGGGAATTTTGGGAGAAAAGAGTGTGTATTGTTGACATAATTAACATCTTGTCCATTTTTTATCATTTTCTTTGCTATAATGTGCAAAATTTGTATTTGTCCACTTTGTCTTCAGTAACTTTTTTTTTAGTTTTATCTTTAAATTTATTTGTATATTTTTTCGTTTGAGAAAGCGTTATGATAAAATCCTGATTTACCATACATCTCTATCTACTGACCTACAAAATTATATTTTCTTCAATGCCCTCTTGTTATGAATTACCCATTTCTTGATTAAGACTTGGTTTTGATGTCTCTGTAAGAATAGACTTGGGAAAACAGTGAGACAAAGAAGAAAATGCTGCTTATCAGCAATTTCTCTTTTTGTCTCCATATTTTTTGTGTTATGCGTTACGCAAATCCTGTGTTCATCATCCATTTTGTCGTCTGCGGCAGCTTCCAACTTGGAACATTCTAATTTCTTACAGTTTGGCAAGGGTTATCAAACATTTCAATTACTTTTGTAGATATATACTAGGACGAAAAAGATACGCAACCACGATTTTTCATAGTATTTTCGACAAAATATGTTTTTAATGGCTATTGAGTACATTTTTAACATACCTGCATCCATACGCATAAATACAGTGTCATTTTCTTCAGATGTCGTAAATAGATCCCGAGGTACATAGTAAATGATTAAAACCTGATTATCCCCTATCGTGTTTTCTAAATGACTACTATCAAAACAAATTTTCATCAAACACAAGCTTGAACATAGACAAAGAAGATGCGAAAGAGTTCACACACTTTTCACTACCCTATGCATAGCACGACTATGCCAAACCAGCGGCAAGCTGCAGTACGGATGTTGTTATATGGAAAAAGTCAAAATTTTGTCGTAAGACATTCATGGGGCAACAAATTTACACATTTGCGACTGTATACCTTGTTGGCTCTAAATGGGACCACAACCGATCGAGCAGGAAACGGACATGCAAGAGATATGACGTCACGGCAGGACCGTATCACAACGTTAACCCCATCTACGGGATAGGTTTAAGGCTGCAACGGATACCTCTAATAAATCGTACGGGCTTCACAACATTCGAATATCGGACCAAACTGATCGAAACAGATTGTGTTTTTCGACCTACATACATTTTTTTGTCAAATTGTGTTGACGCCCG
The DNA here is from genome assembly GCA_963680895.1 of Fragum sueziense. NCBI lineage: Eukaryota > Metazoa > Mollusca > Bivalvia > Cardiida > Cardiidae > Fragum > Fragum sueziense. The sequence goes on along the minus strand of OY804603.1, from coordinate 13,128,332 downwards.
GTGTAAACTGGGCGTTTTCTTATTAATGGAATTTACTACAAATGAGATTTTGTGTACTTTACAAGGTGAAATGATATTGCTTAAAATGTACTTTATTTTGTTTAAATCGGCTTTGATGTCTTTGCGTAAAAAGGAATTGAAATGGAAGTTGCGTTTCCTTTTTGTTTCAGTATATATTATGTTATGCTTCGAGTGACACCTTAAACACTTTCCTTGCACTACAGTGTAGAAACAAGGAGTTTATCTAAGACGATGATATACGACGCCATAGTTGTTGGTGCTGGAGTCGAGGGCTCGGCGACCGCCTATCAGCTGGCTAAACGGGGTCGACGTGTCTTGTTATTGGAACAGGTATGGTCAAAGTTGCAAAGTGAAAATTGACGAAACTGAATTTTCTCTTTATCAATCTGTGTTATTTCAGCCATTGTTTCTGTGTAGGAAAGGGTTGTGATTTTGTCTTTTAAAAAAGAGCGATTTTCAGCAGTTGCATACATAAAAATCTCTGAAAATTGCTTTTAAAATGTATAAACAATTTTTGAGGTGGAGCTCAAAATCTTAATCCCTTGACGGCAGTCAAATTGAATTCAAACGGCGAATGTTTTTGTTTCTTTTCTTTTTACATCCTGCAATTTACAATTTCCTGCTTCAACTGTTAAAGGTTTCCTAATTTAATAATTTCTCATTTTTCGTAGACTTCGAAGATCATTTTGTCTAAATTAAAACCAGGTGCTGTATGATGAGGAGTTAAGTTATGTCTTATAATTGCTTGCAGTTCAAGCTTGGTCACAAGAGAGGCAGTTCACATGGCCTAACTAGGGTTACTCGTAAAGCGTATGGGTCACTGGATTTCTTTACTGTGATGGTGGAAGACGCCTACAGACAGACGGACGAACTACAGACAGAGTGTGATGAACAGTTATTCTAGTGAGTTGATTATATTTGGTACAATGACTGTGATGACAATTGCCAAAATTTTAATGCATACATATTCTATTCGGTGGGCTACGCTTGATCATTGAGCCGTAGTCACCAGCCAAGATTTCTAAATCGATAGCATCAAGTAAAATTGCACAACAAGCTATCTGATTGGACGAGACGTATGTCTCGGCCAATCAGATCGATTGTTTTATTTAAAAGGTATTCATTGATTTCGACTGGTTGGTGAATCATAATGCGCTTAAATAAATTGTGATAGAACCTTAGACATCAATCATTTGGCATTCTTGAAATTCGTGGCATATAACCTAAAATTGTCGAAGATACCATTTTAGATCTAGCTTCTTACTAGATACTAGTTTCGTTTGAGTTAAAGTGACATTTCACGATTATTTTCACATAAATTTTACTTTTATTCTTTCTGAAAAAGCATGTTTTCTTATGAAAATTCTGAAAATTTCGAGCCAAAACATTGAACCGTTTACGAAAAAAAATTTTGTGCTAAAAATAAACAAATTGTTGTGGACAACATTTCAGATTTTTATGGAATTTGTCATTTCTGTCTCAACTTTAAAGGGATATTTTTGGCCTATAGATAACAACTTGATAAAAAATTGATAGCATTTCTACGCATTAGAATAAACAATCCGTGCATCATGACATACTTTTAAAAAATGAAATAAATGTGAAATGTCACTTTAATGTACAGTAGGAGGGTCATTAGTATGTTAATTAAACCCATCCTAAACAGTTACTAATTTCGACGTCACCATCAAAAAATGGCTTTGAAAAACATAAGGCGAAATGAAACTATTGCTGACTAACTATTTCTTTATTTTCCCAATGTTTTCTATGTTAAAACTTGAATATTTACTTTTCACCTCAGTTAGTTCGTAGTCTACAATTCATCTCGAGATGGAATAATCAGAATTGGTGAGCATTGCTTTAGCAAACTGTTCATTAAACGTATTTTTCAATATGATTCATAAACGCCTTGTTTTCAGTAACGTAGGTTGTATGATAGTTGGTAAAATGGGAGAAGACTATCTGGAATCCACAGAAGTGTCCTTGAAGCGCCACAATGTTCCTTATGTAAAGTTTGGTCATACAGAAGCGAGATCCAGGTTTCCTAACATGAAGTTTCCGGAGCACTTTGAGTATATCATTGATGCAACTGGTGGTGTACTGCGGGCAGATCGAGTACTTCGGGCTTTCCAAGTAAGAGGCTTTTGCTATTCTTCTGTCGATGTTAAGGCCAGTAGAACATTTACCGAAAGACATCTTCCACACAGGCTTTTAATCCTTTCCCCAACAATGAATCCTTTTGAAGCATCTATCGGAGAAGGCTTAGAAAATGTTCAGACAATAGAATGCTAATAACCAGAGGTTTCTCCCTTTTCCTTAATATTTTTTACGGTATAATGATGTAAGAAGAAGGGTATTGCCCTTTTGTCAGATCACTTTCGGTGCTATAATAAGCACATCGTCTATCTTTACAAATATCTACGTCCTTTTTAAACTGCTTGTAATCCGAGACGAATTTATGTTGAAAAAAAAAAACAAAAAAAAAAAAAAAAAAAAACAATTGCTTTTGATTGTTCGTATAAATGCCCTATATTACAAAATTATCATGTTGGTCTCAAATGCCAAATGACGATTTTGACAGGTCAAACATGATGATTGTATACCCCAACAGAGTTGTTATTTTCCAAATTGAACACATGATCTTTACTGTTATTTAGGTTGGATTTGAGAAGCACGGCGGTGAGATTCGTGACGAAGATGAGATGATTGATATGTATCATGGTGGTGATATAGTGACGGTCAAAACAAACAAGGGTCTTCATAAAACTAGGTCACTTATATTGACACTAGGACCCTGGGCTAGTAAATGGTTACCAAGAATCGGTATACATATTCCGATACAGGTAGGTAGGTTACTGGGAAAACGTTCCTTAGATGCATATGTTATGCGAGAGATATCCAAATTGAAATGCTGTTTTAGTATATTTGGAAGATACATGTTTTTTAGATATTCGTAGACAGGCTATTGAATGTCTTCGTACTAAATTGTAATTCTCATTGTGATCTTTGGGTATATCATTGAAGCACTCGAATATGGTTGCACCTGGCCCCGGTTTCTCGAAAAAAAACTTAAGTATATTATCATGAGAACCTGCTCAACTTCAAAGGGATACTCTCCAACGTTGAAGGGTAATCAAATGAAGTTCACGTGGATTTCGTGCGATTTGAGCACGGTGCTCAGATTTGAGCATGAGATTGTACTTAAGTTTTTTCGAGAAATCGGGGCCAGGAATTGTTCATCTTTCATTACTATTGTTGATTGTTTAGCCTTAGAAACGGGAAAAGGACAAGGTCTAATAAATAATGGGGTTTTGGAAAATACACTTGTATTTCATGGAACAGACAATGGCAGCATTGTGGCATGAGGGGCATTTGTTATAACATGATTCCCGACAGTAAACAAGAACCTGCAAATTACCATGCCCAATGAGAATAAGGCAACTATCAAGGTTATAAAAAGAAGAGAAAAAATGAAATAACGAAGATCTGAAAGATATGTCAGATCGATGACTAACCAGTTTGTTATATATCTTAAATAGTGCACAGTAAAATATATTTCATATTAAGTAACATCAAGACAACTAGCTTTGTAAGAATGCCATTGACGCAAATTAATAGAAATGATACGAATGTTTACTTATTGGATTACAGGCTTTGAAAGTGTTAGTTTGTTACTGGAAAGAGAAGACACCAGGAGAGTTCGATCACAAGAAATTTCCAGGATTTGCGGACCTAACAACTGGCGTGACGAAACTCAACCTCCATGTATATGGTCTACCGTCGAATGAACGACCAGGATATGTAAAGGTAATAGCTCCATTTTTCAGGCTTTGATCTTCCATCGACGATAATTTATTCAATTACAGACGGTGAAAGTGTTGGTTTGTTATTGGAAAGAGAAGACGCCAGGGGAGTTTGATCACAAGAAATTTCCAGGATTTGCAGACCGTACAACTGGCCTAACGAAACTAAACCTTCGTGTGTATGGTCTACCTTCAAATGAACGACCTGGATATGTAAAGGTAATAGCTCCGTTGAAATGAAACTTTTATTATGTTACAGCGAAAACCAAAGGTGACAAAAACACGGTGTGAACTTATTATTTTTTTTGCAACATTAAGGTATTCCGTCCTTTATTATCAATTATAATCTACAAAACAATTTGCGCATGTTCGGTCGTCATCCGTGGCAACGGAAATTGACGAGGGTATATTATCGTTTTTCCCCGTTGCCACGGATGACACCCGAATATGCACGAATTGTTTGGTTTCTAAGTAGTTCTGAGTAGTGTCGATAGTTTTCACTGTTCCCAGAAGATCTCTTTTACTTGACGGATCACATATAGTTTTACTATTTTAGATTCGCTTGCATGGCAGCCCCCAATGTAATATGTGGAATAGTGCACCGACGTACTTCAACATTATGCAACTCCAACATTTATTGACAGATTCGAATACAATTTTCTCAAAATACTTCTAGTCTTCTTACTTTGTCTTATATTTCCATTCAAAGCTCAAAAGCGATAATGTGGAAAAATAAGGACACAATTTCATTTAGGCCGTGCTTCATCTTATGATGCATCATACAGCAATTTTGTACTTGTATATAGTTTTACTATTTTAGATTTGCTTACATGGCGGCCCACAAGTTGACCCAGATAGATCACGTGATGTCGAAGTAGACTGGATGCTTGAAGCCTTGAGCTGCTATGTCCGGAAACATTTTCCTACATTGGAAGACAGTCCGTCATATGTCGAAGAATGCTTTTACACAGTAAGTATTTCTTCATTTCTATGGGCTTTCAGGCCCGTAGTAACGGTGGGGGGAAGGGGGCGGGGCTAAGCCCCTCCAAAGTTGGCAAAAATGCCGAATTTTCCTTATTTTACACTGAAAATTTATGGAATATCCAATGTAATCCTCGAATATTCAGACACAGGGGCTTCAGCCACCCCAATATGAAATTGATTCCTACGGGTCTAGCTTTCATGACTCTATTAGACCGTAGTTCAGTTATATCGTGGCATCTACAACAGGTTTTGTTTCACTGCTTCACAAGTAATGATCATTCAGTTTGTTTGTTTTCTAAATGTAAAATATCGTACGTCACATTACGAGACTTACCTATCGTTGGTCACGTTCGCAAATATCGTAACTACAGCTTGAACAAGCTGTAGTTACGACATTCTCGAACATGACCGACCATATCCTAATGAATCTGACGTGTGTATGGTTAACAGTGTTCGTACTTGCCTTTCAGAACACCCCAGATACAGTTTATGTGCTAGATACCCATCCTGTATGGAAGAATGTCATCATTGGTACGGGGTTCTCAGGTATGGTGTACTAGTCTTAAGGTTGTTAACCCCTAATTTTAAGGTAATCCATCCTTTGCTCTAGTACCCGGTATATTTTGCTTCAGAACAACCCAGATACGGTATATGTACTGGATACCCATCCTGTATGGAAGAATGTCATCATTGGTACAGGGTTTTCAGGTATACTGTACTAGCGCTAAGGTAGTTAACCCCTAATGTTAAGGTAGCCCACCTTTAGAACATCCCAGATGCGGTATATGTGCTAGATATCCATCCTGTATGGAAGAATGTCGTCATTGGTACTGGGTTCTCAGGTATACTTTACTAGCCCTAAGGTAGTTAACCCCTAATGTTAAGGTAGTCCATCCCTTACTCTAGTTCCCGGCATATAATGCTTCAGAACACCCCAGATACGGTATATGTGCTGGATTCCCATCCTGTATGGAAGAATGTAATCATTGGTACAGGGTTCTCAGGTATAGTGTACCAGTCTTAACCCTTTCCCAAACAACAAAATTTTAGGGTGATCCTCTTCGAAAACTGCCACAAATGACAAAATAGTTGTTATTAAAGATAGGATTTTTGTAAAATATGGCATAGAAAATATTGAGACAAAAGGAGAAACTGCTGGTTATCAGCAGTTTCTTCTTTTGTCTCAATGTTTTCCCAAGCCTTTTCTACAAGGGACGTCAAAATCAGGTCTTGTTTGGGAAAGGGTTAAGGTTGTTAACCCCTAATGTTAAGGAAGTCCAACCCTTGCTCCAGTTCCCGGCATATTATGCTTCAGAACAACCCAGATACGGTATATGTGTTGGATACCCATCCTGTATGGAAGAATGTCAATATTGGTACTGGGTTCTCAGGTATAGTGTACCAGTCTTAAGGTTGTTAACCCCTAATGTTAAGGAAGTCCAACCCTTGCTCCAGTTCCAGGCATATTATGCTTCAGAACAGCCCAGATACGGTATATGTACTGGATACCCATCCTGTATGGAAGAATGTAATCATTGGTACAGGGTTCTCAGGTATACTGTACTAGCCCTAAGGTAGTTAACCCCTAATGTTAAGGTAGCCCACCTTTAGAACACCCCAGATACGGTGTATGTACTAGATACCCATCCTGTATGGAAGAATGTTGTCATTGGTACAGGATTCTCAGGTAAAGTATACTTGTCCTAAGGTAGTCCATCCTTTTCTCTATTTCCCGGTATATTATGCTTTAGACCACCCAAGATACGGTGTATATGCTGGATTCCCATCCTGTCTGGAAGAATTTAATCATTGGTACTGGGTTCTCAGGTACACTGTTCTAGTCTTAAGGTTGTTAACCCCTAATGTTTAAGGTAGTCCAATCCTTGCTCCAGTTACCGGCATATTATGCTTCAGAACAGCCCAGATACGGTATATGTGTTGGATACCCATCCTGTATGGAAGAATGTCATCATCGGTACTGCGCTGGGTTCTCTGGTATGTGTTTGGTTTGAATGGTGCTTTTATTCATTTTATTCATCCCTAAACAACCAAGGCATACAACCATAATGGACACTCAGAATTAAAATAAATTATCTTTCCTTGGTGATAAATCAGAGAATCAGAGCCTAGCAATTTCAATGTCATTGTTTGACTTTAAAATCCCTATATATTAGACTGGCACAAGTCTAATGAGACAGACAAATGTCAACGAGAATGATTTCTGTTGGTCGGAGATCGATTCCGGAAGTGTAAAACAAGAAATTGTGCGGATAGGGAAATTTTACGAAAAGAAATATTTCTAAATGTTTCGCCTTCCGGCAGAAAATAAAGAATAACCATTTCTTAAAAATCATATCTCTACCATTTCCAAATTTGTGGTATTGGAAATTATATCTAGAGAAGAAGGTTTTTGATAGTTTTGTGAAGAAGAATGAATTATATTGAAATCAGCGGTGTGATACCATTTAGTTTAATCTGTTTTTTCAGGTCAGGGGTTCAAGCTCGCCCCCGTGGTTGGATGTATACTGGCAGACCTGGCGGAGGGGAAACAGCCAAAGTATGATATGAGCCACTTTAAAATGGTCAGATTCTTTAAACACAAATTGTGATGAAAACAACAACAGTATGATATGAGCCACTTTAAAATGGACAGATTCTTTAAAAACAAATTGTGATGAAAACAACCAAAGTATGATATGAGCCACTTTAACATGAACAGATTCTTCAAACACAAATTGTGATGAAAACAACCAAAGTATAATATGAGCCATCTTAAAATGGATATAATCTTTAAACAAAAATTGTGATGAAAACAACCAAAGTATAATATGAGCCATTTTAAAATGGATCAAAGACAAATTATGATGAAAACAACCAACGTATGATATGAGCCACTTTAAAATGGGCAGATTCTTTAAACACAAATTGTGATGAAAACAACCTCAGTATGATATGAGCCACTTTAAAATGAACAGATTCTTTAAACACAAATTGTGATGAAAACAACCAACGTATGGTATGAGCCACTTTAAAATGAACAGATTCTTCAAACACAAATTGTGATGAAAACAACCAAAGTATGATATGAGTCACTTTAACATGAACAGATTCTTCAAACACAAATTGTGATGAAAACAACCTCAGTATGATATGAGCCACTTTAAAATGGACAGATTCTTTAAACACAAATTGTGATGAAAACAACCACAGTATGATATGAGCCACTTTAAAATGGACAGATTCTTTAAAAATAAATCGTGATGAAAACAACCACAGTATGATATGAGCCACTTTAAAATAGACAGATTCTTTAAACAAAAATTGTGATAAAAACAACCAAAGTATCATATGAGCCACTTTAACATGAACAGATTCTTCAAACAAAAATTGTGATGATTGCGTGACATCTTTTATTGGTTAAAGTTTTTTTAAATAACAAGCTGGTCCAACTGTGGTTTGGCATTTGCGATATTGAATACTTCGTTGAATTTGCAGGATTGCAATTGGGATGGATTGAAAAATCTCAAACAATGCTTCGTTAAGAAAAGAATTTCCTTTCCCAACCAAGACTTGGTTTTGACTACTCTGGTAGATATGACAATTCTGAGGAAAAAAAGTAAAACCGACAACCAGCATCTTCTACTTTTGTATCAATATTTTCTGCGCTGTATCATAAATAGGACTGAAACGGTATAAACTAAAATCAAACAAACATAACAAAGTGGCGATAGTTTAGTTGAATGCCCGTTTCTGCAAGATCTGTCAAAAATACTGTTTGAATTAACGAGATGAAATGTGAGTCACCAATGATTAATAAAATCATTAATCCTTTCCCAAAATGCAACATTTAGATTGTTTTAACTTGAATGGAGTTGCAGAGGCCAAAAGGGTCGGTGTAAAAGATAAGATTTTGTATAAAATAGTACCTTTAGACAATATCTAGACAGAAGAATTAAAAAAAATTTTGGTTGCCAACATTTTCTTTTTATTCCTTAAAGTGACATTTCACAATTATTTTTACATAAATTTTACTTTTATTCTATCTGAAAGAGCATATTTTCTTATGAAAATTCAGAAAATTTCAAGTCAAAATATTGAACCGTTTACGAGAAATATATATTTTTGTGGTAAAATTAAACAAATTGTTGTGGACAACAGTTCAGATTTACATAGAATTTGTCATTTCTGTCTCAACTTTAAAGGCGTGTTTTTCCCTTATAAACAACAACCTCAAAAAACTGATAGCATTTCTACGCATTAGAATAAACAGTCTTTGCATCAAGACATGCTTGTAAAAAATGAAATAAATGTGAAATGTCACTTTAATGTTTTACCATTGATTTTCGATTATAGATTTAGAAACCAGATATTGTTTGAGAAAAAAAAAAAAAAAAAAAAAAAAAAAAACAAACAAAAAAAAACGTTAGATGAATGGTGTACATTTTGATAATCTTTTTTGTTATGTAATAAAATACTAATCGAGACTATAGTACGTTTTGTTTTTATCGAAGGATGGTTCGATTTGAACCCACGTTATTGATAAAAACTAAAGAAAGAATTGTCGCTTGAAAAAGGGCGTTAACGAACTTTACTCATTAACAGACGAGAAAATTTTAGACTCATCGAAATTCACAGAGGGTAACCCACGTGCCTTTGGGAAAGCGTTCACACCGAAAAAATCGTCCGCTTCAAAGCATGTTTTGTCGCATTTCTCAGCTTATACTTTACGGACTCCAAATCCAGTGGGATCTTCAGACATTCAAACGAAAGTGTTTTTCGGTGCAAAACGAAAGTAAGAATCGTTCACGTGCACCGAAATTTTTTTTTCGCTTGAATGTTCGAGGAAACTACTGGATTCGGAGCACAATGACGTACAGCCGCGAATGATCCTCTCAAATGCGCGTACCGTGCACTTTAAATAAATCCGTAGAGTATAAGCTGGGAAATGAAACAAAGCCTACTTTGAAGCGGACGATTTTTTCTATGTATACGCTTCCCAAAAGTCACGTGGGTTACCCACCATGGAAATTCAAAATATAGCTGAGAAATCGCATACTTTTAGCAGACGGTAACCCGTGTAGAAGTAAACGGTTACGGGTTTGGGCCAGTAACGCAGACAAGACTGCACAGGCGGACTTTCAATGAAATATGATTTCGAATCCAGAAGTCTTGGTCCTAAACCCAAATGTCACCAATATCCTTGCTGAAATTTGACATTTGAGATGTGAAATTGTATCACCCCAAAGTTTGTCAAAAATGTAAAATTTACCTTATTCTACCCTGAAATTTCAGAGAAAATCCAATTTAGCCACCCCAATATTCAGACAAAGGGGCTTGAGCCCACCCAATATGACATTGATTCCTACAAGCCTGTTGAATATAGCAAAAATAAATGGTTATCAGGATTTTCTTCTTTTGTCTCAACGTTTTCACAAGCATTTTTCTGCACATGTAGCCGCGTCATGCGGTAAAAAACGGGAATGTGTTAACAAGCCCCATTGTTTTAGAGATGAAAACCTATGTCATGAATAATGAAATTATTTCGTCTCATTAATTATTTATAGTCCCAAAACAAGTTGTTGTCACCACCAACGTACTCGTATGTCCAGAAACGGGACTGATAAACTGTCCAAGTACATGTGATGCGTTCGGTGCATTTTTACCACTATTCTTTCGTCTGTCTGTCCGTTTTTCCTGTCTATTTATACATATACCTGTAGGTTTATGTTTGTCTGCAATTATACTAATAATGTGAAAAGTGCGCAATTCAGTGGAATTGACCAAACGCCAATCGATAGATCGCTCCGCCCAACGTAGAATCTAAGACAAAGAATGGGGGCATTGGCATGTCGATTGTTTTGATTGTCAGTCGATAGATCGATACAATACCATGTGCAACGAAGAAGTTAAGACAAACAATGGGGATGTAACATTTTTCTGATCGTCCATTGGCTAATCTATTGTTTTGATTGACAGCCGGCGTTTGGTCAATTCTGAAAGTTAAAGACGAGAGAAGAAATTGATAATAGCTTGGAAATCGTGTTTGATATTGCTTTTTAAAAGCAGATAATTATGAAAGTATCGATGTTGCAAAAGCACATAATTATGTCCATTTATCTTTAACGAAGTGTATGTACCATCAACATAATGCTGTGTGCTGAAATACCAATGGACAAATGCCATGCTCAGACTTAGGTAGGCTACAAACAGTCATATATAAAAAGGAACAGACAGACGGAAACTGGGAAAGATAGACGGAATGACATGTGTCACAGTCATTGTATGAAAATATTTTAAGGGGGAATGCTCCAGTTTCCTAATTTTTTTCTCAATAATAGAATTTATTTATATTTTGTATGTTGAAATAACATGTTATTACCAATTGAAAAATAAAATAAAAATGGGTGGTCAGCGAGCTTGTTTAAATTTTATGGGCATTCGTATCACATACCCCTACATCGAAAAAATGCACACTTTCTTGCACCTGTCCAAGGTCACTAAAATGCTAATAACATGAAATATATTCATCGTTTTGTCTCGAAAACGGATTTAAAGTAACGTCTTACATTTAAAGTGACATTTCAGATTTTGTTGTCATAAATTTTATTTTTATTTTTATCTGAAAGAGCATATTTCCTTATGAAAATTCTGAAAATTTCAAGCCAAAATATTGCGCCGTTTACGAGAAATTTATATTTTTGTGTTAAAATTGAACAAATTGTTGTGGACAACAGTTCGGATTTATATGCAATTTATTGATTATGTCTCAACTTTAAATGTGTGTTTCTCGCTTATTGGCAACAACTTCCAAAAAACTAATAGTATTTATACTCATTAGAATAACCAATCTTGGCATCAAGACATACTTTAAAAAGTTGAAATTGGAATGAAATGTCTCTTTAATAAGAACAGAAAACTCAAAATTTGTGCTACTATAAACGCGTAAATGTATAAAACAGCATGCTCACGTGTTCGGTTAGACCAACGAAGCCTGACTGTTTTATGACAAAATTTGCAGATTTTTGGAAATATTTCAAGTTCTACATAATAGAATTTGAAAAAACTCCCTCAGTGTATTAAGCAACCTGTCCTGGTAATAATTCAAAAAGAAAATGTATAGGTCAGCGCACTTATTAGTGAATTACAGCAATTTTTATCATCTACACATGAATAAAATGACGCAAAGAGGTGGTAACTGCATACACACTTACGACTGTTTTGCTCTAAAAAATCGATTTCCATCTTGAGGAAATCAGTTTCGCATGATAAATACACTTTTACCTTCGAAAATGGTAAACTGTAATGATGTGTTATATACTAGAACAAAAAAAGATACGCAACCCCAATTTTTCGGAATATTTTCGACAAAATATGTTTTTAATTGATATTGAGTACATTCTTAATATACCTGCATCCATACGCATAGATATTGTGTCATTTTTTTCAGATGTCGTAAATTCATCACGTGATTCATAGTAAATTGTTAAAAACTGATTTCCCCCTGTCGTGGTTTCTAAATGACTACTATCATAACAAATTTTCTTCAAACACAAGCTAAAACATAGACCAAGAAGATGCCAAAACGTTCATAGACTTCTCACTACCCTACGCATAGCACGGCTGTGCCAAAATCAGCGCCAGTCTGCAGTACGGATTTTGTTTGTTTGAAAAACTCAAAATGTTGTTGCAAAGCATTGATGGGGCAACAAATCGACACATTTTCGAATGTTTACGCTGTTGGCTCTCAATGGGACCACAACTGAACGAGCACGGAGCGGACGTGCAAGAGATATGACGTCTGCACGGTGTATAATCACGTGACTTAGAATTTCCGGTAATCTTCGATAACTTTGTCAATACTTGACCAATTTGAATTCGGTTTGAAGCAGAGAAGGCGGGAAAATGTCAGGAATAACCCGGAAGCGTGGATTCTTGAAAAATCAACTGATGAAAAAGTTATTGAAGATAAACACAAAATTTGGTTTATCTTCAATAACTTTTTTATAAGTTTAACGGTTTTCACGCTCATCTAATGCGTGACGGCTGTCCACCTTCTCTGCTTCAAACCGAATTCAAATCGGTCAATTTTTAACAAAGTTGTTAAAGATTTTCTGAAATTGTTGCATCACGTGATTATCCACCGTGGTCTAGGCAGAACCGTATCGTCAGGTTAACGCAAGCTACGGGATAGGTTTAAGAATGCAATGGCGACCGCTAATAAATCGCATGGACTTCACAACATTCAAAAATCGGTCCAAACCGAACGAAAGAGAATGTGTTTTTCGACCTACATACACTTTTTTTTGCCAAACTGTGTTGACGCCCGGTGTAAACTGGGTGTTTTCTTATTAATGGAATTTACTACAAACAAGATTTTGTGGAATTTATAAGGTGAAATGTTAATGCTTTAGATGTATTACATTTTGTTCAAATCTGATTTGTTGTCTTTGCGTAAGAAGGAATTGAAAAGGAAGTTGCGTTTCTTTTTTTGCCTAGTATATTATTGAAAATATGGTAGCGAAACATATTGGTACGAAACATTTAATTTACTACAGGTTAGAGGGAACTAATTGCTTTCCCATAGACGACCATTATAACGTTTTGGCATGTAGCTCAGCCCATGAGTATGCAACAATGTAGAGTCATACCTCAAATTCAAGAACAATCCTTCACACACCCAAAACAATCAATTTTAATATGGGTTGAACCCTTTTATCACTGACTTTTTGGCCCCTTTTTGACATGACCCTCAGCCAACAGTCATTTGGACTGGCCTTTTCACAATATGCACCTACATCTAAAAATAGCTCTTGGACTGCCAAAATGTACTAAATTCTTGAAAAAAATTACTGCAATTGTTTGACAAAATATCCAATTTTATAAATAAAAAAAATAATTCTAAATTATTACATTATTGACCAATCAGAGCTCACCTTGATCCTTGTTTATAGTGCGGACGTTCAGTGGACAAAATTTTGACAGATGCCGGGTAAATGTATTGGTTCCCTCAAACCTAAATAAAAGATGATTTGGCATCAAAATACAAAATTTAAGTGTTTTTACAAACCATTATCAATTTTGAACATAATTCTCAAAGATGGGTTAATTTCTTCCCATACAACCTGAAAAAAGTGCATTTCCCTTTACCCTATCATTATAAAGCCAAGCCCAAAATGTGCTACTTTAGAAAATTGTTCTTTCATCAATACATGTACTTTCAATGTTCAAAAGGAAGATTGTAAAATAAAATTTAACAAATTCTTTTCATCATGCATTGTGCAGCAATTACTTCTAAACATATAAGTCACTGTTTCAGGTGAAATTAATTTGATTTTATATTTTTAATTATTTTTTTTTAAGAGGTAACCCTTAACCTTAAAAAATAATTCTACATTTTCTTATTATTTTTAAGTGCCAACAGCACTTTTTTTTCAAGAATGGCCTTTGTATGCTATTAAATGAATAGTACAACATTGTTTTAATATCCATGTAGAATTTCAATACATTTGGTACAGAAATAATTGAGAAATTGGCATTTCCCTTAACACCAGTGACACAAATTACAAGAGGCCATTTAGTAATGAAATAGTCTCCATTTGTTCATAAATATATTAATCAATGAAAAAAATGTTAAATATTCACATAAATCTACTTATTATAACAGATCTTAATAGAATATCCCAAATACTAGTGAAAAATGTTTAGAAAAGTTGCATTTCAATGATTAAAATTACATAATAGTTAAAAATGATGACTCATCAGAAATTTCTCACTTTCAAAATGACTAAAATTCTGTATTATCTTGTTTTTATCTACAAAATTATATCAAAGCATATTTAAAAAAGCATAACTTACAATTTCTTGTATCATTTCCTTAGTTTCACATGTTTCATGTAGGTTAAAATTGATAAATAGACTTTAATAGGACACAGGAAAAGGGGTATGTTATCATTATGGCCTTACAAATGCAATATTTATAGTACAGAATCAGCCAATTTCACACAAAATAGGGTTTCATCAGTCTTTTTGTATTTATTCTAAGCAAACAGGCCACAATCAGACACTTTAAACCATTTTTACACTGTTTTTATCACACAATTCATAGTAAAAAGCATCAGCTAAATGCATTATATACTTTCCTTTGCTTCTAAACTGATTTCAAACTCTCAAAACTCAAAGCCAATGGATGAAGCTATCAAATCTTCCTTACCAAAAGGCAGAACAACCCGGTAGATGATAAAAAACAAAGCTCAGAGTGTGATTCAATGGTCCGGTCGGGTCAAATTATGAACTCACAGATACAATGGGCTGATCTATGTCCTATGAAAATCATGCGGGCTGATGACTACAACCTAATGATACTATACAGTGAATTTCTGAAATAAATAGAAAAATCTGGTTCAAAACCAGCCAATTGCCTGCAAAATTACAAGGAAAATCATAAAAGGGGCCTTTCAAGGCTATTTTACACATTAATGGGTCAAATAAAGTACATTTATGTACATAACACAGTATGTAATTGTTCATGAGGAATTAAAAAATCCCCCCACCCCCCCTCAAAAGGGCAAATTTTATTGAAAACTTGACCTTGAAATTTGACCTTGACCTTCATGAATGACCTTGACCTTGGTAGCAATAATAACTCATTGACAAGATGTAACTATTACAAAAAATATTAGCCTCATAGCTTACAGGAATGTGTCATATGGACATAAATGACAAAAATTATGTCAATATTTCATAAAAACTGACCTTCAGATTTGACCTTGACCTTGGTGAATGACCTTGACCTTGGTAATAAAAGATAAATATTGTAAAGATATACATCCCCACCAACTTTGAGCTTTTTAACTCAAATAATGTAAGAGTTATTTAGAGAAATGTTCAATATTCTTGTTAATCTGGCTCCAGACACACACACAGATAGACAGACAAGTGAACATTGATGCAATATTGCCTAAATATTCTGAAACGGGTTAAAAAAACATGTAAATTGCTTACCCAGAATTGATCGGCTGCAACACCAACAAAATCAAACTGAAACCGGAAGTAATTGCTGCAGAACTGTCAAATTTCTTAGAACAACAAAACATTGGGAGGGTTCATTTTAGGTTAGAGGGAACTAATTGCTTTCCCATAGACGACCATTATAACGTTTTGGCATGTAGCTCAGCCCATGAGTATGCAACAATGTAGAGTCATACCTCAAATTCAAGAACAATCCTTCACACACCCAAAACAATCAATTTTAATATGGGTTGAACCCTTTTATCACTGACTTTTTGGCCCCTTTTTGACATGACCCTCAGCCAACAGTCATTTGGACTGGCCTTTTCACAATATGCACCTACATCTAAAAATAGCTCTTGGACTGCCAAAATGTACTAAATTCTTGAAAAAAATTACTGCAATTGTTTGACAAAATATCCAATTTTATAAATAAAAAAAATAATTCTAAATTATTACATTATTGACCAATCAGAGCTCACCTTGATCCTTGTTTATAGTGCGGACGTTCAGTGGACAAAATTTTGACAGATGCCGGGTAAATGTATTGGTTCCCTCAAACCTACAGTGAAGACCGAGTGTTCCGAAAAACTGGAGCATTCCCCCTTATGAACATAGAGAGAAAAGAAGAAAATTTGACTTCAAACATTTTCTACTTTTCACTCGATGTGTTCTGCATATGTGATTCTTTAATTTTGTAGCCTTGGTCATCTTTTATATTGGACCTACATTAAAAATCTTGTCGGTTTGCAAAGGATTAAATGGACCAAGACTAATTAATAGATAAAAGGATTCTTGTTTTCAAAACAATCACTTCGTATTACTTTAATTACCCTTTCTCAAACAAGACCTATTTTTGACGTCCTTAATAGAAGACTCGTACGAACAAATTGAGGCAAAAGAAGAAAGTGCTGATAACCAGCACTTTCTTCTTTTGCCTTAATGTTTTCCGAGCTATCTTGTACATACATTTTTTCCTTTGTCTTCTGTAACCTCTTTCAAATGAGACCATCCTAAAATTTGGTCGTTTGGGAAAGGGTAACTTGGTTACTGGAATGTAGCCTCAATTGTCTAGCATTGGTCCCTTTCAAGGAAATTCGGAATTCGGATTGAATAGGGAACGATTTTTTCCAGTTAGGCGTGATGTTATTTCGGACAAACAACTATTATTTCGTTGGTGATGTTATAAAATCTCGTAACTACGGCTTAATTCAAGCCGTAGTTACGAGATTTTATGACAACACCGACGGTTTATCAATACATAACTATAAACCGAGTCTATATTTAGCACAAAATTGGTTGCTATTTTGATCGTACTCTTTGACCTCAAACTGTTTGAACTTTGTTATCAGCCCTCATCCATTTAGTATCATCTGTTTACTTTTGTGATGTCCCACATCGATAAAATTATCTTATGAATGAACAATTTGTAGTAGTGATTTTGTGAGGTATTTGATAATAAGGAAAATGGATTATTTTTGTGTATTGTGATTTTTTTGTGAACAGGATGCAAAATGTAACAAAAGGTTTACAAGTTAACATCTTTTTCCCAATTCATTGGTGTTGATGCAAAACCTCGTAACTCCAGCTTGATGAAAGCTGGAGTTTCGAGGTTTTGCAATAACATAGAAATCTTATTATTAAATGGTCCAATTTTAAAACCACAGCAGTCAACACGAATAGCGTTAATGGAAACGGAAGTTATCAAATGCGTAGAAATCCAGGATGAAAAAAGAGAAAATGCCAGTCATCAGAATTTACTTCTTTTCCCCAAGGCTTCATAACCTTCCGACTTGTACAATTGTGAAAAAACTTGAAAAATTTGGGAAATGATAGAGAAAATCAATTTGCAAGATATTGCAATATTCAAAGTCTTACGGGATTGAGTTACTTTATCTCTTGTTCATTCTGCGAAACAAGAAACTATTGGCGGCTATCATTTGGTTTAAAACCCATTACCAAACGACAAAAATCGGGACTGATCCATATTCAAACATGTTGCAGACGACAACATCCAGTGAATGAAATTTTACATTCCTTGGTCTTTAAGGATATAAAACATTTTAAGAAATGAAGAAATTCCTTGTCGCAAGCAATTTCTTCAATTCCTACATAGTTTTCTTAAGCACTTATCTTGTAGGGAGTCAAAAAGTATAATCTGTCACAGAGCACCTTTCAAATAGGGAAATTCTATTTTTTCGTTTGTGTAAATGGTCAAAGGCACGGACGACACTATGATGTCATAATAATGATAATAAATACTTGATTAATTGATTCATCGACCATAGTTATCATATTTCCCGAATATCTGAAATATTTAAAAAAAAAAAAAAAAAAAAAAAAAAAAATGGGGATCGACATTATAGCTACATGTAACGTTGAACTACGAGTACCAAGTTTCCAGATCAGCATGTGATTAAATTTGTTCAAGATCAAAATTGAGATTTTTTCTTCTTTAAAATTACTGATAATAAATGTCAGAAAACGAGTGGACCTTGATCAGACTGAAGTTAGACACACAAGCTGATCTGGATACATGCATGTCAGTCTCATTTATCATAATGTTATTTGGACCGTTTTCCAGATGAGTGCTGAATTACCTCTTTAATCTTGATTGTCTTTTTTTCCCGAAATTCCTGGGCAAAATTAATGTTCTATTACCCTTTCCAAAATAGCAAATATTTAGGGCTGTCAAATTTTAAAGCTGCTGAAAAGAACAAAACTGATAGAATGTGTCCAAAATATAGAACAGAAAATATTGATGCAAAAGGAGAAATTGCCGATCAACAGCAATTTCTTCTTTTGTCTCTACATTTTCCCAAGCCTTTTCTACCGGAGACATTAACCCATTCCCACACATTGACGCCTTTTGACACCCTTTTAGATAATTTCTGTGGAAAATATTGTGGAAAATGAAGAAATTGCTTGTGACAAGCAATTTCTTCATTTCCCACAATGTTTTCTACGTAAAAAGACCCAAAAATGTTAAATTTCATTCACTTGAAATTGTCGTCTGCAACATCTTTGAATTTGGACAACCCCAAAATTTTGTCGTTTGGTAATGGGTTAAACCAGGTCTTGTTTGGGAAAGGTTAAAAGTAGTAGGCATACTGTCGCTCGTGCATTGTACATAGACCTAAAAGATTCTTATAGACTAAAACCAAAACACGGATAGCAGTTGAATTAAGACATTCATTTCTCCAAACTCAAATGACGTAGTGCAATGAAGCCATGGATTTCCATAATATACTCTTTACTGTTTACAATAACTTATCTGCAACTCGAACCCGCGACCTGTGTAGTGAATGTAGGATTTTTGGTTTCGAGCCGTGCCCAGTACCCGGGCTTCCCGGATATTCAAAGTACTGCGGGTATTATTGACCTGGCAAAGAAACAGATCCTGCAGCGGTATAATGACAACTTACATATATCGTGGAGAGATAGCATGTGTGATGAATATAGTAGCTTGATACATGGTTACGAGCTGGTGTCAAACATGAGTGTATCTGTTATACTGGGACCAGCTTGTGAACAAGGTATTGTGTCTTTGATTTAGATCTTCCTTGTGAATGGGTTTAAAGGGGCACATGCTATGATTTTCAGGGATCAGAACATCATGGGGACATTCAGATTTTGTATTATTTTGTGGTGCATTGAACTTTCTAGGGCCTAAAAGAAAGGAATGTTTATCGCTGATACCAATTTTCCACTATCAAGATCCAATTTCCCATAAATGTTACTATAAGCATAAATGGCGGGTCAGTCAATAATAGGCAGAGTTATCTAGGACTAAATGAACTCCATTTGAAATTTCCTTTGACAGAAATAATCTAGATAATTATACAGGTTGACCATTCCTTGCGATATTTCTTGTGTATATTTTGTACCTTCGACAACCTAGCACGGGTCTCTCCAATGTTAGATATGAAAAATGGCCAAACCGAAAGTAGAACACATATGGATCAACCCTAGTTTCGAAAGCACAGAAAAGAAACCGTAAAGGGACCCGTGCTAAATATTTTTGGGCACCGAAATACATCGGGAAGTTAAAATTTGCGTCGCTGTGTGGTCCTTCTAATCACCTGTGGCCAAAAGAAGGGAATTGTAGCGCTTGTATCAAGTTTTTAATACTCCATCGATTTCTATTTCCAGCTAGAACCGAAAAAAACATGGGAAGGCTAAAATATACCGACTTGGTTTAAAAGAATTATAAAAACTTGAAAATTTCACTGGACTGAGTACCATATTTCTTGAGCGTATTTTACATATTTTTAAAATTCATGTGGCGATTTTATGAAATTTACGAACACTAAGGTCTTATCAGTTGAAATTACTCCTTAAAATCGACAAAATACCAATTGCGACAGTTCTCTGCATTTTACTTTGCATTATAATCATTTTTAGCTGACTTTTTAACCATGGTTGATAATGGTGGATTTCTCTACATAGTTTTTTTCAACCGATGGTATTTGTAAATGTGACCTGTCATGCATCTTCGCAAGCCAAGGATTCTACTTCCACTTTGTTCCTTACGTTCGTAAGTAACAAAGTGGAGGTAGAACCCTTGGCTTGCGAAGATGCCTATCATGCTAAAAGGGACTTGGAAATATAAAAATCCAAATTTTGAGAAACTTGTCAGACTCGGCGCTGGTGAACCAGCCACTGTATGCGATAAAATGAACAAATAGTAAGATAGCGAAAACATTCCAGATTTAGAAAATTACATGCAAGTGAAAAGTGTCGACCCTAGTCTGGCTGCGCGGACTGCGCACACTGACTAGGGTCGATAGTTTTCACACAACCGATAAGGTCCCTTTTAGCGTGACAGGTCACAAATGTGAAAATCTAATATCGTTCTTATCAATGAAAACTACCATCAAAATAACTTGGTAAAATGTCATTATAGATATATAGTTGATTAGAAATGGCATTGCTCATAGAGAGTATTTTTTCTTAAAAGTACTAAATCTATTTCGCATATTGATTTAATAAATGTCCAATTCTTGCAATTATTAGAATGTCAAGGCGCGTTCCCATTGCCGACCAAATCAACTCGATCAACCTCGATCAAGCTATCGAGTACTGATCGAACTTGGTCGGCAAGAGTGATCGGGACGATCGAGTGTGGTCGGCAAAACTGATCGGGAATTAATCGACAAGAAATAAAGAAGAAGTCGTGTAAATACATTTGATCGAGTTTAATCGAGTTTGATCGGGGAATTTATGCGATCGAGTTGATCGAGTTGATTTGGTCGGCAATGGGAACGCGGCTTCAGTTGCGTCAAAGTAGGCTAAAAGTTGACATTGCTATGACGCGAAACATCAGATTATGAATAGAAACATACCGAATTTACACAAAAGGGCCATGGGAAACGTGGAATTCCGGGAAAGGGTTAAACAAGGGAAAGGGTGGGGTAAATCTGAATAAACAATTGGACATAAACAAATAGTCAAATCGTAAAATTATCTTTGTATTATCGGGGGCTTAGTTCAGAAGACGATTTACTATCTTTGATGAGTAAATAGTGATAGATATACAAGGTTAAATGTGAAAGATAAATATAACAGTATTGTTGCTAATGGCCGCGGCATCTGTCTCTCACTCGAGATGTCCCAGTTCCGATATCTGGTCGCGTCAAATATCCATTCTGACAAATTTTCACTCACCAATAATTTGATATCGTTAACCTATATTAGCGAGCAGCTCGATTAGGGTGTTGTGGTAGTACTGGTATGAGAAACAACATGAATCCATAGTTAGGTGATCCAGTCGCCGCGACTATAGCAGTAGAAAACGGCGTAAAACGCAATACCCTTACTATATTTCATAAAAAATATTCAATAAGCGAACGCTTTCGCCCTTATCCTCAATCACACTGTATTTCTTTTCCTTTGATTGATTAAAAAATTAACCGTGGTTTGTCGATTATTTAAACACGGCTCTGAGTCAGTCTTCTAAAGGAATAACCTACTTTGGCTATCGCCGTATTAAATAACCGATAAATCACTACATAATTATAGTGGTCAGTTTGGATTCTGAAATTAAATTAAGCCATAATCAATATTTAGGAATTTGGTGAACACAAATGCGGATTAATTCGATTGCAAACCATTCTTTATAAAATACAGAGTGCATGTTGACGTGAAATATAATGGGACAAAAGGATTCATTATTAATTATGAATTTTCTATCAATCAAAATTTCCTTCGTTGTAATTTAAAGCTACTATTTCCCAGATTTGGACCCAAAAATTGTCAAATACAAACGAAATGTACACTTTTTAATCTTTATATGACCTGATTAAATGATTACGACAAACTATTGAAGTAACGACTCATTTTTTCGCAATTTGATACCAAATTCATGAAGCGATGTCGAAAGTAGGTCAAAACAGTAGGACATGCGACTTTCTTAAATGACGTCACAACATACATGATGACGTCATATTGAAATTCAAGTATGAATCTCGTTTGAATCATGGTCCGCGCTGTATGCGCATGCGCAACAATTTAAAAATAATTCTAACCCCATCTGAGACGGGGTTGAATTTAGGTTTGGATTCTCCCTAAATTCAGCTATATGTCTTGTAATTTCGGCCCATTCTCTGTCTGAATCGCATATTATTAACCATCCCGAGGTGGTCAACACAAAAGTTTTGCATATTTTTTTCAAAAAATTTCATTTTTTGCAATTAGACCATCTGTTACCGTCGCCCTTTAAAACTAGTTTAAGCACTTTTTACGCGACTCGACAAAAATACACGAATTGTAGATATATATAGTTAAAATTTGCTGATAATTTAGGGTGGCCGATCTATAAATATTGTCTTAAGATATCTTTATCATGTTGTTCGATCGAGTCATTTCCCTGGTAAGACTAAAGCTTTGGCAGGCAATTTAGACTAAGATCAGCCTGCACAGACGTGCAGTCTGATCTTAGCCTACTCTGCCTGCTTTGTACTCAACCATTGTAACAAAAAATTGAAGTAAACTGATCGAAATGTTTCTTAAATTGACAAATTGTTTGAAACAAAATTTAAAGTCAGCGGGACAAAAGTTAAGATATCTTTATCAACTAAATCCACAAAGTAAGTGTTAAGCCTATCTACGTATAGACCATTCATTAACTAATTGACAAACTCTCGTGGTTCGCTCACGTGACAAGACAGTGTGTCAATGGTAAATAAAGATCTTGTCACGAGTGTAGTACTTATTCAATCGTTACGCTCGAAGTTGTCTGCAACATACCTCGATCGTGATACGGAGGCCGTCATATTGAACGTGAAAATAAACCCACGTGAATGACGCCATCATAACACAAGCAACCTAATCGAAAACCTTTTAATTTAAGTGAAATATATGGGCAAATCACATCATTTTTTTATCTGATAAAGCCTGCTTCAGGCGTTGAGTCTGCGGATTAATTTTTACAAAATTTGTTCATGGCGGCCTCTGTATTACGTTCGAGACATCTTGAGAACCGATAAGACCCGAGAAGTTCCGATTTGTACAAATTAAGACTGCGCGTAATGCATCTAGCTTAAAAGATATAGATACTTTTTGCACTTTCAGTTAGCTTTAATCACTCGACGCAAAGGATTGTTCTGACATTTAACCCTTTCCCAAACGACAAAATTTTAGGGTTACCCACTTCAAAAAGTGCCACAAATGACAAAATAGATGTTACTAAAGATAAGATTTGTGTAAAATATGGCACAGAAAATATTGGGACAAAAGGAGAAACTGCTGGTTATCAGCAGTTTCTTCTTTTGTTTCAATATTTTCCCAATCCTTTTCTATTAGGGACGTCAAAACCAGGTCTTGTTTGGGAAAGGGTTAAAACCGCAAACTTTCAGTAAAGTTGCTTTTTCCTAGTTGTAATGGTCAAAGGCTACACGGGTCGAAGCCACATTGATAATTTGTTAAAGTCAAACAATTAACCATTTTAATTTTGGAACTTAAACGTTCATTAAAAATGGATAAATCTTTCGAAAATTCATCAGAATTGATAAAACCTTAAGTACCCTTTTGTAAGTTCCTTCTGTACTTACATCTAATCATTATTGGGTATTATCAGCGGATTATGGTCTGTCACTTAACAGGACAAATAATGATGGATTGATTTAACTTATCACCAGACCGCTAAATTGTAGACTTGAAGATGATACGGATGACAATCTCTACAAAATGAAAGGTTACAATTTTGCCTTTTTGTGCAGAGAACTTTGTGGGAAATGACGACGTTGCTTGTCACATGTAATTTCATTAATTTCCGATATTTTTCGAAAGCTTTCATATTGTGGGAGAATAACTGATAGGCCCCATAAAAAGTAAGGTAGTAAATCAAAATGTAAGTTTAGCATGGAAAAGCAATGAAAAAATGTTAAAAGGAAGTTGTATTTTATTTTTTTCTCTAAATACTTACAGGATGCTTCTCTTACAACAAGGACAAAGCGAGTTGATTTGAAAGTACGTTATTACAATCATGTAGATGTAGTAGGTTGCGAACTTGATTCTTTTTCTAAATTAATTTGCAAAATATTTAGAAAAAGATTGACTGATCCGCAGTTTTCACCACATTCAACAGGTCATGGTCGATGTATAGGTCAGGTCTAAGTCCACGTCGGAAACAAGTTGAAGCAGACGTTGATACAATGCATGTTAATAATGATAAAAACATAGAAATATAAACACATATGAGCCAGGATCTAGAAAAAGGCCCCTTATAGCAATTTTGAAAACAGGGTTTCCAGATCAGCCTGTGTTCAAATTAATAAGGATCCATGTTGCTATCTTTTAGTTACTGTAGGTCAAGAAGAAGCTATTAGAGAACAATATAGTTCCTGATCAGACTGAGTGTATACGCAGGCTGATCTGGAACCCTGTTGGGCTCAAATGCTTTAACGGACCTTTTTTCCAGATCCTGGCTCATATGTATTTGTATGTAATACAGCATTGAAAATATTGGTTTTTCAGTGATTTCTTCTGTTGGATCAGTGTTTTCAAAAACAGTTTTCTAGTAGAGACATCAAAATCTGCATGCTTGGGAAACTGTTATGTGTAAAAAAGAAGATACTAAGATGTCGAAAAGTCGAGACAACAAAAAAGAGTTAGAATATGTCTGGACAGGAAGAAATAGAAATATTTGGAGTAACATTTTATCTTACGAAATATTTCAAAATTTTGACAAAGATGTTGATAAAATGACAAAAAGTAAACACTTGAGAGCTTCGTGTGATGGTTTACAGGTGTTACCAGTATAATCTTTAACTTCATCGTGTTATTACAAAATGTCGTAACTTCGGCTTAATTAAAGATGGAGTTACTAGGTTTTGCATTAACACGACAACTTACTCAAGTGGTTGTTGCTGTTTGGAATGAAAGCACAAAGATAATTAATTCCTTTATTACGTGGCCTTTAAACAAAAATGAAATAAAACAATTATATGAAATTTATATAGTCCGTAAAAATTGACCTGAACCTGTTGAATATGCAAAGAGTAATTGTGATACGAAATAATCACTCTCCGACATCAATTATATTGACACGAGAAGCACGTGCAGAATACAAAGTCAAAATGCTTATGGAAACTATCGACTCTGCTTGACAGCGAGGATTGCTGGCGAGTATTGATTAATCCGTGTCACAATTACTCATTTCATACTCGTCAGGTTCAGGTCAATATACCAGACTATACCAACCTTTTATGCATCCGTGCGAAGGCATTGAAGAATATTTTACTGAACAGTATGGATCTTGATCCAACTGAGCGTATGCACAGGCTGATCTGGATCCATGTTGGTCTCAAATACCATAAGGGACCATTTTCCTGACCCCGGCTGATTTGGATCAATCTCTAAAATAGGCCTACCACTAGGTACACTTTTACAGATCCCGGTCTTATGATATCGTCGGTGTTGTTGCAAAACCTAGTAACTCCAGCTTTAATCAAGCTTGGAGTTACGATGTTTTGCAATAACACCGATGATATATTGTATTTTCAGCTCTATACTTCGTGTCCAAGCTAATGCCCGTGATCTCATCCGGATCTGTCCAAACCATCACGTGGTTACCCACAGTACAGCGACAATCCAACATGACGGACGCCATCAGCACCTTCGGTCCATTATCCGCGTACACTGCCGCCCTAGTGCTGTTGATGAAGGAGTTCTCGTGGACAAAACTGGGTGAGTAACGTAAATATAACATGACTGACGCCATTAGCACGTTCGGTCCATTATCCGCGTACACTGACACACTGGTTCTACTGATTAAGGAGTTCTTGTGGACAAAACTCGGTGAGTTAAAGTAAATCCCATAAACAACATTTTGGATAAGTTATAGGAGTTTTACTCGTATACTCGGGAAATACTTATTATTTCACACCCTACATTAGTAAACCAATGAAATCGTCCCATTCGTACCACGTGAGTATACAATACCTAGAGCCGTATTGTACGCACGAGATAATTGCGTGAGCGCACGGGATTCTCGATACTCCAAAGCGGCCAAATCGATATTTGTACGATGCACCGGTTGAACCGTCCAAATATGCATTGCACTCATTTGAACCCTACAAATATCGATTGAACCGTACAAATATGGATTTTTCCCAAATCGAGGCTGCCATACAAAATATCCATATTCGCATCGAAGAGTAATCTCCCTTAGTAGAGTAAGCAAAATTGTGCATTATAATAGATTCACTATTAAACGAGAATTTTTACAGTAGAACTGCTTTATAAAAACAACTGAAATTATTCTCGTTTAATTGTGAATCTATAATAGAGTTGAATGTTTGTTTCAACATGATATTTTGAATTCACTGTCCTAAACAAGACATAGCTTTGATTCTGTGATTGAAAAAAAAAACGCATTGGGAATACATTAAGGCAAAAGGAGAAACTGATTTTAAACATCACGAAGAGAGTATTTTCATTTCAAAACATTTCTGAATTGTAGCGCATTTAATTTGCAGCAATGATAAAAATCACACTTAACCCTTTCCCAAACAAGACCTGGATTTGATACCCATTAAAATGCTTGACAAAAAAGTTCTAAGAGAAAAGGAGATTTGCCGTTTATCAGCATTTCTCCTTTTCTGTCAGTGTTTTCATTGTTGATTTATGCTCGGCATGATAGATAGTTTATATGACAAATTTCATGTACATTTCACACTGTCATATGACGGTCTATTCAATATTTTGAGACAAACATAAATCGATAAATATAGATTTAATGTCAGATGCCATGTATATTTCACAGTGTTAGAAATGTACATGTAGCCTACATTTTTTTCATGACATAAGCCTTTGTTGTTTTTCTTCCTTTTTTATTTCACGTTGGAATTCTATTTAAAAGTAATTAGATCTCGATTTTATTTTTTTATACAAAATTAATCTTTGTCATGTTTTGTGTGAAAAAAAAATGATGTGAAATAAAGAGGTCATTTAACATGTCTTTGTACAATACCGAATTCTATTGGATTCGTACAATGCAGAACCAGTCTATATTTAGACTCGCTTATCGGCTCGTCCAAATATAGCCTCGTTCTGCATTGTACTCATCCAATAGAATTCAGTATTGTACAAAGACATGTTAAATAACCTCATATTATTTCACACCCGAAATTAGTAAACCAATCAAATCACCCCATTCGTACCACGTGAGTATACAATACCTAGAGCCGTATTGCACGCACGAGATAATTGCGTGGACGTACGGGATTCTCGATATTCCAAAGCGGCTAGATCGATATTGTACGATGCACCGGTTGAACCGTCCAAATATGCATTGCACTCATTTGAACCCTACAAATATCGATTGAACCGTACAAATATGGATTTTTTTCCCAAATCGAGGCTGCAGTACAAAATATCCATATTCGCATCGAAGAGTAATCTCCCTTTAGTAGAGTTCTCGTTTGCAAAAGCAAAATTGTGCATTAGAGTTGAATGTTTGTTTCAACATGATATTTTGAATTCACTGTCCTAAACAAGACATAGCTTTGATTCTGTGATTGAAAAAAACACATTGGCAATGCATTAAGACAAAAGGAGAAAATGATTTTAAACATCACGAAAGAGATTATTTTCATTTCAAAACATTTCTGAATTGTAGCGCATTTAATTTGCAGCAATGATAAAAATCACACTTAACCCTTTCACAAACAAGACCTGGATTTGATGTCCATTAAAAGGCTTGACAAAAAAGTTCTAAGAGAAAAGGAGATTTGCCGTTTATCAGCAATTTCTCCTTTTCTGTCAATGTTTACATTGTTGATTTACGCATGACATGATAGATAGTTTATATGACAAATTTCATGTACATTTCACACTATCATAATTCATGACGGTCTATTCAATCTTTTGAGACAAACATAAATCGATAAATATAGATTTAATGTCAGATGCCATGTATATTTCACAGCGTTAGAAATGTACATGAGGCCTACATTTTTTTCATGACACAAACCTATGTTGTTTTCTTCCTTTTTTCACGTTGGAATTCTATTTAAAAGTAATTAGATCTAGATCTTAATTTTATACAAAAATAATCTTTGTCATGTTTTGTGTGAAAAAAATGATGTGAAATAAAGAGGTCATTTAACATGTCTTTGTACAATACCGAATTCTATTGGATTCATACTTTGCAGAACAAGTCTATATTTAGACTCGCCTATCGGCTCGTCCAAATATAGCCTCGTTCTGCAAAGTATTCATCCAATAGAATTCAGTATTGTACAAAGACATGTTAAATAACCTCATATTATCAGCATTTTGTTCACTTCTCTAAATCACAGTGTATAGTCCACTGTCCGCTCTAACTTCCGCTTGCGAGCCAAGAAAGGAGTCAAGGTATCGATTGCAGACAAAGAAACAGGTAAATAGTTAATAATAAAATGAAATGTGGGGGGAAGTTTAATTGTATGGGCTGTATGTACATAAACTATGTTATTCACAGAGTATATCCCTTGAGAAAAGCTACTTATTCAGAGAAAATGCGATTGCTCACTTAAAATTTTCGAAAAAATCATATTCATGGATTTCAAACATCTATTTCAAAGCTTTACAACTTATATACGAGCACATACTTATGATATTTCGAAAATATATCATCTTAGCACCAGAAAACTAAAGAATAACATACATGGACGCATTGGTTTAAGAAATATTGACTATCAAATGCCACTGGTGTTGTCGCCTCACTGTACGGTTGCATGTTCAATCTGTGAAAGCTTTAGTCCGGTTGCTTGCGATGCCACTGTACGGTTACTAGAGAGCTCAGTAGCATAATTATTATGAAAATATTTTTTAAGCAATTATTTTTCAAAAGAATATTTGAATGTGTATATGAGAACCTTTACACAAGAAGAACTGTTTTAAAAAGTAGATTCTAACTTTGTCTAATGGTCAGAATTTCAAATAAATATTGAAACAAATCATTGTTTCTATGATTATATATAATTCTCTAGTTATATAATCTAAATAGAACAGCTATGAGATAGAACACCAGTTTGATACTATTCAAAACTGTTTGACAAAAAAACTATATAAATAAAATGACTGTGTTTCAGATCATGGATGATTCGTTTATAATAGAAGGGCTCGATGTAAGTTTTCGTGAAGAGGAAATAGGAACAACTAAGCCAAAGCTAAAGTATGAGTGCGCTATTTGTGACTATTCCACTGACAGGAAAAATAGTTTGAAGCGTCACATATCGGTTCATAACACATGTGATGATAAAGATGAAAATGCAAGTTTTACTTGTGAAGTCTGTCATTATTCAACCGAGAAGAAATCAAATCTAAAAAGACACCTAAAGGTCCATTATGAGCAAGATGACAAGAGAAGTAATAAATACATGTGTGACGTATGTGGAAAAGAGTTAACGTCCAAGTTTGGGATGGATCTTCATATGAAAAATAAACACATAAAACAATTCAGATATAATTGTGAGATTTGTCAGAAGGGATTCAACCAAATGCTGCCTTATAAAGGACACATCTCGTCACATGTTGAACACACCAAACAGAAATGTGAGAAATGTCCCTGCACTTTCCAACATAAAAGCAGTTTGGATCGCCATGTCAAGACCGCACACGAAGACGTCACATACGATTGTACCAAATGCGAGCAGAAGTTTACAAATAAATGTCACCTGAGAGACCACGAGAAGGCCGTGCATTGTGACCAGAGGCTTCCCTGTGATAAGTGTGGCAAAGTTTATAAATGGTCATGCCTTCATTATCATCAGAAAACTGCACACAAGTGAATTACTTTATACAAGAACATAATCATGTATCTACTGATGTACGATTATAACGTAATGTTACAATTTTACTCGTAATTGGTCCGGCTGTGCTTATCGGTTCGGCACACTGTTTTGATTTATGAAAAATATCTTATATGAATATATAGTCTATATATCTAAAGAAGATATTTATTACAAAACAAAACAATGTGCCGACCTCCTATTATCCTTTTTAGCTCTAACCCCTTCCTAAACAAAAATAGGATTTGACGTCTTTAACAGAAAATGCTTGGGAAAACACTCGGACAAAGGAATAAAATGCTGATAATCGATTTTGTATGCTGTAATGTACTCAAATGCAACTTATATCATTGGTACACATTTTGTCATCTATATCAGCTTTCAAATTGGACCAGCCTTTAATTTTGTCGTTTGAGAAAGGGAAAATCACATTGGAAATTGATTAACTTGCACTTTCGTTTTGTAATTTATAGCTCACATGACGTTCTCAATTACAGCTTTTAGGTTTGTTAGTTATACGGCGTTGTCCATCGCCGAAATCAGGTTTTGGACATGTGACCCATCACACTAAAAGGGACCTTATCCGAACTCCAAAAATCTAAATTTTGACAGACTTATCAGGCCCAGCACAGGTCAACCAGGTCCCGTATGCGAAAATTAAACACAAAGTAAGAGAGGGAAAACATTCCGGCTTTAGAAAATTACATAAAAGTGAAAAGTGTCGGCCCTAGTCTGGCTGCGCGGACTGTGCAGACTGACTAGGATCGATATTTTTCACACATCCGATAAGGACCCTTTTAGCGCGATGGGTCACATATATTTGACCTGATTCTCATAAACTTCGTCAATTGTTTTACTTTGTCTCCGTCAGTACCATATTTCTTTCAAAACGAGTCGAGCGGTGTCAAAAGGAAGGCTATAGTGTCAGATTAATGGAAAACATCTTCAAAACTTGTCAAAACGTTTTCTGTGTACAGAATCACGTGCTCGTTTGAGCGATATATGACCGTCCCTTTTATGCCCCCGTATCGAGAGATCGGGGCATATTGTTTTACTCGTGTCCGTCTGTCTGTCTGTACGCCCGTCTGTCGTCCGTCTGTTCGTTTGTCCGTCCGTCCGAAAACTGTACATTTGCCTTTTCTCCAAAAGTATACAAATCTCACGTTTGATATGTAACTTTCTTTCAATGATATCTATCTGTTTCATGCAATATGGCATTCCCCAGGGTCATTCGTTAACCCTTATCAACCCTTTACACGAGAACTTAACATGGCCATTCCCGGGACTTTCGTGTTTCACTATCACATCTTGTTTGTTGTTAATTTGCTATAATTTTGTTTATGTATTAGATATGTTATCTCGTTTACTTTTTTCTGTGGAGGTACACAATGTTTAGACTGTGATTTCAGCTGATTAACTGTGATTTTATTTTAATTGTTCTATTGATCATTTCATAATAAACCACAATCCAAAAATATTTCTACCGGCATGGCTCTCATTTGTAAGGACACTCATCATGTTTGCTAAAAAAACTTAATAATCATGTGTTTGTTTAGCGCACTCTATTTACCAAATCGATTTAAGTCAAAATTTAACATGAAATTAACTGCAAAAATATGCAAATTTTGTTTATATAAGATCATTAAAGATTAAGAGGATCATTTTGTACACAAAATAAAACAAGTTTATAAACACAAAACGTTGCATTTATTTTACACTCCTAAAACATTTCAATGCATTGTACATGTAAAAACGTTACATGGTTACAAATTTAGAGACTAAAGTCACTATCATTCGCTATTCAAAACGAAAAATATACAACATTAGAATACATTTTGCTCTCAAACATCCGTACAGGTTTTTTAGTTGTGCTCACAAGCAACCGTACCATGAGCAAGCAAGCAACCGTACAGTGAGCAGGCACTACCAGTGGCGGTTTCATAGTCAATATTTTATACGCTGATGTTTTAACACACTGTGTCGTGTAATATTTTGGAAGATAGATGAATAATCTTCAACGTATTAAAAGGTTTTCTTCCTATAATAGATATTAAGTGTTGAAATCTTTGTTCGAAAACAATCAAAATGACGATTTGGAGAAAATGAAGTGAGTAATTGCAGTTTTGTCGGAAAATAGAGTTCTTTCCGTAGACATACGCCAGGAATGATGTTTTCTAAGTACCTTCCACCCATATACGAGATAAATTCAACACTATTCAATCTATTATGAACTATTTACCAGTTTTTCTGGCTTCAGTCGCCTTTTTGACTCCTTTCTTGGCTCGCAAGCGGAAGTTAGTGCGGACAGTGGACTATACACTGTAAATGCCTTACAAACTGACTAGCTTGAAGACCCCGAAACCAAAGCTTATTTTGGAAAGCTCAGGCTACCAGAAGTTTAAATTATAAAATCATTATATTAGTGTATATACAAAATTACTGATACCCCTCCAGAACGTTTCTGCGCTTAGTTGTCAAAAAGGGGGGGGGGGGGGGAAATATGTTACCAAAAGTAGGACGTGTTAAGGGAGCCGAGTTTCGTTCATAATTCAAAAGTAGAAATAACATTCATTGTTGGACAGAAAATGATAAATAAACTGTATTAAAATCTTGATATAAAAGTGGGTAGTTCCAAATTGTTTTCGTTTTTCATTATATGGAAAAACCTAACACGTGCTGGTATTTTGCAGGTCTTATTTCCAGCAAAGACACGATGGAACTGTGTGCGCCTCTAGTAGAAGATATTTATAATGCGTTCTCCAACACTGGTCTAGAAGTCGTCCATTTCCAGAATCTAGATGATTACATGAATAAATCCTTTACTGACCTTCTGAATGATATAGACATGCATGCGAAAGGTAATAATGAACTAATTTTGTTCACGCCGATACATCGTAGCTTTTCAACAAAAACCTCGTAAATGCAGCTTGAAACAAGCTGCAGTTACGAGGTTTTTGTTGAAATGCAACGATACGTCTTCAAGTAAGGGTTTTCATATATGATTAGATACAAATACTTTGTTAAACATAGCGCCTTATCCACAGCAGCGAAAGTTGACGATGATATACCCTGCTTGTCAATTTCGGGCGTCATCCATGGTGACGGAATCTAACGAGGGATACTCTCGTTCATTGCCCGAAATTGCACGAAGTGTCTCGTATCTAATGATGAGTGCAAATGAAAATGCGTTCATATTGTAAAATTAACATTATAATGTGGTACAGTGATTTAGAAAGTCATATTTTAAGACAACAACCGAAGCAAACAAAACAACATATCGTCGTTGTAAATGCAAAACCTCGTATCTCGTTTTTGGAAAATTTTAAAGGGGAGGGAAAAAGTGTAATAACTTTTCCCAAACTGAAATGTTTTACTTGAAATTTGGACATATTGTTCACAAATAATTTGTGATTAATACTGATCAGTAAAAATATCTCAAAACCTGCGAGAATTGTCTAAACTGGGCACACAAGTTTGTACTTTGAAAATTGCACGAACCGACATACGAGGTTTTGCATTATCTATAAAATGTTTGAAGACATAATCGACATTATTCTTTTGAAGTGTGACAATTTCTTTAAAAAATAAAAAAGAGAATACCAAAATCCGGAAGTCCCGTACAGTTACACGTATTTGAATGTCCAAAATACTCCTTCATGTGATATATGTGCTAGGGACAATATTCATGGAACAAATAGTCGGTGTTATTTGCAAAACCTCGTAACTCCAGCTTACTCAAAGCTGGAGTTACGAGGTTTTGCAATATCACCGACGAAAATTATATAAACTTACATTTTCAGTGATAATTCTATGCATGCCACCAGCATTTCTCCACGGTATTCTACTAGAGGCTGACCGTATGGGTTTGACATCGAAAGGCTATATCTTTATTTACTGTCGCTTTGGACCATCTGCGGAGATAGAATTCATTAATAACGGCCAGCAACCGTCTAAGGGTAAGTATCTGGATGATTTTCAACAAAACATCGTAACTACAGCTTAAAACAAGCTGCAGTTACGAGGTTTTTGATGAAAAGCAGCGATTTTCTGCGGTGGATCCAGGATTTCTGTGTAGGGGGCTCAAACATATAACTGGAGGTCATTTTCCTAGTTTTTCATAATTTTGACAATTTTCTACACAAAAATGAAATAATCGGGCTTTAGGGGGGTCGTTTGTACCCCCATCCACCAAACCCCATACATGTGAATCCACCACTGATTATATTGATACGGAATATACTTTTCCATCAAAATAGTATTTCGAAAACAAGATCAACAGACTAGGGTTATTTGAGAAAAGCATGTTACAGATAGCATTCAGAACTCTATTTGTGAAACCAATAAGTGCAACTTCAGTAAAGCTGCAGTTACGAGGTTTTTTGTGTTGAAAAGCAACGGATCACAATAAAGATAAACGTACGAATAGAACTATGGCTCTTCTTTTCCAGCAATGTTGTCGAGGTTGTTACAGATAGGTTATACTGGAGTGAACGCTACTGACTACATTGATTTTATACAGACAGTGGGTAACTTTACAAAACCTGGGGTACCTGGCTGTTGTAAACCGGTGAGTTGGACTTCAACTTTTATAGTCAATACTATAATTCACGAAACATTATAACATACGAGTACCTCATACAATTGTTACAATTTCTATCGAAATCAAACTAATAATTCAGCATTTCAAATATCATGACAAAATTTCAACACTTACATAATTTAATATAACTGTATGTAGCGACGTAAGATGATAAGCTGCCTAAATATCTAAATTTGTGATTCTTTCTAATCATTGACAATAATATAATTGAACGAGATGTACTAACGAATTTCTTAACGATGTTCACTTACTACTAGTAAAATACTTTAACCGTTTACCAAACAATGATCCCTTTTGACTCCCCACAAAAAATTGCATTGGAAAACATCGTGGAAAATAAAGAAATTGCTTGTGACAAGCAATTTCTTCATTCCCCACACTATTTTTCATTCAAAAATTCCCAAAAATCGATGATTACATTCACCTGAAAATGTCGTCTGCAAGATCTTTCAATTTGGACAACCCTAAAATTTTGTCGTTTGGCAATGGGTTAAACTGCTATATTGATTATAATATAGCCCAAGCACATATTAGATCTAACACTATTATGAATTTCAGCCTGACGAGTTTGGTTTATTCTTCTACGACACACTTATGTTGGTGGCCGATCTCTGTCTGAATGGTACAAATGGCACAAATACCAACAACAATCACAAGTGTTCCAAAAGTTTACAATCTAGAACTATAGAATGTAAGTGCCTAAGGTTCTTTCAATTAGATTTAAATCTGGTCAAAAATGACTTCTAGTATAATATTATACTTTCCATAAAAGTACATATACAGTCAAACTTCGTTAATTCGAACATGGTATATTTAGAATACTACAGAAAAGTAGAATTAGTCGAACATTCTAGTTCGACTTTTCTGCAGTACTCTAAATATACTATGTGTGGATCAATGAAGTTTGACTGTATTTGTAATTTTATGGGATGTTCCAACAAAATGTAGTTGGTATTATTCTAATTTAGAATGAATTAATATTGTGACGGTTACATCGTATTACCCGTATTCATATTTTGTCGTCAATAACTTTTTTATCACTTGATTTTCAAGAATCAACAATGTCCTGCTGATTCCTGGCATTCTTCTGTGTTCTCTGTTTCAAACCGGATTAAAATTGGTCAGTTATTAACAAAGTTAAGAACATTATCTGAAATTCTGAGTCACGTGATAATGCACCTCGATGTTATATAATCCAGTTTGTACTTCCAGCCATTTCTGGATCATTGTCTACGGACAAAGATGGAAGATTTAAAAGGACAATGAAGGTCAGCCATTTTCAAAATGGCGGATTCCAAACAGTTGGTCACGTGACGGATCGTTACATAAGCAGTCTTCCAATAAAATGGCCGGATGGTCACGTGCCCAACGATTCACCGCATTGTGGATGGGACGGCCAGAGTTGCTTAGATGGTACGAACGATTGATATAATGGCAATTCAACTAGGCATTTTCTAAAACTTATGTGAATGCATGATATCCTATTTTGAAATATTGAGCATTATTGGCAGTTGAAAATTAAATTTTAACTTTAGCAATTATTTTCATTTTCATAATACCAATTCTTCTGATTGCTTTGTAATTAATTGCTTTATCAACTAATTTGAATAATCAATTAATATTAATAGTTTATCTTGTAAGCGGGTTCCTCTCTTTTACCAAAGGCATATTGTTTGAAGGGACGTACTAATCCACGTCTTTTATGGAATTTCAGAATCTAAAGAATCCTCCAACACAACAGTAACTATAATAGCGACATGTGTCGGTCTAATTGTGGCTATAGCTATGGCTGTATTTGGATTCATTATATACAGGTGCGTAACATTAACTAAATCATTTTATGTACCAAATGGGTTAAAAGTCTTTTTAAGTGTGTATGTATTTATAAATATTACAAAAAGAAACATCAACAAAAACAACGCATGTACACGCATATGTTGCGTACACGAAAGAAATGTACATTTTGCCCATCTTGTACTGTATGTTATAGATCATAATTTAAGTCACTGTTGTCATTTTGTGTCCCTAGGGTTACCGCACGTGATCAGTACTTGGTACAGAACTTTGACCGTCTAAAATGGTTGTTTGTTAAGTAACAGAATTGTAACATGGCGTTAATTGTCTACTATAAGGTCAGTAAGCTGTTACTGAATATAATATCAGACTTTAATCAGATTGCATATAATCTTTATTTAATCCAGAAAGTCCAAGTTTGAGAAGGACCTGGTGAGCATGGTATGGAAGGTGGACATATCCGAGGTGAAGTTTACCCGTCCCCGTGCTCCAACTGTTAATTCTGTACTAGATAGACCTACAACTAACAACACGACGAAAAGGCAGCTCATTCGAGCCGTAAGTAGTTTTGTAACATATAGACAAACTGATAGTTACTGAAAAAATACAATTTCGCTGCTTATTCCTAATATTTTACTAAACAGACAAAATACCCCTCCCACTTATGTTAAAATTGAATAAAAATCAAAGTTATTGGTCGCTGCTTATTCAAAATTATGAACATATTTTACTAAAATGACAAAATACCACACCACCAATGTTGAAATAGAATAAATCGGAATTGTGTCACTTTAAAACCATTATAGACAGAATATTTACGATGACTTCTTTTACTTCGAAAATCATTATTCTATTCAAAGATATCAAGAATATTTATTATGTTTATCACAGAATTTAGTAGCCGGTTAGAAATTTTGATTAGTATTCATATATCAATTCGTTCAAATCCAAATAAAAAAGTGTCCACTATTTTTCTTACAGGATACTCGTGGTACAATATTATTGGGCTCAACCAGCAGTTTGGATAAGAACCAGTTATTTACCCCAGTCGGGACTTACAGGGTATGTCTTTATCAGCAGTTCTTCAATTTAGATAAATAGGAAATCGTCAGCATTTAAAAAAACATTTGTCAAGTTCAATACACATGTATTAAAAACAATCAATCTTAAATACCAAAGTAGGCCAACAGTGAAGTCGGCTTCACGATCAAGAGTTTCGAGTTCGATCCTTGGTAGCGAAGGTTGCTCTTGGATTCTCATTGGCCCACACATTCGGTGCGAGTACTGGTGTGTTTTAAAGGGATCAAATAAGATTCTGGGTTTTTCCCAAACATACAAACACGCACACTTAGCGCGCATCCTCGGACATTTACATAGTCCATTAGTCGCGTATTACTTCATAGTTGAAAACTGACAACACTATGTAGGTTGTTATCTTATTTCGCCATATTTCTCATTATTTCCTGACTTTGCAGGGTACTACAGTCGCCATTAAAAAGACACAACGTCGAGCGATTCTTCTCACAAGGGATGTCCTGCGTGATCTGAAAGCGGTAAGAAAACAATTACGTCCCCTATCAGAGCTCTGCAGACATAGATGTATAGAGATAACATACGAAAACAATTTAGAAGCTGCAGTTATAGACAATGAAGATGTTTACATAAAACTTTGCTCAAAATTACTGCTGTGCCAGCTTCAGTTTAAAGCTACTATTTCCCAGATTTGGACCCAAAAATTGTCAAATACAAACGAAATGTACACTTTTTAAGCTTTATATGACCTGATTAAATGATTACGACAAACTATTGAAGCAATGACTCATTTTTTCGCAATTTGATAACAAATTCATGAAGCGATGTCGAAAGTAGGTCAAAACAGTAGGACATGCGACTTTCTGAAATAACGTCACAACATACATGATGACGTCATATTGAAATTCAAGTATGAATCTCGTTTGAATCATGGTTCGCGCTGTATGCGCATGCGCAACAATTTAAAAATAATTCTAACCCCATCTGAGACGGGGTTGAATTTAGGTTTGGATTCTCCCTAAATTCAGCTATCTGTCTTGTAATTTCGGCTCATTCTCTGTCTGAATCGCATATTATCAACCATCCCGAGGTGGTCAACACAAAAGTTTTGCATATTTTTTCAAAAAAATCATTTTTTGCAATTAGACCATCTGTTACCGTCGCCCTTTAAATACGAGGGACGTTCAATAAATTCGTGAACATTTGTTGTCATTTCGACAAATATAGTTTTTATTGAAGTGTATCTATATCTGCATTTGTCCATATTTCTGTCCGGAACCAGTAGATTGTACGGCTACTGCACATGTCATAATTATATTGTTTTGTTGTGTAAGGACCGCCTCTAATGCTTTTTTTAAAAAGTTAAACGAGAACCGTTACAGATGTTTTTGTTTATTTTAGGTAGAGCAGATTTAGATTATTTCTATGAATAGTAAATAATGACCTGATCTACCTATATCGATTGATAGATCTAACCCCTCATTAATAATAGAATTTGAATCCTTTATAAATCATCTGTCCTCTGTATTCTTCAGTTGAGAGAGCTGCAGCACGAAAACCTTAACCCATTTATCGGTATTGGTATGGATTCAGAGGACAGTTATATATTGTATAAGTATTGTACGAAAGGTAGTCTGCAGGTCAGTATCATTCTGAGTTTCTATAACAGCGTATACATACTGAATAGTTTGAGATGGATGCAAAATACAAGTTTAAAGACAGTCCTTTTTGAGCAATATTTTAACTTAATTGCTTAAACCAATCCCTCTTAGATCTGGCCCCGGTTTCTCGAAAAAGCTTAAGTACATTCTAATGAGGACATGCTCAATTTCAAAGGAATACTCTCCAACGTTGAACGGTATTCGATTGAAGTTCACGAGGATTTCGTGCGATTTGAGAACGGTGCTCAGATTTGAGCATGAGAACGTACTTAAGTTTTTTCGAGAAACCGGGGCCTGATCGAATAAATCGAGCTATAAGTATAGGGGTGGGTCTTTAAAATTAAGTCTTTATTGCTAAATCGCGAGTTTACGAGTTAGGTTTATGCAATCGACCCTCGATGTTTGTACTAATCTGCAATAAGAAGTCTTATATTTTCAAAAAAGAAATGGACAATTTTATTCTATCATCATTGATTATGAGCGTCTGAATGCCATCAGCGTTTGGCATGGTTCTATAGCCTAACACTTGCACGTCATTGTAACTTAAGTACTTCAATACATCACTTTTTCAAATGGATTAAATGCCATATTATGACTTCACGATTTCAACCGATTTCAACACTTTAATGCATCCTACGATTTAAGATACTCCACAATTATAATGATTTATTCTGTAGATTCATTTCTGAGATTTGAATGTACATTGTTGGTATTTCGGTCTGTTGTATCATTTTTTTCAGGATGTTCTCGAAAACGATGACATCAAACTTGATGAAATGTTTAAAATGTCATTTTCCATGGATCTTGCCAGGGTAAGAGTTTTCCCAAATTCTGTTACATTTAGCGCTGAACTTTTCTTTTACAAAACCGGCAGTTACAATGTTGAGCGTTTTTCAATATTATTTTTTATTATTGTAAATGGCCAATTAATGTCAATTTATATTGCTAACTTGCCAAATAAATATTTGAAAATTAAATTGCAATTGTTAATTTCTAAATAGTTCAAAGACAGCAGTCCTATGGCTAAGAGTTGTCTTTTGGGAACTCCATTTTCTGTAGTCAAATAGTATTTCTACCTAGCTACAAATATTGAATTTTGAACTTTTATGACTCCCCGAAGCAGCATCTCGTTTAAATCATATATTTCCTTGCGTTTCAGGGTCTAGAGTACCTACATAAAAGTGCAATAAGATCTCACGGTAACTTGAAGTCCAGTAATTGTGTGATAGACTCTCGATGGGTACTCCGTGTTACAGACTTTGGTGCCATAAATACTAGCTCGGATCAGGAGGCAGGCAAGGAGGATGCTGACCACGAGTACTATTCCAGTAAGATTTGGAGAAATCGTATTGTATTAAGATATTCAAAAAACAAGAAAGCAATCTACACTCTGTCCTGTCGTTGTTTAAGACTACGGAATCATTCCCCATTGACAAACTGCATTATAAAAGGTTAAGTTGCACATAATTGCAAGATAATCTTTGTCTATGCTGCCTTCGAAAGCATCAAGAATAATTCTAGATCTGCATAACAAGGATTAAAACAAATAGATATTTCAAGAAAACAAAAAATGGCACACTAAATGAACAAATGTTATTCTTTTCTTTCTAATGTGATATATTATTCAATGTCATGAATCTTATTTTATTAATCCCTACAGAGGACACAGCAAGGAAACGTATGTGATGTGGCGATATTTTTCTGTAATAAAAACGAGATGCTTGCCTTAATTAAATAAATATCACGGTAGTGTTTTTTTTAATCTACAGAATATCTATGGACGGCCCCAGAGCTTTTGCGACTTCAACACAGACCTGCTAAGGGGACACAGAAAGGGGACGTGTATGCGGCGGCCATGGTATTCTACGAGATCCAGCTGAGATGTTTACCTTATTATTACAATATGTATTACAATAATCTGCCTTCAAATAAAGGTATACGTTTACACTTGCCTAGGAAACTTATCTATTACCTTTGTTAAACTGCTTATGACAAGAAATAAAACAAACCTTTGTGGTTTGTCATTCATTTGTGGTATACACAAGTATTTGTACTCCAAATATACAAAGGCCTTACCTATTTTCGATATTCAGTATTATTATGAATTGAGTTGGTAGTGGGTGGCAAGTGTATACACATAAAAGCTTATGTCACTCACACAAATAAGGAATCAAAAGGTCATTTGAAGATTGACTTTTGCTCTGTTCCTCACTTAATTCTTCTAAACATCAAAGATTTGTGAAATTCATTTTTATGCATCTAGCTCTTACAAGTGAACAACAACTGTGCCTTAACCGTCGATATTTCTTGCAACAGATGCAATAAACCGAGTGCGCCAGTACGAGGACCCGCCCTTCCGTCCCATGATACCACGTGACATCGATGTCCCTGACAAAATGGAGGGTTTAATTCGATGTTGTTGGCAGGAGAACCCGGACATGCGGCCAGACATGCATACGTTGATTAAACTACTTATTGAAGCAAACGGTGGTAGGTAAGTAGGCCTAAGAATTTTGATGGAACGAATATTTATGTAGTAAAAACAATGACACTGAATCGTCGGCCATTTTGAAAATTTTCGAATAAAACCGGCAATATATCGGAGTCAGAACCCATCAAATGTAACACGGATGATACAAAAGATCCTGACTTTGACATTATAAAATGTTGCTATACAGTTCATATATAAAGACGTGTAAATGATCATCAACACTCATCCTCTCAGGGATGATCGAGCTTTGGTACAATTTTGGACCTAGAATATTTGGTTATATGAGATAATGGTAAACTATATGACGACCTACAATGATTACTGTTTAGCAAGATTTTCTAAGAACTTTTGATATAATTGTAGGCAATACTTTTCTTGATATACATAAACGACCTTCCTTTGCATATTGATGCTTCATTTTCAGATATTTTTGCAGATGATACTACAATAAGTACAACAGATAAAACTGTTGATGAAATCATTAACTCTCTTCAATGTAATCTATCAATAATTGACCGTAAAAGTGTAAAAGTGTAAAAGAAACTGCATGATGCCAAATCCAAAGAAAACCAAGGCCATGTTACTCACCCCTAACAATTCTGCCATATCTGAGATATTAAAGGAAAGTGATTCTCTTCATCCGAATGGTGAATTAATTGAATTTTCAGCAGTTGAAAAACTACTTGGTGTTCAGGTTGATAGTAAATTAAGCTGGAAAAACCAAGTAGAACACATCCTCAAAAAGTGCAATTCTCTTTTATACCTACTTCTCAGAATAAAAAGTTATCTCAATTTACACTCCCGAAAGCTTTTCTACAATGCATATATCTTACCGCATCTTGACTACTGCTGTACAATTTGGGGTAATTGCAATGCATCACTTTTACACACAATATACAAATTTCAAAAAAGAGCTGCTCGTATTATCGTACTTGACAAAAGTTTGGATACTCCTAGCAGTGACATATTTCGGGAACTAAATTGGATGAAATTTCAAGATAGAATTGTTTATAAAAAGCAATATTCATCTACAAATCTCTTAATAAAGAATTTCCAGATTACATGACACAAATTTTCAAGAAATCAGACAATACTAAACTAAGATCACATGGTCAACAAACTCTAATTATTCCCAAATCAAGGATTGAGTTCTATAAAAACTCCCTTGCATACTCAGGTCCTAAATTGTGGAATCAAATTCCACTTCATGTCAGGATCGCAGATGACTTGAAAACTTTTAAATCTGCATTCCTGACATGGTGGAACACAACAGATGCAAGTATTTCTATACGTTGAATAATTCAGATGTAGAAATATTGTACCTTATACACCGATTGAATGTTGACATTGATAAACTGTTATATTGCTCTAAATAGGAATTTCTACTTTTCTATTTTCATTTTGTATATATGTCTGTTTTCAACTTGTAAATATTGTATATATTGTGAATATGTGTAAATTTATAGAGGGCCACAAGGAAGACTGGGCTTGCCCAATTGTGCCACCTCTTAAAATAAAGTTATTATTATTATTATTATTATTATTATTATTATTATTATTATTATTATTATTATTATTATTATTATTATTATTATTATTATTATTATTATTATTAAACCAAGGGCGGATCCAGATTTTTTTTTCCAGGGGGAGTCCAAAACAGATTTTTTTCCAGGGGGGGGGGGGGGGGGTCCAAGCCAAAATTATGGCTTAAAATGTAGTAAATATTTAATGTTACACTAAATTTATATAGTCAAAATTTAATTTTCGGCCAATGCCAGGGGGGTCCGGACCCCCCCCCCCCCCAACCCCCTCTAGATCCGCCCATGCAAACCTTTTCTGGACTTAATAGGCTTAATTTACTTGAAATGTTGACTTAATTAACATGACCCGTATTTACATGTATATAGGGTTGCTAATCTTCGAAAACATCATAACTACAGTTTGATTAAGCTGTAGTTATGGCGTTTTTGAACGTGAACGACGATGAAAAACACTATTTTCCAGGAAGATACAGATAATGGACAATATGCTAAAGATGCTGGAGGCTTACAGTAACAATTTAGAACAACTTGTAGCGGACAGGACAGAAGAGCCAGCACAGGAAAAACAAAAGCATTATCTTCTTTTGCTTCGATGTTTTTTTTATTTATAAATTATGCTCGCTATTTCAGGAAGATACAAATCATGGACAATATGTTGAAGATGTTAGAGGCGTACAGTAACAATTTAGAGCAACTTGTAGCGGACCGGACAGAGGAGCTTGCCCAGGAAAAACAGAAGACAGATAGACTACTCTACTCCATGCTCCCACCGTGAGAATATTTCCACGTTATATGGTGCATTTTGACGCCCTAACGCGATAGAGGCTTCAACATATACGGGTTATCGCCAGCTTACACTTTTAACAAATAACGATTACTTTAAGTAAATAACGATTTACTTTAACTATGTTCAATGAAATACTGGCCATTGCATCATATATGTATTCATGAATCGATTAACGATCAACGGCATATATTCAAGGTGTAAGCATAACGCTGCTTTTCTTCAAAAACCTCGTATCTGCAGCTTAAAAGAAGCTGCCGATACGAGGTTTTTGCAGAAAAGCGACGATGATTTCTTTGAATGGTTTCCGATTCCATTTTTCTCTTTCGGCATAGAGAGAAGTATAGTTATTTGAAAATATTCAGTGCATAGGAATTGTGAAAGATTATTCTCATGGTATAATATTATATGTCGGAAGCAATCTTGGAACTGAGCAGTTTTAAATCTGCTCAAATGTTACGGAAGTCATGCAAGATGTGCAAATTAAATTTGATGAAAATACAAAGTTTGAAGCAAAAACACATGTTTGTATTAAATAGCAAACGATAAATAACCTGACATAGTATCCCTAGCTAATAGCTAGAAATGCTGTGCTAGGTCATTTA
Organism: Fragum sueziense; assembly: GCA_963680895.1. NCBI lineage: Eukaryota > Metazoa > Mollusca > Bivalvia > Cardiida > Cardiidae > Fragum > Fragum sueziense. The sequence goes on along the minus strand of OY804603.1, from coordinate 13,083,730 downwards.
TTGCGAACTATACTGTTTCAGGAGCGTTGCCGAGCAACTAAAGCGAGGCGAGCACGTCGTGCCAGAAACATTTAATGAGGTGTCCCTGTTCTTCTCGGATATTGTTGGGTTTACCAAGATTTCTAGTGAGAGTACCCCACTACAGGTATACAGATTTTCTTAACATGTCTGTAAGGTGTTCCACTCGGAACTTTCCATTTATAAACAAAACACACTCCTAAATTGAACGAAAAAGACAAATCCAAAAATAGAATGAGCAAGAATTTGCCAATGTTTGCACTGACCCTTCAAAACATTAAGCATTTATCTGTTTCGTCGTTAGTAGCTACTAACTTGTCACGTTGATTTACTTATATACAATTTGGTATAGCTAGAAAGCAAATAGGTTTAATTTTTACCCCTTTGAAAACATAAATTTAGATAAAATTAAATGCTCTTCCTGGTTTCTACAAGTATGCTTGTTAGATTTTCACAAAACTTCCACGTTGCTTTCCAGGTTGTTGACCTGCTGAACGACCTTTACACCACGTTTGATGAAATTATTGGCAGACACGATGTTTATAAAGTGAGTGACCGACAACTTCCTTTGTTTTACCCGTAAACCCTTTCCCAAACAATACGTGAATTTGACGTATGTTGCATGCGTAGTTGGAAAGGTGTAGCAAAATATTGAGGCAAAAGAAGAACTAGTATTTTTTCTCCTTTTGTCTTCAATATTCTCCAGTTTATACAGGCTTGTAGGATCAAGAGGGGCTAGGGGGCTTAGACCCCCCCCCCCCCCAAAGTTGGCTCAAAAAGCCGAATTTTCCTTATTTTCCGCTGAAAATTTTGGGAAAATCCAATTTAGCCTCCGAATATTCAGACACAGGGGCTTCAGCCCATCCAATATGAAAATGCTTCCTACGGGCCTGTTATAATGTACATGAATTCTTTGTATATTTCCATCGTCAACATCTTTAGAATTAGACCAGTCTAAAATATTGGCCGTTTGGAAAAGGGTTTAATAGTCTATAATCATACTATAATTTGAGCAACGTTTGTCTGTTTGTCTGTTTGTCTGTTTGTCTGTTTGTCTGTTTGTTCCCCTACTCCTCCCAGGTCCTTGGGCCGATCTTCACCAAACTTGGAGGGAAGGTGGAGGGCGGCCCCGGATATTAGCTTGAGGGGTTCATTTTTTGAAAGGTCAAGGTCATCGAGGTCAAAGGTCAAATTTATCGTTTTTACGGGTTACGGGACGGGATTGCTTAGTAACGGGACGGGATTGCTTACGGGTTACGGGACGGGATTAGGTGGAGTGCAGCCCCGGATAGGTCAAGGTCATCGAGGTCAAAGGTCAGCCCCGGATAGGTCAAGGTCATCGAGGTCAAAGGTCAAATTTCGAGACGGGTAAAATTGCTAGTATAAACAATTCACGGAATGTTAGTAAATCTGTTAATAATATCAGGTATAATATTATAGTAACAATAGATTCCAGATAAGCACCGTTCTTGTGCTATATTCGCCAAGTAAAAAGATTGAAATCTTTGAGGGAAAGTAACGGCATTTTATGGTTTGATCAGATTTTAAAACCATACTTCTGATGTTATACTTTTTATGATCTACAAGTACCACGGTGGAAGAATCATGTGAAAATCTTCAGTAAATGCCTTTATGTGTGACCGATTTGAAAATGGTTAAGAGCAGAGAAGTTGGAAATACGTAAGGATTAGACGGATATGGCAGATGTTTTTAAATTAAGTTGAAAAAAGTAATTGACGACCAAATAAAAGTCTGCTTGGTCGCCAATAACATTTTATCAGCTGATTTTTTTTAAAAAAAAATAGCACATCCAACAAACCACTGTCATTCATTTCCCCACAATTTGCTTTAAATCTAATTGAAAGCTGGTTACGTATTAACAGAATGCTCTTATTCAGTGCCAATTTGACTATGCTAGTTCTTCATGGTATAGTGGTATCACCAAACAATTGAAAAATAGATTGCAGGTTGCTCAAAATAAAGTTGTAAGGTTTATTCATGATCATGATTTTAGATACTCATTGAATGTAAAAGATTTTAGTAGTATTGGGTGGTTGAATGTTGAAAATAGGGTCAAACAGCTAAGACTGAATCATGTTCATAAAATATATCATAAAACATGTCCATCTTAAATATGTTAGAAAATTTTAGCTTGGTCTCTAAGACACACTCTTACAACAGTAGAAATAGTAAAATTAATGTAACTTTTATATCCAATCAGTTAACAGCTTTACAGCCAACACCTTTTATCACCAATCTATTAAGGACTGGAATAGTCTCCCAATAATGGTGAAAAATTCTTCAAACAAAACTGATTTTAAAAAGAAAGTTAAGTCTTATCTCACTCAAAACATGAAAATTTGTGAAGAGTCAGAATATATCTTTTATTGATATTTATTGTCTTAATTCGTAACCTATGCTTGAAAGTTTGATTTTCGTGCAATAAGAATGTAGCACATGTATATCTTCAATAATATATTTTAGACCTATGTCATAGTTGCACTATATTGGTCTGTGTGGAAATTTTAATTCATAAAATTTTCATAAATTTTCTTTAAAACTTAAAATATGGCTCACTTTGAGCCATACCACTACTATAGGACCCCATTGGAAATAAGTTGAAAAACTTGCATGGGTTATCCTGTGTGTATATATATACATTATTGTCTAGAACTAAATTAACAAACAAACCAATATTTTGAGACTATGATTGTTAATCTGAAATCAAACATGAATTGTGATCTTCGTGCAATAAGAATGTAGCACATGTATATCTTCAATAATATATTTTAGACCTATGTCATAGTTGCACTATATTGGTCTGTGTGGAAATTTTAATTCATAAAATTTTCATAAATTTTCTTTAAAACTTAAAATATGGCTCACTTTGAGCCATACCACTACTATAGGACCCCATTGGAAATAAGTTGAAAAACTTGCATGGGTTATCCTGTGTGTATATATATATACATTATTGTCTAGAACTAAATTAACAAACAAACCAATATTTTGAGACTATGATTGTTAATCTGAAATCAAACATGAATTGTGATAATTGTAATTATGTCTGTGCTACCTTTAGATATCTGCATATTTTTCATCTGTGATACTGAAACGCCCCAGGTTTCAGACTGAACATTAAATCTAATTTTAGTGATTGTCTATTTGTGCATTTTTGAAGGTTAGCCCTATGCTGTGGGTAGCTATTTGCAATTCACTTTTGTCGTTATTATCTGCATTTTAAAGGTGTCAGTTTTGTCTTGTGTGTACCAATGCAAGCAATGTGGACTTTGATCAGCCTGTGTGGTGTATGCAGTTTGATCTGGGCTACATTATTTGCATGAGTAATCTTTTGGGAATGGTCTAAAAGTGTCACGTACCTTCAACTTTGTACCTGAAATGGTGATTTCGTGTGTTGCAAGAGGCTATAACCATACATAAAATACACAGACTGACATGCTCGATGGCCTTTCAGTCAGCCTGTGCATATAAACAAACGGTTATGCGCCAGAATCTATCTTTGTCTGTGTCCATTCCTGCTTGCTTGAGCTATTTTTAGAGTCTGTTGTAAAACTCGCTCCTAGCCTTTTGTATTCACAAAATCCCATTGATTGATCCTTTATTCTCTTTTTAAAGCAATGTTTGTGTGTCTGTTATGATATTACTCCAGTAGGAACTAACGTGCACTTATAATCCAGCAGTTTTCGTAGTTTAATCCCAGTTTAAAAGGTTGTCAACAAATAACTTTACACATGTTCAGCCATGTTTTCAATGCATTGTGGGACTGAATGAACTGGTGTATTCGCTGACTCATCGCTCCACAGTGCAGTAAAAACCCTTCGCTTGAGTTTTATCCTTTTTAGGTGTGTAGAAAAGTCTCACTGAACATGTTATTTAACTTTTAGTCAGGGCACTATAGGTTTTTTCCGTTTGTCGACGCCATTTTGTTAATTTCCCAGTGTCCAGTTTTTGGTCACGGTGACCAAGTTTTTGGTCACAGTGACGTCACAGTGACCAATTTTCGGGTCAGTGTGACCAGATTCTGGTCAGGTTGACCAACTTTTTGGTCACGGCGACCAATATTTGGTCACTGACCAGATTTTGGGTCAGCGCTAGTATAAAAAGAGCAAGTCGAGATTAGAACGGGGGACTCGGATTTTGGCACTCGTAGAAGTAAGATCGCCGTATCGTTGTAAAGGGAACATTGAGGGAACAGGCAGGCCGAGTCCACCCTTTAGCGATCTTTCATCACAATGGAATTTATCGTAGAAGCTCTACCATGTGGTTGTTATTTACTAGAGCTATGCTAGATCTATTTTGTAACGTTATTTGTAAGAATTAACAAGATATTAAAGCCATTTTTTTTATTCAACACTTGGGTTGTTGATTGTTTAGACCTGCGTCCCCTATGAAGGCTTAGAGTTGGAATATTCGTGCCCCACCCTACCAACGAAGAGAAATACGAATATCTAAGTCTGATTTAGGGAATAACAAACCAGCTGGACCGTAACACAACCCTTTCTTTGGTGGCAGCAAGTGGGATTTGTTTCTTTAAACAGATCCAGTGATACGAACCATAGATCTAGATCAGACAACCAGGTGGTTGATCAGTAAAATATTGGCTTTATTTATAATAACGTTACCCTGCTATAGAGGAAAAATGTCACGGCCCGTACGAGTCGATAGCGAGATAAGCTTTAAATCAAACCCTGATGTGAGTGCCCAATATGATTCACAAAGGCCTATAGCTAGCATGGATCAAGATCGGCAGGATATGATTTCCGAATGTGGATCTATGGGCGGTAGTCTGACTGATCAGGCTGTCAACATAGGCCTACCTTGTAAAGTCAATCAAGGAGATTCATACAACCAGGTCATGACGGACATGGCTAGTTTGCTTTCACATGTGATGCAAGAGATAGAGACCCTGAAGTCTCGAGGTAGTGCAGATCCAGATCAGACGTCGCTTGGTAGCAGAACTAACACAGAACGCGGGTTGGAACCATCTCGCCAGAATTCCTTGCATTATCATGGTCCGTTACCGGTTTGTAATGAACTTGCATCAAAATACCATGAAACATCTATCCCGCTATCAAAGCAAGCCAGGAGCGTAGCAAATAGACAAATCCCGGTCAGCCGTGAATCTCATCATGCAGAGTCGAGCAGAATTGAGAATAGACAGGCGCAAGACAGAAATTGCAGTAACGTTGGTGAAGCTCAGGGTCTCCATAGACCTGTCCAATCGGCTTACAATAGTGAGAGCGAACATTCATCTCAAATAAGGCAATATCCAGCGCCATATAATAGCAAATTTGGCTCCCCATTAGCGAAGTTGCAGCCTTTCAATGGTAATAACAACTGGTCAGCATGGATTACGCAGTTTGAGGCAATAACGCGCCGACAATGTTTAAGTGAAGATGAAATGTTAGACCAGTTATTACCAAGATTAGAAGGGCAAGCTGCCGAATTTGTTTCCACCCAACTTCCCCCGGCAGTTCTAGATAGCTACATGTTGCTACGGGAGGAGATGGAGAGCAGATTCAAACCCATAGAAACTATGAGATCGTTTGCATCCAGATTTTACAGAAGGTCTCAGCTCGAAAATGAAACACTAGAGGAGTATGCAGTAGATTTAAAGAGGCTGTATGATAGAGCCTTCAGTTACAGGAGTAAGAGGGCCAGAGACGAGGATTTGGTGCGAAGGTTTTTAGATGGGCTAGAAGACAAAGACTTGAAGTTTGCGATTGAATTTAACAAGGAGCCATCCAGCATAGACGAGGCATTGTACTATGCTGTGAATTATACGCAAATTAAGGGGATAGGGAAGCGTGACAAGAGAGAGCAATGTGTAACTCGTAAGGCTAGTGATGGTAAAATGTGGATTGAGCAAGATCCTGATTATATACAATCAACTCGGGAAGGTCAGAATGTACAATCCGATGTACATGAGGAAAAGAGTCTACTTCTAGAATTACTGGAAAGAGTGAGCAAACTAGAGCAACAGAGCCGGGAGAAGAAAGGTAGAAGCGATAGAGAGTGCTATAATTGCCATAAGGTTGGGCACATCGCAAGGAATTGTCCGGACAAGGATAGAGCCCAAGGCGAAAGGTTTCAAGGTGCCGAGGAACCTTTAAACTGGAACAGACCTCATCTTGTGGCCAAAGAGAGGTCTCAATAGATGTTAAGGGCCAAAAGCTGAAGAACAATCTTGAGGTTGAGGATTTCTCCGAAAAAGCAGTAGTCAAGGAGGGCTCTTCGGGCATTTCGATGGAAAACGTAGTCAAAGTGGATACTTTGATGGATTTGCCTGGAATAGGAGTTAGAGACGGTGATTTGGGGGATTGACACGTCAAATCAGTCAAAGACTGTACGGTTGGGGATTTGCCAAAGTGTACAGTTGGGGATTTGCAAAACTGTATGGTTGGGGATTCACTAACAAAGGGTGTCGAGGAGGGCTCTTTGGGGTTTTTTGGAATAAGGGGCGTAAACCATAGCCCGAGAGAGGGTGGTTTCGTGGAGGGAGTGTTTGTTAGGGGCGGTGTAAATGGGTGTGAGGTAGTATACACCATGGACACAGGGGCCTCTAGAACAATCATATCTACTAGGGTTTACAACAGAATACCACAGACAGTTCGACCAAAACTGAATCCATCAACAAATATTATTGGAGCAGGAGGAGCATCCATCAGGGGCAAGGGCAGAGCTGAGTTTGAGATAACTCTGGGGCCACTCAAAATGAGAAGAGAGGTGTTAGTAGCGGATATAGAGGACGAGGCTCTATTAGGCTACGACGTTCTAAAGGGGAGTGATGGCGTACCTGCTGATATTCTGCTCTCTCAGAAGGAGATTATGTTGAATGCGATCAGCGTACCGCTTCTTCAGGTCGACAGTTGGGGGCACACGAGACGTGTAGTAGTGACTGATGACGTAAAATTGCCAAAGCAACACGAAGGTGTGGTGCATGTTGAGGCTTGCGAGGAGAGTGACAAGCGATGTGGAGATGTCGCTGTGGAGCCTGGAGGGAGTTTTCGTGATACATTTCCGATGCATATGAAGAGTAGTATAGTGGGGGCAAACGCTAGTCAAACCAGCGAAGGACGGCTTCTGAGTACCTTCCCTAAACAGTTAATCTCAGAACGTGATGTTTGTACTGGCTCACATGAGGCAAGAGAGAAAATTGCCAGCACCGTTTCTACGTCTGACCACACCAAAGAGATGGAAAACGCTGTTTGTCTACGTAGGGTGTCACCCGCCGAGAACAGTAGGGAAGTTACCAGGTTACCAATAACTTCAGGACACACAGAAAGTAACGTACCAGGACATCCGTCTAAACTGTTTCCTGAGTCAGTGGTCGTAAAATGGAGCATGAAGAAAGGCGGTGCAAGTGCAACAGACAGGCCGCCTCCCAGGACAAGTAAGGCGCCGATGTCGCTCACTAGGAGTGTTACACCTTGTGATAGACTGGCTTTGGACTACATCAGCCTACTCCCAAAGGTGCAGCGTGATATGCGCTGCAAGGATTCTGATGAGGCTGACGAATATTCACTCCAGGACTATGTGAATACGATAGGAGATGTTATGTCTCATTCACAGGAGCTCGAACGGGAACATGTGGATTCAGCTGCAATGTGCAGCCATTCGCCTGTTATGAAGGGGGTAATAGGTCCATTCGCACCCGTCAATGGCAGGAGGGTCCGAAATGGGTAGGGATCTGGATGAATAGACGTTACTGATGTCCAAGAGATCGATTTGAAATTGGGACATTTTATCTAGTGTTTTGTGACTTGACATTAATATTTAGTGTTTAAATCAATTTAGGTTGTTAAGTATGTGAACTCTATTATGAGTGTCGAGAAATTGTGACTTAACTTTTAAGTAGTAAAGTAATGGCAACAGGAGTTTAGCCATAAACACGTGGGGGTAGTGAAACGCCCCAGGTTTCAGACTGAACATTAAATCTAATTTTAGTGATTGTCTATTTGTGCATTTTTGAAGGTTAGCCCTGTGCTGTGGGTAGCTATTTGCAATTCACTTTTGTCGTTATTATCTGCATTTTAAAGGTGTCAGTTTTGTCTTGTGTGTACCAATGCAAGCAATGTGGACTTTGATCAGCCTGTGTGGTGTATGCAGTTTGATCTGGGCTACATTATTTGCATGAGTAATCTTTTGGGAATGGTCTAAAAGTGTCACGTACCTTCAACTTTGTACCTGAAATGGTGATTTCGTGTGTTGCAAGAGGCTATAACCATACATAAAATACACAGACTGACATGCTCGATGGCCTTTCAGTCAGCCTGTGCATATAAACAAACGGTTATGCGCCAGAATCTATCTTTGTCTGTGTCCATTCCTGCTTGCTTGAGCTATTTTTAGAGTCTGTTGTAAAACTCGCTCCTAGCCTTTTGTATTCACAAAATCCCATTGATATTGATCCTTTATTCTCTTTTTAAAGCAATGTTTGTGTGTCTGTTATGATATTACTCCAGTAGGAACTAACGTGCACTTATAATCCAGCAGTTTTCGTAGTTTAATCCCAGTTTAAAAGGTTGTCAACAAATAACTTTACACATGTTCAGCCATGTTTTCAATGCATTGTGGGACTGAATGAACTGGTGTATTCGCTGACTCATCGCTCCACAGTGCAGTAAAAACCCTTCGCTTGAGTTTTATCCTTTTTAGGTGTGTAGAAAAGTCTCACTGAACATGTTATTTAACTTTTAGTCAGGGCACTATGGGTTTTTTCCGTTTGTCGACGCCATTTTGTTAATTTCCCAGTGACCAGTTTTTGGTCACGGTGACCAAGTTTTTGGTCACAGTGACGTCACAGTGACCAATTTTCGGGTCAGTGTGACCAGATTCTGGTCAGGTTGACCAACTTTTTGGTCACGGCGACCAATATTTGGTCACTGACCAGATTTTGGGTCAGCGCTAGTATAAAAAGAGCAAGTCGAGATTAGAACGGGGGACTCGGATTTTGGCACTCGTAGAAGTAAGATCGCCGTATCGTTGTAAAGGGAACATTGAGGGAACAGGCAGGCCGAGTCCACCCTTTAGCGATCTTTCATCACAATGGAATTTATCGTAGAAGCTCTACCATGTGGTTGTTATTTACTAGAGCTATGCTAGATCTATTTTGTAACGTTATTTGTAAGAATTAACAAGATATTAAAGCCATTTTTTTTATTCAACACTTGGGTTGTTGATTGTTTAGACCTGCGTCCCCTATGAAGGCTTAGAGTTGGAATATTCGTGCCCCACCCTACCAACGAAGAGAAATACGAATATCTAAGTCTGATTTAGGGATAACAAACCAGCTGGACCGTAACAATACTTTGTTTTATGATCTCTTATATTTGTTTTAATGTATGACATGTATGTATATATTCACGAATAAATCAAATCAAAGCAAAAATTGCTGTGTCATGTGATGCTCAGCCGTGAGTACACGAACAATTGTCCGACAGCCTTTCTATACGATTGTCCCAATAGAAGAATAACTAAAAAATAAACTCAAGCAATAAATACTTAAGAAAAACTGACTGCAAGAAATTCGTTAATTCAGCTTGTAATATTTCCTCTAGGTTGAAACGATCGGCGACGCCTATATGGTCGCCAGCGGTATACCCACACGGAATGGCCGCCGTCACGCCGGAGAGATAGCCAGTATGACTCTCGACTTTGTGAGCGCGATAACCCCACGTGTCTATCACCTTCTGGTTTGAATAAAGATTTTCGTCAGTTAATATTGTAATATTTTCACCAGGTCGAGACTATCGGTGATGCCTATATGGTCGCCAGCGGTATACCTACACGGAATGGCCGCCGTCATGCCGGAGAGATAGCCAGTATGGCTCTCGACTTACTGAGCGCGGTAACCAGCTTTCATATCCGCCATGTGCCGGGAGCCAAACTACAATCACGTATTGGGCTACTTACGCCATGTGCTTGGAGCCAATCCAAACTATCTTAACCCTTTACCAAACAAGACCTGGTTTGACGCCCAGAGTAGAAACAGGATGGGGGAAAACATTGAGGGAAAAGAAGAAATTGCTGATGATCAGCAATTTCTTCTTTTCCCTCGATGGTTTCTGGGCTATGATATACACACCTTTTTCGTTTGATTTTATTGTCCTCTGCAACATTTTTTGAATGGTCAAATAAAAAACTATTAGGAATGTCAAAACGAGGTCTTGCTTAGGAAAGGGTTAACCTAGCAATATTTCCACTAGGTTGAGACTATCGGTGAAGCATATATGGTCGCCAGCGAGATACCTACACGGAATGGCCGCCGTCATGCCGTTGAAATAGCCAGTATGGCTTTCGACTAACTGAGCGTTGTAACCTCGTGGGTCTATGTCCTGCTGGTTTGAATAACAATTTCATAAATTCAGCTTATAATTTTTTCACTAGGTCGAAACAATCGGCGACGCCTATATGGTCGCCAGCGGGATACCTACACGGAATGGCCGCCGTCACGCCGGAGAGATAGCCAGCATGGCTCTCGACCTACTGAGCGCGGTAACCAGCTTCCACATCCGCCATGTGCCGGGAGCCAAGCTACAGTTACGTATAGGGCTACATACGGGGCCGTGTGCTGCAGGGGTGGTGGGGCTGACGATGCCGAGATACTGCTTGTTCGGGGACACAATCAACATGGCGTCCAGGATGGAATCTACTGGGAAAGGTAAACATAGGCCTGTGTATGTGCACGCTCGTATAAATGCAAACATTATAATATATTATTTGACCATGACTGAGAAATAGAGATTAAATGAGGATGTTAGATAAATTCGTGGAAAAGTGTTGTCATTTCATCAGATATTGCGCAAAAACGCCGGATTTTATGCACAATGTAGCGTTTTATTGAACACCATTTGTATTCAGCAATATCACCTGTTTTATCAAAATGTATTATATATATAATACGTCATGGGTGTGTGATAATATAAAAAATATCTAACGAGGTTGGGAAAATCGATAATTGTCGAGCCTATCGCGAGACGATTATCGATTTTCACAACCGAGTTAGATATTTTTTATATTTTCACACACCCATGCCGTATTATGTTTATCTTTCAACATTTTCCCCCTTTCGTACCCCTTTTTGGTCCAAAATGTTGGTTTTTTCTTCATTTATTTTTGGAATCTGGGTCAATGTCAGTTGATGACGTCAGACCGAAGAACGTTCTTTTTTCATTGTGCGGAAGAAACAAGTTCGTTATATTTAGTACAAGCTCGTCCTTAAACCGAGAGTTCGAGCGAAAACATCAATTGAAAATGATTATTTACTACTTTTCCAACGAAATACCGTGATTAGAACAGAGATAAACTATACAGATCAACCGTCGACTCAAATCTGAGACAACATCTTGAACACGATAAAAACGATGCAGGGATCAGTTTTCCATCGTCATGATTCGGATTGAAATGGGACTAAAAAGCACTTACAGTGATGATTTTAGATCTTATACGTAGAAAATATGCGATTTATGCCTCAAATAAATTGTCTTGGAACATAACAAAGTGAAACAGTGGCAGTGATTTTAGCGGTGGAATGACGGAAGAACAAATATGTCATGGCCGCAAATTATTTGACAGTTGCAGTTGGGAATGATTCCTTTTACAGCAATGTGTCCCGAAATAAAGGAATATGTAAATGCGGTAGGTAGGTGTAGTTTCTTCAACACTTAAATAACAATTCCTTATTTTGATACATTCAAATTAGATAGGCCAGGGAGAGAGAGGGAGGGGGGGGGCAGAGAGACAGACATGCAGACAGTCAGGCAAGCAGTCAGACAAGCAGAGAGCCAATTCAAAGACTTCCTTGATTTTTTACCTTGGAATAAACAATTTGATCATTTTTTAATTCAACTCCTTTAATTCCAATTGTTGCAGAGAGATAGATAACTAGAGAGAGAGATAGAAAGATAGCATGAGAGAGAAGAATAATTAGCAAATGACAGAGAAAGAATGACACAGAAATCAGGGTGGGAGAGCCTGAGATCTTGTTTTTTTTTCTACCACAAAATTGAATACATTTTGACTTTCCTGATTTGTACCTTTGTTTGATTGATATTTAGTAAATTTTCACTTTGGGAACACTTAAATCATTTTAGATCAGTTTTTTAAATTACAAATTCATGCAAATTTATTAAAAAAACCATTTTCTTTTAATTTCAGAATTTGATGTCACAAGCATGCAGGTTCAAGACAAAACAGACTGTCTGGAGACTATTAAACCCTAACATGATTTATCTAAATCTGGGGTTCTGAATACAGCCAGAGAGACAACTTCACAAAAAGACAGAATTAATGTATGAAAAAGTAGAGATCTCAATTCCAGCTATAGAAAGGAAAAACCTACAGACTCAGCATTGCTGGCACATTCTCCTACAAGTCATTACATATCTTATATTAGTGTAAAATGGATTTTAAGTAGCCAATGGATTGAAATATGTCTGATAGGCCTAAATGGTTTGTATTTTTGATAAGAACATGGGGATTTATAACAATTATTTTCAGTGAGTATTTCATTTTTACCCCAATATTGTAAACAAAGCATATTAAAACACCTATAATGGCAACACCCTATAAATCCAAAGTGAAGATATTTAGTAAAGTCATGTTGACTTTGAACAGGCCAAATGCAGTGAATAAGTAGTTCTTCGTTTAAATGCCGGGAATTTGAGCATTTCCCCTCATTTATCTATATTAAACGCCTTGTTTACTAAATAGTCATGAAATTTCAAGCCAAAATTTAGCTGTCTGAATGGTTCAAATCTGTCACAAACAAGATGAAAGACCTGATTTTATATGCCAAAGACTATTGGGATAAGGTTCAAGTTAGGAAAACATGGAGAGAAAAGAAGAAACTTTTGAATGTTAATTACTGGCACTTCATATTTGACCTAAATTTTTTTGACCTTCCAGTTTTCTGCATTAGATTCTATGTTTGTTTTGTTCTACAAAATAAGGATTAGTTTGCAAATCTGTTGTTATGGAAAGATAAAAAAATTTTTATTTGCCTTATTTATTTCTGTATCTAGATCTAGTTGTGTGCTTTTTCCTCTAAAAAAATCATAGTTTTATGATCAGATCTATATTTGTGTGTTTGTAATCCTTTCACAAAACTACAACCTTTTTGACACATCAAAATGTTAAGAAATCTCAAATCTGATGGGAAAATATTGAGGCACCAGAAGGAAATGTTGAAAACCAGCATTTTTTTCATTTTGTCTCAATGCTTTCTGTGCTATGATTAAAGAAATATTCAAACTCTATTTTTCCAACCCAAATTTGTTCTCGGCAACAACTTTCCAAGCTATTAAAATGTGTGTAAAAAGGGCCCAATCCTGTAGAAAATTCTGAGGTGTCTTGTATTCTATGCTACATGGGATGAGAAATAGTGGTTTGGATTGGATTTTGCGTTTGTATTTTTGCTTAATGGGCATCTAAATACATTATTTTGTGCACCAAAAAAAGCATTATTATGAAAAATGTTGATGCAGATTTAAAAACTCGAAATTTCCCAGCCATAAACTTGTGTATTGACCTAAATAAATGAAGGTCACAATATCTGGGTCGGAAATAGTTCCTGCTGTGTATCTTTACGCGCCATGTCGTCATATTCTAAAAATATCCATGTGATAACAAAAAATTTATCACATGGGCGATATCACCCCGATATTTGGCTAGTTGAAAGATAAATTGTTTTATCAAAATTTAATTATGGAATGTTCAGTAAGTACGTGTTCTTAAAATGATTTAGCTCTTTCCGAAGCGACACTAATGTGGACAAATTCGATAAACGCTAAAATAAAAATGAAAGCAATTATTTTCGACATTTTTCGTAACAATCTCAATTTTGATTGTAGAAAAAATTAGATGTTTCACTAACATCGCATGTAAGCATCATTAAATGTAGTATCCAAATATAAATTGTCTTTTTACATGTTTTTGACTACTTTCTAATCTTATTAGTACTATTTTACGATTCTTATTAAAAGCATTCCACGGGTGCTTTAAACGTAATCATTTTCTTTGATGTTCATTATAACTTTTACCAGTTTACAACCAACATGATTTTTTTAAGCTACGCCTACGCATTATTGTCTTCTTTTTCCAATATTAAAGTAAACAACTACAACAACACGTAGTTTGAAAATCTTTCAGACATTTCGACGTATGTCTCCTTTTTTCTACTTTTCCCAAGACATTTTTTGTCTTCAAACCGTTATATAATTGAAAAAAGTCTTAATGTCTTTACCAAATGACACAAATTTTGACTGTTCCAATTTGAAAGCTGCTGCCGACAACAGAATGGATGTTGATAACAATGATATTTGTTTAAAATATACCAAAATATACCAAAGAAAATATTGAGACAAAATGAGAAATTGCTGATTATCAGCGTTTTCTTCTTTTGGTTCAATGTTTTCCCAGGCCTTTACAATTAAAAGACACGTCAAAACCATGTCTTGTTTTACAAATGGATAAATGTTGTTGCCTTGTAAATAGTTGATAATCTATATTTTCCAGCATTCCACATCCACTTAAGCTCGGATATGCACGCTATATTAGAAGAGCTGAGCTGGGGCTTCATTACCATGGAACGGGGAGTTATTGATGTGAAGGTCTGAAACTACGTTTTAACTTAAGGATTACAGCCGATCATTAGATACCAACATTTAGTGCATTTTTATACAACATCGACTGCAATGGAAATTGACGAGGATATCCCTCGTCAATTTTCGTTGCCATGACCAGAGTATTCCATCGTCAGTTTCCGTTGCTATGGATGACGTCCGAAGATGTGTTTTATTAGTTTTATTATTGAGAATGGGTTGTGATCCTGAACATTCATCCATGAACCGGTCACACACAGCTCTGCGTCCACATCACGGCCGAAGTACGTCCAAAACAGATGACCCGCGCAACATTTTATTTCAATGTGATGTGAACGCATTTGTGGATGCGGACTTGTTTGTGATCACTGGATTTATAGCTCTACATGATAAAAAGCAAAAGAAAATTGAGGTCAATCTAGACTCACATGTCTGACCTGTAGATACTTGTCGTTTTTAAGAATCAATTTTACAGCTGATTTTTTCCAACTTCAAAATGGCCATATCATTGACATAAATAATTCATGATTGGGCTGTCATTGTCCGTGAATCGACTAAGAATCGTTTAAGAATTGATTTCAATAGGGCGGTATATAGTGTCGTAAAATGGTTCTTTTAACGAAACGATTTTTATTGCAATCTTTGATTGAATTTATTTACCTCATCATGTTTTACAGTATTGCCATTGTCGGTAGTCAGAATATTATTTCTGTCGGAACACATATAGAAGATCTAGTTTACTTTCCAATCAAGAATTCGCAATGCACTTCTTTATATATTGTAGGGAAAGGGGTTACAGAAAACATATTGGCTTGTAGGAAAGGATGGCTTCACAGATGTCCTTCCAGATGAAACAAAACGGTAATTATAATATTATACACATTCTGAATTCATCAGCTTAAACAGAGCAGATAATCGAATCAAAGAAACTTCATGTTTAGATTTTTTTTACATTATCAGAGATCTAATTTTGATTTAAAAGATTTTTATTTTTTGTAAGATAATCGTTAAAAACAAAGACCTATTTGCGGAATAAAGAAATGGTGATTTAAAGCTTAACAAACGCGAATAATAGCCTAATTTTGTTGTCATTACTGAAGAACGGGGACAGCATTTAAGTTTATAGATCTATAAGAATTTGTAACTTATAAATTTGGCACGTTTTTTTCTTCTTTTCTAGTCTTCACGATAAATACATGGAGGATGCATCACGTGGACGACCATCGTCACCTACAGACACTCATATATCACAAACAACTCTACACGAAAACTCTAGCATGTACGGAAACGTTTTTAGAAGAGCTTCAATCGCTCTTAGTTTTATAAGCAACATTAGCAACACAAATTCCAAAGAAAATAGTCCAGCACAGAGTGTTAATGTGTCGCAAACCAATTTACGTAATATGGACGCGGACGGATATTGTGTAAACTCATATGCAGATAAAAATCGATTGTGTCTTCCAAACTCGGTAACCGGAAATGGCCTAAATGTCCCGGATGTGCCTGTAGGCTTCTCTGACTCTAACAGTGACCATGAGTGTTCAACATCACACAGGAAAAAGAAGAAAAGAAAACGGAAAAATAAAGACAGAGCGAAACGAATAAAAGAAGCAGTCGAAAATATTCGAAGAAAAAATGGCGTCCAAGTACCAGAAATACATATCACAGAACAAAGCTTTTAAATTTTATTTTTGATAATTTGTTTCATTATAATGTACATATTTTCGTAATAAAAATTCATAGCCCCATTTAATTTACGTCATTGAGTTTGAAAAAGCAAACAAATGATCACCCATTCCCTTGATGATGGCAAATTAATGTATTTAATTAAACAATCAGTAGCTGATACCTCTGGTAGTGCACATTTTGATCTTCTCAATGCGAATATTTGCGTTGCATTTTACGCACGAGCGGCACTCTAAAACAGCATCTTCCACCAAGATAAGAAATTCTCCAGCTATTCATAATCCAATCGTTGGCCATAAGAAGGAAAAAAACTGAAAAAATGGCGATTGGCTTAAAATCCTTATGACTTCTGGGACAGTCATAGCTCTATAGATGACCTCACCAGAAACTGCGTGCTTTTTACGTAATCCGTCAGGTAGAGGACTACCTCTGTCCTCATTACAACGGGGTTACATGTTTGTGACCCATTTCGTTATTCAAAAGGGAACAAGTGCATCGTTCCTCTTCAGTCTTAACAATCATATTATCAATCAAAAGCCAGTCTTGAAACGATTTATCCATTCCCCTTCATCGGAAAATAATTCAGATTTAAATACATATAAACTTTGTCCTTAATCAAAGCAACCAGTATTTACTTTTAAACTTTCTATTCTATTTCAACTTTGATAGAAGATAGAAGACGCTATGAATTACTATCGTTCTCAATAACTTTAAGTAAAAAAAGAAAAAAACATTTTCTTTCCAATCTCGAATTAACAATATTTTGTCATTTTTTTTTTTAAATCTGTATATAAAGTATAATGTTCATTTAGACAGAAACGTGATCTGATCTGACTTTCTTGGATATGCATCACTGCACATTTGCTTCTGTTCGTTGCTATCTTTTTATTAATTGAACGGCAGTGAGTATACTGTAAGCATCCAGGCGTTTAGCATTTTGACTGCCCATGTGGTATTTCTATAGAAAAGTTTACCTGAGAATTTTGTTTACATACAAGATACTGCCGATTCCTTACATTTGCTGATATGCGAGAAGCGCGTCGTGCTAGTGATACGGTCAGGACGTTTAAAGGACGTTAAGAAATTGTTGTACAGGAAGTGTAAGACGTTTTAACGTTGTGTTAAAATGACGTCGAAATTTTCGGATTACATTATTTAAAATTCTTGAATTTCACAAATGAATTGATATAAAATGTATCACAAGTGTTGATATGAAAATCTATTAAACCCTTTTCCAAACGGCGGACATTTGGACTGTTCCAATTTGAAAGCTGCTGCAGACGACAAAATGAATGATAAGAAAGATTGATTTGCCTAAATTAATAAAATCGTTGTTTTGATACAATTGCAAGGATTACCAAATCAACATCATGTATGGTTGTCAAAACAGGCATTGTATGGGAAAGTGTTAAATGTACACCTGTAAAAAATGACTCCCGATCGACGTTGAAAACGCATAAACGACGTTACGTATCGATGCTTTTCAGCAAATACTAAGTAGGCCTAACTGCAGCTTGTTTTAAGCTGCAGTTACGAGGTGTTTGTCGAAAAGCAACAGTTTATGGACCATGTGCGTTATCTTCAGCGACGTATTGCTCGACATTTTGTGCTTTCAGATCAGTAAAATTTGAAAAAATCAAATTATGAAAAATTAAAAACTGCGATTCAGAATAGCTTTTTAACGCCATTCGTATTTGCAAAGTCAGCATCTGCAAACATTAAATTTGAAGGAGAAAAAGAGAAGAAAATGGTGGTATCTTATAATAGTATTATACTCTTGAATTTTGTCATGTCTTGTTGTAAGTTTTGGGATGGCTAAAAAAGGGCTCTTTTGGCATAAGGTTGTAACATTTTAAAGTTTAACCGTCAAAGGACTGTCCTGTGAATTCATACATTTAAGGTATTGCACCCCTAATGAGATTCGCATAACGTCGGAATCATTCCGGAGACCTGGTAATCATTCGACGATGTCCGAGAACGTTCCACCGACGAATGTTTACATCGTCGCCAGAATAGGTTCGGATGCGTTTACGACGTCGCAACGAAAAATTCAGACGTTGAGTGAATCTCAATAGGGATGGACTACCTTAGCCCTCTAAATGTGGTATTGAATTTGCAATAGGCAAATGTGTCATTTGTTTTTAAGTGAACATCTAATTTAATCAACAAAGCTTAAAAACTGAAAACCAACTTTAAAAATGGCACAAGGGAATGCCAAAAAACCACAGACTGGCAAAGCAACACCCCAAGTGCCACCAAAACAAAATCAACAAAAACAACAACAGCAAAAACAAGCTGCTAACCAACAGAAACCCAAGGTTGCCACACCAAACCAGAAACCCACTCCCCCACCCCCATCCACCCCGAAATCCCCGGGGGTCGGAGCGCGGGAGAAGTTGGTGATCTGGGCAGACGACAATGACGTTGATTTAGAGGACATTACGTTCGCCGTACCCATCATACTTTGCGTGGTGTTGCTGTTTGTCTTCTTTCTACGTAAATACATCAGATGGACCGTGCGATGTCAGAGTGACAACAGAATAGATGGGAAAACAGTCGTTATCACAGGTAAAAATCAATGATTCTTTAAATTTGCAATATTATGGCCCATTTTGTATGCAGATGTAATTATAATAATGAGATCAGCATACAAATGCTTCCCATTTAAAAACTTAAAAACTTGTAAACTTGTAAAATTGATATTGTTTTATATGGAAGCCTACATAGAAGAAGAACTTATTGTGTTTTCCTTTTTTGTTTCCTTTTAACGTAACTAGATCTAGTGTTAACTCTCTTCAAAATAGCTAGATTCCAAGCGGTCAGAGACGACCAAATAAATAAATCGAGATTTGAAAAAAGGGCCGAACACGGTTCTAGATCCGTCTGTTCATACAATGTACAGTGTAGTGAAGATCCATAAAAGTATAACTCTGTAAGCAAAATTAATACGTAATTCGTCTTATTAAATACATAATGAATTTGAGCTCCAGTCCACTAGAAAGACAGCTTTGTCATAGCAACGAGTTCAGTTATGATTATAACATTTTTCGTATTTATAAAATAACTGGTTGCTACACAGCTTTCTTAAATACTTTCAAGAAAGTTTAACTATATCATGGCTCAAATGTAACAAACAGACAGTGTTACTTTTCATACAGGCTGTAAAATGTTAAAGGAAATGGAGAACATGATTACTGGTCGTCACAATTTTGTTCATTTACCTCTATTTCCTGACGTGTTGTATGTAGCTGCTTTTTTACAATGTCAGAAAGAAATTTGATAAAACATCCCAGCATCGCTGCTTTCTTACCTCTAAGAAGAAAATCGATGATATTTTAACGCCTGTGAAAGACTTAAGAACTACATATATGTCACGCAGATGTGAGAAAGAAAAACAAGTTCATAGTCTGCTGACCAACATAATTATTAGTGAGCCGGGATCTGGAAAAACGTCCATGTTTCAAGATCAGGCTGTACCTAGGTTCAGTCTGATTTGGATCTATGTTACTCTTATTGGTTGCTACACACCATGGTGAAGCTATTGGAGAACATCATGGTTCCTGATCAGACTGCGTTTATACGCAGGCTGATCTTGAACCAGGTGGGTTCAATAGCCTCTTGGGACGTTTTTACAGATCCTGGCCCTAATTTGATTAGTCGGTAACAATGTAATAATGATGTTGTTATTACACATTGCGTTCCATGACCGAGATGGACTAAAACTTCCACAAGTTCTGTTCATTGTTTTCTGTTTTATCTCGATTCTTTTATACCCCGTCACAAGCATGACGGATATCTAATATACATGTACATGTCACACAGATGGGAGAAAGAGAAGCATGCTCATAGTCTACTGACCAACACATTAATGTAATTAGCCAGTAACAATATAATCGTAATGTTGTTAGTACACATTGCGTTCCCTGACCGAGGTGGACTAAAACTTCCACAAGTAATTTACTAGCACATCGTTTCTGTTGTTTTATTCGGTTCTCTTATTTCTCGTACTACATGCCACACAATAAGACGTGAGAGAGAGAATCATGTTCATAGTCTTCTGACCAATATATTAATGTTATTAGCCGTTAACAATACAATAATGTTGCTGTTAGTACACATTGAGTTCCCTGACTGAGATGGACTAAAAACTTCCACAAGTAATTTTCATGGTTCTCTGTTTTTCTCGGTTCTTTTACCCCTTTCCCAAACGGTACAATTTTATAGTGCTCCAATTTGAAAGCTGCTACAGAAGACAAAATGGGTGTTGATTATGATCGGATATTTGTATATATAATACAGCTCAGAAAATAATGAGGCAACGGCAGAAACTGCTGGTTATCAGCAGTTTCTTCTTTTGTCTCAATGATTTCCCAAGCCATTTTCTATTAGGGACGTCCAAACCAGGTTTTGTTTTGGAAGGGGTTAAATACCTCGTAAATACTACCAAACGACAGATTTTGGACTGTTCAAATTTTAAAGGTGTTGCAGACGACAAATTCAAGTCAATGGAATTTAGATATACTAGGACAAAAAAGATACGCAACCCCAATTTTTCATAATATTTTAGACAAAATATGTTTTAACGGCTGTTGAGTACATTTTTAATATACCTGCATCCATACGCATAAATACAGTGATATTTTCTTCAGATGTCGTACATTCATCACGTGATACATGGTAAATTGTTAAAAACTGATTATCCCCTGCCGTGTTTTCTAGATGACTACTATCAAAACAAATTTTCATCAAACACAAGCTAGAACATAGACAAAGAAGACGCCAAAGCGTTCACACACTTTTCACTACGATACGCATAGCAAGGCTAGGCAAAACCAGCGCCTAACTGCAGTACAGATGTTGTTGGTGGAAAAGGTTCAAAATGTTATCGTAAGACATTGATGGGGCAAAAATCGACACATTTTTGACTGTATACGTTTTGGGCTCTCAATTAAACCGATTGAGCACGAGGTGGACGTGCAAGAGATATGACGTCAAGGCAGGACCGAATAATTACGTTAACCCCACCTACGGGATAGGTTTAAGACTGCAACGAAGACCGCTTATAACTCGTATGGATTTCACAACAGTCAAATATCGGAGCAAATTGAACGAAACAGATTGTTTTTTCGACCTCCGTCCAATTTTTTTGTCTTATTGTGTTGACGCGCGGTATAAACTGGGTGTTTTCTTACTAATGAAATTGACTACCAACAAGATTTTGTGAACTTTACCAGGTGAAATGTTATTGCTTTAAATGTATTAAGTTTTGTTTAAATCTGATTTGATGTCTTTGCGTAAGAAGGAATTGAAAATGAAGTTGCGTTTCTTTTTTGTTTCAGTATATTTAAAGACCATTTGAGTAAAACAACATTGTGGGAAATGAAGAAATTGCTTGCATTACATGTAATTAACGATATTCCATTGCTGATTACTTTGCAGACAAACATTCTCTTTCGACATAATGCTCTTTCCCATTTACCAAAACTTTAGGATTGCCCGAATTGGAAATTGTGAATGGTTAATGAAAACAAGTGGAAATAGAGACACTGTCGTCAAACAGCATTTTCCTCTTTTCTCACATATGGGAAAGTGCAAACATTCCTTTTCGACATATTCCCTTCCCCAATTAACGAAACTTTAGGATTGTCCAAATTGGAAACTGTTGCGGATAGCCAGAATAACTATCTTCGTGTAGAAAACGTATGTGGTTTAATTTAGAAAACACTGAGGGAAAAAAGAGCTTAAATGCTGACAATCAGCATTTTTTTCTATTCTCTCTATGCTTTCAAAACTTTTCCATCGGAGATGTCAAAATCAGATGTTGTTTGCGAAAATGAATAACATGTAATTCATTGCAATAACGTCTTGCGTCTTTTATTAATTTACGATATGTTACTTATTAATTTCGAGACAATAATTCCTTCTCAACATTAAAAGCAGGGAAATTGCTGAATATAAACTACATCGAAATGTATGTAGTATGTTTCTTTGAAATCGCCTGAATTTCTGAGTAGAAATCATTGTAGAAATTGAAAAATTGCTTGTCACGAGCAATTTCTTCGTTTTCCCACAATGATTTCCAAGGCTAGGCTTTTGTGTTATTGTGCGCTAAAGAGCGTGTAGTCAATATATGACAATGTTTAGGTGCAATCTGATCTGGTTCCTTGTTAGCCTCTATTATTACACGGGTCGCCTCTTTGATATCCTATTAAAATTCTTAACCAATCACTCCACAGTGGCGCCTTTCGACTCCTTCACAAGAAATAGCTTGTGCAAACATTGTAACTCAAAATTGAAATATTTTTAACATTCCATCAACTTGAAATTGCCGTCTGCAACAACTTTGAAAGTGGAACAGTCTAAAATTTTGCCGTCTAATAATGGGTTAAGCATAGATTCCCTTTTTCTTCTTCAATAATATCGTGATATTTTTATTTAAAAAAAGTTTGTATACGGTAATTCCATTTGGCGGCAAGCCATTTCAATTAACATGAATAGGTTGTAATTAATTCACAACAAAAAACTTGAACACCTAATGATTGGCATGTTAAGCGTTTTCCCCCGCAAAATCTCATTTCCGTTTTAGATTTACGAATTTGTGGAAAACGGAGGAAATGTACTTTTTCGATTAACAATCTGTGAAAAATCAGGTAAATAGCCTTTTCGGAAATAGAAAGAGTACCGAATTTGGCTAGCGTGTGTTAGTTATCTGCAATTGAAATTATTGACATTTCAGACAATGCATTTTTAAAAATTGTGTGTTTGAAACTTAAATAAAATGAACTGATTCTAAATGTTAGAGTATTCCAAAGTATGCCCATTATCAAGAAAGGTAATAGTATATTATACCACGTCACAAAAAAATGTAATGCTACCGAAGGTTATGCTTAGTATGTCTACTGGTAAACAACCAAAAGGATAGAAAGATAGAATAACCAAATCTACAAGTGATTTGTCACAAATGAATCATAAAAGAGCAACGCAAAATAGGGAAAACTGCATTTTAACTTTGAAGGTGCATTTATATTCCACCGCCATTTTGTTAGGTTGCGTAGATCGCGAAGTCAGACTAAAGTCGATTTGTTTCGCACTTCAGTGACGGATTTTTGCAGTATCTGAATGTCTTAACCAGAACGAAAGAAGATAAAATCCCCGGTTACTGCATATAAAAACTAATTTATAAATTTCACAATTGTTTACGCTTCGAATTCCAAGATGCCTCCCCTCCTTTTCCCGCGCAGCGTCATATCGTAGCTTTTCAACGAAAATCTCGTAACTGCAGCTTGTTTTAAGCTGCAGTTACGATGTTTTTGTTGAAAAGCATCGATATGATATGAAATGAGCCAAACAAGAATCTGTTGTTCACATTAAGACGTTCAATATAAACGGTTATCAGGCCGTGGTTTGACGTTAATTCCTATAAACCAGGGTTTTTTACCTTTATGTCTCATTACTGATGAAAATACAGTCGACACTCGTTGTGTCGAAGTCGGAGGGGCTGTCAAAATACCTCGACATATCCGGAGTTCGACTCATCCGATTTTGTTCGGCTTCGAGATATTTGATATTTGACCGTTTTTGAAACTTACCAAGTACGAATATTATTGAAATATAGTAGGAAAAGGAAAGAAATTGCTCGTGTCGAGCAATTTCTATCCTTTTCCTACTATGTTTCAGTGGCTATATTCAGTTCGAAATTATTTTGTTTTGAAAAAATCATGCCAATAGATGAGGACGGGACCAGATTTGAACTTCGACTTAAGCGAAAATTCGACTCATCCGATGTCGAGATAACGAGTGTCGACTGTACTTATTTTGATAGAATGGGGAAAACAAGATGAATAAAGCACTAATTTAATGCAATACCAAGATTTTAACCATGTCGGAGACTTTGTCCTGCTAAATGCTATATACTTTTTGTTTTAAAGGGACATTTCATTCCAATTTCAATTTTTTAAAGTATGTCTTAATGCCAAGATTGGTTATTCTAATGAGTATAAATACTATTAGTTTTTTGAAGATGTTGCCAATAAGCGAGATACACGCATTTAAGTTGAGACGTAATCGATAAATTGCATATAAATCTGAACTGTTGTCCACAACAATTTGTTTAATTTTAACATGTAGAAATATAAATTTCTCGTAAACGGTGCAATATTTTGGCTTGAAATTTTCAGAATTTTCATAAGGAAACATGCTCTTTTAGATTAAAATAAAAGTAAAATTTATAACAAAAACTTCTGAAATGTCACTTTTATATTTTTTTATAAAACAACGAATAAACACAAATATGATGAAATTTTTCACAGAGAAAAATCAATGTATCAATAATGTACATTTTTTTCATAAAATTACCCCGAAAATAAGTGAGTATGTATGTTTGAGGTATTTTCGAAAACAGAATTGTTAGATCTATCACAATAAGGTTGGAAAGGTGGCTGTTCAACAAAAATCTCGTATCTAAAGCTTTAAACAAGCTGTAGATCTTACGAGATTTTTGTTGAAAAGCAGCGACATGTACATTGTAATACCATCATAGTCAAAAATAGCAAAAACTGCGGTTTCGTTTTTTTCCTTGTTTTTTTTTTTTTTTTTTTTTTTTTTTTTTTTTTTTTTTTTTCAATTTCCTGCCTAATTCTTAATTTTATAAAGATCAAACATTCAAAAAATTTTATGGTGGAACAATCAAAAAATAATGATGCCGCTCTAATGTTCCTATATTGTTCGGTTTAGGGCTAACCGTTTAACCCATTACCAGACAGTGACTCTTCTTGACTCCCCACAAGAAAATGGCTTTGGGAAACATTGTGGGAAATGAAGAAATTGCTTGTCACGAGCAATTTCTTCATTTCCCACAATATTTTCTATACAAAAAGACCAACAATTGTAATGTTCATTCACTTTAAATTGTTGTCTGCAACATCTTTGAATTTGGACAAGGCTCAAATTTTGCTGTTCGGTATAGGGTTTAATGTATTTCACATATCAAACTGCGTGTTACGAGAAATCGCACGAAATACCAGTTAGATAAATTCTGAAAGATTTATTATAGCTTATCGTATAAAAATCTCAGAATTAAGCACAGCGCCAGGTGACTGTACAAAACTGTAGCCAACAACATTATTTTCTGAAAAAAAAAACGTCGATTTTCAACAAAAATCTCGTAACTGCAGCATAAACAAGCTTCAGTTACGAGACAGATTTCGTTGAAAAGCATCGAAATGCTGTTTCTATGAGACATACCTAAAAGTACGTGCTGTCGCAAATTATATAATTATTTAGTTTTGAAACAAAGCCTCAGAAAGTTATATTTAATTTCATAGATATAACCCATGATCTGGAAAAATCCTTCTGTAGCATTTGAGACCAGCACGGATCCAGATCAGTCTGCTTATGCACACATACTGATCAAGATCCATGTTGTTTCTTAAAAGCTTCTTAAGAAACCGTAACAACTCTCTGATATCAGCATTAATCCTAATCAGACTGCACCAAGGCTCGTGCTGATCTTGAAACATGGTTAATTCTACATGCAATAAAGGCTTCTTTTCCAGATCACATGATATTGCTAGTTTACAACAAAAACCTCATAACTGCAGCTTAAAACAAGCTACAGCTATGAGGTTTTCGTTGAAAAGGGACGATTTTATGCGCCAACCTAGAACTGAAGAATTTGCTACATGTAACAATCATGGGAAAATATAGAACAGTAATATGATGGGTAATAGACTGCTTATTACAAAGCTCTAGCTTAAAAATGTTTTAAGTTAAATGCATATTATATGGCTTAGTAAATTAACCCTTTATCAAACGACGTAACGTCGCTGTTCAACGAAAAACTCATAACTGCTGCTTGTTTTAAGATGCAGTTACGAGGTTTTCGTTGAAAATCGACGATAATTCTAGAACTGTCGAATATGTTGCAGCAACTTGCAGTCAAAGAATAGAGTATCGAATAGGTATTGTGTAATATATGGCAGTCTAGAATTTTCTCTTAAAAGTAGAATATGTTTCAAAAATAACATTTTTTTCTGTCTTTTCAATGGTTCCCTTTCCTTACATTACTTTTTTGTGGTTTAATAAACAGGTGACGGGTAGAATGCTATTTTTCCGCATTCTTCCGTGTTCCATATCGCCACTTTTTAAAAAGAACACCGTATATTCAGCTTAAGGTATATGACCCATCATTAAAAACAATATTTTCTAGCCATATGAAATGCATTAAATTATACACACTTGTAAATACACTTCACATAAGGTGATTCACCGTGCCGAATTTCAAGATTATGCTTCAAGAAGAAAATAATTTACGAATATCATTTTACTCTATATTCATATACAAGGGGGGGGGGGGTAATTTTGAACCTTTTTGTCTAATATTTCCATAAGTATGCATTAATTCAAAATTCTAAACCGTTCAAAATGCTTATGTTTGTATTTGGAATTGAAATGTAACACAGTTTAGGAATTACTGGCACTTTTCAAATTTCGCCTCGGGACTTTCAGTGCTAATACAAATACAAATAACTTTATTCAAGTAATTAGGCCTCTGGCCCATAAACATTTACATGATGATACATTATATATAGTAGAAGTGACGTCATTATTGAGAAAAATGTTAGAATGATATATGAACGATAGGTAATTACTAATTAATAAAAGTCTGAGCGCGTCGCAATGAAGTGCATTTATACTGTGTTTCACAGAATATTTGCACTTAATTACTCGCTAGTTGTTGGATCTAAAGTTGATATGAAATATTAAAGAATGTTACAACAACACAGCGTACTTACTAACTTACTTAATACGGAACTATTTTGTTTAGACAGTATTAGTTTGCTGAATTAGTTTTCTTTTTTCAAATGCTTGAAGTAGAAATTTTGCAACTCGTAAAATAGTATCTCGTTCCTTTAGTGTCATAATATCATAGAATGTCATTTCTGTTCTATTATTCAACCAATAAGCTTTGAAATGTCTTTGTCTAATTTCCTCATAACTATTACATTCATAAAACATATGATATTCATTTTCTATAACAATTATATTATGTTTGTGACACAATGGACAATACCTTCTCTCTCTGTCTATCCCCAGATGTCTACCCCGTTCGATCATTAGATCGTGACTAGAGCATCTGAAGTTAGACAGAGCTTTTCTGTATGTATACGATATATCAATTGATAAATAAAATTCAGGTTCTAAAACAGATTTAAAGAATTTGTAGGTAAGACTCTTCGGACTGCTTTCAACATCTGATGACCATTTTTGGGTAAAGGAATCGACCAGTCTCTGAGAAAAAGCTTTCAAAAACACATCACTATTTCCAATGTCATGTGCAATCCAGATATACCCAAATCCATAACGATATAAAACATTTTTAATACAAGTTGCCCAAGTAAACCTTCCTGCTTCATCAAGCTGTTTTAACATTAAATAACACTGCTTGGGATATCTCGAATTGTCTATGTGTAAAATTTTCAGCCAATATTTTATACAATAAACCATGTATGAAGTACAAAGTGGTAGTCTGCCACACTCACCTAGTGCCATAGCGTCACAGGTGTTGTCTGACAGACCACACACTCGCTTACAAAAACGGATTTGAACTTTTTCGACCTTTTCTACTACACTGTAGCCCCATATGTGAGAACCATAGCGGAGTATGGGTTTTACACAAGAATCAAACAATTTGAACATATCTGTTATTTCTAAAAAACAAAAATGTCTACGTAGACGAAAAATATAATTCACTGCTTTTGTAGCTTGAAGAGACAACATTTCGTGAGTTTTGGACCACGATAATTTAGATGAAAAATATATACCTAGGTATTTATAGAATGGGACTATTTCAATTTCATTATTGTTTAGATACCACTTTTCTGTTTGTTTTACTATGCCTCCATTCCTGAAGACTATAATCTTTGTTTTGTCAATATTAATTTTTAGACCAACAGATATTGAAAAATCAGATATACTATTAATTTGCTGTTGTAGTCGAGCAACAGTATCTGCAAAGCTTGATACGTCGTCTGCAAACATTAATAAATTCAATTTATGGACAGTTTCAGATATGAAAATGCCAGAATCGCTCGTCCTGTTAACATATGCTGCCAGATCATTGATGAACAAGGAGAATATTTTCGGACTTCCACAACATCCCTGACGGGTACCGACGTTACAGTCGAAATAATCTGTTAAAGAGTCGCCAACCTTAACACATGATTTCAACTGTCCGTACATAGACTGAAGTGTTGACAAAAACTGGTTGTTAATGCCTTTGCGTTTAAAAGCATCCCATAACTTCTCATGGTCAATACTATCAAAAGCCTTTTCGTAGTCAATAAAAATACAATAAAATCGACCTTTCCTTTTGGATAAATACTTTTGAGCAACAGACATAAGTATGAAAATATTGTCAAATGTAGAATAATTTGCACGAAATCCTGCTTGTGATTCATCTATAATATTAAACTTATCACACCATGCTGTTAATCTTGATGTAAGAATATTCACAAAAATTTTACAAATACAATCTATGAGAGAAATGCCTCGATAATTGTTGGGATCTGCTATACTCCCTTTTTTATGAACTGGCGTAATAATACTCCTACACCAGTTGAGCGGAACATTTGATTGTTCAAAAATTTCATTAAACAACAAATTCAAATACGGCAGTGTATCGTTAAGAGTATACTTGTAAATTTCTGCGCAAAGACCATCAGGACCCGGAGACTTGCAATTTTTCAGTGATCGCACACTTTTGACAATTTCGTCATCCGTAATAGGATTATTAAGATCATCGCAATTCTGGGGATGGCTCAGATTACGTAAAATGTCATTATGTATATTGTGATCATGCTCATTTGCATTTGCCACATGATGGGTTGTATACGTTAAAACAAGCTGAAGTTATGAAGCGTTCGTTGAAAAACGGCGGTACATGCGCCTGTTTTAAGGGGGATGCTCCAGTTTTTCGGAACACTCGGTCATTACTGTAGAAAATTAAATGTCTCGTACCATATGTTTCGCTACCATATTTTCAATAATATTACACGTCATTACAATTTACCATTTTCGACGGTAAAAGCGTATATATTATGCGAAACTGATTTCCTCAAGATGGAAATCGGTTATTTAGAGCAAGACAGTTGTAAATGTGTAGGCAGTTACCACTGTTTTGCGTCATTTTATTCATGTGTAGCTGATAAAAATTGCTGTAATTCACTAAATAGTACGATGACCTATACATTTTCATTTGGAATTATTACCAGGACATGTTACTTAATACAATAAGGGAGTTTTTATCAAATTCTATAATAGAGAACTTGAAAAATTTAAAAAAAATATGCAAATTGACATAAACACTTCAGCTTCGTTGATCTAACTGAACACGTGAGCATGCTGTTTTACACATCTACGCGTTTTTAATAGCACATATTTTGAGTTTTCTGGTCTTATTAAATGTAAGACGTTACTTTAAATCCATTTTCGGAACTAAATGATGATTATACAGCATTTTTTAAACATAACATTGACCTTGGGCAGGTGCAAATAATTGTGCATTTTTTGCTGTATGGGTATGTGATACTAATGCATACATTTTTATTTTATTTTTCAATTGGTAATAACATGCAATTTCAACATGCAAAATATAAATAAATTCTATCATGGGGAAAAATTAGGAAGCTGGAGCATTCCCCTTTTAATCGTGGTGACCAATAGAAATTAATTCAAGAAGGTAAATCCCTTTCGCAAATTACAAAAATATTCACTGATTGCGAACAATTGAAGTGGATGTACCAAGTAATTTATAGAAAGATGGGATACTATTGAAAGAAAAAATAAAATAAAGATAGATTAAAAGAAATAAATAGAAACTGGACATCAACATTTCCTTCTTTTCTGTGAATAGTTTCCAAGCACTCTCATGCAAGGACGTCTAAAAAGCGGTTTGAAGTATGGATGCATCACGAAAAGCAACCCTTTTTCTCATGACCAAGTTTTTGTTCCGTTAAACTTGGAAACAGAAAGTATACAAACATTCTTGACTGGCAGTTACACGCCAATACTATATTATCAGCTAATCAGTACAATCGAGCCGGTAAGAAACAAGTATTTTACTGATAAGCCACAAAACGTATACGTGCTCTGCTGTGAGATTTTAGAGCCAACCATATTTTATCTAAACACTTTTCCAAACATCACCGTTTTAGACCGCCCAAAATACTCCATGGACTAAGCCCGAGTTGGCTGGAAATGTTTGTAATATCCACTGATAACACAGAGCTACTCGAAGTAGCTGTTTGACTACATAAGTCCTAGGACTGTATATATTAAATTTAAAAGGACTGTGGACAAAAAACAAAGTACTGAAATTACTGTTAGTCATCAAAGTATGCCAAGTCAGTCAATTAGTTAGTTAGTTTAAAGCGTCGCAAATTTGAACATTTGGACACAAATGTAACTTAAATACCAAGTAATTTTCTGAGTCACAAAATCGATAATTGAAATTGTAGCATGAGTTACAATGAAATCTACAGTTCAACTGATCACAGAAATGTTTTAAAAATGACAAAATAAATGGAGTAGGAATTCTGATAAGAAATATACCTTTAATTCTAGGCATAACATTTTTACTTTCATTATTTAGAATACTTTATGAACTTCAGCAAAAGAATGGTTAAACGCCTCCTGACTTTTGATGCCATTTCATCCAAGGGGATAATTTTTTACATCCTAATATCCTACAATGATACAAACACCCAGTTTCGTGTGTTATCAGCCTATCATTCACGTACAGTTTACGGCATCCTGTGGTTTCGATCCTCGGATTAGAGATCTTGGCTCGCTATCCACACAAATATTCCTTTATTACAAGCTTTTGTTGCTTTTTTCTAATAGCATTTGCTGTTTTTCAACAGAAACCTCGTAACTGCAGCTTTAAAACAAGCTGCAGTTACGAGATTTTTGTTGAAAAGCGATGATCTTTTCTTGGTGTTTACGCAAAAATATTGTACGTGCATAGAATAATATATTTGTTCTTACAATGATATTGCACTAAACCCTTCGTAATTCTGATTGGTATCGCAAAGTCATTTGGCACAAAACTGCCTTGTATTAAGACCTGATTACAATCTTTCTTGTTCTGTTCTTTCTGACCCATAACTGAATAGAAACGTGGTTCTTATATCGCTGTTTTTCTACAAAAGCAAGCTCGTAATTGCAGCATAATACAAGCTTCAGTTACGAGGATTTTGCTAAAAATCGACGATATGTAGATTCTTCATTACTTGTTTAAACTATCAATGAGAATAATGGGTCTTTTTTAATCAGTTTATTTTAAGTCACATGGGACAAAACAAGAAAAACATTTCAGAAATTCGTCCATAGGTTTCTTTATACTTGGTAGGCCTAAATTTGAATTCGTTTTGAAAATGAGAATGCGAAAACAACGCCAGGAATTAGGTAGATGTGGTCGATCTTTTAAAAAATCAACCGATAAACAAGTTTTTTACGACCATCTAAAATTCTGGTTGGTTTTCAGTGATATTTCATCACCTAATCTTCAAAAGATCCATTGCATTTAGCAAATCCCTGACGTTTTCCCGCCTTCTCTGCTTCAACTTGATCAAATAATTGACTTAATAGAAATATTGAAAACGTGTTATGCAATTCCGACCGTGTTTATTGTGAAGTTTATTCGACGAAATAATTCGCCAAGATTTATTCCAATCTAATCGTAAGATTAAACAATAACCCTTCTAGAGTCGTATTCACCTAGATCTACCAATTGATAGTCTATGTTAAATTGCAAGCCATCTGATTGGACTAGACGTTCGCCTCGCTCAATCAAATCGACCGAATTTCCACAAACACGTCGTCATGATGTTTCTCATGTTTGAAAAACTTCTCAATGATTCTTATATTTTAAAATGCATCGTCCATCTATCCAGGAAGTATCTAAATCGAATAATTAAAGGCCAAGTGTCTGTTTTAGCAATTATTTGGATTTCTCAGCAGTACCGCCAAGTATTGGAGATGGCTTGTGCGAAGTTCTGTATCTGAAGCGAGCAAAATCAGAAACGGTTTAACACTCGCCATTTTATGAACACATTCTGTCGGTTTCTTAACCCTTTCCCAAAATACAAAACATTAGGGTGATCCACTTCAAAAACTGCCACAAATGACAAGATAGAAGTTACTAAAGAAGTAATTTGTGAAAAATACGGCATAGAAAATATTGAAACAAAAGGAGAAACTACTGGTTATCAGCAGTTTTTTCTTTTGTTTCAATGTTTTCCAAAGCCTATTCTCTTAGGGACGTCAAAACCAGGTCTTGTTTGGGAAAGGGTTAAGATAGATCTAGCATGGGGAAGGGATTTAATTACACCATCAATTCTACATCAATGTCAGTGTATTCATTGTTTTATTCTTGTGGTTTTCTTCTGTGTGTGAAAATGTAAAATAAATGTCAAAAACCCATATTTTCCAACACAGAGGTCTTATAATTATATCGAAAATATAAAATATTCCGAAATCCAACTTGTGACTGCATTAGTTATAATCCTACAGGCGACTTAGAAGCATGCAGTGGCCTAACCATAGAAAGTGCTTGGCCAGAAAGGATAGTAATATTCACGGAAAAAAGAAACTGCAAAATTTCCAATTCCCGTGGTGTTTGCCAAACGTTTCTTTCACGGAAGTATTAAATTTCGACACTTTGTGTTACGAGATCCAAAAACTCATAGCAAATTTAGCTAAACTTTAGGGAAAAGGACCCGTGCGGGATTTTATGCCACTGTAGAACCAGATCAGCCAGTATCTCGACTATGCATAGTCTGATCAAGATCCTACAAATTGTAACACAACAGATTAGAGCGGTATTCACCAATATTTCTAGATAGATTGCCTAAAGTAAAATTGCATTACAAACCATCTGATTGGTAGAGACGTACGTCTCGACCAATCAGATGTATTGTTGTGCAATTTGAAATCTAAATTTGGCCAAGACAGCCCAGAGACATTACCGGGATTTGTCATTATCTGCCTCTATATAAATGCTTCCCTCAGGCATGAAATTGATGATCGTGGCGGGGCTTGACCCCGGGCTGCAGACTGCATGGCTGTTGACTCCTCTCCCATCCCCACCCCCTACCCCACCCCAATCTCATGTCCACGCACACCCACCTAGTTATGTGCAAAGGGGTCCTTAATTTGACTCCCTGCAATCAGATACAATAAGACGAACATTGATGTCTTATTGAATCTGGATGCAGGGAGTCAAAATAAGGGCCCCTATGGTTTCTGTGTTGGTCTAAAATGCCACAAAGGTACCTTTTCTAGAACACACATTTCCATGTGGCACGCTCCACTTAAAACCTGGCTTATTTATGTAATTTTGTTACTAAGTTAAAACCAGCCTGTACTTTTATCTGATAATGAGAAAAGCAGAGGAACACTATCAGAAGCATATGACTTGTGTTCCTTAACCCTTTATCATATACCACAAACACTTTTGCAAGGAATGCGTTTTTCATGTTCAATGTGATTAAAATCTATTTTATTTCATTTTTTTACTTTTGCCTAATTAACACCACAGGACTTTATCAGATTGATTCTATGTCATGACAGTGCAATGTATTCAGATTGACGATTTTTAAGTCAAACTTTATTGAAGACATGTTTTACAAAATATTGAAAAATTGTCAAGTTCTGTCGATAGGTAAAAGTCTTACCAATACAATTAGAGGTAGAATTTTTATCTTCAGATGTGACAATTTATTGTCTGAACCATGAAAGATGGCTATATAAAGTTCGCTGAATTCATTTCTTTTAATTACAAAATGGTCCTCGTGTAACACCTATTTCTGTGGAGCATTTATAGTTTTACCAGTTGTTGCAAATTGCCATTTTTTAAAAGTAATCTGATGTGTACTCCGTTGGTTTACCAATCGTCCTGTCAAGCTATATTTGACTTTTAAGCGTATGCGCGAGCTCTGACTGGTTGCCAATCCTAGTGTTGCTTCTTGTTTTTCTGATATTTTTTAAAAGAATTACTGTTGGGGGCAACTGTTTGACTTCCGGAGTTGAAATAGTACGGTTAGATAGCGTGAAAGGGTCGATTGACCAACAAATGAGCTAATTTGGTCACGTGTATTTCTGATTTATCACACACAGACATTTAAAGTGACATTTCAGAATTTTTTGTCATAAATTTTATTTTTATTTTTATCTGAAAGAGCATATTTCCTTATGAAAATTCTGAAAATTTCAAGCCAAAAGATTGCGCCGTTTACGAAAATTTATATTTTTGTGTTAAAATTGAACAAATTGTTGTGGACAACAGTTCGGATTTATATGCAATTTATCGATTATGTCTCAACTTTAAATGCGTGTTTCTCGCTTATTGACAACAACTTAAAGAAACTAATAGTATTTATACTCATTAGAATAACCAATTTTGGCATCTAGACATACTTTAAAAAATTGAAATTGGAATGAAATGTCCCTTTAAACTTGTCTTGAGCATCGATTTCATTTAAACAAATGACGATAAGTTATATGCGTATCAGAATGCATTGGCAAAACGAATCTGCTCTGAAAATTATGAAAATATTGTACATGTATATGATTCCATTTCTCCTTTTTCAACCAAGTAGGTCCTTAAACACCTCCTAAAGTATTCCTCCCTTTCAGAGGGCGTGGGTACCGAATCGTCAATTATCATCTAAAGAATAACATAATGCGACTTTAATGTACTTGTATGCGGAAGACCTGTAGGATCTCTATGATCTAACGGAATGATAAAAAACCAAAACTGTTGTAGTTTATTATCATTCTTGGCATTTATGACCTTGAAGTTAGTCGAGAAAATACTGGGCCGCGCCACATTTTTGTCTGAACCATTCCGCCTGTCTGTTATAGTACCAATTAACGAAGTATCATTAACGCGGCGGAATGGAGCATGAGTAAATGGGCAGAGCAACAGAAGTGAAATTTGTTATTTCAAATTCAAACCATATGTTGTGGCTACTCATTTGAATCGTCTCGATGAGACGATTTAAATGAGTACACACGAAGTAGGGTTTGATGATATCCTGGGCCGCGCCACATTTTTGTCTGAACCATTCCGCCTGTCTGTTATAATACCAATTAACGAAGTATCATTAACGTGGCGGAATGGAACATGAGCAAATGGGCAGAGCGACGGATGTGATTTTTTTTTATTTCAAATCCAAACCCTATGTTGTGGCTACTCATTTGAATCGTCTCGATGAGACGATTCAAATGAGTACCCACAAAATAGGGTTTGATCAATATACTGGGCTTCGCCACATTTTTGTCTGAACCATTCCGCCTGTCTGTTATAATACCAATTAACGTAGTATCATTAACGTGGCGGAATGGAACATCAGTAAATGGGCAGATCAACAGATAAGAGGGTGGGGGTGGGGGTGAAACGACTTTGAGTTTGTTTGTTTTTTAATCCGAACCCCATGCTGTGGATACTCATTTGAATCTCCGTGCCACATTTTTGTCTAAACCATTCCGCCTGTCTGTTATAATACCAATTAACGAAGTATCATTAACGGCGAAATGGAGCATGGGGAAATGGGCAGGATATATAGATACTCTTTGAGTGATTTTATGAACATAGGCTACATGCATCTGGTTCATGGCAAGAAGTGTAGGGTAGTAGGGTGTATATATTTTCAATTGACAGATGAGCTTTTTTCTGAGTCGGGGGAGTCGTTGATTTTTTATGAAAATTGTTTCCATACTAAATGGAGAATGCTGAAAAGCATTTTAAGGTAAGGCCTGTGCAATGGGCTATGTGACCAATTATTGAACGAAATCTGTATGGTGCGAATACACGGTTTCAAGGGGGGTAATTTTCATTACTCTCAAATCTTGAATGTTTGACTTTTGTTGGGGTTTTTGCCTACTCTTCATACAATTTAGAAACGTTTTCACAAAAATTGCTTAGAATATTCCCCGGAAATGTGAGCACACTCAATTATTTCCATTGTTACGGAAACAGGCGATATTGCATCTAACGGTACTTTAAAAATGCTCGGACTTACGGACGTCACGGAATAAGTCGAAATAAAACGATTTCACAGGAAGTGCAATACACAGGTCTTACCATAAACATCTCGAATGGTACCCTTTCCCTAACCGTTGCAAACTATCATACATCGGAGACAAATTCCAAATGTTTTAAAGCTTCGTAGCTATTTCAAGTTTTCGTCCCTCGTGAACAAGAGTACATTCTACGCGTAAACAGCAGTAAGACGTCGGTCATCGCGGTCGACAAAAACTGACGAAGGTGTGAACATTTTCATAATTACAGTGTGAGATGATTGGTAGCTCAATGAGGTCAGATTCTCCTTATATTTTCCTAAATATTGGGTCTGCCAAGACTTTATCAAGAAATGTTCGAAAACAAAATGTTTTATAACAATGCATGGGTTACGCGAAATGTGCATAGTGCTTATGGCATAAAGTATCAAATAAATTTCATATTCAATATTTCAATTTACATTAAATGTGCCAAGCTTTTACCAAGACAAATGTTTTAGAACAATTCATAGGATGCGCGGGCTGTGCATGGTGCGGCTTAGTCTGGCCCAGACCCTAGTATTAAGGTTATAGTATAAATGGAATACCCTTTTTTAATGACATCCTAGTCTAGAATACTAGAATACTCTGTTCAGCAATACATACCTTGAACTTGGATTAAAGAGGTAAGTCTTATGTCGAGATATGCACAATTGTACAAATAAAGCAAACAGAAACGACTAGGGCTAGTCTAGGTGCGGCTGCCTATGGCAGAAAGTGTTTGCATTTGTGCCACACCTTTCCATCTCACGACGTCTAAAAACTCATTATTTTGACTTATTTGAAGTGTTATAATAATCACAATCTTCTAAAGTCACCCTCGCAAGGCAAAAGTACTATTTCTACTTTGTTACGAAAAGGAAAATTGTACTTTTGGTATACTAAGCATGGGCGGATCTAGAGGGGGGTCGGCGGGTCCGGACCCCCCCTGGTATTGGCTGAAAATTAAATTTTGACTATATAAATTTACTGTAACATTACATATTTATTACATTTTAAGCCATAATTTGAGCTTGGACCCCCCCCCCCCTGGAAAAAATCTTGGGCTTGGACCCCCCCTGGAAAAAAATCCTGGATCCGCCCTTGCTAAGGCGTGAATTAATGCGGCAAAGATTGTTTCTCAAGCTTTTGATCATACATGTACATGTATATGATGCTTCTCAACAAAAAGCTCTTAACTGCAGCTTGTATCAAGCTGCATTTATAAGGTTTTTTGTTTCGAAGCGACGATTATGAAAACGACTCATTCTCGAAGATAATGTAATATTATTGTTATTGTCATTTTCGTAACAACCATGATATGAAACACATAATAAGCAGCAGTTTTGAGAGCGTTTTATCTACTTTTACATAAATAGCAGCAATTTTACCTGCGTCTGGCAAGTATAATTACCATCAACTTTCACCTTTAATTGTGGAATCAGGTGTTTTGTTTAAGATTTTAAGCTCACCGATTTTCCAGCTTCCATTAATGTAATATAGAAGTTGTTACATCTAAACAAAATTGCGACGTCAATCCTGGTTCTAATATTCATTACATACCGTTGATTTTTTTGTCAAAAACACCGTAACTACAGTTTTAAACAAGCTTTAGTTACAATGGTTTTTTAAGAATATCGGCGATATGTATTTTACTATTCACATTGTTTACCTAACAAAATGTTTGATTGGAAGCAATATTATATACGTGAAAACTGACATTAAGCTTGATTATTATATTCATATGTTTGAAGCATTGGAAGTAGTAAAAGGTTTTGTTATGTCAATTGCGGCTTTTCACAACTTTTTATAAAAGATTATAAAGGTAATGTCAAGTCAATTAAACGTGGATTTTTAGAATTTCCCCTCAATGGATAAGGGATACAGCTTCGGACTCTCTATCAAAAGGTTCTGAGTTCGATCACTGATAGAAGAGATTGGCCTTAGATTGTCCTGTTGGTTTAGTGCGTATACCAAGGCAGGACTTGAACTTTTAGAAGTATTGCTACTAGATCTACTTGATTCAAATTTGACGAAAAACAAAGTTTCTCCAGACACTCATGAAATGTTGATTAACCCTTTCCCAAACAAGACCTGGTTTGACGCCCCTAATAGAAAAGGATTGGGGAAACATTGAAACAAAAGAAGAAACTGCTGATAACCAGCAGTTTCTCCTTTTGCCTCAATATTTTCTGAGTCATATTTTACACACATCCTATCTTTAATAACTCCATTTTCTCTTTTTTGCAGTTTTTCAAGTTGATTACTCTTTGTCGTTTGGGAAAGGATTAAAGATCTATTAATCTTTATTAACTCCCACGCTGGTACAAGGGCTTTTCAGCTCATAAAAAATGTTTAAATCTAAAATCTACACTATTACGCAGAATCTTACTTTTCCTCGCGATAGAAAACCTTTGTGGTATCCGTAATTGAGAGGTAGAGCATCGGCCTTGCGACCAAGAAGGTCGATCCCCGGAAGCGGAGGTAGATCTTTGACTTTTCATCGGCCCACACATTTGCCGCGAGTACTATACTGCCTTGCGTTCAGTTAACCCTTTCCCAAACGACACAATTTTAGGGTGATCCTCTTCAAAATCTGCCACAAATGACAAAATGGAAGTTATTAAAGATAGAATTTGTGTAAAATAGTGCATTGAAAATATTGAGACAAAAGGAGAAACTGCTGGTTATCAGCAGTT
Source organism: Fragum sueziense (assembly GCA_963680895.1). Classification (NCBI taxonomy): domain Eukaryota; kingdom Metazoa; phylum Mollusca; class Bivalvia; order Cardiida; family Cardiidae; genus Fragum; species Fragum sueziense. The sequence continues at coordinate 13,044,603 of OY804603.1, read as the reverse complement.
TCTTCTTTTGTTTCAATGTTTTCCCAAGCCTTTTCTATTAGGGACGTCAAAACCAGGTCTTGCTTGGGAAAGGATTAAATTTAACGTTAGAAATTACAAGATTTTTTACTAAACAGTCCTACTGAACGCTCTGCGGAATATCAAATGGTACCCGTAGTAGATTTCGGGGCGGTAACCAGTCTCGGGTCTTTCCTTAACAATCCGGGATTTGCCGAACGCAATTACCTAAAGCAAATTTTACATATAACATATTTATATTTTCATTTACAAAATAATCATGTATTGTAGCTTCTGTAAGGCAGTACATAATCTATTTACAAATGAAACAAAAATTACATTCGTAAATCGGACCTGGCCGCCATTTTAGTCTGGGTTCCCTCCTTCTTTCCGCAGTATAGAAGGTAGGGAACCAGACTAGCCGCCATTTTTGTTAGCTTTGGCACACCACCTTCAAATCTGTGAGCCAAATAATATAAACAGTGGCGGATCCAGAGGGGGTTCGGGGGGTTCAAACGAGCCCCCCTCGGAAGCTTAATTCTTTCACTTTCATGCAGAAATTCAGTCAAACTTGTAAATTAATAGGAAAACGACCCACCCCCCCTAATTGTAAATTCGAATCCCCCTCTCAGAAATCCTGGATCCGCCACTGTATAAATGATATAAAGAGTATCTGGGGATAGTAATTTGAAGAAAAAATGAGTCTTGAATCTTTTTCTTATATAGATCTAATATTTTCTAGCACCATCCATTTTTCACTAATCATTTGTTTATTAACGGCAAGTTTCTGTATGGTGGTTTCATCATTTAAAATACGTTCACTGTTTTCTTTTTTTTTCTCTCTTTCTTTCTTTCTTTCTTTTTCTTTATCTTTTGTATTTCATCAGGGTGAAAGTTTGGGGGTCAAATGAGAAAATGCTTCTTATTTCCCCTAATGTATTCTATAATATATTTTATGTATTCTAAAGCTTTTTCTACCTACAAGGTCGATGTTTTGTTTGAGTAAAGGTTAAATCTCTGTTTTGCAGGACTTTATAAATTCGTTCCTCTCATTTTCTGGCGCTCAGTAAATGCTGAACATTGGTCAGCAGCCAACTTCAATAAATCATTAACGTGTAAAGAGAGAAGGTGCTTTCCTCGTATCAGACCAATTATCGCTGCTTTTCAACAAAAACATCGTAATTGAAGCTTGTTTTAAGCTGCAGTTATGAGGTTTTTGCTGAAATGCTTTTCGACAAAAACCTCGTAACTGCAGCTTGTTTTAAGCTGCAGTTACGAGGTTTTTGTTGAAAATCGACGTTATATCTAGCCAGACAGTCACTGATAGGGCTTTTTTTTTATCAAAATATGTTTTGTTTATCCTGTAATGCGATAAGCATTTTGTTTTGTATCTACATTGTGTATCGGCTACGCTCGAAATTGTCGTATTTACAACTTATTCAAGCTACAGCTACGATATTTTCAAACAAAAGCGACGACATGTCTTACAACGTAGGCCTACGTGAGGACGACCTTAACCCTTTAACAAACAATACTTCGTTTTGACATCCCTAATAGAAATGTCTCGGAAAAACAATGAGACAAAAGAAGAAAATGCTGATAATCAGATTTTTTTCTTTTGTCTCAGTATTTTCTGCACGCTATTGTACCACAAATCCCATCTTTTTTCTACCCATCTCGACGTTTGCATCAGGTATCAAATTGGAACAATCTGAACTTAAGCCGTTTAAACTTATTTTAAAAATTAGTATATTCGGCCAATACGATTTTCATAGTCTAGGTGGTAGTTCATTTTCACGTGAATTTAATCCACCGAAACGTTTCAGAGGATTTACGTCGATTTTCTTCAAAAACCTCGTAACTGCAGCTTGTTTTAAGCTGCAGTTACGATGTTTTCGAATAAAATTGACGATAGGTCTATTCCTAGCCACTAGAAATGTTTTCAAATGATGGTAGTGTAGTCTCCAGTATTCAGGTCTGGCCTTTGAAGACCGGAACATTCCGAACGTATCAAAATGAAACTCCACGGGGTGTTTATGCGATGTTAATTAACGCAATTACGCCAAAATATACGAAACATCTTTCAACAGTTAAGGTAGAATACCCATAATTAGCACCAAAGAGCCAGCGGCGAAATTTGAAAAAAAGCCAGTAATTCATAAACTTACGTGTTACATTTCCACTCCAATTATAAACATAAGCATTTTGTACGGATTAGAATTTTGAATTCATGCATACTTATGAAAATATTTGACAAACATGTTCAAAATTACCTCCCTTGCATATGAATATAGAATAAAATGATTTTTGTAAATTATTTTCTTCTTAAAGCATAATCTTGAAATCTGGCACGGCGAATCAACTTATGTGCAGTGAATTTTCAAGTGTGTGTATTTTGATGCATTTCGTATTGCCTTTTCATTATGGATATTCTACCTTTAGCCATCACCCTTACTGAAGTAGATAGTGGTAGACTTTCATATTCGATGCTATTCATATGTTCTAGCTTTATTAAAGATAGAGAATTGGTTCAGTGTGGAATATATCTCAAAAATCTATATTAGACCCATCGCCAAAGTCATAATGCCATTAGCCCTAGTTTGCACGGGGTATAACCAGATGTTCGTAACTGCAGTTACGCACATTCAATATGGCGACTTCAAAATTAGGGGAATGATTCTCAAGCTTTATTTGTATAACTGGGCGCGTTATTCGTTCAGTATTCTTCACCAATACGATATTTGTTTATGATAAAAGGAATTTGAATCGAAATTTACTTTTTCAGGTTAGTATAAAAGCTGTAAGGCCTAAAAAAAAAATATCTGTGTTTAGGGTTTCACTCTGAAAAATTCTAGGTAGGGTAGGTAGGCATTTTTTTTTTTTTTTTTTTTTTTTTTTTTTGCGGGGGGGGGGGGGGGGTAGATCTTTATTGTAATGAATGCATTTGCATTAAAACAACATGTAATAAATCAATGCAATGTTTGTTCTCTTCAGTTGGTAATTATACTGTACTTGTTCACTTCAGTTTGTAGTTATACTTGAGGATTAAAAAGAAACAAAAAAGAAAATGGAAATAGAGTGTTTCATTTTGAAATCTGAAATACATGTAGGCTTGAAACAACGAGTCCCAGCCCAAGACAGTGAGTTCCCAACTTTATCTTACAAAGTGTTTTACACAATTTTGACTGTAGACAAAGGATGTTGGTAGAAAGTGTATAATTCATGCCCAACTCTAAGTTCGACGACTATTGTATAATGCTATAAAAAATGCGGAATATTTACAAAGTTATTCCATTTTCCCCTTCCTTAACTTGGAAGATGTTATAATAGAAGTGGTAAGTGAGTAAGTTTTGACATTTATGTTGACACTTTGATTGTGAAAACTGAAATATGTTGAGATTCACCCATAAAGATAGGTTTTAGTTAACACAGTAGGAGACAATAATTAGCTTATCTGATATCAGTATAATCACTAAATTGTAAAAAAAAGTGTGTCTTGGCTCAAGACAATCAAAATTGTCCTGCCTTGTATCCTTGCTTACAGACAATTTCTAGCCATGATATAGCCAATACGCATCTGAGAAAATCATGTCAGCAACATTTTTCATATAGATCAACCCTAACTTTGCTTTTGGTCTTCGATTTTATTTATATATTTTTTAAATCGCTCGCCGTTTTTACTGACTCGGAGAGTGAAGTCTATCTACTTTCGTTTTGAAAAAACGCTCCGCGGAGATTCTTCAATTTCATCGGTTGTCACGGTCATTTCAGTTCACAAGCAGAATTAAATCAAATTGGTTTTTTCACAACATCATAAGCATCCGATTGTTTCAATTTTCTGATAAAGTTTCGATAAATATTCGACATGTGTCTCAAAAACTTACTGAGTTGAAAGTATTGTGAGGTCAAGGTCAACCGCTGTACACAATGAAGGAATAACGCCGAGTAATCCAATTAATGGTTTCCGGTCGCGGAGTAATACGAACAAAGGAATTTGTTAGTCAGAGATAAAAATCTCGTATCTAACGGTTGGCGAGCCTAAAGTTAAGAGTTATTGATCTCCCATGAACGAATTGCAGTCGCGATTTCTCGTAATTTTCCGGCAGGGTCACGATTACAACCGAGTACAGAATTCTATTTTTAGCGCATGGAATTTCCCTTCCAGTTCGCAAAAAGGACATCCCCGATTTTTTTCTTGGAGACTGGCGAAAAAAACTTTAGGGTCGGCGGTATTTTCTAGGTAGGGTCGGGAAACCCGAAACACAGATATTTTTTTTTTAGGCCTAATAAAGCTTTCAAAAATAACGAAGATTTGCGTAACTGTTACTTGAAAATAGGTCAGTTACAGTTTTACAGTTACGCACATCATGTCATTTTTTCGAGCCCCGATATTGACCTACTAATTAAATATATCAGAATAAAGAGAGTGTGACTTTGTTTTCATTGTTATTATTGATCAAGTTCGTCAAAAAATATATCAAACGCATTGAGATAGTGCCTGAAATCGATGCTTGTAAAACTTACATGTTTATCCCTCCGCCATATTGTATGTGCTTTTAACTGCAGTTACGAACATCAGGTTATGCCCCGTGAGTTTGTATGGTACTAATTATAAATGCAACGGAAATCGTTTAGGGATCAGTAGAAAATACTAAAAAGCTATGCAAATGCAATGCAATATGTTATACCCGATTCGCCGTTCGTGACTATCTTCAAAAAAGGGGGTGGGGAAAGGGGGCTGGCAAAACAAAATTTAATCATTTTTTTCATGTTTTTACAGGCGCATTGACAAAGCAATTTTAAAAAAAGCGGCGAGACAAATAAATTGCAGAATGTTTTACTTTCACGAAAAAAAACATTTCAATTCGTATATTTCTTTAAACTTACAGGAGCCAACAGCGGTATCGGCAAGGCCACAGCAACAGAGCTCGCCAAGCGGGGAGCCAAAGTGATCCTGGGTTGTCGTGATAGAGACAAGGGCGAGGCTGTATCCCGGTACATCCGCACTAAAGCTCGGAACCAGGAAGTTTACACCTGATATGATGCAGAATTGTCGTACTTTAAGTTGAATTTCGCTGCTTTTCAACAAAAAACCTCGTAACTGCAGCTTGAAACAAGCTGCAGTTACGAGGTTTTTTGTTGAAAAGCGACGATTTATAATTTTTGTCGTCTGTGACTATTTTTAAGCGAAGAGGAGCAATTACATTACTATATCCTGGGATAATTTGCTTTCATAATAATTATTGCATTTTTCGTGCGTTTTACAGGCACCAAACAAAATGTATTTATACAGATTTATGCCGGGAACCAATGAGATATTTTTTTCACTTTAATAAGAGGAATATCAATTCGTATATTTCTTAGATTACAGGCACCAACAAGGGTATTTATGCAGATTGATGCCGGGAACCAAAGATTTGTTTTTCACTTTAATACGAAGGATTTCAATTTATTTATTTATCTTTAATTTCAGGAGCCAACAGTGGTATCGGCAAGGCCACAGCAACAGAGCTCGCCAAGCGGGGAGCCAAAGTGATCCTGGGTTGTCGTGATAGAGACAAGGGCGAGGCTGTGTCCCGGTACATCCGCACTAAAGCCAGGAACCAGGAGGTATACGCCTATAAACTTGACTTGGCTAGCCTAACCTCGATCAAGGATTTCGTGGACGAGTTTAGCGACCGGGAACCAATCTTGCACGTGCTCATTAACAATGCTGGTAAGCTACAAATTATCGGGAAAATAGAGCTATTTGTGTTTCAGTATCACTTTTAAATAATTATGCCAATTAATTTTAACTAGGAAACTACATGTATTATGTGGTAAAAAATCTTTTTCATTTCTCGCCTCGCGCAACAGGTTATGTCATGTACGTTTATGATGGCATTGAATGTTCGTGACAAAATTATTTTGGAAAATCACCAATGATCCTGTTTTAATACGTGACCAATTTAAATTCGGTTTGATGGCAGAAAATGTCAGAAATTTGCTCCAGATGAAGTAGACTTTTTTATAGAATCGGCTGACCAAAAAAAAAGGTTAAAAATTTAGTCAGCTGACTTTTATTCATTGTAGATCTATTTGTATTAGAAAATATAAATATATATTCATGTAATTTTATACCACATCCATTTTTTGTTTCTCGTCTTCAAGTCATTTTCAAATTTGTCGCGTATCAACGGCATTATTGAATAGTTTCTGCAATCATTGCCTAGCCGTGGTATGTTTTGCCTCTTGTTTTCTAAGGACTGGAATGGCGGTGTATAAGCTACTGTATCTTTATCTTGTTTTCGTTTCATATCTTATACTGTATGAATCCAATAACTAAGACAGTTTCCGCTTTGACGGTTCATTTGGCGTTGATTGACTTGGAATGTATAAAGTTAACACTCTCTTCATATCTTTCAGCTTACATGGGTCCTAAAGCCACGACTGTTGACGGATTTGAGCGTTCGTTTGGCGTTAACTACCTTGGCCACTTCTACTTGACGAATCTACTGTTTGACAAACTAAAGCGAGGTGCTCCAAGTCGTGTCATCAATGTTGTTTCTGATAGCTACACGTAAGTATATAACATTAACCCATTATCAGACGGCAAAGTGCTGGACTTGTCCGAATTCAAAGATGTTACAGACAACAATTTCAAAGCAAATGCTATTCAACGTGTGTTACAGCATCGGATCATGTTGAATAAGTCTACATACATGTAGGTGGCTAAAATTGGTATTGGCTCATGTAAAATCCATAAGATCCGTACCATGCCCAAAAGTATGAAAATTCTGAAATATTATTCTTGTGCTTTTAAATTTTGTTGATTTTCAAAAGTACTTTTTTCTTTGGTCAAAGGGAGAGAACTCAAATCGAATATAAAATCACTGAAGTGGTTTCCCTTGCGATACCTTCAGTTTAACCATTCCCGAAACAAGATCTGGTTTTTGACGTCCCTAATAGAATAGGCTTGATAATAAGCATTTTCTCCTTTTGCCTCAATGTTTTCTGTGCTATATCATTCTCAATTTTACCTAGTAACACACATTTTGTACTTTGCAGCAGCTTTCAAATGGAACCACCCAGGTAATATTTTGTCATTTGGGAAAGGGTTAAAGCTGGTCACAAATGGTGCATATACATTTAATAATCTGGCGTAAGTAAGAATGGAAATAAGCGCAATCAAATGCATTTTAGGCTACGTTACGTTAGTAAAAATGATATGCATTTTGGTATGTTTTAACTTTCAAGTTATAAATCGCCGGCTTTTCAACAAAAGCTGCAGTTACGAGGTTTTTGGTGAAAAGCAACAAAATTCTACTTAATCACCCACATTCGTTTATTTTTTTCAGGAAGGGTAAACTAGATTTCGAGGACTTGGCCATGGTAAAGTACGATATCCACAAAGCGTACGGACGGTCAAAACTGGCCATGATGTTGTTTAACAGTGAGCTACATCGACGCTTCTCCTCTTCTATAATTTTCTCGTACGGTGTACATCCAGGTAATTCGTCGCTTTTCAACGAAAACATCGTAACTGCAGCTTGTTTTAAAATGCAGTTACGGGGTTTTCGTTGAAAAGCTGTGTTAAATGTTTGTTGATTCGCGTTTAACGTTCTTTTCAACTGCTGTAGTCATATCACGGCGACTGGAGCACCTAACCATGTATTCCTGTCGTTTCACATACCAGTACTACCACAACGTCCCAATCGAACCTCAAGCTGCTCGCCCACATATGTGAACGATATCAAACCAGTAGTTGGAGATACAGATAATTTTGTCTGAAAGGGTATTTGCTGCAACCGAGGATCTAACCCGATACCTCATGAGTAAGAATCCGATGCGCTAGCTACCAACTGCGTGTTTTCTGTGCTACATCGGCCTACAAGATTTTTCCGACAGTATGTCATATTTTGTCATATGCAATCGTGGTGAACTTGGAAAAGTCTGGAAATTTGTAAAAAAGAAAAAAAGAGCTTAAAGGCAGCAACTATCTCTACAATCGCATATGACTTTGAAAAGTCCGAAATTTTGAGGGAAAGGGCTTGGTGGCAGCAACTGTAAAAAAACGACATCGGCGCTTTCAACAAAAACTTTGTAACTGCTGCTTAAAACAAGCTGCAGTTACTGGGTTTTTGTTGAAAAGCAGCGATATTTTGTATTCTCGTTTCAGGCTACGTTTGTACCGACCTTCTACGGAACTGGCCGGGATTGTCCGGAAACATCCTCCGAGCTGTGTCACGTGTCATGTTCAAGTCCCCGGATGACGGTTGTCAGACCATCGTGCACTGCGCCGTGGCAGACAAGATCCGCGAACTCTCCGGCAAGATACTCGAGAACTGTGATATTTACAGAGTTAAAAATGTCGCCAAGGACAAAGATCTCGCCGAGAAGCTCTGGAATACGTCATTACATCTCTGTGGCATGGAGACCATAGAAATAGGTCAAAATGGTGTCAAACAGGAACCGGAAGTGGAACAGTCTAAGGAGGAGAAAAAAGAAAAATAGATCTTCCGCGGAATGATGTTTATTAAATAATTAATTTCGAGTTTTATTTTTATGTGACTTTTTCGTTTCACTTAGTTTTGGAAACTATGACTCTGGTTCGAATTCTTCAGAATGCTTGTTTGAATGGTCTGAGAGATATAACAGATCTGCAAATGAAACAGTTTGAAAGCAGATGCCTAGATGTAAAAATTCGAATGGTAACCCAGCAATAAAATGTTTTCGATAAAATACAAAACATTGACTCCGTACAGAGTTTTGATTGACCCCCTTGATGGCGTGAAGCAACTGGAAGAGCCCAGTGTGGATCATAATTAGACTGCAATTTGAGTTCAAGCTAGTATTTGAACAGTGTTTGCCAAATCTACTGACATTCAAGAATTATGACCCATCATTAAGTACAGTACACTTCGTGCATATTCAGACGCCATCCGCAGCAACGGAAATCGATGAGGTTAGCCCTAGTCAATTTCCGTTGCCACGAATAACGCCCTGTGGTCGATAGTTTCTCTTGTCAATTTCCGTTGTAACGGATTACGCCCGAAGATGTACGAAATGTTTGGTATGTATTGATGGGTTGTTATCCTTGAAGCAACCTCCGTTAACCAGTATGTCTTCTATGCAGTAGGCTTATTGCCTAGTCTCTAGTAGACATGTTAAATTAACTTACAGAGAACTTGTGACGTGCCTTGGGAGAAATTGTGGTTAGTGATCAGTCGGTTTGTAGACTGTCTTAGAAATTTACACTTTGGGTTACGCTGATTTCCAACAAGAACCTCATATCTACAGCTTGTTTAAAGCTGTAGATATGAGGTTTCCGTTGAAAAGCGACGATGTCTACTATGCAAGTTTGACTATGCAATAATTTATTTTAGTTAAATCTTTGTTTTTGATGTGTATTTATTTGATTCTTTTATTGTGATGTTAGGTGCATGTTTAAATATTATGTTATAGGAGATACATATAGGTGCATGTTCATGTTAATGTAATTTATTAATAAAGATTTCTGTGAGTTTTGCCAACATGTGTAGGCCTAAATATTTCTAATAAAGCATATCCCTTTCCCAAAGGACTATATTGTATATCGTAGGTCTTAGTGTGCTCTAAATTTAAAGGAGCTTTTATTTTAGACAGCACGGATGTTGATAAACATATGGCTTATGTATAATATAGTAGAAAAAATATTGAGACAAAATCAGAAAGTGCTAGTAACCAGCAGAATCTTCTTTTGTCTGAATATTTTTCCAAGAGTTTTCTTATAGGGACGTCAAAAGCGGATGGTACGTAGACGACAAGTCAGACGTCAACGTCACATTGTCGTGCCCGAAATCAGTGATCAATCCCGCGTTTCATTTTAAAGCAGCTAAGTAGGCTTAAGCTATCTCAGCGAGGAATCACGTGATGAAATATTTTTCATAAATGCCTTTCAATAATTCTGTTGAAACTATGTTATACATGACCGCTTTTGGATAAAAATAGCAGAACGTTCGGGAAAAGTCAGGGATATTCCGAATGCAAAAGGTCTTTTGAAAAGTAGCTGATAAAAGTTATTGACAACCAACCAAAGATTTGGTTGGTCGTCAATAACTTTTTACCAGCAGTTATTCAAAATATCTCGATAAACCTTATCCAGAAAATTCCTGGTTTTTTGCCTCTTCTGGTTTCGACGTCGTTACCAGAAGAAGCTTGGAAAAACTTTGAGGTAAAAGAAGAAAATGCTTTATATAGTATCTCATTTTTTATCATCGTCCATTTTGTCGTCTGTAATACCTTTTCAAACTGAGGCAGTTTAAATTCCATTGATTGGCTTTCCAAAGTAATCTCCAATAGGGAACGATTTTATCCAGTTAACCGTGACGTAATTTCAGACAAACAATAGCATTTTGTATGTGTTGTTAAAACACTCGTAACCAAGGCTCGATTCAAGCCGTAGTTGCGAGATGTTATAACAACACAGACGGTTTGCCAAAATATAACAGTAAACCGAGTCTATTTTTTGCACAAAATTCATTGCCATTCTTCACACCCTCTTGTCATGTAACCGTGGTAAGTCACGTGACTCTCACCACTGACCACTACGCTGAAGACTACAGTAAGTCAAAAATAGGGGAACGATTTTATCCAGCTTTGTGTGACTGCTATGACCATATACAGCGACAGGAGCACCTAAACATTGATTCCTGTCGTTTCCCATACCAGTACTACATGTTCCACCATATCCTAACCAAGCCTCAAGCTGCTCGTCCACATAATATGAGCCAGGATCTGGAAAAACGTCTCTTATAGCATTTGAGAACAACATGGTTCCAGATCAGCCTGCGTATACACGCAGTCTGACCAGAAACCATGGTGTTCTCCAATAGCTTCCTCATGGTCTGTAGCAACCATTTAAGAGTTACATGGATGCTGGTTAGACTTCATCTAGGCACAGCCTAATCTTGAGACCTACCTGTCTCAAATGCTATAAGGGACATTTTTCCAGATCCTGACTCATATGTTAGCGATATCAAACCATTGATGGGAGACAGTTTTGTCCGAAAGGACATTTGCTGCAACCGAGGGTCGAACCCGGTACCTCATGAGTAAGAATCCGATGCGCTAGCTACCAACTGCATGTTTTCTGTGCTACGTACAAGATTTTCACGACAGTAGGCCTATGTGATATTTTGTCATATGCAATCGCGATGAACTTTGAAAAGTACGGAATTTTGTAAAAAAAAAAAAGGGGGGGGGGGTTGAAAGGCAGCAACTGCCAAAAGACATGACATGTCGTCGCTTTTCAGCAAAAACTTCGTAACTGCAGCTTAAAACAAGTTGCAGTTACGATGTTTCTGTTGAAAAACAGCCATATTTTGTACTCCCGTTTCAGGCTATGTTTGTACCGACCTGCTACGTAACTGGCCGGGATTGTCCGGTAACATCCTCTGAGCCGTGTCACGTGTCATGTTCAAGTCCCCGGATGACGGTTGTCAGACCATCGTGCACTGCGCCGTGGCCGACAAGATCCGGGAACTATCCGGCAAGATACTAGAGAACTGTGATATTTACCGAGTTAAAAATGTCGCCAAGGACAAAGATCTCGCTGAGAAGCTCTGGAATACGTCGTTACATCTCTGCGGCATGGAGACCATAGAAATAGGTCAAAATGGCGTCAAACAGGAACCGGAAGTGGAACAGTCAAAGGAGGAGAAAAAAGAGAAATAGATCTTTTAAAAGATATGGTGTTCATTCAATAATAAATTTTCAGTTTTATTTTTATGTGACTTTTTCGTTTCACTTAGCCTAGTTTTGGAAACTAGGACTCTGGTTCGAATTCTTTAGAATGCTAGTTTGAATGGCCTGAGAGATATTACAGATCTGCAAATGAAACAAAATAAGATGCCTAGGTGTAAAAGTTCGAATGGTAACCCAACAACAAGAAATTTCGATAAAATGCGAAACAATGACTCCGTACAGAGTTTTTATTGACCCCCTTGATGGCGTGAAGAGCCCAGTGTGGATCATAATTAGACTGCAATTTGAGTTCAATCTAGTATTTGAACAGTGTTCGCCAAATCTACTGACATTCAAGGATTATGACCCATCATTAAGTACAGTACACTTCGTGCATATTCAGACGCCATCCGTAGCAACGGAAATCGATGAGGTTAGTCCTAGTCAATTTCCGTTGCCACGAATAACGCCCGGTAATTGGCGATAGTTTCTCTTGTCAATTTCCATTGTCACGGATTACGCCCGAAGATGTACGAAATGTTTAGTATCTATTGATGGGTTGTTATCCTTAAAGCGACCTCCGTTAACCAGTATGTCTTCTGTGCAGTAGGCTTATTGTCTAGTCTCTAGTAGACATGTTAAGCTAACGGCTCGCAACTTACTCTTAACTAGTGATGTGCCTTGGGAGAACTTGTGATTAGTTAACAGTCGGTTTGTAGTTTACACTTTGGGTTACGCTGCTTTTCAACAAGAATCTCGTATCTACAGCTTGTTTAAAGCTGTAGATACGAGGTTTTCCCTGAAAAGCGATGATGTCTTTTATGCAAGTTTGACTATGCAATTATTTATTTTAGTTAAATCTTTGTTTTTGATGTGTATTTATTTGATTCTTTTATTGTGATGTTAGGTGCATGTTTAAATATTATGTTATAGGAGATACATATAGGTGCATGTTCATGTTAATGTAATTTATTAATAAAGATTTCTGTGAGTTTTGCCAACATGCGTAAATATTTCTATTTTTTTTATTATAAAACATATCCATATCCCTTTCCCAAAGGACTATAATATTGTACATCGTAGGCAATATTGTTTTCCAAATTCAAAGGAGCTACAATGACAACAGCACGGATGTAAATAAAAGAAATGCTACATTTATAATATAGTAGAAAAAATATTGAGACAAAAACGGAAAGTGCTGGCTACCAGCAGTTTCTTCTTTTGTCTCAAAATTTTCCCAAACATTTACTTACAGGGACGTCAGAACCGATTCGCAAGTAAAGGACAAGTCAGACGTAAACGTCATATTGTCCTGTCCGAAATAGGGAACAATTTTATCCAGTTAACGGTGACGTAATTTTGGACAAACAATAGTTTTTAGTAGGTATTGTAATAAAATCTCGTACCTACGGCTTGATTTAAGCCGTAGTTACGATATTTTATAACAACAGTTACACCGACGGTTTATCAAAACACAACGATAAATCCAGTCTATTTTTAGCACAAATGTAATTGCCATTAGCGGTCAGAACCGTGTCTCATTTCAAAGCAGCTAAGTAGGCCTAAGCTATCGCAGCGGGGAATCACGTCATGCATTATTGTTATGCAATAATTCAATAATTCTGTTAAAACCATGTTATAGGCCTACATGACCATTTTGAAAAAAAAAACACAAAATAACAACAACAACAAAAAACATATGAAGCAGAGCATTCGGGAAAACGTCAGAATTATTCCGAATGCGAATGGTCTTTTGAAAATCAGCTGATAAAAGTTATTGACAACCAACCAAAGAATTGGTTGGTCGTCAATAACTTTCTATCAGCTATTATCTAAAAGATACACCATAATAATTATTATTCAGCTTTTCCTACTCTTCTGGTTTCGACGTCGTTGCCAGAAGAAGATAGGGAAAATTTTTAGGTAAAAGAAGAAAACGCTTTTTATAGTATCTCATTTTCATCATCGTCTGCAGAACCTTTCAAACTGAAGCAGTATAACGCTGGTCACGTTCGAAAATGTTGTAACTAGAGCTTATTCAAGCTGTAGTTACGACGTTTTCGAATGTGACGGACAATAAATTACATTGATTGGCTGTCCAAAGCGGTCCCCAATTCTTCACACCCTCTTGTCATGTGACCGTGGTAAGTCACGTGACTCTCATCATTGACCACTACGACTACAGTAAGTCAAAAACAGGGAATGATTTTATCCAGCTATCTGTGACGTAATTTCGGACAAATAATAGTATTTCCGTAGGTATTGATATAAAACCTCGTAACTAAGGCTTGATTGAAGCCGTCGTTACGAGATTTTATAACAACTCTGGCGGCTTATCAAAACATAACGGTTCACCAAGTCTATACCCCCTCTCTTTCTATACCATACGTACACTACCATAGCATGGTACCCCATCCACCCTTTAGGAATAACGAATGTAAGTTCCTAGAAATGTAAAGGCATGAAACTTGCTTGGTTGTAATATAGCGTTGTGTAAATTACTGTTGCTGAAAATTGTCTTTTAAGTAGGCCTACTTTTTATTCAATTTTGTACAATCATTTATAATTTACATGTACATGGAATTCTATGAAACGTCCCTGTACAGCAGCATTGGTAAATAGATCTACAATTAGATCTAAATTGGTACAATTTATGTATAGATAATTAAATTGATACAATACTAGATTCTACATACTTTTCCTAAAAATTGATCCCAACCGACAACAAAAACCATCTGAATAATTGATCTTCTAAGCACGTGGAACGGTGGGATCATTGAATCTAGTGGGAAAACCTAGATCTATCATCTATAACCCGGAAGTTATTCCCTTGACTTTTCAGGCTCGTAGGAAGCAATTTCATATTGGGATGGCCGAAGCCCCTGTGTCTGAATATTATTGGGGCAAAATCGGATTTCCCTAAATGTTCAGTGTAGATCTACAAATAAGGAAAATACGGCATTTTTGGCAAACTCTGAGAGTCATCGTGAACTGGGCAAAAACAGAATTCTTTGAATAATAAATATATATGTCGGAGGCCACATTGGAATCTAGGCCGATCCGGAATCGGCCTAGTCCAGATTGGAATTCTACTCTGGCCTAGTCTAAAGTGGAATTCTGATCTGGACTAGTCCGATCTGGAATCGGCCTAGAAAGTTTCTAGTCCAGATGAGAATTCCAATCTGGCTAGGCCAGTCCAGAATCTGCCTAGACCAGATTGGAATCTGTTATTAACAGTAATTTGAGGTTGATATCCTCCTCTTTTTTAACCAATTTGAATTTTATACACTATTTTTGTTTGGAAAATAGTTGCAATAAGCCTTTTCTACTATGAGTATTAAAAATCCTACATGTAAAATATTCAACAAACAATAATAATAATTATTCCCAAACTAGATATGAAATTACTAAAATATCAAACAAAAAATAACTATAGCTGTCCCGAAAATCTAAGAATAATTCCTTTTTTTATTTATTTTTTCTGAATTCTAAGGGTTTTTTTTTATTATTGTTATCATTAATTTTATTTCTGCAATAGAGCTATAGGCCATTTTTTGTATCTTAATGACTGGAGAATGGTAACAACAACACAAAATACCGAATTGAATGCTGAGATTAAGCCATAAAGCCATATATTTTCATTTCTTAATCTGTTGAGAACGGAAGCACGAAACTCCCAAATCTACGCAAATCTTACCCAAATCTACCCAAATCTAACCCAAATCTACCCAAATCTAATGAGACTATTTCGAACATATTCCCGAAATTTATATGATCATATGTTCTGTATTTGTGGAAATTAATTTTTGTGGAATTAGATCTAGATCTATTGTAGTTCTAGAATTGTCCTGAGCAAAGTAAGAATTCTTATATAACGAAGACAATATTGAGGCAAAATATGAAAATGCCGGTTATCAGCATTTTGGTCTCTTGCCTCAGAGTTTGTCTTTGTTTTGTTGTAATTGTTTTCTGTAAGGCACATAAAACTGGGTTCATTTGGGGAAAAGGTTGAATTATTCTGACAATCATATCGGATTAACTGTTGTAACGATGATATCACAAACTTCTCAACCTGGATTAGATCGAGTAATTTGTCACAGCTTTTATAATTTACACCAATATAATAATAATAATAATAATAATAATAATAATAATAATAATAATAATAATAATAATAATAATAATAATAATAATAATAATAATAATAATAATAATAATAATAATATCTTTATTTAACGAAGGTGACTTATTAAGACATCACTACAATACACAATATCATAATGATTAACTTATCGACCCCTTACAGCATAACGGTGCTATGTGCACTTTTGGTCAATTTTCACTTTTGTGCATAAATCAAATCTTTAGCATCATATCTTACTGTGAAAAAATTTTGGGAACTGTAGTTTATCAATAAATATATTAAATACTCAGATCATTTAAGTGCTATGTGCATATAGCCCAAAAGTTTCGTGCATAAAGGTGCTATGTGCATTCATTTTCTGCATAAAGGGGCTATTTGGCAAATAGCACCTTTATGCATTACTAAAAATGGCATATTCTTGTAGATAACCATAAGTATCTTCTTTCACATAGCACCCTGGTTAGATAAATAAACACATTATCGGTCGAAATACACCTACTGTGTGGGGAAAATGTCGCATTTTAGCATTTCTTGATTAAATGTACATACAATTAAGTAGTTTATCGTAATGAAGAGTGACTGTGGCTTATTTCTTAAATGATTTCAACAGAAACATATGAAATATTTAAATGTAAGTACTTAACATTACTACCTTGTAATCAACATCAGTCTTCCTTTCCTTTCATCGCAGTAAAAACGTGCAAATAAAATGAATCGCATGGGCAAAGGCAAGTGTTTAAATAACAGGCACATAGGAAGCAATTCAATATTAGGTGGGCTAAAGCCCCAATGGACTGGTTGAATATTGGGGGTTAAATTGGATTTTCACTGATTTTTTTCTGTGTGAAATAAAGAAAATTTGGCATTTTTTGGCCAACTTTTTTTTTTTTTTTTTTTTTTTTTTTGCGGGGGGGGGGGGGCTATTTTTGGAGAGGAACTAGCCCTCCCTGTTCCCACGGGCCTGAGCAATATGATTTTTGCAGTATATGCTCATGTTACACATTATAATTATGAATAGTAAAAAAGTATTATGATATGAAATATAATTAATATGACAAAGTAACATAACCCCGTTAAGTCATATGTGTCAAAAAAAGAATTCTGATACAGATCCAAAGCCTAATTTTTATATTTTTTATATTATTTTCTTTGCATAATCACGAAGGGATGTCTGACTGGTCAGATGATACTACTGACCTTATGATTTACGAAACAAATGTTAGTAGCAGGATCCCAATTCCTTTCATTAAACGCAGGTAAAGATTGTGAAGACGAACCAATTGCAGTTTTCATAAAAAAACGAGAGGAAAAAATAGTGGAAATGTCTTAAGATGAAGCCGTAGACGATTTAGATGCTGAAATAATTACAAAGCGCCGAAACGGGACAAGGATTCGTCAGATTCTCTGATTTCAGACTTCTATTGGAAAAAATAGCAAGCATGGTAGAAAAGGAGGGGACACTATATACAAACAAAACGGTTAAAATCTAGAGGAAGTGCAAGGCCAAGGTTTTTTAGACACTTGATATGAAACCGAGTCTGATAGGGACTAATATGGACCAATGAATATAAAAACTTTGTCATAATGATAATTGTGAAAAATGTTTCTGAATTTCTAAGTTGGTTAGAAAATTCGAAAGATATACAAAAGTTTCCTTCCGGGTGTTCTTTCACTTTTATTTACGTTCAAAATCATTGGTTTGTCGAATTAAGGGAATAAATATGAAAGAAACGAAAAGCAGGTAACTAGAATTTATTATTTCTTGAACGCAAAAATGATCTATGTGACCATTGTTTCATGACAATCGCGAAAATCATTTATGCATAAAGGTGCTATGTGGCAAATACCACTTTTATGCTTTAAAAA
The DNA here is from genome assembly GCA_963680895.1 of Fragum sueziense. Lineage (NCBI taxonomy): Eukaryota > Metazoa > Mollusca > Bivalvia > Cardiida > Cardiidae > Fragum > Fragum sueziense. The sequence goes on along the minus strand of OY804603.1, from coordinate 13,026,893 downwards.
TCGTCTTGATATTCCTGGAAAAAATTATGCATAAAGGTGCTATTTGACACATAGCACCTTTATGTACGAAATAATTTTAAATTTTGTGCATGCATGAAGGTGCTATGTGACAAATGGGCAGATAACTGCTTAATGCCTTGACATTTTAATGTGTGAAAGATATAATTCATTTAAGCATCCATCGATACACATTGTATAAGTGTTAATTGTTTAAATATATTAGATGTCTGACCTGTAGAACTTTAAAACCGTTTTTCTCGAAAACTTGAAAAATGCACATAGCACCTTTATGCTGTAAGGGGACGTTATTTACAATAAGGCCTTCAAACAACATTCATACAAAAGTCAGTATTGACAATCGCACAAAATTATCAATAATAATAGTTATCTGACAGATACTCGCAGGATCTAAATTATTGCATGTTATTAATTAAATAGTGTTTGATTTTTGCTTTGAAATTGGTCAGCTTTGGTTCGTTTCTTATTTGGATTGGAATTGAATTCCATACATTAACGCTGAAATAACTAAAGCTACTTTTGTATATATTCGTTAGAGGTCTTTTAGTAAGGATTAGATCGTTTTGTCTCTGAGCGTAAATGATAATTTTCATTGACTGATACTCGTACTAAGTCTGACATGTAACTTGGCGCATTGTTGCCGATTGTTTTATGGATAAGGACCGCAGTATGATACTTACATCTATTTTGAAAAGTCAGCCAATATAGCTCTTTAAATAACGTTTCTGTAGGAAATCTTTTAGACTTACCAAGAATTAATTTGCCGATACGTTTTTGCAAAACAAATATTTTGTTAACATAACCTTGCTCAGGTTTGCCCCAAATTACACAACAATAATCCATTATTGGTAGTATGTATGAGTTATAGAAAAGCATTTTCATTTCGTCTGTTAAATAAAAAGTTATATGTTTGAACAGAGCTATTTTCTTATTCACTGCTTTACAGACAGAATCAATATGAAATTTCCAATTTAAATGGTTGTCAATGTAAACGCCTAATACTTTCTGCACCTTCACGTTTTCCAGTGCATTACTAGTCCGGCAGATTCCAAGGTGAACCCGGATTTGCGGTATATAGAAAATGTTTTGACTGATTATGATTGCCAACACCTTCAGAAATAAGAATCCGGTTGATGCCACCTTGGCACCCTTGGGCAACTCTCAGAAATCAAGATGGCGTCCAAGATGGCGGAACGTCATTGTACATGATCATATTTCTGTTAAAATCTATACATTTATTACATACAATAGCTTGTAATGTGTTAAAAAATGCCAAGAGAATATGTTCAAAGAAAATGAAGTATTATACCTCCAACATTTCATTGTATTTCTTCCAAAATCTGGTAAATCTGTAAAATCTTACCCCACCCACCCAATTTTACATAGAAAAATAAAGTTTTACGTAACATCATTGCCATTTCCTGTTTTCAATGTGATTGAATACCCTGATTATTATTAGGGATATAAGAAAGAATATTTTGAATGACAAACCTGGTAAAATGGTTTTTCTTAGGAATTCAAAATGGCGTCCAAGATGGCGGGAAATACGTGATTTCTTACAAAAATTACAACATGTTGTCTGTTTCTTTGAAAACTTTTTCCAAACAATGTGCTACAAATATGCGAGTATGTATATATTCATCTTATGTACCATTATAAGTTTATTGTATTTCCCTATTGACCTACAGAGTAAAGAAGAGATTCTTATTTTACCCCACCCACTCAAATTTGCATTATCTGAAAACCCTTCGAATCTTAAACCACAACTTACAGAATATTCGTTCAACAATCACACTTAAAATCTATTTAAAAAAGATAAATACAAAATTGGATTTTTTTTTCGTTGTAATTTCAGACAGACAAACACTTCTCTCTCTTTATAAATGCTTTCCCACATGGTTGTGTTGCATACTAGTTGTAACATCTGTCCATTATTGTACATAACATCCTGTTGATTTGAGAAAAAGGATGATATTGCCCTGAAATCTTAAGACTAAATAGTCATGGGCCTCTCTCCCCTTCACCCCGAAGAAACATACTTAGCCGAAACTCATGGGTGATATAAGAAGATAATATGAAGTTTCTCAATTTTTGATGCCACATGCTGATGAGCTCGCTCTAAGTCAGAGATCAGTAATGGTACAAGTTGGTTGTTGGATGGCAATGTTTCAGTTTCATCCCATTACTACTTGCACATGTGTCCTGTTCCATTTGTATATTTAGCAATCATAGCAATTAAAGTATTGGTAAAACTGAGGTATTGTCGTTTTATTTTTTATTTATTCTTTTTTTTTTTTTTTTTTTTTTTTTTTCGTTTTCAAAGAAAACGCAAATAAATGCTAATGGGGGTCATACATGTACACTTTTAGGATGCAGATAATGTTGAATTAATTTACTCTTTCCAAAATGACAAACTTTAATACAGATTTAAATCATAAGGAATTCCGGACAGCACAATATCGCAAATGAAAATAAAAAGAAATCTACAATTTATAACAAAAACGTGTTAAGTGAACAGACAAATGCGGGATATTCGCATTTTGATATGGTCTGTCGCGATATAGTGTGTAGGATTGTAGGATTGGTTTCTTTGGTAAATGCTTATTTGAATATATGGCATTTAAAGGAATTATATCGGCCCCAGTTTTTTTTTTTTTTTTTTTTTTTTTTTTTTTTTTTTTTTTTTTTTTTTTTTTTTTTTGTTATAAAATAGTAGATCTACCAAATTGTCATGCTTTTGTATTATTGGAGTGCTAATATTCAAGACATGGTATTAAACGAATTTCTAATAATTACTTTGAACATTGACATTTGGGCCCTCCTCCCGACTCTTTAGAATTCCCCATCCCCCCCCCCCGTCAAATTTGTATTCTATCACATTTGCATTCAATCATTTTCCATGGGACTAGAAAAGATGGTGATCATAATCAGCGTCAAATCTGAAAGCAGACAAAAATCAAGGACAAATATCTTCATTTTAGCTCGACTTTTCGAAGAAAATGAGAGCTTATACTGTCACCCGGGCGTCGGCGTTGGCGTCGGCGTTGGCATTGCAACAAAGGTTAAAGTTTTTTCCAACATCAATAACTTCCATACTATCCAAGGGATTCAACCCAAACTTTGAATACTTATTTACCATCACACCCTCTACCTTACTATTAGGGCCCATGACCCTGGCTCCACTATATTTGGAGTTATGCCCCTTTATACTAAGCACCTTAGAAAGTCGAGCGCGCTGTCTTCGGACAGCTCTTGTTTTTCTTGGAATGACTTGAATGTAGAAGTTGGGTAATATGATACAGTATTGAAGTTTTTTATAGACTGGCAAATGTTTTACGGAAATAAACATTTTATTCTGCAAACAGGTCCCCCTATTCCCATTTCTGTATTTAATTGTATTTGATATTCAATTTTAATGTGAAAATATTGTTTACAATTATTATAAAATATTATTCACAAAAAGCCGCCATCTTTTAATTATCAATGACCTCATTTCATTGAGATTTTTGCCACTGTCATGGTGCAGATACGGTAGTAGCGCACCGACTCTCACTCATGAGAACCTTGGTTCCACCCCTGGTCGCGACAGATACCCTGTCTGACAAAATTGTCTCCCGCCCATGGTTTTATAATTGTTAACCTATGTGGTTGAGCAGAGGGAGACTCTGTAAGGATAATGTTTTAGGACTGATGTGAAGACGACGTGAATCCATGCTTACTTAGGTATTACAGCCTCCGCAACAAGACTAAAACACATAAAAGAGGCGTTAAACCCCAATCAATCATTGATATTTTTAGTTTATAGTGTAGTTTTCTATTTAAGAGTATTTATTGCATGTAATAAAGACATTGTCAATTAAGGTAGTTCACCCCTAATGAGATTGACGTGACGTCGGAATTATTCGGGCGACGTCGAAAACATTCGGCGGTGGAAAGTTTCCACCGCCGAACGTTTTCGACGTCACCCGAATATGTTCGGATGCATAGCGAATGTTAAATGACGTCGCATGAATAATTACGACGTCACGTAAATTCATTAAGGGTGGTATACCTTAAGGTGTACATTTCAAGATTTTCTCTATGCAAATTGTAGTGGGTGGGGTAAGATCTTACGACTGTCCTAGATTCCGGTAGAAATACAACTAATTTATACAACCAATATATATTAGATGCTCTTACAAATTTACATGAATAAATAAAAGTGTAATTGTCATAATTTTAAAGGCATTCAAACATATTCCATGTTTTGGTTAGACATGTTATACTTGATATAATGATCACTTATATCCCGCCTACTTTGGCGCCATTTTGAATTCTTAGAGACATCATATTGCCAGGTTTGTCATTTCAAATATTCATTCTTCATTCATAATTGTAATTAGAATATTTAATAACATTAGAATGCAGCAAATTTTAATCATGTTTTGTAAAACTTTATTTTCTATGTAAAATGGGGTGGGTGGGGTAAGATTTACCAGATTTCGGCAGAAATATAATGAAATATTGTGAACTTCACTCTTTTTGTCGTTGGACATTCTCTCTTGGCATCTCTGAACATATTCGAAGCTTTTCTATATCATAAATGTATAGATTTTAACAGAAATATGATCATGTACCATGTCATTCCGCCATCTTGGACGCCATCTTGATTTCTGAGAGTTGCCCAAGGGTGCCAAGGTGGCATCAACCGGATTTTCGTTCCTGGAGGTGTTGGCTACCATAATCAGTCAAAACATTTTCTATATACCGCAAATCCAGGTTCACCTCAAAAAGGCTGTTTGGCTGCCGGACTATACCATTTAGATTCAAAATTAGTTTTTTTATCGTCAGTAAGTGCATGCCTCGAACCAATTAACATGCATGTCGTTTTAGATGGATGTAGAGACATGTTATTGAGAATACACCAATTTTGAACGCCAAATAGATTGTCTTGAAGAGTGTTTTCTATTGAGATCACATCATATCCTGATTTATACATGGCAGAATCATCAGCGTACAAATCAATATCAACTCCAGAAGATGAAAATGATATATCATTTATATAAATCAGAAATAAAAGCGGACCTAAAATTGAGCCTTGAGGAACTCCAGATTTAATTTCAAGTGAGTTAGACTTTAAATTGCCAAGCTGTACAAGCTGTCTCCTCTGTGATAAGTATGACTTCATAAGGCCATGCGCTTTGTTTGAAAAATGGTACAACTTAAGTTTATGTAATAGTATTTCGTGATCAACAAGATCAAAGGCTTTACGTAAGTCTAAGAAAACTGTTCCGATTAGTTTACCCTCATCAATATCTTTTAACCAAGCGTCTATCATTTTAACCAGAGCTGTAGTGCACGAATGATTTTCCCTAAAGCCAGATTGAGAATGGTTGATGATATTTGTATCTTTAAAGAATTTATGTAAGTAGTTGGCAATGTGTCTTTCAAAAATTTTTGATATTGTAGGCAAAATTGATATGGGTCTATAATTGAAGGGGTCATCTTTATCCCCACTTTTTAAAATCGGTATAACTCGAGCCAGTTTCATCGCATCTGGATACACGCCTGAAGCAATACTATTCTTAATAATTGATGTAATAGAAGGGGTTATAATAGCCCCACATTGTTTAATAATTTTTGGACCTAAACCGTCTAATCCTATAGCTTTATTCGAATCAAGTTTGCTTATATAAGTGTAAACTTCAAGCGTCGTAATGAATGGAATATTGAATTCATTATTAATCAAATTCTTGTCTAGTATTCTTTTAAGAAATTCGAAATTTGATTCACAAAAAGATGTCTTTGTCACGATACCTGATACACTAACAAAATGTAAATTTAATTCATTGATTATGTTAAGATTACCCTGAATAATCGTTTCGGATTTTGTAATTGTTTTTGGTAAAATTAATTCATCTGATTGATTAACTTTTGCTATGCATTTCAGATTTTTCCATAGCACCTTAGAATCTTTATTATTTTGTACAGCTTCATTGAAATAATTTTTCTTGTTCTGCTTAATCATACATGTCACATTGTTTCGAAGAATTTTATAGTGGTCATGATTTCCTTCTTTATGCGCTTTATCTCTAGCCAGCATCTTTTCCGTTATGTTTCTGTTGAACCAACAAGGTTGGTGAGATCTCTTCACTCGCCTCTGTTTTATTGGTGCGTGACGAGAAAGAATCGAGTTAAAAATCGTATAAAATTCTGAAAGAGCTTTGTTTGGGTCCGTAAATGTTTCTATCGATTCTAAACCAGAAAGCATTCAGTCATTTTGAAACTTTTCAATATCAAAGTTTTTAAAACATCTATATTCTATGACTTTATGATTCGTTTTATTGGAATGTGTACTGGTTGAAAGACGGGTAAAACATACAGGAAAATGATCACTTATTGATAATGTAGAAACGAAAACTTCACAAATATTTTGAAATTAATTTGTGTAAATATGATCTATAATACTAGCGCTTTGTTTCGTCACCCTAGTAGGACTTTGTATTATTTGACACAGATCAAAGTTTGACACAAGATTTGACCATTTGATATTTTCATATGTTTCGTTTTTCGCGTCGTATCTAATGTTGAAGTCGCCCAATATATGGTACTCTAAATTGAGTAAATCTGACTGTTCAATCTGATCACTGTATAAGTCTATCCATGTTTGATTTGAATTTGGTGGGCGATAAACGAAATTTAACAAAAAAGATTGAGATTTTGTCCGTTTAATTTCAATCCAAAGAGATTCAATTTGTCCAGATTCAATATCACGACGTCTCTTAAATTGTATTTCATCCGAAAGATAAACGATGATGCCTCCTCCGGACTTGTTTTCCCTATCCCGCCTTTCAAAGACGAAATTTGGTATAGTCAATATATCATTTTCAATTTGTTCGTGCAGGAAAGTTTCGCACAATCCAAGAATATCAGGCGAGTTATTTAAACTTAAGTAGTATTTGATTTCTTCTAATTTCGGTAAAAGATGACGGATGTTCAGATTAGAGATACATGTATGTGTACCCCGTTTTTTGAATTCAAATGCAAATTCATTGCTGTCTGTTTTTTTCACATGGTGGTTTATTTGATGCCTGATAATCGTTTGAGGTTGAATTACCGTACTTCTTACAATTAAATGACGCATTTAGATCTTTTTTCTGATGACTTAATGGTGTGTTTTCAGATTTATTTTTGTTTGATTCTTCTTGATTTGTGAAAATGCTGTAACTACACGGAAATCCATCACAAGTTTTGCAAACTGTATTTAATATACAATATATAATACGTGGACCCAAGGTTGTGCTTCCCTCGAACTTGAGAAATTTTGTTTTTCTTGCGCCAAGGCAGTCGGCCACCCAGAAAACACAGGGAAAAATCAGGATCAGTGCATGACACATAATAGATCTGGGGCCACAATACGGAAATATGTCCTTAATACTCTGACCTGTCACGCTTAAAGAGACCTTAGCGAATATCTAAAAATCAAAATGTTGAGAAACTGATCACGTTTTGCTTTAACACCGACGATATTATTGTTAAGAAACATTTGTTTTCTTTTTTTTCTATAACTAAAAACTGGAATATATCGAACAGTTTGCTTGATTTGGGTAAGATATGGGTAGATTTGGGTAGATTGGGTTAGATTTGGGTAGATTTGGGTAGATTTGGGTAAGATTTGGGTAGATTTGGGTAGATTTGGGAATTTCGTGCCGCCCGTTGAGAAGGAAAATAAGTATGCAAACCAATTATCTTTTTGTCACCTTTAATCTGCAATGTTTTTATATCCAGTTCTGATAAAAAGTGATTAATTACATAAGTATATGTGTCTTTGGTCATTTCTGGGCTTGCCTTCTCAACCAGAATCAGATATTTTGCATTCCAAGACAACTTAAATTATTTTATTAAAGTAAAATGTTATCAGACAACCTGTGATTGACCATATTATGTACTTTAAATTTTGTTTCATCTGGCCAGTGTAAGACCATATCTTGATCCATGTTAAGTTTTAAATTAATGCTTTATCGCCAAAATGTTTTAAATTTCCAAAGCTGTTATAAAACTCTTTTTAAATTCTGAAATAGATGTGATGAAGTTATATTGGATATAGCATGGAAAAAAGTGTAAAATGGATTTTAAACAGGGAATTAATTACGATCAGGCGATACAAGCCTTACTGTTCTGTTGGACGCTGAGATGTGTAGGTAAACAATTTACTCAATTTACCAAGATACATGTACATAATATTTTCTGTCTTGTTTAACCCTTTCCCAAATGACGCAGCGTTGTGATTGCCCAAATGTAAAGTTGCTATTGATTGCAAAATTATGCCTATCAATAAAACTGAAAACTTACAATGCAAAAGCATGAAAACATTTAATGAAGGGAAGAAAATTCAGGTCATCATCATTTTTTCTCGCATTGTCTTAAAAAGCCTTTTATTAGGGATGCCAGAACTAGGGCTTGTTGAGAAAGGGTTAATTACTAAAAACGTTTTACATTTGGGTTTTCATATATATTCTCTCTTAAGAGTAGGTTAAATAAAAATGAGAAACAAATCCAACATAAATTATATCACTGTAGAAAAAACAAGAAATTGCTCTAAACTCATTTGTTCGCAGCTTACAGTTTTGTACTTTAATTCTCGCTATTTGTAATTGTTCCTTGACTTTAAAGTATGAAAACTAATGCAATACTTGTGCAATTTTGATATTTCCAAGTTTATTTATTTTCAATTTCAATTTTCGAATGGATTCCAAATAGCCTAGACGGGTTTTCCGAAATTCCACTCATATAAAGAGCAGTTGGCATTTTTGAGTAGAATTTTGCACCGGGTGGTTTTAGCATAATATGAGTACGCTGAATTTAATGGTGCCCGGTGCAACTCTGAAATCGGCCATTTTAACAAAATGGTGGCCATTTTCCAAAATGGCCGCCACGTGGCCACCATGTTCTCTTTAAACCCATATATCTCTGTCAAATATTCACCTAAATGAACAAAAATGGTTTTAAATGAGAGCCTATATATTTATCTAACTATTCAAAAAGGAATTATATTAATAATTGCATTTGTAAGTCCAAAATATCTTGGGAATTGTAAAAGTTATGATAAAAATCCATAAAATTATAATATTGCTTCAATGGAAATAATGCTCTATTTGCAATATCGTTGTGATTTTTATGATGTAAAATGGTCAAAATATTCTACAAACCCTTAGCAACGAATTGCAATGTCCATTGGTGGTAATAAATTACATCTTTTAATCGTTGGTACAGGTCAAAGTCAGCTGGGGTCAGTAATTTTAACGAGAGTTGATTAGGTAGTATACCGTTGCATTTCAACTTTATCAATGTAATTTTATAAAACCATCGCTATTATTGTATGAATATTGATTCCAAAAAGTCATACTTGTTGAATGAGAATGTGTAAGTTCTAAACAGACGATTTAATCAAGGATTTTCATGGTCTAGATCTAGAGAGCTTTTGTTACCCCACCCACTAAAATAACCTTGAACATTGTTGCCGTTTTCTTTGTCGCCGAAAAACTTTATGTAAGAAACGAAAAAACGTTTTATGGTGAAGTGTCGTGATAAATGCATTTGTAATATAAAATAAAAAAACAAATCCCTAGTACATTAGTAAGTAAATGATTTCCATGGTTACACCAATAACACAAATACTCAGGATAAAGTTTATTATGTTTGTTGTAGAAAAAAGGTCGTCATTTTACGTTTCTTTATTATAGGTGTTTCATAATTTGAAAGTGTTCAATATCTAGCACATTACTATTCACTACTTCATTAATGTGCATAAAATCCCACTTTGAGGTTCTCTATTATTACTGTAGCACTGAGACAGATTTAACAGTATTTTTAGTCGTAAGATGGTGTCTCTTATGCTTGTTTTGTGTGGGGGGGGGGGGGGCATTGAATGGCGCCATGTTCAAATGATAGGATGTGATCGCCGGTGCCAACGCTTTCGGGCCAGTGCCAAGAGAAAGCTCGATTATCTGTTTGTTTACTAGCACAAATTTTGATATTTGCAAATTCCGATACATGGGACGGTATTGCCCAGCCAAACTAACCAGGGACAACTTAATGTTCGCGCACCAAGTCCCTTAGTTGAGCGTCTTAACAAAACATTGCCTAAGTAGGGTTATTACATATGCAAATGTCCCGGGTTAATCTTACTGGACAATACACGTATACGCTGTGATAATAGTGAAAGAGATAAGATTTTTACGTGGCAAATTTGTGAGTATTACACTCAAAACAAGTCTGATTTCTTGTAGTGTATCCCTTGAGAAGCTACTCTTAAGTTCTGGAAAGATAAGAGGAAGAGGCTTTAATGAAAGTCGATCGGAATTATGCCTGTTCACCCCGTGTAACGAAAAACCTGTATGAAAAAGCACAATGCCTTTCATTCTCATAAAGAAAGATGCTCGTGCTCAGATGAAAAAAAAATCTTGTGTATATAGAAGAAGGACATACAATTTCATAAAAATCTCATGTTATCTATGTTTTTGTACACTATAACTGTTACTGTATGTAAATAAAAAGAAACTTCTGGCTTTTATCAGATTGAAGTCCATGATCCTGGTATTTCGTTTTCGTCCTAGTATAGTATATCATTTCCACACAAAATTACCTGTAAATCTAGATATGATTAAGCTGTTTGGAGATAATTAGTAAACGCAATTCAAAGAAACCGATGAATAAAAGCTATGAAATACATGGATCCACTAATTATTTAAACAATTCTTAGTTCGTGACATATCATGGTCAATCAGAAAATCGAGAAACATAACTTTTGATATTTTATTACGGCTAGGACTTAACATGATGCTAATATACGGCCAATGATAGGAACATGGTCGATCAGAAAAACAGACAACACAAATTTTGATGGCTTATTACTGCCTAGCCCTAACAGGATGCTAAAAGATCTATACGGCCATCACAATGAAGCGTGAAACATTACATACCATTATACATCTCTTGTTTTCCCTGATTTGGTCACCCCTTTGGTATATATGAGAACATACTACAAAATAATATTTTCAAGAATTGTATAACTTGGCAAAGAATTATCAATGCTTTTCTGTTCATCAATAATCTGATGTTAATATTAAATTTCGTCTTTAGTGTCACCAAAAATTAATGAGAAAATGGCTCCAATTGACAATATCGCCTCTTGGGTATGCAAAGACTCTTGGGCGAATATTTACGTCATACAGATATGCCATACAGCAACTTCTTAATCATGTTGTGTGGCAATTTTTCTGAGCAATTGCATTTCTGTGTCTTGGACCTATCAGTTAAGTGTTAGCATGGGGATGTTTTCGTTGTTCTAATAGAGAATTCATGAGTCAATTACGGGTTCTAGTACCTCCCTAATCACCCGTCCAGTTGATCGCAAATGTGCTCAATAAGGGGTATTTCAGGGCTATAGGCTCTTCAATCAAAGGATGTGCTAAATATTGAACACTTCAAAATTATGGAACAACTATAATAAACAAACGTGAAATGACGCCTTTTTTCTACAACAAACATAATAAGCATTATCTTGTGTATTTGTTCTATTGGTATTACCATGGCAATCATTTACGTACTACTATACCAGAGATTTGTTTTTTACTAATATTACAAATGCGTTTATCTAAACACTACACCATGAAACTTTTTTTTTACATTTCTTACATAAAGTTTTTAGTGGACAAAGAAAACGGCACCAAAATTCAAGGTTATTTTAGTGGGTGGGGTAACTAACTCTCACTATTTAACATCTACACTATGAAAATCTTTGGTTAAATCGTCTGTTTAGAACTTACGCATTATCTTTCAACAAGTATGACTTTTTGGAATCAATATTCATACAATAATAGCGATTGTTTTATAAAATTACATTGATTAAGTTGAAATGCAACTGTAGTTCCGTCAAAAATGGATTCGCTCCTTTTGTTGCATTGATTCTGTGTCTATAGAATAGGCAGATGCATGAAATGTGGTTCTGCATACTGGCAGACCATCAGTGTACTGCTAGGGTGTGTTTTAATGAATTTGTCGGGAACTAGTTTCTTGCGCGGTCGTGACCTTTCATGGGTGTGTGTCACATGCAGATTCCAAAAGAGATGGCAAATTGCAAGGGTGGCTGTGTTCACGGGTGCGTGATTTTAGCTGATGGTGCTATTGCTATCACTTTCTTGGTATTTGATTAAAGACAAATGAATGGTCTATTAAGCAGACTAAGTAAAATGTGCCACAAAGACTTCTGAGAGAAGCTAGAAGCTGCCAAATTGACACATTTTACTATATATTTAATAGGGCCGTTTCGTTGAGGAGTGACACCTATCTATGGATCTAAATTGTTCTTTTGGTCGACTGCTAGATCTAAATAGCCTAGATCTAGCCTATAGATTTGGGTCTAGATCTAGCCGATCGTTGAAAAAATAGGAGGGGCTTACATCTAGGCCTCGCCCATTCCCACACATTGATCCTTTTTGATCCCCTAAAGAATGCTTTGGAATACATTGTGGAAACTGATGAAATTGCTTGTGACAAGCAATTTCTTCATTTCCCATAATGTTTTCTTCACACAAAGAGCAAATAATCTTTTTAACTTTCACTTGAAAGTGTCGTCTGCAACGTCTTTGAATTTGGGTTTGAAATTTTTGTCGTCTGGTTATGGGTTAAAACGTGGGACGAAATAAATAATTTCATGTTTGATAAATGATGTCACTTGGCCATGACGTATGTTAGAATGACCGTGCTTCAACCCAACTATTTGCGTACTAGATTGTAAACTTTGGTTCACCTTTAGATTAACAATTCGCCCGAATAACTTTTGCGTTTTTTTTTCTTACTTGAATTTAGAAAAAAAAGACATAGATCTATTTTACATTTTATCATCGTCTGATACAAATAACACTGCTTACAGGTAAAATGTTTTTTTCCTATAATGTTTAACATAAATAGAGGGGAACAAACATGTTTAAAGTTCGTTTCACAATATTGGAACGAAAACTAAAAGGGCGATACGTAGACAGCTGGTTTCCTGATCAGTGTCGAGCTCTTTTCCATCTGGTCTGGTACCCAAATAAATTGACAGTCGATCACGTAAACATTTTTTCAACAAAATCAACTGATTTGGTCATCTTACACACAAAATCAAGACAGATTATCGTACAAAATAAACTGAAAGGTATGAAATGGTCCCATAATTTTGTATTATTTGAGAAACCAGTGGTGTCACGTCAAAAGCAAGTTGATGTTATGTAAGTTTGAGTTTCTCTCACTCTTCGACTTTGTCAACACGCTGTCACCCGGTCCCATCGCTCTTTGTCCTTGACGTAGAAGGTAATTGTAATTGTTGTCATCGTATGGAAAACATTAAGAGAAGAGGTGGAGAAGCTGATAACCAACATTTTCTTCTTAAAGTTTTCTTCCAGTGTTTCCTCAGAGACATAAAGATAAATAAAAATACACATGTATTCTATGTCTCTGGTTTCCTAATGCTTTCTTTGCCAATATTGACCCCATGGGCTATCAAAATTGGTTGCATGTCCCAAGATGTTTTCTGCACAGAGAGACTACAAAATTTAAAATGTTATTCACATTGTTGTTTGCAACATTTTTTGATTTGGACCAGTCTTTGATTTGTTGCTCGGTAATGGATTGAAACTTCAAATCAGAGGGTTTTTTAGAACCAATTAATTAATGATTCTTAACCCTTTCCCGAATGACAAAATATTAGGGTTCTCCTACTCAAAATCTACTCTAATCAGAGTTTTCTCTGATGATATTCGCTGTTTGATATGTTGGTGTCGCTCATTTACATCAGAGCGCACTAGCATTAAAAAAATCAAAAACGAAGGAAAGTAGGTCATGGTAAACAATGGCGGTTCAGGTGAGGGTTGTTACAAAACATTGCCTATAAACCTTTTAGAAATATTCTTTGATCGTAAATTTTTCACCAGGCATGGCAATAAATGATTCATTGATCGGTATCATAAGGCAGTATAAGGATAGCCTTTAAGATCGGAGGTAAACAAAGCGCCACACACGTGTTGAAAGCTGCAGTTACGAGGTTTTTGTTGAAAAGCAGCATTTATAATCATTTATATTTTTACAGTAGAACAAACAAATAACTACAAGGATGGCTGAGGAAGTAGTCGAAGAGGCTGCAGAAGGGATCATGGCTTACTTTTCTACACTGGACCATTCTAAATTTGTTATTTCAAATCCAAACCCTATGTTGTGGGTACTCAGTGGAATTGTCTTATTGAGACAATTCCAATGAGTACCCACAATATAGGGTTTGATAAACAATGTAAAAGAAATACTGTATTTTGAAAAGTACCTCCTCTTATCTGAAGCTATGTATGTATTATATTTTGTCCACATTGTCGCTGTTCAGGAAAACCTAGTTACTGCAGCTAATTTTAAGCTGCAGTTACGAGGTTTTTGTTGAAAAGCAGCATTATCAATTTGTTTTTACAGTAGAACAAACAAACAAACAACTTTAAAGATGGCTGAGGAAGTAGTCGAAGAAGCTGCAGAAGGGATCATGACCTACTTTTCTACACTGGACCATTCTAAATTTGTTATTTTGAATCCAAACCCTATGTTGTGGGTACTCATTGGACCCGTCTGGACAAGACGATTCCAAGGAATACCCACAATATAGGGTTTGATAAATAATGAAAAAAATACTGCACTTTGAAAGAAAACCTAACCCTAACTCAGTTCCTCTCATCCATAGCTATGTATGTGTTTGCCCACATTGTCGTTTTTCAGCAATAACCTAATTACCGCAGCTTGTTTTAAGCTGCAGTTACGAGGTTTTTGTTGAAAAGCAGCATTTATAATCATTTATATTTTTACAGTAGAACAAACAAACAACTACAAGAATGGCTGAGGAAGTAGTCGAAGAGGCTGCAGAAGGGATCATGGCCTACTTTTCTACACTGGATCTGTTTATTTTGTCCTTGATGGCAGGAATTGCCGTATATTGGTTCTTCTTCAAGAATAAAGAGAAAGAACAACCCACATTCAAGAAACTCACTGTGGCGTAAGTTTCTTTTATATTAGGTGTGTTAAGTTTAACCAAAATAAAATTCTACAATGAATACTAAAGAGTAGCACAAGTCAAGCTATGAATGGCAACAGGTTATGAGAGCACATAGGGTTATCATTTACTGTTCATGAAGCTGTAGCTTTTAACTTAGCTAATGGAAATGTAGATCGTGTTAGCACTTGTTGCTTGATATTAGCTTTTAAACCATATTATTGAATTGAAAACATCACCTTTATTAATGAAACATTGAATGCCTTTAAATGCTGTGTCATACAGATTGTTTAAAACCTTGGATTTAGAAAGGTGTAATATCAAATGATGTCTCTAATCTGTCTCTTATTTCAGTCCCTTGGCGAGAAGCAGTTCATATGATCCCAGTTTCATCAACAAAATGAAGAATTCTGTGAGTACCATTTCTGCAAATATTCCCATGTTGGGCTAATGGTCATGGGTCCAAACCCCAGCTCTGCCAATATCCTTTCTAAGATTGGACTAGTCATTGAATGTCTCTCACCAATGCATATGAATGTTTTGATGTAGTGCCAGAGGTAATGCATGCATAGGTGCACCAGCCACCACAATGTGACTGGGAAATTATTGAATGTGGTATTAACCCATTCCCACATATTGACAATTTTCAGTTAGAGATTTTTGTTGAAAAGCATTTTATATTTACATAGTGTTTTTGTGGATCACATAATGTACATTGTGTTTATGTACCTACATTACAGGGCAGGAATGTCGTGGTGTTTTACGGATCTCAGACCGGTACAGCAGAAGAGTTCGCTGGCAGACTGGCAAAAGATTGTACAGGTTACGGTATGAAAGGCATGGTCGCTGATCCAGAGGAATGCGAAATGGTAGGACCTTGGGCCCGTTTTACTAACAAACTTACGAACATATTTAAAACAACAACAACTCTGATTGGCCGAATAATTACTGTTATTATTTCTCGTTCAATCAGATGTGTTGTTACAAGGTTTTTGTAAAAATATATGTTAGTAAAACGCGGCCCAGTTTATTTTGTCCTTGATACCTTTTGATGCCAAACAATATTAAGGCTTGGAAAACATTATGGAGAATGAAGAAATTGCCTTTTGACAAGCAATTTCTTCATTTCCTACAATGTTTATCATCTAAGAATAATCAAACAATGAGAAATTCCATTAAGCTTTACATTTTGAAATTGCCATCTGCAACTTCTTTGAATTTTGACCAGTCTAAAATTTTGCCATCTGCTAATGGGTTAAAAATTGTACATACTATGGTATGAAAGACGTCCAGAATAGTGTGAAATGGTAGGACAATTATTTACATTATAGAAGATAATTGTACAGTTAAGACCATGAAATTTGCCCTCATTCCATTTATGTGATTCATTCACTCATCAATCCATTCATTCTAGTCTACTAGCACAAATATTCAAAGGTTTCGAAATGTTCAATGATATGTTGATCTGTAGTAATGACATTTTCCTACCTAGATCAATGTTTAAAAGAGAAAATATATAGATATGTAAATATATATAGTAAATTTATTTGTGAAAAAAATATTGATATCATTATTACAGGAAGATTTAGCACGACTATCAGAGATAGAGAATGGACTAGCTATATTTTGTATGGCCACATATGGGGAGGGAGACCCTACTGATAATGCACAGGAGTTCTTTGAATGGCTGCAGAATGGAGATGTGGAAATGAATGGGGTCAAATTTGCTGTAAGTTATTTGTAGCATTGAGCCTTTGAAGTTTTGATAATGAAGATAATGTTGTTATGACCGAATAAAGGAGATATGAAAGATAAAATAGATGAAATTCAATTCTAGTACCATGGTGAATGGAAAAGAATTTTTTCAAAGTGACAATGACTATGTCCCATCCTTTAGAAAATCATTGTGATGTTAGAACTTATGTGACAAATACACAGTAAGTCTTAGCTACAACAAAATTGAGTTGGACATTAGGACCAACTCATTGCCTAAAACAATGTGACATTTGCGATTTCAATGTAGCAAGGGCGCATGGTACACGCATTTCCCAGTCACTGGAATCAGAATGTTGTCTCATGCATCTTGTAAGTGGCCTTTTTATGCTCCTTTATCGAAGTATCCGGGGCATATTGTTTTACTGGTTTCCTTATGTCTGTTCTTTTGTCTGTCTGAAAACTTTTGACAGAAAATTTAAAAGCTACTCACAGAGCTACAGATAAGAGGTGGTGTTGGTTTTTCCAAAAGTAATTTTTGATTTATTGTTCATCAAACCCCATGTTGTGGTTTCGCCAAGACGATTCAAATTAATACCAACAACATAAGGTTTGGATTACTCTGTTGCTTTTTACACAAACAAAGCATACATTTATCCATCACAGGTGTTCGCGCTGGGTAACAAGACATACGAGCATTACAATGCTATGGGTATATATGTAGACAAGAGACTGGAAGAGCTTGGTGGAGAGAGAGTATTTGAGATAGGACAAGGGGACGATGATGGCAAGTAGGTAGATTTGTTATCTGTCTTCTCACTCGAGAGGTCACGGGTTTGATCCCAACTGGCTGCAAATATCCTTTCTGACAGAAATGCCACTTTATTTGAAAGCTCAAATTACGGATATTATGAGTACTAAGTCGGGTGTTAATGCCACATGAATTTACTGATAACCTGTATTTTCTGCTTACAACTGCCCAGTTTCTTCCCAATATTGAATCACTATTATGGACTGGAAATAAAGAGTTTATGCATTAATTTGTTTTAAACTTATCTTTTGATAATATAATGACTTTATTCTTTTTATATTTTTTAAACATGCTTGTGATTAAAAAAATTAAACTAGATCTATTTGTTGAAATTTATTCGTTGTGACACAATACAGTGGAATCCGCTTAATTGCAATGTCCATTTGTCAGAGAAAATATTGCAATTAACCGAAATTTCGATTAACCGTCATTTCTATTTTTAGCCTAGAAGTACGGTATGACGGTTCCATAAGCCGATGTCGGATGATGCAGAGGCCAAGACCTTGAAGACGCTGGATTTTCTCGATTGCTATATTGATTGATTAAAATACATTTGTAAATAAATACTGTTTTAAACTTTAGATTTTGAAATTGTTACTTTATCAAATTACCCGTCATCGGTATCCAGAAAGCTCTAGCGGCATCGGTAGATCTAAGTCGGGTCCCCTTTGTTTACATATTCATTACTACACGCGGCATATGCATATGTAGGCCTACACATTATTTGTTTGGTTTATTATGCGGCGGACTTTTCACTCCACCAGTTTGAACAATCTAAACCGAGAAATATCTATCCAATTATATTTCAAACGTACATGTACTCCGCGTTCATAATTTTCAACACACTGTGTTTACACGCAGATGCTGGAGATCCAATAAATGACGTCATTTGGCATTCCCAACAGTTCTCGGCTATTTTCGTTCCCCGTAGATCTGCCGAGAGATGGTCGTTTACAATCGGAACCAATCGCGACCCTCGAGACTGTTTGCAACCTTTTGCCGCGTTCGAACGTGGTTGCAACATGATCTCGAGCGTAATACAGTGACTGCCATATTGAACGTGAAAGTAGACGCGCGTAAATGACGTCACCAAAACAATTCAATCCTTTAGCTAACGTTATAATTCAAGTGAAATATTCTATCAATGATCGGTAAATCACATCAATTATTTTATCTGGTATAATTTTGTGACATTTACGAGGATACAATCGACTTTTGAACGCTGTTTGTTTCAAATATTTTTCTGGCGTACATTTAAATAGTTGTTTGGTCTGCTTCCGTTGTTGTGACCGCACTACCGTTGTTTTGCTTGCGGAGAGATATGGGAAGGATCTTCTCATGCCGGCAACTGTAATACATTCGAGGGGTTCTTGAGTAACGATAAGAACCGAGAATATTCGAATGCAATCGGAACCTCTCGACCAATCTACGATTAGGTTGCATGTTACGGAAATAGCCGAGTGTCAGGAAATTGGGATAATTAAAAAAAAAGACAATCAGAGTAAGGGAAAATTATTTATTTCGATAGATTTGTACATCCGCCGGCTACGCTTGATAGTGTCGTAACTACAATTTTAAAAGGTTGTTTTTACGACATTTCAACCGTAACTGTCCAGTCATTATCGAATAGGTGTTGATATGGCTTCGCGTGGACTTGACACCTCTTTGTTTATCTGTCAAAGGATTAACCGCGCGTCTTTACCTGCAAAAGAAAGCAAAGTTACATAAAATTGTTACGAGTTTAGTCCATTCTTCCCCCGAAATGACGGAAAATATTTTTAATAACCGGAGGAAAATGCCGATCGTGCTGTATTTTAATTGCAAATAAGCGGGATTTTCTATTAAGCGAGACCCGATTATCCGATGAAATTTACCTTATTTAAATAGGAAATGGTTTTGTGCGAGACGAATTATTGCTAATAAACGGAAATCCCCAATAACCGTCTTGCGATTAAGTGGATTCCACTGTAATACTATATCTTACACTACATTATCCAATCAAATTTTACATTAAATTGCTAAAATAAGATTTTCTCTTTTTCCTCATTGAATGCTAGTATTGAAGAAGATTTTGTGACATGGAGGGAGAAGTTTTGGCCGGCTGTCTGTGAACATTTTGGTGTG
The DNA here is from genome assembly GCA_963680895.1 of Fragum sueziense. Classification (NCBI taxonomy): domain Eukaryota; kingdom Metazoa; phylum Mollusca; class Bivalvia; order Cardiida; family Cardiidae; genus Fragum; species Fragum sueziense. Next base: position 13,007,184 of record OY804603.1, on the reverse strand, counting down.
GAGGCTACTGGAGATCAAGTCAAGTATGTACATTTGAAGCTACTTGAATCTTATCATTTCTCAAGATCTTTTGAATGTAATACAGTGGCCACCATGGACAACTTTTGCCCATAATAAGCATAACAGGGGAAACAGATTGAACAACTATTTAAGGCTACGCTAGAAAAATATTTGAAACAAACAATATTCAAAAGTATTTTTTCGTCATAAATGTGATAAAATTTTATCAGATAAAAAATTGATATGATTTGTCATTTATTATTGTGAGACAAAAGTGATTGACCGCTGTTTACATGCATTTACTATGTTAAAGGCGGTCACTCCTGTTTGTTCCACTGTAACAATATATTTTACTTGAATCATAACGTTTTCAATAAGTTTACTTTGTTTTGATGACATCATTTATGCACATCTACTTTCATGTTCAATATGGTTTTATTACACTCTAGGCATGTTGCAAAATATTTTTGTTGTGTAAATTACAGTATTCGCCAGTACAGTTTAACAGTACATGATGATTTACCACCAAACAAAGTGTTCAAGGGAGAGATCGCCAGACTCAAGTCATTCGAGAACCAGAGACCGTAAGATCTTTATTGTATTTATGTAAATTCAAATTACTTTAAAAGCATTTTGACTTTTATGGCTATTTCAAGCATAGATTCTGTATCTTTTATTTTGAAAAATAAATACACTTAAATTAAACCTTTCCTAAACATTAAAATTTTGAACTCCTCCAATTTAAAAGGCTGCAATTCATTTTTGATAAAATTTTAAAAAAAGTTCCATTTTGTGTTAGAAAACACAGGGAAAATAAAGAAATTGCTTGTGACAAGCAATTTCTTCATTTTCCACAATGTTTTCCAAAGCCTTTATCGTGTTGGGTGTCAAAAGGCACCAAAAGGTTATATGAGCACAAGATAATTTTAAGTACACTTTGTTCACAATATCATCTTTGTTTGCTCTGCAAGACCATACTAGACCCCTCTTTGTAATTTTTTTACTTCCTCAAGAGAATTTACCCTTAAAAATTGGGTTCATATGGTATAAACAATAAATAATTATGCCCCCTTTCGAAGAAAATGGGGGTATATTGATTTGCAAGTGTCGGTCGGTCGGAAGGTCGGTTGGTCGGTCCGTAGGTCGGTCGGTCTGTCCATAGACCAAACCTTGTCCGGAGCATAACTCGAAAAGTATTAAAGGTAGAATCATGAAACTTCACAGGTGGATAGATCTCATCATGGAGAGGTGCAGTGCACAAGAACCGTAACTCTGCCGATCAAATTTTTGGAGTTATTGCCCTTTGTTGATTTTCAAACTTGATTCTTGTCCGGAGCATAACTCAAAAAGTATGTTAGGTAGAATCATGAAACTTTACAGGTGGATAGATCTCATTATGGAGAGGTGCAGTGCACAAGAACCGTAACTCTGCTGATCATATTTTTAGAGTTATTGCCCTTTGTTGATTTTCAAACTTGATTCTTGTCCGGAGCATAACTCAAAAAGTATGTAAAGTAGAATCATGACACTTTACAGGTGGATAGATCTCATTATGGAGAGGTGCAGTGCACAAGAACCGTAACTCTGCCGATCAAAATTTTTAAGTTATTGCCCTTTGTTGATTTAATAACTTGATTCTTGTCCAGAGCACAACTTAAAAAGTATGTAAGGTAGAATCATGAAACTTCACAGGTGGATAGATCTCATTATGGAGAGGTGCAGTGCACAAGAACCGTAACTCTGCCGATCAAATTTTTGGAGTTATTGCCCTTTGTTGATTTTCAAACTTGATTCTTGTCCGGAGCATAACTCAAAAAGTATGTTAGGAAGAATCATGAATCTTAACAGGTAGATAGATCTCATTATGGAGAGGTGCAGTGCACAAGAACCGTAACTCTGCTGATCATATTTTTGGAGTTATTGCCCTTTGTTGATTTTCAAACTTGATTCTTGTCCGGAGCATAACTCAAAAAGTATATAAGGTAGAATCATGACACTTTACAGGTGGATAGATCTTATTATGGAGAGGTGCAGTGCACAAGAACCATAACCTTGTCGATCAACTTCTTGGAGTTATTGCCCTTTGTTGATTTTTACACTTAATTCTTAACCTTGCCTATATCTCATGTATTTTTACACATACAGACTCGATATCTCACACATAGATACCTCCTATCAACATCATTCACATTTGACCATGACCTTGGACCTTGTGACCTTGACCTTGGAGTTTGACCTACTTTAAAAAAATTAAACCGGGCATATATCTCATGACCTATTACACATACAGCCTTGATATTTCACACATGGACACCTCCTACCAAGACCTTTCACAATTGACCATGACCTTGGACCTTGTGACCTTGACATTGGAGTTTGACCTACATTTTTAAAAACTTTAACCTGGCCGATATATCATGTCCTTTTACACATACAGCCTTGATATTTGACACATGGAAACCTCCGACTAAGACCTATCACATATGACTATGACCTTGGACCTTGTGACCCTGACCTTGGAGTTTGACCTACTTTCAAAAAAAATAAACTGGGCCTATATCTCATGTGCTATTACACATACAGCCTTGATATTTCACACATGGACACATCCTACCAAGACCTTTCACATTTGACAATGACCTTGGACCTTGTGACCTTGACCTTGGACTTTTACCTACTTTTATAAAATTTTAACCTAGCTGATATATCATGTCCTTTTACACATACAGCTTTGATATTTGACACATGGACGCCTACGACCGAGACCTTTCACATTTGACCATGACCTTGGACCTTGTGACCTTGACCTTAGTGTTTGACCTACTTTCATAATACATTAACCTGGCCTATATTTTATGTCATTTTACACATACAGCATTGATATTTCACACATGGTCACTTCCAACCAAGACATTTCACATTTGACCATGACCTTGGACCTTGACCTTGAAGTTTGACCTACTTTTAAAAAACTTAAACTACGCCTATATCTCATGTCCTGTTACCTATACAGTCTCGATATCTTACACATGGACACCTCCTACCAAGACCTTTCACATTTGACCATGACCTTGGACCTTGTGACCTTGACCTTGGTGTTTGACCTACTTTTATAATACATTAACCTGGCCTATATTTCATGTCATTTTACACATATAGCCTTGATATTTCACACATGGTCACTTCCAACCTTTCACATTTGACCATGACCTTGAATATTGCACCTTCACCTTGGAGTTTGACCTTTTTTTAAAAAACTTAAACCAGGCATATATATCATGGCCTTTTACACCTATAGCCTTGATATTTCACACATGGACACCTCCAACCAAAACCTTTCACATTTGACCATGACCTTGGCATTTGGCCTACTTTTAAAAACTTTAATCTGGCCTATATTTCATTCTAATTTTACATATACAGCCTTGATATTTCACACATAGACACCTCCTACCAAGACCTTTCATATTTGACCATGACCTTGGACCTTGTTAACTTGACCTTGGACTTTGACCTACATCAAATGTAGGCACTTGAAGGGGGCATATATGTTTAACAAACATCTCTTGTTCCTTTTCACCCTTTCTTTGGATCATAGTAACAAAAATAACTTTTTTTTACTTAATATATATTAATCATGCTGTAGCTCCTGTTATAGTTAACCCATTACCTTAAACTGACGCTTTTTGATGCAAAGAGAAAGGCTTAAGAAAACATTTTGGAAAATGAAGAAATTGCTTGTGAAAAGCAATTTCTTCATTTCCCACTATGTTTTTAGCTCACCTGAGCACGAAGTGCTCATGGGGAGCTATTGTGGTCACTCACCGTCCGTCATCCGTCTGTCCGTCTGTCCGTTCACATTTCTTTAAACATCTTCTCCTCTCTTAACCATTTGGTCAATTTTGACCAAACTTGGCAGGAATGTTCCTTGGGTGACCCTTTTCAAAACTTGTTTGCGGATTTTTGATTCGTCAAAAAATGTGGGCGTGGCAGGGCGTGGCTTATCAGACTTACAGAAATCCTAAGAAAATTCTTTAAAAATCAACCATTGGGCCAATTTGAACCTAACTTGGCAGAAATGTTCCTTGGGTGACCCTTTTCAAAACTTTTTCGCAAATTCTTGATTCGTCAAAAAAAGTGGGCGTGGCAGGGCGTGGCTTATCAGACTTACAGAAATCCTAAGAAAATTCTTTAAAAATCAACCATCAGCCCAATTTGAACCAAACTTGGCAGAAATGTTCCTTGGGTGACACTCTTCAAAATTTGTTGGTGAATTTTTTATTTGTCCGGAAAAGTGGGCGTGGCAGGGCGTGGCTTATCGGACTTAGAGAAATCCTAAGAAAATTCTTTAAAAATCAACCATTGGCCCAATTTGAACCGAACTTGGCAGAAATGTTCCTTGGGTGACACTCTTAAAAATTTGTTGGTGAATGTTTGATTTGTCAGGAAAAGTGGGCGTGGCAGGGCGTGGCTTATCGGACTTAGAGAAATGCTAAGAAAATTCTTTAAAAATCAACTATTGGCCCAATTTGAACCAAACTTGGCAGAAATGTTCCTTGGGTGACACTCTTCAAAATTTGTTGGTGAATTTTTTATTTGTCAGGAAAAGTGGGCGTGGCAGGGCGTGGCTTATCGGACTTAGAGAAATCCTAAGAAAATTCTTTAAAAATCAACCATTGGCCCAATTTGAACCGAACTTGGCAGAAATGTTCCTTGGGTGACACTCTTAAAAATTTGTTGGTGAATGTTTGATTTGTCAGGAAAAGTGGGCGTGGCAGGGCGTGGCTTATCGGACTTAGAGAAATGCTAAGAAAATTCTTTAAAAATCAACCATTGGCCCAATTTGAACCAAACTTGGCAGAAATGTTCCTTGGGTGACACTCTTCAAAATTTGTTGGTGAATTTTTTATTTGTCAGGAAAAGTGGGCGTGGCAGGGCGTGACTTATTGGACTTGGAGAAATTCTAAGAAAATTCCTTAAAAATCAACCGTTGGCCCAATTTGAACCAAACTTGGCAGGAATGTTCCTTGGGTGACTCTTTTCAAAATTTGTTTGCGAATTTTTGATTCGTCAAAAAATGTGGGCGTGGCAGGGCGTGGCTTATCAGACTTAGAGAAATCCTAAGAAAATTCTTTAATAATCAACCATTGGACCAATTTGAACCTAACTTGGCAGAAATGTTCCTTGGGTGACCCTTTTCAAAACTTTTTCGCAAATTTTTGATTCTTCAAAAAAAGTGGGCGTGGCAGGGCGTGGCTTATTGGACTTAGAGAAATGCTAAGAAAATTCTTTAAAAATCAACCGTTGGCCCAATTTGAACCAAACTTGGCAGTAATGTTCCCTGGGTGACTCTTTTCAAAACTTGTTCGCAAATTTTTGATTCGTCAGAAAAAGTGGGCGTGGCAGGACATGGCTTCTCTGACTTAGAGAAATCCTAAGAAAATTCTTCAAAAATCAACCGTTGGCCCAATTTGAATCAAACTTAACAGAATTATTCTTTGGGTGACTCTTTTTAAAATTTGTTTGCGGATTTCGATTTGTCAGATAAAGCGGGCGTGGCAGGGCGTGGCTTATTGAAGTTAGAGACACCCTAAGAAAATTCTTTAAAAACACATTGGGCCAATTTGAACGAAACTTAGCAAGAATTTTCTTTGAGTGACTTTAAAAAAATGCGTACACAAATTTTCTTTGTCGTCTAAAAATGTGGGTGTGGAAGGGCAGTGTTATCAGACTTAGAGAAATCATACGAAAACTCTTTAAAAATGAAGCATTGGGCCAATTTGAACCAAACTTGGCAACAATGTTCCTTGAGTGACCCTTTTCAAAATTTGTTCACGAATTTATGATTTGTATAAAAAAGTGGGCATGTCACAAACTTCTTTCAGGTGAGCGATATAGGGCCATTCTGGCCCTCTTGTCTACCTAAAAAGACCAAAAATGTTAAATTTGTCTACTTGAAATTGTTGTCTACAACATCTTTTATTTAGGACCAATCTAAGATTTTGCTGGCTGGTAATGGGTTTATGTTTGCCAATAGCTTGTGTTAAATAATTGACAGTTTCTTATTTGAATAGTATTAAGAATTTCTCAAAATTTGTATTGACAGACCTTACGATGCCAAGAACCCGTATCTTGCTCCAGTCAAAGTAAACAAAGAACTACACAAAGGTGGTGACAGATCGTGTATGCATATAGAGTTTGATATCTCAGGATCTAAAATCAGGTATGTCAAGTTGATTGATATATCGCTGCTTTTCTACAAAAACCTTGTAACTGCAGCTTGTTTTAAGCTGCAGTTACAAGGTTTTTCGTAGAAAAGCGACAACAATATGTTTTAACAGACCTATGATGCCAAGAATCCGTATTTAGCTCCAGTCAAAGTAAACAGAGAACTACACAAGGGTGGGGACAGATCATGTATGCATATAGAGTTTGATATCTCAGGATCTAAAATCAGGTACATCAAGTTGATTTAACCCTTTTCCAAAACGGGACCTGGTTTTACTGTCCTTTATGACAAATGCTATGGAAAACAATGGGGCAAAAGAAGAAGATACTGATACACAATCAGCATTTTTCGTTTTGCCTCAATATTTTCAGTACTGTATAGTACATGAATCCTTTCTTTATCAAAATCCATTTTAAGCTCGACTTTTCGAAGAAAATGAGAGCTTATACTGTCACCTGGGTGTCGGCGTCGGCGTTGCAACAAAGGTTAAAGTTTTTTCAAACATCAATATCTTCCATACTATCAAAGGGATTCAACTCAAACTTGGAATACTTATTCACCATCACACCCTCTACCTTACTACCAGGGCCCATGACCCTGGCTCCACTATATTTGGAGTTATGCCCCCTTTATACTAAGCAACTAAGAAAGTCGAGAGCACTGTCTTCGGACAGCTCTTGTTTTGTCTGCAGCAGCTTTAAAAATAGACCAGTCCAAACGTTTGCCATGGTGTCTTCTTGTGCTTGCCATAATTAGAATTCTGACAACTCTTGGCATTCATGAATTATCTTTCCTTGAATTGAAAACATGACCAAGTTTACTGACAAGCCCCCTCTTGGGCATAAATGTGCCATTCTGCAAATCTCTTGTCTCCTTTTCCTTCAAGACTGACCCTATATTTCTTTTCAACAATGAATGTATTTGATTTCTGCCCATGACTTTACAGATATGAAGCGGGTGACCATGTTGCTGTTTATCCAATGAATGATAGAGAGGCAGTAGACGCTATAGGAAAACGTCTCAATGTGGATCTAGATACAGTTATTACATTGACCAATGTTGATGGTGAGTTATGTTTAATGAGTAGTGATAACTTTTGATTTAACCCTTTCTCAAAATAAGACCTGGTTTTGATGTCTTCAATAGAAAATACTTAGAAAAAACATTGAGGCAAAAAGAGAAAATGCTGATGAAATTTTGTCGAGAAAGTGTTAAAGGCTAGGTCACACTCAACTTTGCGTCCACTTCACTTACAAAAAAATAAGAAAAAAAGTCTGGGATTATTGATAATAATATGATATAGCTTTCCTTTGACCAGCATCACCAGTCATCCAATATTATATCTACTTTTTATGCCCCCGATAGGGAGGCATCATAAATTTGACTTGTCCGTCCGTCCGTCCGTCTGTCCGTCTGTCCGTCCGTCCGTCCGTCCGTCCGTCATTCCGTCCAAAAACTTTAACATTGGCCATAACTTCCTTATTACTTAACATATTCGCTTCATACTTTACCACAACATTCCTTGGTACATTACCTTTCTGTAGGCACATACTTTGGTGACCTTGACCCCTGGATGACCTTGACCTTGAACATAGATTGGCCATAATTTAAAATCAAAGCGGTGTCGGGGGCATTGTCATCTTACAGTGACAGCTCTTGTTCTACAAGGGTTTGATTTCTACAGCATAATTCTTGAAAATACACATAAACCAAGCATAAAGAACAATTCCAAAACCTCATCTACTGAATGGGGACAATTTTATCCAGTTAACAGTGACATATTGTCGGACAAACAATATTAATTCATAGGTGTTGTTATAAAATTTCTTAACTTAAATTTGATACAAGCCGTAGTTACGAGATTTTATAACAACACCGACAGTTTATCAAAACATAATGGTAAACCCAGTCTGTTTTTCGCACAAACTTCTTTGCCATTACACTTCTTCATTACTAAGGCATTACCATTACAAAAATTCTATATAGATGAAGGTTGTTTCCTTATTCACAATACTGTATTTTGTTCACTTACAGATGAAGCCAGTAAGAAGCACCCATTCCCCAACCCGACGACGTACAGAACAGCTTTATTACATTATCTAGACATCACTAGCTGTCCTAGAACACATATACTGAGGGAGTTGGCCGAGCATGCTACGGAAGAAAAAGATAAAGAGTTCTTAATGAAATTGACAGCTCCTACTCCTGAAGGCAAGGTTGGTATTGAGTCATGGAGTCCTTTCAAGAGTTTAGGACAAGCATATTTAACCCTTTCTCAAACTGCAAAAATTTAGACTGATGCAACTTGAAAGCTGTTGCAGACAACAACAAAAATTAATATTTAACGTTGGACATAGTATCTTATTATATATTTAGAAAATAAAGAGGAAAAAGAAGTAATTGCCGAAAGTTTTTCTAAACTTCTTGCAGGAATTTTAAAAAAATGTCGTGTTAGAAAACGGTTAAGTATATTGTACCCATGTTCTGGTGATTTTATACCATACCTTTGGATACAGTACAGCTTGCATGTCTTTTGCTTATCGCACTCACCAACTGCAATAAAAATAAATTTTGATAGGAAAATCGCAGTAATCGCCTACTGCAACTACTGTTATATTCTATGCAAAACAACACCGTTCACAGTGATCACCACATTCACTGTGGTAAAGGTCGGGTAATTAACCCTTTGCCAAACAATACCTGGTTTTGATGTCCCGTATAGGAATAGCTTGGGAAAACATTGAGACAAAGAAGAAAATGCTGATATACCAGCATTTTCTCCTTTTGCCTCAATATTTTCTGTGCTATATTCTGCACAAATCTTTTCTTTTTTTAACACTAATTTTGTTGTTTTTAACAGTTTTGAAATTGGACCACCATAAAATGTTGCCGTTTGGGAAAAGGTTAAGACCAGTGATAAATTGCGGTGGAAAATCGGGAGTGATTCTGTGGGTTGGAAAAACATGCATTACCAGGGCCATCATGATTTTCCTCTCGAAGCCATTTGAAATCAAATCACGATGATGCCTGAAAATTGGCATAATACAAGTGAGCTGTACTGTAATAGTGTACTTGTTTTAGGCTTATTTCCTATTGAAATTCTCGGTACTTTCAGGCGCTGTACAGTGACTGGGTGATAAAATCCCACAGAAATATTCTGGCTATACTGGAAGACCTGCCCTCCCTGATGCCCGCCATGGATCATATCTGCGAACTGCTACCCAGGCTACAGGCCAGATACTATTCTATTTCTTCTTCTCCGAAGGTAATTCTTTATATCAATATAATAGATATTGAACCAGAAAAAAAATCTTATTTTTCAAAAGTAATAAGGGATTCTTTAATGGTTAGGGGAAGGGGCCAAAGAGCGGTTGTAGGCGGAAAATCTTCAGTTATGTATTTTGCTTGAATACCGAAAAAAATTGGAAATACCATACACAAAGAAACAGATTTTAGAAGCAGTGTTTAAGCTGATGGTCGAAGATCTATACATAAACATTTACCTTCTCTGAAGGTAATTGTGTATGTCAATATAATTGTGTCCGAAATGGCAAAAATTTGGACTGTTATTATTAATTGAAAACAACTATAGGCGACAAATAGATGTTGAATCTATTTATACATGAACCTCAGAAATAACACACCACTTTTATCATTTTATACAGGCCAGATAGTATTCCATTTTTTTTTCTCTGAAGGAAATTGTTTATTAGTCCCCCACCGGTTACCGGTTGGGGGACTATAGGTTTGCTCGATTCCGTCCGTCTGTCTGTCCGTCTGTCCGTCCGTCCGTCTGTCCGTCACACTTTTGTCCGGGCTATATCTTCTAAACCATATTTGCTACCAACTTCAAACTTTGTACACTTATAGATCTCATCAAGGAGAAGTGTCATGTTCAAGAACCGTTACTCTGCCACGCCCACTTTTTGAGTTATTGCCCTTTGTTGTTTTTACCCTTACATTCTTGTCCGGAACATATCTCCTAAACTATGTGTGCTAGCAACTTCAAACTTTGTACACTTATAGATCTCATTGAGAACAAGTGTCATGTTCAAGAACCATAACTCTGCCAGGCTCCCTTTTTGAGTTATTGCCCTTTGTTGTTTTTAGCCGTACATTCTTGTCCGGAACATATCTCCTAAACTATAAGTGCTAGCACTTTCAAACTTGGAACGGTTATAGATCTCATTGAGGACAAGTGTCATGTTCAAGAACCGTTACTTTGCCATACCCACTTTTTAGTTATTGCCCTTTGTTGTTTTTAGCCTTACATTCCTGTCCAGATCATATCTCCTAAACTATAAGTGCTAGCAACTTCAAACTTTGTACACTTGTAGATCTCATTGAGAACAAGTGTCATGTTCAAGAACCATAACTCTGCCAGGCCCCCTTTTTGAGTTATTGCCCTTTGTTGTTTTTACCCTTACATTCTTGTCCGGAAGATATCTCCTAAACTATGTGTGCTAGCAACTTCAAACTTTGTACACTTAAAGATCTCATTGAGGACAAGTGTCATGTTTAAGCACTGTTACTCTGCCACACCCACTTTTCTAGTTATTGCCCTTTGTTGTTTTTAGCCTTACATTCTTGTCCAGATCATATCTCCTAAACTATAAGTGCTAGCAACTTCAAACTTTGTACAATTATAGATCTCATTGAGGACAAGTGTCATGTACAAGAACTGTTACTATGCCACGCCTACTTTTTGAGTTATTGCCCTTTGTTGTTTTTACCCTTACATTTTTGTCCGAAACATATCTTCTAAACCATAAGTGCTAGCAAATTCAAACTTGCTACACTTATAGATCTCATTGCGGACAAGTGCCATGTACAAGAACTGTTACTCTGCTATGTCCACTTTTTGAGTTATTGCCCTTTGTTGTTTCTGTCCTTACTTTTTTGTCCAGAACTTATCTCCTAAACCATAAGCCCCAGCAACTTCAAACTTTGTACACTGGTAGATCTCATTGAGTAGAAGTGTAATGCACAAGAATTGTTACTCTTTCACATCCACTTTTTTAGTTATTGTCCGTTGTTGTTTTTTATCCTTACATTTTTGTCCAGACCATATCTCCTGAGCCATCAGTGCTAGCAACTTCAACTTGGTACACTTATAGATCTCATTGAGTAGAAGTGTCATGGACAAGAATCATTGCTCTTCTCTGCCAACTTTTTGAGTTATTGCCCTTGGTTGTTTTTACCCTTATATTTTTGTTTGGCACATTTTGTCCAAAATCTAATATGATAGCAACTTCAAATTTTGTATACTGTTATAGATCTAGTAAGTAGGAGATATATTATAAGACAGGATTTTTTGTTATCCGGTGGGGGACTCCTGTATTGCATCGCAATACGACATGCACTTGTTTAACTTTAAACCTTAACCAATATTAAAACACAGTGACTCTTTTTGACTCCCCACAAGATAATGGCTTTAGAAAACATTGTGGAAAATGAAGAAATTGCTTGTGACATGCAATTTCTTCATTTCCCACAATATTTTCTTGACAAAAAGACAAAAAATGTAAAAAATTCATTTAGTTTTAATTGTCGGCTGCAACATCTTTGAATTTGGGGGAAGTCTAAAATTTTGCCGTTTGGTAAGAGGTTAAGGCCAATAGCTTTGTTGGTTTGATTCCATAAACTAATGAAGGTATTGTTTTAAATCCAGGAACACCCAACAAGTATCCACATTACGGCAGTAGTTGTTAAGTATGGCACAAAGACGGGTAGAACTATGAAGGGGGTAGCTACAAACTGGTTAGCGGATATGAAACCTGACAACGGTGTCAAATACACTGTGCCTGTATATGTAAGGTAAATGTGAAATATTTTTTATTTCTGCTTTTAGGGTAGTCCACCTTTAATGAGATTCAAGCGACATCTGAATTTTTCTTGTGACATTGTTAACAATTGTTAGCTCACCTGAGCACGAAGTGCTCAAAGTGAGCTATTGTGATCGCTTTTTGTCCGTCGTCCGTCCGTCCGTCTGTCCGTCTGTCCGTCCACAATTTCTTCAAACATCTTCTCCTCCTAAACCATTGGTCCAATTTTAACCAAACTTGGCAGGAATGTTCCTTGTGTGACCCTTTTCAAAACTTGTTCGTGAATTTTTGATTTGTCAAAAAATGTGGGCGTGGCAGGGCGGGGCTTATATGATTTTAGAGAAATCTTAAGAAAATTCTTTAAAAATCAACCATTGGGCCAATTTGAACCAAAGTTGGCAGGAATGTGCCTTGAGTCACTCTTTTCAAAATTTATCCACAATTTTTTACATTTGTCAAAAAATGTGGCCGTAGCAAGGAGGAAGGGGCTTATTGGACTTAGAGAAATCATAAGAAAAATCTTTAAAAATCAACCATTGGGCCCAACTGAACCAGACTTTGCAGAAATGTTCCTTGAGTCACTCTTTTTAAAATTTGTTTTCAAATTCTTGCAATTGACAAAAAATGTGGCCGTGGCAGGGAGGAAGGGGCTTATCGGACTTGGAGAAATCATAAGAAAATTCTTTAAAAATCAACCATTGGGCCAATGTGAATCAGACTCTGCAGAAATGTTCCTTTAGTCACTCTTTTCAAAGTTTATTCACAAATTTTTACCTTTGTCAAAAAATTATGACTGTGGCAGGGAGGAAGGGGCTTATCGGACTTGGAGAAATCATAAGAAAATTCTTTAAAAATCAACCATTGGGCCAATGTGGACCAGACTTTGCAGAAATGTTCCTTGAGTCACTCTTTTCAAAGTTTATTCACAAATTTTTACATTTGTCAAAAAATGTGGCCGTGGCAGGGAGGAAGGGGGCTTATCAGACTCAGAGAAATTATAAGAAAATTCTTTAAAAATCAACCATTGGGCCAATTTGAACCAGACTTTACAGGAATGTTCCTTGAGTCACTCTCTTCAAAATTTAATTTCAAATTCTTACAATTGACAAAAAATGTGGCCTTGGCAGGGAGGAAGGGGCTTATTGGACTTCGAGAAATTATAAGAAAATTCTTAAAAAATCAACCATTGGGCCCAAATGAACCAGACTTTGCAGGAATGTTCCTTGAGTCACTCTTTTCAAAATTTGTTCTCAAATTCTTACAATTGATAAAAAATCAGGCTGTGGCAGGGAGGAAGGGGCTTATCGGACTCAGAGAAATCTGTACTATTTCTCTTATCTATTTCTCTTATCTGTTGCTCTGGCTGGCCCCATGTTTATCTTATGTAAACAAATAAGGGATTAGCCTTAGCTTATCAGATGGTAATCCTGTGCTATATTCTTTCAATCACAGACCAAATCTTGTTAATTGAGCCTATCATAAATGATCAATCTCTAACAGATCAGAATGCTTTGAAAATTAGCCCTATGTTGTATATTGCGAAATCATTAAATAATTATTGAAAAAAAAAATGTCAACAATTATTGTGCTAATTCATACCCAACCTTACAGGATCGATTGGAACAAAATTATTTCTTGATTGTTTCCAAACAAAAAGTCCTTATAAGTTTCATGCCTTTGAATTTGACAAAATTGCCATTATCACTCTTGCCATCTTGATTCAGGTGAGCGATTTAGGACCATCATGGTCCTCTTGTTTTGACATTGTTTACACTCTAGCATCTACAATTATTGATCAATCAAGACAAATCTTTGACATAATGTTGCAGACTATAAGATCTCAGATGAGTTTGATTTTCAGTCTGATCTGACCAGAAAGACGAGAGTTATGTGCCCTTGAATTTGACAAAATTGCCATTTTCGGCTGTTTTTGACCTTGTTTACTCTCTAGAATCTACAATTATTCATCAATCAAGACAAAACTTGGACACAATGTTTGGGACCATGAGATCTGGGATGACTTTGAATTTCAGCCTGATCTTACCACAAAGTCGAGAGTTATGTGCCCTTGAATTTGATAAAATTGCTGTTTTTGACTGTTTTCGACCTTATTTACACTCTAGAATTTACACAGGGTGCCCACTGGTCAGGGAAAAGTCAGTGAAGTTTGTATTTTCTTCAAGGTCAGGGAAAAGTCAGGGAATTTTGAAAAATGGTCAGGGAAATCTGAAAAGTGAAAAAAGTCAGGGAAAAGTCAGGGAATTTTGAAATTTTCTTTTGCTCAAACAAAACAAATAGAAGAAAATGAAATTATAGTAAAACAGATAATCATATCTTTGGCATTTTTGAGGTTTTAATTAACAAACCAGTTGTTCTATTAAACATGACTCTGCACTAATCATTTTATCATTTTAATGTTGAATAAAGGCTTAACATTTGAAATGGATTTTCCAGAAAATGACTGAAAATAACTAGTAAACAGGATAATATTTTAATAAGTGAAGATAAGTGTGAAAGGCTGTCAGTGCAGGAATTTTTGTTTTGAAAGTATCTAGATAAGTAAGGGCCTTATTCATTGGTCAGTTAATATTTAAAATGCTCACAGGAAGTTGTTTGAAACAGTTTAAGTAAGACAAAGACTGAAGTAGTATTTCTCATTTTCTCTTATGAGGTGTACACTTTAAAGTTTTAGTGATAATGTCAACCATAAGTATTTACATTTCAATTGTTGTCAACGAAAGTGTATTGAGCTATTTCAAACTGGACAAATTATCTTTTCTCTTCATCATGTATAAAAAGTTAAGCATTTCAAGGATTCTACTAATACACGTAAGTTCAACAATCACATTTGAATTGTTATTGTAAGAAATCTTGATAAATAGGCGATGGATCGGGCAGCTTTAGGGGAGAATTAGACCGTTTAGGGCGCAAAAAGGTCAGGGAAAAATGAATTTTGGTCAGGGAAAAGTCAGTGAAAAGTCAGGGAATTTTATTCCAGATGAAGGGTGGGCACCCTGTTACAATTTTTTCACAATCAAGACAAATTTTGGACACAATATTGCAGACCATAAGATCTCAAATGAGTTTGATTTTCAGAAAAATGAGAGTTATGTGCCCTTTAATTTGATAAAATTACCATTTTTGGCTGTTTTTGACATAGTTTACACTCTAGAATCTACAATTATTTATCAATTAAGACAAAACTTGGACACAATGTTTGAGACCATAAGATCTTGGATGAGTTTCATTTTCAGTCCCATCTGATTAAAAAGTCGAGAGTTATGTGCCCTTGAATTAGACAAAATTGCTGTTTTCGAACTTGTTTACACTCTAGAATCTACAATTATTGACCAATCAAGACAAATCTTGGACACAATGTTGGGTATCATAAGATCTCTGGTGAGTTTGAATTTCAGCCTGATCTTACCACAAAGTCGAGAGTTATGTGCCCTTGAATTTGATAAAATTGCCGTTTTCGACTGTTTTCGACCTTGTTTATACTCTAGAATCTACAATTATTGATCAATTAAGACAAAACTTGGACACAATGTTGGGGATCATAAGTTCTGGGATGAGTTTGGTTTTCAGTCTGATCTGATAAAAAAAGTTGAGAGTTATGTGCCCTTGAATTTGACAAAATTGCTGTTTTCGGCTGTTTTCGATCTTGTTTATACTCCAGAATCTACAATTATTTATCAAACAAGACAAATCTTGGACACAATATTGAGCACCATAAGATCTTGGATGAGCTCGATTTTCACAACGTTATTGACCATAAGTTCGTTTTCAGTCTTAAAGTCATAAATATTTATTGAATTGAACAAAAATGTTGCTCATATCATTTTGGTTCAGGTGAGCGATATAGGACCATCATGGTCCTCTTGTTACATATCCAAACCTATTCGGGCGATGTCATAAACATTCGGGGGCGAACAATGTTGTGAATAATTCCAATGTCATGTGAACCTCATTCGGGGGTGGTCAACCTTAACTTGTTACCAAACAGATAAATTTTGAACTAGATGTTGGTATTTTGGGGTAGAGAAAATTGTGGTAAAGTAAGAAATTGCTTGTTTTCCAAAGTGATTACCTGATAGGGATTGAAAAAAAAGTTGATGTAAGAGAATGGGTTAACACTGTCTTAAATTGCCAAAATTTAGTGTGGTCCATTTTGAAAGCTGCTGCATACCACTTTTTTTAAATGGTTTTAGATTAGAAAAAGTGACTTATGTACAATATAGCATAGAAACTATTGAGGCAAATGGAAGAAAATGCTAGTTATCAGCATCCTCGGAAACCTGGCGGTCATAGCTACGCTACATGACCCCTGGGACATTTGGCCAGAAAGACTTTGAATTGGCCGCTCCCAAATGCCGCCGTTTCATTGGTTCCATCATCATTTCGTGATGGGCGAGTAGACCAATCAATCTGGCCGATACAAATCGCTAACATTTGAACAGTGATTACGTCAGAGATACGTAATTTAATCCTGATCCAAGGTAGATAACTGCGTAGGAGATTGACAAATCGCTTCGGGTAAGTTGTCAATAAGGAAGATAAATATCGTTTAGTGTTCGGAAAATTTGTTTTTTCGAGTTTAAAAGACTTCCATTTAAATAACTTTCCCCATCTTTCTATTTCAAAGCCATATAAGATATCAGCGACCTGTAATTCTTATATAGTTGTCACACAAATTACAACTTATCATGAGCGCAGCCATCGTGGTTGTAATTGACAATGCATTGACTTATGAGAGCTGTTATTTGATTGGGTCTTGCGCTCACGCGTTTCGTATCGATTTTCGGCGGCTAATTCAAAGTTTAACTGGCCAAGTGCCCCAGGGGTCATGTAGCGTAGCTATGACCGCGGGGTTTCCGAGGATGAGTTATCAGTATTTCCTTATTTTTCCTAAATGTTTCCCAAGCCAATTCTTTAGGGATGTCACAAATGTGCTCAATGAAAGTTTTGTAAGTTGGGTCCCAGGTCTTGTTTTGGCTAAAAGGGTTAAATGGATCCTTCCTCGAAAAAAACAACAACATGGATATGCGCAAGAAATATCATAATTATACATGTATTAGTAATAAACTTTTCTGGATACATGGCAATTGTCCTGTTGCAATTAACATCATGGTCATCTAGTCATTCAAATTCAAGTTGGCATCGTTTTGATATACCTGTTATTTTCATTTGCAGCAACTGTTCCACAAGACTATCACAATACTATCACATTTTTAGCTCGACTTTTCGAAGAAAATGAGAGCTTATACTGTCACCCGGGCGTTGGCGTCGGCGTTGGCGTTGGCGTCGGCGTAGACGTTGCAACCAAGGTTAAAGTTTTTTCAAACATCAATAACTTCCATACTATCAAAGGGATTCAACCCAAACTTGGAATACTTATTCACCATCACACCCTCTACCTTACTATTAGGGCCCATGGCCCTGGCTCCACTATATTTGGAGTTATGCCCCCTTTATACTAAGCAACTTAGAAAGTCGAGCGCGCTGTCTTCGGACAGCTCTTGTAGGGGTAATGTTTTTGATTTCTTCCATTAGCAGTTTGAACTGTAACCTTACATAGATTATATTTGTTGGGAATAAAACCCTATTATCATGATTTGATGTTGTATTTTGACAGAAAGTCACAGTTCCGACTGCCGTTCAAGACCAATGTACCAGTTATTATGATAGGCCCAGGTACTGGCCTGGCACCATTCAGAGGATTTATACAGGAAAGGAACTTCTTGAAAAAAGAAGGTGGGTCATATTCTCATTAACCCTTTAGCCCTTTCCCAAACAAGACCTGGGTTTGATTTCCTTGATAGAAATAGCTTGGGAAAACATTGAGGAAAAAGAAGAAAATGCTGATAACCAGCATTTTCTCCTTTTGCTTCAATATTTTACCCAGTACTGGCCTTACACCATTCAGGGGATTTATACAGGAACGAAACTTCTTGAAGAAGGAAGGTAGGTCATATCATCATTATCCCTTTCCCAAACAAGACCTGGTTTTCGTGGGTTTTGACATCCCTAGTTGAAAAGGCTTGGGAAAACATTGAAACAAAAGAAGAAACTGCTGATAAACAGCACAGCAGTTTCTCCTTTTGTCTCAATATTTTCTGTGCCATATTTTACACAAATCCTCTCTTTAACTCTTTCGCTGCCAATGTCGCCAAAAGGCGACCCATAGGAAGACTGCCAATGTCGCCGATCGGCGACTTCCAAAAAATACCTTAATGAGGTCATTCAATGTCAAGGGCAAGGTCATCTGATCAAACTGCCTGATAAAAAGTATGCTATTAGGCAAAACAATTTATGTGCAATGATTCCTGGAAGTTTCAGTTTAATATTATCAAACAACGATTTTTTACTATTCAGTAAACTGATAAGCCCTCTTATGAAAATTCAAAAATTTGGCACTGGAAATAGGACAATTCCAGGAAATTTGGCAGCGAAAGAGTTAATAACATCAATTTTGTCATTTTTTGGCAGATTTTGAAGTAGATCACCCTTAAAACTTGTCGTTTGGGAAAGGGTTAAACTCGATACTCGCTACTTGGCAAGGTAGAGGAGTATTATGTCTGTCTGTTCATCTATCCATCCGTCTATAGACTTAAATTTTTTGTGCTTTAATTTACGAATCATTTGACCTTGTACCATGAAACTACACAATAGTTGCCCTTGACCCAAGGAGGCTGCTGTTTGTTTTATGACCACATATGTCAAAGGTCAAGGTCACAATTGGACCAAGTTTAAAATCTGTTTCCACACTCTAACTGAAGAAACATATGATATAGGACCATGTAACTTTACACAAGGACAGAAAATAATTTATCTGGTTGAATTTAGAGATGATATCAATTTTAAAACAAAAAAAGGTTTAGCTTTAATATTTAATTATTCGATTTAATTGTAGATAATTTTGATGATATTTTATTATATTCTTATATTTATTATAGGAAAACCAGTAGGTGACACAATCCTGTATTTTGGTTGTCGACACAAGAATGAAGATTTTCTGTACGAGGATGAGCTGACGGACTACCTACAAAGTGAATCATTGACCAAAATGTACACAGCATTCTCGCGTGACCAACCAGAAAAGATCTACGTTCAACATCTGCTGAAAAACAATAGCGAGGAGCTGTGGAAGTTATTGGAAACGGGTGGTCATATTTATGTCTGCGGGTGAGTCGTCGACTTGATATTAGACTGGTGTAACTGATTTTTTGTGAAAATTGAGGTTTTGGTACAATTGGAATCATCTTGAAGAGTTCTATCTTATCTGATGGTGCTTACAGATTTTTGAAATGAAGTTAGGTTTGAGAAATTTCCTGAAACAGAATGTTCTATTTGCTATCTGTCCTATATAAAGTTTGGAATTTCAAACTCATTTTCTCGAAAGTGTAAAAATGCCTGTTAGAATATTCTAATATTAATGCGATGAAGTGTAGGATCATAACAAACTGTTCACCCATTGTTACTGTCAGGGAGTATAGCAGTCTGTTAGTTGATCTGAACCTTTTAATCCACCCCTATATGTCTTATTGACTTCCTGTCTGATTTCATGGAAGTTTGAAAATTTTAATACAAAAAAATTTGTTGTGAAAACTCCAAATCTCCCACCCCAAGATTTACAAAAGTTGACAAGCCTGCATCTGCAAGTATGTTTGAGTGTGTTTTTAGCTCACCTGAGCACGATAGTGCTCATGGTGAGGTATTGTGATACCGCTGTGTCCGTCGTCCGTCGTGCGTCGTCCGTCGTGCGTCGTCCGTCAACCTTTGGCTTTTGTGCACTCTAGAGGCCACATTTTTTGCCCAATCAACCTGAAATTTGCTCAGAATGATTGTCTTGATGAATTCTTGGACAAGTTCGAAATTGGGTCATCTGGGGTCAAAAACTAGGTCACGGGGTCAAATCTTAGAAAAACCTTGTGTGCCCTCTAGAGGCCACATTTTTTGCCCAATCAACCTGAAAATTGATCAGAATGATTTTCTTGATAAATTCTCGGACAGGTTCGAAATTGGGTCATCTGGGGTCAAAAACTAGGTCACGGGGTCAAATGTTAGAAAAACCTTGTGTGCACTCTTTTAAGAGGCCACATTTTTTGCCCAATCAACCTGAAAATTGATCAGAATGATTGTCTTGATCAAATCTCGGACAGGTTTGAAATTGGGTCATCTGGGGTCAAAAACTAGGTCACGGGGTCAAATGTTAGAAAAACCTTGTGTGCACTCTAGAGGCCACATTTTTTGTCCAATCAACCTGAAATTTGCTCAGAATGATTTTCTTGATGAAATCTCGGACAAGTTCGAAATTGGGTCATCTGGGGTCAAAAACTAGGTCACGGGGTCAAATCTTAGAAAAACCTTGTGTGCACTCTAGAGGCCACATTTTTTGCCCAATCAACCTGAAATTTGTTCAGAATGATTGTCTTGATAAAATCTCGGACCGGTTTGAAATTGGGTCATCTGGGGTCAAAAACTAGGTCACGGGATCAAATCTTAGAGAAACCTATTGTGCACTCTAGAGGCCACATTTTTTGCCCAATCAACCTGAAAATTGATCAAAATGATTGTCTTGAACAAATCTCGGACAAGTGTGAAATTGGGTCATCTGGGGTCAAAAACTAGGTCACGGGGTCAAATCTTAGAAAAACCTTGTGTGCCCTCTAGAGGCCACATTTTTTGCCCAATCAACCTGAAAATTGATCAGAATGATTTTCTTGATAAATTCTCGGACAGGTTCGAAATTGGGTCATCTGGGGTCAAAAACTAGGTCACGGGGTCAAATGTTAGAAAAACCGTGTGTGCACTCTAGAGGCCACATTTTTTGCCCAATCAACCTGAAAATTGATCAGAATGATTGTCTTGATCAAATCTCGGACAAGTTTGAAATTGGGTCATCTGGGGTCAAAAACTAGGTCACGGGGTCAAATGTTAGAAAAACCTTGTGTGCACTCTAGAGGCCACATTTTTTGTCCAATCAACCTGAAATTTGCTCAAAATGATTGACTTGATAAAATTTGGGACAAGTTTGAAATTGGGTCATCTGGGGTCAAAAACTAGGTCACGGGGTCAAATCTTAGAGAAACCTTGTGTGCACTCTAGAGGCCACATTTTTTGCCCAATCAACCTGAAATTTGCTCAGAATGATTGTCTTGATGAAATATCGGACAAGGTTGAAATTGGGTCATCTGGGGTCAAAAACTAGGTCACGGGGTCAAATATTAGAAAAAACCTTGTGTGCACTCTAGAGGCCACATTTTTTGCCCAATCAACCTGAAAATTGATCAGAATGATTATCTTAATGAAATCTCGGGCAAGTTTGAAATTGGGTCATCTGGGGTCAAAAACTAGGTCACGGGTCAAATCTTAGTAAAACCTTGAGTGCACTCTAGAGGCCACATTCTTTGCCCAATTAACTTGAAATTGGCTCAGAATGATTGTCCTGGTGAAATCTTGGACAAGTTTGAAATTGGGTCATCTGGGGCCATAAACTAGGTCACAGGTTCAAACCTGGTTTGTACTCCTCGAAGCCCATTTTTTGCCCAATCAACCTGAAATCAGCTCATAATAATTGTCTTGATGAAATGTACAAAAAGTTTGAAATTGGGTCATCTGGGGTCAAAAACTAGGTCACTAGGTCAAATTTAAGAAAAACCTTATTTGCACTCTAGAGGCCACATTTTATGCCCAATCAGCCTAGTCAGAATAATTATCTTGATAAAATCTCGGACAATTTCAAAATTTAGTCATCTGGGGTCCTAAACTAGGTCATGGGGTCCAGTCTTGGGGATTTTTTTGGCCCAATCAAGCTGAAAATTTGTCAGAATGATTATCTTATCAGTGCTTCTGAAATAAGTTGTACGAGTTGTCCGACTTGTCCGTTAAGTAGCGTTTACCTGTACGGACAAGCAGATTTTGAAAGCTAGGTTGTCCGTGTACCAGTGAAAAATCCTGTGATAATAAAAAATGTTTTTTTCTTTTTCTCACATTTTTTTCGTACAATGTAATTACTGATAGTTAAATGTACGAAATTTGTTGAAGACAATAGTTAGACAGTCATAATAGATATGCAATAAACAAATGAAGCTATGGAAAAGTATATGGGTTTTGTACGGACAAGTTGATTTTTGATACGGACAAGTCAGTTTTGGATCAAGACTTGTCCGTGGACGAGTAGATTTTCAAAATATTTCAGGAGCACTGCTTATACAGGCCACAAATCTTAGTAAAATGTGATCATTTTGGAGGCTCAGACACACCATATACAGAAAGCTATTATGTCAGGCAGGCCTGTAGGAACAGGGGGGCTAGGGGGGCTAAACCCTTCCAAAGTTGGCCAAAAATGCCAATTTTTCTTGATTTTACACTTAAAATTTTGGGGAAATCCCAATTAGCCCCCACCCCCAATATTTAGGATAGAGTCTATAGCCCCCCCAATATGAAATTGCTTCCTATGGGCCTGTCAGGTGAGCGCTTCAGGGCCAATGGCCCTCTTGTTTTGTAATTACATAAGTGAGTTGAGTATGGAACTTGTGGGGGTGAAATTTTGTTTAAAAAAAAACTTTATTTTAAAAAAAAATTTTTTTATTTCTAACAGTGATGCAAGAAACATGGCGAGGGACGTCCACAATGTTCTACAGAATGTGATTCAGGAGAAGGGAGAAATGGACAGTGTAAAGGCGGCGGACTACATTAAAAAGTTACAAAACAAGGGACGTTACTCATGTGATGTGTGGAGCTAAATGTGTCAAGTTATCTCCCTTTGAATTGACTTTTTTTCACTGCTTAAAAACAGTCTTTGGAAAATATTGCGGAAAATGGAGAAATTGCTTGTCACAAGCAATTTCTTCATTTTCCACAATATTTTTAACACCAATGACCAAAAATAGTCACCCATTTGAAACTGATGTCTGCAACATCTTTGATTTTGGACAGTTATAAATTTTGTTGTCTGGTAATTGATTAACAAACACATCTTGTTTCTATTTACAACAGAGATGCGAGAAACATGGCGAGGGACGTCCACAATGTTCTACAGAATGTGATTCAGGAGAAGGGAGAAATGGACAGTGTAAAGGCTGCAGACTACATTAAAAAGTTACAAAACAAGGGACGTTACTCATGTGATGTGTGGAGCTAAATGTCCAGTTAACTCCCTTGGAATTGACTCTTTTTTCACCACTTAAAAGAAGTCTTTGGAAAATATTGCCGAAAATGAAGAAATTGCTTGTGACAAGCAATTTCTTCATTGTCTGCAGTATTTTCAACCCTAAAAGACCAAAAATAGTTAAATTTCACTCACTTGAAACTGTTGTCTGCAACATGTTTGAATTTGGACTAGTAAAACTCATCTTGTTTTTATTCATTACAGTGATGCAAGAAACATGGCGAGGGACGTCCACAATGTTCTACAGAATGTGATTCAGGAGAAGGGAGAAATGGACAGTGTAAAGGCCGCAGACTACATTAAAAAGTTACAAAACAAGGGACGTTACTCATGTGATGTGTGGAGTTAGATATCCAGTTATCTCCATTTGGATTGAATTTATGGATACTGGTCAAAAATTGTGATGTTGTTGTCCAATTACAATACAAGAGAGAATACTGAGCCTTACATTTACCAGTTTTCATTCAGTACTGATGTTAAATTTTCGCCATTAAGCCATACCCACATAATGGCTCTTTTTTATGCTTGACAAGATTAAGGCTTTAGATTACAAAATTTATGGACAATGTGGAAATTTCTTGTCCCACAATATTTTCTGGATCCATGTGATTATCAAACTGCTATATCAACTCTTTTTCCTGATCCTGGCTCAAATGTATTCTCTCTTGGTATTTTGACACATTTGTAAATTGTATAGGCAGAGCATTTCATTCCATTACACCAACAAAGCAATATACACATACTACCTATCAAGTAAAATGTGATTCAATGTTTTCATGTAACCTTTCCTTTCCCAATCCCTGGTTGTTAAGTTCCTAATGGTGGCAAATTTGGGAAATCATTGAAGGAAAAGAAGAAAAGGGCATTTATTCGTACATTCACCTTTTGTTTTAATCTTTCCATGTCTAAAATGTACATATCTAACATTTACTTAGATTTTGCTCCTGAAGTAGTTTTCAAAAGGCAGTTGAAAGAGGTGTTCAACCCAAATCAATCAATCAGTCAATCTATCAATCTTTATCTTGACTTTGTAAATACGAGGGCCCATCAATAATTTCGCGAACTAAATCTACCATTCAATTACCCGTTGACATATTTTCACGAAAATTGGTATGCTCAAAGCTCATTCATTTTCCAAGCGGTTCATCTTATTAGAAAACGATGATGTCAAACCAACATGACGTGGCAAAATTATGACATCATGCCAATAGCGTTTGTTTAAAAATGATGTCATCTTGCATTTTTGAGCAACTCCTTATAATAAAGTTTTATGTATTTCTCAATAATTCCTGTACGGACACCTTGAAATTCAGCATGCATTGTAAAGAGACATGTTTATCAAATAACGTTATTTGAAAGCGGATAGGACACTTCAGAGACGGTAGAGATACAAGAGAAAATGAGTGATTTTACTAGCAGACCGGAGACTATAAAGCTGAAAAGAAATCTGCTAAAATCCTAGAATTTAATCTTGAAAGTCTAAAACTAGGTGTTGAAATAGTGGTAAGACACTTGGTTGATTTGTATGATACAGCTAGGGGCAGTATGACCAGTAATCTTGGAATGCACTGTACATAGGCAAGACGGGTACCGCTCTGGCCGCTTCCTAGCTGTATGGGGCAGGGGGTTAAAAAGTGTTGTGAATAATACAAAAGTTAAAAGGAAAGCTGCTACAACTTTGCGAATGGAATAAATACATGTGACATGACATTGATGCATCATTCTTGAGTCGAAAGTAAAGAACAAATCTCAATTTTGATGCATTATTCTTCATTCTCACCCACAAAAGCATTGATTTCCAGATGTGCCTGTGAGACAAATGTCAAAATTTTCATCGATATTCGAGGAATCACACTGAAACTTTTTATGTCTTTATAAAGTCGAGTAAGTACTTGATATTCGAGTAAGTACTTGATACTTGATGCAGCAGTACTCAAATTTGATGTATCACCGGCTTTAATTAGACAGCGTGCAAAATATTATAAGGTCCGCAGAAATATTGCCAAACCTTTCGCACCGCACAGATTATGCAATTTGCGACTTCTAGTTATTTCTAAACCTTAGAAATAACTTTCGTGGTGAAAATAATAAGTAAAAAGAAGGGTTTGGGTGTGACATTTACAAATATTTACGGGGTATGTCGGATGACGGGCTGCAGCAAATGCCACAGGCGTGGGTCAAGCCTTGGAATGAATGCAAACTGTTCAAGGGATGTTACTTTTATAAGAAATGGGTAATGTTTCTAAGTTTATCAACATATTTTTCTGATATAAGATTAGTTCGTGAAATTATTGATGGGCCCTCATATGTGTTGGAGTATCTTGTGACAATGGCACTGTAATTTATATACTTGTAGTATTATAATTACCATGTAAAGTAGAAATTGATATTGTGGCCACAATTATGGTGAGGAATCATGTGACTTTTTCGATATTGAGCAATAATTGTGTTACTATTTGACAAATTTGAAAAAGACTTTAACCCTTTCCTCAACATGGCATGGTTTTGATGTCCCTGACAGTATATTCTTGGAAAAATTTTGAGGCAAAAGAAGAAAATGCTGATAATATTTTCCACGCTATATTTTTACACCAATCCTATCTGTATTTACATCGATTTTGTCATTTGAAATTTATTTCAACTTGTTGCTTGGGAAAGGGTTAAGCAGAGAAAGCGGGAAAATGCAAGGAATTTGCTGAATGCAGTCTTGAAAAAGCAGCTGATAAAAAGGTTAAATTGACAACCAAACATAATTTTTGGTTGGTTGTCAATAACATGTGATTGGGGTTTTATGCCCTTTTCAACTGCTATGGTCATATTGCGCTGGCTCGTCAATAACAGAAGATTTCCACTTGCTTTGCTTCAAACTGAATTCCAATAGATCAAGTACTAATGACTACCAAAACTATTTTTGATTGTCTGAATCTGTTGTGTTGTATGATTCCCCTCCATAACAATTCAAGAGTATGTTTAACCCTTTACCACACAGTGACGCCTTTTGACTCCCCACAAGATAAAGGCTTTAGAAAACATTGTGGAAAATGAAGAAATTGCATGTGACAAGCAATTTCTTCATTTCCCACAATGTTTTCTACTACAAAATGACCAAAAATGTAAAATTTTATTCACTTGAATTTGTCGTCTGCAACATCTTTGAATTTGGACTAGTTTGAAATTTCGTCGTCTGGTAATGGGTTAACCCTTTACCAGACGGCAAACTTTTAGACTGGTCCAAATTCAAAGATGTTGCAGATGACAATTTCAATTTGATGAAAATTTGAAAATCTACCCATTTTGGGTTAAAAAACATAGTGGAAAACGAAGAAATTGCTTGTCACAAGCAATTTATTTATTTTTCACAATTTTTCTGATACCTTTATCTATAAGGGAGTCAAAAAGAGTCAGTGTGTGCGAATGGGTTAAGAAGTATTTCATTCAGAACAGGGTAAATCAGAAATCATGTTTATCAGGAATAATCTATACCCATGATCATTTGATTATACTTTTCCGAAACAGACCTGGTTAGGACATATCAATTGAAAGAAATAAGGGAAATATTGAAATGAAAGAAGAAAATGCTGCTCACCAGCATTTTCACCTTTTGCTGCACAATTTTCTGTGTTGTATTGTACACAAAACTTAGCACATTATTATATTTGTTCACTGAAGCAGATTTCAGATTGGATCAATCTAAAATTGTCGTATGAGAAAGGGGGTAATCCTTTCCAAAACAACAAAATTTAGGTTGGTCCAAAGTGAATTTTTTTGCAAATTAGAAACTGGGTTTTAATAAGGATGAGATTTGTGTACATAATAGTGCAGAAAATATCTAAGTAAATGGAGAAAATTGTCGCTTTTCAACGAAAATCTCGTAACTGCAGATTGTTTTAAGCTGCAGTTACAAGATTTTTGTTGAAAAGCAGCGAAATACTGATTTTCACTATTTTCTTCTTTTTCCCGAAGCCTTTTCTACAAGGGATGTCAAAAGCAGGCCTTTTTTGGGAAAGAGTTGAATAAAAAGTTACAAGCATCAAAATTCTTTACATTTATAGCAACATAATTATTATTGCATGTATCTAATTATTCTGTTTTGTTACATTGAATTTATTTCTTATATTTATATACAATATAACTGTGCTTTAAATTTTTATATTGAATCCAACTACACCATTTACATTACAAACAATATATAAAGATTTTTTAAAAGGTGTCAAGAGTGTCAAGTCTGCAAGTTATTGCATTTGAAATAGTGATGGAAATGGATAGCAACTTGCAATTTCTGCTATCTTATAAATCTTTTTAAAAAAGTCACTTATCTTAAATAAAAGCTTTTCACAGAAAAAAAATGCTTCTAACCAGCATGTTCTTATCTACATATTGTTGGTGTTATTGCAAAACCTCGTATCTCCAGCTGTTTAAAACTGGAGATACAAGGTTTTTCAATAACACTGACGATATAGATTGTCTCTTCTTTGATAATTTTCGTAAAAGTCTTCTTTTGCCATATTTTCATTATTTATGATAGGTGCTAAAACTAACCTTTTGTAAGAATAAAGTTTCAAACAAGGGATTTGTTCTAGGCTCAATTTCATGTGAAATTTGTTACATACTTATCATTTATCAGTATTTACAACTAAATATTATGCAAAGATCTCGAATGACAATAGTTCAACACATTTGAACATCTGTATTGTGTAAGCCATTTTGGCTCATATGAATAGTTTTGGATAATCCCTAGATTTAAAATTATGGCTGCAATAGAAAACAACTTCGCAAGGCAAGGAAACTAAATCCTAATGAAAAGATCATGATCCTATGAATATATAATACCCATACAATTTGTAAAGGTTGCACATTTGTTCATCTTTTTTGTTGAATAAACTATTTAGATTTTTGATTTGCATTGCTTGGTTTTTGCTTCCTCTTCACATTCATCTGGACTCAGTTGTGTAAATATGGGATAGCGCTACCCCATTTCACACATTGACGCTTTTTGACGCACCTCAAGACAAAGGCTTTGGAAAACATTGTGGAACATGAAGAAATTGCTTGTGACAAGCAATTTCTTCATTTCCCACAATGTTTTCTACCCCAAAAGACCCAAATATGTAGTTTTATTAACTTAGAATTGTAGTCTGCAACACCTTTGAATTTGGACGAGTATATGATTTGCTGTCTGGTAATGGGTTGAATACCTGTTTTGGTTCAATACTCACATCTATACATCCTATAGGAAGCTAGTTTATTGGCTCACCAGAGCACGAAGTGCTCAAGGTGAGGTATTGTGATCAGTCGTTGTCCGTCCGTCCACAATTTGTTTAAAAATCTTCTCCTCCCAAACTAGTTGACCAATCTTCTTGAAACTTGGCAGGAATGATCCTTGGGTGAAGGGCTTTCAAAGTTCTTTAAAGAATTTAATTCCATCAAAGACTCTGGCTGCCGCGGCATGAGAAAAGGGGAAAATAGCCAAATCTTCTAAAAATCTTCTTCTGCCTAACCAGTTGGCCAATATTCTTGAAACTTCACATGAAAGATCCTTGGGTGAATGACTTTCAAAGTTGATAAAAGAATTTAATTCCATCAAAGACTATGGCTGCAGCGGCATGAGAAAAGGGGAAAATAGCCAAATCTTCTAAAAATCTTCTACTGCCTAACCAGTTGGCCAATATTCTTGTAACTTCACATGAAATGTCCTTGGGTGAAGGGCTTTCAAAGTTGTTAAAAGAATTTAATTCCATCAAAGACTCTGGCTGCCGTGGCATGAGAAAAGAGGAAAATAACCAAATCTTCTAAAAAAAATTCTTCTGCCTGATCAGTAGGCCAATATTCTTGAAACTTCACATGAATGATCCTTTGGTGAAGTGCTTTCAAAGTTGTTAAAAGAATTTGATTCCATCAAAAACTCTGGCTGCCGCGGCATGAGAAAAGGGGAAAATAGCCAAATCTTTTAAAAATCTTCTTCTGCCTAACCAGTTGGCCAATATTCTTGAAACTTCACATGAATGATCCTTGGGTGAAGGGCTTTTAAAGTTGTTAAAAGAATTTGATTCTATCAAAAACTCTGGCTGCTGCGGCATGAGAAAAGGGGAAATAAGCCAAATCTTCTATAAATTAAATCTTCTACTGCCTAACCAGTTGGCCAATATTCTTGAAACTTCACATGAATGATCCTTTGGTGAAGGGCTTTCAAATTAGTTAGAAGAATTTTGTTAATATTTAAACCACTGCCTATTAGTGCAGCAGTATCAGAAAAAGGGCAAAAGAGCAAATACTTTTTTAAAAAAAGGCTGAATTTTTGTTACATTCATTTGAAAAAACAGGAGAAAGGGCTTTATTGAAACATTTTCATTTTGCTGCTATTCAGGTGTAAGTGTTTAATTTCAACAAGGCAACAATCTCAGGTGAGCGACCTAGGGCCATCATGGCCCTCTTGATGATGGCCCTCTTGTTTTATTTTATTAGGGTTTTACATCATTATCTACTTCTGTGGTCATATCGCGTGGCTGGAGCACCTAACCGTGGGTTCCTAGTATTTCTCGCACCATGCAGTACAACCACAATATCCAAACCGAACCTAGGTGACAGACAAATGACTAGTCAAATGTCAGAATGGATACTGGCCGAGCCGGGGTTCGAACTCGAGACCCCTGGATTGACAGACTCCGACGTAACCGACTTTGCTATCCGGGCTTGGCTATAGGAAGCTAGAAATCTATCACTAAAGGTGATGAAATACCCCCACCACTACATGTAGGCAGCCGGCGGGTAAAATTGTGGGCAGTTAATAAGCTTCGGAAATCGACTACCAATGATAGTTAGTTTTACTAGCTGATCTAAACGGAGATCGGCTCGTCCAGATTTCTGCTACACGCAATCTCGTTAAGGACTATGCATAGCTTTACGATTTCATTTGAAAAGGGCCTCTGATTTCGACTGGGACATAAAGGGGCAATTGCATTGGTAAAAGAGAAAAGGGGGATTTTGGCTAAACTGACAAGATAAATTGATTAAACAACCAATTTACCTAACAAAAAAGGGCTTCGACAAAGCTTCCGTAGTCCATCATAGTGAAAGGGGTCTATGAGTTTTGACCGACATAAAACAAGGGGGTCAACTGCTTATCTCTAAAAGGTCAGATTGCAAAGCTGGGGCACCTTACCATTGATTCCTAGTATTTCTCTCACCAGTAGTACTTGTAGCACAGGTTTCATTCCCACAAAGTGGCGCTTTTTGACACCTCAGAAGAAATATGCTTCAGGAAAAATTGTGGCAAATGAAGAAATTGCTTGTCACAAGCAATTTCTTCATTGCTCACAATGTTTTCTAACCCAATATGTAGCAATTTTAAAGATCTAATCAACTTGAAATTGTTGTCTGCAATACCTTTCAAATTGGAACAGTTAAAAATTTCAGCTCTGCGTTAATGGGTTAGTAAGTGAAAGCAAAAGCAGTCAACATGATCATGATTAGTTTTATTTTTCAAGTATCTTCAATCCCACATAAACAAAATAAAGACAAGGATTTAACGATATATTCAACAAATGCACAAAAATAACAATAGACTCATCATAAAGACAACTAGAAATCTATCGCTAAATGTGAAGAAAAATACCCCCGCCACTACATTGTCAGGACAAGCATTTTTTGTCGACAAAGGGTAATAACTCCATATGATTGGAAGAGTAATGGTTTTTCTTCACTGCATCTCTCGAGAATGAGATCTATCCACCTATGAATGAATGAATGGAGTTTTAAGGCCCGTCGACAACTAAGGTCATATTGGGCGCACAATATCCACCTATGAAGTGTCATGATTCTACCTTTAAGCCAGAACCAGGCGATAAAATTTTAGACTGTTCCAGTATGAAAGACCACAATTTAAAGTTGATGAAAATTTAAGTATTTTCATCTTGGGCAAGAAAACGTGGAAAATGAAGAAATTACTTATCACAAGCAATTTCTTCATTTTTCACAATGTTTTTTCCCAAGACTTTGCTAGTGAAGGAGTCAAAAGGCATTGCTGTGCAGTAATGGCCCAACACTTTTCGAGTTATGCTCAGGACAAGGTTTGCACACAAACAAACAAACGGTCAGACAGACAGGCCGATTCCAGTATACCCCGAATACATTTGTTTGAAGGGGTATAATTAATCCTTTTCCAAACAACAAGATGTAAGACCAGTCCAAATTAAAAGCAACTTGATTCCTTTCAATATAAGCCATCTCAAAACAATTTCTGGTTTTGACATTAGAAAAGGCTTGGGAAAGCATTGAGGCCAAAGAAGAAAATGCTGATAACCAGAATTTTCTCCTTTGCCTCATTTCAGTGTAATAGAGTACAAAAATCCTATCTTAACCACTTACAATATCATTTTGTCATCTACGACTGCTTTTAGATTGGAAGTCTAAAATTTTGTTGTTTGGGAAAGGGTTAATGTGGAGAAATTGATCATGATGAATTTTTGTCTTTCATTTGAGGCACATTGTAACGCAATAATTACAAATATATATTTCAAAATCTAGCTTGGCCAGATTTTTTTTACCACTTCATGAGGCTAATCAATAAATAATACATAACATCGCTTTTTTCAATGAAAACCTTGTAACTGCAGCTTGTTCTAAGCAGCAGTTAAGAGGTTTTCATTGAAAAGCATTGATAAATAATATACAATACAGAACTGACACTTGTATACATCAAGGGAAGCAGGGAGGGGGACTGTCAAAACATTTCAATATAAATTAATGTCAATGTCCATAGTATGTTGCATCTGATTTCGAAATAAATATAAGACAATCAAAGTTCTGCCATTTTTTGCATTTATACTCTTTGTACAGAGTTTGTCGCCCTTATCGATAGTCAGGCCATCAAATTTGCCCTATTTTACAACATCATGTCTATAACTGTGTTACAGTTGTTATTTGGCATTATCCAATGAAAGTCTACATTGATATTGATTAAGCACTAAGTCACACACCCAGGCAATGACAATGATGAAATGAAATTTGCATGCATGTTAAATCAAACAAATTGTTTTTTTTATCATTCAAAAGAGACTTTTAAAGCCAATAGAAATTTGTCTTTAGATTTTTAGTTTGTTTCAGCATTTACAGCTAGTGCCTAAATATCATAATCTCACAGACATGACGAGGAGAGATGTTTGTTATAACAGAGGGAAATTGTTTAAACCATTCCCACACATGGACTCTTTTTGACTCCCTAAAGATTTTCAGGCTTTGTGAAACATTGTGAACTAGAAAGACCTGAAGGTCTTGAGTCGCTCCACAGGCCTGAATATTTTTAATATTAAATCCAAGTTTGACTAGATTTTTGAATACTTGTGGTTCTTACAGCAAAAACAAAGTCAAAAGCAACAATCATGTGGTCAATGCAAAAAGAAAGAACATGATTGACTAATATTTTAGGGATGTTAGAGCGATAGTAAAATTGAAAACTGTGATTTTGCCAAATTCAAGGACACATAATTCAGTATGTATATTTAAAATCAAATCCAAAATTAAACACATGCAAGATCTTATGGTCACTATCATTCTGTTCAAATTTTGTCTATATTAGTCAATTTTCGTGGCTTCAAGAGTGGAAAAAGTGTTGAAAACTGAAATTTTGTCAATTTCAAGGGCACATAACTCAGATTGTAACAGTGTGATCATGTTGAAAATTACACATAAGCAAGATCTTGTTGTCAACAAGATTCTTTCCAAGTATCATCTTGATTGGTTAATTTGTGGTTGTTAGAGGGAAAACAGTCGAAAATGACAATTTTGTCAAATTCAAGGGCACATAACTCATGATGTAAGATTCGGATCAAGGTGAAAATTACACCCAGGCAGCATATAATGCTTATATATATTCTGTCCAAGTTTTGTCTTGATTGGTCAATATTTGTAGATTTTAGAGTAAAAATAAAGTCAAAACCAGCAAAATAGAGCCGAAAATGGCAATTTTTGGCAATTTCAAGGGCACATAACTCATGCTATAAAATTCAGATCAAACTGAAAATTTTACCAAGGCAAGATCTTATAGTCAGCATCATTCTGTCAAAGTTTAGTCTTGTTTAGTCAATATTTGTAGTTGCTAGAGTGAAAACAAAGTCAAAATACAGCCGAAAATGGCAATTCTGTCAATTTCAAGGGCACATAACTCATGAAGTAAAATTCAGATCAAGCTGAAAATTTTACCAATGTAAGATCTTGTAGTCAGCATCATTCTGTCAAAGTTTTGTCTTGATTGTTCGATATTTGTAGATTTTAGAAGAAAACTAGTCAAAACCTGCTATTTTTTACATTCAAGGGCAGATAACTCAGGTTATTCTGATTCAATCCATATTCTTTGAAGGAATCTGAGAGAGGGCCACCCAAGGATCATTCCTTTGAAGTTTGGTTGAAATCCATCCAGTAGTTTTTGAGAAGAAGATTTTTAAAGAAAAAGTTTACGGATGCACGGACGGACGCACGACGGACACACCGCCATGACAATAGCCCGCTGGCCTAATAGGCCAGTGGAGCTAAAAATGAAGAAATTGCGTGTGACAATGTGTCCCACAATGTTTTCCACCAAAAAAGACCAAAAGATTTTAAAATTCCTTTAAGGCTACCAAGCTCGACAGTTGATTTCGCAGTATATTAGAAGAAAATCATTAAATCAACGTGTTTTATAAAAGATCCGTCAAAATTGATTGTTTTAAAAGTTTTATTTGCTGTTCTTTACGTCGATACTTGTAAAGAAATAAAGATCAGCAATTTCCGTAAATCTCCACTTAATGACGTCATACCGTGGCTTGACTCCGCCCCCAATTTAGGGCATGAGGTTTCTGACACAGATAATGTGTTCGTCTTTTCTGTCATTAAGCAAAGTTTCAGTTTTTATCCATATCTTGATCGTCAGAGTAATACAGACAAACCTATACCGTTCTTTGGCACATTCCTTCACTCACTAACGACATATTCTTTGACTGTTTTAACATTTATTCTAACATTTTCCAAGGATAAATTCTGTGTTTTGAGTATCGATTGGGGATGTCCCTTTATGACAGAAAAGTCGGACACTTTACTTTGTCAGAAATCTCAGGCTTACCGGGAAATGACCCATGACTGCCCGTTTTTCCCGCCATGGCGTCATTCAGTGGCAAGTATGACGTCATAACAGATAACTTCAAATTGGAAGTTTAGTGGTTTTTGTTCGGTAAAGATCGGAAAAGACCAAAGTAACCAATTTAAAAGACGAAATAAAAACACTTCTAATGTTTAACAAGAGGGCCAAGATGGCCCTGTATCGCTCCACTGGCTTTTAGACAGTTAGACTGCGAACTTCTTCAAGGAATACAATAGAGGTCTATTCCAAGAAGATTCATGCTACACCAGAATGAAATCCAATAAGTGA
This sequence comes from Fragum sueziense, assembly GCA_963680895.1. Lineage (NCBI taxonomy): Eukaryota > Metazoa > Mollusca > Bivalvia > Cardiida > Cardiidae > Fragum > Fragum sueziense. Next base: position 12,972,559 of record OY804603.1, on the reverse strand, counting down.
TTAAGGAGCAGAAATGTTTTTTAAAATTTTCTTAAAATTACACTGTTCTTTTATATAGTGAAAAAAAAAGCCTAGCCAATAACGGCTAAGCTTTTCATTCGATAGTGAAGGAATTTGTAAGAGATTCATGCAAGGAAGATTCCTGTGTAGTTTGGTTGAAATTGGTCCTGTAGTTTTGGAGAAGAAGATTGTTTAATAATTTTTCGAAAATTCAATTTAATTGAATTTATTAAAATTTAAGTTCTACACAGAAATTTTTTTTAAGGAATTTAGAGGAGAAAACTGCAAGGAAGATTCGTGTGAATTTGGTTAAAATTTGTCCAGTAGTTTTGGAAAAGAAGATTTTTGGAAAATTTAATTTAATTTAATTAATCAAAATTTAAGTTCTACATAGAATTTTTTTTTTTGAAGGAATTAAGAATAGATTAATGCAAGGAACATTTCTGTAAAGTTTGGTTGAAATTGGTCCAGCAGTTTTGGAGAAGAATTTTTAAAGATTTTTCGAAAATTTATTTAATTTAATAAATTGAAATTTAAGTTCTACATAGAATTTATTTTTTTGAAAGAATTAAGAAGAGATTAATGCAAGGAACATTTCTGTAAATTTTGGTTGAAATTGGTCCAGTTGTTTTGGAGAAGATAATTTCTTAAAAGATTTTTCGAAAATTTAAACCAATTAAATTATTTAAAATTCAAGTTCTGGGCGGATTGTATTATTTTGAAGGAATTTAGGAAAGATTCATGCAAGGAAGATTTCTGTGAAGTTTGGTTGAAATTGGTCCAGTAGTTTTGGAGAAGAAGAATTTTTAAAGATTTTTCGCAAATCAAATTCAATTAAATTAATTAAATTTCATGTTCTGCATAGATTTTATTCTTATGAAGGAATTTGGTAGAGATTCATGCAAGGATGATTCGTGTGAAGTTTGGTTGAAATTGGTCCAGTAGTTTTGGAGAAGAAGAATTTTTAAAGATTTTTTGAAAATTTAAATCAATTAAATGGAATAAAAATTCAAGTTCTGCACGGATTTTATTCTTTTGAAGGAATTTGATAAAGATTCATGCAGAAAGATTTCTGTGAAGTTTGGTTGAAATTGGTCCAGTAGTTTTGGAGAAGAAAATTTTTTAAAGATTCTTCGAAAATTTAAATTAATTAATTTAATTAAAATTCAAGTTCTAAACGGAATTTAATTTTTTGAAGGAATTTGGAAAATGTTCATGCAAGAAAGATTTCTGTGAAGTTTGGTTGAAATTGGTCCAGTAGTTTTGGAGAAGAAAATTTTTTAAAGATTCTTCGAAAATTTAAATTAATTAATTTAATTAAAATTCAAGTTCTAAACGGAATTTAATTTTTTGAAGGAATTTGGAAAAGGTTCATGCAAGGAAGATTCCTGTGAAGTTTGGTTGAAATTGGTCCAGTAGTTTTGGAGAAGAAGATGTTTAAAGAAAAAGTTGACGCACGGACGGACGGACGGACGCACGCACGACGGACACAGGGCCATGACATAAGCCCCGCTGGCCTTCGGCCAGTGGAGCTAAAAATTGTAGAAACTTAGATATTTGGTTCTTAGAAAGGTGTTCTTTCAACACAAGAGTTTGATTTTGCCAATCAACGGACACTTTAACTTGAATTTGTTGTCTGCAACATTTATGAATTTGGACAGGTCCCAAATTTATTTGGTAATGGGTTAACAGTAAACTTTGATGGATGGATAAAAAGCAATAGATACCTTTTTTAACCCTTTACCAGAATGCAAAATTTTACACTAATCCAACTTCAAACATGTTGCAGATGACAATTTCAAATGAATATTTTTTTTTACTTTTTTTGGTGATTCTAGGTAGAAAAAATTGTAGGAAATGATATAATTCAAATCATGCAAATAAATCCAATCCAACAATGTTAACTCTTCTACAAAGAAGGCCTGGTTTTGTTGTCCGTAGTATCATAAACCGTTCTGTAATACATTGAGATGAAAGAAGCAAATGATCAGCATTTTCTTACAAGCACTTCTTGTTTCTAAAGCTCTTTATCTCGGAAGCATTGAATAAGTACAACCTTGTTGCACAACCACATTTGTTTAGTTGTTTTTGTTCTTTTACATATCATACATTTGTTCAAAATTCACTGTAAATGTGCAATATCACACAGGATGTGCATGTGGAATTGTACGCATTTGTACAATGTATAAAAATGCAAGCACAATGTATAAATATACAGACATAATTGTATAAAACTTCATCAAAAACATCAAGTCGTCAGAGTTATACGAAACATCCTTTTTTTGAAACAGAACTAGAGAATTTAATAATTTCTGATCCGACTATCCTTATGGCCAAAATACTTAATGGGTAATTTTTTGAGAACCAGATAAGACTAACCCTTTCCCAAACAAGACCTGGTTTTGATGCTTGGGCTTGGGAAAACATTGACACAAAAGAAGGAAGTGCTGATAACCAGCACTTTCTTCTTTTGCCTAAATATTTTCTGTGCTATGTTGTATGCAAATCTTATTTTGATCAACATCAATTTTGTCGTCTTAAATTTCGTTGTTTGGGAAAGGGAATATCTAATAGTAGGTGGTATAGCTTAACCCTTTGAAAATTGTAATAATTTTGGACTGATCAAATTTGAGCGCTACTGCAAACAACAAAATGTATGTTGATAAAGGATTTGTGCATAATGTAGAACAGAAAATATTGGGTAAAAAATATTGAGACTGAAGGAGAAAATGCTGATTATCAGCATTTCTTCTTTTACTTCAATGTTTTTCTAAGTAAGCCTTTTATATTAAACTCACCAGCAGAATTCATTGCATGGTAAAGGATTAACAATCAGTTGGTTTGCAGTGATCTGCCAAGGCTGCGTTTTTGCGCCATTGTTGCTAAAAAATCGTAGATGTCGCAGGAAAATACCCACGGATGCGCCTATGGCGCACTCGATTTTTGCATGAAAACTTAGTAATTTGTTAAATTGTATTTCCCAAAATTACTTAATGACTTTGAAATATGATTTTCCAATAATGAATTTGATTGCATTTAATGGTATTTGAGCTAATCTGTACAAAATGCATTCAATCTACGGAACCATATAAATTGAGTTTCGCGGAAAACTGTCAACAATGTTGTTGTTGTTGTTTTTATACTGGTGGTTTATTTTCCGGCTCCCTTGGTCCAGCTTGGGTTCTAATTAAGACTGATTATTCTTTTATTACTCATTTTAATGGAAGAAATCATTCTGAAATACGATTCCCATAATTGAACATTTAAACTTCATCATCAATATTTTTCTTCCTGTATATAATCCTTCTACTATCTACTTTTGCCGACATGCGATCTTTTTTCATCTAGAAAAATTCTATTTCTTTGAATGAAAACAAAGTAAACAGACCGAATGGTAAATATTCATGACAGAAAATCTGATTTTGCTATCTAAATGTTGTTAAAGAATAAGTTCTAATTCTTTGTTTTGACACGCCCAAAGGGAACTGTTTCTCTACATTCGTACCCAAAATATTTCAACCCCAAAATTAGTTTAATATCTTTAACTCCCCATTTCTTAAACAATTTGCACAAAATGATACATGAAACAATTGGGAAAGTGATAAATATGAATTTCTAATAGAAATATTAATGAAGGCTTACAGGAAATCAAACAAGGTGAGGAAGAAATGTTTTTTTTTTTTTTATCTCTATAACAACTTATAATGACCCCCAACAATTGATCCTGGGAAAAATTGTTCATAATGATAGTGTGTTTTGTTTCGACTGCATTATACCAAAGTTTGAACACTGAATACCGAAATACAGTCTAAAGATATTCTAGATATTTTTGTTTTAAATGTCATTAATTTTTGTGTGTCCCATCCATTTCATAAAATGTCCCCACTTTTTTTACTCCATGGGGACATTGTCCCCTTGGTCCCAAAACCTTGGCAGATCACTGGGTTTGTTTGTACAAGATTGTACATCACTTTCTACGAAGAATCACTTAGAAATTTTGTCATTTTGGAAAGATTTCACATTTTCCCCCAAACAAGACATAGTTTTGACATCCTAAATGAAATGGTTGTGGGAAAATATTGAGGCAAAAGAAGAAATTGCTGATAATCAGCAATTTTTCCTTTTGCCTCACTATTTTCTCTGCTATGAAATTTGTTAACTTTGATATCAATTATTTAGTCATCTGTAACTCCTTTCAATTTAGACTGGTACAAAATTTCACTGAAAAAGGCTTCAATATTCCTCATTCAGAACTCTCACTATCTCCCAAACTCTTTAATCTCTCAAACAAGTTTATATCTTTAGCGTCTGATTCCTCAGTTTCTGATTGATCAACGACCGATTCTTTAACGTCCGATGTCACTTCACTATCTTCCGTTCTACTGTCATCCATTTTCTCATTGCCATCTGTCTCTGACAGGCAGGATGTGTCATTGTCCGATGTCTCCGAAGTGTCGGCATTGGGGTTAGATTTCATGAGTCTGGCGTAGATGCTCCGAACTTTTCTTCTGGCTCGACCTGATAAAATAAAAAAAATCATTTGAGTCGTGATTTGAAAAGCAATTAAAGGATTTGAGACTACCATATTTTCTGATCAGCTTATATCTAAATGAGGTGATTTTAAGAATCATGCTGCTGTCATATGGTTGCCGTATGTCATGAAAAAGCAATGGATCTTGATCAGACTGTGTGTACGCACATGCTGATCTATATCAAAGTTGGTCTCAAAAGCCGCAAGGGCCCTTTTTTCAAATCCTAGCTCAGTTATGATTATCAAACCATGAAAAATGTTTAAATTTTTGTAAAACTTATCAACATTTTCTTCTTTTGCCTCAATATTTTCCAAGTCAATTCTATTAGGGACATCAAAACCAGGTCTTGTTTGGGAAAGGGTTAAGAGGTCAATAAATCGGTAACCAATAAATCTGAATCAGATTCAAGACAGGTTAAACCCTTTTCCAAACAAGGCCTGGTTTTAATGTCCCTTATAGAAACATCTGAAGAAAACATTGAAGCAAAAGCAGAAAATGCTGATCATCAGCATTTTCTTCTTTTACCATAATGTTTTCTCTGATATATTGTAATTGTAACGCAAAAGCTACATTTATCAGTATCAATTTTGTAGTCTGCAACAGCTTTCCAATAAGAGCATGCAACAAGATGTCTTTGTGACAGACGGATAGACAAACAGACAATGGCAAAACAATCTGCGGGGGCATAAAAATTTCGCTGTTTTGGAAAGGTTAAATTTACCAGTCTGTGTGTAGAGAATATGACTTGTATCTACTGCTGCAGCTGCTTTCTTCTGTTTTAATTCCTCCGCTTTCTGCATGTTAGGCAATCCTGCAAACAAATTAGGTCAAATCTTACATGTTATTTAGTATTTAACTGGAGCAATCACTAAATGTGATCATAATTATCATCCCCCCCTTCAATAGTGCCTTGTCCCAAAATAAGTTAATCCTGTAAACAAATTAACCCATTACGAGATGGCCGAATACTAGACTGGTCTAAATTCAAAAGTGATACTGAATATTTTCTCTGCAGTTTTGAACACAAGTCTATCTTATCATACCTTTCAAAATTAAACAGTCAATATTTTGTTGTTCTCGCTTATGAAAGATTTATTCATAATGTGTTTGTTTAATGGACTTTTTAACCCATTACAAAATGACAAATTTCGGACTGGTTCAAATTCAAAGATGTTGCAGACAACAATTTCAAGATAAGGAAATAGAATCTTTTGGTCTTTTTGGTAGAAAACATTGTGGGAAAGGAAGAAATTGCTTGTCACAAGCAATATCTTCATTTTCCACAATGTTTTCCAAAGCCTTTATCTTTTACGGAGTCAAAAAGAGTGAATCAGGGCTTTTCTCCCAAAAATTGGGAAGGGGCCCTGATCAGACATTTTGGGAAATTTTAGTGCAATATTGGTCAAATTGGGAAAAAAGAAACAGGAGAATAAATGTACAAATGAAAATACAACACTTTATAACCAGAATAACTAAATGGTAGAAGACACACTGTTTCTTTGTGTCTAGAATTGCCCATCTAGGGTAAATTATCACCATTTTTTTTTTTAATTTTAGGAATTTTAATTTTGAAAATTGGGAGATTCTTAATTTGAAATTGGAAACAAGAATTGTCCGCGGACAATAAAGCTCGCCCTAACGAGAGCTTGTCACAAAGAAAAGTCATTTCCTAAGTCAAGGTGAATAGGTCATGGCCAAAAATGAATTTTTTTAAAAGTAGGTCAAACTCCAAGGTCAAGGCCACAAGGTCCAAGGTCATGGTCAAATGTGAACTGTGTTGGAAGGAGGTGTCCATGTGTGAAATATCAAGGCTGTAGGTGTAAAAGGACATGAGATATAGGCCAGGTTTAAAAGATTTAAAAGTGGGTCAAACTCTAAGGTCAAAGTCACAAGGTCCAAGGTCATGGTCAAATGTGAACGGTGTTGGAAGGAGGTGTCCATATGTGAAATATCAAGACTGTAGGTGTAAAAAGACATGAGATATAGGCCAGGTTAAAGTTTTTTGAAAGTAGGTCAAACTCCAAGGTCACAAGGTCCATGGTCATGGTCAAATGTGAATGGTGTTGGCAGGAGGTGTCCATATGTGAAATATCAAGGCTGTAGGTGTAAAAGGACTTGAGATATGGGTATGTTCAAAAAAAATGAAGCAAGTTTTTATTTTTTTGGTGAATTTTAGATACTAAAATAGGAAAACATCTTTGTTAGCGTCATGAAAGAAAATGGTTCAAGTTTGATAAATTACTAGGGCCGTGATGATAGGTGCAAAAATAAATTCAGAACTAAGGCTTTGCTTTAAACTTTTAGTTAAAATTTGTGAAAAAAATGACAGTATTTGGTACCTTATTGGAACCATATAAATCATCCAATCAGTGTTTTTTTCATTATTTCAAATAAAAATAGGTTATATTCAAAGTTTACAGTGCCAAAAAACATTGCGTAGCTATAAACAAATTGGAAAATTTGAGATTTTTAACTTTTTTACCTACTTTTTTCAAATGTGCACCTCTAAAAGTTTTGTTTATGTTTGTCTGGAGTGGAGAAGGATTAAAAAACTCAATGTTTACTAGAATTTATGATATTCCTGAAAGAAAGACCAAGTTTCGTCAGTGTATGTCAAAAGTTGCACAAGATATTGCTTGTTAAAAAAGGTGCTTAATATGGAGATATTTCGTACACTTGGGACAATTGGTCAAGATAAGAACAGTGATTCGGAAATTACACATATACAAGCAACTATAACACACAAAATTAATATTATTTATACTTGGCATTAAGGAGCCATGTTCCCATTTTCAAATTATGGAATGAGCTGTTGTTCTAGGAAATCTTACAATTAATAACAAGAGTCATCATGTTTTTTGAAATTTCAAAAATGTACTCATCTTTCACAAAAGCTGCCAACAGCAAATAAGTGTAAATTTGAAAGTATCTACTCATCTTTATCCTTACTATGCTAAAACAATTAAACATAAGGAAATCTTTAATTATTTTTCCAAGAAAATCAAACCTTGTTTGTACACTTGGGACATTTATATATGGAAAGGCATAAAACACCTATTTTAAAAATAAACATAAAATCCTTTTGTGATTTAAGAATATCTCTGGAAATAATACCGATATACTCACATATACATGGAATAGTGCTTTTTGATTCACCTTTGAAACATCAGGATGTTTGAATCATATCATAAGAAAATTGACAAAAACAAAGGCACAGATCATCCATGAAATAATTGCCTGACTGACAAATGAGCACCTTTGTTTAAATTTTGCTACTTACTAAATAGAACTAACTGTACTGTCCCTCTTTTCTTATTTTTCTGACCCTTCTAAACCCCTTCCCTTGATGTGCAGCCTGGATTGTGTCCAGTGTGGTGAGAATCCCAGACTACAGGTTCTCTCAAATATCACATGACCAAGACTTTATTTTACATTTTTCTCACAGCCCCCTGTTTCTTTTGACATCACCTAAAACTCTCTTGTCCCTTAATAAGATATTCAATCAGCATCTATCAATAGATTTGAGTATATTGTTTAACAAGAGCTTGCATACAGTTCTAAGAGTTAATACAAAGCCACAATTCTCTGTAGGCTTAGCAAAAGGTGTATTGACCAAATACATGTCTATGTTCACAGCTAATGAGCTGCATCTATGAATTGATTCCTCTGAGCTTGATTCTTTTCCCTGGAAAAGTTCTGATTGTTTGACAATCACAACAATGACTGTCATGGACTTGCAGTCACTAAAATGTTTGTCAAATTGATCTTGGAATCCTAGGTTAACTTGTTAAGACTCCTTTGGTGTGTAGAATGGTACACATATCTTTCATATTTTGCTCTAAAACATATATCGTTTTCATTACTAGTTAGAACTGCTCATGTCAGACTATAATCTTACAAGTACCCACAATCTGCTTAAACAAAATATTGTTATTATTTTATGAATGAAAATTTCATTTTTGCAACTAAATAAATTCCACCTATACTTACATAGGTATGATTTTTTAATGTGAAAAGGGTTCGAAAACATCTACATATTTTATTCTAAACAAAGATTGTGGTTCTATAGAACCAAACTGTTATAGCAGCTTTTAAATGTAAATTTTTTCTTAAATATTGATAATATCAATTGTTTTCACAGAAATATGCAATTTTTGCAGCTAAAAAAGAAATAGCATTGACAAGCTTTTGTAATGATGACAAATTCTGATTTTTTTGTCCCAAGTGTACAACAGTTAATAACCTTTATCAGTATCACATAAATGCAAAATAGTTGTATATTCTGTTGTACAATTGATATGATTTGAGGAATAGAATGCTGTTTTCTTTAGTGGACGCATTCTTTAGTCAAATATCATTAATTAAAGATACTTCTGATTTATTTTACCTGTTACCTGATATATCAGTGCAAGATGTTTCAGCAATACAAATTATCAAGCAACCAGAAAATAACAAATTCACTGTTTGATGTGTAATTTTGATCATTTCTGTAAATTTGTTAAAAAAAAATGTGTGCCCGAAACTAATGTATTCAGAAATTAGAAGCTGTCAATCAAATGTGACAAAATTTCGTACACTTGGGACAACACAAGATAGCATCTTAGATGAAAAGTACAGGCCACTATGGCATCAGGGTTTATTACAACTTGTTCTGAGTGACCATATTGTGAATTCAAAAGTGTAAAACTTTAGATTAATCAATCCTTGAAAAAAAATATCTGAAATTTAAAGCAAAATGTACACTTGGGACAAATTCAGAATGCATTAGGTATATAACTTATATTTATTGACTGTTACAGATTACTACACCAAAACTTGGAAAACCTTGAAGAATAAACATGTCTCTGCTGAAAAGTGCAAGTTGTTCTTGTAAATATTCAATCACATTGTATTACTGCACCTTTATTTGTAAACAATGACAAAATTTATGGCATGAAAATGACAAGCACCTCAATGCTTTGAACTGATATAACAAGAAAACAAAATATAGACAAACTTTGATATTCCATTTTTCTGAACCTTAATATATATGATACTTGATAAACAATGATAATTTAGTGAAATCCTTCAACTTAAAGTATAGTGAAGGGTTGAAATTAAGGCTTAAGTTAAAATGTCACGCAAAAACCGTACACTTGGGACATTTTTGGGGTGTTTTTTCAGGATATCTTTTTACCTAAGTGAGATATCACAACGAAACTTTGCACTCAAGTTTGCCTTATGGAAACACATCTTTTAGACCTAAAAACAATTCTATAAAACCTTATGCTAAAGAAATATATGGATGTTTTACTTTTGCTTCATTATTTTTGAACATACCCATATAGGCCAGGTTAAAGTTTTTCAAAAGTAGGTCAAACTCCAAGGTCAAGGTCAAAAGGTCCAAGGTCATGGTCAAATGTGAACAGTGTTGGAAGGAGGTGTCCATATGTGAAATATCAAGACTGTAGGTATAAAAAGACATGAGATATAGGCCTGGTTAAAGTTTTTTAAAAGTAGGTCAAACTCCAAGGTCAAGGTCACAAGGTCCAAGGTCATGGTCAAATGTGAATGGTGTTGGTAGGTGTCCATATGTGAAATATCAAGGCTGTAGGTGTAAACGGACATGAGATATAGGCCAGGTTAAAGTTTTTTAAAAGTAGGTCAAACTCCAAGGTCAAGGTCACAAGGTCCAAGGTCATGGTCAAATGTGAATGGTGTTGGAAGGAGGTGTCCATATGTGAAATATCAAGACTGTAGGTGTAAAAAGACATGAGATATAGGCCAGGTTAAAGTTTCTTAAAAGTAGGTCAAACTCCAAGGTCAAGGTCACAAGGTCCAAGGTCATGGTCGAATGTGAATAGTGTTGGAAGGAGGTGTCCATATGTGAAATATCAAGACTGTAGGTGTAAAAAGACATGAGATATAGGCCAGGTTTAAGTTTTTTAAAAGTAGGTCAAACTCCAAGGTCAAGGTCACGAGGTTCAAGGTCATGGTCAAATGTGAATGGTGTTGGTAGGAGGTGTCCATATGTGAAATATCAAGGCTGTATGTGCAAAATGGCATAAGATATAGACCAGGTTAAAGTTTTTTTAGGCCAGGTTAAAGTTTTTTAAAAGTAGGTCAAACTCCAAGGTCCAGGTCACAAGGTCAAAGGTCATGGTCTCAAATGAAAGGTCTTGGTTAGAGGTATCCACATGTGAAATATGAAGGCTGTAGGTGAAATAGGGCATTAGATATAGGCCAGGTTAAAGTTTTTTTAAAACGGTCAAAAAGTGGGTCAAACTCCAAGGTCAAGGTCACAAGGTCAAAGGTCATGGCCTCAAATCAAAGGTCTTAGTTAGAGGTACCCACATGTGAAATTTGAAGGCTGTATCTCTAACAGGGCATGAGATATAGGCCAGGTTAAAGTTTTTGCGGACGCTGACGCCGACGACGACGCTGACGCCGACGCCGACATCAGGGGGTATGACAATAGCTCTTCCGAGACTATCGTCCCGGGCGAGCTAAAAAAGGAGCCCTTTTCCAATTGGGACGCCACCGAATTTCGGCCTCTATCATAGAAGAAAGAAAAGCCCTGTGAATGTGTGGTCTAAAAGGTTAAACTGAATGTAAATTGATAGCTAACCTTTCATCCCCTCCTCCCTCAACAGAAAACGAAGAGCCCGGATCTTGGCTCCGTTTGTATGACATTTTCTGAAATCTCTGTCTTCATCAACTTCTATCCCACTTGCCGCACAGATCTGCCGTAATTCTATCAGATATGGAGATACATATTCTTTGGGCTGAAAAAAAATAATATTCAGGTAGTCCATCCTTGATGAGATTTTATGTTGTGTGACATGTCTGAATTTTTTGGGCAACAACGTGAACATTTGCTGGTGAAAAATCAGTTTCTTTCTAACATCATAACATGTCTGTCCGTATAAATTGAATATGTTATGAAAACTTACGAGGTCGCACAAAAAATTCCCACATTGCTTGAATCCCATTAGGGGTGGTCTACATTAAGTGTAGAATCTTAATCTAACTTTTATTTTTTAGGATTTCTTTGTCTCTTCATATTTTTCAAAGAGATGATAAAGCTGTCAGTCCAATTCTTGTCCAAACCAGTTGATATTGCGACGGAGATAAAGAAATAAACATAGATCTGAACTAAAACTGAACTTGATTTTTTCTAAATTAGGAAAAACTAAAATGTGTATTCTTACTGTCAGCTACAAATCAGACTAATATGATGTAAAATACATTAACATTAATTAACTGTTGATTCAGTATCTACACCAAAACAGTCTTCGAAATGCTTGTAAGTGAAGACATTGTCTTACTATGGGGAATTCTCGACGCTCATTGGGAAAGATACTTTCTGCCATTGGGAATGGGGCCCAATAAAGGCCCAAAATATTGGCTACAAGACCCATGCACAACAATAGGGAACAATTTTATCCAACTACTCATGGCGTAATTTCGTACAAACAATAGTACCGTATAGCACTTTATTTCTGCGGGGTCCAAATTCTGCGGTTTTTCCAGAAATCAGGCGGGTTAAACTTCTGCGGAACATATTTCTGCGGTCTCTCATTTTGCAAAATCAAAGATTTTATTTCTGCGCTATCAAATCAGTTTTAGTTAGTGTCGGACATAGTTTGAAAGACGATTTCTATTTACTCCGTTAGGGTAAAGGGATAAGCCCACTCATTTACCAGTATCTACATTATAAAGGCGTTATGGGAAACAATGTCGTATACAGATAGGTGTGAAAAGAAAGATATGTCAAACTGTTACCAATCAGTCAAACTTGTTGAATCATTCATTTATGGATAAACAAAAATGTCCTATCTACACCTTAATTAAAGCTATAGTTACATCATTTTTTTAATGAAAAAAAAACCTTCATTTTTATGAAATTGCGCTTTGCATCAGAGGGTTACTGTTAAACTTGTCCTTGTACTGACTAAGATTGAAAACAACCTGAACATTCAGGGTTAAAATTCTGCGGATTTTATTTCTGCGGTGCCGATGAGGACCGCAGAAATAGCAGAAATAAAGTCCCCGCAGAAATAAAGTGCTATACGGTAATTCGTAGGTGTTGTTATAAAATCTCGCAACTACAGCTTGATTCAAGTCGTAGTTACAAGATTTTATCACAACACCGATGGTTTATCAAAGCAAAACGGTGAACCTAGTCTATTTTTAGCACAAAATTCATTGCCATTAAGAAACTAACCTCCTCCTCGGTATCTTCAGGTTGCGGCCCTTTTAGTTTAGCCTGAATCTGACTAAGTGGCTCATCGTCTTCTGACGTGTCCTCCAAATCAATACTGATACCATTCTGAATGGAAATAAATATATTGCTGATCAATAAAACAAGAGTTGTCAGTAAAGCTCGCCTTTACGGGAGCTTGTCACTAAAATAACAAAACTCGTAAGTAAGGGTCAACGGTTATGGTTCCAAATGAAAGGTCTTCGCAGGAGGTATCCATGTGTGAAATATCAAGGCTCTATCAATAATAGTGCATGAGATATAGCTGAGGTTAAAATTCTTATGCAAGACGCCATGCTACCCGATGCTTATAGTACACAAGGGCCGTGACATAAGTTTCTCGGATATAAAGTCCAAGCTTGCTAAAAAGATACAAGAGATACCTTAACTCAACTAACATGTGTTTGTGAAACACAAATACCCCTGAAATGGTACTTTCTTTATAGACATTGGTTATTAAGAAGAGGTCTTGTCACAAAAATACAACAGGGCAAAAAACAATATGCCACTGATCTATTGCTGCAGTGGAACAAGAATAAGATTTGTATATATCAACGATAAAAAAAGTTCAAAAGTACAGTAGTTAAACATATTTTTTTTATAATTTAATCATATTAAATACCAACATTTTCCATAGACAATAAATGTCCTTTGATGCACCAAGTTTGCATACTCATATCAACAATCTTATCAAACTGGCTACATCTTGGAATTTAAATTTTTGTTGTTAGAGAAAGTATAAAATCTTGCTAGACCCACCTTGTTTACTTTACCAAAACTGCTCGAGATCTTGCCATCATTATTCTCGTGTAATTTAGACTTTTTGGAACCTGACGGACCCTGCAACAATAGAATAGATTCTTACTTTAACCCTTTATCAGATGGCAAAATTTTTAGACTGTCAAAATCAAAGGCAGGGTTTTTCCTCGAATTTTCCTGGATATCGATTGGGGGGGGGGGTCATTTTGACCCACTAGTTTTCAAAGTAGGGGGGATGTCTATTTTAACATTATTTCTTCAAGGTGCAGCTGATCATTTTTTGAGGGTCATTTAAGTTGAAATTGTGTGAAAATGCACAAATTTGTGCACTAGGGAAAACCCTGCAAAGGCAGAGGACAATTTCGAATGAATGATTGTTTTCTAAAACAAGAGCTGTCCGAAGACAGCGCGCTCGACTTTCTAAGTTGCTTAGTATAAAGGGGGCATAACTCCAAATATAGTGGAGCCAGGGTTATGGGCCCTGATAGTAAGGTAGAGGGTGTGATGGTAAATAAGTATTCCAAGTTTGGGTTGAATCCCTATGATAGTATGGAAGTTATTGATGTTTGAAAAAACTTTAACCTTGGTTGCAACGCCGACGCCAACGCCCGGGTGACAGTATAAGCTCTCATTTTCTTCGAAAAGTCAAGCTAAAAATGGTCTTTTGGGGTAGAAAACATTGCAGGAAATAAAGAAAATGCTTTCCAAAGTCTTTATCTTTTGATATAGTCAAAAAGAGTAAATGTGTTTCCACAATGTTATCCATAACCATTATTTTGTGAGGAGTCAAAAGAGTCATAGTGCGATAATGGGTTAAGAGTTCTTTACCTGATGCAGATTTTCTTGTTCTGAGGCCATTTTCTTTGTCTTTTTCTTGAGCAATTGAGTGTTTGTTGGTTTAACCGGACTACTCGTGAGTGACGGAAGTGTTGATAGACTGGAAACACTGTCTATATCACTGTCAATAGTCTGGGTGGACAACCGGTCCTTAACGGGTTCACTGACGGACAAATTCAGATCAGAATTATCCCCTCCACTTATCACAAGCTTCGTAAATTTGTTCATTTTACTTTTTAAAGCACTTAAACTTATATTATCACTAAACTCAGAATTAGATTCGGAAAGTTCACTACTTTGAGATTCGGACACAATTACAATTGCATCTTCTTTACTTTCACCACTCTTTTTCTCTCTATTCAGTTTCTTTTTGGCTGCAATTTCTCTTTTCCTTTTCACTAATTTCTTCATCTCCTCACTACTAAGTATTTTACTACCAGTACTTTTAGCTTCTTTCAAATTTTCCCTTTGTTTACTAGTTTTATCGCTGCCCTTGTGTTCACTATTCAGTTTTTTCTTTGCCGCTTCCTCCCTTTTCTTCTTGACTAACTTCTTTATATCAACACTATCAAGCACCTTCTTCCCTTTCTTATCCTTTAGAACCTTGAAATACTTTGCCTTTTTCTCTAAACTCGTTTTCTTTTTCAGATTAACATTTTTAGAAGCATTGGATAGTTTTTTCTTAACTTCTTCAATTCTTGCTTTCTTTTTCACTTTAATACCCTTTGATATGTCTGACAATTTAGAACTTTTATCTGAACTATTTGAGGATTTCTTTTGATCTTTGATATCCTTAGACCCTTCTTTCATTTTTGGCTTTTTCTTGACAGGTGTAGAAACTTCACTCTCAGTGTCCGTTTCCGTGACGATATTTCTTTTCAACTTTGATTTTTTATCAATAACTTTTTTATCACTAACTTTTTTATCACTAACTTTGTCTTTCTTCAAATATTTTTCAAACAGTTTGTGTGCCTTGATATAGTTTGCAGGGGTCTTGTAAACCTCGTAACTGCTAGAATCGCCTGATTGAGATGAAATATTTGTGACAAGTGACTTCTTTTTCTTCTTGATCTTTTCGGACGAGCACGCCTTCGAAAATGCATCTTCCTTATCTCTGTCTTTCACCTTCTTAACGGAAGTATCTCCTGATTCACTTGTTTTAGATTTTTTATGAACAGGGGACTCAGTTTTATCTATTGTATCACTGGATTTCAAATGTTTGTGATCTGATTTTCCAGACTTGTGGGCAGTTTGATCTTTTGAATCACTGGATTTTTTACTAGATTTGTGATCAGACTTTGCAAATTTGCTGCCAGTTTGATCCGAGTCCTTGTGTTTACTGGGAGTATTTACAGATAGCTGCCCTGACTGTTCTGTAGAACTAGCCGCATCAGAGTCACTCAATAATACGATCATAGAATCTTCACTGCTGAGTTCTACACACTTTGAATCTTTGCTTTGTTTTTCTAACTTGTCATCTTTAAGGCTGACATCTTTGCCATTCATACCTGTGAAATTGTGAATGAAATAAATTGTTGCTTTTTAATAAAAACCCTCGTAACTGCAGCTTGTTTTAACCCTTTCCCAAACAAGACCTGGTCTTGATGTCCATAAGAAAATAGGCTTGAGAAAACATTGAGACAAAAGAAGAAACTGCTGATAACCAGCAGTTTCTCCTTTTGTCTCAATATTTTCTGTGCTATATTGTACACAAATCCCTTCCTTTTTACATCAGTTTTGTTGTCTACAACAGTTTTTGAAGATGACCACCCTAACATTTTGTTGTTTGGGAAAGGGTTAAGCTGCAGTTACGAGATTTTTATGCTCCCCGAAGGGAGAGCATATAGTCGCCGCTTCGTCTGTCTGTCCGTCCGTCCGTCCGTCCGAAGTGATTTCTCTATAACCCTTGGGCCAAATCAAATGAAACTTACCATGTGAACTCCTTATGACATAATGCCGATGTTCTTTTCCCAGTTTTTGGATTTGATGCCTCGTCATGGGAAAAGGGGACTTAAGGTCAAATACACTTTTTCTCTAATTTCTCATAGTCTAATGGTCAGAATTTGATGAATTTTCATATTTGAGTAGCAAATCAGATGCTCTTGACGATAAACTACTTGAAATTTGCGTATAAAAAGTATGTCATGGAAAAAGGGGGCTTATCGTTTGTTAGCTTAATCTTAGCTCTGTATGGCGTACATTTATTGTGACAAAGCCTTATTCGGGGAGCATTGTCCGTCTCTGACGGCTCTTGTTGTTGAAAAGCAGCAACATATTGTTACATGTCAATTTGTCAAAATACTGCAACAAAATTCTACATTTATCATTTATTAGATGATAGCTTATAATGCAAGACAGTTATGGTCATTCTGAGTCAACTATAAAGAACCTAAATCCCCAAATAGGATAGATGTCTTCCAAAAATTTCAGACTTAGAACATAATTGCAACAGTCACAATATATGCTAATTTTTGCATCACTATTTTCTGTGACACAGCTTAAATTTCCACAGCCCCAAGGAAATGCACCATCATTTTCTTCTTTTGTCTAAACAATTCCTTCTTCTGCAGCAGTATTTGGATTGGCCAAATCAAAATTTTGCAAACTATTGTTCATTTGGCAAGGATTAATTAAACAAGAGGGCCGTTGGCCCTAGGTCGCTCACCTGAGATGGGGTTTTATAACAGATCAGATTTCTTACAGGTAATGCAATAAAGGGTCAAAGATCATATGAACGCCGCTATGCGATTTCAAACCATAGAAAACCCAGAAAACTACCTTAGTGCAATATCATATATAACTCAAATATGAAGTTTCATCCAATTCGGCTATTTGGTTATGGAGAAATTGCTTTGGACAGATGGAACTAGAATATCACTGAACGTGATCATACCCCCCATCGAGAAGTTGATTTCATTTGAACTGGGAGCTGTTCAATTGGGAAATAGAGCTAACAAAAAATCAACAGACCAAACAACACATGTAAATAATACCAATTTTCAACAAAAGGACATAGCTCATTTAACAATCCCCAAGCCCTGCCCTGCCATGCTGATATTTTTCAATAAACCAAAAATTCACAACCATGTAATGAAAACAGTCAATCAAGGTACATGTACATTCCTGTAAGATTTGGTTCAAATTTACCGTATAATTGCTTTTTTAAAAAAATTTCTCATGATTTTGTTAAGTCTGATAAGCCCTGCCCTGCCATTACCACATTTTTTGCAAATCAAAAATTCACGAACAAATTTTGAAAAAGGTGACCAAATGAACATTCCTGCTAATTTTGGTAACAAAATACCGAATCAAAAATTCACGATCAAGTTTTGAAAAGAGTTATCCAAGGAACATTCCTGCCAAGTTTGGTAAGAATTGGCTCAGTGGTTAAGAAGAAGTTTTTTGAAGAATTATCTGACAATTTCTCAAAGTCGGATTAGCCCCGCCCTGCCGCACCCACATTTTTTGACGAATCAAAAATTCATGAACATACGTTGAATGCAATCACTCAAGGGACATTAGTGCCAACTTTAGTTCAAAATGGTCCAATAATTGATTTTTAAAGAATTTTCACATGATTTCTCTAAGTCCAATAAGCCATGCCCTGCCGCGCCCACAATTTTTGACAAATAATAAATTCGCGATCAAGTTTTGAAAAGGGTCACCAAAGGAACATTCCTGCCAAGTTTAGTAAGAATTGGCCAAGTGGTTAAGGAGGAGAAGATTTTTGAAGAATTATTGAATGATTTCTCGAAGTCGGATAAGCCCCACCCTGCCATGCCCACATTTTTTGGCGAATGAAAATATCATGAACATACATTGAATACAATCACTCAAGGGTCATTCCTGTCAAGTTTGGTTCAAATTTGCCTAATAATTGATTTTTTAAGATTTTTCACATGATTTCTCTAAGTCCGATAAGCCCCGCCCTGCCACGCCCACAATTTTTGACAAATCAATAATTCACGAACAAGTTTTGAAAAGGGATACTAAAGGAACATTCCTGCCAAGTTTAGTAAGAATTGGCCCAGTGGTTAAGGAGGAGAAGATTTTTGAAGAATTATCTAACGATTTCTCGAAGTCGGATAAGCCCCACCCTGCCACGCCCACATTTTTGGCAAATAAAAATATCATGAGGATACATTGAATACAAGCACTGTAGGGTCATTCCTGTCCAGTTTGGTTCAAATTGGCTTAATAATTAATTTTTAAAGATTTTTCACATGATTTCTCCGAGTCCAATACGCCCCACCCTGCCACGCCCACAATTTTTGACAAATCAAAAATTCACGAACAAATTTTGAAAAGGGTTACCAAAGGAACATTCCTGCCAAGTTTAGTAAGAATTGGCCCAGTGGTTAAGGAGAAGAAGATTTTTGAAGAATTATCGAACGATTTCTCGAAGTCGGATAAGCCCCGCCCTGCCACGCCCACATTTTTTGACGAATGAAAAAATCATGAGCATACATTGAATACGATCACTCAAGAGTCATTCCTGCCAAGTTTGGTTCAAATTGGCCAGATAATTGATTTTTTAAGATTTTTCACATGATTTCTCTAAGTCCGAGAAGCCCCGCCCTGCCACGCCCACAATTTTTGACAAATAAAAAATTCACGAATAAGTTTTGAAAAGGGTCACCAAAGGAACATTCCTGCCAAGTTTAGTAAGAATTGGCCCAGTGGTTAAGGAGGAGAAGATTTTTGCAGAATTATCTAACGATTTCTCGAAGTCGGATAAGCCCCGCCCTGCCACGCCCACATTTTTGGCAAATAAAAATATCATGAGCATACATTGAATACAAGCACTCAAGGGTCATTCCTGTCCAGTTTGGTTCAAATTGGCCTAATAATTGATTTTTAAAGATTTTTCACATGATTTCTCTAAGTCCGATAAGCCCCGCCCTGCCACGCCCACAATTTTTGACAAATCAAAAATTCACAAACAAGTTTTGAAAAGGGTCACCCAAGGAACATTCCTGCCAAGTTTAGTAAGAATTGGCCCAGTGGTTAAGGAGAAGATTTTTGAAGAATTATCTAACGATTTCTCGAAGTCAGATAAGCCCCACCCTGCCATGCCCACATTTTTTGGCGAATGAAAAAATCATGACCATACATTGAAAAAAAAGCATTCAAGGGTCATTCCTGTCAAGTTTGGTTCAAATTGGCTTAATAATTGATTTTTAAAGATTTTTCACATGATTTCTCTAAGTCCAATAAGCCCCGCCCTGCCACGCCCACAATTTTTGACAAATCAAAAATTCAGGAAAAAATTTTGAAAAGGGTCACCCAAGGAACATTCCTGCCAAGTTTGGTAAGAATTGGCCCAGTGGTTAGGGAGGAGAAGATTTTTGAAGAATTATCTAACAATTTCTCGAAGTCGGATAAGCCCCGCCCTGCCACGCCCATATTTTTTGACGAATAAAAAAATCATGAGCATACATTGAATACAATCACTCAAGGGTCATTCCTGCCAAGTTTGGTTCAAATTGGCCTGATAATTGATTTTTAAAGATTTTTCACATGATTTCTCTAAGTCCGATAAGCCCCGCCCTGCCACGCCCACAATTTTTGACGAATCAAAATTTCACGAACAAGTTTTGAAAAGGGTCACCCAAGGAACATTCCTGCCAAGTTTGGTAAGAATTGGCCCAGTGGTTAGGGAGGAGAAGATTTTTGAAGAATTATCTAACAATTTCTCGAAGTCGGATAAGCCCCGCCCTGCCACGCCCATATTTTTTGACGAATAAAAAAATCATGAGCATACATTGAATACAATCACTCAAGGGTCATTCCTGCCAAGTCTGGTTCAAATTGGCCTGATAATTGATTTTTAAAGATTTTTCACATGATTTCTCTAAGTCCGATAAGCCCCGCCCTGCCACGCCCACAATTTTTGACGAATCAAAATTTCACGAACAAGTTTTGAAAAAGGTCACCCAAGGAACATTCCTGCCAAGTTTGAAAAGAATCCGACCAATGGTTGAGGAGGAGAAGATTTTTGAAGAAAAACCAACAGACAGACAGACCAACAGACAGACAGACAGACAGACAGACGGACAAGCTGACTCCTATATACCCCCCAAATTGAATTTGGGGGGTATAATTAAAACAAGAGTGCCTGAAAGGCACTGATATCGCTCACCTGAGTTCTTCGTGTATTTGATTGTGTACAATATAGGTTTTGTTGTAAACAAATATATATGTCAGTATTATGTCATATTAAATTATTGTAAACTAGAATATCACTGAAAGTGATCATACCCCCAAACAGCACTGTTTTTGTGCATTTTGAGAAGTACATTTCATTTGAACTGTGATCTGATCAATTGGGAAAAAGAGCAAACAAAAATATCAACAGACCAAACAACACATGTAAATGTTGCGAAAAATACCAATTTTCAACAAAAGGACATAACTCATTTAAAAATCAACAAGCCCCACCCTGCCATGCCCACATATTTTCAATTGATCAAAAATTCTCAACCATATATTGAAGACAGCCACTCAAGGTACATTCCTGTAAGGTTTGGTTCAACTTAGCCCTATAATTACTTTTTTAAAGAATTTTCTCATGAATTTGTTAAGTCCAATAAGCCCTGCCCCGCCAAGACCACATTTTTTGACGAATAAAAAATTCTCGAACAGATATTGTAACGAGTCACCCAATGATCATTTCTGCCAAGTTTGGAAACGAATTGCCTGATGGTTAAGGAGAAGAGGATTTTGGAAGAATTATCTAACGATTTCTTGAAGTCTGGTAAGCCACACCCTGTAAGCCGATGTTTTACACCCAATCAAAAATTCATGAACATGTGTTGAATACAGTCTCTCAAGGGATATTCCTGCTATGTTTGGTTCAAATTGGCCGAATAATTGATTTTTAAAGATTTTTCACATGATTTCTCCTAGTCCGATAAGCCCCGCCCTGCCACGCCCACAATTTTTGACAAATCAAAAATTCACGAACAAGTTTTGAAAAGGGTCACCCAAGGAACATTCCTTTGAAGTTTGGTAATAATTAGCCCAGTGGTTAAGGAGGAGAAGATTTTTGAATAATTATCTTTCGATTTCTCGAAGTCTGATAAGCCCCGCCCTGCCACGCCCACAATTTTTGACGAATCAAAAATTCATGAGCATGTGTTGAAAACAGTCACTCAAGGGACATTTCTGCCAAGCTTGGTTCAAATTGGCCTGATAATTGATTTTTAAAGATTTTTCACACAAATTCTCTAAGTCCGATAAGCCCTGCCCTGCCACGCCCACAATTTTTGACGAATAAAAAATTCACGAACAAGTTTTGAAAAGGGTCACCCAATAAACATTTCTGCCAAGTTTGTAAAGAATTGGCCCAGTGGTTGAGGAGGAGAAGATTTTTGAAGAATTACCTAAAGATTTTTTTTAGTCTGATAAGCCCCGCCCTGCCACGCCCAAAATTTTTTACAAATCAAAAATTCACGAACAAGTTTTGAAAAGGGTCACCCAAGGAACATTCCTTTGAAGTTTGGTAATAATTAGCCCAGTGGTTAAGGAGGAGAAGATTTTTGAATAATTATCTTTCGATTTCTCGAAGTCTGATAAGCCCCGCCCTGCCACGCCCACAATTTTTGACGAATCAAAAATTCATGAGCATGTGTTGAAAACAGTCACTCAAGGGACATTTCTGCCAAGCTTGGTTCAAATTGGCCTGATAATTGATTTTTAAAGATTTTTCACACAAATTCTCTAAGTCCGATAAGCCCTGCCCTGCCACGCCCACAATTTTTGACGAATAAAAAATTCACGAACAAGTTTTGAAAAGGGTCACCCAATAAACATTTCTGCCAAGTTTGTAAAGAATTGGCCCAGTGGTTGAGGAGGAGAAGATTTTTGAAGAATTACCTAAAGATTTTTTTTAGTCTGATAAGCCCCGCCCTGCCACGCCCAAAATTTTTTACAAATCAAAAATTCACGACTAAGTTTTGAAAAGGGTCACCCAAGGAACATTCCTTTCAAGTTTGGTAAGAATTAGCCCAATGGTTGAGGAGAAGAAGATTTTTGAATAATCATCTTACGATTTCTCGAAGTCTGATAAGCCCCGCCCTGCCACGCCCACAATTTTCACTCAATCAAAAATTCATGAACATGTGTTGAATACAGTCACTCAAGGGACATTTCTGAAGAGCTTGATTAAAATTGGCCTGATAATTGATTTTTAAAGATTTTTCACATGATTTCTCTAAGTCCGATAAGCCCTGCCCTGCCACGCCCACAATTTTTGACGAATCAAAAATTCACGAACAGGTTTTGAAAAGGGTCACTCAAGGAACATTCCTTTCAAGTTTGGTAATAATTAGCCCAGTGGTTAAGGAGGAGAAGATTTTTGAATAATTATCTTTCGATTTCTCGAAGTCTGATAAGCCCCGCCCTGCCACGCCCACAATTTTTGACAAATCAAAAATTCACGAACAATTTTTAAAAGGGTCACCCAAGGAGCATTTCTGCCAAGTTTGGAAAGAATTGGCCCAGTGGTTGAGGAGGAGAAGATTTTTGAAGAATTTCCTAATGATTTCTTTAAGTCTGATAAGCCCTGCCCTGCCACGCCCACAATTTTTGACGAATCAAAAATTCACGAACAAGTTTTGAAAAGGGTCACCCAAGGAACATTTCTGCCAAGTTTGTAAAGAATTGGCCCAGTGGTTGAGGAGGAGAAGATGTTTAAAGAAATTGTTGACGACGGACGACGAACGACGGACGACGGATAGTGACTGACCCTAAGAGCTCCCCTTGAGCTCGTTGAGCTCAGGTGAGCTAATAAAACATACAGACTGACAAACAAACAGAAATTTACAAATTGACCTAGATCTATGACCTTGAACCTACCTAAATATATATTTCAAATAGAACATCTACTCATGATAAAGAACACATTTACCCATACATTTTTTTAAATCCATGCATAAATGTAGATGCTATGCGCCTGATAAGCAGATTTTTACTAGAAGTCCCCTTTTTCTGTGACAAGGTTTTATATTGAAAAGCAAAAAAAAGTACCTCTTAGCAATATCATAAGCAATGCAAAAATTAAGTTTTGTCAAATTTGGCTCTGCGGTTATTGAGAAATTGCTTCTGACAGATTTTGTGTAATTTCTCTTTTTCTGTTGCCATGGCAACCAGAGTTGTTGTTTTTTTTATCAGGGCTTCCCCTGGCAATTTCAGACTTGGCGCCAGCAAAATCGCCAATTGAAATTTTTTGGGGCCAATTGGAGCCAGTCGGTGCCAGTAGAGGAGCCAATGGGAAAAGAAGAAAAACATATAGAAACAACCCCCCCCCCCCCCGCTCTCTCCCCCCCCCCTAAACAAGAGCCGTCATAGACGGATTATGCTCCCCGAATAAGTGCTTGTCACACACAAAAAAACTATCATACATTAAGGCCCCTTTTCCCATGACAGATTTTTTGTACACACATTATTTGTAGAATATGGTTTAGAACAGCTTATTTGTCACACAAGTATAAAATTTCATTAAATTCTGCCCATTAGATGAAGAGAAATTAGAGAAAAACTAATTTTTACGTTAAGGCCCCTTTTTCCATGACGCAGCCTCAAATTTAGAAATGGAGAAAAAGGTCTCTAGGTATTGACCCAGGGAGTTCACATGTGAAGTTTCATTGAATTTGGTCAAAGGGTTGCTGAGATCTGGCTGTGGACGGACGGACAGAAGGACGGACGGACGGACGGACGGAAGGACAGCATGGCGACTATATGCTCCCCCGAAATTTTTTCGGGGAGCATAAAAAAGCACCCCAACATTACAGTCTGTAAAAATGCATAATTATCATCACAATTAGGTAATATGTCATGATGTTTATGACTTTTTATTGACATCAATATAGAAATCAAGATCAGTAGCATAAATTCTATAATTTGGGTTGATTGGATGCGGTTCCCTCTGATTTACAATGATTATACGGAACGTCACTGACCCCACCCAGTTGTCAATGCGCCCCCCCTTCCCCCTCCCCAAACCATGTGCGCGCGCACACACACACATACAGATTGAAATGCATGCAGAAATTATTTTAGGTAAATCGGAGAATCTTAAAGTCAACCTTTTTTCGGCATGCCTTCCGACTAGAACTAGTACATTTTTCAGAACGAATACACGAGGACCTGAAATACGATGTAAATCATTAATTCGTGACGAAACTTAAAACTTCGGAACCTATTGCGGCGATCACTCGATCGCAAGCTTTGATAGAATCTACAGATAAGATTTAAAGAAATCTGACGCGGAAAATTCCATGTGAAAACAAGGAATGAAAGTGAATCTTTTTTGTTCACAAAAAATTCGATCTGCGATACGATGCTCGGACTCGTAGCCTGAATCGGATTCTGACAAAAGCTTTACCTCGTGTTTTATATCCATTGGTTCAAAAGAAATTCTTTTCAAATGCGATAGAAACAAATTCCATTGTGTAATTGATTTGCGAAAGTTTACACGAAATACAAACCGTTTGTGGGTTAAAACATCGTAACGATACGGCGTTTTAGTCACGCGTTATTTATATGACGTCACTACCCCGATATCAAATAAATGCCACCGACACATCTGGCCCGTTTGTTCCTGTCTTGACAAAAATGTGTTGTCTTTATAAAGGAATATGTGTAAAGGATTTAGAATACAATTTGTCGGATTTAGGCCGAAATTAAGCTCCAGGTAAATGCACCGGAATAAATTTCCAGTGACTAAAGTTTTCTTCCTCGGCAAGCCACACGACCAAGACATTTTCACGCATATTGAAACAGTTATTTAGAAGGTGTCATAATCATATGGACAAACTGCTATCTCGGATAATTGGTTACCGATTATCGATTTTTGTTAATCAATGACTGACCAGCACCGATACACGCGACTGTCATAGCTTTTGAGACTCAACCCTTTACCTGAAATCTTGTGTCAGAATACGGCGCAAATAAGTTGTCGCCAATAAAATCGCCAACTGGCAAATTTTGTCGCCAGAATTTTTATTTTGTCGCAATTGGCGCCAGTGGCGATCAACAGCGGGAGCCCTATTTATAAATTGCAATTCTGTTAGCAATTTTTGAAATGTGACCTCCTAAGGAATATTTCTGCCTAGTTTGGTGGAAATTAGCCTGATAATTTAGGAGGAGATATCATTCAACGATGTCATTGAGATTTGGTGGAAAATCTCCCTTTCTGTTGCCATGGCCACCAGAGCTTTTAAAAGATTTCAATAGGCTTCGATTTTCCGTGTGAACAAATACGTCATCGTCACGCCTCACTGGTCTAAAAATAGATTGGGAATCCCTTATCGTACAAATATGGCTGTGATTCTCACGAAGATTTTCCACGTTCAACTTGCCGGAGATAACATACTAAGAGCTTGATTGCTGTAATCATTTGTTGAGAAACATTCTAATTCCGA
This sequence comes from Fragum sueziense, assembly GCA_963680895.1. NCBI lineage: Eukaryota > Metazoa > Mollusca > Bivalvia > Cardiida > Cardiidae > Fragum > Fragum sueziense. The sequence goes on along the minus strand of OY804603.1, from coordinate 12,946,763 downwards.
GTTGAGCAGGTTGCTGCACTGTCGTGTACTTTTTAAGATCGGTAACTATGAAATAAGCAGTTGACAAGTAATGTTTACACATACGGACATGTCCTGACTTCATCGTGCCGCTCGTGCGTGCTCGCTTACCCTTTCCAAAACGACATAATGTCATGTTGGGCTAAACTGAAAAAAAAAGTCTGCAGACGACAAAACGGATGTGAATATCTTTAGTGTTTTATCTCGGAGAAAATATTGAGGCAAAAGAAGGATGATCATCAATATCCAAAGAAGTTATTCACACCCATTTTGTCTGCTGTGCATGCTTTTTCGATTTTGTCGATCATCCTTTTCTTCTTTTGCCACAATGTTTTCCCAAGAATTATTTGTTGGGGACGTCAAAACCGGTCTTGTTTGGGAAAGGGTTAATATAGAAAAAAACTAGAATTTATCGCTGAATGGGATTTGATACCCCATAGGCTTTCACTACAACAATGGGCAATAACTCACAAAATAAGCAAGATAGAGTTATGTTCCTTGTACGTTGCACTTCTCCTTGGTGAGATCTATCTACCAGAGAAGTTTCATGATCATAGCTACTTTACTTTCAGACTTCTCGATGTTTTTTCTGGTTAAGCTGCTGAGGAATCTCAAGAAAAAAACGTTTGTCATTTCTGGTCTGTCTCCGTATCTGGAAGCAATGTTGCATGTTGCATATGCGCAATGTTTCGTAGTTTTAGTTCCCGCCTGCATTATCTATGATCGACTAATATCGCGCTTGAAAATAATATTTTTTTGCTAACACGGTTACGAAAAATTGTCCGATTCATTGACAAAATATTAGACTGGTACCCGGCAAACGTTGTTGGGGATTTCCCATCGGAAATCTATTTTTAGCACACGAACGCGGGAAAACTGTTCGCTATTCTTTTAGCAAATTTTAAAAGGAACCTCCTCAGAAATATTTCTGCCAAGTTTGGTTGAAATTGGCCAAGTAGTTTAGGAGGAGATGTTGTTCAAAGAAATTATTGAGAATTAGTCAAATTTCTCCTTTTCTGGTGCCATGGCAACCAGAGTTTTCAGTCAATTTCAATTCTTTTAGCAATTCTTAAAGAGGACCCCCTAAGGAATATTTTTGCCAAGTTTAGTTGAAATTGGCCTGGTAGTTTAGGAGGAGATGTCGTTCAAAGACAGTATTGAGATTCAGTCAAATTTCTCCTTTTCTGTTGCCATGGCAACCAGAGTTTTTTATGGATTTCAATTCTTTTAGCAATTCTGAAAGGGGGGTATCTAAGGAACATTCCTGCCAAGTTTGGTTGAAATTGGCTTGGTAGTTTAGGAGGAGATGTCGTTCAAATATAGTATTGAGATTCAGTCAAATTTCTCCTTTTCTGTTGCCATGGCAACCAGAATTTTTTATGGATTTCAATTCTTTTAGCAATTCTGAAAGGGGGTCACCTAATGAACATTCCTGTCAAGTTTAGTTGAAATTGGCCAAGTAGTTTCGGAGGAGATGTCGTTCAAAGATAGTATTGAGATTCAGTCAAAGTTCTCCTTTTCTGTTGCCATGGCAACCAGAGTTTTTTATGGATTTTAATTCTTTTAGCAATTCTGAAAGGGGGTCACCTAATAGTCTACCTAAATTATAGAACAAGAGCTGTCCGAAGACAGCGCGCTCGACTTTCTAAGTTGCTTAGTATAAAGGGGGCATAACTCCAAATAGAGTGGTCCCAGGGTCATGGGCCCTGATAGTAAGGTAGAGGGTATGATGGTGAATATGTATACCAAGTTTGGGTTGAATCCCTTTGATAGTATGGAAGTTATTGATGTTTGAAAAAACTTTAACCTTGGTTGCAACGCCAACGCCGACGCCAACGCCGACGCCCGGGTGACAGTATAAGCTCTCATTTTCTTCGAAAAGTCGAGCTAAAAAAGGCTCTAGAAAACACTTTTGTAGGAACTTTTTGTTAATGCTCGACATCCATGCCTAAATGAAACTTTGATATGTAAGGAAGATAACTAGGGGGGATGTCACCCTATAGAGGTCATTTTAAGGTCACCACGAGGTCAAAGGTCAACTAGGTGCAAAAATCCATGGTAAAGCATGAAAATCCGCTATAACTCACTTAGTTCTGGGTGTAGACTAACAATATTGGTATCAAAATGAAGCTGAGACATTTATCTTCATTTCACAATATAGATATGCAAATCAGCTAATTTGCATATGCATAATTTTGAAGAATTAATTGGAAATTTTGATGAATTTTTGGGTCATTTTTTAAGAATATAGTTAGAAAATGAACTGTAGCTCGCATAGATGGTGCTGTACATTCACGTATTGGTACCAAAATAAAGCCTAGACATGTATCCTCAAGTTGCGGTATGAAAATTAGATGAATTGCATATGTACAATTTTTGATTAATTTTCTAATTAATTGATATAGCCCACCTAAATCTGACCCAAAATATGACTTGTGTAGGAACCTTTTATTAATGCTCCACTTATATGTTTGATATGCTATTTAGGGTATAAGCAATCAACCTAGGGTGGATGTATCATTTTGAAAGGCCTTTTAAGGTCGTAACGAGGTCAAAGGTCATAACGAGGTCAAAGGTCAAATGAGTGCAATTTCAGGTATATGCCTTTTACAAAGCTACTTTTATTGCATTTCGAATATAATGTTTAAGCTCAAACCACTTGTAGTTGTATTATATATGTCTGAGTTTGAAATAATGCTGATTTAGACTAATTTCTGTACTTTTTGTGGTGTTTGTGTTAATAATAAACACAAAATTCGTCCTGTTTTAATGCATTTTTTGTAAAATATATTGAAATGTAAAGAAAAGTCATTGAACCGCTCAAAATGATGTTTTATGTTGAAACAATCGCCCAAAATTACTGGCAAATATAAAATGCATATTTAGCACATCACATATAATTTGGTAATTTTATAGTGTCTTAAGAAATTTATATAAACATTTGTGCTACTTTATTTGTGTACAACGAGTAATTTGTAATTGAGAGTACTCGCGAAAAAATGTAGACATCGCCAAAACACAGATGTACAAAATGATTCAGCAACAATCCTGTGTTTCTTGTTTTCTATAATTATATCCAAACATAATTTGGTGTGACATTCAATCCATGAAATGTCACACAATGTTATGTTTTGCGACGATTATATAAGGCAGCGGAACATGTGTCTTTGTGTGTCTAAGATCTTAAACCGTGATAAAATCTGGACAAATCAGATGTTTAGATTTTTCTTTTCCTTACAGATCTAGTTTAATGTCATTACAACTAATATTGAAAGTCCAAGCGTATTCATAATTGTTGTTAGAACCTGCTACTGATGTAATTACATGTTTTTGACGTATAGGTACATGCTCACTTATTTTCGGGGTAATTTCCTGTAAAAAATTATAAAATTTGATTTCAAGTTTGAATTTTATGAAAGAGTTTTACTTACTTATTTTACTTAACATTTAGGATTTCCACTCTATGTTTACATTCGGACTCGCCTAGACGCTTAATCTAAAAATAGAGCGTCTAGTGATCATGATCACCATGGAGAAACCACGTGTTGATCTAGTCAGTTTTATTTAAGTTGAAACGTTTCCCAACCAAGAAATACAAGATAGGGGTGGTGGTGGGAAACAAGTAAAATAAGTAAGTAAAACTCTTTCATAAAATTCAAACTTGAAATCAAATTTTATAATTTTATTTCATTCGTTTTACTTACTTATTTTACATAACATTTAGGATAGATTTCAAAGCAATGCTTACCTTCTATCCTGGAGGAGAAGTCTTGTATATATTTCTTGGTGTAAGATTCATTTTCATCTTCATCCCAAGCTGTACAATCTATATACATCAGATTCCCTTTAATGTTCATGTATCCCTTCTGTACAGAATACCATTATATACAATAAATGCTACTACTTGTAACACAAAAACAGTCAAATCGCGACTCGCTAAAGTCAAAAACAGCACCCGTTTCAGTGCTTACCTAGCTCTGAGATGACATGTCCCTCAGATAAAACTTTACAAAAGTAGATTCACGACTCCAGTCAGCTGCAGACAGGATTGAACTTAAGGAAGCACCTTTGAATAAGGCATATGAAGTTCCAATTGCTCTAGTACTGTGACCTTTGATTTTTGTCGTATTATCTCCGAGACACATTTTGATAGTCTGCACAATCCAGTTTGAAATGGTTTGAGACGACACTGGCTTGTGTGGCTCATTAAGACTTAGAAAAACACTTAGCTCTTCTGAACCATCTGCCTTCTTTCTAAAAGATTCTGTTTTCATCAGATAATAGTACATACTTCTTTTAGGATCCAATTTCTTATTGTCTTTGAATGTTGGAATAAATATAGAGGTACCATAATGTCCTTCTCTATCTTGTTTGGCTAAACCATGTCTTACAAAAGTCAATCCTTGGCGTTGAACGTTCACAGAACCCTCACCAAGCCGCAGAGCCTGAATGTCGCTACATCTCCTGAAACAGGAAATAGCAACTAAGAACACTGTCTTGAATGTAATGAGTTTCAATGATGCTCTCTTCATTGGCTCAAAAGGTCCTTTCTGCAAAGAAGAAAGAACATGTTCCAAGTTCCATTCCAGCACTAAGTGCCTTTGTGGAGGTCTGGAATTAAAGACACCCTTGATTAGTCTGATTAAATCAGGATGTTGACCTACTTTGAAACCTTCTATTGGCGGTAGGACATTTGACAGCATTGACCTATACCCAGCAATAGTACGATACTGCAAACCCTCATCAAATAAGTCTGAAAGAAAATCTGAAACAAGGGTTAGAGATATGTCATTGGGACCAATTTCCCGTTGACGACACCAGCTACGGAATCTTCAATACTTTGCGTTGTAGTCCCGTTGTGTGATTTTGCGCCAAGAGGCCCTGAGAAGCTTTCGAGACTGTTCCGAAAAGCCTCTATTTTGGAACAATTTGTCGACAGTCTCCATGCCACTAGCTGAAAAATTTGAGGATTTGGATGATAAATCCTTGACAATGGTTGAACCAACAGGTCTGGAATCTGTGGTAACTGTATTGGTATCGCAACAAGAAACTGCAGAAGCTCCGTGTACCAGTGTCTCCGAGGCCATCGCGGTGCTATCAGAATTATCTCGCACTGAAATTGAGACATGTGTTTTAGTACCTTCGGCATCAGACATATTGGGGGATAGGCATACGCAAACATGTTCTCCCAGGTAATAGATAAAGCATCTATTGCAAAAGCTTGATGAGATGGGAACCAAGTGCAGAATACTTCCGTCTGATGGTTTTGTTTTGATGCAAACAGATCCATCAGTGGGTGACCCCAAATTGCAAAAATATTCTGGACTATTTCCCTTTTCAAAGACCACTCTGTTGCTAAAACTTTCTGACGACTCAGCTGGTCTGCTAGCACATTGTCCTTCCCACAAATATGGACTGCTTTTAAAGTCATTTGATTTTGAATGGCAAGATTCCAAATCTCCCAAGTTTTCATGCACAGTTTGCTGGACCGAGTGCCCCCTTGGCGATTGATATACTGGACACAAGTCATATTGTCTGATTTGATTAGAACACATTTCTTGTTTATCTGTGGTAAAAAGTGAGTCATTGTCAGAAGAATGGCCTCCATTTCTAACAGGTTGATATGCCAACTTTGTTGCAGTGTATTCCACTGACCTTGTACAAATTGGTTGTCTAAGTGACCCCCGTTCATGACCTTTGACGCATCTGTTGTGATTGTTACCTCTGTCATAGTTTTTTGGACAGATCGACCCTTGAAAATGTTCGCTCTCTGTCTCCACCACGTCAGATGAGATCTGAGATGTGGAGTACATGGAACCAACTTTTCCAATGGATCCTTTGAGGGTTTCCAAAAACACAGCAGATGTAATTGAATCGGTCGCATGTATAGGCGTGCATTTGGAATCAGTTCTATACAGGACGCCATTAGACCCAGAAGATGCAAAAAGTCTCTGGCTTTGACCGTTAGATGACAAAATGGAATTAGCGCCAACTGTATTTTGGCAAACCTTTCTTCTGTCGGGTAAATTAGCCCTTTCTGAAGGCTGAGTAGAGCCCCTAAATATATCAAGTCCTGACTGGGACATAGGTTTGATTTTTCCAAATTGACCATGAAACCTAGAGAGACCAAAAGATTCAAACATAAACTGCGATCCTGAATTAGAAGACTCTTGTTTTGGTTCAGATTCAACCAATCGTCTAGATATACTGCTAATCTGACGTTTTGAATTCTCAGATGGGCTGCTACCACGGACACCAGCTTTGTGAAAACTCTGGGTGCCGAGGTTGGACCAAAACACATCACTTTCCACTGGAAGCACTGATTTTTGAAACAAAATCTCAGATATTTCCTGTGGCTGTGAAAGATTGGAATGTGTAGATATGCATCTGAAAGATCTATTGTTATTGCCCAATCTTTTGGTTTCAATAGATTTATCACCTTTGATAAAGTGTCCATCTTGAAATGTTTCTTTACTAGATACCTGTTCAGGGGTCTGAGATTTATTACTGGACGCATTTTCCCATTCTTTTTGGGGACCAGAAAAAACGTACTGTAAAAACCGTCCTGAGCATTTTGAACATCCACTTTTTCTATACAATCTTTTTGAAGCAAAGTGTCTATTTCTTGAGAAATTAAATCTTGATCTTTTGCAGGTACAACTGTAGGACGAATTCCAGTTGGTTTTGGAATGCTCATGAACTCCAGTTTGTACCCTTCTTTTATGACGGACAACACCCACTGAACTGATGTTATCTTTTTCCAATTGTCCAGAAATAAAGTCAGGCGACCCCCGACAGGTATCTGTGGAAGCTTTGACAAAATTGAATTTTGTAAATTTCTTACCTTGGAGTCATTTTTTCTTTGGGATACGAAAAGGAGGCACAGTCTGTTCTGTTTTCTCCTTGTTGAAAGTTTTCTCTGGCTGGTAAGTGGACATACTCGCCTTGTTAAAGCCAGACTTGAAATTTGAAGCTGAAAAAGAAGACTTATTTACAAATGAAGAAGTTTTCTGTCTTTTATCTGGCTTGTCATAGTTACTAGGCCAGCTTCGTTTCTTTTCAAACAATTCCGGAACAAGATCGCTCAACTGATCTTTTTTCTCCTTTCTGTCCCTAAGTTTGTCTTCTAATCCCTGCCCAAAAAGGGCCTGACCACTTAAAGGAAGATCGAGCACTTTGACATGAATGTCTTTCAATGTATCTAAGCCTGTGTCTGCAACAACAGCTTTGCGTCTAATAATGTGATGGTACGCTCCAGAACGACCAGTCTGATCCAAGGCTTTGGAAGAAATGTCGAAAAGATCTCTTACTATCTGTATCGACTTGTCAATATTTTGTTCAGGACCACTCAATGTTTTCATCAGAGAACCTAATCCTTGCTGAAGGTATGACAGAGCTAAAATGCCGTAACGACTAGCCATTTGTCCTTGATAGCCCAAAGATTCAATGGATTTAAAGGGTTGAGAAACCAATTGTTTACCTTTACTCCATGTCTTAACTGATTTAGAACCATGTCGCTTCCTAAGCATAGGTTCCACTATATCATCCAATCCTGGCACTTGCACAATGTCCACAGACTGTTGACTAACAGGAAAGTTCAAGCGATATTACTCCTTATAGGCATGTAGCTTGCTAGGCAAATCACAGCGCCACGAGTTTTTCAGAATGTCACTTTGTAAATTGTCCAAAACAATTCCATGTTGAGATTCTGCCTTTTCTGAGGTGTTGAAAATACTGGCTAAATTCGGCCTTTCCTCGTTTAGTCCAAAATGACCGTAAGATTCAAGTTTCCCATTTTTTCCTTTAGAAACGGAGACAGAACTGAAATCTGAATCACCATCGTCACTATCAGAGAACAAATTTCTCACTTCCGAAGACGAAGGATGTAAAGAAAGCTGATCGTCCGGCACATTACACAAGCCGACATTGTCATCAGTTTTCGCGTTTTTAGACTGACGAGCCCGAGTCTCGATGTCTGTGTTGCTATGACCCTGCCCCGAAGGCCGGTCTTGAAGCAAATTAAGAATCGCCGAGAACTTAGCGTCCGTTGCAGACTGCATCTGCGTAAGACGTAATTCCAAGTCCTTCACAGTCGTTCTTCTGCTCTTCTCCGTAACTGGCTCCGAACGAGCCGACGGCGAAGTGGGTGGGCTGGTATGTTCCTCCCGCGAAGCCTTAACAGCCGCTTCAGCCATAATAATGATCAAAAGAATTAAAACTTTATGTTGAAAAATTATTCGTCCGAACGTTTCAAAGCTAAAGTAAAAACTGACTAGATCAACACGTGGTTTCTCCATGGTGATCATGGTCACTAGACGCTCTATTTTTAGATTAAGCGTCTAGGCGAGTCCGAATGTAAACATAGAGTGGAAATCCTAAATGTTAAGTAAAATAAGTAAGTAAAACGAATGAAATAAAATAACTGTATGTAATCAAAATATGGCCTTTAATATTTCTTTGTTCATCATTTCAGCTTTGTCTGACCTGTAATGGCTTCGATTGTGACAGATATAAAACCCCATATCACATAATTTTGTAAAATTAATACTATCACATCAATGACCATATTTTACATACTTTTATGCCGCTGCATGATTATCGATTTATGTCATTTACTTTATGAATCTTGTTTTCTGTTATAACAAGTCTGTAAACGGTTAGACCATATGCTAAAATTCAACTTCTGTAGATCATTAGAGATTTATGCTTGTGAATACTAATGGCCTTTTAAATGAACTGGTATTTCACCAATTCGCAAACAACGTCATAGTTTTAACATCGCTGGTAAAATGCTTTAGAAATCGAAACAAAAGAAGAAAATGCTGATGTCAAAAATTTCTTCTTTTGCCTCAATATTTTCTCTATATGTATTTTGTACATGAATTCTGTCTTTGTAAATACCAACTGTGTCGTTTTTAGCAGCTTTCAAATTAGCCCACCTTTCAATTTCTCCGTTTTGCAAAGGATAAAACCATATCGTCTAGGTCAAAGTCCAGTACACTGACCTTTTATCCAACTGAATGGGTACAGTATGTGGCTTCATAAACACATTCAAACATAAAAACTTGTCCTGAACGGTATCATTTGCAACGAGATGAGCTATACTTTGTTTTGCATCCACATGACATGAGCTGTGTACAAGTTGAAGGAACGGCTGCTTCAAACCTTCGCCATTGTCTTTCCAGCCTCCACACCTTTCAGTATCCTCTGCAGTAAAACTTGGGTTATCTGCTGATATCCCTATCGCTGCCTGTTCGTTACATCTCGCTATGTGTAATTGCAAAGTATCTGTCGTCGGAGGTAGTAGTTCAAGTGCTTTCTTGGCTTTCATAAAGAGTCGATATCTGCAGACAAGAAGATGAAGTATGCAAAGATACAGTTCTATGTTATCAGGATTCCCATCACAGCCTGCAGCTTCTAAGAGTTCTGGACATTCAACATACACTTTACAACAGGACTTCCTAACTTATTCCACTCAAAGACGTTGTATTACAACCTGTCAGCGAAAGGAACCCAACCAGGTTGTGGATGATGTCAGTTCCTAGTTGACTAGTAAAACTGTGTACAAGGAATTAATTCCTTGACTTCTAAAGACGTTCCTGACACCATTCATGTTTCAACACCCAGTGAACAAACATGGTATATAAAAAGCAATAGTACATCCGTGTCTTTACATATCACAAAAATCCTACCATACCATGAATTTGTTTGCACGCTTTGCATGCATAAGGATACGAGTGTCTACATCCTCATGGTCAACACACAAGTGTTTTGTGTCAAAATTATTAGCATTGCATTTTCAGGGTCCTGAAATCCACCAACAGCTACCAAATTAGAGTCATCAAGAAAACATGCAAATCTCGATAAAATTTCATGCCAAGTTTGCCTTGCTCTCATCTAGGGCCATGAACTGTTCCTAGGATTATGATAGTGGGACATCAGGACTGTCAATAGCCTTGCGTAGGCTATAGGACGTCGGTTCCCTGTTTCTTGTGGAAGCCTCTATAGATTTGCTCGCAAAGTAATGACAGAAAACAACATCTCATGAATCGGTTGCAAGAAACCAAACTACACAATACTTTGGTATGTTACATGTGCTATCTGCAATACCAGGCGAATTTATGTTTTTGCACCTAGTTGTCCTTTGACCTTGCGGTGACTGTTATACATTGTAATTCAATCTGATTTTTGAAATACATGTATAACATAATGCTTAATTCTGTTTTTGACAGGATGTATTATGTACAACGTCATTAAATTCTTCCTTGAAGCTTCAAAGCACTGTGGGTACCACATATTCACAAAATTGGTGCTAACAGTCAATTATTAAAAATAATGAATAAAGTTGTGTATATGCAATATTACGCTTATTAGCAAAACTAAACTTATGGATAGATGTCTAGGCTCTACTTTGGTACCCATTTGGTAAATGTACACCACCAACCCATTGAGCTTAAGCTTATGTTCCACCGATATTTGAAACTCTGTAGTTTGATAGTCGGTGTTCTGAAATATGAACTGCCACCTGTGTCCGTGTCATCGGCAGATTCGACAAGAAGAATGTGCAGCACTGCTAAATCCCAAATAATGCATGTTTTGACAGCCGATCTGCAAAAACTAACAATTTTCACAAAAACGACTTGTGTGTTGACCATGAGGAGGCAGACACCCGTATCGTTATACACGCGTAGAGTGCGAACATGGTACGGTAGGATTTTTGTGATATGTAAAGACACAGATGTAATATTGCTCTTTATATACCATGTTGGTTCACTGGATGTTGAAACATGGATGGTGTCAGGAACGTCTAATTCTTGGAAATACTTGTATGTACACAGTTTTTTTAGGAAACTTGGAAATGCCGTCATTCACAACCTGCGTGGGTTCCATTCGCTGACAGGTTGTGATACAACGTCGTCATTGGGTGGAATAAGTTAAGAAATCCTGCTGGAAAGTGTATGGTGAATGTCCGGATCTGTTAAAAGCTGTTGGTCAGGAAACCTGGGAATATAGAACAGTTTCTTTGCAGACTTTGTGAGTCTTCCGAGGAAGTTCATGATTCAGACATTGCTGTCTGCAGGTATCAACTCTTTACGAAAGCCAAGATAGCACTTGATCTACCAGCGCCGACCACACATAGCGAGATGTAACAAACATGCAATGATATAGATATCAGCAGATAACCCAACTTTCACTTGAGAGGATACTGAAGGGTGTGCCACTGTGCAGGCTGAAAAGACGATGGCGAATGTTTGAAGCCTGTATGGATGAGATTGGCCGCTGCTCCCCCTCCCCACACACACACACACACACACACGAGCTTGTACACAGCTCATATCACGCGGATGCAAAACAAAGTGCAGCTCATCTCGTTGCAAATGCTACCATTCAGGACAAGTTTGCATGTTTGGATATGCTTGTGAAGCCACAGACTGCACCAATCCCACTGGATTAAAGGTCATTGTACTGGACATTGACCAAGAAGATAATTATGGTTTAATCCTTTGCCAAACGGAGAGATTGAAAGGTTGGCCAATTTGAAAGCTGCTACAGACAAAACAGTTGGTGTTAACAAAGATAGGAATCGTGTATGATATAGTAGAAAAATATTGAGGCATAAGAGGAAAATGCTTACAAGCATTTACTTTTTTGGTTTCGATGATTTCTTAAATCATTTTACCCACAATGTCAAAATCATATCTTGTTTTCGAATGGGTTAAATACCAGTCTACTTAAGCCAATAATTGCATCAGCTGCAGGTTTTTATGACCGTTGTATGCTTGAACTTTAAATAATAGTTGTAATGACATTGAACTAGATCTGTTAGGAAATGGAAAATCTAAACATCTGATTTGTCCAGATTTTATCACAGTTTAAGATCTTAGACACACAAAGACACATGTTCCGCCGCCTTATATAATCGTTGCAAAACATATCATTGTGTGGCATTTCATGGATTGAATGCCACACCAGATTATGTTTGGATAATTATAGTACAAACAAGGAACGCAGGATTGTTGCTGAATCGTTTTGTACATCAGTGTTTTGGTGATATCTTCATTTTTTCACGAGTTCTCTGAATTACAAATTACATTGTACTCGTTACATACACATAAAGAAGCACAAATGTTTATATTTCTATAGACACTATAAAATTACTAAATTATATGTGATGTGCTAAATCTGCATTTTATATTTGCCAGTAATTTTGGTTGATTGTTTCAACATAAAACAACATTTTGAGCGGTTCAATTACTTTTCTTTACATTTCAAAAATATAGTTTTACAAAAAATGCACTAAAACAGGACAAATTTTGTGTTTATTATTAACACAAACACCACAAAAAGTACAGAAATTAGTCTAAATCAGCATTATTTCAAACTCAGACATATATAATACAACTACAAGTGGTTTGAGCTTAAACATTATATTCGAAATGCAATAAAAGTAGCTTTGTAAAAGGCATATACCTGAAATTGCACTCATTTGACCTTTGACCTCGTTATGACCTTTGACCTCGTTACGACCTTAAAAGGCCTTTCAAAATGATACATCCACCCTAGGTTGATTGCTTATACCCTAAATAGCATATCAAACATATAGGTGGAGCATTAATAAAAGGTTCCTACACAAGTCATATTTTGGGTCAGATTTAGGTGGGCTATATTAATTAATCAGAAAATTAATTAAAAATTGTACATATGCAATTCAGCTAATTTTCATACCGCAACTTGAGGATACATGTCCAGGCTTTATTTTGGTACCAATACGTGAATGTACAGCACCAACTATGCGAGCTACAGCTCATTTTCTAACTATATTCTTAAACAAGAGCTGTCACTGTAAGATGACAATGCCCCCGACACCGCTTTGATCGTCATAAGGTCAAGGTCATCCAGGGGTCAAGGTCACCAAAGTATGTGCCTACAGAAAGGTAATGTACCAAGGAATGTTGTGGTAAAGTATGAAGCGAATATGTTAAGTAATAAGGAAGTTATGGCCAATGTTAAAGTTTTTGGACGGAATGACGGACGGACGGACGGACGGACGGACGGACGGACGGACGGACGGACGGACGGACGGACGGACAAGTCAAATTTATGATTCCTCCCGATCGGGGGCATAAAAATGACCCCAAAAATCATCAAAAATTCCAATTAATTCTTCAAAATTATGCATATGCAAATTAGCTGATTTGCATATCTATATTGTGAAATGAAGATAAATGTCTCAGCTTCATTTTGATACCAATATTGTTAGTCTACACACAGAATTAAGCGAGTTATTGCGGATTTTCATGCTTTACCATGGATTTTTGCACCTAGTTGACCTTTGACCTCGTGGTGACCTTAAAATGACCTCTATAGGGTGACATCCCCCCTAGTTATCTTCCTTACATATCAAAGTTTCATTTAGGCATGGATGTCAAGCATTAACAAAAAGTTCCTACACAAGTCACATTTTGGGTAAGATTTAGGTAGACTATAAGGAACATTCCTGCCAAGTTTTATTGAAATTGGCCCAATAGTTTAGGAGGAGATGTTGTTCAAAGATAGTATTGAGATTCAGTCAAATTTCTCCTTTTCTGTTGCCATGGCAACCAGAGTTTTTCATGGATTTCAATTCTTTTAGCAATTCTGAAAGGGGGTCACCTAAGAAACATTCCTGCCAAGTTTGGTTGAAATTGGCCAAGTAGTTTCGGAGGAGATGTCATTTAAAGAAATTGTTGACGGACGACGCACGACGGACGGACGCCGGACAAAAGGTGATCACAATAGCTCACTTGAGCTTGTGCTCAGGTGAGCTAAAAATAACCTTCATTAGCACAATATAACTGATGACTAAATAAAGATTGAGTGATTCCCTTGATTTTTCCTAGACGGGGTAATTATGTCCCCCTGGTTTTTAAATGTTTATAGTAACAGTATGTCTGTTTGTAACTTAAGTGTGTCAATTTGCGCATGTTTATGTTATGTGCCGGGGAAAACCAAGAGATTACCTTTATTTGCTAGAGCCTGTTTCTTTCTCTGTTTCCTATCTTTAGCCATCTTTATCCTCCTCTCACTAGCTTGTCGTTTCTTAAAATCCAAAGTTATTTTTCATTGGACAAGAATTGATTGCGAAGATTAACCTACATTAGCGCAATATAACCGCAATATTACCTTTATTTGCGAGAGCCTGTTTTTTCTTCTGCTTTCTATCTTTAGCGATCTTAATTCTCCTCTCACGAGCCTGTTGTAGTTTCTTCACATCGAGCTGTAACTGTAGTTTTTCGGCTGCATCTAATTCTAGTTCAGAGTCTGTATCCCTGTCAGACACTTCTGAATCTGTAGACCAGCTTGAATCACTATTAGTCGTGTCTATGAAGAAAATAGAAAAAATATTGTCCCTTTTCAACAAAAACCTCATAACTGCAGCTTGTTTTAAGCTGCAGTTACAAGGTTTTTGTTGAAAATAGAAAAGAACATTGTCCCTTTTCAACAAAAACCTCATAACTGCAGCTTGTTTTAAGCTGCAAATACAAGGTTTTAGTTGAAAAGCCATGATATGCAGTGTAGTAACCAGCCCATTAAACCCTTTCTCAAATGACAAAATTTTAGAACAATTACTAAAGACCACTTAATTTATGTTCAAAAAGATTGGATTTGTGTACATTGTAACTTAGAAAACATCGAGACAAATGGAGAAAATGCTGATTATCCGCATTTTCTTCTTTTGTCTCAATGTTTTCCCACACCTTTTCAGTAAGTGGCATCAAAACTCTTGTGAGTCTGTTGTAGTTTCTTTACATAAAGCTGTAACTGTTGTTTTTCTTCTTCGTTCAATTCTAGTTAAGAGTCTGTATCCCTGTCAGAAACTTCTGAATCTGTAGACCAGCTTGAGTCACTATTAGTCGTGTCTATGAAGTAAATAGAAAAGAATATTGTCGCTTTTCAACAAAAACCTCGTAACTGCAGCTTGTTTTAAGCTGCAGTTACAAGGTTTTTGTTGAAAAGCCATGATATGCGGTGTTGTCTCCAGCCCATTAAATCCTATCTCAAACAGCAAAATTTTAGACCAGTTGCTACAGACCACCAAAATTTATGTTAAAAAAGATAGGATTTATGTACATTGTGGCCTAGAAAATATTGAGTCAAAAGAAGAAAATGCTGATAATCAGCATTTTCTTCTTTTGCCTCAATGTTTTCCCAAGCCTTTTCAGTAAGAGACGTCAAAACTCTTGCGAGCCTGTTGTAATTTCTTCACATCAAGCTGTAACTGTAGTTTTTCGGCTGCATTCAATTCTAGTTCAGAGTCTGTATCCCTGTCAGAAACTTCTGAATCTGTAGACCAGCTTGAGTCACTGTTAGTCGTATCTATGAAGTAAATAGAAAAGAACATTGTCCCTTTTCAACAAAAACCTTGTAACTGCAGCTTGTTTTAAGCTGCAGTTACAAGGTTTTTGTTGAAAATAGAAAAGAACATTGTCCCTTTGCAACAAAAACCTCGTAACTGCGGCTTGTTTTAGGCTGCAGTTACAAGGTTTTTGTTGAAAAGCCATGATATGCGGTGTAGTAACCAGCCCATTAAACCCTTTCTGAAACAGATAAATTTTAGACCAGTTCTTACAGACCACTAAATTTATGTTCAAAAAGATTGGATTTGTGTACATTGCAGCCTAGAAAATATTGAGTCAAAAGGAGAAAATGCTGATTATCAGCATTTTTTCTTTTGTCTCAATGTTTTCCCCACGCCTTTTCGGCTAGGAGCGTCAATACTCTCGCGAGCCTGTTGTAGTTTCTTTACATCGAGCTGTAACTGTAGTTTTTCGGCTGCATCCAATTCTAGTTCAGAGTCTGTATCCCTGTCAGAAACTTCTGAATCTGTAGACCAGCTTGAGTCACTGTTGGTCGTGTCTATGAAGTAAATAGAAAAGAATATTGTCCCTTTTCAACAAAAACCTCATAACTGCAGCTTGTTTTAAGCTGCAGTTACAAGGTTTTTGTTGCAAAGCCATGATATGCAGTGTTGTCTCCAGCCCATTAAACCCTTTCTCAAACGGCAAAATTTTAGACCAGTTACTAAAGACCATTTAATTTATGCTAAAAAGATTGAATTTGTGTCCTCTGTAGCCTAGAAAATATTGAGGCAAAAGAAGAAAATGCTGATTATCAGCATTTTCTCCTTTTCTCTCAATGTTTTCCCAAGCCTTTTCAGTAAGTGGCATCAAAACTCTTGCGAGCCTGTTGTAGTTTCTTTACATCAAGCTGTAACTGTAGTTTTTCGGCTGCATTCAATTCAAGTTCAGAGTCTGTATCCCTGTCAGACACTTCTGAATCTGTAGACCAGCTTGAGTCACTATTAGTAGTGTCTATGAACAAAATAGAAAAGAACATTGTCCTTTTCAACAAAAACCTCATAACTGCAGCTTGTTTTAAGCTGCAGTTACAAGGTTTTTGTTGAAAATAGAAAAGAACATTGTCCCTTTTCAACAAAAACCTCGTAACTGCAGCTTGTTTTAAGCTGCAGTTACAAGGTTTTTGTTGAAAAGCCATGATATGTGGTGTAGCAACCAGCTCATTAAACCCTTTCTCAAACAGCAAAATTTTAGACCAGTTCTTACAGACCACTAAATTTATGTTCAAAAAGATTGAATTTGTGTACATTGCAGCCTAGAAAATATCGAGACAAAAGGAGAAAATGCTGATTATCAGCATTTTCTTCTTTTGTCTCAATGTTTTCCCAAGTCTTTTCAGTTAGACATCAAAACTCTTGCATGCCTGTTGTAGTTTCTTTACATCAAGCTGTAACTGTAGTTTTTCGGCTGCATTCAATTCAAGTTCAGAGTCTGTATCCCTGTCAGACACCTCTGAATCTGTAGACCAGCTTGAGTCACTGTTAGTCGTGTCTATGAAAAAAATAGAAAAGAACATTGTCCCTTTTCAACAAAAACCTCATAACTGCAGCTTGTTTTAGGCTGCAGTTACAAGGTTTTTGTTGAAAAGCCATGATATGCGGTGTAGTAACCAGCCCATTAAACCCTTTCTCAAACAGCAACATTTTAGACCAGTTAATACAGACCACAAAATGAATGCTAAAAAGATTGGATTTGTGTACATTGTAGATCTAGCATAGAAAATATTGAAGCAAAAGAAGAAAATACTGATTATCAGCATTTTCTTCTTTTGTCTCAATGTTTTCCCAAGTCTTTTCAGTAAGAGACATCAATACTCTCACGAGCTTGTTGTAGTTTCTTTACATCAAGCTGTAACTGTAGTTTTTCGGCTGCATCCAATTCTAGTTCAGAGTCTGTATCCCTGTCAGAAACTTCTGAATCTGTAGACCAGCTTGAGTCACTGTTAGTCGTGTCTTTGAAGAAAATAGATAAGAACATTGTCGCTTTTCCATAAAAACCTCGTAACTGCAGCTTGTTTTAACCCTTTCCCAAACAGCAAAATTTTAGGGTGATCCACTTTAAAAACTGCCACAAATGACAAAATGGAAGTTATTAAAGATAGAATTTGAGTAAAATATGGCATAGAAAATATTGAGACAAAAGGAGAAACTGCTGTTTATCAGCAGTTTCTTCTTTTGTTTCAATGTTTTCCCAAGCCTTTTGTATTGGGGACGTCAAAACCAGGTCTTGTTTGGATAAGGGTTAAGCTGCAGTTACAAGGTTTTTGTTGAAAAGCCATGATATGCGGTGTAGTAACCAGCCCATTAAACCCTTTCTCAAACAGCAAAATTTTAGACCAATTACTAAAGACCACTTAATTCATGCTAAAAAGATTGAATTTGTGTCCTCTGTAGCCTAGAAAATATTGAGTCAAAAGGAGAAAATGCTGATTATCAGCATTTTCTTCTTTTGTCTCAATGTTTTCCCAAGCCATTTCAGTAAGTGGCATCAAAACTCTCACGAGCCTGTTGTAGTTTCTTTACATCAAGCTGTAACTGTAGTTTTTCGGCTTCATCCAATTCTAGTTCAGAGTCTGTATCCCTGTCAGAAACTTCTGAATCTGTAGACCAGCTTGAGTCACTGTTAGTTGTGTCTATGAAGAAAATAGAAAAGAACATTGTCCCTTTTCAACAAAAACCTCATAACTGCAGCTTGTTTTAAGCTGCAGTTACAAGGTTTTTGTTGAAAAGCAATGATATGCAGTGTTGTCTCCAGCCGATTAAACCCTTTCTCAAACGTCAAAATTTTAGACCAGTTCTTACAGACCACTAAATGTATGTTCAAAAGATTGGATTTGTGAACATTGCAGCCTAGAAAATATCGAGACAAATGGAGAAAATGCTGATTATCAGCATTTTCTTCTTTTGTCTCAATGTTTTCCCACGCCTTTTCAGTAAGTGGCATCAAAACTCTCACGAGCCTGTTGTAGTTTCTTCACATCAAGCTGTAACTGTAGTTTCTTTTCTTCATCCAATTCTAGTTCAGAATCTGTATCCCTGTCAGAAACTTCTGAATCTGTAGACCAGCTTGAGTCACTGTTAGTCGTATCTATGAAGAAAATAGAAAAGAATATGCAAAATTAAAGAGCAATATTTTAAACCAGTACAATTCAGTTTACAACGAACCACAAAATGAAATGCTTGGATTTGATTTGTGCACACTGCAGCCTAGAAAAAAATATTGAGGCAAAAGGAGAAAATGCTGATTATCAGCATTTTCTTCTTTTGTCTCAATGTTTTCCCACGCCTTTTCGGCTAGGAGCGTCAATACTCTCACGAGCCTGTTGTAGTTTCTTTACATCAAGCTGTAACTGTAGTTTTTCTTCTTCATCCAATTCTAGTTCAGAGTCTGTATCCCTGTCAGAAACTTCTGAATCTGTAGACCAGCTTGAGTCACTGTTAGTCGTGTCTTTGAAGAAAATAGAAAAGAACATTGTCCCTTTTCAACAAAAACCTCATAATTGCAGCTTGTTTTAGGCTGCAGTTACAAGGTTTTTGTTGAAAAGCCATGATATGCGGTGTAGTAACCAGCCCATTAAACCCTTTCTCAAACAGCAAAATTTTAGACCAGTTGCTACAGACCACTAAATTCATGTTCAAAAAGATTGGATTTGTATACATTGCAGCCTAGAAAATATTGAGTCAAAAGGAGAAAATGCTGATTATCAGCATTTTCTTCTTTTATCTCAATGTTTTCCCACGCCTTTTCGGCTAGAAGCGTCAATACTCTCGCATGCTTGTTGTAGTTTCTTCACATCCCGTTGTGACTGTTGTTTCTCGGCTTCATTCAATTCTAGTTCTGAGTCTGTATCCCTGTCAGAGACATCCGAGTCAGTCGACCAGCTCAAGCTGATTATCAGCATTTTCTTCTTTTGTCTCAATGTTTTCCCACGCCTTTTCGGCTAGGAGCGTCAATACTCTTGCGAGCCTGTTGTAGTTTCTTTACATCAAGCTGTAACTGTAGATTTTCGGCTGCATCCAATTCTAGTTCAGAGTCTGTATCCCTGTCAGAAACTTCTGAATCTGTAGACCAGCTTGAGTCACTGTTAGTCGTGTCTATGAGTAAAATAGAAAAGAACATTGTCCCTTTTCAACAAAAACCTCGTAACTGCAGCTTGTTTTAAGCTGCAGTTACAAGGTTTTTGTTAAAAAGCCATGATATGCGCAGGGATAATTCTGGCTCTGAAATTGCTTGAGAGAAAATGTCTCATTTAGACAAAATTTATGAGAGAAAATGAATTTTCAGCGAGAGATTTCACTAAATTTCTTACTGTTTTACATTTTTCTGTGAGATTTTTCTCCCATTGAGCAAATTTGATTGAGATTTTTGGCAGAGAAATGAGAGAATTTGCACAAATCTCGCCCCAAAATTATCCCTGTATGCGGTGTAGTAACCAGCCCATTAAACCCTTTCTCAAACAGCAAAATTTTAGACCAGTTACTACAGACCACTTAATTTTATGCTAAAAAGATTGAATTTGTGTACATTGCAGCCTAGAAAATATCGAGACAAAAGGAGAAAATGCTGATTATCAGCATTTTCTTTCTTCTTTTGTCTCAATGTTTTCCAAAGCCTTTTCGGTAAGTGGCATCAAAACTCTCACGAGCCTGTTGTAGTTTCTTTACATCAAGCTTTAACTGTAGTTTTTCGGCTTCATTCAATTCTAGTTCAGAATCTGTATCCCTGTCAGAAACTTCTGAATCTGTAGACCAGCTTGAGTCACTGTTAGTCGTATCTATGAAGAAAATAGAAAAGAAAATTGTCGCTTTTCAACAAAAACCTCGTAACTTCAGCTTGTTTTAAGCTGCAGTTACAAGGTTTTTGTTGAAAAGCCATGACATGCGGTGTAGTAACCAGCCCATTAACCCTTTCCCAAACAAGACCTGATTTTGACGTCCCTAATTGAAAAGGCTTGGGAAAATATTGAAACAAAAGAAGAAACTGCTGATAACCAGCAGTTTCTCCTTTTGTCTCAATATTTTCTATGCCATATTTCACTCAAATTCTATCTTTAATAACACCAATAATGTCATTTGTGGCAGTTTTTGAAGTGGATAAACCTAAAATTTTGTCATTTGGGAAAGGGTTAAACCCTTTCTCAAACAGCAAAACAGCTGATTATCAGCATTTTCTTCTTTTATCTCAATGTTTTTCCAAGTATTTTCAGTAAGTGGCATCAAAACTCTTGCGAGCCTGTTGTAGTTTCTTCACATCAAGCTTTAACTGTAGTTTTTCGGCTTCATTCAATTCTAGTTCAGAATCTGTATCCGTGTTAGAAACCGCTGAATCTGTAGACCAGCTTGAGTCACTATTAGTCGTGTCTACAGAGAGAATAGAAAAAAACATTGTCCCTTTTCAACAAAAACCTCATAACTGCAGCTTGTTTTAAGCTACAGTTACAAGGTTTTTGTTGAAAAGCCATGATGTGCGGTGTTGTCTCCAGCCCATTAAACCCTTAATCAAACGGCAAAATTTTAGACCAGTTACTACAGACCACTTAATTTATGTTCAAAAAGATTGAATTTTTGTCCTCTGTAGCCTAGAAAATATTGAGGCAAAAGAAGAAAATGCTGATTATCAGCATTTTCTTCTTTTGTCTCAATGTTTTCCCACGCCTTTTCAGTTAGACATCAAAACTCTTGCATGCTTGTTGTAATTTCTTCACAAGCTGTAACTGTGGTTTTTCTCCTGCATCCAATTCTAGCTCAGAGTCTGTATCCGTGTCAGAGACATCTGAATCTGTAGACCAGCTTGAGTCACTGTTGGTTGTGTCTACATAAATGAAGAAAATAGAAAATTTAACCCATTACCCGGTGGCAAAATTTTAGACTGATCCAAATTCAAAGATGATGCAGACAATAATTTCAAGTGACTGAAATCTTTAAGTTTTTTTTTTTTGGTATTTCTGGGTAGAAAACATTGTGGGAATGAAGAAATTGCTTGTCACAAGCAATTTATTCATTTTCCACAGTATTTTCCCAATCCTTATCTATTAGAAGTCTCAATTGATTGATTGAATTATTGGAGATTAACTCTGTTTTCAACTGCCATGGTCATATCGCGGTGGCTGGAGCACCTAACCATGGATTCCTGTTGTTTCTCATACTAGTACTACCATAAAACCCTAACCAAGCCTCCAGCTGCTCGCCTACAAAGGTTAACAATATCAAACTATTGATTGGTGACATTTTTGTCAGAAAGGATATTTGTCGCGACCAGGGATCAAACCCAAAACCCAGGGTTTCCATTGACATTCAAATCTGGGGGTACAAACCATACTTTTACAGCATGCTTGTACCCTCTCTAGTAGAGACAAAGAAGGATTCCTGCAAAAACTGGGGGTACAAGATTCATTTTGGGGGGTAAAAAATCCTCATTTGGAGGTTTTTGGACACCCTGCAACATGCTGATCTAGAAACATAGTAGCAATAATGCTTCAACCAAATTACCAGATGGCAAAAGTTTGGTCTTGTCACAATAAATTCTTCATATTACCACAATCTAATTGTTTTCCATAGCCTTTTCTTGTGGGGGCTGTGAAAGCGTGTCATTAACCCTTTCCCAAACAAGACCTGGTTTTGACGTCCCAAATAGAAAAGGTTTGGGAAAACATTGAAACAAAAGAAGAAACTGCTGATAACCAGCAGTTTCTCCTTTTGTCTCAATATTTTCTATGCCATATTTTACACAAATTCTATCTTAAACTTTAATAACTTCCATTTTGTCATTTTTGGCAGTTTTCGAAGTGGATCACCCTACAATTTTGCCGTTTGGGAAAGCGTTAAATGTCATAATGTGGGAATGAGGATATCAGTGTCAAAAGTTCTATACATCATATGACTAAAAGATTTATTTGATTGGTCGGTCAATCATTGTCAAATAACTTCTAAACTGAATAAATAAATGTGTTTACCCATGATTGCAGACACTGCTTCTGTTATTTTCATTCTCCGTGACTCTTTTCCTGTCCGTGCTGGGTACACTTTTCTCTGTGTAGAATCAGACGCATTATAGTGGGATTTATCCTGGTATGATTTCTCCATCGAACCATTCTTTTTTACTGAATGTTTGTGGTTATGTTTGTCCAAACCCTGACCTATGAACACAAGTAGAATTATGTAACCATTGTCCTTGAAATGTGCACCATATTAAAGTTTGTTTCGTTAGATAACCTTAAGGTGGTCCAATTTGAAAGCTGTTGCAGACCAAAGAATGAATGTAACTAAAGGTAAAAGTTGTGAATAGTTGTGAAACAGAAGCCCTAAAATTTTGTCATTGGGGTATGTTAATTACCTGTGAGAGGAGACTTATTTGTGCTGACTTTCTGTCCATCTCTTGTCCCTTTCTCTTTACCATGTGTCTGTTTGTTCTCTTTGTCCCCCGGTGAAGATCCACCAGAATTTGGCTTGCCCTCTGTATGCTTCTGTAAAATTGAAAAAGAATTAGCAAGAAACTGGAAAAGGGACCTTTTGACTTAATCCTTTCCCAAACAAGGCCTTGTTTTGACGTGTCAAATGGAAAAGGCCTGGGAAAACATTGAGACAAAAGAAGAAAATGCTGATGATCAGCATTTTCTCCTTTTGCCTTAATATTTTCTTGGCTATAATGTATACAAATATATCATTCATTACTTTTAAATTTGTCGTCTGCAGCAGCTTTCAAATTGGACCACCATTAGATGTTGCCGTTCGGGAAAGGGTTAAGAGACAAACATGGCTCAAGATCAGCCTGTGAAGAAATGGAATGTAGCCTAACAGACCAACACTGTAACGTGACAAGCAATTTCTTCATTTCCCACAATGTTATCTACCAAGAAAAATTAAACAAGATTGTGTTTTCATGGAGTAAAGGCCAATGTCAGGGTTCTCCACAGAATAATTTGAAGCCGTAGTGGCAAATTTTTAGTATTGGTAAATCTTGAAATGCATTGTGTTCACGCAAACGCTTGGGAATAAATACATAATGAGAAAAGAAGAAATTGCTCAATTTGAGCAATTTCTTCTTTTCCCATAATGTTTTTATACAGAATTATTACATTTAATGTCATAAGAATGCGTTATTTATCACTTTTTGACTACAAATCACTCTATTTGGTGACCTTTTTTGAGGAAATTAAGCTGTGGGGTACTTGTGAAGCTGTAGTGGCATTACAACGATTGACATGAAGCTGTAGTGGGGCCGATACAGCTTATTGGGCTGGGGAGAACACTGAATGTTAAGTTTTTAAACAGACACGAGTAAAACAATGCCCTTGATCCTTCCATACAGGGGCATAAAAATGTTAAATTTCAAGCACTTGGAAGTGTTGACTGCATCATCTTTGAATTCAACTTCTAAATTTTTTCCGTCCAGTAACAGGTTGACTTGACAGAACTATTTTTTACCTTTTGCTTGTCTGCATGATAACTAACGAAGGCGTATACAAGGTCATTAATCTTTGACTTCTCCTCAGCTGATATGTCTCTTCCTATAAAGCTCTTATATTTCACACGAACATCCTTCTTTGTAATTACTCTGTAAGTAGAAATATTATTATCATAAAGAAAACATTGGCGTCAGAACAGCTTGAAAATGAACAAAAAGTTGTTAACTTAAAACAGTTCTAGCTTTTTTCATAGTGACTGAAACAGATAAAGTCTAGATTTAACGCTTTTTAGGTTTTTTAAGCCTTTCCCAATTTAGGCTAAAACGCCGCTATTTTTGCCAATGTCACTCTCCCAGAGCCTCAAATAAAAATGCCCGATAGCTCAGTCGGTAACAGCGGAGTCTCTTATGGGTCGCAAGTTTGACAACTTAGCCCTATGTTGTTGTTTTTTTTCACATAGATGATTCATACCCCGTCCAATTGGTGAGAGACAACAGACTTTTTGTCAAATGTCAGACTGGAGCTTGGCAAGTATCCATAGAGTCAGTCAGCATGACGTCATAGCCTCACTTTCATTTTTTCATCGAGGGTACTACCTCGGTCTTTATCATTACAGGATACCATTTTTGAGGCAGAATATTTAAAAAATCCATTGTTAAAATTCATAAACAAAACTCTTTCTTTAAAGAATGTGATTTAAACTTTCTAACTACCAACGCATTATTAATAATCAGGCGTAGTAGTCGAGATATTAATGCTGAAAGTTGGTAATGCTTTAACGAAACAGACCAAAGCTTTCACCTCCACCGAATGAGTGCAGGTCTGCACTTTATGACTGACGACATTTTTGATTGGCTGAAGGGATTGTGTTGACTGAATCAATTCTGACATTTGACAAAAAGTCACTTGTCTCTCACCAATGGGTGTGAATCATCTATGTGAGAGAGCAGCTGGAGGCTCAGATCATTGGATATGTGTATTGATACTGGTGAGATAAATACCAGGAATCCACAGTTAGGTGCTCCAGCTGCCGCAATATGATCATAGCAGTTGAAAACGGAGTAATAGAACCCCAATAAATTAAACAAAAACAAAATGTCTAGCAAGACCCCTGCAACATTGGACAAATTTTGGGAAATCTAACCAACCTGGCCAACTGCGTTGTGGCCAAGGTCTACACTGTCCCTCATCATAGATTAATTAATAAATTGGAAGGATATGGAATTACTGGAAATATCCTTGGGTGGATCCAAGATTTTTTTAATGGTAGAATGCAAAGAGTGGTTCTAAACGGCTGTAACTCAACTTTCAGGGAAGTTACAAGTGGTATCCCACAAGGTAGTGTACTAGGTCCAATATTATTCACAATTTTTATTAATGACTTACCAGACAACCTATTAAATGTAACTAAACTTTTTGCTGATGACACCAAAATTTATTCACAAATCAATAATCAAGTTGATCACAACAATCTTCAAAATGACCTTGACAAACTTGAAACATGGTCAACTAAATGGCAATTGCATTTTAACCAAGATAAATGCAAACACATCCACATTGGAAAAAAGGATGTCACAAACACGGATCCTTATAAACTTTTGAATAAAGACATTTCAAAAGAAACATGTGAAAAAGATCTTGGAATCTTTGTAGACAACAAATTAATCTTCAGAGAACATATAGACGCAAAAATAAACAAGAGGGCCAAGATGGCCCTGGATCGCTCACCTGATAGAAGTTTGAAACTTTCTCCATGCAGAACAAGATCCACCTTTTACATGACCTAGGTATCTCTAAGACAAGAACACGAAACTTAAGAAGTGAGAATATGATCCAATTGAAAACAGCATTCTTAATCTTTAATGATCAATATTTGAGGCTGTTAAAGTGAAAACCAAGTCGATAAAAAAAACCACATCAATTTTGTCATAATCCAGGGCACATAACTCTGTTCTGATAAAGATATTCTCATCAACCTTATGTCCAAGTTGTTTTTTTGATTGGTCAATATTTATTGCTGTTTGAGTGAAATTAAAAACGAAATCGGCAATTTTGTCACCATCAAGGGCACACAACTCTGGTTTTTCTAGTCCGATCAATATGGAAAATGGAATCATATAAGATCTCATGGTCACCAACATTGTGACCAAGTTGTGTCTTGATTGGTCAATATTTGTGTTTTTTAGAGTGAAAATAAAGTCGAAAACGGCAATTTTGTTAAATTCAAGGGCCAATAACTCTAGTTTTCTGGTCGGATCAAGCTGAAAATTTAAGTCATTCAGCATCTTATGGTTACCAACATTGTTGCCAAGTTTTGTCTTGATTGGTCAATAAATGTAGATGCTAAAGTGTAAACAAAGTCAAAAACGGCAAATTTGTCAAATTCAAGGGCACATAACTCCACACTTCCTACTTCGATGACACTGAAAATCGAACTCATTCATTATTGTATGGTTACCAACATTCTATCCAAGTTTTGTCTTGATTGGTCAATATTTGTAGATGCTAGAGTGGTAACAAAGTCGAAACTAGCTATTTTTGATATTCAAGGGCACATAACTCCGGACTTCCTGATCAGATCTGACCCAAAATCAATCTCGTCCAAGAGCTTATTGTCATACATGTTTTGACCAAGTTTGGTCAAGATTGGTCAATATTTGTAGGTGCTAGAGTGGTAACAAAGTCAAAACTAGCAATTTTTGACATTCAAGGGCACATAACTCCGGACTTCCTGATCCGATCTGACCCAAAATCGAACTCATCCAAGAGCTTATTGTCATACATGTTTTGACCAAGTTTGGTTAAGATTGATCAATATTTGTAGATGCTAGAGTGGTAACAAAGTCAAAACTAGCCATTTTTGACGTTCAAGGGCACATAACTCTGGACTTCCTAGTCGGATCTGACTCAAAATCAAACTCATCCGAGAACTTATGGTCATACATGTTTTGACCAAGTTTGGTTAAGATTTGTCAATATTTGTGGGTGCTAGAGTGGTAACAACAAAATGTGAACAGACGGACGGACGGACAGACGGACGGACGGACAGACAGACAGACGGACGCCGACGGACAAAAAGCGACCACAATAGCTCACATTGAGCACTTCGTGCTCAGGTGAGCTAAAAAGGCAAATCAAATGATTGGTCTTATCAAAAGAAGCTTTTCAGTTATGGATAAAAATATGTTCCTAACACTATACAAAAGCCTGGTTAGACCTCATTTAGAGTATGGTAGCTGTGTCTGGTCAACAATGTACAAAACAGAAAAAATCAAGCTGGAAAATATACAAAGGCAAGCAACCAAACTCGTTCCTGAATTGAAAGATAGAACCTATTCAGAAAGACTAAAAGCATTAGGGTTACCATCTTTAGAATACAGAAGGTTAAGAGCTGACATGATTCAAACTTTTAAAATATCAAAAGACTTTGACAAAGTTGATAAAGCAAAAATTTTTCAAGAAAATAAGAGCAGAACTAGGGGTCATAAACACAAATTATTCAAACCAATGTGCAAAACAAACCTGCGAAAAAATTCATTCTCTGTACGAGTTATCACACCTTGGAATAGTTTGCCTGAGGAGCTAGTAAATTAAAAAAAATGTAAATAGTTTTAAAAGTCATTTAAATAAAGTATGGAAAAATCTTCCCATTAAATTCTATCCCGAGTGTTACGGACCGGAAGCGGACATTCAGGGATTGAGAAGATTTAGAAGGGTCGAAGAGTCTACGGACTAAAACAGGTAAAAGGTAAGGTAAAAGGTATACTGACATTCACAACAAAGATTAAAATATGTCAGGGCTTATGAATAGGACTACCAAGGCCTCTAGATATTTGGACTAGATCCAATTAGGTATCAATTACCAACACTATTAAACATGGGACAGATGGACAACAGTATTTGGATTCTGACAGGAAATATAGCTGGTATGGTGTTTAGAAAATGGATGAGTTAAAATGAATGAATTCTTGCGTTTTCGTGTTTTGTTTGTTTTCCATTTTTCGACGAAGAAAGAAATGTTGATTGAAAACAGAGGGAGAACCAGTCCCATAACCATTTCAGTTATTTGAATTTCGTGTCCCTGTGTTGTACCTAAGATCTGCTGATTCAAGAAGGTCGGACACAAAGGTTTCCATTGTCGACAACAGAGGGTTTTTAAAGAGCAACCCGCGTTGACGTGAAAAAAATAAAATACGGAAGTGCTATTTGATTTGTGCTGGTACTCTGCTCTCTTCTAAAAATCGATAAGAGCAGGGAACCATTTTTTCGTCCTACGAATTTTCGTTCCACAATGTGAAATCCGGCTTGACAGCCGAAAAAGAGAAGAAATATGGGAATTCCGACGCTTTTACTAGGCAGTCTCTTTTATACATCCGCTAATCTTTTGATAAGAAGATTATTGAAATTATATACGGGATTGCAGAATGCAGATATATTCCTGATTACAGAAAAGTAAGATTTCTATGCATCTTTCGCACCACTCAATTTTCGTTCTTTCACACCGCTAAAATCATTTCCATGGTGACGTCACAGAAAGTGATTTTGTGCGGTGAATTTTAAACCAGCACACGATCTTATAACTAAAAAAGGGGTATTTGACCTTGTCTCTTTAAAGTGAATGATAATAAACATATAATCCAATGACTTGTCTGACACATAGGTACTTGACACTATATGTCTATTTTCACTATATGTCTGTATAGAACACTATAAAGAGTAACTCTATTTAGTGTTCTATATAGACATATAGTGAATATAGACATATAGTGTCAAATACCTGTGGTCTGACACACAGGCGTCCGTAATTTGAGCCTTGGCACCATCTAGACTATTCTTTATCACAAGGCATTTTTCTACGTTCAATCTGATCGTCGCCCCTCTCTCACAAAATACGGTGGAACTTTTTCAAATTAACAGATAATCTGTCCAATCTTTCGTTAACTGATAAAGATAAAGAATAGTCTAGATGGTGCCAAGGCTCAAATTACGGACGCCTGTGGTCTGACAGTGACACTAAAAAATTGTATCAAATCAGAGCCACAGAATAGGTACTGGTAGTGAAGGCTTTTCAAAATATAATGTTCATCAAGTTAAACCCTATGTTGTCTAGCCGAGATGATTCAAATGAGTACCCCAAACATAGGTTTTTGATTTCAAATAACAATTTTAGAATGTCCTAGAATTGTTTTTATTTAAATCCATTTGTATCATAAATTTATTTCAAGTGTCATTGAGAGTGACACCTGCCAATAATACCCGAAAGGGGAGTTAGGCAGTATATGTAAGATAGCGTGAGACCATTTATATTTAACTAAATATTAAGTATCCATACAATAGAATTTGGGCACTGCTAGCAGCTAGGATGAAGATTCTAAAACCCTTAAAGTGACATTTCACATTTATTTCATTTTTTAAAAGTAGGCCCTATTAGTCCATTTGAAATTTTCGGAACCTTGCAATGTCGAGTACAATGAAGTTTTATTTTTTCTTTGCATTGTATAGGTGTTCTAGAGCAGATCTAGCTTGGTTGCCAGAATGGCAACCTTGGGCAACTCCCACAATTCGCAAAAATTCAAGATGGCGGCCAAACGCAGCTGGAAAAATAAACTTTTTGTCAAATTGTCCAACAAAGATGCAAAAAATGTCTATTTTGGGGTTTTTGTGTATGCTGAATTCAAATCTGATGATAAACATAGCATTTGTATATCAGAAAAGTAATAAGTTAGAGATGGCTACTGGATGCCATCTTGAAAATCACATTTTTTCTAGTACGTTAGTTTTTTATACGGTCTTTAAAAGGCACCTTTTCAGAATACTTTGTAAACCAAATTTACTTTACTTCTCATTTCTTCACATTATCATTTCTTCTTTTCTTTTTTATATCAACCTTGTACAAATAAAATTCGGAAATGGATGCTACATGCCTTATTGAAAATAATTATTGGTTGAAATACTGGTACAAATTGCTGCCAAATTTCGATATTTATGTGTTATTAAATCTCTTTACTTATTTTTAACACATTTGGACTAAATTTGGATATTACATAATAATTTTTATTATTTCGTTACTGTTCTCATACAAATGATAGTAACAGATATGGCAACCAGTTGCCATCTTGGCATAAAGAGCAATCTTTCAGACAGTTTTTCAAAGTAGGACATCAAATGCCTAAAAATCTGCTCTTTTCGCCAACAATGATATAATATCAATTAACCTGTGTTAATTTCTTCAATTTAAAGACTCTAACAGTTTTGTTTATAAGTGTACTTAGTGGAAAATTCAAATAACATATTGTTAGGTGCTGTTTTTGGTATTGTTATCTAGGTTTGAAGTTTTTTGCTTTGGAAAATCAGATTCTGATACACAATTATGTATAGGACTAGACATGGATGAATATATAGAATGTAATACATAGGCTACCAGTTGCCATTATTATTGTTAAACGAAGGCGATGTCTTTGCTGTAGGCTTGAGGTATGTCTGTATGTATCTGAGATTTTATTCAATTATGGCCCCCAGTTACCATGTTGAAATGTAAAGTTTCAGCTGTTGATAAACATCTTTGGCATTTTGTAATATTTCAGTTTCGGTACAGTTCTAGGCATTTTATCTACATAATTACATAAATTATATAAATTCGTGGATAATATATAGAAATTAAAGGTGACTGTCATGCTAGAAGAAAACGTATCATTAAAAGTGTTCCAATATTTATATTTTTGAAATTATTTTCCTTGTGAATATCTTAAGGAGTCGTAATAGATCAATCGTGATTGATGGGCTAAAATTCCTTTGGGAGCTGATCTTTTAAGCTTTCATACCTTTACAATTCAAAATTTATGAAGAAAAACCACAAATGATCATGGTAAAAACAATTCAACTCTTTGAGTTCCACGCATAATGTAATGCTTAGTCTTGTCATACTACAGCCATGAACGATTTTAACAACAACAGGAAGCAGTATAGTCATGGATGTATCTTCATGAACAGCAACTGTAGCCCTTAAGATAGCTCCAATAGCATGAAGTAGATGTGCATGTACATAATTGCAAGAAAGTTGTCCCATTCTGTTTCAACTTATTTACCCGAATAACGATTCTAAAAGGATACATGTTCTGACAAAGACTGATCATGAGCGCTTTAAAGAGACAATTATACTAATTTGAGTGATCTTGCATTTTGAAAAGTTTAAAATATACACAATATATTTAAGACAAGGTGGGATTTTAGCATATTAATATTTCATTTTGAGAAATCAATGTAAATTGGATATGCACGAAATACATTCATGTCATTTAAAAGACTTTCTGACCAAGCCATTCCTTAAGATGGGTCTGTAAAGAAGAATAAGAATCATTACCAATTTACATGATTTAATGAGAGAACTGCGTATCATTCCGTTAGTTATACCCCCCCACAACGAAGTTATGGGGGGGGGGGGGGGGGGTATACTGGAATCAGGTTGTCCGTCCGTCCGTCTGTCCGTCCGTCCGTGGACATAAGTTTGTGTCCTCTTCTTCTCCCACAGTTTTTGACCAATTTTGCTGAAATTTTATCAGGTTGTTTCCTATCATATGAAGTTGTGCACCTGCAATTTTCATCTTGATCAAGTCATTAATTTCAGAGTTATGCCACTTTGAAATTTTTAGGGGGGGGGGGGGGGGGGGGAGTAGTCAAAATTTGAAATTTCGTTTCCGTGCTCTAACTCTTGACCATTTGACCTAGGGTCATGAAACTTTACACAGTTGTTGCCCATGACCCAAGGAGGTGCCCTATCGTTTTTGGGTCACAAAGGCCAAGGTCACAATTGGACTTTGTTTAAAATCGGTTTACGTGCTCTAAGTCAAGAACCTTTTGAACTATATCACTTTTTCAGTGACAAGGCCCTAGTGGGAGGGGGGGGGGGGGGGGGGGGGTATTCGTCCGCTTTGCGATAGTTCTAGTTTCAATTTGTTGTTGTTTTCTTCTTGCTGATAAACGGTATATCTTGTTCAAACGAATCATTAAAACTTAGCCTATCGCATAAAGACTGTAAATATACAAAATTCATAGGTGATGTACAAAATGGGCCTTAAAACAATGATAGTATAGATTTAGATCAATTCTCGCAATAACTGAAGTGACATTGTATGTGCAATGAATGTACTGTTTAAATTCAAACATTACTGAAGAAATTTTCTGAAACATGGTGTCCGACAAAAGAAAAATACTTTTGGAAAATTATTAAAAAGTCATACTAGTAAAATATACTAACACATTTGATGTGATTTGAAAGGCAAAAACCATTCAGAATCAGATGCAGAAGAGCCTAAGAATCATAGAATGTAAAATCATTCAATTTTAATCAAGTTGAATTGTATCTTGCAATTTCTGTTCTATTCCCAATAAATGTGAATGGACACCATACCATTAGTATTCTATATAAGGTATCCCGATACAATGAAAAAAAATGGGCAGGGTTTCTCTGTGAATTCATATAGATGTCTTGTAGGTAGGGAAACATTTGCATACTCTTTCTTTTAAAATCAATGTTTTTGGTGGTATCTTACCCAGGTTATCAAATGCTTGTTCATTTCAACTTTCTTAATTTATTGTTTTTGTCTTTTTCATCGAGTAAAGTTTCTTGTAAACGGTATATCTTCAAGACCAACTATGAACCGGTACTAACAGTTTAATCAAACATGACTGTTTTTGTTTATTTTTTAAAAAATATTCTATTAATCCAGTATATTGTAATGGTGCAGAATGATCACATTACATGGTATCTACATCCAATGTTGACTACATAATAATTCCTCTTAAGTTACACACATTTTGTAGATCGGATCTGTGTGTAAGATTAGGGCCTAACATGTAAGAAATTTCTGCTTTACGAGCCAACATTCTATTTGCGATTTGGGTGATGTTTACATTCTATATTTGGATGTAGATCATGGGATCATTTCTTCAAAATTAGGAAGAAGCCACAGGAATTAATGATATAAATTCATAATGGTACTTCAACCCACGCTGGCATCTTTTATTATTCAATGTCAGAACTGTGTATACCATTACACAGAGGTGATGATCGTCTGTTGAAATAATAAAACTGTTTCAATCATATCGTCTGTAAAAGTTTCGAAAATGCTCCAAGACTCTCAGATTTATAAAAATGTTTACAATAGAAAATATAACGTTTTGAAGAAATCTGGGATTTGTAAGACTTGAAATTTCCAAAATAAAGTACAAGATAATTATTTCCCTTTATAATGTTTATTACCAGTATTTGTTGTCACTTTCATTATGCCATCTGGTGGCCACTTCCCTAATGAAAAACACTTTAGATCAATGTAAAATCCAAATAAATATAAAAACGTATTATTAAATCAATAGAGGGAATGATACACAAATATCACATATTAGCCGAATTTTCTACAAGTAGAAATAAATTGTTGTAAGTGAATTAAGCCAGCTATCATTTTCAATATGACGCCTGGCGGCCATGTCGGAATTTTATGTACACCAGATAAATCAAAAATCGAATTTAAGAAATAAAGTGGATTTACCTTATCAAGTGTGTCTTAATACATGAGTTCTATTATATGGGCCATGTAAAATAAGGTAGAAAAATGTGATTTTCAAGATGGCGTCCGGCAGCCATCTCTATTTTAGTATATTTGTGTTATCCAAATCTTATATTCATCAATGGATTTGGATTCAGCACACCACAGAACCCCTAAATAAGCATTTTTCGCGTCAATTTAGGACAATTTGACAAAAAGTTGATTTTTACAGCTGCATTTGGCGGCCATCTTGGATTTTTGCGAATTGTGGGAGTTGCCCAAGGTTGCCATTCTGGCAACCAAGCTAGATCTGCTCTAGAGCACCTATACAATGCAAAGAAAAAATAAAACTTCATTGTACTCGACATTGCAAGGTTATCATATAGGGCATATAGCAGCGTCAAATGGACTATATGTCTTGATGCAAATATTGGTTATTCAAATGCATAGAAATGCTATCAGTTTTTTGAAGTTGTTATTTATATGCAAAAAATACACCTTCAAAGTTGAGACAGAAATGACAAATTCTATATAAATCTGAACTCAGTTGTCCACAACAATTTGTTTAATTTTAGCACAAAGATATATATTTCTCGTAAACGATGCAATATTTTGGCTCGAAATTTTCAGAATTTTCATAAGAAAACATGCTCTTTCAGTTTCAGATAGAATAAAAGTAAAATTTATACATAAAAATAATTCTGAAATGTCACTTTAAAGGCTTTCCTGAAACAAGAAGACTATGACTAGCCCAAAGTGTTTAGGGAGTAATCAATTGCATGTATATATCCTTCTTCAATAAATTGCAATGTGTACATTTTAGCTAAGGAAACACTTAGAGAAAAAGAGAAGTTGCTTTGCTATCAAACCCAGTCAATTTAAGTGAACCAGGGCTTGTTTTTCTTTATTGGTTCAACATTGTCATCACAATGATCACATCCTCTGACAAATCTGTGTTGTATGGTGTGACAAAGCTAGAGACTTTTTAAAATACAATATATCACAAACAATAGTTCATCAAACCCTATATATTGTGGGTACTTATTAGAATCGTCTCATCAATGCTTTTACTCCCTCTTATTATGATCTGTTGCTCTTTATATAATTCTGTTATTTCAGATTAGTGTCCTCGGTCCATGCACTTATAACAACAACAGTGGGACTCATTATTGTTTCAAACTGCTCAAAAGATATTATGAATGACAGGTAGGACTGAAACGGTAGCCTACAATATTTCTACCTGTGCACCCATAGATCTAACAAATGGACAATTCATGAATTTAGATGGCGGAATCCAGTTATAGTATAGGAGCATTCCACCAATGAGAACATGCAGGGGAGTTGACTCGATCGAGTCAACTCACCTTCATTTTCCCATTAGTGGATTCAACTTCAGTCCTGAGTGTATAATGTGATCATTGACAATATTTTTATCATTGTACAACTTTTTGACTGTCTAGGTTTGTTAAATTATTTCAATACAAGTAAAAAATCAATAGGTAAAAAGTGATAAATTTGTACCGGAGTACTGGCAATTTTGGAGCCTACCCATGGGAACCTGCGTACTCGTTTCAACCCTAATGACAGGTAACTTATTTTCCATGAAATTGATTCCATGTCTTGCTGAATAATGTAGGAAGTATTGATTGAGGACATAGTTATGTACAGGCTGATTTTGTCCTTTTTTGCCAAAGTTTACGCAACCAGAATATCAACCCATTGCTGCTCAGCGACGCCTTTTTACTCCCTCACAAGAAAAAGCTTTAGAAAACATTGTGGAAAATGAAGAAATTACTTGTCACAAGCAGTTTCTTCATTTTCCACAATGTTTTCTAATAAAAAAAAATAGAAATTTTTTCAACAAATTATCAACTTGAAATTGTTGTCTGCAACACCTTTCAATTACGACCAGTCCAAAATTTTGCTGTCTGATAATGAGTTAAGGGACTAAATGTGAACGTTGATAATTTTCTTCTTGTCAGAAATCCACATTGGTTTAACAAATCAGGATTTACAGAGCTGAACTCAGACAGATCTAAAATGTTTTCAAGAATTTTTTCCGATTGACATAGGATTTGAGACAAGATTATTTTATGCTTTAGATAGTGCAAGACCTAATAAGAATCCTCTAATTCATGTTGCTCTCTTGCAGTTCAAAGCCTAACCTTTTACCACACAATGACTTTTTTTGACTACAAGATAATGGCTTCAGAAAACTTTGTTGAAAATGATGAAACTCCCTCTATGTTTTCTACCCAGATCTACAAAAA
Organism: Fragum sueziense; assembly: GCA_963680895.1. NCBI lineage: Eukaryota > Metazoa > Mollusca > Bivalvia > Cardiida > Cardiidae > Fragum > Fragum sueziense. Next base: position 12,911,131 of record OY804603.1, on the reverse strand, counting down.
ATGTGAAATTTCATTCACTTGTGTAGATGTCATCTTTGAATTTCAATCAGTAAATTTTTGCCATGTCATAATGGACTAATAAATAAATGTAAGACAGACAACATACATCTTGACAAGGCTGCAAAGGCTGATCAGTGTTTCTTTGCTGACTCAATTGAAATAATAATTTAGAACCCTTCCTAAATATCCCATCTCAAATCAAGAATCACAACCCATCATTAACTACAGAACACTTAGTGCATCTTTTTGTGTCATCTGTAGCTATCCCTTGTCAATTTCCGTTGCCTTGGATGACACCCAGAAATTGACGAGAGTATCTCTCGTTAATCTCTGTTGTCACAGATGAGACCCAAAGATGCAAAAGTGTTTGGTATCTAATGATTGGTTTTAATCCTTAACTCTTGATTTATTTCAGACATTGGCTGACAAACAAATTTGCTTGGTTTGGAATACCCTATTTTTTCTATGATGTTTGGGCCATGTACATGACACATTTTTACGCGAAGGAAGACAGATTTAGAACGATGGCGAGAAAACGAAAACTTGTCCACTTTTTGAAACACAACTGGGTAATGATGATCCACCACCTGCTTCTACCCAGTATATTCTTTCCTGTTGTTGTGGTAAGATTTTATTGAAGCTGTGAAAAAACTAAGTTATAAATAAGGAGGAGGAATCTTTGACGACTTTAACCAGACTTACTTTGTTTGTGTCAAATTGTTTGTAAACGCTTCAGGACTAAAGCATCATACAAAAATCTAGATTTCAAAACTTACTTAATTGATGACCCTAAGGTAAATTTCTAAGGGGTCACTTGATTTCAAATTGCGACAACAAAACCTGATTTGTGCATCATGGAAAACCCTGCTTTAACCATTCCCAAACGGGACAATTTTAAGGTTTTCCAATTTTAACCCTTTCCCAAATGACAAAATTCATTTAAAAAGCTAATGCAGCCAACAAAATATATGTTGAAATTCCGAAAAAGACTGGTTTTGTGTAACATATAGCATAGAAAACGTTGAGGTAAAAGGAGAAACTGCTGGTCATCAGAAGGAGAAACTGCTGGTCATCAGCAGTTTCTTCTTTTATCTCAATGTTTTCCCAAGCCATTTATATTATGGACGTCAAAACCAGGTCTTTTTTGGGAAAGGATTAAAGCTGCTGCAGGTGACAAATTTGATGTAAATAAAAAAGGATTTGTGTACAATTAAGCAATTGAAAGAAAATATTGAGGCAAAAAGGAAAAATGCTGGGTAAAGATGATCAGTTGTCTGCTTCTTCCCAGTATCTTCTTTCCTGTTGTGGTGGTAAATTGGATATTTTAACCCATTACAACCAGAGATTTTCAAGCCATTGTGGGAAAAGGAGTCTGGCCAAATTTGGGAATTTTTAACACACAAAATAGCTCATTTTAGAAAAAAAAAGTAGGCAAAAAAACTCTTTTTTTTTCAATAATGAAAATAAACATTTTTAAGTAGATTGGGAAGGTAGAAGAATTTTTTTTTGGAACACAGTGGTTTGCTTTGGGATTGACCATGGTTTTGGGTGGTGCAGAAAGCATAGGAAAAACCCCTGACCAAACAATGATTCTTTTCAACTCCCCACAAGATAATAGCATTGGAAATGAAGATATTGCTTGTGACAGGTTTTGAAAACCTTGCTGAAAAATAACAAAATGCAGATGATCAGCATATTCTGATCTTTCTTTCAAGGTTTTCATTGCAATGCTTATTTAAATACCTAGTGATAGGGAACAATTTTATGAAGTAAACCGTGATATAATTTTGGACAAACAATAGTATTTCGTCATTGTTGTTCTAAAACCTTGTAGCTACTGCTTGATGTATACTGTGTTCTAACAACACCTAAAATTTATCAATATAATATTAAACCCATGTAAACCCAGTCTATTTTTAGCACAAATTCATGCCTATTTCTTTTTTCAGTTATTCCGCCGTGACAGGGGAGATTACTTTGTCGCAATGTTTTACACTTGTGAGATTGTCATTCCTTTTATCGCAATCAGATTTATTCTTGCTCAAGTAAGTGATTAAACCATTACCAGATGGCAAAATTTTAATCTGGTAAAAATTCAAAGATTATGCAGACGACATACTAGTATTTGAAAATGTCGTCTGCAACTTTTTTAAGTTTGGAGAAGCTTAAAATCTTGATGTTTGGTAATGGGTTAAATTCCTGCCTCTTTCAATCTCTAAAAAAATTTAAATCATAGAATTTTTAGCTTGACTTTTCGAAGAAAATGAGAGCTTATACTGTCACCCGGGCGTCGGCGTTGGCGTCGGCGTTGCAACAAAGGTTAAAGTTTTTTCAATCATCAATAACTTCCATACTATCAAAGGGATTCAACCCAAACTTGGAACACTTATTCACCATCACACCTTCTACCTTACTATCAGGGCCCATGACCCTGGCTCCACTATATTTGGAGTTATACCCCCTTTATACTAAGCAACTTAGAAAGTCGAGCGCGCTGTCTTCGGACAGCTCTTGTTATATATACGCCAATTATTGACAGTCAATATTTGTCTACATGATCCGCAAAAAGGCCTTTGTTTATGCTTATTTTGATCAGAACTTTATATCAGGCAATTTTGTTTAGACTGGTTCAAATGTAAATGAATATAAAATATTGTAATTACTAGTTGTTATCAATATCAATTTGCACTTCATCCTTTTCTGCCAATAGTTTCTATGCTAGAACATGAATATTTCAAACGTTCATTAACTTTGATTTGGTCATCTAAGATATTTTTGAATTTGGGCAGTCTATAGTACTTGTTGCTGTTTGAGAAAGGCTTAACCCATTCTCATATCAGGGTACCTTTTGATGCCCTCAAGATAAAGGTTTAGGAAAATATTTTGGAAAAAGAAGAAATCACTATTTACAAGCACCCTTTTCATTTCCCACAATGTTTTCTACCAAGAAAGACCAAAAAATGTAGAATTTCATTCTAATTAAATTGTCGTCTGCAACATCTTTGAATTTGGACTATTCTGAAATTTTGCAAGATGGTAATGGATTAAAGATTCCTATTTATTTGTTCCATCTGTCTGTCCGCCTTTCTGTTAGACTGAAACTTACCATGAAGACTAAACATTGGCCATTTAGGGGTTATTTGTGTTTCAAAAACACATCTTGTTCTTTTCTTGCAGTTGAAGCTGAAAGAATCACCGGTCTACATATTCTTTGGATTGCTGATGATTTTTGTATTCTTCGTCACGAGAATCTTGATATTTCCATTCCTGTATTGGATGTACGCGTTACATTCCGGGATAGGATTTCTTGATGTGCCATTTAGAATTCCGTTTAAATGCAATATCGGTTGTTTGTTCATATTATTGCTGCAAGCATACTTTTTGTCACTCATGGTAATAGGTGCAGTGAAAGTGTTTTATAGAATCTATCAGAAGAGGAAAAGGAAGGTAGAAAAACTCAACACTGATTAAAACTTTCCAAAACCACAAAATTTTAGGTTAATACATTTTGAAAGCTGCTGCAGATGATAAGTGAACATCAATAAATACAGGATTTGTGTAAAATATAACCCAGAAAATATTGAGACAAAAGGAAAAAATGCTGATTATCACAGGTGTCGTTTGGGAAAGGATTGACTTTTTCCCAAACCGCAAAATTTTAGGGTAATACGATTTGAAAGCTGCTGCACTGATGACAAAATGGATTTTCATAAAGGGAGGATTTGATATAACGTAGATAATATTGAGACAAAAGGAGAAAATGCTTACTGCCAGCATTTTCTTCTTTGATCTCAATGTTTTCCCAAGCCATTTCTGATTTGAACTTCAGAACCAGGTCTTGTTTCGGAAAGGGTTTGTTCTTATTGTCCAAGGTGTAACCATTTTCCAAACAAGCAAATTCTAGGCTGGTCCAATTTGAAAAGTGTTTAAGGGGGAATGCTCCAGTTTTTCGGAACACTCGGACTTTACTGTAGTAATTTAAATGTTTCGTACCAATATGTTTCGCTACCAGATTTTCAATAATATAACACATAATTACAATTTACCATTTTCGACGGTAAAAGTGTATTTATTATGCGAAACTGATTTTCTCAAGATGGAAATCGAATATTTAGAGCAAGACAGTCGTAAGTGTGTATGCAGTTACCACTGTTTTGCGTCATTTTATTCATGTGTAGCTGATAAAAATTGCCATAATTCACTAATAAGTGCGCTGACCTAAATATTTTCTTTTTGAATTATTACAAGGACATGTTGCTTAATACAATGAGAGAGTTTTATCAAATTCTATTATGTAGAACTTGAAATATTTCCAAAAATATGCAAATTTTGACATAAAACACTCCAGCTTCGTTGATCTAACCGAACACGTGAGCATGCTGTTTTATACATGTACGCATTTATAATAGCACTTATTTTGGGTTTTCTGTTCGTAATAAATGTAAGACGTTACTTTAAATCCGTTTTCGGGACTAAACGAGGAATATACAGCTTTTTATTAGCATTTTAGTGACCTTGGACAGGTGCAAAAATTGTGCATTTTTTCGATGTAGGGTTATGTGATACGAATGCCAATAAAATTCAAACAAGATCGCTGACCACCCATTTTTATTTTATTTTTCAATTGGTAATAACATGTAATTTCAACATACAAAATATGAATAAATTCTATTATTGGGAAAAAAATTAGGAAACTGGAGCATTCCCCCTTAAGATAAGAAAATAATTGAATAAAAAATGTAGATCTATATTGTGTATGTTTTAACATACAACACATTCAAGGAAAATGAGAAAATGCAGATAATCAGCTTTGTCTTTCTTGTCTTTTTTCATAAATCTGTATTACCTGAGACATCAAAGCCTGATGATGTTTGTCACTTACTTGTTCTCTTACATCAAAACGTGATCACTTACGTTACTTATTTTCAAAATCCATTCCAAGAGATTTAACACATTCCCACATATTGACACTTTTTGACGCCTCTCAAGATAAAGGTTACGGAAAACAATTTGGGAAATGTAGGAATTGCTTGTGACCTGCAATTCCATCATTTTCCACAATGTTTTCTTCTCAAAAGACCAAGAAATGTAAATTTCTATTTTACATGATCACACTTTGCCTGTAAAGTTTTGACAAGTTTTGATAAACACATGGTGATACTGCGAGAGCATAATTGCAAAATTATTGTGAATGCATAATGAGACAGAGTTTCATATACAAGGGTGTTACATGTTTTCAAAATGCAATATTTCACTAATTGTTCATCAAACTGTATGTTGTGGGTACTCATACAGATGGTTCAAATGAGTACCCATAACATAAGGTTTGGATTTGAATTAAACCATTCCCACACAGTGACGCCTTTTAGGGCCCCATAAGATAAAGGCTTTGGAAAACATTGTGGAAAAAGCTTTGGAAAACTTTGTGGAAAATGAAGAAATTGCTTGTGACAAGCAATTTCTTCATTTCCCACCATGTTTTCTACCAAGAAATACAAAAAATTGTAAAATTTCATTCACTTGAACCTGTCGTCTGCAACATCTTTGGTATTGGACAAGTGTAAAATTTTGCCATCTGCTAATGGGCAGACAAATTTAGAATGGTTTCATCCCCTTTTATCTGTTGCTGTACATGAGATAGACTTGCGCTAGTTTTGTACTATTTTTATGCCCCTGTATCAAGAGATCGGGGGCATATTGTTTTACTCGTGTCTGTCTGTCCGTCCATCTGTCTGTCTGTCCGAAAACTTAACATTTGCCTTTTCTGCAAAAGTATTTGACATACAAAGCTCAAATTTGGTATGCAACTTCCTTTCAATGATATCTATCTGTTCCATGCAATTTGACCTTTCTCAAGGTCATCACTTAACCCTTATCAACCCTTTACTCTACGAAAACTTAACATTTTACAAAAATGGCCATTTCGGGGGCATTTGTGTTTCACAAACACATCTTGTTTTGCCATACATGTACCTGTTCAGTACTAAAAACGCCTTTCTACCTCCTTTATTATGTTTCTCAAATTGAGCCAGAATCTGGAAAAAGGCCTTGTATCATTTTGGAAAATTGAGTTTTGAGATAAACCTGTTGTTAAATGTAGTCTAAATGGATTCAACCTACTAATTTACTGGTCATAAACAACCTATTGGAGAATACATGTAATTTGGATCTGGATTATAATCAGACTTGTATGTATGCACAGGCTGATCTGGATCCATGTTATTCTCGTATAACTTTTTCCAGATCCTGGCTTAAATTATTTTAGAGAATTTTATATTGTTGCATAATTGTGGTTATGTATGTTTGTGTGAAAAGAATTGTCACTGACATCCGGAAAAGGTCGTTTGCAGTTTTCTAAATCACTTGGGTCTGGATACTTTTGTATCTCAGTGCATGCTGATCAGGATCCATGTTTTGTTCTCAGGTGATTTCTTATGTGATTTTGGGTAATAAATATCTTTTGGTGAACAGTTTGGATCTAGATCAGAGGTTTTGATCCCCCACCAGCGGTATCCAAAATTGGTTTTAAATGCCAAAGAGACGGTTTCTTTACAGATCATGTCTCATATTCATTTATTCAAAATGAAAAACGTCACTATGTAGACGATAAGCAAAATGTTTAATTATGATTTTTGTACACAATTTTGTGCACCTTGATTATTTACGAGTATGTATTTTATTTTTATGACTCGAGTGCTTCTATTTTGTTAATATATATTATTAGATGATTTTGATCTTTGTATGTTTTCACAATAAATAATTTGTATGACACTGAACTGAAGCAATTTTTCTTTTTTGTGTAATATTAATGTTAAGCCATTACCAAACGTCAAAATTTTAGGCTGGACCAAATTCAAAGATGTTGCAGACAACAATATCCAAGTAAATGAAACTACAATTTTTGTTGTTTCTAGGTAGAAAGCATTGTGGAAATTTAAATAATTCCTTGTCACAAGTAATTTCTTCATTTTCCATGATGTTTTCCAAAGCCTATATCTTATGGGGTTAACCTCACAAGAATGGGTCAACCTCTTCCAAGCTGGTCTGAGAAAATTCCTACCATAATAGGGAGCATAGATAAAGATTAGCCATCACCCATTTGGGGTCTAATAAGTGTCACAAATGTTTATCAATTCATTTTAAGCAAAAGATATTTTTGATGTTGAACATCAATTGATAAGGGGTTAACCTTTCCTAAATGGAGAAATTTGGATTTTTTTTTTCCATTTTGAAAGCTACTTTAGACAACAAAATTGATTTCGTATTTCATTACACCAAAAATATTAAGTCAAGAGGAGATAATTCAAATAATCAGCATTTTTAGGGAACCTGAAAGGTCATGGTGACCTATTGCGACCGTGTTTCGCCCGTTGTTCGTCGTGCGTTAACTTTTAACATTTTCGACTTCTTCTTGAGAACTATTGGATGGATTTCAACCAAACTTAGCAGGAAGCATCCCCATGGAAATGGAAATCCGCTTCAGATTCGTACAAATCACGGAGTTATCTTCCCTTGGGGCCCCATAAGGGGCCATAAAGGGAGTAAATAGGGATTAATATCTTAAAAAATCTTCTCGTGAACCGGCTGTAGGATTGGATTCACATTTTGGTATTTAGAGCTTTAGGGCAAGGACTACAAAGTTTGTACAAAAGAAAAAGGTCCGTCAAGAAATGGCTGTGCTGGGGGGGGGGGGGCGTTTTTAGTAAACTTTTAACATTTTCGACATCTTCTTAAGAACCATTGGATGGATTTCAACCAAACGTGGCAGGAAATATCTCCATGCGAAGCTGCTTCAGATTTGTTCAACTCATTGAGTTATCTCCCCTTGGGGCCCCATAAGGGGCCAAAAAGGGGGCAAATAGGGTACATCTTAAGAAATCTTCTTCTCATGAATCGGTAATTGGATTGGATTCACATTTTGGTATTTAGAGTCTTTAGGGCAAGGACTACAAAGTTTGTTATAGAAAAAGAAATCTTTGTAAAAATGACCATGCTGGGGGAGGGAGGGTGGGGGATGGGGGAGAGGTACATTATTAATCTGTAAATTCATGTTTCTTCTGCTCATTTGATTCAGGTGACTGATAAGGCCCTCTGGGCCTCTTGTCTTTTGCTTCAATGTTTTCCCAAACCAATTCCATTAGAAACGTCAGAACCAGGTCTCGTTTGGGAAAAGGTTAAGGTCACTCTGCGAATTTATAGTTTTTCTTCTCCTCTAAATAGGCCAAAAACCACATTAAGATAATAACAAGTGGTGCTTTATCAACTAATTATGACCACTGAGAATTTAAGAGCTGCTTAGACTTTCTCAAGTACAGTCGAGAGGAGAGTGAGAAAAACAGGAAGGGAGAGACATAGTTTGGGAAAAGGGGAGAAAGAATTGGGCAAAGATCTGGGAAAAGGCCCTTATAAATATGAAACGATCCAGATCATTATGCTTTAATGCTGTCTGTGCTTTAGTACCGTCTGGTCAAGACCTGAATTATTGTCTCGCACTTATCGATGGGTAATGAAGACACTTTAAGAGAACAGTATGGGTGTTGATCATGCTGTTTATAGGCACAGGCTGATTTGGATCCTTGCTGCTCTTACCCCTGCGAAAAAGTTCATTCAAGTCCAAGAGCTGTTCTAGAACGTTTAAATTAACGTTCTAGAACAGCTCTTGAACTTAAATGAACTTTTCGCAAGGGTATTTACCATAAGGTACTTTTTTTAGATCCTAACATACTGACATTCTGGTTGGATAAGAGGCTAACAGACAAACAATACAAACACGAAGATGTGACTCGTTCCTATATAAAGACTTTCAAAGAAGTGCAAATATTAACTAAGTACCATTTGAAAATTCTTACAAACCCTTCACGAAATAGAAAGGAATGCTGGCATACAGGTGCAATTACATTAAACCCATTCCCACATGTTGACCCTTTTTGACTTCCTGAAATATAATAGCTTTTGAAAACATTGTGGAAAATGAAGAAATTGCATTTTCAAAATGTTTACATCCCAAAAAATATCAAAACATTTTAAATTTCGTTCTCTTAAAATTGTTGTCTGCAAAATCTTTGAATTTGGATCAATCTAAAATTTCGCCGTTTGTTAATGTGTTAAAGGGAGAGCTTATTCAAGTTTAAAAAATCAGTGGTTATTAACCCTTCTCCATTCGAGAACAGGTGTAAACGTCCCCAATAGAAAGGAATTGGGAAAATTATTAGCCAAAAGAAGAAAGTGCTGATAATCGTCATTTTCTCCTTTTACCTCAATACTTTCTGTGCAATATTCTGTACACCAACTCAAACTTTATCAACATAGTGGTTGTTATCTGCAACAGTTTTCTTATTAGGACACCTTAGATTTTATCGTTTAAACCAAAGATGTTGCAGACGACAATTTCAGGTATATAATTTATGTCGGAGGCCACATTGGAATTTATTTTTTTTGTCTTTTTGGAATATAAAACATTAAAGGAAATGAGGACATTGCTTTTCACGGACAAAATCTTCATTTCTACACAATGTTTTTACCAAAGCCTTTATAACCTTTTAGTAGTCTAATGGAGTCAATGAGTTGGAATGGTTTAAAGAATTTCAGCGATGAATCACAAAATATTCCTCGAGAATCGTTTAAGTTGTTGACGACAAGTGAATGTGAAAACCTTGTACGTTATAAGAGTACAAATATTACCCACTTCAGCTTATCAGCATATCGCTGCTCTTCAACAAAATCCTCGTAACTGCAGCTTAATGCAAGCTGCAGTTACGCCGTTTTTGTTAAAAAGCGACGATATATCTGTCCTCTACAGTGGCTTTCAATATGGAATTATCTAAATTTTTGTCGTTTGGGAAAGAGTTAAACCTTAAGAATTTCAGTGATGATTCACGTAATGCATTCCTGAAGAATTGTTGAAGCTGTTGACAACAAGTGAATGTGAAAATCTTGTACAATATAAGAGTACAATTATTACCCACTTCAGCTTATCAGAATATCGCTACTTTACAACAAAAACATCGTAACTGCAGCTTAATACAAGCTGTAGTTACGATGTTTTTGTAAAAAAGCGACGATATAGAATGCAGTTTTGTATGTGTTCTGTCATGCGATGGAGTGCATTCTTGATAATCTGCGTAGGCATTGGGGCGGGGGGGGGGGGTATGCCACATAATGAGGCTTTTTGACGCCCTGTGAAAAAAGGCTTTGGAAAAAGGCTTTGGAAAACATTGTGGAAATGAAAAAAATTGCTAATAAATGTAAAGCAATTTCTTCATTTCCCACAATGTTTTCTGTCGAAAAAGACCACTTAATTCACTTAAAATTGTCGTCTGCAGCATCTTTCAATTCGGACCAGTCTAGAATTTTGCTGTCTGGTAATGAGACAGAGTTGAGACAGTTCCAAACAGAAAGGTGTTGCAGACGACAAAATAGAGGTTGATATATGGGGAGTAATGTGTAATCTTAAAGCACAGAAAATATTGAGGCAAAATGAGAATATGGCGGTTATCAGCATTTTCTTCGTTTGTCTCAATGTTTTTCCAAACTTTTTTCTTTTATGGACGTTGAAAACAGTTTTTGTTAGTGAAAAGGGCTTGTTATTCTTCTCGTGTATGTATTGAGCAGCCATCGTATTTTCTCACGCAAATGGTATCATTAATTGATGAGCATCTTATCCATTTCCCAAATAAAGAAAACACAAAAATACAAAAAAAGAACTACATCTTTTTCAGCCTATCATAGAAATCATCGAGGGAAATGGAGAACATGCTGATTATAAGCACTTCTTTTCCTCCGAAGGTTTTCTGGACTGACAGCCTGTATGAGCGTCCAAACCAGAACTTGTTTTAGGGAAGCGTTAGCCCATTACCAGACGGACAAGGTTTAGACTTTGTCCAAATTCAATGATGTTGAAGACAACATTTTTTAGGGTTTTCTGAGTAGAAAACATTGTTAGAAAAAAAAGAAATTGCTTTCACAAGCGATTTCTTCATTTCCCAAACTGGTTTCCAAAGCCATTATCTTAAGGTGTGTCAAAATCAGAATTTGTTTTGGAAAGGGTTAACTATATACATGTATACATTTTCGTCCTTTTTAAAAGGACATATTCTACGGATCGATATTGATCAATTGAATAGAAATCAACAGCGCGACCAGATCTAAATGGATAGTGAATAAACTTGAAGAAAGTTGGGTTAAAAAGGTACGTCTCTATTTTATATATCTACATGTATCAAATATCAAGTTATTCTTTTTTTTAAATACCATTAGAAGAGGAGAAAAGTGGGGATTTTTCACTATGAAATCAATTGCTTATACTTAACGTTGCTTGCTCTATGTTTTTCTCGAAGTAGTATCGAACTTAAAACAAGCGTGGACAACATTTTCAAACGCGTCGAAGAATGGGAAAATGTTTCATGTTTTTGTTTTATTGTAAAACATGTATAAAATTGAAAGAAAAAAACTCAATGTGTGGGACAAAGACGATTCTAGAGACAAGCGAAAATGAGTGTGCCTTGTAAAAACCTAAATTCACAGAATTTAATCGCATCAAAAGATTTAGCGATTCTTGGGTTTACAGAAAATCAGCCATTGTTCAACGGCACTAGCAGTTACGCCTATATTTTCAGTAATATCTTAACGTTCATAATTCATTGTCATTCTGCCAAAGTGGAAAGTTTTGGTAACCATAGGTCAAGATCACATTCAAAAATACAGAAGAAAAGAACTAAAGTCGATAACGTTACCAGGAAAGTTTATCTGAATAGATTCATAGCTTAAAGTGACATTTCACATTTATTTCATTTTTTAAAAGTATGTCTTGATGCAAAGATTGTTTATTCTATTGCGTAGAAATACTATCAGTTTTTTTAAGTTGTTATTTATAAGCGAAAAATATTCCTTTAAAGTTGAGACAGAAATGACAAATTCTATATAAATCTGAACTGTTGTCCACAACAATTTGTTTAATTTTAGCACAAAAATGTATATTTCTCGTAAACGGTTACATATTTTGGCTTGAAATTTTCAGAATTTTCATAAGAAAATATGCTCTTTCAGATAAAATGAAAATAAAATTTACGTAAAAATTATTGTGAAATGTCACTTTAATAATAAACCAACATTTCTCCTTTCTCCATCAACATTTTCATTTACTTTGTAAATATATTTAATTTTGTCATCTCAATTTTCAATTTTTCATCTCAATTTTTCAATTTTGACTATAGGCTTAATCATGTCGCATCTTTCGAAGTAATCCTGACGCAATATGACCATAGCAGTTAAAGGGCGACGGTAACAGATGGTCTAATTGCAAAAAATGAAATTTTTTGAAAAAATATGCAAAAGTTTTGTGTTGACAACCTCGGGATGGTTAATACTATGCGATTCAGACAGAGAATGAGCCGAAATTACAAGACAGATAGCTGAATTTAGGGAGAATCCAAACCTAAATTCAACCCCATCACTGATGGGGTTAGAATTATTTTGAAATTGTTGCACATGCGCATACAGCGCGGACCATGATTCAAACGAGATTCATACTTGAATTTCAATATGACGTCATCATGTATGTCGTGACGTCATTTAAGAAAATCGCATGTCCTACTGTTTTGACCTACTTTCGATATCGCTTCATGAATTTGGTATCAAATTGCGAAAAAATGAGTCGTTGCTTCAATAGTTTGTCGTAATCATTTAATCAGGTCATATAAAGCTTAAAAAGTGTACATTTCGTTTGTATTTGACAATTTTTGGGTCCAAATCTGGGAAATAGTAGCTTTAAAAGAGGCGTTAAACCCTTATCAATGAAAATCCGAAGCAAACATTCAATAAATCATATACAGTGAAACGTCCATATTTTATTTCTTATTCAAATATTGATCATTTCTACACGCACTTTTGACATTCTATTCATAAATATCTACATGTCTACTATTTACTTAATATAATATAGCTGCTTTTCAACAAAAACATTGTATCTACTACTTGCTTAAAATTGTAGATACGAGGTTTTTGTTGAAAAGCGATGAAATGAGTATTCTAACATTACACCTTTTTGTATTCACTTGAAAAACGAATTTTCAGTTTGATCTTTTGTAAACGTGTGTAAAATCAGATTTTTTCAATAACTAAAGGTTTGTGGTCTTTTTGTCGAATACGGTTTAGAAACATCTTTAGACTTTTTTTTTTAAAAAAACCTGTTTATTTCGAGTTTTTGATGCTATACAGATTTAACAGTATTTATCACAATAAGCCTGTGCAGTCCACCAAAATGACCCCTATGTTGTAGGATATCAGATAATATCATATAGGGACAAAGAAATTTCTCATGCACGGTTTTACTAGTGTTTAAAGATCGTTAAGTGTAAGAAGTGTACGATGAGAGCTAAAAAGGGAAAAAGAAATTAAGGTAGAGTACCCGTATCGATAATGTGGCCTTTTTGAGATTCATAAAACCTCTGATTTTTTCGGGCGCCGTCGTTACTTATCCGAACTTATTCGGGCGCGGTCGTAATCCTTCGGCGGTGGAAAGGTCCACCGCCGAATGTTTTCGACTTCGCCCGAATAATTCCGACGTCACGCGAATCTCATTAGGGGTATTCTAACTTAAGAAGTAGATATTATGAAAATACCTGGACTTTGCACCCATTCGTCACAACTCGGCTAATTTCGTTAGCTCAACAACATCCGTATGTGTCAGACAATCCAGCATCTTGACACAGGACTGGATGTGATCATACCGCGATTTCCGCGGAGGCAGGGATTGTTGCATTTGGAACACCACGGACAATTCTGTCGAATCATACCTTGGATGTAAGTCGTGGATCTACTTTCAGACTATGAATAGAATAGAATAGAACAACAACAGAAAACGTTTGTCCGTAACTAATGTCGACACTAAAGCAACAATGATACTAAAATGCATTGTAGGCCTATACAGTTCCAGTGTCCTCTCTTTTTAGAACGATTTCATCTTGCAAGTCCCGTAAGTTGCCATGCTTGTTCATTTGGATGATCTTGAAAACTACTTTATGGAGCGCAATAACTTCCGGCCAAGAAATGCGATTTTTTAACATTTCTTCATGCACACACTTCCGAGTCGATGATTCGATCTTTGATGGAATTATCCGAGATGTTCCAAATGGGGTTGTTGCTCTGCTTTAGTACCGCTGTTGGTACGAGTCGGATTCTCATTCATGAGGTCCTGGAATCGATCCCTGTCGATGGCAAATATCGTCGCTTTTCAACAAAAACCTTGTAACTACAGCTTGTTTTAAGCTGCAGTTACGAGGTTTTCGTTGAAAAGCAGCGATATGCTTTATGGTATTTGTCTCCCATTAATGGTTGGGTAACCGTAAATCTATGTGGGGCCCTTGTGGGCGAGTAGTTGTGGGGCTCGAAACGGATGTAGTGGTAGTGCCTGTGAGAGAAACGATAGGAACCTGTGGTAAGGTACTCCTAGTGCTTCGATATCGTAGCCCCAAACTTGATGATGAGTATTGGTTTGTGGCTACGAGTCCACCCTATTCCTAACAAGAATTGTTATCAATTATTTCTTCCAGCGGAAAATTCGAGTCTCGGTAGAATAAAATGGGTGGGTACTCTGCTTCAAAATTGAAATGAACTTTATTTAAAAGTATTTCAACATAAAACTACGCTGGACTGACAGAAAAATAGTTAACCTGTTGTCAGGTAACATTCTTACTACATACTATAGCTTTATTTTGAAGTTTGACTATGCAAAACTTGCTGGAATGAATCATTCCAGCACGTGCTCCATTGCAACGAATAGGAAGGAATTGTAACCGAAACCCAGATCAAAATTCAAAAAGGTTTCGGTTACATTATTGCAAAAAGTGTAAAACAATAGCAGTTGTAAGAGGCGTTAGAGGCGCTTTTAACGGATTACCAGACGATAAAATTTTAGACTTGTCCAAATTCAAAGGTGATGCAGACAACAATATCAAGAACATGGAAATTCACACTTTTTGTGGGTTTTGTTCAGCAAAACATTGTGGAAAATGAATTAAGTTTTCCAACGCCTTTATCTTGTAGGGCGTCAGACGAAAATTTCAAATGAATGAAATTTTAAACTGTTTGGTCTCTTGGGATTGAAAACATTGTAAAAAATGAAGAAATTGCTTGTCACAAGCAATTTCTTCATTTTCCACAATGTTTTCATTCTCTTTTTGTCAAAAGAGTCAAAAGACGTCACTGTGCAGTAAACTAGTGGATTTAAAAAGAAGTAAAACAAACTCTGTATACAAGTTAGACTGTTTCTTTATTTTACAAATTCAATTTATGTTCAAAAGTAATAAATAGGACGAAATTGACAAGAAAAAGTACATAAAACAAGAATAAAAACCCTTATAAAGAAAGTAATA
This sequence comes from Fragum sueziense, assembly GCA_963680895.1. Taxonomy (NCBI): domain Eukaryota; kingdom Metazoa; phylum Mollusca; class Bivalvia; order Cardiida; family Cardiidae; genus Fragum; species Fragum sueziense. The sequence continues at coordinate 12,895,760 of OY804603.1, read as the reverse complement.
TTGTTTCAATAACTGCATAGAGAATCTATACAGACTTTTTACTTTTTGTGACCCACATCCTTTTATTTTACTTTAAAAAATGCTTTCCCTCGTTTGAATAATTCATTTGAAAACAACAATTCATTTCGAATGAGAAGAACGCCATTTTACGTGTTAATAATTCAACCCTTTCCCAAACGACTATAGTTTGCTGTAAGTCTAGAAATTCTCAAATCTTCAAGGGGAAAAAAGTAAATGCTGGTAATCCGCATTCCACCTTTTTCTCTCAAAGATTTTATGCTATAAACAAGAGTTTCTATTTTCTGTAACTTTTTTGTCTTCTTATCCCCCACCCCACCCCAAAATTTGGACTAATCCAAAGTGTGTTGTATGCGAAAGAAATAACACAGAAAACACTTCTTATATCGAAATTCTCTTCCATTTTTTTTTTTTTTTACATTTCTTTGATTGAGAAATGCCTATCGGCCATAACTGAATTTTTGATAAAAATAATCTATATCTTTTAACCCTTCACATACTGTTCACGTCAATTCACTGTTGTTGCAAAAACTTTGGCAGGCAGTAATAGACTAAGATCAGCCTGCACAGACGTGCAGTCTGATCCTAGCCTACACTGCCTGCCTTCTATTCAATTATTGTGGGATAAACTTATCTTAAGTCTCTTTGATTGGCAATTTGTTTGAAACAAAATTTAAAGTCAGCAGGACAATAGTTAAAGGAAAACAATTAAGATTGAAAAACTTAATTATTTTCAGCAAAGTATCTAGAAATAGGGAACGGGAACTGTTTACACGTTCAGATATTTCACCCCTAATTAGACGTCACACGACATCGGAATCTTTCGAGCGTTCCATCGCCGAATGTTTACGACGTCGCCCGAATGATTTCGACGCCTGGTGAATCTCATTATGATTCGAGTATCTTAAATTTTGAATGTACTAGATTGTTGGATTTTGGAATCAGCAGATAATTTTTGTCACAAGAATTTAGTTTCTGTCGGCGATAATTAGCATTCGTCCGACGCTAAAATAATTTCGACCCAAAACGTACACTATAAATGTATATGATATTGAAGTAAACTTGTTGAAACAGAAAATAAGCAAAATGTACAAAAGATTTAACAAATAAAAATAATATCAAACGTTGATATTTTGTTGATACAAATACAATAATATCATAATTATCTAACAAATCTTAACAAACATGAAACATTGAATGTTTGAACCTATATACATTAATGATGTACATCGTTGCTTTTCATCGAAAACCTCGTATCTGCAGCTTCTTTTAAGATGCAGTTACGAGGTTTTTGTTGAAAAGCAGCAACATAACTGCGTTAGTATGAATAGACTATAACAATAACAGGTTTATAAACAATTAATCCTTTCCCAAACAAGACCCAGTTTAGCTTTTCTGGACTTAGAAAGCATTTGGAGAAGAAGAAAACACTGATGACCAGCGCTTTCTCCTTTCCCTCAATTCTTTCCACGCTTTTATATTCAAATATCCCGATTTTCAAAAAAATACATATTTTGGGAAATAGGTTAACCAAATTCTTGTGTCAACGCTGTTATTATGGTTTAGTGGTTCATTCCAGTATTGAGTAAGGCATTTATTTAGACAATTCCCTTCGTTATTATAATGCCTGATTTTGACGCCCTTTTTATTTCAACCTTCGGTAAACATTTGAAGAAAAAAGGAATTCTGAGTACCAACAATTTCTTATTTCCTTAATGTTTCCGTCGTATTTAGTATTATTTTACTAAACAATAACAAAGTTTCATAAACAATACGTCTTATAGCTGACGATAAATGACATGGCAGAGCATCTCATTCGTTTAGCATGGGCTGTTCTGCCAGGTCATTTATCGTGAATTGTATCAATAACTTTTTGCGTCACAATAAGCCATGGTTTCATGCCAACAATTAGGCATTTACTCAAGATACTGTCTTAACAAAGACCAATTTTTATATAGTCTCTTCAATAAGAGATACTCCTCGCTTTAAAAAGTTCCTGCCCCGACTTAATGACTGTACATTTAACTTATTGCACAATATGGTTCTCGCAGAATCAGAGCTCCAACGCTTTATCTTAAAAGATCGTGCAATCTAGACTTAACATGTCTACTTTCCACAATGACAAAATCACAGACTGGTCCAAATACAAACACATATCACATGCGCAGATCCAGACATTTTCCCCCAGAGGGCGGTGGCTTGTTTTCCAGAGAGGGACAGTTTCATTGACGCATGAAATATTTCTTAAAAATCAGTTTGATCTATTTTTTCTTGCAAATTCGAGATTCACAGGGACATCCAGACGTTATATCTAAGTCTCGTTGAACTTCCAAATATCCGAAGTTTTGAAATTCTGTATAATTTAAGGACAGATCCTCCAGTTGTTACTGCGCAACTTACTGCGCATATCCTAAATAACGAAAATAAAGCTGTTTCAGTAATTGGCCTTTTCAGCAAATGTATTTTTTACATTTAGTTAATGTTTGGTTGATAAATGACAAGACCCTTTTCGGTTATTTCAATTTTCTCTGTTTGGTCAATTAAAGTGTAATAGTACTCGGATGGTACATTTCGCTTTCTGTTACGCGTTCAACATGTGGCGTTAGCGATAGGAAACGGAGCAACAAAAGCAAAGTGGTGTTTTTATGAGCTAGTCCGCTTCAGATGCACACAAAAGATGACACTTTTTATTATCTAAAGCTGGTAATAAGGAAGAAAATGGATAAAAGTAGTGACACAATTTCGGACAAAGCTGCAAAAAGTAAACCAAATTTTACTTATAACTAAGAAAAACGCTTGGTTTGATATATTTTTCTTTGTTTGTTCTTGTAGGTATGACCAAGCACTATGTCTATACCAAAAAAGAAAAAAATCTTACCGCTGGAAATATTTTTTATTATCTGAAACGTTGCGAAAAAAGAGCAATTTCAGCTACTTTTGAAAGAATGATTTACTAAAAATTTCAAAATCATCAATAAATTTTCCCAAATTGATACTCATTTAAACAAAATATAACATATTGAACACAATAAAGACTTATTCATGTAATGCTAGTCGTTTCGAACACCTTGTTTGTGGGTATTTAAGTGACACCTCATTTTTGCAATTTTAGACAAGAGTAGTCTCCCTTGAAATCCAATAACTTTTTAATTCGCTTGGTGACCTATAGTTTTTAAGTCATTTTTTTACTTCTTATATATTTAAATATCAGTACAGAAAAAATAAAAAAATCTTACCGTGGGAAATAAATGGAGGATCTGTCCTTAATTCTTTAATTTCTTTTTTAAAACAATTTTTATAGGCCTACTGCCCAATATAATTATTGAATGGGAGACAGGGGAGCAGAAGGAAAATGTTCAGTGAAAAGTTTTCCTTCCTTTTTTGTGATATTTAATGATTTTATCAGAGAATCTGAAGTTCATTATTTTATTCCTTTTGAAAAGTGCGAGACAATATTTTGAAATAAGCGCACGATCTACTGATTGGTATTCCGCAATAATGAAATGGTTGTTAGCATGATTATGTTAACTATAAACGACTATTTTGACGAAAACATATCGCTGCTTTTCAACGAAAACCTCGTAACTGCAGCTTGTTTTAAGCTGCAGTTACGACGTTTTCGTTGGAAAGCGACAATAGGCATGTCTTATTTCGTTCACCTATAAATCTAATTATTGTTTTAGCAAAATGTGTGTCGCACTTTATGTCATACGAGCATTCATTGGACGTCAATATACCGAAATATTTCGATGCTATCTTTTATTTTTTGCATTTTTCGTCCTATTTTTCGTCGATTTGAATCGAAAACCATTTCTGGGCAGCGTGTTAACGATAATCAACAATCAAACATCTGTTCACACATCGTTTGGCATCTTGACTCTCTCTGACGGCTTGATCATCATTTCAACGAACCGAAGCGAGGAGTACGAATGAATAGAATTCCACTGGATCCCGTTTCTAACAAAATAGTTCTGATGGGAACCTTTCGGATAGTACTTCCCGTTTAGGTGACTTTCGAAACAGTCATTAAACCACCAACCACCGCCATAATGTTCCGCGCAGTTGTCATAAAAACGGTTGTCATTGTCATTATCACGTGTGCTAAACGGCATCCCGTCATGCGTCCGCCAGTATGACGTCAGACAGTCTCCTGCGTTGCCACGGTAACCGCTCACGTGGAGTCGGTATTTGTCGTTTTCGTCGGACACTCGGAAACTGTCGTACTCGGCCACGTATTTACTTCCGTTCCATTCTTCCATGTCTATTTTTAGAATGTAGTCCCCTGAAAATGGAAAATAAGAAAAATATTCATGATCGAACTTATTTAAGGTTTTAGCATGAATGTAGTCCGCCCCTATAATGCGATTCATGCGACACCGGCGAAGTCGTAAACATCCCACGGTTGAACGTTCCGGAACCGAATGTTTACACCGTCTCCTGAATACATGAACATGTATATTCGGATGTTTAACGAGAGTTATCGACGTCTTCCGAATAATTTCGACATCGCTAGGATTTCATTAGGACGGGACTACCTTAAAACAAACTGACTGTCGTTTACCCGGTTTGACATAAATTTATGTAACATGCTTTCTCCATGTTGTTGTTTGTACAAAAGTATTCTTCCTAAACTAGACACGCATGTGTGCTCGATCTGGCCGAACCTTAAATTTATTTTGTTATTGAAGAACTCTTTGAATTAAGTTTTTAAATGATTGAAATCAGATGAAAAGATGACACCTTCGTTAAGAAGGGGCCTAGGTTGTAGAGTGATTTGACAAAAAGTCTCATTAGGGGCAGACCACCACAAATTTAAATGATTTAAGTTAGATAAAATCTTCAAATGGCACATAGTTTTGACAAAATGTCTAGAAGTTGTCATTTTCACCCCTCTTGAAAGCGGTTTCGTGTTTATATTTGACAGATTAGCGAGGTTAATATCAAAATAAACAATGGCTAAATACAATCGTTTTATAAAGTGGCCATAAAAGGCTTGAAAATTCAATTTATCTTTACAATGTAAGTGATAAAGCCCTCATTTTACCTTTAGTTTTCGCTTTGTATTTTCGACTTTTTTCTGGATTACATGAACGGATTTTTCACGGGATACATTTTGTAAAGGTTTGCTTCTTTTTCACAATGTTGTCAATTCTTTATTTTTTTAATTTTTTTTTCAATTTTTTCTTTGCCAATGATTAGAATTCTATTTTCTAACCAGACCGTTAAATATATCTGGATGCTTGTACCTAAAAACAATAGTCTAATGAAACAAAGAACAAGTGTGTTTTTTCTATGAATTAGATTATTTCATTTTATATTTTCAAAATTTAAAATAGGCCAACGGCACAAACACATATAAACTAAATAAAATAAAACTAATAATCCCGATAGAGTATATAAAGTACGAAAAGTACTTCATCAATTGCAAATTTCGTGTCGTCTGCATCTAATCAGTATGAAATAGTGCCGTCTGGGAAAGATTTAGTCGGAGAAAATCAGAGAAATCGAGATAGTCGGAAATTTTAGATAACGGATGGAAGATATTTCTGATAGCAAGAAATATTTGGGTTAGGGAAAATCGGTTCCCAAACCTGTTGAAGCGATATTATACATATTACGAGCTGTTATCAACGGCGATATCTTCATACATGATCTTATTTTCCAAAAAATATCTACATTTTCTGTCGAATAAAAATGATATTTAGTTATCCAAAAATTAATAACATTTTACTACACAATCCAGTATTTTGAATTTGCTTGGATGCATTTGCACGTTAACGTGCCAGTTTAACAACACTTGTAATATTTGAATAAAAGTTTATCTGGACTACCTATTGAATATTAAATTTTGTCATAATTTTGCACTATCAATTAAAATCTAAAATTTTTACATATCATATTCTTTGGCAATGTTTGAACATTAATTTTACCCGAACAATGCCTGTTTTCCTTGAAAAACATCTTGGGAATACAATGACATAAATGTTTCTGTGTTGAATCATACATGATACCTGCATTTTCCACGTTTGGTTACATCATTTCTAAATGACACCCGTAACCCTTTTCAATTTAGACCAGTATAAAACTGTGCTGTTTGGGAAAGTTCAAATCCTGATTGATTTTAATTTCAGATTGATACCACTATGATTCGATTTCTTCATGGAACGGAAAAGTTTTGATACGTGATAAGCAGACTAACGTCTATCAATTCAAAATGACGGAACGTGTCAGAAGAAATGCACGTCACCCTATTGCCAAACGTTATCCGACGGATCCACCTCCCCGGATAGAAATGCAGATACGACGTGGTGCTTACGACGCCAGGGACGACGCGTACGCTTACAGTGATGTCGTATGTGACTGTTTCCCGCGCACAAGTACTCACACTATACCGTCCATGTTCTACGACAAGATAGTCTGCCCACATAGCCACAAATCACACATACAGCCCGCACAGGAGCATCAGTTCAACTATCCTTGGACCACGGAGACTGGTGTACGTCGCCGTGACTATGACGAATATAGTGACAGACTCTCCTTAATTTCGGAAGAGGACGATCAGTTACGATTTACGCCACAAAACTCCTCCCGCCGACAGCCGGATGAGCTGTCAATCAACACGGCGCCGCCATATTGGTACACGCGCGGAGTGTATCCCCGAACAGAAAACCCGCCATTTACTGCGCCGGTAAACAATATGGACATCGTGACGGGTACCAGAAAAGCGACGTCAATGAAGGACGTCAGGGATCCCGGATTTAGGACGGATGACGCCGAGATTCAGGGTAGGCGGAATGTCAGTAGATCCGGATACCAACAACATAGTAGACTGTCGAACAGGCAGTTTACGGGGAATTACGTAGATCCTAGTAAGTCTGATAATATCCTGTGTGTTCTCTACGTACACTTAAAAATCATTTTAACCCTTTCTAAAACGAAAATATCTTTGGGCTTTATAAAATAAAAGAGGCTAACCATTTCTTTAAACTGACGTTAATTGTGTTTTGTATACGTTTTAAATAGGCAAATCTAAATTTTTTCATCTTTTGTTTTATAATAAGCATTGTATTTTCGTAACATCCAATAAATTAAACATTTTATAAAAATGATTATTATATTACAGAGAGTGGAAAAGTGTACAAGTACAACGTAAATTATGACGGTACACCAAACCCGGCCGCTAGCCGACAACGTGCACAGAAACCCATGACGGCGACGTAAACAATGACTACGGCAACGTAAACTAGAAATACTGCAACATATAAACTATGACTACGGCAACGTGAATTATGAACGTGAATTATGACGGTACGCCGAACCCGGCCGCTAGTCGATAGCGTGCTCAGAAACCCATGACGGCAACGTGAATGCATGTATATTTACCCATTCACCAACGACAAAGAATTAGTCGGTTATATTAAGACCGTACGTTGTCTCGATGTTTCCCAAACCTTTCATATTAGCGATGCGAAAACCGGGTCTTGCTACGGAAAGGCTTAAGGATTACAGCCCATCATTAGAAACCGAACTCTTCTGTGCATTTTCGGGCGTCATTCGTGGTGACGGAAATTAATTGACGATAGGATACTTAATCCGTTTCCTGGCGTCATTCGTGACAACGGAAATTGACGAGGGATACCCTCGATAATTTCCGTTATCACGGATGACGCTCGAAGATGCACGAACTGTTTTTTAATTAATGATGGGTTGTATTCTTAACGCCCATTCTATAACAATTGTAATTTTAGACTGTTCCAAGCTGGAATAATTCCAAGGTCATCGTCTTAGTTATTATATAGTCTGTTGGGTACAAAATAATACCGACGCGTTAGACTAGTTCTAGTATATATAGACGTGATAAAAACATACGTTCTGCGAGTTTATGGAGCAACGATAACGATGGTTTATGATCAGATATGAGAACTTACTGCAAAATAACTAGCTCACAACCAACACGCATCTTTACTTATCCTTTTCCAAGACAAAATCCTGTTTTTCGTGTTTTTAGGAGGGATTTGAAAACATTGAGGGAAAAGAAATAAGAAATCCAGCATAATCTCCTTTCCCTCAATGCTCTCCAAGCTATTAGACCCACAGACCCAATACATAAAGTAACACTAATTTTGCTGTCTGCAGCTTCTTTCTTTCAGTTTTGACCAGACGGGATTTTTATTGTTTTGGAAAGGGTTTATACCCACAGATAAGCGAGAAATTCTTGTAAAATAAAAATAACGTAGCTACCGCCACCTTTTGTTGGGTTTTCGTGATTTGTACATGTTACCTTCATCAAGCCGCTCTTTTTTGTAAATGTCTTAATTTGACATGAAAAGTAGGAATTAAAATGTGAATTTTCTATAGCTGATTATCAGCATGTTCTCCTTTTCCTTCATGGTTTTCCTTGTAACTACGGCTTGAATCAAGCCGTAGTTACGAGATTTTATAACAACACTTGCGGGTATACCATTTTGGTCCGGAATTACGTCACGTTTCACTGGATGAAATCGTTCCCTATTGGAAAATGTTTGCCATTTGGAAAAGCGTTAAATCAGAATACCTTTCGCTGTAAGTTGATATAACTTTTCATTTCCCAGCCAGAACTCATCCCACAGGTCCCAAAACCCATGTTCATATTCGTTCCAGTCCCGGGAAAAGTTTTAAAGTCCACGGGCCTGCAAGTCATCTGATTGGACGGGACATAGGCCTATGTCCCGTCAAATCACATGGCTTGTAGTGTAATTTGGATTTAGACGATCAATTTAGAACCGTTAGGCCCATAATGAATTACCTTTCGCTGTAAGTTGATATAACTTTTCATTTCCCAGCCAGAACTCATCCCAAAGGTCGCCGAACCCATGTTTATATTCGTTCCAGTCCCGAGAAAAGTTGACTCGCCCGGATTGTCGCCGTTGTATTACCGTCCAACCTGTGCAAGAAAAAGTAAAAAAAAATACATATAACATATTCTCAAACGACATGATTATAGACTCTGTCAATCTGAATAAAATCCGGTGTTACCTGACAGTAAAATCTGACAGGCACCAGTAAGGGGTCATCTTCTATGAACTTGGAAAACCCCATGTCGGCTATATTCACTCTGAGCTAATTAAATCTCTTGTTATATATGTGACCCGTCACGCTAAAAGGGACCTTATCGGATATGTGAAAAATATGGACCCTAGTCAGTCTGCGCAGACCGCGCAGCCAGACTAGGGCCGACACTTTCCACTGTTATATAATTTTCTTAATCCGGAATGTTTTCCCTAACTTACTATATGTACATTTTTTACATACGGGATCTGGTTGGCCTGTGGTGAGTGTGACAAGTTCGTCAAAATTTTCATTTTTGGAGTTCGGATAAGATCCCTTTTAGCGTGACGGGTCACATATGATTTTCCACGACAAGCACGTGCCAACACATGGTTCTGCACTGAATGTCGATCTTGAAAGCGCTTATTTGATTCGTCAGAAGAAAAGGTTAGGCCTATAGAACATGACCCCTAACTGGTCCCTGTCAGATGTTACGGTCAGGTAACACAGGATTTGAATCAGAATGTAGACTGGGCAATCAAATCAAAGGACTTTCGAAGGTGAAAACTTGATGTCTGCCACTTTGTTTCAAAATGATAGAAATATTGGAAAGAATGAGAAAAAATGCTGGTCATGCCTCATTTTCTTCTTTTCTCCGAATGTTTTCCAAAGCTGTCTGTCTGGATGTTACATATTGTCGCTTTTCAACAAAAATCGTAACTGCAGCTTGTTCAAAAGTTATTGTTAAAAAGCAGTGATATAAGAAAAATCATTAATCTGTGGGTGTTTCAATCATAAAAAGAAAGGTGTAGGTATAATATTCAAAAGCAACGAGCTGACAGTGGGACCTAGCATTTATGCCCGGTCACATACCATTCCACGTCCACATCACATCCAAAGCTATACTGCACGGGTCCCCTGTTTAACCCTTTCCCAAACAAGACCTGGTTTTGACGTCTCTAATAGAAATGGTTAGAGAAAACATTGAGACAAAAGAAGAAACTGCTGATAACCAGCAGTTTCTCCTTTTGTCTCAATATTTTCTGTGCCACATTTTACACAAATACTATCTTTGATAACATCCATTTTGTCATTTGTGTCAGTTTTTGAAGTGAATCCCCCTAAAATTTTGACGTTTGGGAAAGGGTTTAGACCTGCTCCGGCCGTGATGTGGTCACTGGACGCGAAGTGTTGTACGTGAACAGGGCCCGGTTTCTCGAAAAAAAAAACCCACTTATGTACGTACTCATGAGTACATGCTCAACTTCAATGGAATTCTTTCAAATATTGTCAAAAGGTACTCGATTGAAGTTCATGCGGATTTCGTGTTATTTGAGTACGGTGCTTAGATTTGAGTCTGAGAAACGTACATAAGTTTTTTTTCGAGAAACCGGGGTCATGCCTTGACATTCGATAAAATTTAATGTGTGAGCAACGAACGATAACTCTGTTGGGAAATGCCAGTTATTAATAAAAATGCTTACCTCCCCTGTCCACCTTTTTACATTGTGTTTTGAACGGCGTCACGTGTTTTTCTGGACGTAGATAGATGTAGTAGTCTCCTTCATATTGCATACTGCCGGACCGATAGACCTCGTCACAATCTGCAAAATATAGGAAATATGATATTAATTACCTCCCTTTAAACCGCAAGATGACACAAATGAGTACCCTCCCCTGACCAACTTTTGCGCTTTGAACGGCGTCACATGTTTTTCTGGACGTAGATAGATATACATGTAGTAGTCCCCATCATATTGCATACTGCCCCGGTACACCTCGTCACAATCTGCAAAACTTATTCTCTAATATGGGGTAACTGTTTCTACGAGATAGATAACTTTCAAAAGAAAAGAAAATTTATTGCATGCGTCTGGGGTTATTCGAAATTTAACAACATAAAAATTAAAATATGACACCTATTTTGTTTTTCGGTCACAAATGTCATAAAATCTATTTTCCGTCTGACCTGCGACAATTTGCTGTCATAAACAAAATTTTGTTCTCGGGGCATATGGAGCTTTGCGTCTCGACCCAAATTTATAAACATTTTTCAGAAAATATTTCTCGGTGGTTTAGTGCATGAATTTTTAAAGTGCACAACTACTCGCATGTCGTTGCTTTCCTACAAAAACATCGTAACTGCAGCTTAAACAAGCTGTAGTTTCGGGTGTTATGTTGAAAAATGACATGATGATCCATTCTTTGAGGTATAGTTTTGAAATCTTTTTCAACGGCATAAACTAACATTATCTAAAATACGCTCGGACGGTTAGCCGTATTTTCTCTTTTCGAATTAAAATTTTCATTTTTTAGAAAGAGGCAAATATTTTGGAAGCGATTGGTAAAATGTTATTTGGAAGGCTATATCGTCGGTGTCATTGAAAAACTTGGTAACTTCAGCTTGATTAAAGCTGAAGTTACGAGGTTTTGCAATAACACTGACGATATATCAGTTTTCAAGGTAACTAAACAACATGGAGTTAGAAAATTACCTAGTTGACCTGAGTGAAAGCACCACAGTCGATAGGTAATATTGTTGACCTGTCATACAAAAAGGGGCCATTTAGGGAATTTGAAAATTATCGACCCTAGTCAGCCTGCTCATTCCACGCAGGCTGACAGGGCTCGGTACGTTTCGAATTAACCAATTTCCACACAGTGACGCTTTCCGATGCCTCATGAGATATAGGCCTTGGAAAAGATAGTAGAAAATATGACAAGCAATTTCTCATTTTCACCAATGCTCCGTACTGACAGAGAGCATAGTATGCAAAATTCCACTCATGTGAAATTGTCGTCTGCAACATTTTTGAAATTGGAATGGTCTGAACAATGGCTTTAAGTCTACAATGTCCGATCTGTCTTTCACATATTGAATTCACGTACCCAGCTTGTCCCTTTCCATTGATTGATTTGATTGATTGGGGATAACTCCACTTTAAACTGATATGGTCATATCGCAGCGAGTTGAACAACAGCTAAGCATGGATCCCTGTCGTTTCTTATACCAGTACCACCACAACATCCTTAGCGAAACTCCAGCTTCCAGAACGCGTAGGGTAATGATTATCAAACTATTTTGCCCCTTTTGGCAAGACGTACCCCAATATTATATAGGTAACGCCCAAAACCAAAACCACTGATTACTCTCACAGATAAGCCTGGCTTTACTTTACTGATAAATTATTTCTTTTTTCTTCTGATCAAAAACTCAAGAACTGTCAAAACTTGAAAGAACCCAACGTATTATACGGATTTAACATTCTTGCAGCGTACTTTGGTACGAAATGTGCCCCTCTGGAAAAAATACATTTTTAAGTAGATGTAGATATATAGATGTATGATATTATATAAAAATGTGCCCTTCAAATAGTTTTTAAAATTCACAAAGTTTAGATATTAAAGAAAAATACTCAAACCCAAAAATGTGTTAGTATAATGTATTCATTTTCGAATCTGTACAAATCAACGTTTCTCATCAAGCCAATTTCTATTGCATGTTGATCATTGCAAGGGCGGATCCAGGATTTTTTTCCAGGGGGGGGGGGGGGTCAAAGCCCAAATGATGGCTTTTGATAAGAAGTTATGTAGTCAAAATTCAATTTTCAGCCAATTCCAGGGGGGTCATGACCCCCTGACCCCAGCCCTAGATCCGCCCTTGCCATTGCGTGTTGTATAATTTGTATACAATGTGGTAAGGCGCATGTTTGTGCTACTGCACACATTGATCATTTATTTGAAAATAAACTTGAAACTTGAAATCTGAATCTACTGACAGACGAGATCAAATACAGTGTAAGAATAAAATACACTCGTTGTGTCGAAGTCGGAGGGGCTGTCAAAATACCTCGACATATCCGGAGTTCGACTTATCCGATTTTGTTCGGCTTCGATAAAGTTGATATTTCACCGTTTTTTAAAGTAATCAAGTACGATTATTATTGAAATATAGTAGGAAAAGGAAAGAAATTGCTCGTGTCGAGCAATTTCTTTCCCTTTCTTACTATATTTCAATAGCTATATTGAGTTCAAAAGTATTTTGTTTGAACTAATAATGTCCATCGATGAGGACGGGACCAGATTTGAACTTCGAATTAAGCGAAAATTCGACTTATCCGATGTCGACATAACGAGTGTCGACTGTTTTTTACTTTTGGAGACGTGAAGCAATTCATGGTCACCAGTATTATCTCGTTCCATACAAATATTTCATATTTGATTTTGCCGGGATTGCATTACAGACATCATTTATTCTAATGTATATTTATTTTTTTGTACGAAGTTCTCGGAAAATTTGCAAGATGTTAAGTGTTATTCTGCCTTTAAACCATTGCCATAAAATGACTATTTTAACACATAATGTTAATGAAGAAACTATACAAGAGAATACTATTGGATTTGATCAGACTTTTAGTTTAAAAAGCCGTAAATATCCCTTTTTTTTTTGGACTGAGCTCTCATGAATTCTATTTCAGAATTAATTAAAACGTTCTTTGTATATTATGAATGGATTGGTCTAGATCAGACTGCATGTACATGCCTTCTGATCTGGATCATGTTGGTCTAAATTGCCATCACACCCTTTTCCGGATTATAGCCCAAATTAATTCTATTTCAGAATTTGCGAACGCGATCTTTTGGACCTAGCTCAAATGAATAATATTCAAAAATATATGAACACGTTCTTTGTATATTATGACTGGATTTTTAATGACAACCAAATGGCCTGGTCAACAAATACTACAACGCTGTTGATGCGTCCTACATGTGGAAATGATCAGATTTTTTGACTCGCTGCAACAAAGTTTGGCACAGAACATTATTCTGTTCCGGTCATTACCTCCTAGCCTGAACGTGAACCAGAAACTAATCAAACGCGGCTCCGGCTTTGTACTTTGTTACAGCCAAGTCCGGAGGGTTAAGGTAGAGCATCCGTAATGACTTTCACGCGACGTCGTAAACATTCGGCGGAACATTCAAGCGAAAGCACAGAAATTGAATGTTTGAAGAAACCATAGGATTTGTGTGCAGAGTGAGTTAGAATTGAGAATGGCCCTATAACAGGCGCGTACGATGCACTTAATCTCGTCAAGATCCGTAGAGTATTATACATTCAAAGTTAAATGAGAATCCATACAAGTATTTGGTTCATTTTAGGTTGGACAGGTATCAATGTGTTACTATAAATAGTCATATATACCTCCTGGCACCCCTTTTTTCCGTTATCGGTCTAGTACCTCATTAGCAAAAGCGTTTTGAATCGTTTATATAAGCTTATAAATTAAACAAACAATATTGAAGCTTAAGATTTTCGGTGTGAACGTTTCCTAATAGTCACTTTAATTACGTTGGGTACATTTACCATGAGCCCCCAAGAAATCAAAACTTCACCCAAGCGTTATACTAGCGTACTGTGTGGCCAGGAGCGATGCACCGTGGCTGCCAAATTGTCCATCCATATGGAGATATTTCCGCGTTGATGAACCTCGAGTATAGGCCAGTAACGAAATTTTGACACGTGTTTACGAATTTTACAAATGTAAACAAGGGGGAATGTGTTCTTAGTTTTCGATACAATTTTACATGCGTTGGTTTGAATCTTGCAAGTGTGCATGGCACATGGTGACATGGTGTAAACAAGGTAATATCGAACTCAAAAACATTGTAATCAAAAAGTAAATATGTGCCCTAATATGGTGTCTGAACTATATACATTGGCCCACAATCTCTATATACATTGTACATTGACCGATCTGATTTTCTAAGTCTTTTTGGATAAGGGCACCAAAGCTAGTGAATATTCATTATCTAGATGTAGAAGAGGTTAATGTACAGATCGAAATAAGTGTAACTAGTCTGGTTTTATAGCTGACTGCCTAGTAACTTTAGACTCTGACATGATCGGGAAATAGCGGGAAACTTTTGAAAGTGCAACGAACTATCAAATATTATAATAAAATAATGTTCCAGGGTCTGGAAAAATGTCCTTTATGGAATTTGGGAACAACATGGATCCAGATCAGACTGTGCATATGCACAGTCTGATCAGGTTCCATGGTATTCTCGAACAGTTTATTTATGACCTGTAGCAACTAGCTTGCCAGTAGGAAGCAATTTCGTAGGGGGTGCCTAAGCCCCTGCCCGGGTCAGTGCCTGACAATTCGGCATTTATTTACAGACTTGGAGCATATCTATGACAGAGGTCAACCAGGTATTGCATTTCTAAAATGAACTTAGTAAGAAAAAAAACATTCTAGATTCGGAAAGCATCTCAGAGCGAAAATTTTCGGCCCAAGTCAGTTTGCGCATTCCGCGCAAACTTTTCGCACTTCCGCATCACATAATTACAAATAGCCTTTATTCCCAGCAAATAGAAGCATCCGTTGTAAGCCGAAAGCTTGCCTAAAGTCACAACATAATGTAGTAGCAATTATCAGTAGTAAATTCTTATTACGGACTGATCATATAGAAAACCCGACACTAAATAACCGCTAACCTATTTAGTCTAAAAGCCATCTCAATTTTGATATGACCCAGACGACAAATTATATATCATCCAGGAAATGGCAAAAGGTCCCTGATAGCATTTTAACTAGACGGCAAAATTTTAGACCCGTCAAAATTCAAAGATATTGCAGACGATAATTTCAAGTGAATAGAATTCAAGATTTGTTTGTCTTATTATCAATAAGTTCACGACATCTTATTGTTCTGATACATTATAAATGTACGAAAACAAAGTGTTGCTATTTGGCTTTTCAAAATCTACCACAGAATGATTAGTTTTTGAACAATCAAAGCGATTGAACATTCAAAATAATTCATGGCGCGGTGAAGGGCATACGTAAATATAAAACATTCCTCTGAAATAGAAAACAATGTACAAAAACATGCAAAGTATCGACACAAGTCAGTATGCACATGATTCGAAGGTTGTTCAGAACCAACTAACTTTTAGTAGACTATACGACCATTTGATACGACCCAGACACCTGATTTATAGACCATCAAAGAGACTTGAGTGCTTGCTCATGGGCATTTTAATAAATCTCTACAAGAATCCTGCTATATAGTACCAGGCAAAGCCAACGCTTCGCGTCAAAGAGGGTAAATAATATCGCTACTTTTCCACAAAAACCTCGTAACTGCAGCTTGTTTTAAGCTGTAGTTACGAGGTTTTCATTGTAAAGTATGGCGCGCGAATAGGGTCTAAAGTCAATATAGCGCTAGACCGATAATTAAAATAGGGGTAGACCGGTAAAAATAGCGGTCTACCCTTATATTTTTACCGGTCTACCGATAAAAATATCGGTCTACCCTTAAAATAAGGGTAGACCCCTATTTCAAATAACGGTCTAGCGATAAATTACCGGTAGACCGATAGTTATTTTTGATCCTTCTGCTCGAAATCTCATTAGCCAATCAAATGGCTCGTTACATCCTCAACCCACCGGGAATATCAACGACCGTATAATACAAGCTCTGTGATTGGCTATCGAAAAAAATAGGGGTCTACCGATAAAAATAGCGGTATACCGGTAATTTTATCGCTAGACCGTTATTTTGAATAGCGGTTTACCCTTATTTTATGGGTAGACCGATATTTTTATCGGTATACCGGTAAAAATATAAGGGTAGACCGCTATTTTTAAGGGTCTACCCCTATTCTAATTATCGGTCTAGCGCTATATTGACTTTAGACCCTATTCGCGCGCCATAGTAAAGCGACGGTAGATTGAAACTGTTAGCTGTACAAAGCCAGGTTAGAAAACGTTTCAAACGTAAACTGAATATTGTCTCCTACCCTAACCCTTTCCCAGGTTTAGAAAACAAAGATGTAAATGCTGGTTGCATTTAGCAGCATTTCTACCTTTTTTGGGGTCAATGATTTAATACATGCATTATAATTATGGCGGTTTTTAGCATTTTTACCATCTCCAAATTCTTTCACTTTGGATTGGTTTGATTGAAATTAGCATTTTTGCGATGGGTTAAAAAGGGAAAAATTCATTCAGCAACATAATTGTTAACATGTGGAATAAACTACCAAACGAGGTAGTTAACTCCCCCAGCGTCAACACCTTTAAAAGTAGACTGAACAAACATTGGCGCAAGCACCCGCACAAGTTCGACGCAGAATGTTTGTATTATAATGAAGACATAAGAACACAAACAGGCGGGCCCAGAGAAGCCACAGGCTTATATATGGCCTCGGTACAGTAAGTTATGTAGTAAGTAAATTACAAGAATAAAAATACAGCGGTCACTTTAACCCTTTCCTGAACAGCAAAATTTTAGGGTGATCCACTTCAAAAACTGCCACAAATGACAAAACAGAAGTTATTCAAGATGGAATTTGTGTAAAATATTGCATAGAAAATATTGAGACAAAAGGAGAAACTGCTGGTTACCAGCAGTTTCTTCTTTTGCCTCAATGTTTTCCCAAGCCTTTTCTATTAGGGACGTCAAAACCAGGTCTTGTTTGGGAAAGGGTTAACATCATAGTTGCTCACGAATATTTCTAGCCCAGCTACATTTGTTACTTGTTCTTTAAAAAATAAGTGGGAATTATGAAGGTTTAACAACAGAAAAATGTGTTTAATGAAATAAATAAAACAAAATCTACACTAATTGCAATATAATCCACGCCGTATAACAATCACCACTGGGGTTCTGAATTCAATTAGTACGATTTACAGTGTAACCATGTCCCTAACAACACCTCAACTTGACGTCCCTAAAACTAATGGTTTGGTGAAAAATTGGGACAAAAGGGGGAAAATGCTGATGGCCAGTATTTCCTTCATTTGCCTTAACCCTTTCCGAAACGACAACATTTTAGAGTTCTCCAAATTCAAAGAAGTTGCAGACGACAAAATGGATGCTATTAAAGATAGGATTTGTGTAAAATACGGATTGGGAAAATATTGAGACAAAATGAGAAACTGCTGGTTATCAGCAGTTTCTTCTTTTGCTTCAATGTTTTCCCAAGCCGTTTCTACTAGGGATGTCAAAACCAGGTCTTGTTTGAGGAAGGGTTATACTAATGGAATGGTGAAAAAGTGAGACAAAATGGGAGTTGCTGATGAGCAGCATCTTTATTTTACTGAATATTTCACGCACGACATTGTATGCGAACTCCGTCCTTATCAACTTCCTTTATGTTGTCTGTGCTTTCAAATTGAAATATTTTACCCAAAGTACAACCAATTATAGCGGACGAGAATTGACCTGACAGAGCATTCCATTCGATTAGCATGGGCTGCTCTGCCAGATCATATATCGTGAGGTATACCACATATTGATTCTTTTCGACTCCCTTAAAGATAAAGCATTTAGAAAACATTGTGGAAAATGACGAAATTGCTTTTGACAAGCAATTTCTTCATTCCAACAATGTTTTCTTTACGAAAAGACACATGATATACTAGGACTGTGCTGATTAAATATGAGCATCAATCTTTTCCCTAAGAATAGTTGTTTATGAAAGCAATAATGTGCAGACGACAATTTCAGTGAATTCTAGATAACATTTGCTGGTCTTTTGGGATTGAAAACATTGTGGAAAATTAAAAAAAAATGCTTGCCACAAGTAATTTCTTCATTTGTCACACAGATTTCCAAAGTCTTTATCTTATGGGGCGTCAAAAAGCGTCACTGTGTGGTAATGGGTTCAAAAACATTAATCATTCCGTCAATATTCGTACTACAAGAAACTGCGCAAAATGCAGCCGGGACTCAGTAGGCGGAAATGTAAAACAGAAGTTTAAAGGAATTTCCGTATAAATAAACACTTAAATTTAGGTTCTGGGAAAACCGAACTTAATTAATTTTCCTACATCGGAGCCATGATTGTTATAATGATGTTCGGAATATTGCCGGATTCTCTGAAATTTGAAAACAGCGGACATAGATTAATGGAAAAGGCCTAGACTTGTGACAATCTGAGAATTTGAAGTCAAACAAAGATATAGAATGAAATTACAAGTCTCCGATTCTCTTACTTATCTAACTCTGAAGGTTGTTCACGGTTGCGTGCCTTGAATTTTTTAGACGTAACATAAATATACAGAGTTTGACACCAGACTAGGAAAGGCCATGTGTCAGCCTTTCTTGCAATGAAACTCCCAAACGACAAAATATTAGGGTAGTCCATTTTGAAAGCAGACGACAACATGGACGCAGGTAGAGATATATTTTGTGTACATATGACATAGAAAATATAGTGAGAAAAGGAGAAAGCGCCGTTTGGGAAAGGGTTCATACGCAATGCTAAGTGATGCGTCAGATTTGACTTAAGGTAATCCATCCTTAGAATGAGATTCGCGAGACGTCGAAATTATTCGGGCGTGGTCGAAAACATTCGGCCGTGGAACTTTCCACCGCCGAATGTTTGAGACCGCGCCCGAATAAGTTCGGAAATGTAATGACGACGCTCGAAAAAAATCCGATTTTTTAGTGTCACAATGGTCACATTACGGGTATTCTACCTTAAAGAAATCACAATGACTCATGTCAATACGTTTAATGTTTAATGCATTAAAAGCAATTAGGTTTTTGTTAATGTTTTTGTTTAAAGGCTTGAAAACCTGAAAATGCAGTACAAAATACTTAAAAAAACTCCTCGAGAGAGTTAAAATTCATGAGGCATGTCTGATAGGCAATTTGTAACTCATAATGCAGGGACACAGATACAGAACATAGCAAAATACGCGGCGATACCTATAGAAATATTTTGTCGTGGAAAACAACAACAGAAGAAGCAGCAGCAAACAACAACAACAACAACAACAACAACAACATCAACAAAAACAACAACAAAAACAACCGACAACAACAACAAAAGCGACAACAACAACAACGGCGGCGACGACGACGAAAAAACAACAACAACAACAAAATAATTGACATAATTTTACTTGCAGACCAAAATTTCAAATATCTTAAATCAAACATGTTTTTGTATTATAGGGAAGAAAATGTCGTCACAAGCCTTTTCTTCATTTTCCACAATGTTTTCCAAGGCTATTTATTTTTCTACTATTTAATTATTTTTCACTATATTTATTTATTTGAAATTAAATACTGCATATTGAGAAAGAGAGTGTCTCATAAGCCAAAACTGGCTGGCCCTTTAAATAGGGGTGACACTATAATAAACAAACCTTTACCTTTAATCAGACTAGATTTTGAACTGGAAAATGAAGAAAATATACGTTTCGCGAAAGCAAACAACGGAAAGATCAAAAACGAACTCACTCTCTATTACTTGTGTAAGACATAGATAAGTAAAGACTGCAGAAAACATGAAAAGGTCGCAGCCACAAATTAGATTGGAAATTATTAGTTAATGATCTAATACGCAAGCAAATAGTCTATTTAGTCTACTTAGATTACTGTGCAGGATAATTTGTGCCCTATTTCATGTCTAGCTCTTTCATTATAAAGTAGTCCAGTCTTTCATTTGATATCATCAATATAACATCTTTCATTTCGTTTATATAACACCACTTTTCTTTAAAAACATAGTAACTACAGCTTGAATCAAGCTGTAGTTTCGAGGTTTTTGTTGAAAAGCGATTATATGTCTTCACTTTTCTTAAAAAATAATCGTAACTACAGCTTGAAACAAGCTGTAGTTACGAGTTTTTTTAAGAAAATAGACGATGGTTTGCAAGTCATTCCGACAAAGAGTACATCTACACATACAATAGTTACGAAACGACATTTTATAACGAAAGAATCTTTCGCAGTTTTAATCAAGTGTTACTGTGTACGACATTTTTTTTTATATTTTGTTACAATCGGATGGCGCCCGACAAGTGTCGATGGTATCCGTATTTTGAATTCTGGATACCATCGTCCCTTTCCGTTGACTACGGCTAACACCCGAAGGTGCACGAAGTGTTTGGTAGGCTTATCTAATGGTGTATGGAAAACCATAAGGCCAGTTAAAGCTGTTATTGTATGAGAAAATGGGTTTAAAAACAAGAAGATTCCGTTCAGTAGGTCTACAGCTGTAAATGAGGCGTTACTCGGGTCAAATATACCATGGCTGGTTATCTTTCAAATAAGTCTATTCAACAAATTTACAACAATTGTAGAAATATAAATAAGATGTACCAATGTCGTCATTTTACTAGTGATTATTCACATTGTCTGCTGTTGTTGTTTATTTTCACAAAAAAAAAAGAAAAAAGTTTTTCTGATGAATAAGCGAATTGTGGAATGACAATTCGCGAAACTGTACGATGTCATTGTAGTATTAAAGATTGCGCCAGTATATAATATGACTGCAATTTTGAGATCCATTTAACCAAGCTGTAGTTAGGAGGTTTTGCAATAAGACCGACGATTTGTGCCTTACACTGAGAATTCGTTGCCTTATTAATGTTTGAAAAGATATTTTAATGCCTTATTTCCATAATGTTTTATGATAGTACCCGCAGTTTAATGTGCACATATAACACGAGGAATCAAAGTTGCAAGAGCCCTACTACATTTAGCACTCTGAACAACAAATCTATAGTAGCTTTATTTATGATCATGATGCTCAGACTCCATAATACAGAATTCAAAATACAGAACTATATATTTTCGTTGGTGTTGATGCAAAACCTTGTAACTCCAGCTTTAATCAAATTTTGCAAAAGACGATTTTACTGATATACAGACTTTGGTAGAAGACGTAAGTACTGTGTTGCTTTTCTTAACCAGTTTGACTTGTATCACTCATTTAAAAGGTTAAACATCTCTCATAAGCCATGGTCAATCTGTGCTTATCTATAGATCTATAATTATTTTTAACAAGAGTTTCACTGGTACTCTAATTATATGGTTGTAGCATGTATAATATGAGTATCTGAGTCTTCTTTCAGCCACTAACTTAGAATTATTTGCTTCATTAATGGTTGAAAAAATATTTTATAGTCGTATTTTCATTAAATTTTATGTTTTACCCGGGGTTTAATATACACATATAACACTGGGAGATTTTCCAGATTCGTGCTTATTTAGGCCTCCATCCTTTCTGACAAAACGATGGTTTTAACGTTCCTTACAGAGACGTCTTTTGGTAAACAATGAGAGAAAAGAGAAATGCTGATAACAAGTATCGTCTCTTTTCCTTATTTCTTTACTGTGATGAATGTATAATGATAAATTCCTTTTATTTACACCATTTTTGTTATCTGCTTCAACTTTCAAATGGTATCAGGATGAAATTGTGTCGTCTTTGAAATGTTTTACACGGAACTTTGAAGTGTGCTAGGCATGTGACTGTGGATAAAAGGCATTTAATGTTAGTAACGAGTTACGTGAACGTAGGTTATATTACTGAAAAACATTAAACCACAAAATATATACCTGTTTCATGTATCTAGATGCATGGATATGCAGCTATCTCTATAAACCAGTATCAAATTTGTGACTGCAAAGTTTTATGAGAAAAGAAAGCAACATCATTTTCAAACAAAATAAAACAAATAATAATAATAATAATGATAATAATGATAATAATAATAATAATAATAATAATAATAATAATAATAATAATAATAATAATAATAATAATAATAATAATAATAATAATAATAATAATAATAATAATAATAATAATAATAATAATAATAATAATAATAATAATAATAATGATGATGATGATAATAACAACAATAATAAACAATTAGCCTACATACGTTATATTTAAGACATACATAAAGTACACGATAAATGACCTGTCAGAGCATCTCTAGCTCTGCTATGCCATTTATCGTGAGCTATACAAACAAGACAATATACCACCCTTGTCAAACTCAGACATTGACCTTCAGAGATGGCATTGACCTCGGTATTTTAAAGATAGTAATGGTACAACCCTAACGTGTACGTGTGAACTACAAATGCTAAACACTTTTGTCGCTTACAACGTTATGGCCAATGACAAAAAGTCTCGGACAATTGGACGTAGACCTGCAGACAAACATACAGGCATACTATACAATGCTTTTATGCAATCGTTATTGTGATGCTTGGGCAAAATGAGAAGTAACATAATCGGCTGTCACGTTCACAAATACCGTAACTACATCTTTACAACATTTTCGAATGTTACCATCAATATTGCTTTTATTCCTCTGCTAGATGAGTCAGTTTGTTTATAATCGTCAAGTGTGTCTGTTAGATGCGGATATCTCATTAATCGTGCTGGTTATTTCATGTCAGGTACACGATGATTCGGGTATTATTACCTATCAGCCACCCAATCGTTACTTTGCAACAAAATCTCGTAACTACATCTTGTTTAAAGCTGTAGTTACGAGGGTTTTGTTGCAAAGCAATGATATGTTACTGTATCAACCACCTAGTCGACGCTTTTCAACAAAAACCTCGTAACTACGGCTTGTTTAAAGCTGTAAATGGGATGTTTTTGTTGAAAAGCAACGTAGTTATAACAAAGAATGAGCATGCACTGCAATGCAGGGTTATCTAGAAGGTGTGACCCGTCATGTAGGAAAAATGAGTTGGAAGTAAAGTTAATTTATTGGCGTGTAACGCAGTTTTCAACTGATATGGTCATGTCGCGGAAGCTGGAGCACCTAACCCCGAATTCCTGTCGTTTCTCAGACCAATACTACCACAATATCCTAATCGAGCCTACAGCTGCTCGGATATAGACTAACGATATCTATCAGAAGTATAACGTGAATACCAGTAAGCCACCGAGCTGACTGATAATCAGAAGGGCCAGAATATGAAATGTAGAGTAGACTACTTTGCTAGGAAAATTGGCCCCAAAAAAACTTTTCCGGAAACATTATGAAAGACTATCGTAAAAAATAAGAAATGAAGAAAATGTATAAAATGATAGTGCGTAATATTTTATCCCGGTAGCCAAAAGTTGAGATAATGACGAATATTTACTGTATATTTTCTGCTTTTCAACAAAATCCCCGTAACTCCAGCTCAAAACAAGCTACAGTTACGAGATTTTTGTTGAAAACGGCGATATTTTCTGGCCAGCTTGTTTTTATCAGGGAGTTTCATCGGTGTAATAAGTACATAATCATATAGATAACCAATATCAACAAGGGCCGTTCAACAAGTTTCACTGACCTCTACAGAGCTACCGATAAAAGAGTTGCTTTTTGGTGTGTTTTTGTCTCTTCAAAATGCAATATTTAGTTATTTGTTTAGCAAACCCTTTTTTGGGGTACTCATCGGCATCATCTGATTAAGTGAGTACCTTCAACATAGGGTTTGGATGTGAAATAACAAAGGAGGGGTTTCCATAAGGCCATTTTCCTGGGACCTAAATTTTCCTATGAAATTTTTACCACAAATAGATACATAAAGGGGACGTGTTTTGCCGAAAAGTATGAATCGAACGGACCTTTGGTTTGGTTTATATTGTATATTGAAAGTGGGTGGGGTAATTCTTTTCAGGCCCTACCCAAGGTTCTTATAAATCAATTTTCTATCTAAATGTAAATAATTGGCGATTCTTTTTAAAACATTATGTTTTGTATATGAGCCCATGTTAAGATGACATTAAATCAATTGGCTTGCTTATTATAAATATCAAAATATTTGGAATTTTATGTAATTTTTCAATTCTTTGTATATTTTCATCTCCCAACTTTGGGCAAAACATCAACACGTTTTTATAAAGCAACATAATGGAATAATATTTTAGATGAGAACTTGTTAATAAATCGTTATTGCAAAATTATGAGGAATTTTTGATAGCTAGTCGGGTAGATGAGTTACGGGCCCTTGAATGCACGAAAACCCATGACAAATTGTGGAATAAATAACAAAATACATTTTTTCTGACTTTCTTTCGTACAGAAAGGCAGAAATGTTTAATTTGCTTAAATTATAGCTGACCTCAGCAAGTAGTACTACAAATAAGCTATTGCGGTCAGTTTCGTCTGTTGTCCGTCCGTCTGTCTGTCTGTCCGTCCATAATATCATGTTTACACTCTAGAATCCACAAATATTAACCAATCTTCACCAAACTTTGTCAAAATGTGTATGGTCATAAGCCTTGTGTTGGATTAATTTTGGACGGAATTGCTGCAGAAAGTGCTGAGTTATGTGCCCTTGAATGTCAAAAAATGCTATTTTTTCGACAATTTTTGCTTTCAAAAATTTTCAAATATTACCCAATCAAATGCAAAACCAAGTGAAAATGTTTGCATTTATAAAATCTTGGGTGAGTTTGATTTTCGTCCAGATCGAAATCGCATATTTTGAGTTATCCGCCCTTGAATTTGGCAAAATTGCTATTTTTGACTTCATTTTCTCTTTAGCATCCACCATTATGTAAAACATGAAATTGAAACTTGGACAAATTGATGTTGTCTATTTGATTTATTTATAGGTTAAAGTTTTGGCATCATTTGAAATGCTTTTCCCAAGTTATCTGCCCTTGAATTAGGCAAATTTATGAGTTTTCGTGCAAATCTAGGGCTGATACGGCAATTTTGTTAAATTCAAGGGCGGATTACTCAGGATAAACATTTTCAATCTGGCTGAAATTCTTACAAGTCTTATATATTATAGACAGAAATAATTTGTCCTCCATCGGTTTTAATTGCTCCATGTTTGTGGATGCTAAAGGGAAAATAAAGCCGAAAAATGCAATTTTGTCAAATTCAAGGGCGGATAACTCAAAATAAAAGTTTACAATCTGGATGAAAATCACACTCACACAAGATATTTTAAATGCAAACATTTTCTCTTTGTTTTGCATTTGATTGGGTAATATTTGAAAATTTTTGAATGCAAAAATTGTCAAAAATAGCATTTTTTGACATTCAAGGGCACATAACTCAGCACTTTCTGCAGCAATTCCGTCCAAAATTAATCCAACACAAGGGCTTATGACCATACACATTTTGACAAAGTTTGGTGAAGATTGGTTAATATTTGTGGATTCTAGAGTGTAAACATGATATTATGGACGGACAGACAGACAGACGGACGGACAACAGACGAAACTGACCGCAATAGCTTATTTGTAGTACTACTTGCTGAGGTCAGCTATAATTTAAGCAAAAATTAAACATTTCTGCCTTTCTGTACGAAAGAAAGTCAGAAAAAATGTATTTTGTTATTTATTCCACAATTTGTCATGGGTTTTCGTGCATTCAAGGGCCCGTAACTCATCTACCCGACTAGCTATCAAAAATTCCTCATAATTTTGCAATAACGATTTATTAACAAGTTCTCATCTAAAATATTATTCCATTATGTTGCTTTATAAAAACGTGTTGATGTTTTGCCCAAAGTTGGGAGATGAAAATATACAAAGAATTGAAAAATTACATAAAATTCCAAATATTTTGATATTTATAATAAGCAAGCCAATTGATTTAATGTCATCTTAACATGGGCTCATATACAAAACATAATGTTTTAAAAAGAATCGCCAATTATTTACATTTAGATAGAAAATTGATTTATAAGAACCTTGGGTAGGGCCTGAAAAGAATTACCCCACCCACTTTCAATATACAATATAAACCAAACCAAAGGTCCGTTCGATTCATACTTTTCGGCAAAACACGTCCCCTTTATGTATCTATTTGTGGTAAAAATTTCATTGGAAAATTTAGGTCCCAGGAAAATGGCCTTATGGAAACCCCTCCTTTATATTGTCTTTACTCAGTCTTATCTGTTGTCCTGTGTTAGTATTCTCGAACGGGTTACTAACAAGCAAGAACCAGTACAATTATAAAATGAAATATATTATAACTTTGAATAAAGGTCTACTAAAATTCTATCAAAGTGAATCCAATGTTTAGCACTAACATGCTGCACAGTAACTTTCGAACCTATTGGTCGACCCTCCATTGCTACACTTGGCTTGTACTCGGGGTAATAAACAATTTAGGTTTCCTGTAATGAGTATGGTGGTCAGCCAATCTGTAATAAATACTCGCGTATATATTTGTTTTGTATGTACATGTACATAATAAGTGTGCTACATACATATATATACAAACACACAAGACACATTTTGAGTTTATTGACCGACCCTCCATTGCTACACTTGGCTTGTACTCGAGGTAATAAACAATTTAGGTTTCCTGTAATGAGTATGGTGGTCAGCCAATATGTAATAAATACTCGTGTATATATTTGTTTTGTATGTACATGTACATCATTAGTGTACTACATACGTACAAACAGACAATAGTTCTATCGTTAAGTGACAAAGAACAACCAGTTTATGAATTTATTGGTCATCTTATATCGATGCAATCACTTTATAGTCACAATGGTAATTACATAATATACATTCAAAGCAGGTTAAAAGTATAAATCTCTTTCGAGGAAAGTACACATTCTCTGTGAATATTTTGGATCTTATGTATAATTGTCCCTGCGTCACACGCACGTCTATCGTACGTACTCAGTACTGCTGTCCTTTGTGCTCCTGACGTTCTAAGAGGACATAGAATGGTCGTTGCAAAGAATTGTACGGTCAATTCTTTGCTACGCGCAGTATGCGTCGTGGTTGCGTCCACCAAAACCGTACGTTGCACAAGCGCGCATCGCACGACTATGCCTGAGTTTTAGACGCAGACCGCACGTAGTCGCACGTACGACCAGTTGTGGCTTTTAGAGAGGCTTAAGACGTATCTGCTGTTGTTTTACACAATTTATATTTTGTCAAGATGCAATGGTGTTACAATGGCATTATGATCATGATTAATTAAGTCGGACCAGTAATTACACAATTATCTGTTTACTAAGCACTTCCCTTGTTATTACTGTCACATTGACCATATCTAGTTTCGAATAACAATTATCACAATATACATGTCATCTGACATAATATATTTCGTAGCTTTGCAATGAAAACCTCGTACCTGCAGCTTAAAACAAGCCGCAGGTACGAGGTTTTTGTTGAAAAGTAACACTTACCATGATGAAGCAGCTTTCTGCACGTTCATGTTCTAATTAACCCTTTCCCCAACAACAAAATTTTAGGTAGATCTACTTCAAAAACTGCCACAATTGACAAGATTGATGTTATTAAAGATAGGACTTGTGTAAAATATGGCACAGAAAATATTGAGACAAAAGGAGAAACTGCTGGTTATCAGCAGTTTCTTCTTTGTTTCAATGTTTTCCCAAGCCTTTTCTATTAGGGACGTCAAAACCAGGTCTTGTTTGGGAAAGGGTTAATATCTATACATTACCAAGTTCATCGCCATGGTCCAATCCTCACTCCCATTTCATTCGAATTACAAATTAGAGCATTCGTTAATTAGATTAAAATTTGACACTTCTTTTGAAACTGGATAGTCAGTTTTGTTCATGAACCAGTTTTGTCTCTTAGGCCAGAAATTCTGTCTAATCTATTGAAGCTCATTCTGGTGTGTGTTAAATCTATGTCAAATGCGACTAAGCTAAAGGTAGTCCACCCCTAATGAGATTCGCGCGACGTTGGATCTTTTTCTGACGACGTCGTAAAGATTCGGCGTTGGATTGAGCCGACTTTTTGAAACTCGTAACGTGTCCGTATAGATCAATTGATACGTTACGAACGTTTACGTCGTTAAACGAGAAATTCTGACGTCCTGTGAATCTCAGTACGGGTAGACTTACTACGTTAATGCCATTACTGTATGCGCAGCACGGAAGCAGATGCACAGATGCACATTATGCAGAGATGCACGAAATTGTTTGTTTAAGGATCCCTGCAGTATGCTGCAGTCCATGACGAAAATTCCAATTAAATGGTCGTAAAACTTGAGTCCCTGGAAACATTCCAACTGTCTGGCCGAGAAAAGATGTGTGATCTTGGAATACGCTTTTGTATGGTCACAAACGGGTAAAACACTTTAAAAAAAAGACCACAATTTGACGTCCCTATTGGAAAAAATGTTAAAAAAAACAGTAAGACAAAAGAAGAAATCAGTTAGACTACGTTCTTCTTTAGTCTGGCTATATTCTGAGCTACCGGTATGTTGGTCACAACTCTATGTTTGTACACCCTAAAGCAGTTTTGTTAATTGTTGCTTGCTGGGAAATTTCAACTCACTAGAAATATTCCAACTGATTTGCCGTGTGGCAAAATGATCTAGGGACACGCATTTGTTTACTGCACCAAAAAGGTTAAAAGTCTTGGTCAGTGGACGAATCTCTCGATATATAGTGATTGCAAACGGATGGAAATAATTTCAAAACATTTCCAGGTTCACACTTTTACAATAATGATTTTGAAAACAGTGTAATCTTAAGGATAACAACCAATCATAGGATACAAAACACTTCGCGCATCTTCGGGCGTCACCCTCGTCAATTTCAGTTGCTATGGATGTCGCCCAAAGATGCACGAAGTGTTTTGTAGTTAATGCTGGGTTGTAATCCTTGAAATGATTGAATTTATTAAATGCTCTTGCAACAGTTTTTTAGAAACAAGATACAAAAGTACAAGTACTACAAATCTACATTTTTACAAAGATAAATATAACGAAAACGTGACGTCCTTACGATTCAGGAGATGGTATCGGGCATATCATTTCAAACACGTGTAACAAAATATTTGATAAGAAAGGTAATCTCAGAATGCCATGGGACATTCTGGGAGTCATTTGAAATAAAACGCTGTTGACATATCACCAGAATGTAAAAACTAAACTCATCAAGATTAACACTTTCCCTATCAACAAAGCTTTTTGGGGGTCCAAATAGAATGCTGCTGCAAACGACATACTGATGTTGATAAAGATTTTGTGAAATATTGCAATGTACCTGGTAAATGGTCTGTTAAAATAATACACAAATGCTGGATATGTGTTATGTCACTAATAAACAGTTGTAGAATCGCGAAATGTTTCAATTTCTAAATTAAGTTGAGAGACTATATAAAATGCTTTGCGTCCAACCAATGGTTAGATAATCGTAAACACAAGCCACTGAAGACTCGGAAAGGAAGTTGTGTTGGTAGTGGTAAGAGAAATGACAGTGATACATGGTTTCAGTGCTCCAGTCTCTGAGATATTACACCCCATTTATGCAATTGTACATAATGGTACAGAAATATTGAAAGAAAAATGAGGAAATGCTAAAACCAATATTTCTTCATTTCCCTAAAATGTTTTCCCTATGCTATATCTACAAAATAAGGCAAAATCAGGACTTCTTCAGAAAGGGTTCGGCTAACTACTTTTTTAAATTAAACTTGTCATAATTCTCTGAAACGTAATTTAAGGAAATGGAACTATTTAAATGAATTTCATATCGTTTATATCTTGGGTAATAACGCTGTCTAGAATATTTCGAGATAAATCTGTTATCGTTATATATCCGACATATCAACTAGATTCAACATTCTCATTACATTTCATTAGAATCCATATGTTGCGCTCAGATATTTTGGGGTACCCCGTTGATAAATAACACACTGTGGGAAAAATAGGCTTATTAAATGTCAACATCTTGCACTTGATTTTTGACTAGACTTTTCATTTTTGTCACTTTAAAAAGTTCTTGCAATGAAAATCTTTCTTCAAAATATATGCAAGATAAAAGACTGTTTTAATTTGACAGCTACTGCGTACGAAAGAATGAAAGTTGATTAAGGTAGTCGAACACTAATCAGATTCGCGCGACGTCAGAATTATTCTGGCGACGTCGTAAACATTCGGCGGTGGAACTTTCCACCGCCGAATGTTTACGACCGCGCCAGAATAGATTCGGACACGTAACAACGCAGCTCGAACAAATCCGATGTTCTATGAATTTCAAAATGGCCACATTATGGGTATTCTACCTTAAGATAGGATTCGTATATGGAAAAGGACAAAATATTGGTTACCACCACATAGTCCTGTTTTGCCCCCAATTGACTCGTGGCCATCTACCATCTTTATCATTATAGTAATACCAAATTGAAACAGTAACTCGATTGAGTCAACAGCTGCTAAAAGCTTTAACTAGTAGAATCTGAACCTTTGCTATAAAAGTTTTTACTATTTGGCTTAGGCAGAAATAGCCATTAAATGCATTAGGCTGTCAATATTATTTATCTTAATTTCTGAATGGGTATTATAAATCCAGACAAAATAGTTCTGCGATATATCAGATTTTAAATGATATATCAGATTTTAGATGGTATTTTAGATTATGATGGCATTTTAGAAATTTAGTCATTTACACCTTGTACATAACACGATGGGTAACCCACGTGACTTTTGGGGATGCATTCAAACAGAAAATTCGTACGCTTCATGTATTTTTTATTTAATTTCTCAGCGTATACTCTATGGATTTTGACGAGATAAAGTGCGCCACGTACGCGAATTTGAGAGGGCCATTCCCGAGCCTAACTCACTCTGCATCGAATTCCATGGTTTCTTCGAACATTCAATCGAAAGGATTAATTTTGAATTATTTTAGTGTTCGCTAGCGGTTCATTGGAGAGGATAAGGGGGTGTGGCTA
Source organism: Fragum sueziense (assembly GCA_963680895.1). NCBI lineage: Eukaryota > Metazoa > Mollusca > Bivalvia > Cardiida > Cardiidae > Fragum > Fragum sueziense. Next base: position 12,864,250 of record OY804603.1, on the reverse strand, counting down.
TGTATTGACGTCACATAAACCAGCCAACATTTTCGTTAATGCGAAATGATGCGTCGAAGTTTTAAAATGTATAATGCAATTTCATTGGTCCAAAAAGTAGGTCGAATACTAACAATTAATCGCAACATTCGAGTATTTGCAAGCTAAATGTTACATAAAACATGCTCTTATTTCTTAAATACACGTCCAATGCACAGAAATGAGGAACACCCTGCTCTAGCGTATTGCAATTAGCGTCATTATAATCAAGATTTATTTCCTATATCGTCTCTTTTCAACAGAAACCTCGTAACAACAGCTTGTTTTAAGCTGCAGTTACGAGGTTTTTGTTGAAAAGCAGCGACATGCTCTAATTACACACGTACACGTTAAATGCACAGACGTCATGAAACAGGCACAAGCTACTCTTTCTTATATATGATTAGTTTCACATTTAATCACGGCATTTGTCTCTCATATTCATAATGACATTACCGGTTTTTAACGCCATGGTATCTAAGATTTTGCTAATTGCAACTGTACACCGCTTCCTGGGGGTTTATGTAACCCTTTCCCACACAAGAAACAACTACAGAATGATCCGATTTGATGAAGATGCAGCTGACGAAATAATTGGTCTTGATGCGGATAAAAGTATGTAATCTGTATTAGATAGAGGCTTTATAACTAGATTCTACGCGATATAAACGTCCACAAGGCACAGCCTTTGAACGTTTATGTCGCGTAGAATCTACTATACAGACTCTATCTGACTTGGTGTTCGTCAACCAATGAAAACATATTCTTCTACTGTCATTCTTCAAACCACGCCTCCGACCGGAGCTACTATCGAGCGGATCTTACTGGAATTACATCATCTTCCCAAAAATTACATCATTTTCCTAAAAAATACATCATTTTTCATAACTGCACAGGAAACGGGGGCGTGGCTATGTATATCCGTGACCGTCAGTGCGTTTATGTGAAATATAGCGTCTTAATTTTCAAATATACTGCAATTTCATTGGTCCAAAAACTAGGGCGAACACTAAACATGTATTTTGAATACATATACTCGAGCAAACTGAAAAGCTCATAAGTCTGGGTTTCAAATTCTCCGCTTCGGGTCGTATTAAAAAAATATAAATCCAGAGCAACACATAAGAAAGGATGAAGACATTCTACTTGTTATTTGAAATCGAAAACCTGTGTTGTGGGTACTCATTTGATTCATCTCGACCTATAACATGGGGGTAGGGGGGGGGGGGGTTGTATGTACAATTAATGAAATGTTGCATTTGAAAAAGCCATCACCCCACTTAACTGTAGCTCTGTAAATCGTTTGTCTACCTCTAAATATCATAACAAGCAATCTGATTGGACGAGACGTATGTTTACAGAAGGGGAGGCTTAGTTTGATCCCCCACTGTAAAGGTATATCCTACAAGAATTAGATCGGTTATTGAATACCCCCTCCGAACTCACGTCAACATTCTAGACAGAAATGCTGCGGTATGTCCATCAACGCATGCTTTCAGAACACATCTTCTCATTTTACTTTTTTGCACCGATAATGTCATAACATGACTGATAAGCAATTAGTAATTAATTAGGCTCTATCGAACCACGAGTCATGAAAGATTCACTCTGTGAAAATATATGGTGCCTGCGAGTACAAGTTCGTGGGTATTCGGTGATAGGAAAGTTTTTTTGCTCATGATGATGTTTATTTGGGGGGGGGGGGGGCTTAAGTCCAACGGGCTTTTGTCCCAGTGGGCCTTTGTCCTACACCCTTTTTATGTAATGCCTATGTTTAATTTAATTTATTTTTCATTTCAATATCTCCTTATCCTTCTTACAAACACACAAGGTTGTACAAAATAATTATGCTGTATGATAGTTCGTGTATATTGTTGATTGCGCCTTCTTTAAAATAACAATATTACTAGGCAATAAGGTATGTTGGTAAAATCACGAGAATCATTTTTTAAGAATACTGAACATCAGAAATATCTACAAAATTCTATTTTTAAAATTTACTAAAATTTTTGAAAGGCTTTTTCAATCATCTCGCGGAGAAATTGGTGTTCGTAGATTCCGGAGTATCTAAAAATATTATTTGTATAATCATTTTTGGCAGCGATAAGCATATAATTAGAATCGAGCTTACATCGAAGCTTTGATAAACCGCAGCTGCGTGAAAATGCGTGGTTGTTTGTCCTCTTTAAATTTTTCCCAAACAAGACATGTTTTTGACGTCCCTAACAAAACAGGGTTTGGGAAAACATTGAGACAAAAGGAGAAAATGCTGATCATCAGCATTTTCTCCTTTTCGTCTCAAAAGTCTTCCTGCTATATTGAACATGAATTCTATTTTCATCAAGATCTATTTCAGTCGTCTGTTGCGGCTTTCAAAGCAGATAACCTTAAAATTTTGTTGTTTGGGAAAGGGTTAATCCTTGATGTTTTGACAAAGATGCAAACTTTACATAACATATTTACCTCGATTCACCAGAGGAAAATGCCGAACTTGCTATAACACTCTATGGACTAAACCAGAGTTGACTGGAAATGTTTGCAATATCCTCTGATAACGCAGAGCTACTCGAAGTAGCTGTTTGACTGCATTAGTCCTAGGACTAATAATATCAATCCATATCGTTAAGCTTTCAACGAGTAACAGGTTATTTTCATCGTTAGCAGCAGTTAAGTAAACGCCATAGAGCCGGATTATGCTGCACCCTGGTACAGACTGGTAATGTTCATAGGTAGTTGCAATAATGTAACCGAAACCTTTTTCTTTCTTTCTTTCTTTTTTTTTTTTTTTTTTTTTTTTCTCTTTTTTATTTTTTTTTTTAATTTTGATCTGGATTACACAAACCAGAACCAATCATCAAGTTTGTGGCCACGATATTGCAGCTAGTTCATAGGAGATATTTCCTTGGATCCAGGATTTCTGTGAGGGGGTTTGAAAATACAAATAGGGGTTCGTTTTCCTGGTATTACACAGTTTGAATGGATTTCTGCCTGAAAATGAAATAATCAGGCTCCAGAGGGGGTTCGTCTTAACCCCCCCCCCCCGAATTCCCTCTGGATCCGCCACTGGGGATTTCAGATGCCAAATTGGTCCATATAAATTCCATCTATAGCTCATTTCCGTCTATCGAGACGTCCTAGATACGTACAAGAGTACAGAACATTTGCAGACAGCAATACTACTCAATCTTGTCCTTAAAAGACAAACAACTTATAGCGGACCAAATTCAAACGTGATATAGAAGACAAAACACACGTAATACGTAACACAAGGCAATAGAAACCCTGCAATTGTTAGCACAGAAATCCTTGAGGGAAAAGAAGAAAATGCTGGTTACCAGCATTTCCTCTTTCCGTCAAGGGTTTCTAGACTAACACGTTGTATGGTCGTCAACATCATGTTGTTTGGGAAAGAGTTAAACAAGGTTTATAAACAATTCTGAGGTAAAACACGTTACCGCTCACTCAACTCAACGTAAATTGTTTATTCTATACGAAAAAAACATTCTTTTTTACTATCCCATGTTCCAATGAAACGGCTTTTATTCTATCATGCCTCAAGGCGAACTTCAGAGTGCTTCCATTATAGCATTTTCACCATTTTCCGAATAAAAAATGAATAGTCCAAATTTTAAAACCATTCCTACACGGTGACAAGTTTTGATGCCACGCGAGAAAAAAAAGTATAAGAAATATTCATTGTGAGAAATGAAGAAATTGCTTTTGACAAGCAACATCTTAATTTCTCAAAATGTTTCTACCAAGAAATATCAACTTGAAAATGTTTGTCTGTTACATCTTTGACTTTAGACTTGAGTTAAAGGTTACGTAGACGAATGAATCAATGTTACTCATAATTAAACACTTTGTATGAGGAAGTAAGAAAAATTGAGATAAAAGGAGAAAATTCCAGCGGCAATAAATTGTATACAGGAACTGTAATGGGAAGGGAGAATAGTTTGTCGTAAACCCGTAAAAGCGAACAAAATATCCATACATATTTTCGAAAATCAGATCCTGTTCAAAGTGTGTTTATATTTTTTCTATTCGTCCAAGATTTGTTGGTTTCAAAATATTATTTAATAATATTCTAATCATTGTCTTTAGAATTTTAGATAAAACGTTTAATTGGGAAATGTAAAATACGCATTGCAAAGTCATGTTCATTTCAAGTTTGTTCAAGGTAGGCAAGATATTATCAATTTTCAAGTCGAAATTCTAATCGATAACAATTTCAAAAGGATTCCACATAAAACGAATTCACCCTTCCCAAAACAACACCTGAATTGACATCATTAGACGAAAATGCTTTTGAAAATATTGACACAAAAGAAGAAAATGCTGATTATCAGCATTTTCTTCTTTTGTCTCAATATTTTCTACGCTGTATGGTAGTCAAATCTAATCTTTATCAATATACATTTAGTCGTCTGCAGCAGCTTTTCAATTGACCTGCTGTAAAAATGCCGTTTGGAAAAGCGTTTATCATATTTGATAAAGCCAGATCAGACATCGATGCATCTTTTGAACGTTTATTTCTGGTGCACGCTTCCTGCAGATGTGATTGAGTTTTCCATCCTGAAATCTTAACCCATTACAAGACAGAAAAAATAGACTTGTCCAAATTCAAAGATGTTGCAGACGACAATTTCAAGATCAGACATCGATGCATCTTTTGAACGTTTATTTCTGGTGCACATTTCCTGCAGATGGGATTAAATGTTACACCCTGAGAATCTTAAGAATAATTGATCGAAGTTTTGATCACCCGTTTTCAAACATGATTTGATATAATATTTATGGTTAGAATGGTCTTAAATGATATTATATAAAGTCCATAAAAATGAATAGGAGGAAAGTTTCGTGAAAGTGTGTGTCTTGGGAATAAATATGCTATTTTTACTCTTTCCCAAATAATAAAATTATTAGGTAATTCAACTCGAAAGCTTCTATGAAGAACAAAATTTATGTTGATAAAGATAAGCTTTGTGTATAAAATGACAAAGAAAATACAAAAAGAGAATCTAGTACCCATTAGTATTTTCTTCTTTTGTATCAATGTTTTCAAACGACAATATCAAAAACAGCATCCATTGAATACAGAGAGGGGCAAGGTTTAACATCTATCGAAAAGCAAAAGGGCACGATTCATCAGTTTGATTTTTGATAGAGTTGGCACATGGTTCGTAAATCTATTTCTGAAAGTTCAAATCGTATTTGGAGTCTGCTTTTCTGATTTCTCGAGTGAAAAATTGTTTACCTGGCTTTAAATTATCGCAGCATTTAAAATAGATTATTCATTCCCGAGACAGACTGCGGCGAATTCGGGGAATAAGCGAATTTCTAAAAGAAATTCGAATACAGTCATTAATTAATAATTTTAATTTGGTAGATATATACAAGAGAATTGGCGATCTACACGCCATCGTTATTAACATTTTTTTTTTCAAAGAGAGGCGCAGTTTTGCCTTCCCAAATAGAACACGTTTTAGTGATCACCAGCATTTTCTCATTTTGCCTCAATATTTTCTGTGTTACATTGAACATAAGTCCCATCTTCATCAACATCCATTTTGCTCGTCTGCAGCTGCGATCAAATACGAACATACTGAGTTATTGTCGATTGTGAAAGGGTTTAAAACACATTATCACGCTGCGATGCCTTTTGACAACCATAAGATAATGACTTTGGAAAACATCGTGGAAAATGAAGAAATTGCTTGTCACATACAATTCCTTCATTTCCCACTATGTTTTCTCACCAAAAAGACCCATAAATATACTTGAAATTGTCGTCTGCAGCAACGATCAATTTGGACCAGTCTATAATTTTGCCGTCTGATAAAGGTTCAATTCTTCGATGAATGCCAGGACTGTACCAACTGATCCATGAGGTATTTGTGAAATGGCGTTAAATCAGCAAACAAGAATGCAAATTCACGGCAATTTCAACAAAATCATGATCCAATACCCTTGTGTATTTCCCAAAACATACCCTGGCTTTTTACGTCTATAATAGCAAAGGCTATGTAAATATTGAGATAAAAGAAGACAATGCCGATAACCTGAAATTGCGTTAAATCAGCTTACTAGACTGCAAAAATCTCAGATATTTGAACAAAATCATACTCCAATCCCATTGTGTTTTCCCGATCAAGACTTGGTTTTCGAAGTTTCCAATAGCAAAGCTTGTGAAATATTGAGGTAAAAGATGAAAATACTGAAAACCAACATTTCCTTTTCTTTTGTCTCAATATTTTCTGGGCTTTATATACGCAAATCCTTTCCTTATTAAAATCAACTCTGTCTACGGCAGCTGCATTCATATTGGGCCAATCTAAATGTTATTTTTTATGTGTTTGGAAGAGGGCTAAATACCTACCACAATCTTATGCTGAGCAAAGTGGAAATGGAACTGGTAGACACCTTAGAGCAACGATCGCAAATTTCGTTAGATTTATTCCAGTTCAAATTACCCTTTCAAGTGTTTCACACTCATAAGAAGTCCAAATGATGGTGTTTTATCACGTATCATTGACTGGTGGTCAGAACGTCGTAACTAAAGCTCGAATAAACAGTAGGTACGATGTTCTTTAACTCACAACGAATATATCACGATTATTTCACAGCTTCAATATTCGCTGCTTTCTAACAAAATCCTCGTAACTGCAGCTTTAAACAAGCTGCAGTTAAGAGGATTTTGTTGAAAATCGACGCTATCATACTTCTTTGCTACTCTCTTATCAGGAAACAGCTTTCAGCCACTTCACGTGATACATTTATGACGTCATTTCCGTTTGTAGTCAAATCGTTTTATTTTGAAAATTATTGGGATTAAACGGTTTCACGCGATTAACTTGATATCACGTATGAATGTCCAAGCATGATTATAAAATTCTGATTTAGTACATGTATTTAGATCTATATGCCTACTTAGGCCTACGGTTTTCACGTTGCTTCATACAAAATGGAATGCTACTAGTACTTCATATAAAAGTGGGATGCTTCTTGGCCTCGTGATCGGGGTGTGCGCGACACGTTTTTACTCATGACCCAAACACCAAGAACGACGAGTTATTCTATTTCATAGTATTTCTGTTTAGAAGTATAATTTGTGATTGTTAGATTTTCTTTCTCTTTGGCCCTAGATAATGTGATGGACCGCAAACTCTAACCGTCCCATATTGTTCTGATGCCTGAAATATTTAGCACGGGGCTCTTTTTCATATTGATACATGCAAAAATGAACCTCGAAGACTTTCATTTCTAAATTCATGCTGCTCCAAAATTTGAATTCGTGCTAATTTTCTGGGGGACTGGTTAATCTTTATCGGCTAACACATGTTTCTCTCATCTTATCTGACAGACATTTTTCCGTCTAATGAACCATTTGGGCTGAAAATTATGTCAAAGTTGCCAATATCTCTACATAGGCCTACTTATTTATAGGTCATGATTGAACGTGTTCTTTTACATGATGTTGAACCTTTAACCCTTTCCCACACAACACTATTTCATTCTGGTCGAAATCGTGAATTTGTGCACGCATTATGATAAAATCAATCTAAAGCCCTTTTTGTGAATTGGAGCAGTAGCTTAGTAAACATTTACGGAAAAGACAATCTTCCTTCACTGATCCAATTTGAAAGGAGGTGCGGACGACAATGTATTTGATGTCAAAATTAAAAAAAATAGTTGTTTTCATGTCATGTTTTCTTCTTGCACTTTTACAATTATGTTGAACCTTTTCTGAAACCACAAAAAATGGATTGTTCGGAAATGAAAGCTGATACATGGATTTTACATGGAATGTGGTTGGGATTCATATACCTTACAACACAGAAACTATTAAAACAAGAGGACCAAGATGGTCCTATATCGCTCACCTTAGAGCGCCCTGAGACATACTTTTTAGCAAACCTTTTAAATCTCCGAGGATTTTGAAAAGAGGATTTTGAAAAGGAGTCACATGACAATGGTACACACTTAATTTCAAAGCACAATTTGGGGAAAGATTGTCAAAGATTTTTCACTATATCTGTATTTAAAATCAGAAAATCCACAACATTTTGCTGAATTTCCATTGCACATAGACAAATCGAAGCATTAATTTTGGAAAGAGGTCAATGGGCCAAATGGGCTTTAATATTTAGAAACCATAGAAGGTTTGGAAATTCTAAGACAATTTTAATCCTGTTCCTGCTTTTTCAAATCTAGAATACCTCATGGTAGAGCTTATTTTCAAAGCGTAATGTCAAAATGATAACTTGAACTCTTCTGTTTAACAAGGCAATACGACACACATTCTAGGCACTTTTTTCTGTACAAAATGCAAAAGCCTAAAGCATAGGAATAATTCTGTAGTTCTTAAACGAGGCAAAAAAATTATCTTCAGGCCTTAACAATTTGAAAATATTGCCAAACATTGCCCTCTGTCATTTATATGGAACCAACAACAAAGGCGAAATACTCATTGAAAAGTGAGGATTTGGTTATGGTTATACCTTTTCCAAACGACATAACATAAGAGAAGACATAATTAAAAGCTGCTGTAGATGGTAAAACAGGTGTTGATAAAGACTGCATTCATGTATAAAAATGCAGAGAAAATGATGAGGCAAAATGAGACAACACAGGCTATCAAGTTATCAACATTTTCTTCTTTTACCATATCATTTACAAGCCTTTTTCTGCCCGTGAGGCAAACCTGTGTATGGTAGAGAAAGGGCATAATGCTTTCCCGTACAGAAGGTACAGAAAAGAAATAGACTATTCCAATTTGAAAGTTCAGAATACAAAATTGACAGCGGTACAAATAGGATTCGTTTACAATAAACTAGCATATAAAATATTGAATAAAATAAAATATTGAGGTAAAAGGAGAATCAGCATTTTCTTCATTTGACTCATTAATTTCCAAAGCCTTTTCTAATAGGGACTTCAAAACAAGGTCTTTCCAAGAAAGGGTTAAAGTATTTAGTTGATCCCTAGATCAGTAAACAAACGTTAAGTGCCTCAGGGATACAGGTAACAGAGGGTAATGGCTTTCAGAATCATAAAATATCTTTTTAATATTATAACACCCTATGTTGAGGGTATTCATTTGAATTCTTCAATCAAGACTATTCAAATGAGTACCCATAACAAAGCGTTTAGATTTTAAACATCAAATAAAGAATGATTTGCCTCCTTTTATCTGTAGCTCCATGCATTCTTTATCAGATATTATGATCTGCATAATCTGATTTATAGACCCAAACTGTTATTTTAGGGATAATGATATGTGATAAAATCTACCTGGTCAAAACAATTCCTCACTTGAAAATTCCAGAACCCAAAACATAGGGCTTCTTTCCTTGCAATGTGATGATTCTTAGTGTTCTGTTAGAGGTTTATGACATACTCCATGGACTAAGCCCGACTTGACTGGAAATGTTTGTTATATCCACTGATAACGCAGAGCTACTCGAAGTAGCTGTTTGACTACATAAGTCCTAGGACTAGACATGTAAATTCATGCAAAATTTCAAGACTCTAGGCCAAATAGTCTTTGAGAAAACAGTGTTTCTGTGTGAAACCTTAAACCCCACAACATAGGGCCATTTTTTCTATAAGCACAATAATTTGAAGTATTTTGGTAGAGGGCATTGAGACAATACTACATACAAAATTTCAAGACTCTAGACCATATAGTTTGGGAGGAGAAGATTTTTAGTAATTGTGGACAGACAGACGGACGGACGGACGGACGACGGACGGTGAGCGATCACAATAGCTCACCCTCAGCACTTCGTGCTAAGGTGAGGTAACAAAACGAGTAAATCGTCTTTTTTCACCGAAAACCTCATAACTGATGCTTGATCTAAACCACAGTTTTGATATTTTCGAAGAAGCATAGAACCACTGGTTTTACTGCATCAATGTTTACTCCTGCTTTTCTCTTAGGGATGTGAAAAACATGCATCGTTTGCTCTGTAACAGGCGAGGCAACTTCATAAATAGTAAGGTATTTTGGTCAAACGTACTACGTAACATTTGTGATAGCTTTTCAACGAAAACATCGTAACTGCAGCTTGTTTCAAGCTGCAGCTACGAGGGTTTTGTTGAAAAGCGAAAATTTGTGATGGCTTTTTCCTCATAGACCTCGCCACTTATCCATAATGTTTGCAGCAGCTGCAAACAGTTTCAGCCACTTTATTTACAAATTGGAGACCGCCATTTGATCTTGTTTGATACAATTATATAAACATATTACAAACAGGCCGCGAATAGACTCCTTCAAACGATTGATACGTCGATGTAAGAAATTCTTGTAGTTGGGGGTTTTGGAGGAATTTTTGTGGTTCGAATAGCAGCTGGTTAAATATGTTTACATGAAGCAAAAGTGAAGGCAGACATCCAGTCCATACGGATGTTTTGGTTTCACTGGATTCAATCTTTCCCAAGCAATAAAGAACGTTTTTAAAACATCGAGGGCAACAGAAAATATCCCTCGAGATCATAATTTTCTCATTATTCGTCTACTTTTTCATTTCTATGGAAAAAAGCTAAAAGGGTGAATTCGGGTGTTTGGTCGTTCGTTGCCCGCAAATTTTTGAATATGGGTCAGTCCGAATTTATGTTGTCTGTGAAATACTTCGGCGGTGTGTTAAGCTGCAGTTACGAGATTTTCGTTGAAAAACATCGACTTGAAACAGCTGGTCCACGCTTATAAAGCCAGTGCTTGTTAATGTTCTGCGAAATTGAATCTTTCCCTAAAGAACCATTGCAAAGAAAATGTTTTTTTTTTTTAAATATAGATGGAAAAAGATAAAACTCCTCGAGATCATAGTGTCTCATTTTCCGTCAACTTTTTCATTTCTATTGAAAAAGGCTTAAAGGATGAAGTTGAATTGGGTCGTTGACCCCAAGTTTTTGAATATGGGTCAGTCCGAATTTATGTTGTCTGCGAAATACTTCGTAGCTTTTCAACGAAAACCTCGTAACTGCAGCTTGTGTTAAGCTGCAGTTACGAGGTTTTTGTTGAAAAGCGACGATCAGAATTTAGATCAGTTCAAAATTTTGTTGTCTGTAAAATACTCGAAACAGCTGGTCCACGCTTATAAAGCCAGTGCTCGTTAATGTTCTGCGAAATGAGTTTACACTTGTTGACCCAGTGTATACCAGCACATTGTGGCAATAAAATATGTCACGCTAAATGGAACCAAGTGGTATCATACGACTGCGCACGAAGAATGACCTACATGTAGTTTTACCTAGTTTGATCCTAAATAGATCAACTCTGGAAAGCTAATCTTTTCTCATATCAGACAATATTAGTATATAGCGGTTGAAATTTGAATTCAACTGTTGAAAGCAAAATGAATGTAGATCTATATAAAATTTTAATTCATTTTCATGAGAATTGGTTATATATTTTCGAAAATGCAGGTGCACACATACACGCAACGGCAACGACCCTTCAAAATAGGGTCAGTGTAAAAATGACGTCACAGTTACATTACCGATTCCACCTTTGACGCTGGCCTGCTGAATGAGAGCGCATTTCTTGAAGTATCATTCCCCCAAATTTTCATAGAACTCTGAGAAAATTGCAACTTTCGTGCCAAAGGTATCGCTCACCCTAAAAGTAAAGTAGGCCATCAACATCTAGTTTTTTTAACACTTTCTCAAACAAGACCGGGTTTGGACGTCCCTATCAGAAAAGACTTGGGAAAACATTGATGTAAAGGAAGAATATGCTGATGATCAGCATTTTCTTCTTTTGTCTTTATATTTTCTGTGCTATTTCTATTCGAATGCAATAATGTCTATCAACATTTTTTGTTTGACCACCTGAATATTTTGCCGTTTGGGACAGGGTTAAAAATACATTGAGTCAGCAATTCAATGAAGCAGCAAACATACAAGATCATTGCAGAAACGTTTAGATAACATGCCGATGCTTTTCAACAAAAACCTCGTAACTGCAGCTTGTTTTAAGCTGCAGTTACTAGATTTGTGTTGAAAAGCGACGATGTAAAGATAATTGCTCTCAAATTCTCCAACTTTATGGGCGAGCCTGGGCAACAGTTCTATCATCTGCATGAAGGAATGCATAACAATTCAAGTTCAAGTGTAAACTCATTTCGCAGAACATTAACGAGCCCGGGCTTTAAAACATGGCCTCTAATATGCATGCCCGTAGGAAGCAATTTCATATGGGGGGGGGGGGGCTAAAGCCCTTGACCTGAATATGGGGGGGGGGGCTAAAGCCCTTGACCTGAATATTGGGGGGGGGGCTAATTTGGATTTTCCCAAAACTTTCAGTGTAAAATTAAGAAAATTCCGCATTTTGGCCAACATTTTGGAGGGTAGGGGGGCTTACCCCCCCCCCCCCCAGCACCCCTGTTCCTACGGGCCTGATATGCAACTGATATTGTTCACATACTAATTCAATCTGATATTAATATGTTGAGACATTAAGTTGATATTCCATGGTCGACTTCGTTTCAGACTATCGCCAAGCGATCACCCCAAACGAACACTCTATTAATAGTCCGAGCTATATGACGTCGTTTCCGGGAAAACCAGCCATTACGCCCGGATGAAAACATGAAAACAGCGGACCAATCAGTTTCGATGCAAAAAAAGGATCTTCATTTGCTGACACAGTATGGGATGAATCTAATAGATAGAAGGGTCCTGGTTCCCAACAGTAGCCCAATCGAAGTCGACCTATCTTACGAAAACGGATTTTTTACCACACTGTGTTTCACTTGTCCAAAATAAGTTAAAATAATTAGCTTTACCAAAATAATCCAATGACAACAGCGTCCTCGACGGCAAAGACCATTAGTAGAGCGTCTTAGGAAAACGTTGTCGAATTTGTAGTCATTGCAAATTCATGCAGATGTCCCGTGTTAATTCTGTTGCACTATACTTGTGAAAAAAAGTGTATGAAATATATTTGAAAGCATTGAGAAAAGTAGAATTTGCTGTTTGAGCTCGGTTTAAAGTCTCGACCCAAAGACTGGAGTGGCGGTGGATCGAACCTGCGATCCCTGTGTTACGAATCCAGCGCGTTACCACTGAGCCAAATTCCAGGGCTTGCCTGGAAAAAGATTGGCTAAGGAAGAAGACCCCATTTTTTTCTAGAAGGTAATCCATATGTCATGTTGTAATCTGTTAACTTTCTGTTGAAATGTCGACTTATCATCTTGTTATCATAATGTAGAGGTTTTTCCAGCCTACCTAACCCTATCCCAAGGTAGTCCTAGTTTTTGCGTCAAAAGAATGATAGAAATGAGAGAAGAGAAGAATATATAATGAAATACAGCACTCTTCGCCTTTCTCTGAATGTTTCCCATTCTTTAAAAGACACATGTTTCCACGTTTCCTTTTATCAAATATATCGACTTTGAAGTGGTAAAAATTATTATATTTTGGGCAAAGAGTAAATTCACGAACAGACTACCTCGGAATTACAAAATTCTTGGAAATGTTTAAATACAGTTTTTATGACACTGGAATTCTTGCCAACATTGCTCTATATTTTTTCTTACTAACACGTTCTGAACTTTCTTATATTTCTCCGTTGCCGCATTAGATCTAATTCATAATATTTTTTCTATGCCATAGACACAAAGTTCAGACTGTTTCTAATCAAAATCTAAAAAAAGACTGATTATTGACATCTTTTTTGAAGGATCATTTACAATTATTGAAGGAAAATGCTGTTTTACAACAGTCTCCCCTCTAGGAAAGTTGTCCAAATGTTCACGGCTGGGGTGGCCAAAAGAAAGATTTTTTCCGGAAGGACCAATTCTTGTATAAAAAGAACATCACTGGGCTTATTTTGCGCGAGATGTTTTGTATAAGATCTGATACTCTGTCCATTACAACAATAATAATATTAATCCATAAATTTCTAAAACGCTTTCATCTTTTCTGTGAACAACCATTTTATTTTAGATATACCGAAAAACCAATTTATTGCCCAAAAGAAATGAAACGTTTGAACTTTCTCGAGTTTTTATTGAACATAATTCCAAACGTCGGGTTTTCGGGTGCTAATAATTCAAAACAAATCCACCCCTTGTTCGGCTACTTAACGGCTGACCTACAAAAAACGCTTCAACTCTTTTCATGCTTCACAGGAATTGAGTAGCCTTTCTAGACAGTGCAGGCTAAGATCAACCTGCACAAATGCGCATACTGCGCATTTGTGTAGGCTGATCATTGCCTCACTGTGTACTTTGGATTCATGTTATGAGAGTAATAGAAAATATTCGTAATAGTCTTCGAATTAGCTATTAAATTTCGTAGAAATGGTTGCCCGTAACACTTGAATAGAGGCAAAGGTGTTGACCCTTGGAGGCATGCTTTTACGTAAAATAGTCAAGTAGCTTCCCTGTTGAAACCTTTCTCGACTTAGCACTAGATTTGACGCCCCTCATTATGATAACTTTGGAAAACATTGAGAGAAAAGAAGGCATTGATGATAGCAATCATTTTCCTTTTTCCTACTCTCTCAACACATTCCGCACACAAAAATTAATTACATTTTTTGGTGAATTATACTAAATAACATTTTTATTGTCTGCAATTGCTTCAAAATCGGATCCTTTGGCCTTTCGGGAAAGAGTACAAGAGTGGTCGGAAAACACTTGTTAAAGCCATTCTTATAATGAAGAGCATTATAATGGTTTCGTGAAATATGTATAGCACCTCAGGTCAAACCGCTTATTACCAGCATTTTAGTTGCTATTAAGAATATTTTATATGAATAGATAGGAGTTTATAAAGAGAAAAATCGAGATAAAATACAGCCTTTTTAGATCGGTTTTGTGATATAAATTCAGAAATAACATTACCATCGTTTGAGGTTCCAGAAAGATGTTTTTCGCTGTAGGTTATATCATATATTTACACTTCACTACACATAAAAAGCTGTTCTACTTTTTGTTCATGCATCCGAAGTGATCTAAACACAAATTAAGGCATATATTACCTTGATTGTTTTCAGGCATGATAAAATTAACGACTCAAGAGCACGCGTCAATGCCAAATATGTATAATTACTTATCGTCGGTGTAGCTTGATAGCCTCGTAACTACGATTTGATTGGAAATGTTGTTAGGAGGTTTTACAAAAGCACCGATGTTATGTGAATGTAGTGTAGAGACAGGAGAACAGTGTCCGTACAGATGCTTTTCTCTTCTTTCATCACTGATGAATTATTACTGAGATTGAATTCCAACAATAATTGGAGCTTCTCATGCTCATATTTTTGTTTTCAAATGACCTGCCATCATCTGCTATTTTGTATTTTGCTTTAATTATTATACCAAAAAGTGACTTATAGGCCCATGGGGCCGGGTGTTGATAGTATCATTTTTGTTATTGTACATGATTGTATAACACATGTCACTCTAATAAAAATTTACTTACATATAACATAAAGGTATTCCACTCATCATTAGATACTTAACACTTCCGTGACAACGGAAATTGGCGAAGGTATACCATCGTCAATGCCCGTTGCCGTGAATGACGCCCAAAGTTGCACGAAATGTTTGGTATATAATGATTGATGGATAACTTTAAGGTAACACCTGGGTAATAGGCTATGTGACCATTTATGGAACAAAATCTGTATGGTGCGAATAGACGATTTCAAGGGAAGTAACTTTCACTGCTCTCAAATTTTGATTTTATACATTTATTGTGTGTGTTTTTTTTTTTTTCTTTTTTCCCCTACTCTCCATGCAATTTAGAAACATTTTCACAAAAATTGTTTGAAATATTTCTTGGAAATCTGAACACGCTCAATTATTTCCGTTGTTACGAAAATAGACAATATTATTCTAGCGGTACTTTAAAAATGCCCGGACTTTAAATACGGACGTCACGGAGTGGGTCGCAATATAACTTTTATACCGGAAGTGCATTACCCAGGTCTTACCTTAATGAAATTAATAAGAATCGGTAAAATCGAACTCCGGATATGTCAGGTATTTTGACGGTCCTTCTGATTTCGACACAAAGCGTGTCAACTCAGTAAGACTATAAAATCATAATAATGTATGTAGTATATAAATGGAACTCACCTTTCGGATAAGTCGGACTCTCAATAGTCGTGTGCCGTTGTCGGAGCTTGCGTTCATGTTTCAAGCCACTCAAACTGCTCCGTACTGTCTTTTCTAGTTTCTCCACAGAATTTGATAAATTCCCAACCACTGAATCCAGATATTTAAACGTTGCACTCGTTGACTCTGTATTTTTTCCTTCTGTGTACATATTTTCCTTAACAACTCTCAAATTATAACTTTCCTTTCTTAGAATTTCTTTCGTTTCGCCCACTCTGTCGATCAATCTGTCAAGCTTCTCAGCAGTGATTGTTAAAGGGGCACTTTCAGGTTGATCATTTCTTATATTATTGGGTGACATATTCGAAAAATCGTATGTCATGTTTGAATGCATGTTTTCAAATTTATTTTCAAACTCTGTAAGTCTTTCATTGATGTCTTTGGTTAATTGTTGGATATATTTTCTGCACCGACATTTTCGTCTTCTGTTCTTTTTGTCGTTTGATGCGTCTTCTGACATGAAAACGGAAGTCAATATTGCACACAGACATGCGCACTGCAATAATATCACATTGAGCTTCATTGTTGTCTCTGTTTATTTGTAATATTCTAGACGATCACTGTTCGTTTACATCCACGCTTTCCTGAAGCGAAAAAGAATTGGAAACATTAAAAACACAGAAACAAAAACACGCTTTTTAACAAAAACCTCGTAACTGCAGCTTGTTTGTAACTGCTGTTACGATGTTCTTGAAATCATAAATAATGCCTTACTTTCACATCTTTATTAGTGAACATTCTGAAAAACAGCGAGAGAGAGAATGACTTTTTATTTTGTCAAAGTAGTTTCACTAGTTTGTCATTTTGGTCGCGGTGTACCCCATAGTTTTTTGCCATGAATCGAACGATGAATCATAGAAGAACATGGTTTATTTCTGAAATAAATTATTTGGTAACTTTGATGAGATATCTATATGTTAAGAATGATTCTGTTCACACCTTAAACCACTCACTTTGTGTGTTTTAACGGCATTTAACCCAATCATAACATGTAATTCGTATTACACCGAACTGTACAGTAAGTTTAAACCGAACTTTTCCCACAGAATAAAGTAGGATTTGGCAATGCTGTACATGATAAAATTTACTAATAATCAAAGTTACTACTTCGGCTACTAGATGATCTAAATTCTAGATAATAGCCACGCTATATTCTTAACCCTTTCCCAGACAACCAACTCTAAAAGTGTTCCAATTTGAATGCTGCTGCAGACAATAAACTATATATTGATAAAGATAAGATTTGTGTACAACATATCATAGAAAACATTGTGACAAATCAGCATTTTTTTCTTTTGTCTCTATGTTTTCCCAAAAGATTTACTTCTAATGGACGTCAGAACCAGATCTCGTTTGGGAAAGGTTTACGGTTTGTACTACAAACTAAATGGTGTGGGTAATTACGGGCGTATCTGGGCCGCTATCGTCTCCTAGACACCTATTATTAATATGAACTTCTGTTTTTATACAAATTCCTGTTTTTATACATAGATTTTGGCGCTAACCGGTGTCTTTTACAATTTCGTCGGTGTTATTGCAAAACCTCGTAACTCCAGCTTTGATCAAGCTGGAGTTACGAGGTTTTAGAATTACAACGCCGATTTGCCAAACGGTAAATACACTGGACCGTTTCAATTTGAAAGATGTTGCAGACAACGAAATAGATGTTGATAAATATACATGTAGGCTACATGATTAATTTTGTTCACAACGTAGCATAGAACTATTGAGAATAAACGTATAAAAATTGGGTTATCTGCATTCCTTCTATCTTTCCTCAATATCTGTTCATGCTTTTTCTAGAAGGGACGTCAATACCATGATTTGCTTTGGGAAAGAGCAGACTGTCTCTCAGATAACCAATTGGGTCTCGGGTGAATTTGAATTTGGTTTTAAGGTATTAAAACTTTCATAATGTCTTCTGATAAAACATCAAAACGTTGATAGATGTCGGATAACGAAATTTTCTTATTGTGTGTTCGATATCCAATATTTTTGTGAGCGTATCTTTAAATTAATGTATGAACTACTAGGAAAGAATGAAAACAGAAACAGTGTTTTCTACGTATTTTTTGTGCCGATTTTTTTTTATGTGTTGGCACAAATCAACACAATTTTTTCACACATACCAAGCTGTTCTGTCACTTTGAAAAGTAAACAATTGGTTTGTCTTAATCAACTCTTTTGTTTTGTTTCCTGGTGCTTAGACACTTTCTTTTAGAGTACTCGTATGCCAGAATAGTTTTGTACTTCTTAATTACAAACGGCTGAATTCTTAGTTGTAACAGAAGATAGAAACAAGATTAAGCCAAAAAGAAACGGGATCTTATAAAGATTAGTTCTAATTGTTTGACGAAAAAGGGAGAAAATGTTGATCAGTATCCCCCGATTTCCCCAAATAGTTTCTAAACACGGACATTATATCATACACGTTAAAATTCTGGGAAAGGTTATTATATATATGCTGTGCATTTGCCCTTAAGGGGGAATGCTCCAGTTTTTCGGAAGACTCGGTCATTACTGTAGAAAATTAAATGTTTCGTACCAATATGTTTCGCTACCGAATTTTCAATAATATAACACATAATTATAGCGGACGATAATCGACCTGGCAGAGCAGCCCATGCTAATCGAATGTAATGCTCTGCCAGGTGAATTCTCGTCCGCTATACAATTTACCATTTTCGACGGTTAAAGTGTATTTATTAAGCGAGACTGATTTCTTCAAGATGTAAATCGATTATTTAGAGCAAGACAGTCGTAAGTGTGTATGCATTTTAGTGACCTTTGACAGGAGCAAGAAATTGTGCATTTTTTCGCTGTACATAGGGTTATGTGATACGAATGCCTATAAAATTCAAACAAGATCGCTGACCATCCATTTTTATTTCATTTTTCAATTGGTTATAACATATAATTTCAACATACAAAATTTGAATAAATTCTATTATTGGGAAAAAATTTAGGAAACTGGAGCATTCCCCCTTAATTACCGTAAAGAGAGAAGTGAAAATTTTGTGTAACCATACTCGTGTGTTGTTGTTGTTTTTTTCATATAGGTTTTGGCCTATTTAACTTGTCTAGAATGAGATCGGGCCCCGTTCCATGCTTGTCTTAATGTTTCCCAAACAATCTAGGGACGTTAAATACAGGTTTTGTTATAGAGAACAATTTCAAAGAAAAAGATGCGTACGCCTATCCAATCAAGCAATGAAAACAAATAAATTTCAGAAGATTTGTTGAACACCATGCAGTGTTTTCTGTGCATTATGGACACATGCACCTGTTCTCTCACTGCATCCCACTTGCAGTTTTTGATCATTCTTTAGGATAACGTTGGTCATGTTCAAAAATGCCGTTAAATAAGCTGTAGTTACGGAATTTCGACTGTTACCGAAGATACCTACCATGATATACAGAGATGAAGTTCTAATCTTCCTAAAACCCCTGCTTTCAAAGTATCTATCTAAAAGACTTTTAGAAACACAGGGAAAAATAAACAAAAACTAAAATGCTGCTAACCATCATTTCCTTCATTATTCTCTATATTTTCTTTAATATATACATGACATTATTTTATGCTTATCGTTATCCAAGATCAACTAGTCGTTATCAGCTTTGTAATTCAACATGTGTGAGATTGGATAATTGTTTTGTTATTTCGGTTAACAACAACACTAAAAATATATTGACGAAATGCTGACTTGAATTTGAATGTCTAAAAAACTTGACGCAAATTTTCGCTGGACAGAAACGATATTTTTGACCAATTCATGCTATGTTTCATGTGTATATTTTGATCTGATTACTTATAGGTTTATCCTTGTCCATGAAGTAGTACACAGTGGCGTAGGAAGGTTTGTAATATTGGGGGGGGGGGGGGGGGGGGGGGCAAGACACAGTATGAGATTCTTTAACAAAATGATTCATGTATGTACTTTACATTTCTAGCATTTACACCTGTTTTTAAACTGTACAGTTCAGAACGTACATGCCATTTACCACAATGTTTTCTAAACAAAAACAAGCCCCCCCCCCCCCCCCCCCCCCCCCCACACACACACACACAAATGAAATTGTAAAATTCCGCACTCTTGATATTGTTGTCTTCAACACATTTGAATTTAGACAATTTTAACATTTTGCCGTCTGGTAATTGGTTTACTCTAACATACAACTGGCAAAGATCATCTTCTTTATTGTGGTTTCTGTTCGATACTTTTCCAAAGAACAGTTCCCTATTAGAATACACGTATCTCATCAGGCAACGAAAACAAATAAATCGAAGAGAAATGGTTTACTTAACCCTTTTAGAAACAACCCCTGGCTTTGGGGAGCATACATAACTTGTTTAAGAAATCCTTGGGGAAAAGAAAAGTAGAAAATGATGAAAACAAGTAATTTCTCGCTAAATAATTCTAATGCTACAGATTATCTTTTTTCTATATTAAGTATCATTTGAAGTTTTTCTTTGAATTATTGTCTAAAATGGTCTTGTTTTGGAAAGTGTAAAGAAAACAGCATGCATTTTACATTTCGTTTATTATGGACATGCACAGGTGTTTTTATCATTGCATCCCACCTGCAGCTCAGATCGTGCATTACATTCTTATGATAAGGTAAACCAAACTACCCACTACCACAAGTCTTCTTTAACACTTTCCCAAACAAGTCCTGCCTTTGACGTCCCTAATACGTAGAAAAGGCTTGAGAAAACATTGAGACAAAACAAGATGTGTTTGTGAAACACAAATGCCCCCGGAATGGCTTTTTTTCTATAATTATGACCTTAATTGATATTTGAAATTGATCTACATAAATGACCTTGTCCCTCTAACCTAATATAATTGAAAGAAGTTTAGATACCAAATTTGAGCTTTGTATGTGGAATACTTTTGGAGAAAACGCCAATGTTAAGTTGTAGCGTATATTGCATGTAAAGGGTGGATAAGGGTTAAACGATGACCTTGAGGAAGGTCAAATTGCATGGAGCAGATAGATTTCATTGATAGAAGTTTACATACCAAATTTGAGCCTTGTATGTGGAATACTTTTGGAGAAAAGGCCAAAGTTAAGTTGTTGCGTTAAGTTGTAGCGTTAAGTTGCATGTTAAGGGTGGATAAGGGTTAAACGGTGACCTTGAGGAAGGTCAATTTGCATGGAGCAGATAGATTTCATTGACTGAAGTTTACATATCAAATTTGAGCTTTGTATGTGGAATACTTTTGGAGAAAACGCCAATGTTAAGTTGTTGCGTTAAGTTGTAGTGTTAAGTTGCATGTTAAGGGTGGATAAGGGTTAAACAGTGACCTTGAGGAAGGTCAATTTGCATGGGGCAGATAGATATCATTGACTGAAGTTTACATACCAAATTTGAGCTTTGTATGTGGAATACTTTTGGAGAAAAGGCCAATGTTAAAAGTTGCGTTAAGTGTTGCGTTAAGTTGTTGCGTTAAGTTGCATGTTAAGGGTGGATAAGGGTTAAACAGTGACCTTGAGGAAGGTCAATTTGCATGGGGCAGATAGATATCATTGACTGAAGTTTACATACCAAATTTGAGCTTTGTATGTGGAACACTTTTGGAGAAAAGGCCAATGTTAAGTGTTGCGTTAAGTGTTGCGATTAGTTGTTGCGTTAAGTTGCATGTTAAGGGCGGATAAGGGTTAAACAGTGACCTTGAGGAAGGTCAATTTGCATGGGGCAGATAGATATCATTGACTGAAGTTTACATACCAAATTTGAGCTTTGTATGTGGAATACTTTTGGAGAAAAGGCTAATGTTAAGTGTTGCGTTAAGCTGGTGCGTTAAGTTGCATGTTAAGGGTTGAAAAGGGTTAAATGATGACCTTGAGGAAGGTCAAATTGCATGGAGCAGATAGATATCATTAAAAGAAGTTTACATACCAAATTTGAGCTTTGTATGCATAATGGTTGTCGAGAAAATGACAATGTTAAGTTTCGGACTGACAGACAGACGGACGGACAGACAGACGGACAGACAGACAGACGGACAGACAGACATGAGTAAAACAATATGCCCCCGATCTCTCGATACGGGGGCATAAAAAGAAACTGCTGATAACCAGCAGTTTCTCCTTTTGCCTCAATATTTTCTATGCCATATTTTACACTACTCCCATCTTCAATAACATCCATTTTGTCACATGTGGCAGTTTTTGAAGTCTACCACCCTGAAATCTTGCATTTTGGGAAATGCATGTGATATTATATATCGTCGGTGTTTATACAAAACCTCGTAACTACAGCTTGGTTCATTTTTTGTGATAACACCATCGAAATCAGAATTGGGATTGGACAATAAGGTCTTAATTAAATTGTATTTGAATCTCATCTTAGATTCAGATCACCCTGTGCCTACATCATCGTAACATGCAACTTGTGCAGTATTGATCTATGCGGCTACATTTAGCTTCAAAATCCCATGATTAATGATTTGAAATTATAGAAAAAACTTTAAGGTAGTCAACCTCTAATGAGAATCACGTGACGTCAGAATTATTCGGCGACGTCGTAAATATTTGGCGGCGGAACGTTCCACCGCCGAATGTTTACTACGTCACCCGAATAGGTTCGGATACATAACGAATGTTAACGATGTCGTACGTCTAACAACAAAATTAATCATTCTATAAAATAAATTTGAAATTCTAATATTCTACGACTGGTAACCTACAATAATTATTAATATATATTCAGGCAGCCTCTTTCAAAAATGCACAACTTTCATCCGTGTGGAGGGATTAACGATGTTTTTTTAGATCTGCATTTATTGTACTATACAAACTATAACCTTGTTTACACCAAGAATCGACACCATTATGAGCTCTTAATCTGATCTATATCTCTAATTGATGATCACGAAATCCTTATCAACCATTCTGATCTTGCTTTCATGTCAAATGTTAGCAGGTAATCCAACAAACCTCTTAAAATCAGCGAGCTTTTCGGAAAATTAGTTTACAGTTCACTTTATAAAGACTTCGTTTTGTCCTAGATTACAGTCAAACTTAGTCCCGTGGTAGATATTTCAGGCACCAGAACAACACGGGCCATTTTGAGGGTTTATTTCTTTTCCCATAATGTTTTAAATACAATCAACACATCTACTATTATGGAAATGCACCAATTGGGGCTATCAGTTTTTGGACATGAAATACCACAAACTGCCCCTTTTTTATGACCATTAGAACTAAAGAAAAGGAATCGTGTGGTATTTTAGGAAGGTCCAAATTGAAATGTCATACAAACGACAATTTCAAGTCAATGAAATTAAAATTCCTTTGGTCTTTCTTTGAAGAAAACATTTTGGGAAATGAAGAAATTGCTTGTTACAAACAATTCAGTTTTCACAATATTTTCCAAAGCATTAATGAATTATATCTTTTTGGTGTCTATGTGTGGGAATGGGTCAACCCTTTACCACACAGTGACTCTTTTTGACTCCCCACAAGAAAATGGCTTTGAAAAACATTGTGGAAAATGAAGACAAGCAATTTCTTCATTTCCCACAATGTTTTCTTCCCTAAAAGACCAAACCATGTTAGATTTAGTTAAATCGAAATTGTCGTATGCTGCATCTTTGAATTTGGACGAGTCCAAAATTCCGTCTGGTAATGGGTTAAGACTTGTTAGCAGTACTCCAAATCTGACTCAGCAGTTATAACGTATAGCATTACCAGCACATACGAATGATAATTCCACGATGTTGATTAGGTGTGGACGAGTAACCACAACACTGGTGATCTAACCCCATCAAACGATGCCGTCAGACCACAGATAGCGAATACTAGAATACATTCCAACGAAAACAATAAAATGGCGGAGCAACAGAATGGTGAGGTCGAAGACATTCTGAATTTGTTATTTCGAATGCAAACCCTATGTTGTGAGTACTCATTGGAATCGTCTCGATGAGACCCACAACATAGGGTTTGATAAACAATTGATAAAATATTGCATTTTGAAAGGCCAATGAACCCTATCATAATTTTTCATGCAGGTCTGGGTGTGAACGAGTAGCCACAATACCAGGGTATAACCCCATCAAACGATGCTGTCAGACCACAGATATCGAATACTAGAATACATTCCAACGAAAACAATAAAATGGCGGAGCAACAGAATGGTGAGGTCGAAGACATTCTGAATTTGTTATTTCGAATCCAAACCCTATGTTGTGGGTACTCATTGGAATCGTCTTGATGAGACAATTCAAATGAGTACCCACAACATACATGTAGGGTTTGCTAATCAATCAATAAAGAATTGCATTTTGACAGGCAAATACTCCTCATATACGCAGGTCTAGGTGTGAACGAGTAACCACAGCAATGGGTCTAACCTCATCAAACGATGCTTTCAAACCACAAGTATCGAATACATTCCAACGAAAACAATATAATAGCGTAGTTGAGTACGAAGATCATGATTTTTAAAACTAGTACAGGTAAAAATCGACTTGATCAAGTTGATGAAAGTATTGAAATCAAGTCTGTGAACAGCAAAATGCTGGAAGACATAGAAAACACATCATTCACGGCATTATGCCATAGTAAATATTTAGGGAAAGGATGGGTTTTCCAAAAATTGTGTCTGCACGTGCATTCTGAATGATGCTGTTTCAGAGTCATATTAATTAACCCATTCCCACACATTGACTTTTTTGACTCCCATAAAGAAATGGGCATTGAAAACATTGTGGAAAATGAAGAAATTGCTTGTGACAAGCAATTTCTTCATTTTCCACAATATTTTCTGTCCAAAAAGACCAATTCATTGTTATTTCAATTCACTTCAAATTTCTGTCTGCAAAATCTTTGGATTTGGACATGTCTTAAATTTTGCCGTTTGTGAATGGGTTAACAAGAGATTGTATGCAAATAGTTATGCCTATTGTATTCAAAACCAAGACCCGCCGCGATATGACCAAAGTAGTTGAAAACGGCGTAAAACCCAAAATAAAACCAATATTAAAACCAAGATAAAGTAACTGTAAATTTTGGAATGGCCCACTCCATATCCCTCCTAGTAAACCACATATTACTCAGTAACTGTCGGTTAGTTGTCGGTTAGATTTCAAATTAACGCGATATATGATTAATTACTCTTGCTCTTTATCTACATGTATATCCGTTATTCCGTTACGTCGATGACGTTAAAAATGCCGTAACTACAACTTATTTATGATGTGGTTACGGCGTTTTCGAATGTGACCAATTGTACACCAATGATTCTGAGAAGAGAAATTGAAGTTTGTGAAGTGGATCACCCTAAAATTTTGTTGTTTGGGAAAGGTTTAACATGGTATATGATTAATTACTCTTGCTCTTTATCTACACGTATATCCGTTATTCCGTTACGTCGATGACGTTAAAAATGCCGTAACTACAACTTATTTATGATTTTGTTACGGCGTTTTCGAATGTGGCAAATAGTAATACCAGTAATTCTGAGAAAAGAAATTTGAAGGACAATTCTAAAAACTGTAAGATATGATTGGAACTTCGTCTAATCCTATTTTGTGGACATCCACAAATTCATTTCGACTCGGGCAACGGGGTATGTACTGTGAATTTAAGAAAAGATAGTCTTTCAGTTAGTAATTAAGTTATTTATTTATGAAAGAATTCCATTTGACCCGACGTATTAGAATTCAAATTTTGGTCTTTATATGCTAAAGGTAAATAAACGCATTTTTGTCTTATCATTCGAGGTTTACCAACCTTCTTAATATTAGACAATACAGGATTGTTAAGAAATAAAAGAAGCGCGAACAAGGATAGTTTTGGTTTACAATTACACTTAGGTCCGATCACGCTTTTAATCCCACCCAACTCCCCCCCCCCCTCCCCCCCAAAAAACGAAAGAAAGAAATGTAATACTGTCGAAGACATAAACCCATTACCAAGCGGTAAAAACTTGAACTGAGCCGCGTTCTTTATTTAAAGCGAGATTTCTTGAGATATCTTGAGATTTCTTAAGATATTTTAGTATAAAGCGCTCTTTTGAGCAAGATTTTAAGACGCTCAATGGGAGGCGTCATTATCCTATACTTCGTGCGGAACCCCTCGGTCAACTCTGTACAAACAATATAAAAGAGATTTGACCGAGTTGTTCCGAACATTCCATAATTCATAAACCGCGGTGTTCCGAATGCTTCACACTTTATACAAATGACGTCTTGATGACGTCATTTGTATAAATATGGAGCATTCGGAACAGCTCGGTCAAAGTCTCGGTCTTAAAAACGCTTTATTCAAAACACCTTAAGAAATCTTAAAATATCTCGCTCTAAAGAACGCAGCTCTAGTCTAATATCAAAGATGTTTGTAGGCGTCAATGTCAAGTGAATGGAATTTCACATTGTTTGGTGTTTCTGGGTAGAAAACGTCATTTAATTCCACCATGTTTTCGAAAGTCTTTATATTACGGGGTGTCAAAAGGCGTCACTGTGTCAGTTAGCCTGGCTCCCAGGCCGTGAGTATGTGTATTTGAATACCAAAGTAACCGAACTCTTGAATTCCTAATTCAACGGCTCAGATTATCCCCTGTTAGTTAGAGACTCACGACTGATCCACATAGTTTTTCAGGGAGTATGGCAGTGTGGAAAATATGAGAATTGTAATGTCTACACATCTGTTACTGTGTATCTGTTTTGAAAGACCAGATCAGTCAGATGGGAGCCAGTCTATGTATCAGTGTGTCTTAATGGGTTTAAACAACTGAATAGAACTGAACTACGTTACCTTCGATCAAAGTTTGAATTAGTCCTGTAAACGTGATTCGCACTTCAAGATCCGTTGTAGTATGATAATTCACAAAGGAACGAGAATACGTCGAAACAACATGTACGCAACAAAGGCAGACCTGTACTGTCCTGAAGATTACCGGTCCAATGTTTGAAATGCTGACATGTCTTGAATATCTTACACAAACAAATTATTTGGTCCTCACAATAGCATTCTAACATCGTCTACATGCTATATGTTTTTAAATACAGTTAAGGTAGTATTGCACATACCGATCAAAAAGGTTCTTCTGAAGTAATGGTAGCACATTCTCATTAGGCAATAATCAAAAGCGTGAATCCCTTTGTCTCGATAGAAGATCTGACTATATCTTAATTAAACATTCGAACAACATTAAAGGCACAATACCCATAGGCTTAATAGAGGAATTATCTCAAATTATCGCCGCTTTTCAACCAAAAACATCGTAACTGCAGCTTAAAACAAGCTGCAGTTACGAGGTTTTGGTTGAAAATTATCACAAATTATCTCTTACGTGAACACCGCTTTCTGCCCCCCGGAGAAGTGATTCTTATGATTACATAATTGTAACGCATTCTTTGATTTATCATTACTATCAGTAATTTGAGAAAAGGCTCACCTTTTATTTTCATTTTTGAGACTCGTCAAGCAAAAAGAGACCTTCTAGAGTTCAAGAAGTTCAAAATGGACGAAATGTATGTGCGTTATGATATTTACATAATTATGATTCTAGTACTGTACGTATACGCAGTGAATTTATATGATTGCATCTATAGGCCTATGCCTATTTCAGAAAAAATCGCTTGTACAGATCATATATATCAAAGATAGATTAATACCAATTATGAATAGATAGAGAACAAATAAATCTTTCCTCAATAGCAATAACAATCGAACGTACTTAATCCTTTCCCGAACAAGACCTTGTTTTGACGTCCCTAATAGAAAAGGCTTGGGAAAACATTGAGACAAAAGAAGAAATTGCTGATAACCAGCAGTTTCTCCTTTTGCCTCAATATTTTCTGTGCAATGTTTTACACAAATATTATTGTTATCATCATTTATTTTGTCATTTGTGGAAGATTTTTCATTGTCATTTGTGGAAGATTTTTCATTGGACCTCCCTAAAAGTAAATGTCGTTTGGGAAAGAGTTAAATTTAAATGAATGTTGCAGACGTTGAAACTTTGTCCAAAGAGTGGTCTGAGATCAGACAGCGCTGAACGTGCATATCGATTCTTCTCAACGAATACCTCGTAACCCGCAGCTTGTTTTAAAGTGACATTTCACATTTATTTCGTTTTTTAAAAGTATGTCTTGATGCAAATATTGTTTATTCTAATGCCTAGAAATGCTATCAGTTTTTTGAAGTTGTTATTTATAAGGGAAAAATACGCCTTTAAAGTTGAGACAGAAATGACAAATTCTATATAAATCTGAACTGTTGTCCAGAACAATTTGTTTAATTTTAGCACAAAAAATATATATTTCTCGTAAACGGTTCAATATTTTGACTTGAAATTTTCAGAATTTTCATAAGAAAAGATACTCTTTCAGATAGAATAAAAGTAAAATTAACGTAAAAATAATTGTGAAATGACACTTTAAACTGCAGTTGCGAGGTTTTCTTTGAAAAGCGACGATATTATAGTAGCTGCATACAAGGCCTAGTCTAGCATCAGGCGACTTTTCCGCCATTTTCCGAGAATAACCACCTTATTACCGCCGTAGCATTCAACATTTCCTCAAGAACACTCCTTTTATCACGACATATCATTTTTTTCAACAACCTCGGCGTTTAATTGCCCCCAGCAAGAATTTTCAGAGGTGATGATAATTAGAAATAAGGTCATATCGTCTGTACGCGAGAAAATACGTGAACTGTCTGCACCCAGGGGCTACATATCGCCTCTTTTCGACAAAAAGCTCGTAACTGCAGCTTAAAACAAGCTGCAGTTACGAGGTTTCCGTTGAAAAGCGACGATATATGAAAACTGAATTTAGAAGGTAGGCACTGTATCCAACATCTTTTAATATTTTACCTAACACAATCTCGTTTTGAAGTCCACACAAGAAAATGTTTCGGAAACATTGAGACAAGAGCAAAAAATACGATTAAGCAGTATTCAGTCTCTGTTCTTTTTCAAACGAAGACAGAAGACCAAGAGATGGGTCTCTACAAGAATCATATCACGCAGCTGAAGCACATAACCATGGATTCCTGGTTTTCTCTCACCATTATTACCATAAAATCTAAACCAAACCTCCAGTTGCTCTCTCACATAGATGATTCACGCCCATTGGTGAGAACAAATCACTGTTTTTCAATCGAAAACTTAGTAGCTGCAGCTTGTTTTAAGCTGCAGTTACGAGGTTTTCGTTGAAAAGCGACATTCGAAATGCCTTTTGTCAAATGTAAAGATCCGCACCAGACTGTACAACAGATAATTATGTTTGTCCAACTGTATCAACTCATTATGTAGCGATGTGGATCAGTTTACACATTATGTTTGTCCAACTGTATCAACTCATTAAGTAGCGATATAGATCAGATTACACGAGATATACGCTCGTTAGATGAGCTGTCAGATCCCATCAGATCACACGCGTTTATTATGTTACACCAAGTGTGGGGAGGTCTTAACCCCTTTCTCAAACAACAAAATTTTAGGGCAGTCCTATTTAAAAGCTGCTGCAGAGGACAAAATTGATGATAAAAAGGAAGGGATTTGTGTATAATATGGCACAGAAAACATTGAGACAAAAGGAGAAACTGCTGGTTATCAGCAGTTTCTTCTTTTGTCTCAATGTTTTCCCAAGCCATTTCTTCTAGGGACGTCAAAACCAGGTCTTGTTTGGGAAAGGGTTAACCCTTTCTCAAACGGTTGGGTTGTTAGATAAGAACAATATTTGTCCCGTTTAGAGATATAGCTCATGATAATTGACCTGACAGAGCCTCGCTAGCTAATAGCTTTAGGGATGCTCTGCCATGTTATTTATCGTGAGCTATACGTTGAATTAAGTTGTACGTGCTGCTTTGATATTCAAAATATTAATTAATGCTTTCTCAGGCAGTTCATATTCTTACGTCTATACACAGAAACGCTTTTGAAAACACTCGGGTAACAGGAGGAAATGCTTAAGAAAAATCGTTTTTCTCCCAATATTTTTCTGTGATATTATGAACTTGAATTCCATTTCATTCAATTTCATTTCATGTGTCGGCTTCAACTGATTCCAACCCCGAGAGTTCCAGAATTAAGCCGTCTGGGAAAGGTAATAAAACTCAGTGATATAAACCATATTTCACACTGACTTATAAGCCCCACTGGCTTACTTATTTGCTAGTAAAATATCACAGCGGGTCTTACGAGAAACAATAACATAGTGAGGCTATTCAATTAACAAGGGTGAATTGGGGGTATTAGACGAACAAAAGATAAGAGAAGTAAAAACGATTCCAAAATTGTTGTACGGTATCAAAACCCTATGTTGTGTGTACTCATTGGAATCGTCTCGAAGAGACGATTCCAATGAGTACCCACAATATAGGATTTGATGAACAATAAATGATATTTTTGAGTTTTAAAGGGACATTACCCCATATTATCAAAAGCTATGTATTAGCAAGGTATAGCATGGTCAATCAACGAGAATCCAAAACACATGTTGGATTGACCCCATGCTGGCCTGTATCAGACCCAGCGAGATATTGGGATAATTTTTCGTCGTGATCTCCTTTTTCGCAATGTTTTGGAATTTATCTTTTGAAAGAAAATTATAAGTAGACCCTTTCCGAGTAATACAAAAAGATAATCTAATAAATGAGTCGAGAAAATGTAGATACATGTACATTTTAAAGAAATTTAGATTCCATATTAGCCTTTGATCAAATGCATTGTGATTAAGATCGATGATGTTAATATACTGCAGTTACTACATGGCATTGAACATAAGTTCCATGCTCTTGTACGGCAAGTCTATCGATATTGAAAGTGCTTAAGGTTGTCATTCCCTAATGCGATTCGTGCCACGTGGGAACTTTTCGGGCGAGGTCGTAAACATTCGGCAGTGGTATCGACTTTTTCTGACTCGTAACGGTTCCGTACGTATAGACCGTATACGTTTCAATGTTTTAAGAAGCTGCACGAAAAATTCTGACATCGCAATATTCTCTTTAGGGTTGGACTACCTTATGTAATGTGACTTACTAGTTACAGTATCTCATAAAATATCGTCGCTTCTCAACAAAAACCTCGTAACTGCAGCTTAAAACAAGCTGCAGTTACGAGGTTTTTGTTGAAAAGCAGCGATATACTAGATCTATTTATCCCTATCAGGTGCGATCAAATGAAATCCAATAAAACTAGAAATAGTCGTTAAAATTAATATTATAGTGTAACAAAGATAGAATAATTAATCATTTTCTTTGATGTATCTCTTATTTATAAGTGATCAAAATACAAAACCACACAAAACTAACAATAATGATCGATGAGCATAAACATAAACTGAGATGAAATAAGTTAACGAACTACAAATAGCTTTGAATATTATCATAGAGTTTACACTCGTTATGTCAACATCAGATAAGTCGAATTTCAAGAATTGGTCCCGTCACCAATGATGAGTGTCAAAAATTTTAAACGAATTAAATTCGGAATAAAGTTAGCTATTGAAATATAGTCGGAAAAAAATAAAAATAAAAGTTTCTCGCTTCGAGAAATTTCTTCCCCTGTCTCTATATTTTTTTTAAAATTATATACGTGCTTGGTGAGCAAGAAAATGACCAAATGTCATTTTACTCGAAACGGAACATAAGACGGATGAGTCGAACTCCAGATAGGTCGAGGTATTTTGTTGGTCCCCTGACTTCGACACAACGAGTTTCGACTGTTTACTAGGAAAAGCGTGTTCCGATAGCTTTATATCGTCGCTTTTCAACGAAAACCTCGGAAATGCAGCTTAAAACAAGCTGCAGTTAGTAGGTTTTTGTTGAAAAGCATCGATGTATTTTGACAAAATTTCTAATAAATAACGATTAATCAAATTGAACTATAAGTAAAGGGATTACCAAATAATTAAAGGGACATTTCGTTCCAATTTCAAGTTTTTAAAGTATGTCTTGATGCCAAGATTGGTCATTCTAATGAGTATAAATACTATTAGTTTTTTTAAGTTGTTGCCAATAAGCGAGAAACACACATTTGAAGTTGAGATATAATCGATAAATTGCATATAAATCCGAACTGTTGTCCACAACAATTTGTTCAATTTTAACACAAAAATATACATTTCTCATAAACGGCGCAATATTTTGGCTTGAAATTTTCAGAATTTTCATAGGGAAATATGCTCTTTCAGATAAAAAATAAAAGTAAAATTTATGACAAAAAATTCTGAAATGTCACTTTAAGACGTTTTACTATAATATCAATTATGCCTTTTTTTTTCAAGAAAAGAACACTACTTGCTATTAGAAGATGAAACGCATTCGTAGAAATAGAAACGTACGTTACATAAGATGTAAAAGGGATACATGAATAATAAGATATATGTAAATTGTATGCAATAATTGGAGTTCATACTGATTCTACAAACTAAACATCAAAATTCTACATATAAACAAATATGATCGATTGAAGGGTTGTGTGACGATGGCAAATTAGCAAATGCTGAAAGATCGGGTCTGGAAGTAACAAAAAAATGTTTGATATAATTCAAGCGATTAATGTTTTTAAAAATGTAACAATGCTATATTGCTGCTTTTCTGCAAAAAACTCGTATCTGCAGCTTAAAACAAGCTGCAGATACGAGATTTTCGTAGAAAAGCGACGATATATTCCATGTATTTCAAAAATTCAATAACAATTCTACAAACCTCAGAAACAAACACATGTAGATATAATACCGTTGCGAGTACGTTATATCCTATATCCTATATTTTCACAGAAACACACTTCATGATAAGCAAACGTTCAGTACTCTGCCATGAGTCTGCGATGCTTATTTAAAATCCTGTAGTACACTGAATGAAGGCTCTCGCAGAAATGAGAAGTACCTAGCACAACCTTGCTACTATAGGTCTACTTCATAATATAGCTTCGCTTTTCAACTAAAAACCTCGAAACTGCAGCTTGTTTTAAGCTGCAGTTACGAGGTTTTTGTTGAAAAGCAGCAATTTACCGCGGCGATGTTATACAAAATAGACACCTGTATAGGAATAGCAAACCCTTTCCCAAACAACACCTGGTTTTCTTGTCCCAAGTAGAAATGGTTCGGGGGAAATATGGAGAGAAAAGAAGAAGTTTCTGATGATTTACAATTTCTCTCTTTTCATCGATATTTTCTTTACAAATTTCTACATTTGACATCAAATATTCTGTAGTGTACATCAGCTTTCAATTAGAAGAAGACTAAAATTTCTCCATTTGGAAAAAGGGTCTAGCCCTGTACAGCACCAATGATAATTTGAAGTCTCTAACATTCTCTTACGAGTTTACGTGATACTTTCAGAAAAGAGGAAGAAAATGCCAAAAGAATTAATATATTCTTGTCAGCGTATGTAGCACCTTTCAATGTGTACAAGTCTCAAATCGTTCGCCTGGTATTGAATTAACCGTGGTGTATCCAACAAGATTTGGCCTGGAGGCCGATCTGAACTGTTTACTTTGTAAATATAATTTCTTATGATACATGTCGTGCGTAACGTTATAAAATACTGAAGATATAGCTTATTCAGGCTTATGTTAAGACATTTTCGACCGTAATCAACGACAAAATATTACATTAGTGGGTAACAAACTTTACTGTATAATTCATTAAGGTATCATAATTGCCAGACAGCAACGGAAACAACATTTTTTTCGATAAAGTGTTCCATTTACGAAGTTCCAATTAGCTTATATCACACAACATTACGTCATACCAATGAATAAGGTTTTACACACGACAGATTTGCTTCCATGTTAATATATTCCATCCGTCATTAGGTATCAAACAATTCGTGAAACTTCTGAGCCTTTCTTGACAACAGAAATTGACGATTGTTTCCGGATTTTAACATCCGTATACACTCGTCAATTTCAGGGCGTCATCTGTGGCAACGGAAATTGACGAGGGATCCCCTCGTCAATTTCCGTTGGTACAGATGACGCCCGAAGTTTGCGCCAAGTGTTTGATATAGATCTAATAATGAATAGAATACCTTAAGGTAGAAACGTCTACGGTGAATCACAGAAGCGTCACGCAGAACAGCATGACGTCGCTATTCATCAAAAACCTCGTAACTGCAGCTTGGTTAAAGCTGCACTTACGAGGCCTTCGTTGAAAACAGCAGAACAGCAATACGTCGCTTTTCTTCGAAAACCTCGTAACTGCAGCTTGTTTTAAGCTGCAGCTACGAGGTTTTCGTTGAAACGCAGCGATCGACTGTTCACGACACTGTGATTATCGGACGATCGTCATTGTTTTAGTCATCATGGTGATGGCATTATGATCTGTTCGACTGCTCTGAGATTTCGTTTTGATATGTTCTTGAAAGAGCCTGGGATTCTGACGTCCCTGATAGAAACGATTAGGGGTAATATTGAGACAACAGGTGAATAATTCTGATAATCAGTGTGCTCTCCTTTTGCCTCAATATTTTCTGTGCTGTATTGTAAACAAACTAGTCCGGCAGCCAAATGGCGATTTTTAACCGAACCTTGTTTTGCGGTATATAGAAAATGTTTTTGCTGATTTGAGTAGAGGGGACCCTCCAGATGAAGAATCCAATTGGTGGCGCATTGCCACCATTGAGCATTTTGAAATATTCAAGATGGTGTCCAAGATGGCCGCCGAAATAACTAAATCTTTCTTTGCAAAAGCAGTAGAATTTCGCATTAAAATGATTGTTTTGGTGTATTTTTGTGGGAATCACTGAAATGTTGTGTAAAATACTTTTAAAAAATGATAGGTTCGTGAGGAAATTTCAGATTGGTTTGATGAAAATCGGATTTTAACTAATTTAGACGAACCCGTGTTTACTAGTGATTTTACATGCTACTAGTATTTGAATACTAATTTTCTTGTTCATGTATAATGAATCTTTAAATTCACTTTTAAAATGGGATATAATATTAATCTTAACTCTGAATAGAATCACTTAAATGGTATCAATAAGTTGCAAATAGATGCCAAAATGACGTCAAAAATGGCTGCCATATAACTAATTTGGCAATGATCAGTTGAAGATCCGAAAAAGAGCTAAAGTACATTTATTTGTACTTAGGGGCTTAAACAGAATTCGGTAAATCTGCAGAATATGTAAAACTAACCAGAATTGCTCATTGCACATTCCACAGAAGAGGGAAGGATTCTTATATAATAGAATTTAATTCGACTGGACTAGTGTTCTATGCATGGACGAATAACTTACTATTCCAGTTTTGAATTTCAACCGAATTATTTTAAAATTGGACGAAACTTAGATAGATATACCTACTAAACCATTTCACAAACAACAAAATTGTAGGCTGCGTGAATTTGAGAACTGTTGCGGCGGGGAAATATATTTTGATGATGATGTAACATGTGTACAAGAAAATTATGAGGCAAAATGATAAAACACTTGTCTTTGTATTTTTTCTTGTCAATGATTTTTTGAGACAGTCTTTCTTAAATATGTCAACGGCACGTATTGATTGGACAAGGGCTAAAAAACCTATTCTACTCTCTTTTCTTCGTTCGATCTTTTCAAAATGACGTTTAACATGGCTCCAGATTTATCTCTATTCTGTACCAGCCCACCATTGGTCTACTGGATGTATATAGCACTGCAACACGAGACCCCATGGTAAGTCTTGGCCGACAGAAACTCTGTCCTGCTTGTCAATCTGACCCACAACACAGAGATAACAAATCCAATGTAAAAATAATCAAATCTATTATAGCTTAACATTGAAGTATTTCTAGACGAAATAGTTTTTTATATGCCATGTAACGAAATTGTAAAACAAAGAAAAGACTTTTGGACTGATAATCCACTCTAGATCAAAGTACACATTTTGAGATAAGTTTACAAATAATGGTAACGGATGTTTCAGAGCAATACAGACGGGCGATGTAGACAATTGTAAACCGGGCTAGTGCTTGGCTCTTGTTGATCACATGTCCCACCACAAGGAATAGACTCAGGGGTATTTACTTCGAGATTGGAAGTACATTGACCATCAAACAGGCGCATGCAGTACATCGAAAGAGGCCATACAAGATGCGTGAAGTGCTCAATCATATCAGAGGAAGGGGTTTAAGACGTCGGCGATGTTTACAAGTCATACTTAGTCCCAAGATTGGCGGACCGCCGACAAGTAGTCACAGAGGCTTTACCAAATATTTCAGACCCTCCCTACCAAAGGGTACGCGTCAGCCATCATTAGAACCGGTTGTTTATGTAGATTAATCCGTGGAGAAATCGACCCGTATTACTGATCTTTGTCTCGTCAGTATGCAGTCAACATCGTAAGGGGAACAATTCAACCAACGATCACCGTGTTGCAAGATCGACTTTTAACCTTAAGTGCCTTCTTTCACAGCAACATATCGGCTTTTACACCTACATGTACCAATTTATACTCCTTTGTGAAAGAGATCAACGTGGGTAACTCTTTTGTGAAGGAAAATTCCAATGGTGCCACACAATTCGAACCCAGGACACATCGATTCCTAGGCCCACATCTTCCAGCTAGACCATGTAATAAGCAAAATACTGATCATTGCAAACTTACTGTCAATTTTAATTGTTTAGCTTATGCAACTTGCTGTTATGATTGTGATCATCAGTATTTAAACAGACAGACAAAATGGAATTCAGATTTGATTCTAGTGAATTTGAAATGGATTATGAGAATCATATTTCTATCATTATAACACTTTTTGTTCTTTTTCTAATAATTACCAACATACAGCTAAGGATTTTTTTGCACTCCGATCTTTACTAAAAGCTTAAATCAAGAGCGGAAGATGTCAAACTGTTCTACAATAAATGGACTTTCACTATACTTTTGATGATTAATGGGGGGGGGGGGGGTTGCTAGATATTTCTGGCACAAGAGCAACATGGGGACAGTTAGAGTGTGGGCATTTGTACAGTGCATTGCGTTATGTAAAATTATCGAAAACAAAGAAATTCTAGTGGTTGTTGCATGTTTTTCACTTTCTTTCGACGGTCAGTTTCCTATAAATTTTATCAAATATTACCCATGCGGGTTGATTTAGTTAGATACAAATTAGATTTAGAAGGCCTAAATGAACTCCAATTTTCCTGGCATAAATGTTCTACCTACATGTGTACACAGGTTGACAAATCCTCACGATATTTCTTGAAAACAGTTTCATCCGTATGTAGGTTCCTCAACCCAGCATAGGCCCCTTTACAAGGGAGAATGTTTGTTATTCCGTTTGCAATGTGTAAAACCCTTAATGACTGCTTGGTAAATCTTCAGATTCTTAAGTGTCACAGATAATCAAAAACATTTAAGTCAGAAGAAAGGACTTATAAACGATATGCATAAGCAGAAAGAAAATGGAAACATGGATAACTTTAGAAAATGCTTGTTGTCGTGATTTATTATTATAACGTTATTTTGCTAACCGTGACAAAAATGGATTCATAAATACAAACATTTTGACAACAATTTTGCATTTAAAATGAATAGTTTTTTTCAACGATAGATAAACTAATGATAAGCTGTTCAAATCGAGGAATCTAATACAATTGACAGTAATAGTGATACTTTGTATGTTTAGATTTCAGTTTGTACAGCTCACAATACCTTCAGTACTTTGATTTTCAAAAAAATCCAAGAAATGGCTTTACAATAGTTAATGCAATTAAAATTCCTACAACAAACAAAATTTATATTTCTTTTACACTGTAGATCTATATAACGGTAATTTGGTTATTAAAAATCCTTTTAATTGCCTTTCAAAGTTTCCGGAGCGTCAAAACTGGGAATTTATGTAGTTTTCATCATTTTATTCCATTTTTTCCACATTTTTTTTCAATTTAGATTTTGTTTTTACACATAATTCACCTAATTCTGATGAAAATACGCGGAAAAGATCATCAAAGCATCTATGCCTACCGATTTTGTGTCATTTCAGAGTATTTAGTAATTTCGGCGGCCATCTTGGACGCCATCTTGAATTTTTCGAAATGCTCAAGGGTGGCGATGCGCCACCAACCGGATTCTTCATCTTGGAGGTCCCTTCTACTAAAATCAGCAAAAACATTTTCTATATACCGCGGTTCCACGTTCAAGCCCCTGGCTGCCGGACTAAACCCATCTTTATCAAAACTTTATTTCTCGTCTACAGCAACATTTAAATGAGAAAAGATCTGTTTATTTGATAAAGGGTTAACCCCTTCCCAAACAGCAACATTTTAGGGGGGGGTCTAACTTAAAGACTGTTGACGGCCACAAAAGGGACGTTATTTAAGGTAGACTGTGAATATTATAGCAAATAAAAACTTGAAGCAAAAGGAGAAAATGCTGTTTATCAGCATTTTCGTCATTTGCATCAACGTTTTTCCAAGCTTCTTAAAATAGGGATGTCAAATAAGGTCTTGTTTGGGAAAGGCTTTAATCAGAATTGTCATCCAGCAGTGCATGTCGTCGGTGTTATTGAAAAGCCTCGTAACTCCACCTTGATTACAGGTGGAGTTACGAGGTTTTGCAATGGCACCGCCGATGTACTAAATATGGAACTTGTAATTATTCTAGATGAGCGTCATAGGTTTAGTCACGATTAGATTATTATCTGTAAAAATTATGTGCTTCCCTATACGGAAACAACAGTCAAAAAAATTATATAGCTCACGACAAACGATCTGGCAGAGCATATTTAGCTAGAGACGATCTGCCAGGCCATTTACCGTGAGCTATAACACGGTGGATAATCACGCGGTACAACAATTTCAGAAAATCTTCAATTATGTTGTTAATACAGGAACGATTTGAATTAAGTTTGAAGCAGAGAAGGTGAACACACGTCACGCATTAAATGGGTGTGGTGGATTTTTGAAAAATGAATTGATTAAAAAGTTATTGAAGATCAACCAAAATTTCGGTTGATCTTCAATAACTTTTTTATTTGTTGTTTTGTTAAAAAATCAACCACGTCCACTTTATCCCTGGCATGTTGCCACGTTCTCTGCTTCAAGCCGAATTCAAATTGGTCAAGTATTTTAAAACAAGAATATGGAAGATTATCTGAAATTATGAGTCACGTGATTATACACCTTGTATAACCAACAAACCATGATCCCTATCCCGTTTCCGGAACATTTTTAATAAAAAAGTGGAAATTTTCGAAAAGTGATCTTGATATAAATAGCAACATGAAAATAAAAAAGTAAATCACTTTTCGTGTAGGAGTTACCTGCCTTTGACTGACAGGCAACATCAATCAAAGTATCAATGGTAATTCGTAACACTTTCCAAAACGGCACAAATGCGTAACAATTTCCCAAACGGCACAAACGGAAGTGTCGAAAATCAACATGATGATTGGTATCAACAAAGAATATGTGTATGTTATGAAAAAAAAAACATATTGGGAGAAAATGAGATATTCAGCAATTTCGTCTTTACTCTCAATGCTGTCCCAATGTTTTCCTGTGAGTGACGTCAAAACTAGGTCTCGCTTTAACAAGGATAAAAGAACATTTTATTTTATAAGACAGAACTTTCGACGCCTTTAAAGTTCAAAATCCAGATTAATGTTTCGTCATCCACAAGTATTTGCAGGTGTCAAATCAAGGGATTTTAATGTGTTTCATAAGAATAATAAAAGAGGAAAAATCAAAGTAAAAAGATGAGACACTAAGGTCAAAACAAATGTAGAACTTTACACATCTATAAAGACAAAGCACGATAGAGCGACGACTGTTTTTATTTCATATCTTTCGTAAAGAGCAGACGCTTATACTTTTAGATCTAAAAGGAAATATGAACTGTGCTCTTGATAATTGGTCATTTTTCAAAAAGGAATTATTGTTTGAAATGTTCTAAAAAATCGAAAAATGTACTTGTTTATTACCCGGTTAAATGCGAATATATCTTACCTCATGCGTGCACTTTCTACCAAAGATTCCGTGCAATTTAGTAAATAACTATTTAACAGCAAAGTCCTCTACAAGAAAGTCCAATATCATTCACACAAACAACACTATTTCACAAAATTATAATATTAAGTTTAGAACTATTCGAATCAAAAGAAACTTTGACAATGATATCACCAACTTTTTGCACTCTAAATAGACGCAAGTGCCCTGTTAATTGATATGTAATATCGCTGCTTTTGAACAAAATCCTCGTAACTGCGCGGTTTTGTTGAAAAGCGATGATATGTAATAACCAATAGGACAATCCATATAACTGTAAATTAGACCGAAAAAAATCATCACTTTTAAATCGAGGACAATATAAATTTTGTCAAAATTTAAAAGAAATCCATCAAATTGTGAAGCTCGTAGCTTTAGGCAAAGCACGGGAGCTCGTCAGCTGTCAAAAATCTTTCGATTTCAACCCTTCGTTAGACTGATACATTTAAGACTTGTCTAAAGTTAATCCGTTACATCCAATCATTTCAACAGGGAACAATTTGATCAAGTTAACTGTGACGTAATTTCGTACAGAAAAATAGTATTTCGTTGGTGTTGTAATAAAATCTTGTAACTACGGCTTGATTCAAGCCGTAGTTACGAAATTTTATACAACACTGACGGTTTTTCAATACAAATCCAGTTTATTTTTAGAACAAAATTCATTGCTATTAATGCTGATAAAAACTGGATATTGGTGTGCAACAACGTAGGAAACATCTATGGAAATGGCATAAAAAGTTTTGTGCTAGTTTTTCCTTTTTTCTCGATGGTTACTACATGTACATGTACAGCTTTAAACATGAACGACATCGACAAAACAGAAATTGTTACGGAAAGGGTAAAAGTAGAATCTATCAATAAGCAGAAAGGAGACAGCCTTAACGCCGCCTTAACAATCACCATTCTTAAGTACATTTTTAGTTTTCATCATCGTTTTTAGACAGTCAAATATCTAATAAATTCAAATTTGACACAAATACAAGACATGTAAAATTGGATTAAAGCAGAGAAAGTGCAAGAAAAAAACACACAGAAATTATATCGAAGTGGTATATATGTTGTGCCTAATCTTAGTTGTTTGCCTTATTTCGAAATTGGGCATGCCTATTTTCGAAATTGGGCACGGAACTTTGCCTAATTTCGTAACTGGGCATCCATTTTCGAAATTATGATTCAGTAAGTTCCGTGTGTCATGCAGAACTATTTCTGTCGAGTTTTTCGCCGAATTATTGATAATTGAATCAAATAACGCCCGAAATGTTGATATTATTTACGGTTTACTGCGACAGTGTCATGCAGAACTATTTCTGTCGATTTATTCTCGTTTTTTCCCTCGCCGATTTATTAGAAATGAATCGAACAACAACATAATGATTATTTTACGGTTTACTTGGATTTTTGATGCTTCCTCGTTGCTGCCGCGGATCAAGGATTTCTGTGATGGGGTTAGAATTTACAGATAGAAAGGCTCGTTTTCCAAGTATTACACAATTTTGACGGAATTTCTGCATTGAAATAAAACAATCAGGCTGCAGAGACAGTGGCAGATCCAGAGGGGGTGCGGGAGTCAAACGAACCTCCTCTGAATCCTTTTTATTTCAATTTCATGTAAAAATTCGGTCAGAATTTTGTAATAATAAGAGAACGAACAACCTTTTTGTAATTTCGAACGCCCTTACAAAGTCTGGATCTGTTGCTGAGAGGGATTTCCTTTGAACCTCGAAAACTCCCCCACCCATTGGATACGCCACTGCATTGTAAACGTGTACACCAGAATTTAAAAACTTCATCTGTGGGTCCCAGTCGAAAACGAAAGTACAGTGCCATTCCCTAAACGAAACCTGTCTCCTGGTGTATTGATGTTTATCCACATG
Source organism: Fragum sueziense (assembly GCA_963680895.1). Lineage (NCBI taxonomy): Eukaryota > Metazoa > Mollusca > Bivalvia > Cardiida > Cardiidae > Fragum > Fragum sueziense. The sequence goes on along the minus strand of OY804603.1, from coordinate 12,822,291 downwards.
CGAGAAAGAAATACGGCAATTTTTTTCTGAATTTTCTGATAGAATTAGGTCACAGGATAAATGATGTCATCATGGCGTTGCAAGGTCGTACTGTAAGCGGAAGCATGCATACTTATTAGAATGATTATAATAGTATAAGATCCATTTCTCGCTCTGATTTTATTATCATTATTGTTCCAATGCATTTAAGCCGGGCATTAAATCATCAATTTACCAATCATTAATCTATCATAAATCATATTTAATTTCAAATGCAATATACACTTTTTTGGTATTTTTTATCAATTTAAAAAGTGGGCCTTTTTGAACTGGGCCTTTTTGGTCATTTACACTAGGACTAGGCATTTCTGGTTACAGACCCTATACCCTTACCGGCATGGTGGGACTAATTGTCTGGTTAAGTAGAGTCGGTCACATGTTCTGACCAGCATGAGGGAGGGGATCAATTAGTTTGTCTAGGTTGGTCGCTTGTTTCTGGTGGGCATGGTGGGAAGGATCGGTTTGTTCGGCTGAGTCGGTCGCTTGTTCTGGCCAGCATGGTGGGAAGGATCGGCTTGTTGGGAAAGATCGGTCGCTTGTTCTGGCCAGCACGATGGGAAGGATTGGCTTGTTTGGCTGAGTTGGTCGCTTGCTCTGGCCAGCATGGTGGGACGGATCGGCTTGTTCGGAAAGGTCAGTCGCTTGTTCTGGCCAGCACGGTGGGACGGATCGGCTTGTTCGGAAAGGTCGGTTGCTTGTTCTGGCCAGCACGGTGGGACAGACCGGCTTGTTCGGAAAGGTCGGTCACTTGTTCTGGCCAGCATGGTGGGATGGATCGGCTTGTTCGGCTGAGTTGGTCGCTTGTTCTGGCCAGCATGGTGGGACGGATCGGCTTGTTGGGAAAGGTCAGTCGCTTGTTCTGGCCAGCACACAGTTTGGCCTCTACAGCTTATTGAGCAGGGGAAAAAATGCTGAATATGGTATTTTTCATAGAAAGGGCTTCCCCTGTTTAAATGGTTTTACAATCAGCTCACTATTTTGAGTTAGTTATCTTGAAAGTCTAAATGAAATTAGAACGGTTCTTGTTTGCTTTAAAAGAACCATTTCTAAAATGCCGATATTTAACTTAGAATAGTGAAACCATTTCAATTTCGGTGGTTAGAAAGCCCAAAAGCAATGGATCTAATTCAGGCTCCGAAAAAATGTGGAACTTCAACTTAAATAAATGGAATCGAGTGTAGATATGATTTTAATGGCAATATTATCTATAATTTTGATGTACTGCTGAACGTGTAAACAAATTGAAAAAAAGCAGAGACATATAATATATTGTTTATCTATATCTCTGATAAAAGATAAGGTACGAAATGCTTAGGGTACGAATCAACTTCCGCGCAAACGGAAGAAGAATGTTCCGTATGTTCTGTTCGGTACGGAACTTTAGCTGTTCGGTACCGAACTTTTATTGGAATAAAAAGAGCTTAAAATGATTTTGTAAGTGCAAACTGTGATACCTCCCTAAAAACGGATATTTTGAAGATGAGTTCTGCACAGAAAATGGCCCGATATACCTTAAAATAATTATAAATAAGCTATTTCGCCGAGTTTCGAAATTAGGCAAATGAGTTCTGCAGGGATTTGCCGAATTTCGAAAAAAGGCAAAAACGAAAATCGGCACAATATATACATGTACTTTAAAAAAAATCAGATGATAAGAATAAATTGGTTGGTCGTTAATATTTTTTTTATTAATTTCATTTTTCTTTTGATAAAAATACAAAAACACTTCGATAAATATCCATCTAATCCCTATTTTCACATTTTCTGCCTCAATCCATTTTCAAATCGTTCACATGTCAACAACGTTATTGAAGATTTTCTGCAATTGCTGTGCCACGTGATAACCCACCATGTTAGAAAGGGTTTGAATAATAAATATCAATAAAAATCTAAATTGACACCTCGGATAGTGATCTTTATAAGTAATTAAAATGACATAATACGTAATTAATATAAGATGGTATATAATCAACATGTCTATCGATATATATGTCATCTGAACTCTTTCCCAAATGGCAAAAAATATACTTTTCCAATATGATTAATTTATTGGGGTTTACTCCGTTTTCAACTGCTATGGTCATATCGCGGCAGCTGGAGCACCTACATGTAACCATGGATTCCTGTTGTTTCTGATACCAGTACTACAGCAATACCATAATCAAGCCTCCAGCTGCTCGCCCACATAGGTTAACAATTATCAAAATATTGTTGGGTGACATTTTTTGTCAGAAAGAATATTTGCCACGGCCGGGAATCGAAACCGGGAACACTCGAGCGAGAGGCAGATGCGCTTCCAACTGTGTATTGCCGCGGCCTCTGTTCCAATATGAAAGCTGCCACAGATATCAAAATGTAAATCAAATTATAATGATAGGATAATTGTACAAAATAACACAGAACATATTGAGACAAAAGGAGAAAGTGCTGATCAGCATTTTCTTCTTTTGCCTCAATGTTTCCCTAAGCCGTGTCTATCAGGGATCGGAAAACCGAATCTTGTTTGGGAAAGGGTAAGTAGTTTTATAGTTTATTTGGGTCTCATCCGTGTCCATTCATTGTTCATTGTGAGCCGAAATCTAGAAAAGGCCGATCCTTATCTCCGGAGAGCAGCATGGATCCTGATCGGACTGCACTTGGGTACAAAATGGTTTGGATCCACATAAAGACTCAAATGACAAAAGACTTGGCTTGTTTGACAAAGAAGTGAAATATTTCAACCTCGCTTTGCTTTAAAGTGACATTTCACGCACATTTTTTTCATGAATTCGACTTTTATTTTTTATCTGAAAGATTATAATTATTCTAACTAAAATTCTGAAGATTTCAAGCCAAAGTATTACATCGTTTCGAGAAACATATTTTTTGTAATAAAATTAAACACATTGATGTATTCAGCAGTTCAGGTGTACATGGAATTTGTCATTTGTGTCTCAAAGCTTTGTGTCTCAAAAACTTTAAAGGTGTGTTTTTCGCTTATCAGCAACAACTTCAAAAACATCGATAGCATTTATGCACTTAAGAATGATCCATCTTTACATCAATACCACATGTATTTTTAAAAAATGAAATACGTATGAATGTGATGTCTCTTTAACATGTTCTGTATCGATAGCCCTTTCTGGCACTTCAATGTTATAAATCATGATATTTGCAAACAAGGAGATAGCTCTTTTTAGCTCCAAAATATTCGGTAATTCACTTTAGCGCCACCAATTAAAATACATCATTTTAGACTTAAAAGTGTCCGTGACCCCCTTTTGAGCCCCTGAACATTAGATTGGCGTTAATAAAGCGTTAATAACTGGCGAATACGGTATCCTTTCAAGGATTAACCCTTTCCCCAAACGACAAAAATAGATTCATTTCGTTTGAAAGCTGTTGTATACGACGAAATAGATGATACCAAAGGTTTAATTTGTGAATAATGCAGCAATAAATCATTGAGACAAAAGGAAAATGCTGATTAACAAAGAAAGACAGGCGGACAAACTCGGCCGTTTCTATATACATGTATCTTATTGACGATTTTTTCTCTTTCTTTTTACGTCTCCATATCGTAAGATCGGGGCATAGTGTTTTACCGTTATATCTCTGTCTGTCCGTATGTCTGTTTGTCCGAACTTTATGTGAAAACTTTACGCGGGAACATACGCATTTCACAAACACAATTTTTCCTCAAATAATTTCAGTGAACAATGAACAATGAACAACAATGAACAATTTTATTTCCATAATTTAGGCCACCGGCCCATAATATACAAACATTCATTATATACAAATACATGAAAGTGACGTATACCAAGTAATGTTAGACAGTAATTGTTGTAAAAGAGAAAGTTAATATAGAATAATTATATTAATCTTAACATTGTCTTATTATACAAAATGTTTTAAATGAAATTCATTTTAGACTGATCCAGAGAGGAACAAGAACGTTGTATTAATATGAAGGTTCTTCAACGTTTCTTCTAAATATAATAACATTTAATTAACCATTTTCATATGTTTCTATGAATGTGTTCCTTTCTTCAAATGCAACTGAAATATATCTTGAGAGTGTGAGTATCAAATTTTCATTTTTACATTGCATTATAGATTTGAAATGATCTTTTGTTGGTAAAGATTTTAGCCATTTTGCTGGCCATAAGCTTTTGCGCAAGTCATTGTACATTGGGCAGATTAAAATAAAATGGAATTCATCTTCAACAACATAAACGTGATTTTTTAAACAAAATTTACTTATGCGAAATTGTCTATCTAAATTTTTATGTCTTCCCACTTCTATTTCTAATTTGTGATTAGAACACCTGAAATTTGCTAGTACATAGCGATATTTAAACGGCATATCAATTTCTAAGTATTTTTTAACTTCTAGAAGTGATTTAAAGATTTTATAAGAGTTTGCTTTGGAAGAGTTATTGATTTTAGCTTGCCAATTTTGTATGGATATATCTTGAAATCTCTGTTTAAATTGCTGTATGAATACATTCGTATTTCCTAACTCATTTGCTATCCATGCGTATCCGAAGCCATATTCAAATAATAAAGATTTTATATTTGTTGCCCATGTGTGCCTTCCTGATTCATCAAGTTTTCGAAGTAAATCATAACATTGTTTAGGATATCTTGTGTCTGGTAAAGTTATTAATTTTGTCCAATATTTTATAGATTGTGTCACGTATGATATTGCAAGAGGGTGTCTTCCACATTCACCAAGGACTAGAAAATCTGCTGTATTTTGATTTAGGTTACATAATCGCTTGCAAAATTTAATTTGTACATTTTCAATTATATTGTAATATTTATATCCCCAAACCTCTGCGCCATAACATAAAATAGGTTTAACCATACTATCAAATAATTTAAATGCATCTTTGGGTTGGAATCGCCCGTATTTGTGTTGATAATTATATATACTATAAATTGCTTTCGTGGCTTGAGCTGATTGAATTTCAAGTGTTTTTGTCCAGCATAATCTATTACTAAAGAAGGTTCCTAAGTATTTATAGTATGAAACGATCTCAATTTTTATACAGTTCCTGTACCAATTTTCATTATTTTTCAAGTATCCCCCGTTTCTAAAGACTACAATTTTGGTTTTGTCCATGTTTACTTTCATTCCAGTGTATGTGCAAAATGTTTCTATTGTATTTATTTGTTTAGACTGTAATCCTATCACTGTATCGGATGAGTTAGCTACATCGTCTGCGAATAATAAAGAAATTATTTCAGTGCAATTTTCATTTATGAATATACCTCGATTTGAGTCTTTGTACAATAGTTCAACTAAATCATTTATAAAGAGGGAAAAGATTTTTGGCGAGCTTAAACAGCCTTGTTTGGTACCAACCTTGATCTCGAAAAAATCAGATATTTCCCCTGTCATACCGAATTTGACAGCGGAGCTTAAATTTTGATACATTGATTTGAAAATATTAAGAAACGGTCTTGATATTCCTTTCCTTATCATTGTGTCCCAAAGTAAATCGTGATTTATGCTATCAAATGCTTTACTGAAATCAACAAAAAGACAGTAGAAGCGACCTTTTTTCTTGGATAAATATTTCTGTGCTAGGGATTGTAAAGTGAAAATGTGATCTATTGTGCTGTAGTTTTTCCGATAACCAGCCTGTGCTTCATGTATAATAATGTTTTTGTCTATCCACTTTGTAAGCCTCTCCGTTAGAATACCAATAAAGATTTTGCTAATGCTGTCTATGAGAGATATGCCTCTATAGTTTGATGGCTCGTTGATTGGTCCCTTTTTGTGTATAGGTATTATAAGAGTTCTGCTCCATGAAGTAGGGAATGAACCCGTATCGAAGATTTCGTTAAAGATATCTTGAAGAAAAGGTAAAATTATATTAACTGTAGATGAAGTATTCAGTATGAATAGAAGAGAGTATTTTAAAATAAATGTTCAAAAGAATAAGGGTGTCAGATTTGAAAATATTTCAAAAGACGTACGTTACCGCTCAATTGTTAGCACCTTTTTAACGCTAACCCTTTCTCGGGCAATTTAGCGTACTGTGACGTCTGAACAGAAATGGCATGGGCGGCATTGGAAAATCATGTTAATGTCCAGCACTTTTACTTGAACGCAAATCCATTTCATGTTGTTTGAAGTAAATGCATGGTGATTTTAGTAACGTTAATTTTGTCTTGTGCAACACTTCAGAAAGTAGACAGGTGCGACATTTGTTTTACATTTGGGAAAGGGTTAACCCCTGAAAACTGTATTTCTCGCAATCCTTAAGAGTTATCTCGCGTTTGGGGACCAAAAAGGGGTTATAAAAACCTTTGAAACGAAAATGATTTATCTAATTTTTTGAAGCTAGAATGGATTATCTTAGTGTTTGCAGCTAAAAAGAATTATCTTTTATTCTAGAGGTATACTGAATTATTTTATGTTTCAAAAGCAGGGAGAGCTTACACTTTCCAAAATTTGAAGTACCCAATAGAAAATTCTTGGGAAAACATTGGGACAAAAAAGAAGATTCTGATAACCAGCATTTTTTCCCTGGTCTCATGTATTATATAGGCTTAGTGTACAAAAAACCCTGTCTCGTACATTTTCATGGTAGAGATTGTGAAAACGGTGGAGATTGTGAATCGTGCCATGAGATGGATAACAACTACGGACAAAATAGCCTCGATTCTGGTAAGATATTTCGCAATAACTTTCTATTTTCTTTGCCAATTTTCTAAAGGTTGGTTGCATGTACCCAGCATTATCAAGCTCTTTCAAGCTGAAGTTAAGAGGGTTTCGAAGAAAATACTAGTTTCAAGATTCTTTACTTCTTAATACCGAAAAATCGAAATAAACTGACACGATTTAAAAACGAAAAACACGTTTTCATTAACCATTCCTTTCCTATTGTCTCGATCGGCACCATATTTGGGGACATGTATGAGACAATGTATACGCTTCACGCCCCAGCAATTTCGTGGTGTTTTCTGTAAACTATCCGGACATCTGAACCGCCCATCACTAAATGCTCGTGTGTCTCGTGCATTCAGACCACGTGTTAAATCACTACGATTTTTTGTGTACAAATTGCAAGTTTGATTTACTTATTGAAAACATACGAGAACAACGAAAGTAAATTGTGTATAAAATGCTGAGGCTTACTTTGCAAAAAAGGAACCGAGTTTTTTGGCCTTTGGTTTGCTGTGTTTCGCAAATGAAGGTAGCTAGACGCTTTTATGTAGCCGAATCGACGGTTCCAAGGTGTATGAGACGCGTAAACGACACAGGAAGATTTACAGACCACCCTCGTCACGGTCAGCTGCGTGTAACAACTGTACGTCAACATAATTGTATACGTCAACGTCACTAACGCAACAGATTTGTGACGGCTCAGTCTACAGCAAATTCTATGGTTGGTAATCGCGGGCGGCCTATACATCGCGACATGTTGATAAATCGCCTGTGAAAACACTGGGTTCGCTGTCGTCGATGTTCAATGGCATGCTCTTGACTCAACGTGCATTTTGGCATAATCTGACGTCCATTCAGGCATTATTCGTGGCTTTAAATGTCATTTTCTGTCCTGTTATGTTAACAATTGTAGCATTTACAATTTTACATGGCTATACATAGGTTTTGTAAGATGCAGGAGATACCATTTGTAAAAGTACTTTTTTGCGTTTTTAAATCGTGTCAGTTTAGATAAAGCCTATTTGCACTCTTTCCCAAACAATTTCTGGTTTCGGCATACCGGTTTTTGAAAACATGAAGAAAAAATAAGAAATTGCTGGCAACAAGACATCCTCTTTTTGTCTAAATTGTATTGTATTGTTTTAGGTTACTTATCCTCGGTGGCCGGTTGCCCATATGACCGAGTAGTAGACTGGGCGTGCCCAGGAAGGAACTCCCTTCTTTTGACCTGTTTCCAGCTTTGAATGGTGGAGGAAGACCCCAAGTGAGCACCTGGGTAGAACCACTGACGTTCCGCAAGCCAGCTGGATAGCTTCCTTACATGAAAGTTCATACGTCCCTGGCGGGATTCGAACCAACAGAGGTGAGGGGCAAGTGATCCTGAGTCAGCGACTCTAACCACTCGGCCACGTACGCCCCTTTTGTCTAAATATATGACGTCACGCACGCTATTGGGGAACTTTTCAAAAAACGCTACAATCTGCGGTTCATAACTGAATTTTGCAAGAACCGTTTTCCTTCCTAAAACTTTGTTATATGTCAAAATAACCGTAAAACCATGATCTTTTTCAATGACATACTGTTTTCAGGTTGTTATTTTGTATAAATTTGCTAGAAAGACTTTTTGTTCGTAAATTCGGCGAAAAAACGCGAGTAACATGTAACATAAATTTTCAACGGCGACGGATATTTATAAACAACTTTGCGATTGAGTAACGTCAAACACATTGAAAAGTATATTATATGCCAGTGGAAATGCTGTAGAATGTTTTGCCGAACGGAAATCAAATTTCGATGTCGATTACGGAAATAAGCCCAGTTTGTTCACCAAAAATCGCAGTGTAACAATTAGAATTACGTCGCAGAAAAAATGAAAATTTCGTTTGATATTTTGTGAATTAATGGCTGAAATGCAACAAAACTTGATACAAGAAATATTATTTTTCTCTATTTCTATAATATATACAAGAAAATTAGTTAGCATAATAAACGAAGCATTAATGATATAAAATGCGTGTGGACAGAAATTGTTTCAGGTCGTTGAAAACTCTACTTTTTTACCCTTTAGAGTTTAAAAAATACCGGTTCCCTTATTCATACGACAATTTAATTTCAATATGGAAATATTATTTTTTTCTTGTTTGTCATATCAAAATTTCAACGCAAAATAATAAAACGTAAAAAAGATGTTCAAATTTGTTCGTGTGGACAGAAATTTTATAAACGTAAACTTTTTTATTTGGCGTAGCCTTAAAAGTATCTATTTGTCGCATTTTAAGACGAAAATAAAGCGAATCAAAGTGGCGCTAAAGCTTAAGAAGTGCAAAAGACAGAAATAGTGGAGATTTTCTTAAAACATGGTATTGTCTTTTTAAATCACATTAGTTTGTAAAGAGAGTAAGCATTGAAAGCACAACACAACCGTCTACGTAAAAACTTCAACGTTCCGCAATTATTTGAATAATGACGTTCGCTAGTTTGACGTTACATTTAGTTCCCCAATACCGTGCGCGACGTCATATGTATTTTCTTGCTATATATGTTCTGTTTCGTTGTTATGTAGACAAAATTCATTTATGTCATTTAGTTGTCTAATGTAGCTTTCAAAGAGGAAAACTTCAAAATTTTGTTTGTTTGGGAAAGGATCAAATGTGTGAAATTTTCTAAATGTCGCTGCTTTTCAACGAAACCCTCGTAAATGCAGCTTAAAACAAGCTGCAGTTGCGAGGTTTTTGTTGAATAGCGAAAAGGTGTCTATGAATACATCGACGTATTATCTATGTAGTACTGCAGTTCGACTAACGTCGTCAAATATGGTCATTCATCAACGTTGGACGTCAGTCTTCTTTGTATTCACGGGATTTCTACGAACTTTGGTCCCGTAAGTAGATCGTTGCTCTACTTTGGCAACATGTAAAAATCTTCTTTCTATTGTATAAGATGTAAAAATTCTCGTGTAAAATTTCATACCAATTTGATAATGGGGAACGATTTTATCCAGTTAATCATGATGTAATTTCGGACAAACAAATATTATGTCTTGTAACAAAATCTCGTAGCTACGGCTTAATTCAACTGACGGTTAATCGACATACAACAGTAAACGCAGTCTATTTTTAGCACAAAATTCATTGCTACTGAGTCTGGATATGAAAAAGGGTCAATTCCGAGGTAATCCGCAATGCAGCTAGGGATCAGAGTTACAGATAAGAGGGGATGGTGGTGTTTCAAAATAAAATATTTCACTAAATGTTCATCAAACCGTATGTTGTGGGTATACATTAGAATCGTCTCTCGAGACGATTCAAATAAGTACCAACAACATAGGGTTGGTTTTGAAATGAAAAAAAAAAAAAAACAGAATGTCTTCATCCCCTCTTATCTGTTGGGATATTTGGCAAAATCACTACCAAATCCTACAGAGCGAGGTCTTTTGACGCCCAAGATAAATGTTTCGGAAATCATTGTGGAACATCGAAAAAATAGAGATCGATTTAATCAAATCTACTGTGACGCAATGTCGGACAAACAATAGTATTTCGTCGGTTTATTTCTAAAACCTCACAATTACCGCTTGATTGAAGCTGTAGCTACAATATTTTAAACACCACCGAATATTTATTAATCTATAATAAGCTTGTTTGAAAAAATTATATGCTTGCATATTCCAATTTATAAAATTTCAACAACCGTACGCTTTGACAAATATTTTGTAATTCCCCTACGACCATATTGTAAAAAAACGAAAAAGAGCACATTTTGCTCTTCATTGATATCAATTTTTAAACCAAGCTATAGAATTTTTTGTGGTTCAAAGAATGCAAAAGGTGATAGAATCTGATAATTTCCCAATCAATACATGCATTTTACGTTTGTCAATTGACAAACGTAAAATGCATGTATTGACTGAGAAATTATCAGATTGTATCACCATTTACATTCTTTGAACCTTTTAAGGCAAAATTTAAGCTTTTGAAAATATTAAAAGAATAAAAGAAATTTATAACACCGGGTATTTTATTCTTTTCCTTCAACATTTCTATTCTACGACTTGTATTTTTTCTTGTTTTAACATTTATCCTTTCGTCGACAACTGGTTCATATTTGCACCATCATAATTTTTTTCGTCTAGGAAAGGGTTAATAAATCTTTCGCAAACGGCAAATATTTGTACTGTTCCAGTTTGAAAGTTGCTGGGCTGTTGAAGACAATCAGAAAATAATGAATGCTACGAAAGATAAAATTTGTGAATAATATAGCACTGAAAATTTTGAGTCAAAAGGAGAAAATGCTGATATTCAGCATTTTCTTCTTTTGCCTCAATGTTTCCCGAGCCAATTGTTTTACGGACGTCGAAACCATATCTTGTTTGGGAATGGGTTAATTTACTGACCTTTGTCTTGAAGTTGAAATATTCTAATTATCTTTCCTTTTTATTTTTATTCCTTTAACGCACGTCTTAAAAGTTACGTCCTATTTGTTAAAACAATTAATTACAAATAGTAATAAGTTTTAAGTTATAAGTCTTCGACATTCAAACAAACACTACTGTTCTATTGCCCTTTAATGAACCTAACAGCCCATTTATTATTGGTCAAATTACTGAGCTATATTTGGACGGTATCTTCAATAATGACGTCATTAGAGGGACTAATTTGATATGTCAAAAGTCTTTTTCCTGTTTCATGCGATACCGTATACGCCACGTTAAAGGCAGATATATATACCGGAATATATGTAATGATGAGATACTCGATAGTCTCGTCCATTTCAAAATAGTTTAATTTAACATAAGACCAGTCCATTTTTTAGGATTTACGACTAGAAAATAGTTAATATCAAAAGTAGAAAATGCGTTTGTTATGGCTTAGAAAATATTAAGACAACAAGAGAAAATGCTTGCTATCAGTATTTTCTTCGTTTGTCTCAATATTTCAAGTCTTCCGTTTGAGGACGTCAAAACCAGGCTATTTCGGAAAATCGATTAAATTTCGGTTACAAATCACTGCGACAGAATCTTTACAAACTACGCCTGGCTCAATCCCGAACCAGACCTCGTTTTGAGGTTCCCAATAGCATTGGCTTTGTAAAACACAGAGAATGGTCGGGATAATCGAGCTTAATTTGCATCGTTCGAGCTTCTTTTTCGAGTTTTTGTTTTTCTTGTTTTTGTTTTTTGTGCGTGTGCGATCGAGAAGAAACCTTACCGAGAAGTTATCGTGTCTTGATAGCACAGAAGATGGACTACTTCGTGTCTGGAGATCGAACGTGATCGAGTTGATAACTTTGACTCGACCTTCACCCAACCTGCACTCGATCACCTCATTCTTTTGCGGGTAACTCCCGATCAACTCGACATCTACTTCATCTGTTCACCCCGGTCCCGGTCCAGATAAAATCGACTGTAGAGGTCGGGTTGATTGACTCGAAATCGGAAACAAATCGTTTGGTCGGGACTGATCGAGGAATTAAAGCGACCGAGTTTTAAGGTAAGGCCTGTGTAACGGGTTATGTGACCAGTTATGGAACGAAATCTGTATGGTGCGAATAAACGATTTGAAGACGAAATTAAAGGGAAGTAATTTTCATTGCTTTCAAATTTTGAATTTTTGACTTTTGTTGGGGTTTTGCCTAATCTTCATACAATTTAGAAACATTTTCACAAAAAATGTTTAGAATATTCCCCCGAAATCTGAACACGCTAAATTATTTCCGTTTTTACGGAAATAGGCGATGTTGCACCTAACAGTACTTTAAAAAGCGGGGAACTACTTTTGGACATTATCGGAAATGCTCGGTGTATGCTCGGACTTACGAAAGTCGGAATAAGTCGAAATATAACGATTATACAGGGAGTGCATTACGCAGGCCTTACCTTAAATCGGCAGTGGGAACTTAGCATTAGCACGATGGCTAACGATATAAAGTGCACCGTGCGCTTCTTTGAAGGGCCATTCCCGAATCTAACTAACTCTGCACCGAATCCCATGCTTTCTCCAAACTTTCAAACTGAATGCTTTGAAGAAACCAGAATATAGGCTAAGATATAGCTAATAAATTAAACAAATATACTTGAAGCGTACGATTTTTCGGTGTGATCGTTTCCAAAAGTCATGTGGGTTATCCACCGCAATAAGGATATCTACGGTAACAGCTGACTGTAAACTATGTATATTCCGGTAGCCATTCTGAATGATTAACATTCCTAAAGCTATACAAATTTATCTCGTATTGTTGCGATTTGAACCCGGGTCTATAGAAAAAATGTAAAGGGCGATTTGAATCGGGATAAACCGGGTGTTATCGTCATGATCATGGTATTTAACGCTTTAAAAATGGGGAAAAATAAACATAGAAATAAAACAATGCTTTATTTTAACGGAGTGCAGGTCTTCATTTTTAAAACATTAAAATGTGGTGTTAACATGCGCGTATTCTCCTTTATTTAAAGGTATTGTTTTCCTACAAACACACTTTATATGCCAGATTCTGTCAACTGAAGTAACGATTAAATTTTGGACCAGCCTAAAATTTTTGCCATCTCGGTAAGGGTTAAAACTTTTTTCGGCTGATTGGTGGTTATTGTAGACCAATTGTTGCGGCTGTTTTTTGTCTCTAAAATAGATATTGGTAAACTTTTAGTGCATTTTACAGTATACGAGTCAGCATTACATTATTGAACTCGGTCCTTCTGCTTACAAGTTCTGGTCTCTAAAATTTCCCTTTTCATCCACTAGGGAGTATTAAAAAGTTTTGAGCCTCAGGTATTTCTCATTCAGAAATTCAGAGAGAATAGCACATAGTACATCTTTATGTACATCAATATTTCGAATGCAGATATACGTATCGTACTTATAATGCTACTCTCCAAAGCCGAGGTCTATTGATTAACCATCAAATATGACCTCTGCCTTTTTTGGTACACAAACAGCCTATTTGGTCGTCATAATCTAATTATAGCACATCATTTGAATTATCGAATCAAAATCATTCAGTTTTATCTTGCATGATCATTACGTATACATTACGTAGCTTCTATTTTTGGCTGAAGCCGGTAACATTTGAATTATCGAATCAAAATCATTCAAAATTATCTTGTTTGATTACGTATACATTACGTCGCTTCTATTTTTGGCTGAAGCTGGTAATTTGAAGCGTCAGCCAATGAAAGTTTGTATCAGCTTTTTAAATTGTTTTGTTGTGTAAAGCCAACGATTGGATACCGAAATCCCGCCAATGCCCCGAGATTAGACGTGAAATGACCCCGCGGGAACAGAGCATCATTATATCATAATGGAATGAAGAGAGAATGTGCTCTGTTCTTTAGAGAGTATTATAATGCAGGATCATAAAACTAGCTGTTATGATAATGACACAAAAATTGTTAAGATGACATACCTACCCCCAAAATATTGATTGTGATAAGGTTTCCAGTCCTGGAGACTAAAATCTGCCACATAGGTTAAAGAGCGATTGCATGTGGTTTATGAGTTCTCCTCTCCTTCTTTTGCAGCTATCAAACTTTGGCCGAAGGAATTCAGACGCAGAGGACGTTAAGAGGTAGTTGAAAAGACAAGAATGGTGAAATTACTGCTAAAGAGCAGGGCTAGTTAAGGTACTAAGACGTGACTGCAATAGACCAGGTATCAATGATTGACAATTTAGATAGAATTGGTATGTGGGGTTGGAAGCAGCCTTTGTTTAACATTATTTGCAGTTTAAGGCAGAGTACCCGTAACGTGGCCGTTTTGAGATTCATGAAACATCGGATTTAATCGGACTACGTCCTTACGTATCCGAACCTATTTGGGCGCGGTCGTAAACATTCAGCGGTGGAAAGTTCCATCGCCGGATGTTTTCGACCGCGAATCTTATTATGGATGGACTACCTTAAAGCCAAATATCTGGCTTTTTTTATATCCCCTCGTACAATATTGGTTTTTTTTTTTTTTTTGTTTTGTTTTTTTTGTTTTTTTTGTTTTTTTTAACAGTCTGAAAACTTGTCTAGCAAATGTTTTAATTCTGTCACAAATGACATAACTTTTGACTGGTCCAATTTAAAGGAGGTTGCAGACTAAAGAATGTCTATTGATAAAGATGAGTTTGGAACATTGCAGCAAAGAAAATATTGTCGCAAAAGGAGAATTACAGGTTATCAACAACTTTATTTTTTTTTTTATTTTAATTTTTTTTTTTTTTACTTCAAAGTTGGTCAATGTGTAATGTCAAAAATATTATTCATAATCATATGAATATGAACATAATGAAAGTTTTGAAAATCCTCATCTACATGGGACATTAATCCAGAAAGGGTCAAGGCAGTTCATCGATAATATGATTGGCGCGACGTCGGAATTATTCGGGCATGGTCTTAAACACTCGACGGTGTGAGTTTCCACCGCCGAATGTTTACGACCGCGCCCGAATACGTCGCTTGATAAAATCAGATTATTAATCATTACGGGTATTCTACCTTAAGAGGAAAATTCCGTTAATTGTGGCTATATGTATGGGACATTGTTTCAGTTTTGTGTCTCTATGAAAAATGTGGTCGACACGTTCGCTACTTACGACAAGATAGGTCTGCATATCGATAAGTACATCTAAACACAAGTTAGTGCAACACCCACAAGATTTAACCCTTTCCCATTTGACAAAAATAGACTATTTCAGTTTGAAAACTGCTGTGGACGACAAAATGGAGGTGGGTTGAGATGGAATGTGTGGAAAATACAGCACGGAAAGTACATTGTATTGGAGTAAATTGAGAAATTTTCAACAGCGATTTAAACGATTTCTTGTGATTGTTTCGACGTAACGTCAAAAGTAGCGGACCAACGTTGTAACACGCATATCGTCCGTTTTCCGACGTTAACGTTACGCGAACGTGTCAAGAAAGTTACAACTTTCCCCAAAACACGAGAAATGACCTACTACCAATGTTTTACCAACTCAACTCAATTCAACATTTTATTATTCGGAATTTCGGCACGTCCTGTACCTCTGGCAAAAATAAAACATTTTCATAATAATACCAATACATGCACGCATGAAAATAGCACCGTACAAAATTAATAATCTCAACTATCAATAGGTAACCAACAGAATAATTTCGTAAGTATTGAAAAATCAAGCTCTTATGAATATCGAAAATAAATATTTTACACCTGTTGGAGAAAATTAATTAAGCCGTTTCATACGCTGAATATAACTTGTCAAGTATGCATATTTTGTTATTAGAATATTTCTATTTGCACAAATGACAAAAATATATTATGAAAATACGTACTAAAATAATCGTCTTCATGTTTAATCGTTAACAGACAAAAGATAGAATATTCATTTAAATGGGGTCTACAAACCAATGCATTATATGTAAAAAAAAATGAAACTATGAGACCAAATGCTGTAACATATCAAATAAAATCAATGAAATGCTTTACTTAAAAAATGTCTTCTGTCATCTCAACGTTTTCATTTGCATTGGTAAATGCTTCTCTTTATTTCTGTTTTCTGTTACGGGTCTCAAATTTTAACCTTAAGTTGCGTAGACCACAAATAACAAGATAGTCAAACAAACAGCGACAAAACAAGTTGATCTAGAGCATCGACACATGATCGTAAAACGCCATGAATAGTTCACAAATAAAAATGACGTCAAATCGTCAAAAACGCGTTTGTGTGACATTTTTAAGACGCTACATCGCGCTCTATATCTTCGCTAGTTGAAGAGATATTGACAAATGCATTTATTTTTTCAAATTTTATCCGAGATGTATGTCGAAAATCAATTCAAATTCAAAATATTTTGATTTTTTTTTTTTAGAAAAAAGGCTATATGTGAAAAAATCACCCTTGCGTTCGGGACCGTTTTAGTGAAAATGTGACATTTTTAAGACGCTACAAACGCAATGAAATAATGATTTTCTTCAACTCCAATCAAAACACAAAAATAACTACAAAAACTAGAGCTCAGATGTATGTCCCAATTTTTTTATATTGATTTCCAATCGCTATTGAAAAAATAAATTAGATTTAAAAATTACACAAATAAACATGACGTCAAATCGTCAAAAACGCGTTTGTGTGACATTTTTAAGACGCTACATCGCGCTCTATATCTTCGCTAGTTGAAGAGATATTGACAAATGCATTTATTTTTTTCAAATTTTATCCGAGAGGTATGTCGAAAATCAATTCAAATTCAAAATATTTTGATTTTTTTTAGAAAAAAAGCTACATGTGAAAAAACACCCTTGCGTTCGGGACCGTTTTAGTGAAAATGTGACATTTTTAAGACGCTACAAACGCAATAAAATAATGATTTTCTTCAACTCCAATCAAAACATAAAAATAACTACATAGGCCAGTCACTTTAGTATGGAAACGCATATGGTACACCCTGATAAAATGATAAAGTCGACTTCAGGTAAGTCGACTTGTCATGATAACAAAAGAAAATTAACTCTACCGGTTGTCTACGTAAACTAATCTTTCCGACATAAGTTAGTGCATCATTATTTTAAAATATGTCATGTCGACGTATGCTTTGTCATCTTATCCACATAATTTGTACATCGATCTTCCCCGACTTATCTAGTTTTAGTAGGCATGTTGACAAAAATCCTTTATTTCTTTCCTACATCAATATTTTTGTCAAAAAGAAACAAGTCGCATTCACGTGGTAATCAAGCATCTGGAATATATATTTCCACTACTTGAACATTTAATATCAGCTCTGCGTCATAACCTACGACGACAAAAATGCCCCCTTTAGGGCCTACATTTGATGTAGATCAAAGTCCAAGGTCAAGTTAACAAGGTCCAAGGTCATGGTCAAATATGAAAAGTCTTGGTAGGAGGTGTCTATGTGTGAAATATCAAAGCTGTATATGTAAAAGTAAAATGAAACATAGGCCAGGTTAAAGTTTTTAAAAGTAGGCCAAACGAGAGGTTAAGGTCATGGTCAAATGTGAAAGGTCTTGGTTGGAGGTGTCCATGTGTGAAATATCAAGGCTGTAGGTGTAAAAGGACATGCTATATATGTCTGGTTTCAGTCTTTTTAAAAGTAGTTCAAACTCCAAGGTCAAGGTTGCAATATTCAAGGTCATGGTCAAATGTGAAAGGTCTTGGTAGGAGGTGTCTATGTGTGAAATATCAAGGCTGTAGGTGTAATAGGACATAAGATAAAGGCTAGGTTAAAGATTTCTAAAAGTATGTAAAAATGAAAGGTCAAGGTCACACAGGCCAAGGTCATGGTCAAATGTGCAAGGTCTTGGTAGGAGGTGTCCATGTGTAAAATATTGAGACTGTATAGGTAACAGGACATGAGATATAGGCCTAGTTTAAGTTTTTTAAAAGTAGGTCAAACTCCAAGGTCAAGGTCCAAGGTCATGGTCAAAAGTGAAATATCTTGGTTGGAAGTGACCATGTGTGAAATATCAAGGCTGTATATGTAAAATGACATGAAATATAGACAACCTTAATGTATTATTTAAGTAGGTCAAACACCAAGGTCAAGGTCACAAGGTCCAAGGTCATGGTCAAATGTGAAAGGTCTTGGTCGTAGGTGTCCATATGTCAAATATCAAGGCTGTATGTGTAATAGCACATAAGATATAGGCCCAGTTTAATTTTTTTTAAAGTAGGTCAAACTTCAAGGTCAATGCCATATGGTCGAAGGTCATAGTCGTATGTGATAGGTCTTGGTCAGAGGTTTCCAAGTGTCAAATATCAAGGCTGTATGTGTAAAAGGACATGATATATCGGCCAGGTTAAAGTTTTTTAAAAGTAGGTCAGACTCTAAGGTCAAGATCACAAAGTCCAAGGTCATGGTCAATTGTGAAAGGTCTTGGTAAGATGTGTCCATGTGTGAAATATGTTGACTTCATTTAATATGTTGTTCAGTTAACACGTTGTTTTGTTGATCTGTACTTGTCGTCTAAAACAAAAAATGACAAGGCAGTTAAATCCGACATCTCGACCTATAGCAAGTCATAAAGCCATAAACAACGAGCATAGTCAACATAGCAGTTTTTACAAGATACGTTATTATGTAGTTATGTCGTTTTATTTTAAGACGACAAGTCGAGTTCTGTTATTGAGTAATGATCAGATTAAGACAACAAATCGTGTTCTGTTAATACGTCATGATCAAATTATCATATTATTCTTTAAATTTTATGACAACTTGGTGTGGTCATGTCGTCCTATAAGCACACATCTTCGCATCCAATGACATCATCAGGGTGTACCATATACGTTTCCATACTTTAGCATTTAGGGTACCACTAATTCTAACAGAAATAATTTTGTAACTGAACGAAAGTCTTTTATATCATGATCAACATATCAAAAGTCCTCAGAGCAAATCTGGGGGGAAATGGTGTTAAATCACGCTAAAAGATGCCTTGATATGATCGTAATACACTGGTCCATCCTAACCACCATACATTTTCTCGAGTACCACGTGCTTCTCTTACACTATACTTTTCACATATCATTTTTAATTTGATTGAATTTTATATGAAAATTGAAAAATGTATTCCTTATAAATTAAAATTCAAAATGATAGATATAACGAATAAGTAAAAATAATTTCGCTTTAAATAGAATTATCTTCGATCGATTTTTAAAAGTACGGAAGCTCAATTTGACTATCGTATTATTACATCTGTCAGATATAGATTATTCAAATCGGAATTACACAATTTGCGAGTAAATCATCATTTACTCGCCCCCAACCACTTGGTTTGAAGTCCACACATGCTTTTTTGTTATTATACGCCCGAAGGGTCGTATTTTGTTATGGCCCGATCGTCCGTCTGTCCGTCTATCCGTCCGTCAGCAATTTCTTGTGTGCGCAACTTCTCCTACAACTTTGATCGGAATTTGATCAAACTTGCCATAATGAATCTTCATGGTATCTAGTTGTGCACACTTCTTACGGAATTCAGATAACTCTTTTCGTTCTTGAATTATCTTCCCTTGAATAAAAAATGCCCATTTTATTGTGTGCGCATTGTGTGCGCAAATCCTCCTACAGTTTTGATCAAAATTTTATCAAACTAGCCACAATAAATTGCCATGGTGTATAGTTGTACACACTGCTTACGGAATTTAGATAACTGCTTTTGTTTCTGTATTATCTGCCCTTGAATGTAAGGAAAAATGCCCATTTTCTCAAAAATACCAATTTTCTCGTCTGCGCAACTCCTACAGATTCAACCCGAATTTAATCAAACTAGTCACAATGAATCTCCATGGTATCTAGTTGTGCACACCGCTTCCGGAATTCAGATATTTTTTTCGTTCTTGAATTATCTGCCCTTGAATAAAAAAGAATACCCATTTTATTGTGTGCGCATTGTGTGCGCAACTCCTCCCACAGTTTTGATCAGAATTTTATCAAACTAGCCACAGTAAATATCCATGGTGTCTAGTTGTACACAAAGCTTACGGAATTTAGATAATTGTTTTCGTTTGTGAATTATCTGCCCTTGAATTTAAGGACAAAAGCCCGTTTTCTGAAAAATGCACATTTTCTCGTGTCACAACTCCTACAGTTTTTACCAGATTTAAACCAAACTAGCCACGATGAATCTCTACGGGGTCTGGGTGTGGAAGCATAATTTGGATAACTTCTCATGTTTGAATTATCTGCCCTTGAATTGAAAAGAATGGCCAATTTTACTGACAAGCCCCTCTCGGGCGCATTACCATGCTGATGGCAATGACATTAATATTTACTACACATCAGACGTAAAAAGTGGAACAAAGAGAAAGAAAATATGGGACATTCACAAAACCAGAAGAACTGTAGGATTCGACATTTGTAGATCATAGATGCATTTTCTGGTTGTGACACCACTTCACATATATATGGTGTTGGTAAAGGGGTTCTCCTTAAGAAAGCAACCAATAACCAAATGATCAAAGACCAACTTTCTCTTCTCTTTTTCTCGAAGATGTTTCTCAAAGTGTTACAGAAAATGTTGGAGAAAGGATATTTGTACATATTTACAATGGAGAAACCACAAAACACTTGAATAACATAAGATTTCAAAAATTTATTTATAAGACACAAACAAGCTCCACATTTGTATAAGTTAAAAGTCTTCCGCCAACTGAAGCTGCTGCCAGATACCACAGTTTTAGAGCCTATCTTCAAGTCCAAATGTGGGTAGGAAACACTATAAAACCAACTGAATGGGGCTGGAACAAAATCAACAACAAATTAAATCCAGTCTGCTTGTCTTGTCTGATGCACCCGAACGCCTGCTTAAAATGAATACGTGTAACTGCAAACTAAATTGTGATTCCAAAAGGTGCACATGTAGGAAACATGGTCTGTCCTGTTCAGTGGGTTGTGGAGAGCGTCGTGGTATAAGCTGCACTAATGTGCTCTTAATTAATGAAGATTTCGAAATGGATTGAATTTTTAAGTGACATCCATATGAACATGTATCTGGAAAAAGCCTTTATAACATTTAATACAAACACGCTGTAGATCTAGATCAAGATCAGGCTGTGTGTACGCACTGTCTGGTCACATTAGTATGACTCGAAATCCATTACAAAGTGATAAAAATGAATTTTGTGCTAAAATAGACTTGGTTTGCCGTTGATTCAAGCCGTAGTTACGAGATTTTATGACAACACCTACGAGATACTAGTGTTTGTCTGAAATTACGTCATGGTTATCTGGATAAAAGTATTCCCTATATGCATTATTGGCCAGTGGCTTTCTAAAAAGCAAAAACCAATCAGTAATGAAAAACAGTCATTGATTTGGCGTCTGTGAAGAGAATCGAATCGTAAAATAAACTGCAAAAGATGAAAGTGATGACAATCAAATTTTTATCCTTTTGTATCAATATTTTCTTTGTTATAATTTACACAAATCCGATCTTTTTGCAAATTGTTTTTGTCGTCTGCAACAGCTTTAGAATGGGAAGTCTAATATTTACGTTCAGATGTCGGTTTAAAAGTATTTGATAAGTTAACCTTAGTAAATGAGTGGGTGGGGTAATTTCACCTGCAAATTCTTTTTCCATGTCTAATTGAAATAAAGAAAACATCAAAGTCTGTGTTTATTTACTTTATAAACCCCTAATATTACGTTATCTATAATATGTTTCATCAGCAATAACATATTTGGTTTTAAAAGATGGGTTTCTAAGCATACACGGAAAAACATTCTTTTGGCTTGCCTTGTAGGGGTCTCTTTGTTAGATCGATATTTTTCATATTTCCCCTCGAGTAACATTTGAGGACTTTTTTTCTGGAATGAGTAGATGGTTGTAGATTATAAAAATGTTGGTTTCGTTTCTGTTAGAATTAGTGGTGGGTTGGGCCTATTTTTCGGCTAAAGTGACTGGCCTAACAAAAACTAGAGCTCAGATGTATGTCCCAATTTTTTTTATATTGATTTCCAATCGCTATTGAAAAAATAAATTAGATTTAAAAATTAGACATACCGAAAAAATGACGTTTTTTAACAGCGTGACGCTACTTATCTCTTTCTTTCGATTCCTCCATAGTTTGTTTACATCATCCAACTGCCGTAAGATTTACGTCATATCTTCTGTGACATCACTGACGTAATTTGCAAAAGTTTGCGCGCTTTAAAAAGTATTACTTTTTATTTAATTGGGATTTTCGCGAGCTTGTTTGGTAATTTCTGTTCCACGTGACGACGTCATTTTCTGTGTCAGAGTTTATTTATTTTGTTCATTAAATTGTCTGTATTTAAACATTGTTGAAATTCGACATATATTAATAAATTACAATCCAATATCTTTTATATGATACCAAATACATGTGTATTTCTCAAATGAAAATAACAAATATACGGTTTTAAACAGAAGTGCATAGCCAATTTTGGCTTGGTCCGCAACTTTTGACGTTACGTCTTCCTGTTTACAGTTAGCAAAGTCAAACTGGGTTTTGTTAGGGAAAGAGTTGAAAAGATGTTAAGATGAAGTCACCAAAATTACAAAATATTTGAATGATCAAGAAGGTACTCGAAGACATGGATAATGAACTATACTGGAATCTCTGGAACCATTCATAATTGTAATTAAACATCGGTGTAAAAGACTTAACGTCCGAATAAAATAGCACGTTCTGAACCCTGATGCGTTTGTCTGTCCGTCCGTCCGCCCGAACAATTAAAAAACTTCCATTATTTCCAAGGAACAGTGTGTATTTTATACATTTTTATTGTTATCATTGTTGTTTCTTTGTTTAGGCCTACGGTGTGGGTGTGGGTTGGTGGGGGGTTGGGTCACGAATTTAGGACATTTTAACCAACCAACATCCATTACATTATGATGAGTTTAAAAAAGACACACAGGTTTCAATAATACATGCATAATTTATAAATGAAGTTTTCTCAGATTTCACAATGTGGGATTGCGTTAATGATGAGTTCATGCGACAATTAGGTCTATCCATCGGGAAAAAAACAATTCTCATAGCCTGCGTGACTGTGTGCATCAAAATGGTTGAATGACTCTTAGTGCATTAACCCATTCCCACACAGAGACGCTTTTTATCCCCCCCCCCCTCCCCAAGAAAAATGCGTTGGAAAACATTGTGGAAAATGACGAAATTACATGTAACAAGCAATTTCTTCATTTACCAAAATGTTTTCTATCCCCAAATGGGAAAATATTAACGTTTCATCAACTTGAATGTGTCATCTGCAACACCTTTCAAATTGGAACGGTCCAAAATTTTGCCACCTGGTAATGGGTTGAGATTGTCCCTGACGACATAATAAGGGACTAATCCAAATTCGAAGTTGATGCAGACGACAAAATCGAAGTTGTTTTTATGGACAGAAGTCATTTTCTTAAGCGCTATCGTACAAGAAACGCTGAGAGAAAAGTCACCAGCATTTTCTTCTTCTCCCTCAACGTTTTCTTAAATTTCTTAGTCTTTTTCTTAATTTTATACCACAAAACATTGAGCAGATTGGAAAAACGTTAATGAATGAATAAGAGTGTGATTCATCAATGAACAATGGACGGGGTTGATTTCATACAGGATTTAAAACAATTTCATTAACCACTGGTGTCATTTTTACAGAACGATGTCATTTTAGCTTCGCGTTACATAGCCGGTATCTCAAATCTGAAAACATTTCAAAAGTTTGGGCAACTACAAAATGAGGACTGAACGTTGCAGTAGTAAATTGACCCCTTTCAATTATCGTTTTAGTCCGTACCTTCCGGTGCCAAACAATGGGTTTATGGGAAATTAACATTGTATACACACAGACACGGTTCCAATTTGTTACTAAAAATAGCAACACATCAGCCGGTTTCTTTATGCCAGATCGAGGCTCTGACCCAATTCCGAGCAAAGCATCCCACGTGCAATGGCAACGAACGGTGATTGGCCATAATTGTCATCAAATGACGACTTCCGGTGCTGTTGTGTGTCTTAGTGGAAATAAGCTAATTACGCTAGGTTCCCACTACCGACCAAATTGGCTCGATCAACTCGATCGCTTAAATTCCCCGTTCAATCCTGACCAAACGACATTTTCTCGATCCCTTGTCGATCAACCCCACCTCTACAGCCAATTTTATCCAATGAACAGATGAAGCAGAGGTCAAGTTGATCGGGATGCTGTCGGGAGTCACTCAAGTACAAGTCGAGATAATCGCTTGCAGGTTGAGGTGCAGGTCAAGTAAAATATACCAGCCCGATCACTATCAATATCCAGACACGATCGATTTTCGACCAGGTCGATTTTCAACCCGACCAATACACGATCGTTTTCCGACCATTTTTTTTTACTCAATTGCACACATATATTTTTGACGATCAAAAAAAAAATTGATAAAGAAGCACGAGCAATGCATATCATGCACGACCATTCGGACTATTCCAGATTACGAATGTCGATGGATCTCGATCTGTAGATCTGGCTTGATTGAGTTGATGCTGTGGCAGCCTAGCAAACTAAAGGCTAGCACCAGTTAGATTAATAAAAAAGGGAAGACTTATAGTCTACATGTAATTTAGATACCATTACTTGAACTACTCACAATAATTTCTAATATCATAATAAAACGTCGGTGGCGAGACAAAATCTCGTAACTCAAGCCATTTCAAGCTCTAGATACGAGGTATGGATCCCCAACAGACGTTCGTGGCTTATGGTGATTGTGTGATTTATATCACCGCTTTTCAACGAAAACCACGTAACTGCAGCTTGTTTTAAGCTGCAGTTACGGGGTTTTTGTTGAAAAGCGATGATATATCACGTGTTTTGTGGATCAGTGGCTGTAAAGATACCGATCAGATTGTTGAATCACTCAATATTTGTCAGAACATGATTGGGAATTAAACCATAAAGTTTATTACCCTCCCATGCTATTTGCATTATGGCCGGAGTGGACAACTATCTGATTAAAATCGGGTGTTAAAGGCCGGGACATTAAATTCCACTTCATTTTTTTTAAAGTATGTCTTGGTGCAAAGATTGGTTATTATAATGCGTAGAAATGGTCTCAGTTTTTTGAAGTTGTTATTCATAAGCAAAAATACGCCTTAAAAGTTGAGACAGAAATGACAAATTCCATATAAACCTGAACTGTTGTCCACAACAATTTGTTTAATTCTAGCTCAAATGTATTTATGAGCCAGGATCTGGAAAAAGGTGTTAAAGCTTTTGAGCCCAACATATTTCAAGATCAGTCTGCGTATACACACAGTCTGATCATGAACCATATTGGTCTCGAATAGCTCATTTGCGACCTGTAGCCACTTTTAGACAGAAGTATAGATCCGCGTCTGACTGCACTTAGGCGCAGGTTAATCGTGAAACGCGGATGTCTCAAATGCTATTTATATATATAAGGGACAATTTTCCATATTCCGGCTCATATATATTTCTCGTAAACGGGGCAATATTTTGGCTTGAAATTTTCAGAATTTTTATAAGAAAAATGCTCTTTCAGATAAGAAATGAAAGTAAAATTTATGAAAAATAAACGTGAAATGTCACTTTAACTGAATTCTAAACTGGTCCCTGTCAGATGTTAGGCCTACTGTAAGTTCACACCGGATTTTAATCATATTGATTTGGACGTTTTCACCTATTGTTTGATATTGGTATCAAGAAAACAACAACAACAAACAAACAAATAGATAAAACAAACATAAAACATTGTCGGCAATGAAGAAATTGCTTGTGACAAGCAATTTCATCATTTCCCACGTAGTTTTCTACCCAAAATTTCCCCCCCCCCCCCAAAAAAAAAAAAAAAAAAAAAAAAAAAAAAACAATTCCCTTCATATTGACGTCTGCAACATCTTTGAATTTGGGCAAGCCTGTGTGATTTTCCCGTCTGGTAAAAAGGTTAAATCCACCGATTGTTAATGATAGAAAACCAGAAAGGTGATTCTAGGACAAAGCGATTCAAACTATCTTAATTTTGAAGTCGACCTTCCGCATATTTTAACAATAAAATAAATTCTTGTGGTTTCCTTTATTATGCCTAAATTGGAATAACAGGCTAATTTTGCCTAAAATTTGGAAGTACATGATTTAAAATCACAAAGGCATTTCGGAATTTCTCTTCATTCGCAAATTATACCGGTATTCTAGCTGTCAATCAAACACAAATTGACCAATCAAATCAATCGTTCGGTCACATACATGTATCTTCGACAATCTTCGACAATCTCCGACATAACGTAGTTCACCTTTCAACCCACTAACAGACGGCATTTTTTTAAAACTGGTCAAAATTCAAGAGGTTGCAGACGACAATTTCAAGTGAATGACTTTTAATATTTTATGTCTTTTTTGATAGAAAACATTGTGACAAATGAAGAAATTGCTTATGACAATTCTTCATGATATTATTCCTCAACTTTTTCCAAAGTCCCTTGCTTTTGGGGAGTCCAAAAGAGTTAATATGTATGAATTGGTCAATTCGGACGACTTCAATTGCGTTTCTTCAACTAACCGAATTTGTAGAAGAAAATCTTAAACAATGTGATGAGAAACGATATAGTCCGATGGCTGGTGCAACTAACCATGCATTCCTGTTTTTGTATAGTCCACTGGGCCCTTAGCATGGACTGCTTGTAACAAAATGGATATGATTTTGAAATCGAATCTTGCTAATGAATTCAAAATCCAAATATTCCGAGTACTTATTGAGCCAATCCTACTATATGGATCTGAAACTTGGACACTCTCAGCAGTGCCGCTTGGATGGGTGTAACACACATATTTAAGAAGAGTGCTCAATCTGTCATGGAGGAACCACACAGCTCTAGAAATAATATATGTTGACCTTCCCAGAGTATCAAGCTTAGTCTGCAAGAGACGTGTCCAGTTCGCTGGGCATTGTGCACATGCTACTGAGGAACTTGTTTCATCATTTGTACACTGGAAGCACCCATCATCATCTGACAATCGATCACGCAAATTAACCCATTACCAGACGACAAACTTTAAGGGTGGTCAAAATTCAAAGATGACTCGGACGACAATTTGAAGTCGATGAAAGTTTACATTTATTGTTCTTTTTTGATAGAAAACATTGTGGGAAATGAAGAAATTGCTTGTGACAAGCAATTTCTTCATTTCTCACGGTGTTTTCCAAATCTTTTTCTTGTGGAGCGTCAAAAAGCGCGACTGTGTTGTAATGTGTTAACCTTCCCAGGTGTGATTAAGCGAGACATGTCGATCCCCAAAGACGATCTCTTCGTAACCCATTTGGAACACCACGGACAATTCTGTCGAATCATACCTTGGATGTAAGTCGTGGTTCTACCTTCAGATTATGAATAGAATGGAATAGAATAGAACAACAACAGAAAATGTTTATTTTTTGTTAACATTTCTTCATACACACACTTCCGAGTCGATGATTCGATCTTTGATGGAATTTTCCGAGGTGATCCAAATGTTTGTAACCATGAATGCTAAGCAATACTGGAAGATTGTAGTAAGTTCAATCTCTTCTGAGGCCGCAAGGTGACGATGACCGGGTCCATGTGATATGTACACGGTGGATAATCACGTGACTAAGAATTTCAGAAAATCATCGATACTTGACCAATTTGAATCCCTGTTGTAGCAGAGAATGTGGGAAAACGCCAGGTTATATTGCACGTCATTGCAGATCAATTTTGGTTGATCTACTTTTTATCAGTTGACTTTTGAAAAATCCACGACGTTCATCTAAAATCTGACGCCTGTCCACCTTCTCTGCTCCAAATAGAATTCAAATCGTTCGCGTATTAACAAAATTATTGAAGATTTTCTGATTTTTTTGTATCACGAGATTATCCACCGTGATGTAGGTCAATCCGGACCGACGGCTGCTAACGTGGAAGAACTGTTAAATATGAACGGATATATCTTTTTACTAATTAAATGACAAATCGCGTGTGATTACCATTTATGCTTGCGTGTTTTACGTACTTTATCATTGCTTTATTGATCCTTTTGTTTACAACGATTAGATAAAATTATTCCGGCAGATTTAGGATTGATAATGAAATTTGAGACTTAAGAATAGATGCAATATTAGACCACCGTCGCTGATTTTGCCCTACTGTCATGGCCGCAGCCTTAGCGCAGTTGGTAGCGCATCTGACCCTCATTCGAGAGGTCACGGGTTCGATACCCGGCCGCGGCTAATACCCTTTCTGACAAAATTGTCACCCACCAATGGGTTTGAAATCGTTAACCTAAGTGGGCGAGCAGCTGGAGGCTCGGTAAGGGTGTTGTGGTAGTACTGGTTTGAGAAACAACAGGAATTCATGGGTAGGTGCTCCAGCCGACGCGATATGACCCTGGTAGTTGAAAACGGCGTAAAACCCCAATAAACTCAAACTCAATTTGCCCTACTGTCTAATAACCCATTACCACTCATTGACTCTTTTTGACTCCCTTAAAGATAATGACTTTGGAAAACATTGTAGGAAATGAAGAAATTGCTTGTGACAAGCAATTTCTTTATTTCCTACAATGTTTTTTTACACAGAAATACCAAAAGATGCATAATTTCTCACTTGATATTGTCGTCTGCAACATCTTTGAATATGGACTAGACTAAAATTTTGCCGTCTGGTGAAGGGTTAAGAATAGAGGATTCCCACAAAATTATTGCAGAATAAGGTAGGCCTATATAATACTGGTGGTGAACTCGGCCAAAGCGAGGGACGTTTTTCGCTACCACAAGGTACGCAGATATTTTGCGTTTAAATGTGAGTTTAAAATCTGATTGGATAGTTTTTCTAATGACAATGAATTTGTTCTAAAAATAGACCGGGTATACCGATATGTATTGACAACCCGTCTGTGTTGTTATAAAATCTCGTAACTACTGCTTAATCGAAGCCGTAGTTACGATATTTTATAACAACACCGACGGAATACTATGATCGCGAAAAAACGTCCAACGCTTTGACCGAGTTCACTACCAGTGTATAAGACATCTCCCAAACAAGATCTTGTTTTGACGACCCGAATAAGAAAGGTTTAGGAAAACATTGAAACACAGGAGAAAGTGTTGGAAACCAGCATTTTCTCCTTTTGCCTCAGTATTTTCTGCACTGTAAAGTTCTAAAATCCTGTTTCAGTATCATCAATTAGCCTATTTCTACTAAGACCCCCCCCACACACACACACACACACACTCTCAACATAGCCACCAGGCCCCGGTTTCTCGAAAAAACTTAAGTATATTCTCATGAGAATATTCTCAACTTCAAAGGGATACTCTCCAACGTTGAAGGGTATTCGATTGAAGTTCACGTGGATTTCGTGCGATTTGAGCACGGTGCTCAGATTTGAGCATGAGAACGTACTTAAGTTTTTTCGAGAAACCGGGATCGGAAGTCGGCCTTAGAGGCTAATTGTCCTTTCTCCAACTGACACATCCCTGTTCAATGCCTTTATCCATACTCTGCGCTTTATTTTACACAAATTATATCTTCATTACCTTCCATTCTGTCGTCTGTAGCAGCTTTTGAATTAGAATATATTTTTGTGTGCTGTTTCACAAGTAGGCCTACTTGACACAATATGTCTATATACGTTGTATATTATGGTAATTAGAGAGTAGTAAGTAATAACTCTCTTATTGCCATATTCCGCATTAAAAGACATATTGTGTCAAATACCTGTGTGTTGTCTTAGAAAACATCAAAACAGCCATGTAAGCTTTACCAGCAATTTTTTAAACTCTACTAGCCAAAGACCAGTAGAGCTATTGCTATAGCGACCTCGTGATTCCTGTGTGTCCGCCCGTCTGTCTGTCGGCCAATGTGTCTGCCCATTATCCCCCTTGTTACCCAATAAAAACAAAGGATTGGTTCGACACTCGTTTAATCACTGGTGATAGACTAAAACAATTTTCGCGACAACAAGGCATAGATATTTTGCGTTTAAGTGTGAGTTTATAGATTTTTTTCTTATGACAATGAACTTGTTCTAAAAACAGACCGGGTTTAACGTTTTCTATTGACAAATTGTCGGTGTTGTTACAAAATCTCGTAATTACGGTTTCGATAAAGCCGTAGTAACGATATTTTATAACAACACCGACGGAATACATTGATCGCGAAAAAAAAGTACCTCGCTTTGGCCAAGTTCACCACCAGCGTTAATGCTAGATGACAACATGGATGAATAATGTATATTTTTACAGGTGAAATCGTAGCTTTTTATAGATACGCCTCATTTCTTCTTTTCTTTCTTCTTTTCTTTGTTCTTGTGATCTGAAACAACAACAACAATTTGATATTTTTATAATGAATATATAATTATTCGAACCAAATTGACCCATTTCATTTATGTTTTAGTCCGTACCCGCAGAACACTTACGGTAATTCGAGTCTTCTCTGGTGAAAATTTGCTGAATAGCCACATCCAAATATCAAAGAGCGAATTTTCATCAGAGAAGACTCGGATTAACTTCCGGTGGCAAACGATGGATTTATGGGAAATTAAAATTGCATTAGATCTATAGGGAATCGAAATGGTTTTAAACTGCATCGTTAAAGTGAGATTTCAGAATTTTTTGTCATAAATTTTACTTTTATTTTTATCTGAAAGAGCATATTTCCTTATGAAAATTCTGAAAATTTCGAGCCAAAATATTGCGCCGTTTACGAGAAATTTACATTTTTGTGTTAAAATTGAACAAATGTGGACAACAGTTCGGATTTATATGCAATTTATCGATTATGTCTCAACTTTAAATGCGTGTTTCTCGCTTATAGGCAACAACTTCAAAAAACCAATAGTATTTATACTCATTAGAATAACCAATCTTGGCATCAAGACATACTTTTAAAAAATGAAATTGGAATGAAATGTCCCTTTAATCAATGCAAGAATCAGAAGAAAATGTCCCCGGTT
The DNA here is from genome assembly GCA_963680895.1 of Fragum sueziense. NCBI lineage: Eukaryota > Metazoa > Mollusca > Bivalvia > Cardiida > Cardiidae > Fragum > Fragum sueziense. Next base: position 12,791,182 of record OY804603.1, on the reverse strand, counting down.
CATATTACTGCAATACTGGGCCATACCCGTACATGCACCCGTTAAATATAGGCTACTGATCCCAAGAAATAACGCACCACTTTTTTTCGTTTTATATTTCTTCAGCGAAATAATAAATTTTCTTGACACAGTTTAATTAGGTAAAGGCCATTCACTAGGTATGCACACAGCACACTCTTAAGCACGAAACCCATTCACGCGTGATGGTAGCCGTCAAAAGTGGATAAAACGGTTTTCTGCACGTGCAGCAGTAATGACACCGAACACTAACCAGTTTATCGATTCAGATGGAACATACAGTCGTTGCCGAAAAGAAAACACCCAAACAGTTCACTGGTCGGAAGTTTCTAATGCCAATGCGTTCAAGTAGCGAACGTAAAGCGAACGTAATCGTGCTATTGGGATGCTTAAAGCAGGAATGACGTCACTGGCTGTTGCACACGTGATGGATGTCGTTACGTGACTATTGGCCGGCTTAGAGAGCGTTTCCAACAAACTGGGACAGCGTTGGGCCGCCCGGAAAGGGGTTCTCCAAGGGCCACAAGTTCAGCTAAAGACAGGTAAGCATGAAAGCTGGAAAAAAGCATTGCAGGAAGAGTGAAGAGCGATGCTACAGGCCAGAATCCAATACATGATCAGTTTCATGCGCCGACGATGCACAGGCTGTGTTGCTCTGCAAGGTGGTCACACGCGGTACTGATTTTGTGACTTTCACTTTAGAGGGTAGTTACCCTTGAGCGCTTGTCATGCTTGCTCTGTTTAAGATAGCGAATCTATTCTTTTGCCAGAAACGAATGACTTGATTTCATTCCGAGTCGCGGTTGTATAGTTTGAAAAGGCAACCCAATAAAAAATCATAGTGAAAATGTCAGTGGTGCGTTATTTCTGAGGTTCAGTATATTACCGCACTCCAGCTGTTACTTGCAGCCTCACTGGTGGTGAACTAAAACAATTTTTGCTACAACAAGGTATAGATATTTTGCGTTTAAATGTGAGTTTATAGGGTTTTTTTTTCTAATGACAATGAACTTGTTCTAAAAACAGACCGGGTTTACGGTTTTGTATTGACAAATTGTCGGTGTTGTTATAAAATCTCGTAACTACGGCTTCGATGAAGCCGTAGTTACAATATTTTATAACGACACCGATGGAATACATTGATCGCGAAAAAACGTCCATCGCTTTGGCCGAGTTCACCACCAGTGAGCCCGAGGATGTATATTCCGTGCGGGATCTCGTGATGTTTGTAAGCATTACTTAAAAAGTTCTTGATTTTCAATACAATTTTTCATGTGTTGGTTAAAATGAGAATATATTCATTTGGTAATATTTTCAAAATTAGGTAAATAATAAAAATTAAAAAGGTGGAAAGATGTAAATTATTATTTTCCCGCATGAAATACAATACTAAATTAAAGTATTATTAATAGTACGTTTACCATCCATAATTTGTAAAAAAAAAATCAGTTCTCTCTCTCTCTCTCTCTTTTTTTTTTTTTTTTTTTTTTTTTTTTTTTTTTTTTTTTTTTTTTTTTTTTTTTGCTTTTCAATGGCAGATATTCCAATAAAATTTAAATTAAAGTGGGGAATAACTCAATATTTCCAAATCAGAGGCTTCAACATAAATTATCATTTGGGATTCACATCATAACAAATCATTTGATGTTTTGCAATGCATATACATGTAATTGATATATATGATATTGAACACTAAAAATAATAACATACATACATGTACGTGTTTGCACTGCAGCTGATTTGGACTAAATTCAGCCATTACAGTTCCGGAACCTTATCCCAATACTGCACAGTGACGCCGTTTGATCCCTTGTAAGACGAAATCTATGGAAAACATTTTGGAAAATGAAGAAATGGCTTGTGATAAGCTATTTCTTCATTTACCACAATGTTTTCTTGTACTAAAACACAAAATTTTGTAAAATTCCATTCACTTGATATGGTCGTCTGCAAGATCTTTGAATTGGGACTAGTCTAAAATTTTGACGTCTGCTAATTGATTAACATAATTGCTGTACAAGCCAGGGGCGTAACCAGAGGAAATTGCATTGTACTCAAAGAACATTAGGGCCATGGCTTTTGAATTCCACCACAAGAAAATGCTTGGGCAAACATTGTGGAAAATGAAGAAATTGCTTGTGATTTCTTCATTTCCAACAATGTTTTAACCCAGCGAGACCAAAAAATGTGACATTTGGTTGACTTGAAATTGTCGTCTGCAGCGTCTTTGAATTTGGACCAGTCTAAAATTTGTCGTTTGGTAATGGGTTAAAGATTTAGAATATGAAAACCAAACGCAATTTATATAATCAATATCTTCTTTTTAAATATTTTTTGTTCGACCATTCATTTTTTTCGATTTTTGCTTACGAATTGTTCTCAAATGGGTACGAATTGTACTCAAATGGGTACGAATTGTACTTAAATTGGTACGAATTGTACTCAGGTGGGTACATGAGTACGCCTGCCTACGTCCCTGCCTGTTAACCCCTTCCCAAACAAGACCTGGTTTTGACGTCCCTAGAAGAAATGGCTTTGGAAAACATTGAAACAAAAGAAGAAACTGCTGATAACCAGCAGTTTCTCCTTTTGTCTCAGTATTTTCCGTGCCAATTATTTTACACAAATCCTTTCTTTGATAATATCCATTTTGTCATTTTTTACAGTTTTTGAAGTGGATCTCCCTAAAATTTTCTCGTTCAGGAAAGGGTAAACCCGATGATTACATGAAACACATTCCTCGCAACTTGCTAAGGTGGAATCCACTTTCCAATTTTCTGTTCTTTTTGTTGTGCTCTTGTACCGGATCAGATGGTTGTACCGCTTCCGGTGGTTGTACAGGTCCGGATGGTCGTACCGGATCAGGTAGAACCGGTTGCGGTGGTGTGTATGAAACGATCTGGTGCCGTTCAGCGATCCTACTTTTAGGTTTAGTGTTAACCATTCTAGTTTTAGTGTTACCCATTCTGGTACCAGATTTGTTTGTGTTAGATTTCACGTCGCTTTCAGCGATTCTTCGGTCAAGTCAGATGTAAAAACAAATTGAGACTTACTGAAAATAGAAACTTATAGCATATGCATCTTTGAGCGATCGTGAGAATGTGCTGGTTTTCAGCATTTTCCCTTTCTTTCACTGGTCTCTAAACTATCATCTTGCAGATATCGCCGCTCTATTTCGTATAAACGGGATGCCGGCTAGTTTATGTGACGTCTATACATAGCCACGCCCAGTCTCCAACGAACTGCTTGCGAACACTAAGTCAGATAGAGTCTGTATAGTAGATTCTACGCGATACAAACATTCAATGCGCCGCTGCGCGCATTTGAATGTTTATTTCGCGTAGAATCTACTATACAGCCTCTATCTAATATGGAAACAGCACGGTATCGAGCTCAAAACCTACTGCATAGCTCACGATAAATAACCTGGCAGAGAAATCTCTATTCTATAAGCTAGGGATCCTCTGTTAATTTATTGTCACATTTCGTTGAAAAGTGACGAAATGCACTTGTTCTCATAACGTTTTCATGGAGTTTTGTCAAATTATCAAACATATCAATGAATCACAATTACAAAGTAAAATTTAAACTTGAATTCTGACTTACCTAAAAAGAACTAGCAGATTCCAGTTGATGAATTGTGTATGTTGTATTGTGTATAACCCTCCTGGGTCAAAGACCTTCTAGACTGGTTACCGCCCTTGAAATCTACTTCGGATTTAATACAACGGGTACCAGTTTAAAGACCTTCTTGATATAAAATTTGCTAATAAGCCGGCCACCACTACCAATCAGGCCTGAGGGTCCTTATTACATACAAGTATTTATGGATACAGCCAATAAAAAGTTGTCGAATGTCAAAGAGCGAGTAAACCATCTCATGTGAAAGGTGTGAAAGTTGCACAATTATATTGTCTGTGTTATCGCAATACCTCGTAACTCCAGCTTAAATGAAACTGGAGTTATGAGGTTTTGCAAGTAACACCGACCATATTTGGTCGGCGTCTACCAGCCAGTTTGAGACAATTACTGTTTTGTCGAACAATAGGGCACATGCCCCCAGGTAAAAAATATCATCGATATTGAACGATTTTAATAACCAGTTTAACCGTGACTTAATTTCGGACAAAAAGATAGTATTTTTTTGGTGTTGTTATAAAATGTCATAACTGCGGCTTGATTCAAGCCGCAGTTACGAAATTTTGTAACAACACCGACGGATTATCAATACGGTTTACCAAGTCTATTGTCAGCACAAAATTTATTGCTATTTCTATTTCAACGGGTCTGTTTTATTTTCGGATAAAAAGGACTGTAAGAAAGTGATAAATGTCATAAATTTGTGCTCTCCTGACAACCAGTTAGAAAGAAATGTTTTTTTTTTCTTCAGAAACCCGTGCTCAAGTTTGTGCCATCACAAGAGGGATTTAAACCTAAGACAGCCGATTCCAAAACCCGGGTCGTACCACGACCCCTCTCAAATCTGTCACATTTTAGACTGAATTGTATGTAGACCTATGTCCATGCATAAAACTACTTAAACCTATTACCAAACATCAAATTTCAAACTTTTCTTAATTCAAAGATGTTGCAGACGGAATTTTCAAATGAATGAAACTTTGGGTCTTTTGGTGTAGAAAACTGTGTGAAAAATGGAGAAATTGCTCGTTTCTTTCTTTTCCACGATGTTTCCCGGAGTCTTTATCTTTTGTGGCGTCAAAAAGCGCCAGGTCGTTTTTCTTTTCTTTTTTTTTATATAATCTGAAAAAAGAATCATTACATGATGTATGCATGATTGATATGCAAGGTCGGATCCAGCATTTCTTCTAGGGGGGGGGGGGGGGGGGGGCTGTCCAAGCCCAAATGAAGGTTTAAAATGCGTTAAATAGCCTAAGTAACGTTATACTAACGTTGTGGTCAAAATTTAATTTTCGACCAACGCCAGGGGGTCCGGACCCCCGACACCCATTAGATCCGCCCTTGATATGATACGCCCATCATATTTATCTGTGTATACTTGTTTTCTCATTTACGGTAATACCTATTACCAGACGGCTTTTAAGATGTTGTAAAAGCAATTTCAGAAGAATGGAATTTTACACGTTTTGTCTTTTTAGGTAGAAAACATTATGGCTAATGAAGAAGTTGCTTTTCATAAGCACTCTTCTCATTTTCTACAAAGTTTCCAACGCCTTTATCTTGATGGGGGGGCGATAAAGGTGTCATTGTTTGATGATTCTCAAAGGGCAGAAATTTAGCCTGCTTCAGTTTGACAGATAACTAAGGTAGTCGATCCCTGATGAGATTCGCACGACGTCGGAATTATTCGGGCGACTTCGTAAATTTTCGGCGGTGGAACTTTCAACCGCCGAATGTTGACGAGTACGACCGAATAGGTTCGGTTACGTAACGACGCCGCTCGAAAAAAACGATGTTTTATTAATCTCAAAATGGCCAACTTACGGATATTCTTTCTACCTTAAGAAGGAAAAATGAACGTTGGAAAAGATAGGATTGACAAGAAGCCTACATGCGATGTACCGCATAATTTTTTTAGTCAAAACGTGAACTTAGGCCTACTGATTACAAGCATTTTCTTAATTTGACTCAATGTTTTTCTGTGCAATTTCTGTGAAGAACGTCAACACGAGATCCTGTTTTGGAAAAGGATTAATATGGTTACCAAGTGTCTTGCTTGTTTCCATTGTTGATCTGAATCACACTGGCAATGATCACTGGTGGTTTACTCGGCTAAAGCGAGGGACGTTTTTTCGCGAACTATATGTAATTCACTCGGTGTTGTTATAAAATCTCTTAATTACGGCTTCGATAACGCCGTAGTTAAGAGATTTTATACCAACACCGAGGGTTTGTCAATACATAACCAGTAACCCGGTCTATTTTTAGAACAAATTCATTGTAAAATCTTTAAACTCTTATTTAAACGCAAAATATCGCTACCTTGGTGTAGAGAAAAGCGTCCCTCGCTTTAACCGAGTTCACCACCAGTGATGATGATAACACATTTTGATGTCAACCTGACTTTATTCGTCACATTGCTTGGTTCAGAATTAGTCAGATTATTCGGATAAGTAGCCTAAGACATATACTGACGTTCAAAAGAAACGCCTTGAAAAAAGTCCTAATAAATGTCCGATTATTCAGTAAATCTGAATTGAAATTACAAATACTTATTTACATCTGTAAATTTGATTATCTGTTGTGGAAAAATGGTGATAAAGAAATTATCAAATTGTTACAGTTTCGAAAAAATGGCACATTTAAACAGAGCAGTATCAGAATTTCAATTTGAAAATCAGTAGCGCGTGGTTCAAACTTTACTTGCGACGACAAAAGATACCGTAAAATGTCTTATTTGGTGACCACAGTTAATGAATACTAAACCTGACATCTATTTCAACGTCTCAAACCTGAAACGCATATAACGTTAACGTAAGACAGCTTCTTGTATAACACGCGTTACATGAGGTCTGTCTGACTTTGGCCGATTGGCAAATGTTTCTGTAACTCTTACTCGTCGACCAAAATGCCTAATCGTGCAATGCAAGACGTCAAACTGTCAGGCGGCGTGTTCTTGATTTTCCATATTCCAAAATGGCTAATCTACGAGCTCTATTTTCCAAACAGTGTGTCTATTTCAAACGTTACTTGCAACAACAACAGTTGCCAGAAAAAACACTTATTTGGCCACCACATTTGCCGACTATTCGACAGAACGTCGATCCCAACGTCACAAACCTGAAACGTACATGGCGTTAACGTGGATAATTATCTTGCTTCACGGGCGTTACGTGAGGTCTATTAGAGCGTGGCCGATCAATAAACGTTCGCAGAATTCTAACGCCTCGACCAAGACACCGAATCGAGAAGCACAATATGTTCAACTATCTTGCGACTTGTTTGTGCATTTGTCGCATGCAAAAATGGCAATATTATGAGCCCCATTTTCAGAATTTAGTCTTGGAATCCTTCAATTCGGATGTTTCATAAGAAAATCTTTTAATTCGTGGTTGCCTATCCACTAACACATGTTACTGAGTAAAGTGTGACCAATTTCATCACGTGATGTACACACACGAAGCGCACGTAGAAAACGTGACCAGTCACCGGAAATGGACATGTTATTGGATAGAAACAATTTTTTTTCATTTGCCGTAATTGTCGGTCAAAATGATAATATACCGTATACATTTCACTAACATTGTAATAGGCTTAAGGAAAATAACGACGAATTTCACTGGAGCGGTTCTTTTGGACGTCAGTTTACATAGTCACTAAAGATTGATTAACAAAAATGAAGCTTTAGAAATGTGTTGCATTGAAAATAGTCCATTACCAGATTGCAAAATTTTGGACTGTTCCAATTTAAAAGGTGTTGCAGAAGACAATTTCATGTTAATGAAATTTTAAAAATCTATCTAGAGAAAAGAAGAAATTGCTGATAATCGACAATGCCTCGGCTTCCCTCAATATACTAGGTCTATTTACGCCATAGGCCTAGCCTATAAAAAGGTCTACACAATTTTTGTATTGTCCGGCAAGATTAACCCGGGACATCTGCTTATGTAATGACCCCACTTCGGCAGTGTTTTGTTAAGACGCTCAACTAACGGACTTTGCACGCGAAATTTAAGTTGTCCCGAGTTAATTTGGGTGGACAATACCAGTCTATTTTTAATTTCGTCTGCAACAGATTTCGCTTTTCATTTTTAGTTTTTGATAGCAATCATTTGTCGTCTGAAACAGATTCAAAGTTTGTGCAACCCGAACTTTCACCGTTTGGTAAAGGCCAAAGGGTTAAAGAAAGTGCATCTTCGCAAGCCTTCACTTTGTTCCTTACGAACCCTTGGCCGCTCGCCTCTATGGAAATCGAAAGTACCACCGTGCGATTTCATTGGACGCGATAACTTTCCCATTATCCAATCAAAACACACTAAACAAGCCCTCTTTGTCAAAACGAAAACGTCACGGCTGACGTCAAAATCGATATCCGTATTTGATGCATCGCCTAACACGTTTTAGTACGAGGCTTTTGATTAGCCAGAAATGGCAACTGCAAAGGGCCGCGACTCTTTATCGCCGAAAGGTGGCATGGTGGTACTTTCGATTTCAATAGAAGCGAGCGGCCAAGGGTTCGTAAGGAACAAAGTGGAGGTAGTAACCCTTGGCTTGCGAAGATGAAGAAAGTGTGATAACTCGATATATCAATTTGTTACTGAGACTATCATGGTTGTCTACCTTATTGCATATGAATCCCGTTTGTAGCCTGGGAACATGCGTACTCGCGGTACTTATCGCAAAAATATGTAAACCGGAAAGCCATCAACAAAATCAAAAAATTCTTTTTATATTTTTTTAACTCTAAATGTCACGCATCATCCTGTAAAACACACAAGATGCTCCGTTTATTTCTGATTTGACAGCCACAGATTCATTCATGCAAGGCGCATCGCCGCCATCTTGGATTTGTTTTATGGGATCTCGCGTTATTGTTGTAAACCGTTTGGCAATACTTACCATTTTAAAATGGGCATATCCCCATTTTAAAATTGTTAATCCGATCGCCCCATTTTAAAATGGGAAGGTCGGAAAGTTCGACACTGAACTAGCTATACTTTGTTACTTTAACCTTTTAATTCTTTTACGAAGAATAAAAGAAGGTCAGAAAAGATTTTTATTCAATAAATACAATAGGAAAAACGAATATTAGAGCATAATGATCTCATTAAGCATGTCGATCTATTGGGAAATTTCGACAGAACTCACTTGGTGTTTCAAGTTACCTGGCACAGCTACGAACGGAATAAGACATTTTATTTTATAAAAACTAACAAATTTCAAATGTATTTTATAGGCCTATGCACCTATCAATGTGTTCCCAGAATTTACTAAATGGTTTTAAGCACCTTACAAACGAAAGCCTTTGATTGATTCGGTCAGCACAATCCCTTCAGCCAATCAAAAACGTCGTCAGTCATACAGCGCGTACCTGCACTCATTCGGTGGGGGTGAAAGCTTCGGTCTTTTTCCTTAAAGCATTACCAACTTTCAGCATTAATATCTCGAGGACTACGCCCGATTATTAAAAATGCATTGGTAGTTAGAAAGTTTAAATCACATTCTTTAAAAAAAGAGTTTTGTTTATGAATTTTAGCGATGGATATTTGAAATATTCTGCCTCAAAAATGGTGTCCCGTAACGATAAAGACCGAGGTAGTACCCTCGATGAAAAAAAGAAAGCGAGGCTATGACGTCATGCCGACTGATTCTATAAAAAAACAGAATTCAGGAATTTTAAACTTAGTTTTCCATGCTTGATAACAAGGAAACAAATAATTTAAGTTATAACTCGCTCTCAAACGGCAAAATTTTGTTCAATACGTAGGGTGCCTATTGAAGGAAGTTGCAGATGACAATTGCAATGAAATTTTGCAACTTTCTGCCCACTTTCTAGTTAGAAAACATTATGGGAAAATAAGAATTTGCTTGTAACAAGCATAAGGTGTGCATCACGCATAGCCTGTATAATTTAAGCTTGGGGTGGACAGTCAGTGCATCATGCACAAACAGTCTGTGCATCATTAAACAACATTTACAATAAAAATAATCCGGGGCAATCTTCACATCATATATAGCTGTAGACTATAGTGGAAAGTCTGCATCATGAACAACCTTATGCTTTCATGTCACATAAACATTTGGAATGTGAAACCAGCAATGGGGCACCAACAGTTTTTGGTGGAATCGAAGATAACTTTTGGAGTTGGCAACATGCCATCAATTGAAAATTGAAGTGTTTGTCAAGTCCAAACTTTGTCCCTTCATATTAATTTTGATGTTTTAGTACACCCTTAATAAGATTCACATGGAAGATGCCAGAGGCTCAAAGGGATTAGGAAGAGATTAGAAGAGGTTTCATCCCAACTGTGTTGCTTCTTAAAATTAAGTCTTTATTCCAAGCAAACATTTCAGATTGGCCTGATATTCACAGAAATGTCGGCCCAATATCGTCTCTGTAACAGCAAACGGTATCCGTCCGATATTTGTTTTGATTATCGGCCTGATATCGGCTCCTATGATCTTCCCAATATCTACGCCTGTGATCAGTCCGATATCAGCCCTGTAACACCAACAGCTGCCTACCCAATATTGGCTTTCATGATCGGACCAATATCGTCTGTCAAAATTGGGCGTATATCGGCTCTGTAACACCAAACGATATTTGCCCGATATCGGCTTTCAAGATCAGACCGATATCGGCTCCTTTGATCTTCCCAATATCGACTTCCATGATCAGTCCAATATTGGACCTGTACCACTAAAAGCTGGTTACTCGATATCCGCTTTCATGATTGGACCGATATTGTCTCCTATGATCGGCCTGATATCCTCTGTCAAAATCGGGGATATATATCGGGGGATATATATCGGCTCTGTAAGACCAAACGACATCTGCCGACATATGGTGGAATGATACATGTAGGCTTTGCCAACTTATCAAGAAATTGCTGATAATTGAATTAAGGTAGTCCAACCCTAATGAGATTCTTGCAACTTCAACATTTTTCGAGCAACATTGTTAACATTTGTTATGTAATCAGAATTTATATGTGCGACGTTGTAAACATTACTCGGCGAAAAGTTCCTCAGCCACATGTGAACATCATTACCAAAAAAATTCCAACTTCCCGTGAATCTCATTTGAGATGGACTACCTTAGGAAGATGTTGGTAATGTCCGCTGTACTTCAATGTCAGATGAATGGCTGTATTCTGGTATTCTGCTTTGATGGCCTATGGCTTTGCCGATGTACGGTAGAATGATACATGTCGGCTTTTACAACTGAACAATAGATTGCTGATGATTGAATTAAGGTACTCCACTCATGCGACATTGTTAACATTGTTACCTAATCCAAACTTATACATGCGACATCATTAACATGCAGTGGTGGAGAATTCCACGGCTGAATGTTAACTACATTACCGTAATATTAATCTGATGTCACGTGAATCTTATAAGGGATGGACTACCTTAAGAACATGTTGGAAATGTCGGCTGTACTTTGTCAGACGAATGGCTGTATTCTGGTATTCTACTTTAATGGATCATGGTTTTGCCGACTTATGGTAGAATGATAAAAGTGTATGTCGTTTTTACCAACTTATAAATAAATTGCTGAAAATAGAATTAAGGTAGCCCACCCCTTATGAGATTCATGCACCTTCAGAATTTTCGAGCACCATTGCTAAACTTTGTAACGTTATCCAAATTGATATGTGCGACATTGATATTTTTCCGCTCTGAAACGTTCCACAACTGCATGTTAACGATATTGCAGGAAAAACTCGATGTCACATGAATCTCATTTGGGATGGACTACCTTAGGAAGATGTTGGTAATGTCCGCTGTACTTCAATGTCAGATGAATGGCTGTATTCTGGTATTCTGCTTTGATGGCCTATGGCTTTGCCGATGTACGGTAGAATGATACATGTCGGCTTTTACAGCTGAACAATAGATTGCTGATGATTGAATTAAGGTACTCCACTCATGCGACATTGTTAACATTGTTACCTAATCCAAACTTATACATGCGACATCATTAACATGCAGTGGTGGAGAATTCCACGGCTGAATGTTAACAATATTATCGGAATATTAATCTGATGTCGCGTGAATCTTATAAGGGATGGACTACCTTAAGAACATGTTGGAAATGTCGGCTGTACTTTGTCAGACGAATGGCTGTATTCTGGTATTCTACTTTAATGGATCATGGTTTTGCCGACTTATGGTAGAATGATAAAAGTGTATGTCGTTTTTGCCAACTTATAAATAAATTGCTGAAAATAGAATTAAGGTAGCTTACCCCTTATGAGAATCATGCACCTTCAGAATTTTCGAGCGCCATTGCTAAACTTTGTAACGTTATCCAAATTGATATGTGCGACATTGATATTTTTCCGCTCTGAAATGTTCCACAACTGCATGTTAACGATATTGCAGGAATAACTCGATGTCACATGAATCTCATTTGGGATGGACTACCTTAGGAAGATGTTGGAAATGTCGGCTGTACTTTGTCAGATGAATGGCTGTACTCTGGTATTCTTCTTTGATGGCCTATGGCTCTGCCGATGTACAGTAGAATGATACATGTCGGCTTTTACAACTGAACAATAGATTGCTGATGATTGAATTAAGGTACTCCACCCCTAAAGAGATTCATGCGACATTGTTAACATAATGTTACCTAATCCAAACTTATATGTGCGACATCATTAACATGCAGTGGTGGAGAAATTCCACGGCTGAATGTTAACAACATTACCGGAATACTAATCTGATGTCGCTTGAATCTTATAAGGGATGGACTACCTTGAGAACATGTTGGAAATGTCGGCTGTACTTTGTCAGATGAATGGCTGTAGCCTATTCTGGTATTCTACTTTAATGGATTATGGCTTTGCCGACATATGGTAGAATGATAAAAGTGTATGTCGTTTATGCCAACTTATAGATAGATTGCTGATAATAGAATTAAGGTAGTCCATCCCTAATGAGATTCATGCACCTTCAGAATTTTTAAGCGACATTGCTAAACTTTGTAACGCTATCCAAATTGATATGTGCGACATTGATATTTTTCCGCTCTGAAACGTTCCACAACTGCATGTTAACGACATTGCAGGAATAATTTCGATGTCACATGAATCTCATTTAGGATGGACTACCTTAGGAAGATGTTGGAAATGTCGGCTGTACTTTGTCAGATGAATGGCTGTATTCTGGTATTCTTCTTTGATGGGTTATGGCTCTGCCGATGTACAGTAGAATGATACATGTCGGCTTTTACAACTGAACAATAGATTGCTGATGATTGAATTAAGGTACTCCACCCCTGAAGAGATTCTTACGACATTGTTAACATTGTTACCTAATCCAAACTTATACTCGCTACATCATTAACATGCAGTGGTGGAGAATTCCACGGCTGAATGTTAACAACATTACTGGAATACTAATCTGATGTTGCGTGAATCTTATAAGGGATGGACTACCTTAAGAACATGTTGGAAATGTCGGCTGTACTTTGTCAGATGAATGGCTGTATTCTGGTATTCTGCTTATATGGATTATGGCTTTGCCCACATATGGTAGAATGATAAAAGTGTATGTCGTTTTTGCCAACTTACAAATAGATTGATGAAAATAGAATTAAGGTAGTCCACCCCTTAAAAGATTCATGCACCTTCAAAATTTTCGAGCGAACTTGTTAAACTGTGTAACGTTATCCGAATTGATATGTGCGACATTGATATTATTCCGCTGTTAAACGTTCCACAACTGCATGTTAAACGACATTGCAGGAATAATTTCGATGTCACATGAATCTCAATTGGGATGGACTACCTTAGGAAGATGTTGGTAATGTCTGCTGTACTTTGTCAGATGAATGGCTGTATTCTGGTATTCTGCTTTGATGGCTTATGGCTTTGCTCATGTAGAATGATTCATGTCGGCTTTGCCAACTTAATAATAGATTGCTGATATCTGAATTAAGGTAGTCCATCCCTAATGAGATTCATGCAACATCGTAAACATATGTTACCTAATCCGAACTTATTTGTGTGACGTCATTAACATAGTTTTACGGTGGTGGAATGCTGCAATGCCGTATCTTAACCACATTGCTGGATTAATTCCGATGTCGCATGAATCTCATTAGGGATGGACTACCTTGAAGGGGGGGGGGGGGGGGGGGGGCTTTGTCAGATTAATGGCTCTATTCTGGTATTCTGCTTTGATGGCTTAGGGCTTTGCTGACATATGGTAGAATGATTCATGTCAGCTTTGCCAACTTATTAATAGATTGCTGATAATTGCATTAAGGTAGTCCACCCCTATTGGGAATCATGCGACATTGGAATTTTTGGAGCGACATCGTTTAAATTTGTTACCTAATCCGAACTTATGCCTGCAACATCGTAAACATTTGGCAGTGGAACGTTCCACTGCCACATGGTTTTTACAAGCAGAATATATTGGCTGACACGCTTTCGATCATGAAAATATTCTGTTTTGTTGACCAATGCCTCTATCAATCAACGACATAGGCCTAACGCCAACTAATCTAAGACAATATCTCTGATTCTACAAACAATATGCCAATACCACATCGCCGGAGCGTCAGAACGTTTATCTGTAACCCCCTGAAGACTCGAAGTGACGCCTGCGCAGACACAAGGGCTGTAACATTAACTCCCCGATATGGAGTCCCGACTCACTTGACAAGGCATCTCAGACTGATTGCTGTAAATTCTCATTTCAATAATATGACAAAACTAACGACAAAAACATCACCTGCACGTCCGAGTACTTCTGTGACATCATAACACTCTATTGTAAAATCCATATATAGCGAGAGAGGAACTGCATTGGTTTTTATTTGAACAACAAAGACTCTATGTAATTATGCTTTGTGTATGTGCCACAGCGTCATGTGGCGTCAAGGTAATGTCAAATGACATCATCAATGATGTCACTAAACCGCCAATGTGTTTCCTACGCCGAAAACTAGATCATGGCAGAATTTCCACAAAATAACACATTTCGAATGTGCGTTTTCTGATTAATTGTGTTATAACGGAGATAATGTACTAGGATGAAAAAGAAACGCCGGGTACTTAAAATATGCAACACATATTTTATTGCTTGGCCTAGAATAATGAAAATAGGTCAGATTTACCGGTATGTGTTGTTCGCTGTTGAACGGTACACACGTTTAAAATAGGGATGGTAACGAGTACCAATTTTACTAATCGAGTACTCGGTCACCCTTCCGATCGAGTACTCGAGTACTCGGATAAAACGTCGTCTTTTGGTTATAGTATCGGTGTTTTCCAACATGTTCATAAGCGATTAGCATATATTTGGTATAAATATCTCTTTAGATGACATTTGATCTGTACTTTATTTGAGAGAATGGACAATTGTTAGATATGTGGTGAGAATTAAAGAAAGTGTCAAAATCTTCCCATTAAACTCATGAAAAATAATAATAATAATAAAAAAATCCACAAATTTATCGTTGAAATGCGTTCGCAATATTTACGCATGTTGTGAGATATCACTAGTCACTATAGACTTAAAGGGAGGCATTGTTAGACTTTCTTTAATTCATTTGCGTGTATTTGGGAATGACATGCTTCTTTTTCGAGAAACAAATAGCAAGAAAATGAAATCTTAACAATAATCAATTAATCGGCTGATCGAATATTACATTAACCAATCAACTCTAAGGTAAATCTTACGGACGTCCAATTAAAATGCGTAGCCCGAAATCAGAGTAAAGAGCGGCGAAGATGCGAAAATTTATGACATTGTTTGACAGCGAGAACAATAGATGTTGGCACTTGATTGCAAATTAGGACAAAATCGAGGGATTAGATAATCGGCGGACGACCAGATGTTACATACTTTACCCTTTGCACGGTACAGTGTTGGAAAAGAGCGATTGATATTTTCAACAACTTGAGTTTGGAAACGAATTTTCATTTTCCTGCTGATATTATTTTTTTCTTTCCGATTACTCGATTAGTGATATTGGTAATCGATACTCGGACGTTCGATCGAGTACTCGATTAATCGAGTACTCATTCCCATCCCTAGTTTAAAACTACACAATACCTTACCTTTTCGCACCTTGAGAGGCACGTGCTCAGATGCAAGAATCCCTTGCAGGGGAAGGTCATTGAGTTTGCCAAAAGAAATGTTTAGTCTATTTGATACTGTTTAAGTATTCATATCGATTTTTCAACGTTTACATCAAATTGAGCAATTTGCATCAATGCTGCAATTGTCGGAAGTCGAGCGGGGGCAAGCTATAGCAATGCTTGTGCTGCGGGTCAATGCCAACAGCAAGCAGGTTGCTGCACATTTTGGTGTGCAAATTGGAACTATTGAAAGTCTTGTTAAACATCTGCGAGTGACAGGGAGGGTCAATGACTGACCGCGGAGTGCACGTCCGCGCGTCAAGACGCTAGGTCCGTATCGGTGTATGACACTTTCTCACTTACGTAATCGCCATCTAACAGCTAGCGAAACTGCAAGTAACACTATAGGCAGTCATAATCGCCATATTCATCCCAATACGGTTGGAAACCGCTTACGCGACAATAGCCTAAGAGCCCGACGTCCCCATGTCTGTCTGACACTAACTCTTGTCATCGTTAAAAGGGGGGTATCAGTGCCAGATCCAGGATTTCTGTGAGGGGGGTTCGTTTTTACATAAAGGGGGTTCGTTTTACAAGTATTACACAATTTTGACTGAATTTCTGCATGAAAATGGAATAATCAGGCTATCGAGGGGGGTTCGTTTGAACCCCCCGAACCCCCTCTGGATCCGCCACTGGGTATTTTTTCACATAATCAGCATCGGAAATCGATTGAAACTTCAACAGCTGGTTTCATACAGATGACATTTCCTACTAAAATGAATATAATAATCCAATAATACAATTTATCCCTCAAAACAATCATTTATGGTTACCCGGCGTTTCTTTTTCGTCCTAGTATATTAAGTTTAGAGGTCTTTATTTGCCAAATAAAAACCTCTCTTCTCTGAACTACATGTTAAGGCAAATACCTCGGCGCTGAGCACCTTGCTTTTTACCTACACATGTAGTCCGTCGGACATCGGTTTTTATCTGGCGATTAAAGACCTCTAAACTTGTTATTATTCATAACTAGTAATCGATCAACGAAAATCAACAGATCAAACAGTGGTATTTCTCGGATACAATAAAGTCAATAAAGAGTTGGTGACTACTAATCTGCGATCAGGCAGAATATTGCTATAAGTCTAATAGCCAAATGCAACTTTGTACACATCGCAAACATGTCTGACCCATTTAATTTGTCTTAAGTTATTTTAGATCTGAGCTCTAGCTGCTGGCTTTAAAAAAGCAGAAGATTAGGTATCCCCAAAATTAGATGTCACAAGAAAATGTTAAAGAAGAAGAATCTTTAGAATATGTATTAATCTAGGCATTTTTAATTTAATGGAATTGGCCCATAGTAATTTAAAAATGCTTAAAAGTGAAACATGTACATATGAAAGTAAAAAGGAACAAAATGAATCCATTGACCCGGTCGGCACAATTCTTTCAGCCAATCAAAAACGTCGTCAGCGGACCTGCACTCATTCGGTGGAGGTGAAAGCTTCAGTCTTTTTCGTTGAAGCATAACCAACTTTCAGCATTAATATCTCGACGACTACGCCTGATTATTAAAAATGCGTTGGTAGTTAGAAAGTTTAAATCACATTCTTTAAAGAAAGAGTTTTGTTTATGAATTTTAACGATGGATTTTTGAAATAATCTGCCTCAAAGTTGGTATCCCGTAACGATAAAGACCGAGGTTGTACCCTCGATGAAAAAATGAAAGTGAGGCTATGACGTCATCCCGACTGATTTAATACTTCAACCTACTGTCGAGATTTCAAATTGAAATAATCCTTTAACATAGAAAATATTGGTGGAAAAAGGAGAAAATACTATTTATCACCAGTTTCCAGAGGCGGATCAAGGATTTCTGTGAAGGGGTTCGTTTGTACACAAAGGGGGTTCGTTTTACTAGTATCACACAGTTTTGACTAAATTTCTGCATGAAAATAAAATAATCAGACTTTATATGAGGGTTCGTTTGACCCCCCGCCCCACCCCCCGAACCACCTCTGGATCCGCCACTGGTTTCTCATTTGTTCTCTTTGTTTTGAAATGATTTTCTCTGGCATAGATATTAAAATAAGTTATTTCACGGGAAAAGGTATGCATCTTTAGTCACAAAAGCGGCCGTGGCAACATAAGACTTCGTATCATATCACACCACCTCTTATTTCACATACAGCTCGATTTTAAGCTTGTTTGATAGTTTCCACTTTTAAAAACATTACATTTGAAGAATGAAATAGGATACGATGTCATGATATTGTAGAAGGAACTACTTTGCCACGCCCCCTTCCCATTTCCAAATGGATCGAGCGGATTCGCAATACCTTGAAATTGGCAAACGGGAAGGTATTGCCAAACGGTTTACAACATTATTTATTTATTTTTTCGTGGCGGGAAGCGCGAGCTCGTGTCACATGATCAAAATATAGAATACTTTTTTGGCAATGCCAGACGAGCCTAGATCTGTCAAAATCGCATGGATTTTTATTGATTATGCCATGGAAAATGTGTTTTAATTGACCAGGGTACAATAGCCTATTGAATAGGCAGGTGCAGCTTCTATTGATTTGCATATGGACACTTTTTTCGTCGATAACTTACTTTCAGACGGAAATTATTTTGAAAATAGTCGCGATCAGTGAAGCGTGGACTTTTACGCCAGAGGTTATCCAGGGAAAACACCCAATAGTAGGCGTGGCCGTTTGTTTTTCTTGCAAAATACTGTTTACCGCGAGATCCCATGTACCGCGAATACACATGAAGCGAGTATACTTTGATTTTATCCGAGAAGCTGCGAACACGTATCATTTGGATGTATTTTGTTCACATCCTTGAATAAAAACGTAAACAAGAATTTACGTCGACTGTCAACATAAATTTTGTTAATTTCTACGCAATTTGAAACTTTCTTGTGTAAGTATATCAAGAACAAGCCAGCTGACTATTTGCCTGAAGAAATGTGTTCGTCTCACTCTGTGAGTGTGTATCTATTTGTCAAACCGAACAACATACATAAGCCCGGACATATTTTATTCTTTGCCGTTATGTATAAAGTAAGACTCAACAACAAGTTACAACACTGTCAACATAGTTGCAATAGTGTAACCGAAACCTTTTTGAATTTTGATCTGGGTTTCGTGGCTACGTAGCTACTGTCAACAGACTTCCCCAAACTGGCGAAAGTTCAGTGTCATTTATTCCATCTGACAAGACCTGAAATATGTCAGTCCACAGTGGCGGATCCAGAGGGTGTTCGAGTGAACCCCCCTCTTTAGCCTCATTGTCTCATTTTCATGCAGTAATTCAGTCAAAATTGCATACAACTAGGAAAACGAACCCCCCTTGTGTATGTCCGAACACCCCTTTTGGATATCCGAACCCCCTTCATGGGAATCCTGGATCCGCCACTGGTAATCTTTCAGACTGAAAAGAAAGAAACTTTGGCATTAAAAGATTATAACAAATGTAAAACAGGTTGGTGAAATTTCCCGATCGGGCAATAGCTAGCTGCGATATCGTAGCCACAAACTTGATGATGGGTATTGGTTTGTGGCTACGAGTCCACCCTATTCCTTCTTGTGAAAAGTGTTGGCCCTAGTGTGGCTGCGAAGACTGACTAGGGTCGATATTTTTCACACTTCCTATAAGATCCCTTTTAGCGTTACGGGTCACATTTCATTTTCATGCAGAAATTCAGTCGCAATTGTTTTAATACTAGGAAAATGAACCCCCTATTTGTATATTCAAACCCCCCTTACAGAAATTCTGGATCCAAGGATGCTACACTACGAGGTATCGAAATGAGACTTTTTCTGTCACAAGGTCAACGGCGTGCAACACTCTATCTCTAGGTCTTGATTTAGAAGGGGTTTATAAATGTGAAGTTAAAGGTTAAAGGGTAAATTTCTATTAAACATGCACAAAAGATCTGCATACTATGTGTATCATAATCAATTTGTTAAAAAATATTTATAAAAAAAATCAATGATCTTTTGATCCACATTGTAGGACATATAAATCAATATCAATATTAGTGTAATACTTATTTATGGTCTTTTCATTATTTTTGTACATTTATTGGACTATTAGAGTAAGGTAGGATTTTTATGTACACTCAATATTGTTAAAAAATATTGTCTGAATCTTTTTCATGTTGGGTATCATTAACCCTTTCTGAAACAAGATCTGGTTTTGACATCCCTATTAGAAAAGCCTTGAGAAAACATTGAGGCAAAAGAAGAAATTGCTGATAATCAGCAATTTCTCCTTTTGCCTCAATATTTTCTGTACTATATTGTACACACATTTCATCTTTATTAACATCTATTTTGTTGTCATCAGCAGCTTTCAAGTTAGACTGCCCTGAAATTTTGTTGTTTGGGAAAGGGTTAACCGTTTCATGTTGAAGCAATTGACAATTTCCTTGTTTGGTATCAGTCTTCATTTCCCATTTTCTACCCCGAAAGACCAAAAAGTGTTAAAAAATCAAGTCTTAAATTTTGCTATTTGGCATTTGGTTAAATATTTTGCACCTTTCTGAGCTACAGTTAAGAGTGGGTGAAGGTATTCTAAATCTTTTATTTCAAATCCAAACCCTATGTTGTGGGTGTTCATTTGATTCATCTAAATGAGACGATTCCTGGAATGAGTACCCACAACATAGGGTTTGATGGATAATGAATGAAAAATGGCATTTTGAAATCTCATGACCCCCCATTACAGAGTTTACATTATCTTTTTTATGAAAGTATAAAATTTGAATCCCAAACGACAGACTTGAGACACTGGGATGGATCAAGTCCTCTTTCAGGACCAGGACAGCAGAGTTCCTTAATACCAAGCAATCAAAGTGCAATTAGAGAGGATACTTTCCATGCCCTATCCCCTGATAATGAATACACTGCCATTCTATAATTAAGTACCTCTTGCTTTCTTTCTCAGGTAGATTGAGAGTTTAAAGAACCAAGATGGGAAGCGTGGACGACACAGCGACGTTTGATCTATACTCATATGAAGGTTCCGACAAGGTCGAATTGTGGCACGGTTACTTGGCAACGATTATCTCGTTTGTCTTCTTTCTGTGCGTGAATGGTGTTGCGATCTATCTGGGTCCACCACGACAATGTAAGACGGACACATGGAGATGGAGAAACACTTATGTATCGTGGATTCATGCGGATATACTGGGAGTGGCTGTTACATATTGGTAGGTATATTATGTGTGTTAATGGTGTTGCCATCTATCTGGGTCCACCACGACAATGTAAGACGGACACATGGAGATGGAGAAACACTTATGTATCATGGATCCATGCTGATATACTAGGTGTGGCTGTTATATACTGGTAGGTATATCGTTCTGTGTGTTAATGGTGTCACGATCTATCTGGGCCCACCACGACAATGTAAGACGGACACATGGAGATGGAGAAACACTTATGTATCATGGATTCATGCTGATATACTAGGTGTGGCTGTTATATACTGGTAGGTATATCGTTCTGTGTGTTAATGGTGTCACGATCTATCTGGGCCCACCACGACAATGTAAGACGGACACATGGAGATGGAGAAACACTTATGTATCGTGGATTCATGCGGATATACTAGGTGTGGCTGTTACATATTGGTAGGTATATATGTGTGTTAATGGTGTTGAGATCTATCTGGGTCCACCACGACAATGTAAGACGGACACATGGAGATGGAGAAACACTTATGTATCGTGGATTCATGCTGATATATTAGGACTGGCTGTTATATACTGGTAGGTATATCTTTCTGTGTGTTAATGGTGTCACGATCTATCTGGGCCCACCACGACAATGTAAGACGGACACATGGAGATGGAGAAACACTTATGTATCATGGATCCATGCTGATATACTAGGTGTGGCTGTTACATATTGGTATGTTGAGGGTATACTTCATGAAATGCATAATGACCAAGGGCGGATCCAGAATTTTTTGCAGGGGGCTCGAAGCCCTCCAGGATTTTTCTAAGGGGGGGGGGGGGGGGGGGGGTCCAACTCCAAATGATGGCTTTAAATGTGATAAAAATGTAACGTAACTTTTACTAACGTTATATAGTCAAAATTTGATTTTCGGCCAATGCCAGGGGATGTCCGGACACACCGACCCCCTCTAGATCCGCCCGTGTTAACCCTTTCCCAAACAAGACATCTCTAGGAAGAAAGGCTTGGGAAAACATTGACACAAAATAAGAAATAGCTTATAATCATTGCACACAAATCCTATCAATATCAGCACTTATAATTTGTTGTCTGCAACAGCTGTCAAATTGGTTTAGCCCAAACCTTTGTCGTTCTTGAAAAGGTTATGACCTGGTCACATACAATTGGTTATTTACTGTCTACATCATATCCACTTAGCATCCAAAAATATCAAATGTAATATATCAAGAAAAAGTGAAGGATAAACCAATGTCAATGTAAATTCACCTAGGACAGTAAGACAGTTATTAACCCATTCGCGAACGACAAAATTTTAGGGTGGTCCACTTTGAAAAGTGCTGCAGACGAAAATAATTATAGATGTAATTAAAGATAGGATTTGCGTAAAATATGGCACAGAAAATCAGCAGTTTCTTCTATCGTCTCAATGTTTTCCAAAGCCTTTTCTATTATAGATGTCAAAACCAGGTCTTTTTTGAGAAAGGGTTAAAGACAGAGTAGAATAGAGCAAAACAGATTGCAACAAAAACTTATTTTTTATTTTCACTAATATTATGTTTTTCCCTTTTTTTTTATACAAAATTCACAGATTTAACCATTTTCGAGTTGTTGACTGCTATTGCTTTAAAAATGGACCATCAACATTTTTTTACAGTATGTTGGACTGTTGGTTGATATTCTTCATAATTCATTTATGTCAAACATGCCCTTTATAATTTTCAGTGAAAATCAGCAAGGATACAATTATGAAAGAGGTTTGTTCTGCAAAATGATGCATCATTTGATTTTTCAAACCACCTTTAACACTTATAACACTCTATTGACTGAATGATAGATATTAATAAGGGGGCTGAGGGTAAAGGCATTCCAAATTTTTATTTCAAATCCAAACCCTATGTTTTGGACACTAATTGGAATTGTCTCGATGAGACGATTCCAATTAGTACTCACAATATAGGATTTGATATACAATAAATGAACTATTACATTTTTAAAAGCTGATACCCCCTCTTATCTGTAGCTCTGTATAATTGACTATTGAGCATTTTGCGCAAAAAGATTTTGCTTTTACAACGATTTTGCACTATCCATTCTGACATATTTGAAGAACAACCACATTTTAAGTTCTCACCACATTTTTTTTTCATCATACTAACTACATATAGTCATCTTTACTTTGAGAATTACACAGTTACCATAGAATGAATGCATGTTTCACACTAAGTCTTGTTGTGTCAAAACTTGTAGGGACATCATTTTACCTCAAGATATCGGAAGTTCTGACTATAATCCATTTTTATTCACCTTTCAGGGTGTTGCTTAGCAAAGATGTAATTCGACGAGTTTACTTCTCGATACTTTCGTTGATATAAGAGAAAAATGTGCGGCAAAAG
Source organism: Fragum sueziense (assembly GCA_963680895.1). Classification (NCBI taxonomy): domain Eukaryota; kingdom Metazoa; phylum Mollusca; class Bivalvia; order Cardiida; family Cardiidae; genus Fragum; species Fragum sueziense. The sequence continues at coordinate 12,767,818 of OY804603.1, read as the reverse complement.
CGTGAACACATTTCGAAACTGAAAGAATGCACGATTCTAAAAAGTGTTGTTTTTAAAAAAATTCGTAACTACAGCCTGATTCACGCTGTAGTTATAATCATAATGTTTTGCAATAATACCGACGATTTACCGCTAAGCGAGGAGGCTGTTTCTCCTCAAGCTTAAATGTGTAATGAACTGTTTACTAGGCCCCACCCTATCGCCCGAATAAAAACAGAATATACATGTATTTGTTTTGTTAACATGCACTATTTTCGTCCTCTTTTTAGCTCACCTGAGCACGAATGTGCTCATGGTGAGCTATTGTGATAGGGCTGTGTCCGGCGTCCGGCGTCCGGTGTCCGTCGTCCGTCGTCCGTCGTCCGTCGTCCGTCAAACTTTGCCTTGTGTGCACTCTAGAGGCCACATTTTTTGCCCAATCAACCTGAAATTTGCTCAGAATGATTGACTTGATAAAATCTCGCACAAGTTCGAAATTGGGTCATCTGGGGTCAAAAACTAGGTCACGGGGTCAAATCTTAGAAAAACCTTGTGTGCACTCTAGAGGCCACATTTTTTGCCCAATCAACCTGAAATTTGCTCAGAATGATTGTCTTGATAAAATCTCGGACAAGTTTGAAATTGGGTCATCTGGGGTCAAAAACTAGGTCACGGGGTCAAATCTTAGAAAAACCTTGTGTGCACTATAGAGGTCACATTTTTTGCCCAATCAACCTGAAATTTGCTCAGAATGATTGTTTTGATGAAATCTCGGACAAGTTCGAAATTGGGTCATCAGGGGTCAAAAACTAGGTCACGGGGTCAAATCTTAGAAAAACCTTGTGTGCACTCTAGAGGCCACATTTTTTGCCCAATCAACTTAAAATTTGCTCAGAATAATTGTCTTGATAAAATCTCGGACAAGTTCGAAATTGGGTCATCTTGGGTCAAAAACTAGGTCACTGGGTCAAATCTTAGAAAAACCTTGTGTGCACTATAGAGGTCACATTTTTTGCCCAATCAACCTGAAATTTAATCAGAATTATTGTTTTGGTAAAATCTTGTACAAGTTTGAAATTGGGTCATCTGGGGTCAAAAACTAGGTCACGGGGTCAAATCTTAGAAAAACCTTGTGTGCACTATAGAGGCCACATTTTTTGCCCAATCAACCTGAAAATTGATCAGAATTATTGTCTGGATAAAATCTCGGACAAGTTCGAAATTGGGTCATCTGGGGTCAAAAACTAGGTCACAGGGTCAAATCTTAGAAAAACCTTGTGTGCACTCTAGAGGCCCCATCTTTTGCCCAATCAACCTGAAATTTGCTCAGAATGATTGTCTTGATGAAAGCTCGGACAAGTTTGAAATTGGGTCATCTGGGGTCAAAAACTAGGTCACGGGGTCAAATCTTTAGAAAAACCTTGTGTGCACTCTAGAGGCCACATTTTTTGCCCAATCAACCTGAAAATTGCTCAGAATGATTGACTTGATAAAATCTCGCACAAGTTTGATATAGGGTCATCTGGGGTCTAAAACTAGGTCACAGGGTCAAATCTTAGAAAAACCTTGTGTGCACTCTAGAGGCCACATTTTTTGCCCAATCAACCTGAAAATTGCTCAGAATGATTGGCTTGATAAAATCTCGCACAATTTTGAAATTAGGTCATACGGGGTCAAAAACTAGGTCATGGGGTCAAATCTTAGAAAAACCTTGTGTGCACTCTAGAGGCCACATTTGTTGCCCAATCAACCTGAAAATTGATCAGAATGATTGTCTTGGTGAAATCTCGGACAAGTTTGAAATTGGGTCATCTGGAGTCAAAAACTAGGTCACGGGGTCAAATCTTAGAAAAACCTTGTGTGCACTCTAGAGGCCACATTTTTTACCCAATCACCCTGAAAATTGATCAGAATGATTGTCTTGATCAATTTTCAGACAAGATTGAAATTGGGTCATCTGGGGTCATAAACTAGGTCATGAGGTAAAATCTTTGTAAAACCTTTTGTGCACTCTAGAGGCCACATTTTTTGCCCAATCAACCTGAAAATTGATCAGAATGATTGTCTTGATCAATTCTAGGTCACGAGGTCAAATCTTAGATAAACCTTGTGTGCACCCTAGAGGTCACATTCTTTGTCCAATCAACCTGAAAATTGGTTTACAAAAAAAAGTTATTATATCAGGTGAGCGCTTCAGGGCCAATGGCCCTCTTGTCTCTTTTAACCCTTTCCCAAACAAAACCTAGTTTTGATGTGTCTAATAGAAAAAGGCTTTAGAAAAGATATGGGGACAGGACCATCATTTTTATGCTCCCCGAAAAAATTTCGGGGGAGCATATAGTCGCCACGCTGTCCGTCCGTCCGTGTGTCCGTGCGTCCGTCCGTGTGTCCGTCCGTGTGTCCGTCCGTCCACAGCCATATCTCGGCAACCCTTGGACCAAATTCAATGAAACTTCACATGTGAACTCCCTGGGTCAATACCTAGGGACTTTTTTCTCCGTTTGTAATTTTAAGGCTGCGTCATGGAAAAAGGGGCCTTAGTGTAAAAATTAGTTTTTCTCTTATTTCTCTTCATCTAATGGGCAGAATTTAATGAAATTTTGTGCTCATGTAATAAATAGGATATTCTAGACCATATTCTATAAATAATGTGTGTACAAAAAAGCTGTCATGGGAAAAGGGGGCTTAATGTATGATAGTTTTTATTTTGTGACAAACACTTATTCGGGGAGCATAATCCGTCTGTGACGGCTCTTGTCTTCATTTGTTTAAAACTTTCTGTGCTACATTGTACATCAATTCTATAAGCAACAAGTTCAATTTTGTCATCCTCAGCTGGGTTTGAATTGGTCTAAAACCTTTTACAGTTTGGAAAAAAACACACATTGTATTGCTTATATTTTAACCCTTTCCCAAACAAGATCTGCTTTTGACGTCCTTATTAGAAATGGCTTAGGAAAACATTGAGCCAAAGGAAGAAAATGCTGATGATTTGTGTACAATATATCCAAGAAAATATTGAGACAAAAGTAGAAAATGCTGATAACAAGCATTTTCTACTTTTGTCACAATATTTTCCTGGCTATATTGTACACAAATCGTATATTTATCAATATCCATTTTTTTGTCTTCATAATCTTTCAAATTAGACAACCTTAACCCATTCCCAAACGACAAAATTTTGGACTGTTCCAAATTCAAAGATGTTGCAGACGACAATTTCAATTGAATGAAATTTAATTTTTTGTTGTCTTTTTGGGTAGAAAACATTGTGGAAAATGAAGAAATTGCTTGTCACAAGCAATTTCTTCATTTTCCATGATGTTTTCCTAAGCCATTGTCTTGTGGGGAGTCAAAAAGAGTTTCTGTGTGGTAATGGGTTAAAAAGAGTCCATTTGGAAAAGGGTTAAATATTTTCCCTCTCCCAGACAACAAAATTTTACATTGATTATTGCTTGAATCTTGAAAGAGAACTTTTTACAGATTTTTTATGCTCCCCGAAGGGAGAGCATATAGTCGCCGCTTTGTCTGTCCGTCCGTCCGTCCGTCCTGTCCGTCCGTCATTCCGCACTCATGGAGGGGTACTTCTGGGTTGCAAGACCCGTACGCCATAGACTTGTGGGGAAAAGTGGTAGTTGTGAGGTGCACCTCACAATTCACCCCTTGATATCACAAGTACGGACAGTGTTCCCCATTTGTAACAGGAAAAATAATGCACCTCATAAATAACGGATTTCCGGCCATGTCCGTTTTCCACGGCCAAGATCATAAAATTTTCAGTTTTAATACAATGTATATTCAAAATGTGTATTATTACGCAATATTTCATCACTTACTGGTTCCCTGCATATTATTATGATTCTGACTAATGGGGGTTCAGTCTATATAGTCTATGTAACTAAACCGGGAACCAGAGCCCAATCAATAGGAAAAGTAGTTCCATACTTTGAAGGTAAATAATTGAATACACTGTTAGTTTTTTATGATCTTTGTAAAGTAGGAGTAATAGAAATATTTTTGTAGTAATTCTTTTTATTTTATAACCTTTTCTAGTTGCTAGGGAATATTCTCTAATTTTCTTGACCTTATTACAATGCATGTGACATGAGTTGAAATGACTGACGCCATTTTTGATACTCAGTGTTTTAAATTTAATTAGTTTTAAGCTATTTAGAAATGGATTGAGTAAGAAGTGACTTGTGGTTGTTGGAATTAGCCATATTTGAAGTTATTTCAAGCTTGAGTGACCGGATGAAAACAGTTTTTCCTTAATCTAAGTTCCATTCATTTGACATAATTAGGTCAATTGTGTGATTGTTCAGCTGTCAATGGGACGGATTAGATATTTACTTCTATGGAGCCAGGAGTTTAGTCAAATTAGGTAATACTTTTAATCACAAGTTATCTTTGACTTTGATAAAATGTCATTACACCAGTTGGGAGATTCAATTGGAAATTACAGCACATGAGCTGGAAAATATAAATAAAGTAGGCCAAGAATTGTGCAAAAGTTTGTCTACTTTCCTGAGTTGCACATTATGGCTGACTACAGTGACAGATCCAGAGTGGGTTCGGGGGTTCAGACCAGCTCCCCGTTCGTAGTCTGATTATTGCATTTTTATGCAGAAATTTCTTCATATTTGTATAATTCTAGGAAAACGAACTTCCATTTCGGGAATATATTTGGATCCCTCTCCCAAAAATCCTGGATCCGCCGCAGGACTAGCTGTACTATTTAGATGCAGTAGTAAATGAGCTATAGAATATAAATAATGATCGATGAAAAAGCAAAGGAGGCCATTAACCCTTCCCAAATGATTATATTGATATCGGTTTGAGAACAGAACATTTTGAGACAGAAATTTGATAAAAACCAAAATGTTCTTTTCATAATTAGTTCATAGGGAGCATTTTGAAGCAAAATTTGAAAATGTTGATTTTACTCTTGTACGGATCCCTATTTCCGCCATCCACTTTTCTACCTGCATAAAACATGAAAAGTTGAAATAAGTGCTACTGACTTCAATTTTTCTACCAAAATGGTCACCTAGAAAGGAAGAAAACTTGAAGTTTTGTCTGTGACAATTGTCAGAAATTAGTGTGACTAACTTCAACCTTTCGACTTTTCACAAACTCGATTTTGCTAGAAAATGAAGTCACGCATATGTCATGTTTAAATCTAGGATGAGGCCAATGTACACCGAATCAATATTTACATCATTTTAGTGATTAGTCAGTCTTTATCCAATACCGCTTATTTGCGGAGTTTAAAGAGTTGCTTATCAATGTATTCAGCATTTGCACGATTTAATTGATGTTATAGCTCACGATAATTGAACTGGCAGAGCAGCCCCAGCCAATAGGCTGTTTCATGAGGTAAAACTCGGAGTAAAGAGTTAACCTTTTCCCCAAAAATACCTGGTTTTGACATCCCCAAGAAAATAGGCCCGTGAAAACAGGACATCAGAAGAAAATGCTGCTAACCAGGATTTTCTTCTTTTGCCTCAATATTTTCTATTCTATACATGTATTATATAATCATCTGTAAGTCTTTTAATAACAATTATGTCGTCTGCAACAACTTTCAAATTGGACTGCCTAAAATTTTGCTGTTTAGGAAAAAGGTTAAAGATATAAAACAAAGCGACACACTGATATTAGTTTGTGAAAAGGCTTTTCTATATACAAGGGTCCAAATCGTTTTCTCGTTTAATTGAGGTTATGCACCGTTTTCAACTGCTATGGTTATATCGCGGTGGCTTGAGCACCTTACCATGGATTCCTGTTGTTTCTAATACCAGTAACAAATCAATATCCTAACATAGCCTCCAGCTGCTCGCCCACAAAGGATCAATCCATTGGTATGTGATATTTCTATCAGAAAGGATATTTGCCGCGGCCGGGGATCAGACCCCGGACCTTTCGAGTGAGAGGCAGATTAGCTACCCACTGCGCTCTGGACACAGCCCATTTTCTTGTGGATTTAATAGTGTCCCCGTGTTTTAAATTTCATACATCATTTAAGTCCCTGCACCGGCCTGCAGGTTGAGTCCCAAACCTTGGGAGGCTGATCGGGATCTACGCTTACATATTATCTACGTGTTTAGCCACTTTTAATTTGGTAGACCGTTTTGAGTCTCATATTTGAGGGGACCGGTCGGAATCTATACATACAGTTTCACTTTGTAATATGTTTTTGACACTTTGAATTCTAAACACCGATTAAGTCTAATACTTGAGGAGGCTGATCTGAATCTATACATACAGTTTGCTGTAAAGGTAAAGGCTTGTCTCTTATAGTGTCACCCCTATTTAAAGGGCCAGCCAATTTTGGCCTATGAGACACTCTCTTCTGCATGCACAGTACACTCCCGATTGTGTTTTAAAGTCTTAGAATTTTGTACATCGTTTAAGTCTCATACCTAAGGAGGCTGATCAAGATCGATAGATACAGTTTGCTTTATGTTATTACACTTTGAATCCTAAACACTGTATAACTCTCATAGTTGAGGAGGCTGATTGGGATCTATATACATGCACTTTGCTTTATCGTAGGTGTAAATGCAATTTAACCTCGTATGTCGATTCTTGCGATTTTTAAAGTACAAACTTGTGTGCCCAGTAACAGACAATTCTTGCAAGTTTTGAGATATTTTACTAATCAGTATTGATGACAAATCATTTTTGAACAAAATGTCCAAATTTCAAGTCAGACATTTCATTTTGTGAAAAGTTATTACACTTTATTCTCTCCCCTTTGAAATTTTCCAAAAACGAGATACAAGGTTTTGCATTTACAACGACGATATGTTTTAACACTTTGAATTCTAAACACTGTTTAAGTCTGGTACTTGAGGATGCTGATTGGGATCTATAGAGTTTTCATAAACATCATTTAAAGTCTCATAGTTTAGGAGGCTGATCAGGATCTCCCATCTGCCTCTCACTCGAGAGGTACCGGATTCGACACCCGTCTGCGGCAAATATCCTTTCAGACAAAAATGTCACCCACCAATGGTTTGACTTTAGCCTATGTGGGTGAGCAGCTGGAGGCACTGTTAGGGTGTTGTGGTAGTACTAGTATGAGAAACAACATGAATTCATTGTTAGGTGCTCCAGCCGCTGCGACATGACCATAGCAGTTGAAAACAGCGTAAAACCCCGATAAACTGAAACGGATCGGGATCTATACATACAGTTTTCTACATATTTTTAACACTTTTCACACCAAATGCAAAGAATATGTTTGAGCCACGTTTGCAAACCGTATATCATTTATAATTTGACCTTTTCCGATCAACCAGAATCATGAAATTAATTAGAAATATATTGCAGACGACAAACGGATGTTGATGAAGATAGGATTTTTGCATAATGTAGCACAGAAAATATTGAGACAAAAGAGAAAATGCTTGTAATAAGCATTTTCTCTTTATACCTCAATGTTTTCCCGTGCCTTTTTGTCTTGGGGCGTCAAAGCCAGGGGCCTGTTTCATCAAATCATTTAAGGTAGAATACCCATAATGAAAAACACCACTTTCTAACCATATGAAATGCATCAAATTACACACATCACATAAGTTGATTCACCGTGCCGGATTTCAAGATTATGCTTCAAATTACAAAAATCATTTTACTCCATATTCATATGCAAGGGAGGTAATTTTGAACATTTATGTCAAATATTTTCATAAGTATGCATGAACTCAAAATTCTAAACCGTACAAAATATTTATATTTGGAATGGAAATGTAACACAGTTTAGAAATTGCTGGCATTTTTCAGATTTTGCCCCTTGAAATCACAAGTACAGACATATTTTTGATTTTCAAAAGTCTTAAAATCGCTTAAAACAACAATCGCATAACCCAGGTCGTGATAGATTGGCGACACGCGTTTCTTGTCCTAAAATCTGCGTACGCCATTAGTAAGACAAAAGAACAACTTAAATATTTTGATGAAACTGGCCACTGGTCTTGTTTGGGAAATGGTTAAATGGTAAATCGGCATGTACAGCCGTAATTATAGAATCAGATCAGCTATCTAGAGACCGTGTACAAACAGTGAACATCACCAAAAATCATTGATTTGAATTTGCAGATGTACATGTTTTCTATACATTTCCTATAAAAATCTTAGATAAAATCATGGGCGTGATAAATGACATAGTTCCTAAATGGTGTACAGTTTGTGAAAAGTCGAAAAGTTGAAGTTAGTCACACTAATTTCTGACAATTGTCACAGACAAAACTTCAAATATCCTGCATTTCTAGGTACCGGTAACTGTTTGGTAGAAAAGTGGAAGTTAGTCCTACTAATTTCGAATTTTCGTGTTGCATTTAGGGAGAAAAGAGGATGGCTGAAACAGGATTCCGTACTTTAGTGCATTTCCTTTTCAATTTCTTCATATATCTTGAAGTTATCAAAACAATGTATTGTTAGTGTATGTACACTTCAGTTTTGGGTGTGAATATGTTTGTACTCCTGTTTTAACATATAAGTGAGTACATGGAAATGAAGCATGTGTGTTTGTTTCTCAATGTTTCAAATTTAAGACCTTTCTTATGAAATTATAATAATTCCTTTTGTACAAACAATTCCTGTGGAAAGACCATTGAATTTCTTTTTATCATGTCATTATGGTTTAACAATATTTTGTCTTTTCAAATGCCAGTACAACCATACCAGGCTAAAATAAGAGTGACAAAGGCTTGTGTAGACCAATTGATTTCTCCACTTATCACATGCACAATGTAAACCTTATTCAAATATAATCAATGGTAACAAGAAATTGTGCAAAAGTTTGTCCATTTTCCTGGGGTGCATGTGCTGTATTACTGAGCTACAAGTTACTACACATGTTCTATCAAATAAAGTCAAAAGTGACAAGATGTTGTGCAAAAGTTTGTCAATTTTCCTGGAGTGCACAAATGGCTTAACTACTGAGCTGCAAGCTGTTAGTCAATGATGACAAGATGTTGTGCAAAAGTTTGTCAATTTTCCTGGAGTGCACAAATGGCTTAACTACTGAGCTGCAAGCTGTTAGTCAATGATGACAAGATGTTGTGCAAAAGTTTGTCCATTTTCCTGGGATGCACAAATGGCTGTGCTCAGAGCTCCAGATAATTTTTTGAGGCAAGGGGTATTTACCCTTCAGATTTTTTTCCGGTGCGTATTTCCAGATTATTTTTTGAGGCAGGGCGTATTTACCTTCTTGTTGGGGAAAGGACTAGAATAAACAGGAACACCCGACCGGAACGACCCACTTTCATTTTCGGGTTCGAGGACATCTAATCGCGGTATGTTTCCGACCATCGAGTTGTTTTTTTTCTGAACAAGATTACCATCGTGTTCCATCTTTGCCTGTAGGACCACTTCAGAAAGAATATCGGCAAAAATCGCCTAAAGTTACGATCTGCTCAGCAGTAGATTTTCTCGTTTGCCGGTTTGGAAAGAAAACAAACACATTGTCACTTCCAATTTACGGATGGTCTGTTAAATCGGGTAATGATTTGCTTTCACGGAGATAACCGATTGATTAAAATTGAAACAAATGCAACACTCGGCATCATTCGGTAGATCTACGGAATAGCTGATTGTCGCTCGGCTGGTCACACTGGTGACGTAATTGGTATTCCCCAATTAATCAAGAATGTGATTGGCTGATTAAAGTCGTAATAGATATCGGATAGCTGACTGCCGTAATCTATTTTTTACAGACAAAAAGTTTGTGTTAATTGTTTGAATTTCCTAGTGTATGTTTTTTCTCGACATTTTCCGATCTTGATACGCTAACTGGCAATTATCAAATGCGTTTTCATTATTTTGAATGCGTATTTGTACGCATTTTTATAAAAGTTAATGCGTATTCAGACCAAATCAATGCGTATTTTACGCAAATACGCATCCTATCTGGAGCTCTGTGTGCTACTGAGGCGCAAGCTGCTAGTCAATGTTGACAAAAAGTTGTGCAAAAGTTTGTCCATTGTTCTGGGGTGCACAAATGGCTGTATTTCTGAGGTGCAAGCTGCTTGTCAATGGTGACAAGATGTTGTGCAAAAGTTTGTCCATTTTTCTGGGGTGCATAAATGGCTGTACTACTGAGGTGCAAGCTGCTTGTCAATGGTGACAAAAAGTTGTGCAAAAGTTTGTCCATTTTCCTGAGGTGCAAAGTTGGCTGTACTACTGTGGTGGAAGCTGCTAGTCAATGGTGACAAAAAGTTGTGCAAAAGTTTGTCCATTTTCCTGAGGTGCAAAGTTGGCTGTACTACTGAGCTGCAATCTGCTACTAGGGTGCAAATCCTTTAAATTTTGAAACAAAATTAAAAATTTACATGCTCCAATAAACCATGATTGTGGACATTAAGGATTTATACATGAATGATCAGATTTCAAAGATGTAAAGCGATGCAGACAACTAGGATTATAGTCCTTGGCAACTGCCCATGTAAAAAATTTAAATAACCTCAAGGTTATAGAAATTTGTTTATTTTCAGATTAAGATAATAGATTCTTTTTTATTGAAAATATGATTTCTGCTCCATTATGATTTTGTGTCTGACCCAATAAACATAATATTAGGGGCAGTTAAGGCATACTATATTAGAATTTACCAAACGCCAATTGATAGATCGCTCGGCCCAATATAGAATCTAATACAAACAACGGAAGTGTGGCATTTTCCTGATCGTTCATTGGCATGTCAATTGTTTTGATTGACGGTCGATAGATAGAATCAATATCACGTGACGTAGCAACGAAGAATTCAAGACAAACAGTGGGTGTGTGACATTTTTCTGATTATCCATTGGCTGATCTATGTTTTTGATTGACAATCGGCGTTTGATCAATTGGAGCATAGACTTTTCACATATGGATACCTCCAAAAGTTCGGAAGGGACCATGGCTTGACCTCATGAGTAATGACCTCATGACCTCCTTGGCCTTTTAACTTTGACCTTTGTTTGACATTTTACAACAAAGAATAAAGATATTCTATTTATCTGACTAATTATTAAGCTTTTAAAAGCCTCTTGTAAGATGGTATCATTTGAATATGTGTATCTCATTCGTTTTTGAACATGTTTTACTAATTCTCCTTTGAGAGTTTATGTGACATAGTCACTTGTTTGTTTTCTCAGAATGGTGGGATGCATTTGTATTGTTTATTAATAGTTACATTTGTTGGCCAAAGTTTTCTTGTTACGGACAAGGTTTTGCACAAAATGGACAAAATTCCTCACAGTATGGCCAAATCTGATGCTACACAGAAGTACTAAATGTACGGAACTGCACCTCACAATGGATGCTCCCCACAAGTACCCCTCCATGAGTATGTCCGTCCGTCCGTCCGAAGCAATATCTCCCTAACCCTTGGGCCAATTCAAATGAAACTTACCATGTGAACTCCCTGTGACAAAATGCCGATGTACTTTTCCCCGTTTTTGGATTTGAGGCCTTGTCATGGGAAAAGGGGACTTATGGTGAAATATAGTTTTTCTCTAATTTCTCCTAGTCTAATGGTCAGAATTTGATGAAATTTCATATTTGAGTAGCAAATCAGATGCCCTTGACAATAAAGTGCTCTCCATGGCATACATTTATTGTGACAATGCCTTATTCGGGGAGCATTGTCCGTCTCTGATGGCCCTTGTTACTCTCAAAAAGATATGGGCTTTGAAAAACATTTTGGAAAATGAAGAAATTCCTTGTGACAAACATTTTCTTCATTTTATACAATGCTTTCTACCCAGATAGACCAAAAATCAAATGTGCATTTCAGTTTTCTTGAAACTTTCAAATTTGGTTACCCTAAACTTTTGTTGTTTGGGAAAGGGTTTAATTAATTGTGTACTTTACTTTCAGTTTTGTGTTTCATCAAGAGATGTTAACAGATATGATCCTATATTGTGATACAGTCTTGTATTGTACTGTTGCTGTATCGCTAGGTGGGTGGATACAATTTATCATTTTCCAACAATAATATTTCACCATACTGTCATACAAGACATAGATCAATCAAGCCTATCACAAACAGCACATTGTTTTAACGTCCATAGCAGAGACATTGTTTGAAAACATTCTGGAGATTAAGTAGAGTATGCAGATATGAAATTCTGTCTAGTAAAATGAGTTCTTTTAAATCTAACATTTCTATTTTATACACGCAGAAGGATTGTACATGTAGTTTTAACCCTCTTGTTTCCAAACATTGCAGGCTATTTCTTGTATGACCTAATGGACCATGTTATCAATGGGAAAGTAAAAAGTAATTGGGAAGTGATCCTACATCATTTTTGTGTGAGTATACTGATACTTTTAACCCATTACTACACAGTGACTCTTTTTGACTCCCCAAAAGAAAAAGGCTATGGAAAACATTGTGGAAAATGAAGAAATTGATTGTGACAAGCAATTTCTTCATTTCCCACAATGTTTTCTAACCGAAAAGTTGTAAAATTTAAGAATTTCATCAACTAGAAATTTTTGTCTGCATCTTCTTTCAATTAGGACCAGTCTAAAATTCTTTCGTTTGGTAATGGGTTCACAGTCAATCAAATGGGCATCATTTTTGCCTCATCCATGGGTCAGGTGAGAAATTTAGGACCATCATGGTTGTCTTGTTTCTATTTTGTCCTAAATTGCTTGTCGTTTCTTGTATGACCTTAATGGACCATGTTCTAAATAAGAAAACTAGGATGCTGCATGTGATTTTTCCCTTTCTACCTGCATCAGGTGTCTTCCCCCATTCTTAAATATCCCAGCAGTCCTTAGACATCCATACACCTTTTGGTAAAGATCTTAAAGCTTTTTCAAACATAACGACACTTTTTGACACCCCGTGTGTTAGCTTTGGAAAAATTGTTGAAAATAAAGTAGTTACTTGTAACAAGTTATTTCTTCATTTCCATCAATATTTAGATAAGACTAAAAAATAAAAACTTCATTCACTTAAAATTGTGGTTTTCAACATCTTTAACATCAAAACAGACTAAAATTTTGCTGATTTAGAATATACTAACAGTATATTTGGTTTATTACAGGTTATATGGTCGTTTATATATTGTGTACACTTTAGAATCAACACAGGCTACACAATTATGGCCCTTCTTACGGAAATCAACAGCATTTTTCTACATGCTCGAAAGCTCATGCAGTTCAACCAGTGGCCATTCGATCACTTGCTGTACAAATTCGTCGTAGTGCTCAACCTTATAACATTCGTATTGTTCCGACTTACTGCTGTTATTTTAGTCGGCGTCACGGCATATTTTGAGCGAGATCGTCTTTCTTTCGCTTTCCGTTTGGTGTTTGTTCCAGTCATGGTTTCCATTTATTTTATCAATCCAATTTTATTTTGGAGATTAATCAAAAGTGACGTGCTCAGACATATTAGCTCAAAGAAATCAAAAGCGAAAGTAGAGAAAAATGGTGTCAAGAATGGTGTAAAAAATGGTGTAGAAGTTAATGGAAATAAAAACCATGTAGATTGAGTTACATTGTTTGGCAAGATTTTTTCGCTTTTCAATAAAAACCTTGTAACTACAGCTTTAAACAAGCTGTAGTTACAAGGTTTTTGTTGAAAAGTTAATGGGAATAAAAACCATGTAGATTGAGTCTATTGACAGGCAAGGTTTTGTGGCTTTTCAACAAAAACCTTGTAACTACAGCTTTAAACAAGCTGCAGTTATGAGGTTTTTGTGGAAAACTTAATGGAAATAAAAACCACATAGATTAAGTCATATTGCTAGGCAAGATTCATTGTTCAATGCTAGTTAGTTATCACACAGAAAACCCAATCGTTATCAACATTTTGTTGTATCCAATAGCCTTGCGCTAAAATGTTGCCGTTTGGAATGAAAAGATATAAGATTGTTGGGACTTGTATACCTTCTTAAATATTTTAAATGAATAAGATGTAACTATTATCATTACAAGGAAACGCATGACTCAACCATGTCAGAAAATCATCCATGATTCTGTTAATATGTGACCAATTTGAAATCTGGAAAAGGGTCCCTTAAGGCTATTGAGCCCAAAATGGTTCAAGATCAGCCTGCGTATACACACAGTCTGATCATGAACCATGTAGTTCTCCAATAGCTTCTTGGTGACCTGTAGCAACCATGAGTCCGCATCATAGATCCCAGTCCGACTGCACTTAGTCACAGATTTTTCTGGAAACACGGAAGTCTAAAATGCTATAAGGGCCCTTTTTTCCAGATCCTTGCTCATTTCTATAGTGCTTGTATAGCTCACGATAATTGACCTGGCAGAGCAGCCCTAGCTATAATTAGCTAGGGATGCTCTGCCAGGTCAATTATGGGGACCTATAGTAGAGAATAGAACCATAAATGAGAGTAGAGCAATAGATAAGAGGGGACCGGTAAAGGCATTCTTAATTTGTTAATTCAATCCCAATCTTATGTTGTGGGTACTCATTTGAATCGTCACGATGAGACAATTTTAATAAGTATCAATAATGTAGGTTTGATTAACAATAAATAAAAAATAAATATTTCATTTTAAAAAAAGACATTACCCCCTCATATCTGTAGCTTTGTTGCTAATATATAAAATGAATAGATGGTGCTTTTTGATACATTATTACACCAATTGATGTGTCTTTTCATTACTTTAATTTAAAATTTACTATTATATTCACTAACAGCTTTATTATTTTTTTTCAATATGTAAGTTCTATAGTTATATTTTTAAATGCTATGATATATAAACTTGCCATTTTGAATTTAAAAAAAAAATGACTACCATTTTGAGAGTCTATATATAGAGTTATGTAGTTTAATAAATATTTGTGTTTTTTGATATATGATCTACGCAAATGTTCATGTGCCCATATTCATTACTAGATACATGTAGCAAAACTTGAGAAGGGTCCAAATTTAATGATGTTGCTGATGACAATTTCAAAAGGAAATCAAATTTTACATATGTGGTCCTTCTGGGTAGAAAACATTGTGGGAAATGAAGAAATTGGTTGTCACAAGCAATTTCTACATTTTCCACTATTATCTTTTCCAAAGCTTTTATCTTGTAGGGCGTCAAAAAGTGTCAATATGCGGAAATGGGTTAAAGGGGGATCAGCTAGGCTGTCGAAAATGCAAATGGCACAATAATTACAAACCAGAAATAACATATGAAATTACCAACCTGAAGAGGTAGATCACTTATATCCATTTTTAGTACTCATCAAGCCTTATCAAGTATTAAAATCCAAGTCAATTAATAATGTGCGGGTTGGCTCCTATTGTCCTTGTTTTTGTTTTGTAACGGTTGCATATGCCCAACCTTCAAAAATCAATTACGTCAGAGAAACATCATCTGTGCTCAGCGAGATTCAACACACCGTACAACCGGCTGCGTCTTAAGTTTGCAAAGACAGATTTGGCATCTGATGTCATGTGCATGGTAGGTCAAATGAGTTTACTTTTATGAATAAACGAAAGTATCTTTGGTATTCTATAGTTGATAAATACGCGTATAAATGTTCAGTGCTTGTACAAAATAAACCTTTCCACGTATCCCTTGCAAATAAGGTCACAGTCATCGACACAGCCGGTTGTACAGTGTGTTAATGCTGCGCAGGTTTGTCTTGTTGACCTTGACCTTATCTGGTTTGAAGTAAAAATAGAATGTGTATACAGGCTTGTAAAGGACTGATCTATAGCAAAGGAAAGATGGTTATTCGCTGTGATTGAGGTTTTTATGCATTGCAAATTGTTTTTCCATGCACAAATATGAGTTCCCGAACAGTTGAGTTTGGAAGCATAAAAACCTAGCAAGGGCCCCTTTAAAATGAAATAAGTGTATATTACAGCAAGAAAAACATTGAATGAAATGGGGAGAAAATGTTGGTTATCAGTAAAATTTTCTTCTGTTGCAAAGGTTTTTACCAAATTTTCACTCAAGCTATACCAAAGCAGGGTTTTGTTTGGGAATTATGTAAAGGCATTTATCTTGTCAATGTAACATTTGGCCTTTATAAGATAGTATAATATGGTCTTTCATGATTCAAACCTACCATTTATAAATAGTTTAGTTGTGTGTTCGATTTAATATCAGAAGACAACTCTTGTTCATTCAATTATATAATTGCATGTATCATGTACAGACAGTGTATTCTCTTTACTTGCTTAACCCTTTCCCAAATGACAAAATTTTAGGATGGTCTGAATTCAAAGCTGCTGCAGACGACTAAATGGTTGTGGATAAACACATGATTTGTGTATATTTTAGCACAGAAAATATTGAGACAAAAGGAGAACCTGCTGGTTGTCAGCGGTTTCTTCTTTTGTCTCAATGTTTTCTCAAGCCATATCTTCAAAGGATGTCAAAATCCGATCTTGATTGGGAGAGGGTTAAGTCTGACTGACATTTTTCAGCTCTCTGTCAGTCCCAATGTCAGACATTCCTGCAGATGTCATTTTAGCCTAAACCACCATAAGGATTGAAAATTATGAAGAACTTCTTCTTTCAACCAGCTTCGCACCAATGATTTCTTTGCAATAAATTGTATTTACTATTTCTAGTAACTTTAATGTGAATTTTGTTTAGACTGGTCCGAAATGAAATGAATACAATTTACATTTATAATGCTTTTGTCTCTTTACATTAAAATTTTGTATCCTTTGTTAGCACTGGTGATGGTGTTTATTATAAGGTTTTAACCCATAACCAAACAGCAAAATTTTGGCCTACTCCAAATTGAGATAAGTTGCAGACGACAATTTCAACTGAATGAAATTCAATTCTTCTGCTCTTTTTGAGTAGAAAACATTGTAGGAAATGAATAAATTGCTTGTGACAAGCAATTTCTTCATTTTTATACGCCCGTCGAAGACGGGACGTATTATGGGATCACCCGTGATGTCCGGCGTCCGGGCGTCCGGCGGCGTCCACTTCTTTGTCCGGAGCATAACTCTGTCACCTTAAGTCCGATTGACTTTAAACTTGGCAGTTATATTCTTCTCATCATTACGGAGTGCAGTGCACAAGAACCATAACTCTACCTGGCTTATTTTTTGAGTTATTGCCCTTTGTTGTTTTTCAAACTTGAATCTTGTCTGGAGTATATCTCTAAAAGTATAATAGCTAGGATCATGAAACTTCATGGGTGTATAGATCTCACAAAGGGGGAGTGCAGTGCATAAGAACCATAACTCTACCTGGCTTATTTTTTGAGTTATTGCCCTTTGTTGTTTTTCATACTTGAATCTTGTCCGGAGTATATCTCTAAAAGTAAAATAGCTAGGATCATGAAACTTCATGGGTGTATAGATCTCACCAAGGGGGAGTGCAGTGCACAAGAACCATAACTCTACCTGGCTTATTTTTTGAGTTATTGCCCTTTGTTGTTTTTCATACTTGAATCTTGTCCGGAGTATATCTCTAAAAGTATAATAGCTAGGATCATGAAACTTCATGGGTGTATAGATCTCACCAAGGGGGAGTGCAGTGCACAAGAACCATAACTCTACCTAACTTATTTTTTGAGTTATTGCCCTTTGTTGTTTTTATACTTGAATCTTGTCCGGAGTATATCTCTAAAAGTATAATAGCTAGGATCATGAAACTTCATGGGTGTATAGATCTCACCAAGGGGGAGTGCAGTGTACAAGAACCATAACTCTACCTGACTTATTTTTTGAGTTATTGCCCTTTGTTGTTTTTCATACTTGAATCTTGTCCGGAGTATATCTCTAAAAGTATAATAGCTAGGATCATGAAACTTCATGGGTGTATAGATCTCACCAAGGGGGAGTGCAGTGCTTAAGAACCATAACTTTACCTGGCTTATTTTTTGAGTTATTGCCCTTTGTTGTTTTTCATACTTGAATCTTGTCTGGAGTATATCTCTAAAAGTATAATAGCTAGGATCATGAAACTTCATGGGTGTATAGATCTCACAAAGGGGGAGTGCAGTGCACAAGAACCATAACTCTACCTGGCTTATTTTTTGAGTTATTGCCCTTTGTTGTTTTTCATACTTGAATCTTGTCCGGAGTATATCTCTAAAAGTATTATAGCTAGGATCATGAAACTTCATGGGTGTATAGATCTCACTAAGGAGGAGTGCAGTGCACAAGAATTTTAACTCTACCTAGCCTATATTTTGAGTTATTGCCCTTTGTTGTTTTCCTACTTGAATCGTCCAGGGCATATCTCGAAAAGTATAATAGCTAGGACAATGAAACTTTTACCAACCCGCTCCCCCTGTTGACATAAAGCAGTGTTACGGGCGTATCTTGTGACAGTTTGACACCTTGTCCAAAATGTTTTCCAAAGCATTTGTCTTTTTGGGAGTCAAAAGGAGTCATTGTGTCGGAATGGGTTAATGTTATGTTTCATTGCATTAGCTTTTCCCAAATGGCAAAACATTTAGCGATGTGAATTTGAAAGGAGTTAAAGATGACAAAATTGATGGTTATAGAGTATGGATTTGTTTGCAATATAGCACAGAAAATATTGAGGCAAAAGGAAAAAAGGCTCATCAGTGACCTGTATCTGAGTAGATTGATGGGTTTATCATTTTAGGCTGTATCACAGAAGAGAGGGATTAACCAAATCCAGCTCACAAAAGCTGCTACCTGGAAATGTGTAGAATTACGTGTATAATATTTCATCAACTTGAAAGTGTTGTCTGCAACTTCTTTCAATTCAGTCAAGTCAAAAATGTCTATTGGGAAAGGAATAATGCAAAAAAGTTTGTTATATTGTGGCTGTTTCATTGTTGTGCATTGTTTTGCTCATGATAAATGACCTGGCAGAGCATCTCTAGCTATTAGCAATAGCTAGAGATGCTCTGCCAGGTCATTTATCAACACATATATCTAGAAGGCCTACTATATTTATTTACATAATATATGTTTTGTTTGTGTCTAGCATTATACCAACTATCAGGGACCAATTATTGTCTTAAGCCTTTCCCAAACGGCAAAATGTTTGGGTGATCCACTTCAAAAAGGGACACAAATGACAAAATGGATGTTATTAAAGATAGAATTTGTGTAAAATATCACATAGAAAATATTGAGACAAAAGGAGAAACTGCTGGTTATCAGCAGTTTCTTCTTTTGTTTCAATGTTTTCCCAAGCCATTTCGATTAGGGCCGTCAAAACCAGGTCTTGTTTGGGAAAGGGTTTAGCTGTTTGCAAATCCAAGTGCAATGTGCATTATTTTTATTTTATATGGTGTTCTATATGATGTGTTTTTGGTATGTATCATATAACCCATTACCATACGGCAAAATTCTAGACTTGTCCAAATTCAAAGATGTTGCACACAACAATTGTAAATAAATGAAATTCAACATGTTATGGTCTTTTGAGGTAGAAAACGTGGGAAATGAAGAAATTGCTTGTCACAAGCAATTTCTTCATTTTCCACATTGTTTTCCTTGGCATGTTTCCTGATTGGCGTAAAAATGTCACTGTGTGGTATTTGGATAGTCTAGTTAAGGAATGAGTAATGATATTTGCTGATATTCCTTTTTAAGTAACCGAGGAATTGGTTCAAAACCATTGTTAGAACATCAGTTTGTTTATATACTTGCATTAAACCCTCGAAAATAAAATAATTATCCTAAAGGGTTAAGATATTTTGAGAAATTGAATGTTGCCATATTTTGTCCTTTTCTTCCATTGTCTTCTACAGTAAGAAATATAGATGTTGTTTTTAACACTGACAGCATATTGCCTTGTACATGATTTTTGTTTTGTAAACATATTGAGTTTATGTTAAAAATATGCCCAACCAAGGTATTGGTAGCTTATTTTGTTATCAATTTGTTGAGGTTATCGCTATCCAAACAACTAAATCATTAATGTTTAGATTTGTCCAAATTAGTTCAGCAGTTAAATTAGAAGTCTAACAATATGTATCTTTTATACAGAAGAATTAGCTGTAAATACATCAATTGTTAGAGCCACTATTTGAAGAAGGGGGATACCACATTTAACACGCGCAGGTGTAATGTTTTGTTAAATGTTCAGTGTGCAAGTTCCATATCTCTAATTTGATTAATGCTATTGTTCTGAAACTTTGTATATCATCACTTTTCAACAAAACCTCATAACTGCAGCTTGTTTTAAGCTGCAGTTACAAGGATTTCGTTGAAAAAAGCAATATATGCTTTTGTGACAATAGTATCATCCCCTTGACAAAGGTTTATTTAACTGACATTTATTTTTGAAGAATTTCTACCATTTTTACCTTAGAAATTCTTAACTTAGGTGTAATGAGCAAATGTCATACGCTCATAATATGTCTGTATCAACCAGTAATATTGTGCTTTAATTTTCAAATGTTTATTTCTTATTTTTTATGCTCCCCGAAAAAATTTCGGGGGAGCATATAGTCGCCATGCTGTCCGTCCGTCCGTCTGTCTGTCTGTCCGTCCGTGTGTCTGTCCGTCCACAGCCAGATCTCAGCAACCCTTGGACCAAATTCAAGGAAACTTCACATGTGAACTCCCTGGGATAATCCCTAGGGACTTTTTTCTCCGTTTCTTGATTTGAGGCTGCATCATGGAAAAAGGGGCCTTAATGTAAAAAATAGTTTTTCTCTAATTTCTCTTTATCCAATGGGCAGAATTTAATGAAAGTTTGTACTTATTTGACAAATGAGATGTTCTTGACCATATTCTATAAATAATGTGTGTACAAAAAATCCGTCATAGAAAAAGGGGGCTTAATGTATGATAGTTTTTATTTTGTGACAAGCACTTATTCGGGGAGCATAATCCGTCTATGACGGCTCTTGTTTTATAATGATATTATCATCTAGGCAAAGATTCCTTACTGTTTCTTTTATTCTAACCTATTTTTTCCACCATATCTACACCAATTTTGAGCCTTAATTCAGCCTTTGTTTGTCCAGCTTCCTTATCTTCAGGGGGCTCTTGTTTACAATTGTCAGCAAATGTTTGCTTTTCAACGAAAACTTTGTATCTACAGCTAAAAAAAAAGCTGTAGATACAAGGCAGGGATTTTTTTGGTGTGCCTATCAAAACACCAGTAAAATTGCTTTTTCAAGTCATTTGAGAACAAACTAAAACTCTCTTCTCAATATCCATATCAATATATTTGTCTATTAAGTTTAAAATGAATTTTACTTCATCTAACACCTTGTATGAGGTAAGTGTATAATGTTTGAAGTTTCCCTATTTTAGGGTTTAAGCCGCTAATTTTCCCAATCGAAAAGGCCCCTTCCCAAAATTGCCAAAAAAATCCCTGCAAGGTTTTTGTTGAAAAGCAGTGAAATGTTTGTGCCATAGAGGTTATTCAGTGGCTTGTTTATATGTTTTAACAATCTGATTAAAATTTGGCGTTGACTTACAATAACATCTGACAGGCACCAGTGAGGGGTCATCTTCAGTGACCTTTTCTTCTGACCGACCATTCAATTAACAAACGTTTCTTTACTCTTAAAGTTATAAAAACTGACAATGGGCCTCAAGGACATCACATTTCAGTGCAGAACCATATGTTTGCATGTGCTTGTCATGGAAAATTATATACATGTATGGCGAAGAGATATGATTTATTAGAGTAAATATAACCAATTTTGGTTAACCCTTTCCCACTCAATCCTGTGTTTTAACGTCTCTGCAGTGAAATGTTTAGGAAAACATTGTGACAAAAGGAGAAATTGCACAGAACGTGCAATTTCTCCATTTGCCACAATGTTTTCTATCCTATCAGAATACAAGAAGCAATTTTCTGCAGTTTTATAATTGTCGTCTGCAAATTCTTTCAATTTGGAAAAGTTCAAAAATTGCCTCTGTGGTAATGGGTTAACAGGTACCTGTCAGATGTTACTATCAGTTAACACCGAATTTTAATCAGATGAGTATTTTGACTAGATAGGAAATATTTTTACAATATATTAAGAGTTGTTATTGTATATATGAGGGTGCTTGCCATATTCTATATATCAGTAGATTAGGGTTCTATATATTATATATTTGATGATGTATTTTGTCATATAGATAGTAGTATATTGTTATTTTCATAAAAAATGTAAACTAAAAATCTTTCAAATAATAAGCCCTTGTTTTGATGTTGCATACAAATGGTTTTAAAAGATAAAGAAGAAAAGAAGAAAATTAAATGCTGATAAGCAGAAAAGAAAATCTTATTTTCTTCTGTTAACTAAGTGTTCTGTGTTTTATGAAACGTACAAGGTCTTGTCAGTAGTATGATCATGCTTTGTGTCTCGCAAAACCCTTGTCTTTTCTGAAAGAACCATGTCTTTGCCATACACGATTACACATTTGCCTGAAAATGGCAAAAAATTGACATTTGAAAGCTGCTCCAGATGACAAAATGGATATATTGATAAAGATAATAGATGTGATATTGGTCACAGTGGTTAATCATGTGATATACTAATTTCAGAAAACCTTTAATAATTGTATTATACAGGACCGATTTGAATTCGGTTTGAAACAGAGAAGGTGGGCAGATGTCACACCTTACATGGACAGGATGGATTTTGAAAAATTAGCTGATAAAAAAGTTATTGAAGATCAACCGAAATTGTAGTTGATCTGCAATTACTTCTTTGTGAGCTGATTTTCCAAAAATCCATCACATTCATTTAATTCTTTGCATTTTAATGCCTTCTTTGCTTCAAACTAAATTCAAATTGGTCAAGTATAAAAAAAAAACCAAAAAAACATTGAAGATTTTTTGAAATTCAGAATTACATGATTATCCATGAGTTGGTTATCACAATTCAGCACAGAAATTATTAGGGCTTTTTATCAGCATGTTCTTCTTTTAACTGAACATTTTCTTAAACCTTTCTACTGTGGATTGTAGATTTTAAAACCAGGGCTTGTTTGGTAGGGTTAAATGTTCTGCCAAACTTGATTGCTCAATCATAATAGAAGAAATGATCTATTCAGGGGTGGTTGGTTCAATTCCAAGCTCATCTTCGCAAGCCAAGGGTTCTACCCCCACTTTGTTCCTTACAAACACAAAATTGTGTTTGTAAGGAAATAAGCGGAGGTAGAAGCCTTGGCTTGCGAAGATGTTCCTAGCTTGGCCAATGTCATTTTGAACATATTATGAGACATTTGTCTCACCCAATGGTTGGATCCTTTAAAAATCATCCATATCCCAAACAAAACCTCTTGACATATCGTACCTACTTTCAATTTGGAAAACTCTGAATATTAACCCTTTCCTAAACGACAAAAATTTAAGGTGATCCGGTTTAAAAGCTTCTTCGAACGTCATAATACTTGGTACTAATTGTAAAATTTGTGAAATAACACAGCTCAGAAAGCATTGAGACAAATGGAGAAACTGCTGGTTGTCAGCAGTTTCTTCTTTTGTCTCAATGTTTTCCCAAGCCAATTCCAATTCTATTAGTCAAAACCAGGTCTTGTTTGGGAAGGGGTTGACCATTTTGGGACAACATTAAACTGTCAAATGTACCAATTTTATATAGACAGATTTCCATATATGGTAGCGGGTGTGTTATAGAACTAGTCAAATATTTCTGCTGATATTTTTGCTAATTGTCACTTATACAGCTATTGTCTTGCAAATGAAATACTCATTTTCATACAAAATTGTTTTTTTTTTAATCTTTTTTGAAACCTTTCCAAACTCTATTCAATCATTGAAAAAAAATAGATTAAAATGTGGACAGGTGTATGATTAGTATTTCGTCGGTGTTATTGCAAAACCTCTTAACTCCAGCTTTAATTAAGCTGGAGTTACGAGGTTTTGCAATAACACCGACGATTGATCCTTACTATACTGAAGGAAACTTCTAACGCAAGATGCTTTTTTGCGTGCAAAATCTTTCTGTTTGAATTTTTGACAAAAATATTTATTGCAATTGTTATCCCTACACATGCACTATAATTGTTCACTAAAAACTTGAGTGTCCTGGCATGCATCATTGCACATGTGCGGCTGTGCACAAATACCCAATTTTGTGTTGCACGTGCAATTCGAACACCGATTTCAACATTTATGTATGCAGCGATTTTGTTAAACGATAGCTGAGTTCAGTTACAATCATTTCTTCAAAGTTCCTCTTCACAATATGCCAAGATTGAGCACTGAAGTCAGAGTGCGCGCCATTGGAATGCGCCAGGCGGGAATAACATTCGCAACTGTAGCCGTTTTGTTGTATTGTGCAATATCTACCGTCGGCATACTTTGGCAAACGTTAAACACGTCATGTAGACACACCATAATGAAATTCTGTTTAGCTGATCAAAGCATTAAACAAATTACTGCACTATTAGTCCATACACCCCCACCCACCACGAAATGCCTTAGACCCATTTTCTGCTCTTTCAGATCACATGGCTGATTTGCAAAGGTGGAGTAACTACTGGGGCACAAGAAAACGGACTAAAAACTCAATGTGATGCTGATACCTGGGGATCTCAAAATTGACCCCTTGTGTGTATTGGTGCTTTGGGTTGTGTGATACGGTGCATTTCAGTACTTTCATTATTGTCAGTTGCATTATAAAGAATTAGTCTTTGCATATGCCATTTTTGGTTACGAGTTATACAAACATAAATGAAATATACAACATATAAGCTGGTTTTGCGTTGGAAGTTTCTTTCAGTATATATTGCATCGTGAGCACAGTTGTACATTTTTAACTGGGATCTAGACCAGCATGTACTTATATGCAGTCTGATCAAGAGTCATGTTATCTCAGCTGTCAACTGTAGCATTTTTCACAGTTTGCTTTCAGTTCGCTCTTACAATGATCACGCGGTGATTATTACTGGCATTTATTCCAAATACGGAGATTTACTATAGTATCCGAGTCTGTTAAACGAATCAGGGAACTTTGAGCATGCATGCATGTAGTTGCACTTGTTTACTTTTGTCTCAATATTTCCTGGATTCTATTGCAGACGTCAAAAACCAGGGGCCTATTTCATCAAAGCATTTAGGAAGCGTTTTTAGCCCGACTTTTCGAAGAAAATGAGAGCTTATACTGTCACCCGGGCGTCGGCGTTGGCGTTGGCATTGCAACAAAGGTTAAAGTTTTTTCAAACATCAATAACTTCCATACCATCAAAGGGATTCAACCCAAACTTGGAATAATTATTCACCATCACACCCTCTACCTTACTACCAAGGCCCATGACTCTGGCTCTACTATATTTGGAGTTATGCCCCCTTATACTAAGCAACTTAAAAAGTCGAGCGCGCTGTCTTCGGACAGCTCTTGTTTTATCTTAGCAATGTCTTAATTTTAAATGTTTTATGACAAAGAATTAATTTCCAACGTCTTGTGGGATTGAAGATACGGGATTATTGTCCTAAACCTTGGTAAGACAAAAATACTTTCTGAAAGCTTTCATGAAACTGTACCCTGGTATCGTTTAGGAAAGATTTAACCCCTTTGTCAATCAGAACTAATTAGACTGGGCCATATTGAAAAAATAATCGTAGAAAAAAGAAGGAAAACAGATGACGCAGAAATTATTTAGTATAAAGGAGAAAATCAGTGTTTTCTGTAAAGTCAGTGTATAAGATCCCCATAAATGTCTTGGCAGAGTATCTGTAGGTATTAGCTACAGATGCTCTGCCAGGTCATTTATACAGAGTGTCCCAAAAAAAAAAAAACGGAACCCATTTTTGAAAGTACATTTCTCATGTATCAAGTAGTATTTCTCCACCAAATTTACATATACAATAGCAACGACAGTTTTCTATAAGCAGTTAAAATTTGGTTGAAAAATAATGATTAGTTTGGAAAATATTGGCATTCAAATTAATATACCCGGAAAACCATTTTAACACGATATCGATCTTTTCGTTTTGCACCGCGCGCCTACACTCATTGAATAAATTGACGCTATTCAATTGGTTAATATATTCAATACAATACAAAAATGATTCTGAAACATTGTATTCACAATAGTGCATTTTCATTTCATCTTATTTGCTAATAGATAAACTGTTCATGTAACTAAAATGAATACAAACAAATATCCAGGTGCATCACAGACTCATAAATGATAATCATAGGCACTTATTTTATTTCTGACAAACATGCCGGTCACCACTCAATTGAAAAGTATTGCGGGTTTCATTTGACCTGACACTGACCTTTATGCAAAACACAAATAACACAAAATTCACCAAAAAGAATTAAATCATAGTCAACAGAAATGTAAACTATGCAAGAAAATAAGACTGGACTACTTTTAGGAAATATATCAAGCTTGTAATTTATGAAAATAAAAGTTAAAACTGCGTCATGTGAAATGAATCACATGATAATTTGAAATTAATTCAAACAACCACCCTATGGACTCAATTTGAACGTACAGAACGTGTACATATTAAATTTTGAGAAAATCGGTACATACACGTACAACGACACAGAATTCAACAGCTGATCGTAAGTGCGCTTTCTCGAACAAATAAGACGCAAAAATCAATATCATGTCAGATCGGTTTTTGGTGTCATTATTAATTTGCTCATAACTTTTGAACCGATGCATATTTTTAAGTGAAATTTGGAACACAAATGCAAAAATAATGTATCTTCAGTACTGCAAATTCAAAAAATAGATTTTTCGCTTACGCTTTAAAATATTTGACTTTGAATTAGGGTTCCGTTTTTTTGGGGACACTCTGTAGACGCTTATAAACGTTTAAAATAATTAGCGAGGGTAGATATGGAGATGAGGTTGACTATTTAGATCATTGAATTGGTGCTTTTTAAAAATAGTACAAAAGGTGATGTAGGGTTTGTTTCTGTCGTTAGCCTCTGGATGTTACAATTATAGGTAATATTCGGTAAGTGGACAAATGAAGCTAACCATTCCCCGTCACTTTTGGGGACAGTTGACACGAGAAATCGCTGCTTCGATGTAGGTTTTTTTCTCGGATTATACATAACGAAGTTAAATGAGATAAGGGTAGCATCAACGCCTTTAAGAGCCCCATTCCCGATTCTGTCTCGCTCTACATTAAACGCATTGGCTTATGGTTTCTGTGTCCAAAATATTAGGAAACGTGAACGTATGACATAAAAATGCTTGCGTTTGAATGTTTGAAGAAGCAATTGTGTTTGGTGTAAAGTTTGATAGAACCGGCAATGCTGTCCTAAAAGACGAGCACGAAAAAGTCCGACCTCGATTGAATATCGTGAGTGCCATAGACAATCTTAAACCGAGAAAAATTAGAAAAAAATATTTGTTCGGAAGCGAGCATTTTTTCCTTCGTGTGTACGCTTCGAAAACGTCACGTGTGATAGCCACACTGATAAAGGCTTGCATTACGCTGTTTTTCAACAAAAACCTAGTAACCTCGTAACTGCAGAATAAAACAAACTGTAGTGGTTTCGAGGTTTTGTTGAAAAGCGAAAATATTTAGATAGATCTAGTTAGACATTTGAAGAAGTGATGAACCGCTGTTCCACTATCAACAATCACCACATAAACGGCTCTTGTGACTACAATTTTATTTGTTCAACTATTTACATGAAAACACCTACATGTATTGAAAGTACATCTTATAAATTAATAATGAATGGAGATTGCAATATGGTATATGTAAAAAAATTGAAATGTTTAAAGCTTGAAAAAGCGGGAGTTACGAGGTTTTGTCATCCCACCAACAATATTCATAATGGAAGTAGATCTAAAGCAAGTTGACTTTTGAAACATCTTGGCCCTTTTCAAAACATTATTTTAAAAAAGTGTGCACGTCCGAAATCGAAGGTATGGCCGACAAAAACCAGACTGCCAGAATGATTATTTTCTTTACAATGATACATGTGGGCATGATTGAAATCAGAAATACAAACTGTGAATTCAAATTGTAAAAATAGATGTTTCTGAAAATGTTCAGTGTGACATCTAATATTTGAAAGATGATATTATTCAAGAGTCTTATATAATCAAGTGAAGCATTCGCGAACCATTCTAAATTCAAGAACAGCTAATGTGGTAGGCGGACACATACATCTTGTGCTACAAAATATTGCTTGCGATGGAAGTAAAATTCAGAAAATAGATTCAGTTGAACGCTTTTATCTAAGACGAAGAGTAATCCCGGAACATTTTTAAAGGTCGCTGGGCCGTTTGTTTCGTATTATTAAACGTTACTAAGTTATCCAGTTTTTGCAATGATTTTGTATCGCAATGGTGCAACACTGACAATTATGTACACGAGAACATCTTTCATAAAATGAGCATGGCTTTTCTTTGCAAAGAAATATCATTTTTTAGTCAGTAGATTAACTTTCATTTTTCAAACACGATTTTTCACAGTAATCTATCGGACATTTTTCGGAATCTTCCATACACTGCTCTTGACACCAAGTGTCCGCGTCTGCCCTGAATTTTCTCAAGAATATTTTAGCCTTACAGTCATCATTCAGCTTCACTTCTACTGGTTCCTTTATATCCACGGGAACCTGTATGATGCCGTCTGGTAGCACGTGATTCTGGTTCCCGCTTGGTAGCCAAGATGGCGGCGGTATCTTTGTCTGTAATAGCGGAATAATTACTTCCGGTTTGTGTTCGGTATTGTCCGGCTTATGTTCGGTATTATCTGGTTTGTTTTCGCTATTTTCCGGTTTGCCCTCAGTAATGGCGACGTCGGCACATCCGTAGAACTGTTCTTGAGGTCCACATCCACGACAACACTTAGACTTGTCACAATGGACGTTACTTGCTGCATAAAACAGAGAAAAGCAATGGGATAAGATTTTATGAATAGCAAGGCAATGTATCTGCGCTTTTCAACAAAAACCTCGTAACTGCAGCTTGTTTTAAGCTGCAGTTAGCCTACGATGTTTTCATTGAAAAGCAGCGTTATGTACTATGTACGTGCATGAACAATATTTTTGAAGTGTGAACAAAATCAATACAATTTCGTCAATTTGGCGAGAATCTATTGCAACATTATTACTTACCAGTCATGGTTTATTATATCAAACCAGTTAAACATCTATGCTGTTACTGAATACCAATTTTATCATCATTTAATCACCAAACTTCTTTTGCTCTATTTCTAAATGGTATAAGCCAAATGGGGAAGATAAAGATATGACTATTTACATTCGCTTTTCAACAAAAACCTCGTAACAAGCTGCAGTTACAATGTTTTTGTTGAAAAGCAGCGATACGTAGATCTACATTTAAGTGCTATTGATAAATGAAAAAAATACATTGTGAAGATTTTGTGGCCCAACCTTTTATTTCGACACAAAAGTTCTTACCCGTGTTATATTTCCATTGAAAGACACATTGTGAGCAGGTCAGATCTTTCGGTAGTTGTAGCATGAACGTCATTACTCCCATGCCTGGCGGAAAACTCAGTCTAGTAGCACCAGTTGTATCCGGTAATAGGTACCTATCCAAACACTCTTCGGTTGCTCGTTTTTCTGGGTCATTTGTTGGACAGAGTCGGAACTCAAACCAGCCACCGTGATTCACTGTAACATCTACCTCGACCTTGATGACTGAGCCTTGTTTGTAGGTCCTGGCGATGGTGCCTGTAGCGTAGAGACCTCCGGCCTCGTTAGGCCTCGGCCCGCCGTACGGGTCTCCGCAAATTCCACATTTACCACCGTATTTATAATATTGTACCTGCAACAGATGAGAAATCGTTGATTTTCAACAAAAACCTTGTAACTGCAGCTTGTTTTAAGCTGCAGTTACGAGGTTTTTTTGTTGAAAAGAAGCGAAATAGAGAAACATTGCAGACCTATTACATTCATAATTATGCCGTTGCAGAATAAGGTCGTAAATAACTTTGGGCCTTATTCACAAAACTTTCTTAAACGATTGTCTAAATCCAAATTACGTAACAAGTCATCTGATTGGACGAGACGCAGGCCTATGTCTCGGCCAATCGGATGGGTTGTTGTGTGATTTTTAAAATAAATCTGGATTTATTCTGCAAAACAACAAAATGAGAAACATACGGACACGCAGTGATTTCCGCAACATTCTAAAGGCAGTCTTAACCCTTTCCCAAACAAGATCTGTTTTTGACGTCCCTTATATAAATGGATAAGGAAAACATTGAGACAAAAGAAGAAACTGCTGATGACCAGCAGTTTCTCCTTTTGCCTCAGTATTTTCTGTGCCATGTTTTACACAAATCCTTTCTTCAATAACATCCATTTTGTCTTTCGTAGCAGTTTTTGAAGTGGATCACCTTCAAATTTTGCCGTTTGGGAAAGGGTTAAAATTGTGCAATTGCAAGTTTCATGAGTTTCCTTACGACATAATACTTCGGTCTTATGCCTATTAATTTTATTGTGAAAAATCGAAAGTCTTCTTTTGCATTGATTTGGAGCACGGTGGGGATTGTGCATGATGGGATGGATAACGAATACGTACAAAAGAATCTCGATTCTGGTAAGATTTTTTGCAATAACTTCCTTATTTGTGCGTCAATTTTCAAGCGGTTTGTTGCATGTACCCCGCCTTACCGAGCTCTTTCATTGGTATAACTTATTAGATACTTCGTGGTACTTTTTCCAAAATATTGTCCCAACCGACCAGAAAGCGAAATGGTAACGACTACGGCCAAATTAACCACGCTTCGGGTAAGCATTTGTGCAATAACTTTCTTATTTTAGTGTCAATTTTCATGCAGTTTGTTGCATGTACTCCGTCTTACTGAGCCCTTTTTTTTCAGATGTATTACTTATCTGGAAACTCCCTGTAGGCTACTTTTCTCAAAAATCGATCCCAACCGACTAGAAAAATGAACTGGATTTTTTGTCGTTTTTCTGATCGGTTGGGATCAATTTTTGGACAAAGTACAAAGATTCTACAAACAAGTCATATATCTGAGGAAAGAGGTCAGTAATGCGGGGCACATGCAATAAACCGCTTGAAACACAGAAATAAGAAAGTTATTGCACAATTTCTTACATGAAGCGAGGCAAATTCGTCCGTATTCGTTATCCATCCCATCATGCACAATCCCCACCGTGTGGAGGGTAACAATTCTTTTAAGATTTCATTTAAGATTGTGAAAGCTTTACCCCAAATCCACCACAAGACAGCTGATGGTCGTTCGTGTTAACGGGAGTCTCGAACCCGTACCTCCACATTGTCGACCGACCAGGCGGGTTTATAAGTCGCCCGTGTCCGTCCGTCTGTATGATCATAGCAAAAACTGTCGAAATGACGAACACGAACGCGTCCATCTGAAACGCGGAAATGTCACGTAATATTATTAATCATCCTTTCCTAAACAAACCTTGTTTTGACGTCCATAACAAAAATGGTAAAGAAAATATTTAAAGAAAAGAAAAAAGGACAAAAATATCTCATCTCTCTCAATATTCCATGTGCTAGTAAATGCACAAAAACGCATTTAACCCATTACTGCACAGTGACGCCTTTTGACTCCCTCACAAGAAAAGGCTTGGGAAAACATTTTGGAAAATGAAGAAATTGCTTGTGACAAGCAATTTCTTCATTTTCCACAATATTTTCTACACGAAAAGTCTGAAAAAAAAGTCTGAAAAAATAAATTTTCATTCAGTTTTGATTGTCGTCTGCAACATCTTTGAATTTGGAGCACCCCATAATTTTGTCATTTGGGAATGGGTTAAGTCTGCAGCAGCGTCCAATTCTGGTTGGGCTTATATACTGAAACGCAAAAGAAAGTGTACACTTTGTAACAAAATAATATTATGAACCTAAAAATAGTGTCATATAAGGTATCAGATTCCACAAAAATGCTTTAATTAAGTTTGAGGAGACACACATTTAATTAAAATTCGAACATAAGCATACGTTTGTTCCGAGGTGTAAATAACGCATATCGTCATTGTAAATTCAAAACCTCGTATCTCGTTTTTGGAAAATTTTAAAGGGGAGGGAAAAAAGTGTAATAACTTTTCCTAAACTGAAATGTTTCACAAATGATTTTTCATTAATACTGATAAGTAAAAATATCTGAAAACCTGTAAGAATTTTCTTTAACTGGACACACGAGTTTGTACTTTGAAAATCGCCAGAATCGACATACGAGGTTTTGCATTTACACCGACGATATGGTGAAAAGTAAAAGCAGACTAGTTGCATTTCATTAAATTTTGTTTTTGCTTTTGTTATTTGTGTATTTTTTAACATAGACTCAATATCTTTTGTGTTTTCAATATCTCTGGATCATTGCAAGTGTTCCATACCGCATGGCTCTGGCTGATGTTGTATTAAATTAACGCACAAACAAACAGGGTACAGAAATAGACAAACTTTTCTGTAACTTTTACCTTTCAAGTATGTTATTTTCACGTTCAGCAAACATCTTGTAGAGGGCAAAATTCGGTCAGATGTAATCCATAATTTAGTAATACATTTTTGTAAATGTTGACATTACATAATCATTATGATATTACTTTGCATTTAAATAAGTTTAAGATATTTCCTATAAGCAAATGCACACTTTCTTTATTGTGTCAGTACATCACTGCTTTTCAACGAAAACTTCTTGATGAAAACCAGTGGATATATTGTAGTATAGAGGAAAATAATTGACCTGGCAGAGTGACCTTAACTGTACACAAAGTTTATTGTCCAGTTTAGATGGGAATGGTCCGTCGTTAATTTACGCAAAAGCGTGCACTGTATCCGTTATACAACATTGTGCCGCCAGGTGAAAATAAGATTTTATTTAATCTAATGAAATATAAATGTTTAGCGATCGTGGTCCATTTGGATCGAAATTCTCAGTAAAGCTAATCATTAACAGCGGCGGATCCAGGATTTCTGTGAGGGGGTTCGAATATAGAAATAGGGGGGGGGGGGGGTCGTTTTCCTAGTTTTACACAATTGTGACTGAATTTCTGCGTGAAAATGAAATAATCTGGCTTGAACCCCCCGACCCCCCTCTGGATCCGCCACTGATTAAAATAGGCGTAATCTCCAACAAATGAAAATATGTAAATACAGTTCACAATCTAGTCATACCGTACAGATTGCACAGGCTGACCAGGATCGGATTTTTTGCAACTTTGAATGGAAGTCTATTATATTGTATTCTATACTTGAGCCGGAATCTGGGAAAAAAGATCTTTTACTGCATTTGAAACCAACATGGGCCCAGTTCAGCCCTTGAACAAGCACATTCTGGTCAAGATCCATACATAGTTTTCATATATATTTGTCATTACATGCATCAACTGTAAATAAGCAGTATGAATGTCTATTAGACGGAACAAGCACCGTTGATATACAGTAACAATGACAATATCTTATAAGCAATACAAGGCCACCAACCCAAAATACCAAAAACGTAAAACAGTAATTTTAAGATTCATTAATAGAAAATTGGTGGTAGGCGCATTTGAAACTATCATTAAATGGTTTGATCTCCACAATATAATGTCGTTGGAAAACATCATGGAAATGTTTTTGTTTGTTTATTTTAATGTGTTTGTTGCTAAAAACGAAACTAATGGTTAGGTCATACATATGCTAACTTGTTTAGGTCAATATTCGTTGAACAGATGTATTCTTCCCTTACAGTTTTGCGATTTCATTCGATAAATTCATTTTTGTTTTCTTACATGTTTGCATTTTGGCCAATTAGTCACGTACATAGTTTCGTAAGATGTACAAAAATAGCCATCGTATAATATTTGATAAGCATAACACTTTTTAAAATTATTTCTATATTCATTTTCTTTCTAATTTTCTTTGTTTCTTCTTTTTGTCGACACAATATGTTATACTTTATTTACTTTAATTGTCATTGCAATAACATGTATATCATCTATGTCATCTATATTCCACTTTAAAATGATTTGGATCAACAGAATGCTTTATTATGCATTATATGATTAGATGATATGTGCATCATACATGTATTTACCTTTTAAATAATGTATAATTCCTTAAAAGTGAATATATTTCCAAAATGCAAGTATTGTGTTCTGATAAGCACTTTGGAACAGCCGCTTTTATACGTGTTAGCAAAACTTCACTAATCGGTGACGTCACGTGCGTTTTGATTGGTCGGCCGACACAAGATAAACAAAATGGCTGCAATTCCTACGTCGTTACATTGTGTGATATGAAATTTTGAAGACGTAATTTCATCGCTGTAACTGTCATATTGTTATCAATAATATTTACTTTACAAACCACCAGACATAGCAAAACGATTTATAAGTAAGTGAACCCTTTCTAATGGCGGAATGGTGGTCACCACAAAATGGTAGCCTATTTAGCAGAGCTATGTACAGATAACAGCGGGGACAATGGCTTTTCAAAGTGCAATGTCTCATTTATTTTTCAAATCCTATATATTTGGTACTAATTAGAATCGTCCCATCGAGAAGATTCAAATAAATACCCACAGCATATGGTTTTGATCCGAAAATTCTAATAACAAATAAAATTCATTTACCCGCTCATATAATTATATTGTTCTGGTACGGACCATTTACCATGGTCAGATGATGGTTTTGACGTCAAATTATGAGGACATTGAAAAAAAAAACGAGAGAAAAGAAGAAAATGCTGGTATCAACACATTCCCTTTTCTCGTACGAGTTTTTGTATGTTAAATTTATAGTTATAAATTCCTTTATATAATTTACTAAACCATTATCCAGGATTTTTGTGAAGGGGTTCGAATATACAAATAGGGGGTTCGTTTCCTTGATAATACATCATCTTGACCGAATTTCTACATGAAAATGAAATAATCAGGCTACAGTTGGGGTTGTTTGAACCCCCTATCCCGTCAGGATCTACTACTGTAAAATTAGTAATAATTAGGCTACGTTGTCTTATACGAAAGCTTTAAATTTGAATCAGTCTAAGACTCTGTCACAGACAGCAAGCTGCAGATGAAAAATGGATATCATCACAAAATGTATAAAATTTTACGTTCGGCATAGCATGGAAAAAGTTAAGGCGAAAGAAGAAAACGCTCGTTCCCAAAGTTTTCTCACGTTTTTCTCGTCATTCACGTCAAAAGCAGATCATGTTTTGCGAAAAAAGATTAACTAGATTTACAAGGAAGTGACTGGACTAAGATATTGGCAGAAGTCTCATTTGGTTTGACGTCATACCTGTGTTACTAAAGTCAATCACAAATGTGAAAGGCGTAGAGTAAGAACAATAGACGTGATGTATCCAAAGTTTAATCAACGACTGCTAATAGTATAATAAGCTATGTACATAATATACAATGGTGAAGCATGCACGCTAGGGTATCATGTTACCATCACATCCCCCTTGTTTTCATAAAAAGAAAAGTAAACATGCAACCTGTAAAATGAAATCATTAGCAATGAAAAATGCATGTAAAACAAAAACTCAAATTTTGTATATTCATGAAGTAAAGAGTTCTGAAAGTATTTACTCATAATTAACTAGTCATAATACAATCTATTTGGTTTCACGCTCCTGCCTGCCCTTGTTTGATAGGGGTGAAATTGGTTTTTAATTTTTTGGGAATTTCTCACGGAATCATTTAGAGGTTGTTTATGAGGAATTTGACCTTTGTCCTTGTCTGGGGATTGGCGTGCGACTTGTGGGGTATTGCTCATAGCTGGGTCTGGAGCTGTGACATTTTCCCGGGCTAGGTTGAGTAACCTTCTATTGCGTCTATATTCAGCACCATCCTTATCCTGAACTATGTAGGATCTATCATTGCAGATATCTGTGATTTTACCAGTTTTCCAAATTTTTCCTACTTGTACATAAACATGATCATTTATCTTGAGAGGTGGAAGAGGTTTTGCTGTTTTGTCAAAGTAACCCTTTTGCTTCTTTCTTTGATTTTCCTTGAAAGTTTTAACCTTTTCACGATCAATTTTGCTGGGTTCCAGATATTTGTCACTAACAGGCAATAAAGATTTGGTTCTTCTACCTATCAATAATTGAGATGGTGTGTAACCACAGCTTAGGGGAGTGTTGCGATATTCCATAAGTGAAATATATGGATCCTGGTTACATTCCTTCGCCTTAGTAAGTAACCTTTTCGCGATTTTAACGGCGTTTTCAGCAAGACCGTTTGATTGAGAATTTAAGGGACTAGAAAATACCTGATTAAAATTCCATTCTCTTGCAAATTCTGTCATCAGTTCTGAAGAAAATTGACCAGCATTGTCACTTTTCAAAGTTTCAGGTACCCCAAATGTTGAAAAATGTACTTTGAATTTTCTGATTACTGTGCTACTTTTCATGTCAGGCAAGTAATCAAGTAAAAAATAATGACTGTAAGAGTCAACTGTCAACAGGTAATTTTTGTTGTCAAGCGTAAATATGTCTGTTGAAACATGTTGCCATGGTCGTCCTGGTATGTCGTGCTGAGCTAATGGCTCTTTCGCGTTTGAATATTGGTATTTTTGACAAAGATCACACTGTAAAACATGATCAGTCAGCTGTTTGGTCATACCGGGCCAAAATAATGCATCCTTAGCTCGTTGAACAGTTTTCTGTACACCCATGTGTGCAGAGTGCACGGACTTGATCATTTCCTGTCTAAGTGATTTTGGAATAACAATTGTCTGACCTCTAAAAATTAGGTCGTCTGCAAATGAAAGTTCATCCCTATGATTCCAATATTCCAGCACGGTTTTGGGACAATCTGACCTAGAAACAGGCCATCCCTCTGATATGATAGATATCAGATTTTGCATCTGACTATCGTCTTTGTACGATTGTCGTATGATATCAAGACGTCTGTCTGTGACAAAAGATGCTTGTAATACTGTATGCACATGTAAGTCGAGACCTTCTATGTCGAATGAATCAGTCTCCCTCAACGGTTGTCTTGACAGTAAGTCGGAAATGGGTACATCCTTTCCTTTTACGTATACTACGTCAATGTCATATTTTTGCAATTGAAGCATCATTCTTTGCAAGCGAGGTGGTGCTGCAGATAATGGCTTTTTCATAATTGCTGAAAGCGGTTTGTGGTCTGATCGCACAGTGACACGTCTTCCATAGACATATTGATGGAAACGTTTGCAACCGAACAAAATTGCCAACATTTCGCGTTCAATATTTGCATAACCCTGTTCTGTAGGTGTCAACGTCTTAGATGCATATGCAACAGGTCGTCCATCCTGCAGAATTGTAGCACCTAACCCTTGTTTGGACGCATCGCATTCAAGCGTAACAGGCTTTTTGTCATTGAAATAAGCTAAAACGGGACTTTCCGTAACAGTTATTTTCATTTTCTGAAAGGCCTTTGTCTGTGCGTCATCCCACAGGAATTCTGCGTCCTTTTTCAACAATGCTCGCATTGGAGCTGTCATTTCTGCCAAGTTTGGGGAAAACTTTTGCAGATAATTAATCATG
The DNA here is from genome assembly GCA_963680895.1 of Fragum sueziense. Taxonomy (NCBI): domain Eukaryota; kingdom Metazoa; phylum Mollusca; class Bivalvia; order Cardiida; family Cardiidae; genus Fragum; species Fragum sueziense. The sequence goes on along the minus strand of OY804603.1, from coordinate 12,730,520 downwards.
CCAAGAACTGTCTCTAGCTCTTGCCTATTTTGTGGAATCGGCAAATTTTGAATAGCCTTAACCTTCGAAGGATCTGGTTTGAGTCCGTTTGATGTAATAAGATGTCCAAAGAATGGGACTTCATTGACTCCTATTACACATTTGTCGGGGTTAAGCTTGATCCCTTTACTCTGAGCTTTATCGAGTACCAAACGAAGATTTGCGTCATGTTCCTGTCTAGTTTTACCATAGACCAATATATCATCTACGATTGCTGTCACACCCGTCATCCCCTCGAAAATTTCGTTGATCTTTTGATTAAACAGATCAGACGACGCTGAGATACCGAAGGGTAGTCTCAACCATCTATATCTCGAGAACGGTGTACTAAATGTAGTGAGAAATGACGATCTTTCGTCTAGTTCAATGCTCCAATAAGCATGTGTGATGTCTAGCAACGAAAAGAATTTTGCGTCTGTCAGTCTAGATGTGACGTCGTCTAACGTCGGCATCGGATAGTGAGGTCGTCGTATGGCTTCATTAAGCGCTTTCGGATCAAGACATATACGCAACTGTCCTGTCTTGGGTTTTTCAACGATTACCAGTGAATTAACCCAGTCTGTAGGTTCCGTTACCCTCTTTATTATGCCCTCCTTTTCTAAGCGACATAATTCATCCTGCAAGCGTGACCTAAGTGCTTCTGGCACCTTGCGCGGCGCGTTTACTACAGGTATGGCGTCCGGTTTCAAGTAAAGTTTGCACTGACCTGGAATAACCCCTATTCCCGTAAACAAACTATCATACTCGTGCAAAACCGTTGTCTTGTCAAGTGTCTTCATATTACTGTTATCTAGTGAATATGTCAACTTAATCAGTCCAAGGTCAACAGATGCTTGTAAGCTGAGTAGAGGAAGCGTGTTGCTGTCTACAATAAAGCATTCTGTGTTAGTAACTCGATCCTTATACCTAAGGTTCAACGATACCTTTCCCTTAATTGGTAGGACATTTCCCGTGTAGGAAGTTAACTTTGTTTCTGTGTTTTGAAGTGGACATTTAAGATTTAGCCTTTGAAAATGTTGCAATGGTATGACAACTGCAGAGCTACCAGTGTCAATCTTAAAATTGATTGGGACATGGGAAGGACCAACTTGAATTTGAACACAGGCACGGTCAGGCAAGGAAGTGAAAGTAGTTAAAGAATTTACCGTATTAATATGGCAATCCTTATCCTGAAAACAACTATCACTTAACTCATTGTCATTGTCTACACTATTCACTTTGATTTTCTTTCGGCACAGTTTCTCAAAGTGATTCAATTTGCCACAAAAATAGCACTTCTGACCCTTCGCTGGACAAATGTCAGTTTTTGTGTGATTGTGGCCACAGTTTCCGCATGTCGATTGTTTTTTCTTATTTTGTTTCTTCTTCTGTCCACGTCCACCCTGGTTATTGTTTCCACCCTGGCGATTGTTGGAATAAGATCCCTCCGTCCGTCCGTCGGATCGATTTTGTACCCGGTGGATCTCCTGATCCATCATCGCGGCCATCTGTTTTTGTGAGTACTCGAACGATTGGGCGATTTGGATCGTCTTATCCAGTGTGAGATCGCCACCTTCAGAAATTAATCGTTCCCGTATCCTTGGCGAGGTTGTTCCAATTATGATTCTATCACGGATCATATTGTCGAAATCCGGAAAATCACAGTCCTTTGCGGTTAAACGTAATTTTGTAATAAAATTGTCCATAGATTCTCCTTCACTTTGTATGAGTGAGGAAAACTTACAACGCGCGAAAATTGGATTGTTTTTCGGCTCTACATGTTTTCTGAATCTCGTGAAGTAAGTGTCCAGTTTCTTGGAGTCGTCTTCGGCTATATCAGTCCATGTGGAGTGAATGTCTCTTCCTTTATCTCCAACCCATAAAAGCAGATATGCAACTTTCTCCGCCTCATTTTTCCGTTTTAGAGGTCCATCAAACATAAGATTTACATGTCTCTCAAACTTTTTCCATTGTTCCGGCAAGTTAGAGTCATTCCAATCCATGTGTGGATGCGGTACGTTTAAATCCATTTTTCTGACACCATGTGTTATTTCTCGTTGTGTTACTAAAGTCAATCACAAATGTGAAAGGCGTAGAGTAAGAACAATAGACGTGATGTATCCAAAGTTTAATCAACGACTGCTAATAGTATAATAAGCTATGTACATAATATACAATGGTGAAGCATGCACGCTAGGGTATCATGTTACCATCACAATACCTGCCCAATTTTAATTTTGAAATCACATAGGCTAAATAGCAACCACAGTTACTACCCACACAACACCATGACCACGATGTTTAATCTCATGACTCAGAATTTTAGAAAATCTTCAATAATCTTGTTTATGCGGGACCGATTTGAATTCGGTTTGAAGCAAAGAAGGTGGACAAACGTCACTCATTAGATGGACGACGATTTTAAAAATCAGCAGATAAAAAGTTATTGGTTGATCTTCAATAACGTTTTTATCAGCTAATTGTTGAAAATAAATCACCACGCCCAGCTAATTACGGGCATTTCCCCACCTCTGCTTTTAACCGACTTCAAATTGGTCCCATATTAACAAAATTATTCAAGATTTTCTGAAATTATGAGTCATGTGATTAACCACCGTAGCCTATACAATGGCACTCTCAGCCACTACCCACACTATGACGTAGGTCGATGATCTCTTTATCACGTATTTTAGGTAGGCTAAGCCAAGGTGTATAATCACATTACTCAGAATTTCCGATAATCTTCAATATCTTTTTCAATACTTGACCAATTTGATTTCTGTTTGAAGCAGAGAAGGTGGGAAAATGCCAGGAATAAGCTGGACGTGTTGGATTTTTAAAAAAAATCAACTGATACAAAAGTTATTGAAGATAAACCAAAATTTTGGTTTATCTTCAATAACTTTTTTATCAGTTGATTTTTTTTAAAAATCAACCACGTCCATCTAATGCGTGACGTCTGTCCACATTCTCTGCTTCAACCCAAATTCAAATCGGTCCAGTATTTACAAAGTTATTGAAGATTTTCTGCAAATATTTTATCACTTAATTATCCAACGTGTAAGTTTTCACTCAATTCCTTTCACAATGATCTCCCCTTAATTTGGAATAGATCTCTGCAATCACGAGGACTACTGTCTAAATTTTAGATAGATTAAACTTTTGTTTATTCGTTATTTATTTTTTAAAAAAAGGTAAACACAAGTTGGAAGAAGTTATTTCCAAATAGATTCGAACCTTTAATCTTTAGCTTTACCCTGCTCGATGAAATATCTAATTTTAAAATACGGTCATCTTTCATACAACTTTTTTTAGAAGTGGAACCAAATTTCAGCATTCATAGGTGTACAATCTGGGGTCTGTTTCATCAAAACATTATCAACATTCGCATAACGCAGGTCTTGAAAGATTGACGATAGGCGTTTCTTGTCCGAAATTGTCGTAAGTCATCGGCAAGTCATAAATAAGTCTTCACTGTTTTGATGAAACCGGCCCCTTATCTTTGTCTTCAATGCTTACTATAGACCTACAACTTATCTATTTGTTTTGTTTAACAAACCGCACGATGACGTCGGTGTTGGATCTACAGATCACGTCTTGTAGGCAAGTTTTGACTACATCGTCGGTGCTATTGCATAACCTCGTAACTCCAGCTTTAATCCAGATGGAGTTACGAGGTTTTTCAATAACACCGACGCTCTGACACTCATCCCTCTATGATAAAAGAGGAGACGGGGATTTCTGTTGCCTACGTAAACGTGTTAGAAATTTGGGTGTAGGGGATTATCGGTAATCTTGTTTGAAAGATCTACGTTTATCACGGAACCTTGAGTGTACACTGGAAAAGACATCTGTTTATTAGCTAGATTATGATGATATGGTATTTGGACGTCGGAATGATTCGTGCGACGTCGTAAACATTCGTGTTTATTTAGTAATAATAATTAAAGAAATATCTATTTGGCTAGCATAATGGCATAAAGGCAAAAATAACATTAAATTGACGACGCTCTATTTGATCATCATTATAATAAAATTATGGTACATTATCAACTGGTCAATAGCCTATGTAGGACCTACATCATGCCTATGCGCTATTGGTATACCTCACGATAAATGACCTGGCAGAGCAACCCATGCTAATCGAATGCAAAGCTCTGCCAGGTCAATTCTCATCCGCTATAATAAGTGCGTCTTTTCATGTTTGTTTGTTTTCTGTCAAAACTTATGAATTCGTCTCCGAATACTTCCTTTTAGGAGTGGATAACCTGCGTGTTTTTAAATTTTGATACCCGGATTTCCGGATTAATCATATTCTGAAGAAAGTCTGACAAACGGGTCATGTTCAAACAAACTTATCGCTTCTTTGCAACAAAATCCTCGTAACTGCAGTTAAACCAAGCTGCAGTTACGAGGTTTTTGTTGAAAAGCGACGTTCTACCCAATAACACATGTACCATTTTGAAACTCAGGCCGGGGATTGTTTAGAAATGGTTTACTATCCACTCCGTCATTTACCAAAAGGAGACTTGGTTTTGACGTCCCTAATAGACTACTCTCCAAAGCCGAGGTCTATTGATTAACCATCAAATATGACCTCTACCGTTTTTGATACACCAACAGCCTATTTGGTCGTCATAATCTAATTATAGCACATCGTTTGAATTATCAAATCAAAATCACCCACTTTTATCTTGCATGATCATTACGTATACATTACGTCGCTTCTATTTTTGGCTGAAGCCGGTAACATTTGAATTATCGAATCAAAAGCATTCAGTTTTATCTTGTTTGATTACGTATACATTACGTCGCTTCTATTTTTGGCTGAAGACGGTAATTTGAAGCGTCAGCCAATGAAAGTTTGTATCAGGTTTTTAAATTGTTTTTGTGTGTATAGCCAACGATTGGATACCGAAATCCCGCCAAGGCCCCGGGATTAGACGTGAAATGACCCCGCGAGAACAGAGCATCATTCTATCATAATGGAATGAAGAGAGAATGTGCTCTGTTCTTAAGAGAGTACTAATAGACAAGCTTTGATAAAATATAAAACCACAGGGAAAAAATGCCGAGCCTGATAACTAGCACTTTCTTCTTGTTTCTTGGTATTTTCTGCGCTATAGTATACGACGGTAAATTTAGGTTTTAGCCAATGAAAATTTATATCAGATTTTTAAATCGGTTTGTCCTTTACGAAATCCTACCAAGGCCCGAGATAAGACGAGATTCGCTATCGACTAATTGCAGAGATCGATCGTTTCGTAGTAAAACAGTAAAATGATGAGCGATGGAAAGAGAGTACAATGCACGAGGGTCATCCAATAATATTTTTAATGACTGTCTTTAGACTTGCCTTTTATAAAAAGCTACCAAATCTTCTCGAACATACGACATTTCTTTCTGCATGACAACGTCGCCTGACACAAGGCAGGTAGGGTAATGTCACTTTTGACACTCTATAATTGGAACATTTTACTGCCACCTCAAAACTTTCTATACATAAGTCCTCCAGACTTTGACCATTGTTCTAAGTGAAAAGAATCATTGCGTTATGAGGATTTAAATGCATTGGAAGTAGACGTGGCCAGTCAAATATGACGCATTAACTATGGTTGCCTAGCAACCAAAATTAGAAGACTTTCCCACTCATTAAAAAAGGAAGATCATATATTGAAGGAATATAGTAACACTGAAACAATATAAGTCAACATATTTCTGCAATAGGAACAGTCTCACTATTTATTAGATGACCCACATAGACAAATTATATCATTATCAGCACCCACTTTGTCATCTATAGCAGATTCATATTTGAAATCTTCAGTCAAAATTCCGCCGTTTGGAAAACACGTATATGCACTCGGCTTTGTTCTATATCGTCGCTTTTCAGCAAGTCTTTTCAACAAAAAAACCTCGTAACTGCAGCTTGTTTTAACCTGCAGTTACGAGGTTTTTTGTTGAAAAGCAGCGATATCAATGTACCCGGTATTATTTGATCATTTCCGCAGTCCTATCTTATCGTCTAGATCATTGTTTGACCATTTACATGCTTTTAAGCCTTTACCAAGTGACACATTTTGAGACTATATTGCTGCTGCAAAATGAAAGTTGATAGACAAAGAAGACAAAGAGTGTGTGTACCATTTTGCACAACACTGCACAGAAAATCGTAATGTGACTCAAAATTTCTGAAAGCGTGTTTTACTGGCGACGCCAAAACCATGACTTGTTTTGGAAATTTGCCGTTGACCATATTAAAATGAATCAATTTGAATCACAAATTTTACTTCTATCTTTATTTGAGATGGAAATTTTTTTTTTCAATAAATATTCTGAAAATTTCAAACCAAAGTACTGTACCTTTTACGATGAAAATATTTTTCTTTGCATAAACCAAGTGTTGTTAACCACAGACAGATTACATGTTAATGGATTTTTATAATATTCTTATCTTACTTTCTTTATTTTTCATCATTACTATTTTTTCTTTGCTTATCAGCAACAATTTTCGGAAAAACTGATTTAAACACATTTCAAACGCATTATAATAACACAATTTTGGCATTAAATATACTTTAAAATTTAATAAATGGGAAATTGGATGTGTCTTCTAACGTAACCAAACGATGAAGAAATCATTTTTCATTTGACACCATTTTGAATTTGAAGAATTTGAAGACAACTAAAAACATTGAAAGTATTTCGCGTAAAACAGGTTAGGAGATTTTTGTTGAAAAAAAATGCGAAGATTAATTGATTCTGAATTTATTTTTCTCTACCTGCCGAAGTCGGATTTATCGGGTTGAACAAATTGCTACTTTCCGAAAAAACTTTGAAACTGAGGCCTAGAACAAGCTGCACTTACGAGATTTTTGCAAGTAAGCGATCATATGGCAATGGTCAGTAATATGGGGAAAGGGGCAATGATTTAAGAGATGTTAATACCTTGTATCTTGCAATTTAAACAACAGTATTAAAGTATCATAATGATAGAGCGAGAAATAATTTGGAAACAAAACTATTTGCCTGTCATTACTTTCTGCCATCCTTCCGTTAAATAACGTTCTTGTGTCTTTATAGTCGTGAATTAAATGGTCCATCCTAGCTTAAGGTAGAATACCCCGAAAGTCCATCCTAGCTTAAGGTAGAATACCCCTAATGAGATTGGCGCGACGCCGTAATTATTCAGGCAAAGTCGAAAACATTCGGTTCGGATACGTAACGACACCGTTTGAAAAAAATCCGATGGATGTTTTATGAACCTCAAAATGGCCACATTACGGGTATTCTGTCTTGTGTGTGTGTTTTTTTTTTTTTTTTTTTCGTCATGGCGATTCTCTCTCGGTTTGATCCCAGTCGCGTCGAATATCCCTATAGACATGTCGTCGCTTTTCAACGAAAACCTCGTAACTGCACAGCTTGGTTTAAGATGCAGTTACAAGGTTTTCGTTGAAAAGCAGCGATATGTGTCCCACCAGTGGGCCGATGTTCGTTAAAAACTAAGCGGGATGAGCAGTTGTAGGCTCGAAAAAAAAGAGAAAATAACGTGGTTGCTTTCGGGAGAGAAACGCATTAATCCATTCCCACACATTGACTTTTTTGGCTCCCCAAAAGATAGGGATTTGAGAAACATTGTGGAAAATGAAGAAATTGCTTACAATTTATTAGCAATTTCTTCATTTCCCATAATATTTTCTACACAAAAAGGCCATAAGGTTTGAAATTTCATTCCCTTGAAATTGTCCTCTGCAACATCTTTGAATTTGGACAAGTCTGAATTATTGCCGTCTGGTAATGTGCTAATAGTTAGAAGCTCCAGCTGCCATATGACTGGAATATTATCAAAAGCGGAGTAAAGTCTCAATCAATCAACCAATATAAAAAATATCAAAATGAAACATGTTGTTATTATGGAGAAATTACATGCTGGTATGATAAATTGAAGGAACACATAGTTGGGTGCACAAGTTGAGATCTTCTATTTTAGATGGGGCTCGGTGCAAGATTTCGACACGTGACGCTATGTCAGAAAGATCATTGGCTTTTAACCCTTTCCTAAAAGACAAAAAATGGCTAGGTCCAATTCGAAGGCTGCTGAAGATGACAAAATTTATGGAACAACTAAAAGTAAAAGTTGTGAATGATATTTAATATTTATCATAGAAAACATTGATGTAAAGTATAATATGCTGATTATCAGCAATTTACCTTTTGTCTCATTGTTTTCTCAGGCATTGTCTCTTAGGGATGTCAAAACAATGCACTGTTTGAGAGACGATTAAGCTTTTCCCAAATAACGCATCTTATTTAGGATGCTCTTATTCAAAAGCTGCCAAGGATAACAAAATGTCAATAAATAGAGTTTTAGTAGTTTAATTACATCACAGAAACAATTCAGGAATGTCCATCAATGCTTTTGCATGTTACCAGGGACTCCAAAACTATGTGTTGTTTGTGAAAGGGTTAAACACTGGTCAGTGGCTTGATAACTTTGTCAGCATTTTAAGACACATGCGTAGATTATTTTGGACGGTTTATTTTGGACGGTTCAAACATGTATACTCGTATCTCATTTTTTTTCAACAATGACTCTTTAACCCTTTCCCAAACGACAAAATTTTAGGCTAGTCCAAATTCATAGGGATTGCAGACAACAAAATAGATTATATCAAAAGGAGAAAATATGCATGTTATAGCCCAGAAAATATTGAGGCTAAAGGAGGAACTGCTGATTATCAGCAGTTTCTTCTTTTGTCTCAATGTTTTCCCAAACATTTTCTATTAGGGACATCAAAACCAGGCCCCGGTTTCTCGAAAAAAAACTTAAGTATATTCTCATGAGAACATGCTCAACTTCAAAGGGATACTCTCCTACGTTGAAGGGTATTCGATTGAAGTTCACGTGCATTTCGTGCGATTTGAGCACGGTGCTCAGATTTAAGCATGAGAACGAACTTAAGTTTTTTCGAGAAACCGGGGCCTGGTCTTGTTTGGAAAAGGGTTAATCAACCAGCCGTTATGCAATAAATGGGCCCAGGCTAGGTTTGTCGGGGTTGGTTGGGGGCGTTTTGGGGTAAAAATACTTTCAAGAAATATCGCATAAAATGGTCAAAATAATTTTATATGGGTAGATTAATTCTGTTGAAGGACATTTCAAATGAAGTTCGTTTAGTTCTTCTAGATCAAGTCTGTATATAATTAGCCGACCCGCGATTTATATAAAAAAAAAACCCTAACATGGGCCCCTTTAATACCGGCGTTTGTAAATTGGTTCACCTTCTTACTTGATACTTGATAACAAATACAGCTTGTATTAAAGCGGTCCTAAAACAAGACCGAGTTTTGATTTTTGAGAAAATATTGCAACAAAAGAAGAAAATGCTGTTGATAAGCATTCTTTTCTTTTGTCTCAATATTTTCAGTGTTGTTTTGTACACAACTCCTATTAATTAAATTATCAACGTGTATTATACATCATGTTTTATATCGGACAATCTTAAATTCTTGTCGCTTGGAAAATGGTTTAAAACAAAAACATTTTGTTTCCTGATTCATTATAGTGGCGCGTTACACACTTTTTGACAAGCATGTCCACGGTGTATTTAATCACGTGACTCAGAATTTCCGATAATCTTCAATATCTTTTTTAATACTTCACCAATTTGAATTCCGTGTGAAGTAGACAATGTGGGAAAATGCCAGGAATAAGCTGAATGTGTTGGATTTTTGAAAAATCAACTGATAAGAAAGTTATTGAAGCAATTTTGGTTTATCTTCAATAACTTTCTTATCAAATGATTTTACAAAAATCAACCACATCCATCTAATGCGTGACGTATGTCCACATTCTCTGCTTCAAACCGAATTCAAATCGGTCCAGTATTCACAAAATTATTGGAGATTTTTAGAAAATATTGTATCACGTGATTATCCATCGTGATGTCTAAAAATCATAATCATATCAAGTTAACGAATTACTCGAGCAAGACCAAGAAAGACAGAGGAAAATTATTTGTGTGTATTTCATACAATCAATAAAACAATAAAATAACAATGAAATAACAATGTCAATAAATACAACAACGACGATTTTTTAAAGATAAAACTAAATTATCAAAATATTCGTTAATAAAATATGAATAACTGTAGTTAAAACGTTTCAATAATCGCTGTTCAAACATGATTTTTAGGATTGATTTTTAACATCTTTTATCTGTTGGCCTATATGATGAAATACCCACTGTTTTACAACTTCGACAATTTTATTGCCAATTGTTTGATTTTCATGAAATCAGCTGTTATAATATTTATCAACAGTTTTAAGTTGGGTGTTCATTTTACATGCATTAATATTTTTTTTTCAAAACACATCTTGAAGCTCATTAAGTATGCATGAAAATGCCATTTTTCAAAATTTTGGATTTAAAATGTGCATATTTATCAACTTAACATACAAAATCATCAAGCAGTGTTTTTTAAACATTTTGAGACTTCCATTGTTTAGTAACTTAGTCCCAGGACGCCTTTGCTGTTTTCACTGGTTTCTTTTTCATTTTCCACTTATTCATCCATTTGGCCGCCATTACTCGCCATCGTCCCACACCAAAACCATAGAATATCTGATCACGTGTCTCTGGTTTTAGACCTCCCAAGTCATCTGACCTGGCGATTTCACCAGCTTCACCAGTTAATGTATTTGGAGCAGGTGGAAATTCACGTTTTGGCAGATCCTTCTTGTCAACAAGTTCCCTGCCTCTAAGCACCAAGTCAGATTCACTCTTACGTCTATTGTCAGGGTTACTATCACCATTCTTACCAGCTTTGTTAGCAGCCAGTTGTTCCTTTTTCTTGTCAATATTCAAGAACGGAAACTTGTTTCCAAGACGGTCGGCGCCTAGCACCGGCTCTGGTTCAATAAGTTCCTGACGATCTTGTCTTTTTAATTCCGTGACGGGTGTCCGTTTGCCACTTTTATCCATTTTATCGATGTTTGGAGATTTTGTTCCCCAAGCAGGCGTCTGATTAGCTCTCCTAAATCTTGCAATCGGTTTTCTCTTATTTGGTGGGCCTTCATCTGGTAGAATCTCAGTATCAGAAGCATCTCCGTGACCACGTGGGTCATCCTGATGTCCGGGCGCTTCCTTATTACGCCCTGGGTGTTTCTTTGTATCTCGAGGTTGTCGTTGTTTATATTCATCATATCGAGGGTCATTGTCTCGGAAGCTTAAAGGTTTTCTATTATTCTGTACTGTATCTTCTTGATTTCCGTTTCCGAAAGAAAATGGTGGACGACCATTTCGATTTGGGTCATTTTGTTGATTATCATTTGCGTAATGAATAGGGTCGTTTGCATTTGATACAACTTCATTTTGCTTATTATGATAAGCACTCGGTTGACCATTATGGCCAGGTGCATTTTGATGATTTGTTCTACCTGTCGGTTGTTGATTTCCACCCATTCCTTGATCACCTATATTTGTAGGTTGATAATCAGAAAATTCACCAACCGGCTCATCAACATTTCCCAAACTTGGTCGCTGTGTATAAGGATTATGTGAACTTTTCGTAAATACATTCTGTCTGGGCGGCTGTATTGGTAATTTAGTATTTGTAGTTTCAACTGGACCAAAAGAGGCATTCTGATTCGTAGCAAATATATCATCTCCGTCCCCTGTATAGTTTGCAGGAACATCGAGATTTTTACCTGCGTCCTTCTCATCCCTATCTGCAACTGTTCGCTTCTGTGCTGCTTTGCGCTTAGCTTTGGCATTAAACAGATCTTTGAATTTGTCCCGCTCGTCAAATATCTCAGGCGGGTCTAAGTCTGCTGGACCGTAAGGATACGGTTCTGGATTGTTCTGATAGCCATTGTGTTTCCTTGTATCGTATCCTGGTTCATTCACAGTTCCATGTGTTGAAGGATATTTAGAACCGATTCCGGGCCTGTTTTGATACTGCGGGAGTTTAGATATTGTCCCGTCAGGGTTTTTCCTAAAGCCCTCTGGAAGTACTGGATTTGGGTTACTTTTCAGTGGGAAGTAAGTTCCATCTGGATTCTTTCCATAACCATTTGGTATACCATTGCTGTTTGAAGTGCCGTTAATCCTATTTCTTCTTATAGTCCCATCTGGGTTTTTCGTAAAACCTGCCGGAACGATTGGATTTTTATTATTCGGAAGAGGTCTAAACGTTCCATCAGGATTTCTTGCATAACCGGGCGGTATTTCTGTATTAACGGGTTCAATATTCAGTGATTTGTTATTTCTCTGAATGCTACCATCTGGGTTCCGCGTGAATCCTACTGGAACAACATGATTTTTATTACCAGGGAGTGGTCTAAATGTTCCTTCACTTGTTGGGGCGTATCCTTGGGGAGGTGCATTATTTCCAGTCATGGAGTTCATATGACCTGCATGTTTTGATATAGAACCATTTGGATTCTTAACGTATCCCATGGGCACTACCGGATTACGATTACTCGGTAATGTGAAGTATGTACCATCTGCATTAGTACCGTAACCAGATGGGGGACCAATTGGATTTGTTGATGTCTGGAAGGGATCGTGGAATACAGAACCATCTGGGTTCTTTACGAAGCCTGGGGGTACTGTAGGGTTTCTGTTTGTGGGAAGCGGTCGAAAAGACCCATCGGGATTTTTAACATAACCAGCCGGCGGTGGCACATCCGAAATACTTGACGGGATTGGGACTGAAGTGCGATATATATTACCTCGATTATCTTTAGCGAAACCTTGTGGTATGGTTGTATTGTTATTCCCCGGCAAAGGCCGATATGTACCGTCTGAATTTTGTGTATATCCCTTAGGAGCATGATTGTCTTGGTTATTTGCAAAAACACTTGAAGTATTATTTTGATTGTTTGTTCTACCAGATCTGTATATCGAACCGTCCGGATTTCTTGCGAAACCAGGCGGCACGACAGGGTTTCTGTTACCTGGTTTCGGATAGAATGTGCCATCTGGGTTTTTATTGTAACCAGGAGGAGGGTCATTTGAAGACATACTATTTTGATAAACATTTGGCTGGTTATGTGTATGTGGTCCCTGATTTGAAGATCTGTAAATACTTCCGTCGTGGTTTCGTGCAAAACCAGGTGGTAATGCAGGGTTAGCTATTCCAGGTAATGGGTAAAAAGTTCCATCTGGATTCTTGCCATAACCAGGTGGATTGGAATCATTATATCCGGCATTGATCCCTGGTCCGCTTTGATGTGGGTTTTTGTATATGGTCCCATCAGGGTTTTTGATATATCCTGGAGGAATGACTGGATTTGTATTTCCTCGCACGGGATAGAATGATCCATCGTAGTTCTTGGCATACCCCGGTGGTGGAATGTTGTCAGTATTAGTATAGCGTGGTTGGTGATGTGTACCCTTTTGTATAGAGCCGTCTGCATTACGTAGATAACCCTGGGGTACACTCTTGTCGAAGTTTCCGGGAAGAGGGTAAAATGTTCCGTTAGAATTTTGTCCGTAGCCTGGCGGAGGTCTTTCGTGAAAGTTTGCATGTCCACTGCCGCTTATCTTATCCACAGTACCATTCATAACATTAATTGGAGCATTTACGAATACACCACCATTGTTGGTGTTCATTGGATAACCATTTGTTGTTGTATTCGTGTTGGATACTGTATTACTTTGTCCACCTATAGTCCCCGCTTTAGAACTCTTTGTTTGTTCAAATACAGGTTCATCATCGTCCCAATCACCATAATCCACTTTCTTCTCGCTTTGCTTATTTTGTTGGTTCTGTTTCAAGTTCTTATTAGTGTTTGTATTACTTTCTTTTGCTTTCGAAGTGCCAAAGAGATTGCTTAAAAATCCACCCTTTTTCTTTTGATCTTTGGTTTTGGCATTCTTTTGGTCGGTACTATTATTCGAAGAAGCTGATCCTCTACCCGAATCAGTCCTAGGATTCTTCTTAGTTAAGCCCTTGGTTATTTTCGAGTCTTTCTTGACATTTTCGTCTTCACTAGATTCGTATTCATCTTCGTCGTCGCTGTCATAATATTCATCAGAATCTTCTTCGTAATCTGAAGCTCCTTCCGTCCCAGCCCTACTCACAGTTTTACCATCTTTTTGATTCTTTCCCTTTGCTGCTTTAGCCTTTTCTTTATCCTTATTTTTGTTTTTATCTTTTGCTTTCTTCTTTTTGTCACCATCTGGTGACCCGGTATCTTTATTTGATATTTTGTTGACTACGACATCTGGATTTTCATCAGCATCAGGATTCCAATCCTCATAATATCCTTCACTATCCTCATCGTCGCTATCAACTGGCTTCTTCTTTACTGCTTTATCTTTCTTCGTCTCGTCAACAGTTTTAACGGTCGCAGCGCCAGTCATCACAGCATTTCTTTTCTTCATCCTTTCCTTAATCTTTTCTTTTCGTTCCTCTTCCTTTTTCTTTCGCGCTTCTTCTTTGCGTTTCCTAGCTTCCTCTCGTTTCTTCGCCTTTTCCTCTTTCTTCCTCTTCTTTTCAGCTGCTCTCTCTTCCTTCTTTGCCTTCTTCTCATCCTCAGTTAGACCAGCGTATATCTCAACATCAGTCTCACCATCTTCACTATCCTCATCGTCTTCTTCATCTTCTTCAGCCTCATCTTCTTCCTCAGATTCATGTTCCTCTTCAGTTTCCGAATCCGGTAACTTTTTCTTCTTTACAATGGCAGTTGCCTTATCTGGGGACTCGTTACCGTCCGACACATCGTCATCGTCCTCCTCGTAATCGTCTTCCTCACTCTCAGCGCCTTCTTCGTCACTTTCATCATAATCTTCGTCATCATCACCGCCATCATCGCCGTAATACTCATTGTTTTCCTCGTTACTGTAAAAAAGAAACAGAAATGCGTGTATTTATATGTACCTTAAAACGCATACTTGTGTAAGTTTGTCTAATTAGATTACATTTTGTCTGTGTATCTCATGTGATATTCTCTTTGTTGCTGTGAAGTAGAAAAAGAAATACATGTACATCTATTTTGACTGAGCAACTGAAATGGTGTGGTGAAGGCATTCTAACTTTGTTTATTTCAAATCCAAACCCTAAAATGTGGATACTCATTCGAATCGTCTCGACGAGACGATTCGAATGAGTATCCACATTTTATGGTTTGATTATCAGTAAATGAATCATTTTGAAAAGCCGTCACCCCTCTTATCTGTAGAGCTATATTTAAAATGTACCAGAATTAGAAAAAAGTAGGTAATCTACAAAAAAAAAGCCAGACAATTTACAATGTATCATGTTGTCAATGCACGATACACGTAATGCATTTGTTTTGTATTTGTGTGCATTTATTGCAATGTATTGACCACTTGATTGTCTACTCTAAATTTACCTATTTAGTTACACTGGTGGTGAACTCGGCCAAAGCGAGGGACGTTTTTTCGCGAACAATGTATTCCGTCGGTGTTGTTATAAAATATCGTAACTACGGTTTTATCAAAGCCGTAGTTATGAGATTTCTATAACAACACCGACAGTTTGTCAGTACAAAACGGTAAACCCGGTCTGTTTTTAGAACAAGTTCATTGTCATTAGAAAAAACATCTATAAACTCACACCTAAACGCAAAATATCTATACCTTAATATTGTAGCGAAAAAGGTCACTAGTTCACCACCAGTGTTAAAAGTTATACAGATTTAAGGCAGTCTACCCCTAATGTACTCTCCAAAGCCGAGGTCTATTGATTAAAGTGACATTTCAGAATTTTTTGTCATAAATTTTACTTTCATTTTTATCCGAAAGAGCATATTTCCTTATGAAAATTCTGAAAATTTTAAGCCAAAATATTGCACCGTTTACGAGAAATTTATATTTTTGTGTTAAAATTGAACAAATTGTTGTGGACAACAGTTCGGATTTATATGCAATTTATCGATTATGCCTCAACTTTAAATGCGTGTTTCTCGCTTATTGGCAACAACTTCAAAAAACTAATATTATTTATACTCATTAGAATAACCAATCTTGGCATCAAGACATACTTTAAAAAAATGAAATTGGAATGAAATGTCCCTTTAAACCATCAAATATAAAGTCATTTTATCGTAATGGAATGGAGGGATAATGTGCTCTGTTTTAAGAGAGTACCCCTGATGAGATTCGCGCGACGTCGGAATTATTCGGGCGACGCCGAAAACATTCGGCGGTGGAACTTTCCACCGCCGAATGTTTACGACTGCACCCGAATAAGTTAGGAAACGTAACGACGCCACCTGAAAAAGCCGATGTTTTATGACTCTCAAGATGGCCACTTTACGAGTATTCTGCCATAATCCTCTCCAATGCAATGCCTGGCGTTGAATTCATGGTATCCTTTTTTCTACCACTATATAATCCATTGTTATTTTGATTGTGAGCATTTCCCCATTTTCTATTATTTCTAGGGTCATTTTGGTAGATACATTGGAACCAGTCATATTTTTTTAAAATATTTCAACTATGAATGCAAAACAGTGCTAAATTATTACAACCATGCAGCTTCGTCTCATAAATAGCACAGGTTTTGGTATCTGGACGCTATTGTACAAACGCACTTGGTAGCCAAATATCTCGTCGCCAATTGAAGGGTTTGTTTTTCGTAAGAATAGCGAAGTTTTGTCTGAGGTTTTGCATACACATCGTAATCATTGGGTAATTTCCTGACTCTAGTACCCAAACATTGAAATATTTCTGTATTTGTCTCTCGTATTTCTTCATGCAATGAGTCATCTAGATCTAAATATACTGAACCTCAGAAATAACGCACCACTTTTCTTGTTATATATTTCTGCAACGAAATCATTCATTTTCTTGACACAGTTTTATTCGGTATTCGCCGGACACTAGGCACACAACACATTCTTAAGCTATTAACTCATTCATCCGTGACGCTATAGCCGTCCACACTTGATAAACAGGTTTTCTTCAAGTACCGCAGTATTGACCTCGTGCACAAACCAGCATATCGGTTCATTGGGTACATGCGGTCGTTGACAGAAAGAAAACACTCAAGCTTTTCATTGTTCTTAAGTTTTCGATGCTTTAAACGATGTCAATACTTTCCAATGATGAACTTTATCGTGCTATTTGAATGCTGCAGGCAGTGATGATGTCACAGACTATTGCACAAATGATATCATTTTATCACAATACTATTGTCGGGCTTAAAGAACGTTTCCAACAAACTAGGACAGTGTTGGAGTGCCCAGGAATGGGTGCGCCAAAGGTCCAACTGCAGCTCAAAACAGGTAACCATGTTAAATGCAAAGTGGTACAGGGAGAGTGGAGAGTCATGCCAACAGCCAAAATCCAAAATGTGATCAGTTCCATGCGTACACGAAGCACAGACTGTATTTCTCTGCAAAATGGTCACACACAGTACTGATTTTGTGACTTGCTCTGTAGAGGGTAGTCATGTTTGCACGCTCGTCACACTTGATTGCTTCAAGGTGTCGAAACATTTTTTTTTTTTTTTTTTTTTTTTTTTTTTTTAACCAGAAACGAAAATAATTGATATCAGTTCAGATGGAGGTTGTACAGTTTTAAAAAGTCAACATAATAAATGAGTTGAATTGAAAAATGTCAGTTGTGCGTTATTGCTGAGGTTCAGTATACTTAAGAGTAATGCAAAATGTTTTCCAATTAATTTCTCTACTCAGATTAGTTAAACAGATTTCGACAGGACATTTTCACATTAGAAAAGTCCCAATTTTTCAAAAATCTTTATTGTTTTCTTCATAATTAAGCATTTTCGGTGTACCGTACACGATTTTATGACCTGTATAAGGTAATAACAAACAATCTAGTAGATTCTACTACTCTAGTTTGAAGTGTGTGGCATTTAAAAGGAATTGCGTCATTTTATTTGTTTATGAACCTATCCCTTCATTCAGAATGATTTTGAAATAAATTATGAAGTCAGTAGGATATGACAAGAAAAGTTAGGTACAAGTTATAGTTAAAGATAAATGACTTGGCGGAACATCCCTAGCTAATAGCTAGAGATGCTCTGCCAGGTCATTTATTGTGAGCTATACACATATTATATGAATCAGGAAGCTATCAACAGGATTAATGTTAATCCTAGGTGATAACCCTCACTTTCATCAAACCAGTAACAACAGTTTTCCTGTTACATTAAGGCATTCCTTATATCACTAGAGATCAAACATTTCATGGAACTTCGGGCGTCATACGTGGCAACGGGAATTGACGTGGATATCCCTCGTCAAATTCCGTTGCCGCGGATGACGCTGGGAAATTGACGAGGGTGTACCATCGTCAAATTCTACGGATGATTTCCGAAATTACAGGAGGTGCTTTAAAAGATGGAATGCCTTAAATAATTTCCAAAATGATAACTGCATTTGACCCTCTCCCCAACAAGACCTGGCCCCGGTTTCTCGAAAAACTTAAGTATATTCTCATGAGAACATGCTCAACATCAAAGGAATACTCTCCAACGTTGAAGGGTATTCGATTGAAGTTCACGTGGATTTCGTGCGATTTGAGCACGGTGCTCAGATTTGAGCATGAGAACGTACTTAAGTTTTGACGGACTCATTTCACTTGGCTTCGGAAGACATTGGAACAAAAGAAGAAACTGCTGATTATCAGCAGTTTCTCCTTTTGTCTCAATGTTTTCTATGCTATATCATATATGAATTTCATCATCATGAACATCTATTTATCTGTCTTCAGCAGCTTTTGAATTGGAACACCCAAAAATTTGTCGTTCGGGAAAGGGTTAACTTCCCTCAATGGATAAAGATTGGGGAGATACATACTTCAAAATGTAGGATTGACAAAAACCTGAAATCATTTTCTTCTTTTCGCAGAGAGTTTCCCAAACCGTTCATAGAAACGTCGATGCTAGGTATTTTGGGGAATGTTCAAGTTAAGGAAGTCCACCCCTAATCAGATTAACGCCACGTCAGAACTACTCGGACGTCGTTACAAACATTCGTTGGTAGAACGCCCCATCGCTTAATTTTTACGATGTCACCCGAGCATGTTTGGATACGTACATACGTACTACGACTGTTAACGACGTCGAGTGTATCTTATTAGGGATGGGCTAAGTTAAGTGGGTGGAAAAAACCTAACCCTTTCCCAAACGCCAAAATTTAAGGGTGTTCTACTTCAAAAACTACCACAAATGACAAAATAGATGTTATAAAAAGATAGGATTTGTGTAAAATATGGCATAGAAAATATTGAGACAAAAGGAGAAACTGCTTGTTATCAGCAGTTTCTTCTTTTGTTTCAATGTTTTCCCAAGCCTATTCTATTAGGGACGTCAAAACCAGGTCTTGTTTGGGAAAGGGTTAATTAAGTTGTCTTATTTGTGTTCGCGATGATTGATTTGCTGTGAGAAAAAGATAACATCTTTGCTCTGAATAAATAAAGGACAATTTAAATATTTTATATGCTTTCAAAACCATCATCATTAAGCATTACATAACTTTAGGAATTTAATATTTCTGCCCAACCCAATTTTAATGGAATTCTAGGAGCCATACTTTGCGAATGAGCTACGTTCTGAAAAAGGGTCCCTTTATAGCATTTACAAGTGCATTTCATGAATCTTTTTCATAAATATCACTTTTATTTTTATCTGAAAGAGCATATTTCTCTTGAAAAGTCTGAAAATGTCAAACCAATATATTGTCCCGTTTACCAGGAATATATCTTGGTTGAAATTAAACTAATTGTTGTTTACCAAAATTTCCGAATATATCGGTAACGATTTCAAAGGGGAAAAAAGTCCAAATTTAAGGAAAGTTTAATTAGTATTTCCTCTTTTTCTTTCCGTCATTTTCTTTGCTGAGCCTATCAGTTAGAATACGGCTTAAGGTAGGTTCACACTGACGAATTTTCCTTACGAATCCTTACGGATTGGACATTCGTAGGCCATCCGTGAACATTCGTAAACAATACGCTGGCATCCGTAAATAACTCGTAACTATAAAATGTTTTATTTCTCAATGTCAGCTGCTTGATGATGATATGGAGATTATATCTTATTATTTACAACCAAAAAATAATAGACATAGTAAAGAAATCGTGCATATTCATAGATTTCGTTTTGAGTGGCCCATTCGGAAAGTTCTATCGTATATAACCGCAACTATTCGTAAACAACTCTTATGCATTCGTAAACAACTCGCAATGAATCGGGGATATTCTTAATGATTCGTGCTCATACGGGGACATTTTTTGACACGTCGAAAATTTTCTCACGAATGTCCACGGATTAAATGTTCCGTTATTCAATCGTAAATGACTCTTAGTTAATCGTAAGTCACCCGTAAGTGATTCACGAATATAATACGGCAAGTTTACGAATATAAACGAGCCAGAATGTTTAAAAAAAAGGCAATTATGATATGAGATTCCGAGAATGATACTAAAACAGATCAGGCTCCACAAAGGGCCTGATGAGGGTTACGTTTGATGGAGAAGCTGCGAGAGGACAGTGTGGGTCCTGGTCAGACCTTGTGTATATGCAGAGTCTTAAGATGATAAATATTTTTCTTACATGATATAAGTACACTTTTTCGAAATCATTGCTCATATACTATACTTCGATTCAAAATTGATGACAAATATAATCTATGATAGAGGAAATATTATTTAATGTTTTGCTAAACGTCAAACGATTTGCAATAAAATGAGGACTAAGAGCCTTTTTTAATGTGTTTATATGCACTGGGTCATTTTTTGATCCCATCACAAAAATTGACGATAAGTCCTTCAAACGTTGTTCGATGTTCAAGAATTGATTTATTATCCATGAATATAAGATCGAAAAAATGAAAAAATAAAAAAAAAAAAATAAACGTGCGTCGGAGAACAACTTTGAATATAGCATTCATAAATATATGTCTGGGGTCATTAATGACCCAATGCGGGTGAGGGTTATTACGGTAGAAGCACTTAAGTTTTCTTTCCCAAACGACAAGAATTTTTATTGTTTCGATTTGGAAGGAGTTACAGACAAAACATTATTGATGTAAGAAGTGTAAACTTTGTATGTTGTTGAATAGAAAATTCTGAGTGAACAGAAAGAATTGCATTGCTGATTATCAGCAATTTATACTTTTCACTCAATATTTTCCAACACCACGGGACGTCAAAACTAGGTCTTGTTTGGGAAAGGGTTAATGATTTTAAAGAAATTGTTGGCACAACCCAATCTTATTTCGTTCGCAAGTCATATCGTCTTGTCGAATGTCAGATTTTCAAAAACGAGGTTGTCTTTCTTACAACAAGAACAAAATAATAACAAAGGACTCGTAAACATTCGTAACTAAGTCGGTAATACTCTTATTGATTCGTAAATAATCCGTAACCAGTCCGTAAACTAGTCGTAGAAATACGTAAACCGTCCGTTAAATTCGCTCAAATCGTAACAATACGTGAACTTATCGGCAATGTGATTACGAATGTCCAATTCGTAAGGAATCGTAAGAAAATTCGTCAATGTGAACCCACCTTTAACAAAGGTTAAATGCGTTGAAGGTTGCACACATTTCTCACTTATCTGCGATCAGATTACATGAAGGAATTTAGCGACGAATTTTGTGCTAAAAATAGATCGGGTTTACCGTCATGTTTTGATAAACTGTCGGTATTCTTATAAAATCTCGTAACTACTGCTTGGATCAAGCCGTAGTTACGAGATTTCATGTCAACACCTACGAAATACGCTTTGTTTGTCCGAAGTTACGTCACTTTCTACTTGATAAAATTGATCCCTATTTAGCGAGGCTGGTTAAATCCTAGTAACGTTGACAGGGGGGCGTATGCCATTATTTACACTTTCCGTAACGACTCAAATATGGTGGATGCGACGGGGGAAGTGTTCCCGAAATCACTAGTTCTCTTCCGAATAAAGTTATCTTTGTAAACTACTTTGTAAACGTTGTTCAGGGCCTAGTGACAGACTTTAGAACAGTTACGAGGTTTTTTGTAGAAAAGCGACGACATTTTGGTAAGAAACTACAATGGTGACCTTCTATTTGGCTTATATTTCGGGTGTTGCCCGGCTTTAAAAATCGGTTGTGTTGTGACGATGGCTTTCCGATTTGTACCCATTAATATTGTAAACGTTTTATACAAAATTTCTGGCATAGAAAAACCCCAAAAAACCACACATAAACAGCAATTGTGAAATTAACTAATGTTGTTTGTAAGTGCGCTATCACGTGATGTCTAATGTCTTCTTTGTTTTACTTCCAGAAACATTCTTGTTCGATTTGACCGAAAGTGAAATATACATATTACATCTATTTTAAGAAAGCGTGAATGAAACAGAATTAACGACCTTCCATTTGAAGAAGACTTCTTATTTTTCAACCCTTCCCCAAACAAAACCTGGCCCGGTTTCTCGAAAAATCTTAAGTACGTTCTCAGACTCAAATCTGAGCACCGTGCTCAAATCACACGAATTCCACGTGAACTTCATTTGAATACCAATTAACGTTGATTGGTATTCAATTGAAGTTGAGCATGAACTCATGAGTATATACTTAAGTTTTTTCGAGAAGCCGGGCCCGGTTTTGACGTCCCTTACAGGAAAGGTTTGAGAATACTTGAATCAAAGAAAAAAGTGTTCATAATAATCACCAGATCATTAGTGTTAAATTATGGATACAAACATACTAATATTTCAAATATAGATATTTGTTTTTGCATTAGCGGGTTGTTTGACAGACCGAGTCCTTTCACTATTTGTTATAAATACTGACAAGTTTAGGTCATTAATTAGTGACGAAAATGAAAACCCTAATCCCACACTTGTTTACATACATGACCCGGTGTCCAAAAAGGGGCATTCTTGGAATTATGTATCAAAATAACTCTTATTGCGAAATCTATCTCTCCTCAGTTTACGCGCACTTAAGGACAGATCCTCCATTTATTTCCTACGGTAAGATTTTTTTTTATTTTTTTCTGTACTGATATCTAAATATATGAGAAGTAAAAAATGACTTAAAAACTATAGGTCACCAAGCGAATTAAAAAGTTATTGGATTTCAAGGGAGACTACTCTTGTCTAAAATTGCAAAAATGAGGTGTCACTTAAATACCCACAAAAAAGGTGTTCGAAATGACTAGCGTTACATAAATAAGTCTTTATTGTGTTCAATATGTTTTATTCTGTATAAATGAGTATCAATTTGGGAAAATTTATTGATGATTTTGAAATTTTTAGTAAATCATTCTTTCAAAAGAAGCTGAAATTGCTCTTTTTTCGCAACGTTTCTGATAATAAAAAATATTCCAGCGGTAAGAATTTTTTCTTTTTTGGTATAGACATAGTGCTTGGTCATACCTACAAAAACAAACAAAGAAAAATATATCAAACCAAGCGTTTTTCTTAGTTATAAGTAAAATTTGGTTTACTTTTTGCAGCTCTGTCCGAAATTGTTTCGCTACTTTTATCCATTTTCTTCCTTATTACCAGCTTTAGATAATAAAAAGTGTCATCTTTTGTGTCCATCTGAAGCGGACTAGCTCATAAAAACACCACTTTGCTTTTGTTGCTCCGTTTCCTATCGCTAACGCCACATGTTGAACGCGTAACAGAAAGCGAAATGTACCATCCGAGTACTATTACACTTTAATTGACCAAACAGAGAAAATTGAAATAACTGAAAAGGGTCTTGTCATTTATCAACCAAACATTAACTAAATGTAAAAAATACATTTGCTGAAAGGGCCAATTACTGAAACAACTTTATTTTCGTTATTTAGGATATGCGCAGTAAGTTGCGCAGTAACAACTGGAGGATCTGTCCTTAAGGTATACAGCCCCTAATTAAAAACACCACTTTCTAGCCATACGAAATGCATCGACGTAACGTCAAAAGTTGCGGACCAAGCCAAAATTGGCTATGCACTTCTGTTTAAAACCGCATATTTGTTATTTTTATTTGAGAAACACACATGTATTTGGTATCATATAAAAGATATTGAATTGTAATTTATTAATATATGTCGAATTTCAACATTGTTTGAATACAAACAATTTGATAAACAAAATAGATAAACTCTGACGCAGAAAATGACGTCGTCACGTGTAACAGAAATTACCAAACAAACTCGCGAGAATCCCAATAGAATAAAAAGTAAGACTTTTTAAAGCGCACAAACTTTGGCAAATTACGTCAGTGATGTCACAGAAGATATATAGTAAATCTTACGGCAGTTGGATGGTGTAAACAAACTATGGAGGATTGGAAAGAAAGAGATAAGTAGCGTCACGCTGTTAAAAAAACGTCATTTTTTCGGTATGTCTAATTTTAAAATTTAATTTATTTTTCCAATAGCGATTAGAAATCAATATAAAAATTTTTGGGACATACATCTGAGCTCTAGTTTTTGTAGTTAATTTTTTGTCTTGATTGGAGTTGAAGAAAATCATTATTTTATTGTGTTTGTAGCGTCTTGAAAATGTCACATTTTCACTAAAACGGTCCCAAATGCAAGGGTGATTTTTTCATATATAGCTTTTTTTCTAAGAAAATCAAAATATTTTGAATTTGAATTGATTTTCGACATACATTTCGGATAAAATTTGAAAAAAATTAATGCATTTGTCAATATCTCTTCAACTAGTGAAGATATAGAGTGTGATGTAGTGTCTTAAAAATGTCACAAAAACGCGTTTTTGACGATTTGACGTCATGTTGATTTTTTCGGTATGTCTAATTTTTAAATCTAATTTATTTTTCCAATAGCGATTAGAAATCAATATAAAACATTTTGGGACATACATCTGAGCTCTAGTTTTTGTAGTTAATTTTTTGTCTTGATTGGAGTTGAAGAAAATCATTATTTTATTGTGTTTGTAGCGTCTTAAAAATGTCACATTTTCACTAAAACGGTCCCAAATGCAAGGGTGATTTTTTCATATATAGCTTTTTTTCTAAGAAAATCAAAATATTTTGAATTTGAATTGATTTTCGACATACATCTCGGATAAAATTTGAAAAAATAAATGCATTTGTCAATATCTCTTCAACTAGCGAAGATATAGAGTGTGCTGTAGCGTCTTAAAAATGTCACAAAAACGCGTTTTTGACGATTTGACGTCATGTTGAATTGTGAAGAACTATTCATGGCGTTTTACGATCATGTATCTATGCTCTAAATCCACTTGTTTTATCGTTGTTTGTTTGACTATCTTGCTATTTATGGTCTACGCAACTTAAGGTTAAAATTTGAGACCCGTAACAGAAAAATGAAAGAAAAGCATCGACCAAGGCATAAGAAAACGTTGAGATAATAGAAGACATTTTTTTAAGTAAAGCATTTCATTGATTTCATCTAATATGTTGCAGCATTTAGTCTCGGCGTTTCATTTTTCCTACATATAATGCATTTGTTGTAGACCCCATTTAAAAGAATATTCTATCTTTTGTCTGCTAACGAGTAAACTTGAAGACGATTATTTAGTAAGTATTTTCACATTTTTTTTTATTTTTATTTGTTTCTAAATTTATTTTCATTTTTTTTTACATTTGCGCAAGTAGAAATATCTTAATAACAAAAATATGCATACTTGACAAGTTATATTTAGCGTATGAAACGGCTCCATTTCTCCCACAGGTGTAAAATATTCACTTTCAATATTCATTAGAGCTTGATTTTTCAATACTTACGAAATAATTCTATTGTTTATTTATTGATAGTTGAGATTATTAATTTTGTACGGTGCTATTTTCATGTATGCATGTATTGGTATTATTGTGAAAATGTTTTCTTTTTGGCCAACATTGAAAATTTGTCATTTCTCATGTTTTGGGGGAAAGTTATAACTTTCTTTACACCTTCGCGTAACGTTAACGTCGGAAAACGGTCGATATGCGTGTTACAACGTTGGTCCGCAACTTTTGACGTTACGTCATCACATTACACACACTTGTAAATACACTTCTAATAGTTGATTCACTGTGCCGCATTTCAAGATTATAATTCAACAAGAAAAAGGTTTACAAATATTACTCTATATTCATATGCAAGGGGGAGTAATTTTAAACATTTTTGACAAATATTTCCATAAGCATGCATGCATTCAAAATTCTAAATTGTACAAAATGCTTATGTTTGTATTGAAATGGAAATGTAACACAGTTTAGGAATTACTGGCACTTTTCAAATTTCTCATCTGACTTTTTGGTATTAATTTGGGGTTGCATACCTCAAATAAAATGCTTGAAAGTAAATTAGGCTATATATAGATCTATATTTTTAAAAAATGTGGAGAATTTCGTCGCTGGTCACCCTGTGCATTCACACAGACTGGCCAGAATAGAAACATTTCGCTACTTGCAGGAATGCTTCATTTTAAATGGTTATTATACCTTATCAAAATATCAATCTAATATCTGAATACGTATACTCGCCCTTGGTTTAAGGTAGAATACCCGTAATGTGGCCATTTTGAGATTCATAACACATCGGATTTTTTCGAGCGTATTCGTGTACGTATTCGAACTAATTCGGGCGCGGTCGTAAACATTGGGCGGTGGAAAGTTCCACCGCCGAATGTTTTCGACGTCGCCCGAATAAGTTTGACATCTGACGAATCTCATAAGGGGTGGACTACCTTAAGCTCCGTGTCGAAAGTTTTTGACAAAGACCAAAATGTACATTTTCACATGACTCATCGGGTAATTATGAATTACCCAATCGAATGGGGCAAAAATGGAATTTCGTTGGTCGTTGACTTCCTTCTAACCTTGGGTACTTGACCTTACGAAACTTAGACCACCGTTATAATGTTAGAGATTTGTTTCTTTTTTATATAAAGAAGGCACACAGACAGACAAAGGAAGAAACTGCTGATTTAATCTGATTTTTAAAGGCTTGTACATTATTACCTTAAGGGACAATGCTCCACATTCTTTAGACCAGTATACTATTTTTAACCGTTTACCGGCCAATGTTTATCGTACGGATATTTTTGTAAACGTAAAAGACTTTGAACACGTATGTGACCACCAACAATTAATTTATAATTTTTTGACTTGTCCCTATGCCGAAAATGACGATTTCAAAAATGTCCGTACGATAAACATTGGCCGGTGAACAGTTAATAGTATATTCGTCTAAAGAATCTGGAGCATTGTCCCTTAATTAAAGTATACCTCAAACTAACTTACAAGATATTTATCTCGGTTTTACTGTTGTCCTTCCCGCCCCCTTTACAGCAGCACATGCAACAGCAGAGCATCAACAGTAGCAGACTGGTCAGCAACAGTCCGGCGATGGTTCCCGAGTAAATCGTGCACGGCATCTCGTGCCAACTGAACTCCAGGTAGCCGGGAACCGCCTCATAACAATAGTAACGTGTCTCATTCTCTGAAATATACGGAATATCGTCGTTTTTCGACAAAACCTCGTAACTGTAGCTTGAAACAAGCTGCAGTTACGGCGTTTTTGTTGAAAAGAAACTATATTTACTATTTCTCTAACAAGAGCAAATCAATGCCTGTCAACAAAAACTCCGTAACTTCTGCTTGTTTTAAGCTGCAGTTACGAGGTTTTGAAAAAAAAACAGTCCGGCGATTGTTACCGAGTATATTGTGCACGACATCTCGTGCCAACTGAATTCCACGTAGCCGGGAACCGCCTCGTAACAATAGTAACGTGTCTCGTTCTCTGAAATATCCAGAAAAATATCGTTGCTTTTCGACAAAAACATCGTAACTGCAGCTTAAAACAAGCTGCAGTTACGAGGTGTTTTGTTGAAAAGCAACGATATTCACTTTTTCTCAAATAACAAAAATTTGGTTATTTTCAAGAAAACTCGAAACTGCAGGTTGTTTTAATCTACTATTACGAGGTTTTTGTTAAAAGATCAGTGCCATGATGGTTCCCCAGTATATAGTGCACGGTATCTCGTGCCAACTCGTCAGTTTTAGAGAAAAAAACTCGTAGCTGCAGATTAAAACAAGCTGCAGTTACGTGTTATTTCTTGGAAAAATCAGTCCCACGATGGTTCCCGAGTATATCGTGCACGGCATCTCGTGCCAACTGAACTCTAAGTAGCCGGGAACCGCTTCGTAACAATAGTAACGCGTCTCATTCTCTAAAATATCCAGAAAAAATTGTTGGTTTTCGAGAAAAAAAAAACACACTTGTACATGTATTAAGCTGCGGTTGCGAGATTTTTGTTGAAAAGCAATTGTATTCAATCGTTCTCAAACAACAGCAAATCGGTGCTTGTGCACAAAACTCCCGTAACTGCAGCTTGTTTTAGTCTGCAGTTACGATAGTACTTTAGACAAGCTGCGAAGTATTCTCTCAGAGCTGCACACAAGAGAGGTGAGGGCTTTTCAACATGCAATGTTTCTTTTATTGTTCGACAAACCCTATTTTTAGCACCCATTAGAATCTTCTCGTCGAGACGATTCAAATGAGTACCGACAACATAGATATTGAATCTCAAAACACAAATTTGTCACCTCTTATCTGTTGAGCACTGTGTTCACTATTTCGCAAACAACATCAATTGTGATGGCGTAAAATGATTTGCAGACGATACTGTGCGTGTTATTTAATGTATGAGAGTATACAATAGCATGGAAACATTGATAGTAAGGAGAAAATCGTCGGTGTAAATGCAAAACCTCGTATGTCGATTGGTGTGATTTTCAAAGTACAAACGTGTGTGCCCTATGTAGACGATTCTCGCAGGTTTTGAGATTTTTTGACTGATCAGTATTATTGAAACAATATTTGTGAACAATATGTCCAAATTTCAAGTAAGACATTTCAGTTTGGGTAAAGTTACTACACTTTGCATTTACAACGACGAAATGCTAATCATCATTGTTTTATTTTATCTCAATATGCTTTTCGTAGCTGATCGGTATAATCGGTATTAAGAGTCGCAAAACAACCAAATCTAGTTTTAGAAATCAATTCATGGCTTTTAATCCATCTTGTGATTGAACTTAAAATCAATTGATGCAACAACTTATAATGGTGATAAACAAATAATATCAATTGATTAAGGTAGTCAAACCCTAATGTTATTCACGCGTCGTCGTTAGCCCTCGTTAAGGCGCATTCCCATTGCCGACCAAATCAACTCGATCAAGCTCGATCAAGCGATCGAGTACTGATCGAGCTGGGTCGGCAAGAGTGATCGGGACGATCGAGCGTGGTCGGCACGGCAAAAATGATCGGGAATTAATCGACAAGAAATAAAGAAGAAGTCGTGTAAATACATTTGATCGAGTTTAATCGGGTTTGATCGGGGAATTTAGGCGATCGAGTTGATCGGGTTGATTTGGTCGGCAATGGCTTTACGTATACGAAATTATTCAAAGAACGTCGTAAACATTCGGTGGCGGAACTTTCCACTGCCGAATGCTTACGCCGTCGCTCGAATAATTCTCATAATCTCATTAGGGGTTGACTACCTTAAGCAATGCATTGATTGTAACATACCAGTATTTTTCGGCCATCCTGAAAGAGAACAAACAATATTTGTTAAAGGGGCATTATATACATGTAGATATTTTCTCATAAGTTTGAGGTTTTTTTTTTCTAAAAGGGCATATTTTGGACTACCTTAAATCGATTAAATTCTAGTATTTTCGACAGAGAAGAAATCTATCAATGAACACGCATGGAATTTGTACCGTTTTGCATTTAGATCTACAGACACAAATACTGGGTATTTGATAACACTAAGGGAAAATAAGAAATTTTTTTGTAATCATTATCATTTTCTTCTCTTTTTTCGCAATGCTAAATCTCCACTATTCTCTGATAGATTGTGCCAAAGCTAAATGTTGATTGAGACAGTGTTATATTATTCGAGATATTCTATATTCCAGTCACGATTTTATGGCAAATACAAATTGCACAAATGTAAACAATCAATGTAAATTTATGTAAATATTACCTAATGTTTTTGAGTTGGTTGAAGAGTAGGGTCCCATGAATCCGCCTGTGTTGACAGATCGTATATTGATGAGATATTTTGTATCAAACTGTAGACCAGTTATAGTATAACCCAACGTTGACGTGCTGTTAAAGTTGACGTAAGTGTAGACGTCGTTATAGTAACTGATATAACCAAGTTGCCAACCTGAAATATATCAAATTGTAGATAAGATATCGTGTAACCGAGCGTTTATGTACTGTTAAAGTTGACGTAGGTGTGTACGTCGTTGTAGTAACTGATATAACCTAGTTGCCAACCTGAAATGTATCAAACTGAAGTCCTGTTATTGTGCATCTTCGCTAGCCAAGGTTGGACCCACCTACGTTTGTATTCACCCTTGGCGGATTTAGTCCGATTTTCTTGAAATCGCGAAGCGCCGCCTAGCGGTTGTTCTGCTGGTTGTTTACGTCCATTATTGATGACGTCATTAACGCGCGTTGTCTTTCGCGTCAAACGTCATGCGGATTATGTAAAAGTTAGCTGCTTTTTTGGTCGAATTGTTGAAAGTATAATAATTCGTCGATTAAAGTTAGGGAATTCCTGTCTATTGCAGTGAAATTCTTTAGAAAAATCGCCCATCTTCGCGTTTTTGAGTTGCAAATGCAATGCTTTTTCCCGCCCGTTGTCATGTTTTGGTTACTCATAACAAATGTGTCAGTCGACAATCTGATTGGTTCCAGCGAGACCTCGCTGGAACCAATGAAAACGCTTTCCAGGAGGCCAAGAAAATCGGACTAAATCCGCCAAGGGTGAATACAGAAACGACGTTACGTCGTAGATGTCACCCTTGGCCTGCGAAGATGGTTATTGTGTAACCCAACGTTGGCGTGTCGTTAAAGTTGACGTAAGCGTAGACGTCGTTGTAGTAACTGATATAACCAAGTTGCCAACCTGAAATGTATCAAACTGAAGTCCTGTTATTGTGTAACCCAACGTTGGCGTGTCGTTAAAGTTGACGTAAGCGTAGACGTCGTTGTAGTAACTGATATAACCAAGTTGCCAACCTGAAATGTATCAAACTGAAGTCCTGTTATTGTGTAACCCAACGTTGGCGTGTCGTTAAAGTTGACGTAAGCGTAGACGTCGTTGTAGTAACTGATATAACCCAGCTGCCACCCTGAAATGTATTAAATTTAAGTCCTGATAATTATCGTGTAACCCAACGTTAACGCACTGATAAAGTTGACGTAAGAGTAGACTTCATTGTAGTAACTGGTATAACCTAGCTAAACCTGAAATGCCTCAAACTGTAGCTTCTAGCCTTCGTCCTAATCGAGGTGGAATAAATATGTTTAAAAACAACTGTATTTCAGACATGCGCGGATCCAGGTATTTTTCCAAGGGGGGGGGGGGGAATCATCCAATCTTCAACCCCTTTTTTGCCAATTCCAGGGGGGTACCTCTAGATCTGCGCATGCAGATACATGTCACACCATGAAGGACTAAATATAACAACAGTTTGTCGTGGCACACAGGGACAAATGACGCCGCAATTTTGGGACATAACCAGTAATCTTTTTGATAACCCTTTTTTCGTGTGTCACACCGCCCCCCCCCTCTGGATCCGCGCATGCCAGATATAATATAAACCCAACGTTGACGTCGTTGTAGTAACTGATGTGATCCAGCTGCCAACCTGGAGTGAAATTCGAGAAGAAATGTGGTGTTGTGGTTGAGAGGTAGAGCGTCGACTTCACGATCAAGAGATTCCGAGTTAGATCTTTGGAAGCGTTGGTTGTTCTTGGCTTCTCATTGGTTCACACATTCGGCGCGACTGGTGTGTTTCCAAGGAAGCAGAATCGAGAGGGAATTATATAAGCTTCTACTATTCGTCCCAATCGATGAAAAATGAATATATTTATAAACAAAATAAATAAATGGAAAATAAACACATGTGAAAAACTAGAAGTTTTGGGGAGTGGAACAGTCCTAAAATGCCCAATGTGTTCCATTTTTACCGAAATCGGCAAAAAGTAGGCCCTACGAGCCCCCTCTCCGCAAGAATTGGGCTTAGCCTTTTTAGATTTTTTTTTAAATGTTTGATGTCTTAAAAAGCGATAATTAGATACCAAAAACTTCGCGCAACTTTGGGTGAAATCCGTGCCAACGGCAATTGATTTCTGTTTCCACGAATGTGAATGGTACCTACTGATGGACGAATACCTTAACTTACCATAGGGCACCCCATTCCAGTAGACCGCATCTAGATCTCCCCATGAACAGTTAATTTCGGTGTATGATATACCCTCACATGTCAGGTTAAAGTTCGACAAATCTGGATCTGCAACAGACACGGTGGATAATCACGTGATACAACAATTCCAGAAAAACTTCAATAATTTTGTTATAGCACCTAGATCTATTTTAATTCTGTTTGAAGCAGAGAAGGTGGACAGACGCCACTCATTAGATGGACGTGGTGGATCTTTTAAAAGTCACATGATTAAAAAGTTATTGAAGATCAACCAAAATTTTGGTTGATCTTCTATAACTTTTTTATCATGTGTTTTTTGATTTATAAAAAAAAAAGACATTCCAGTATACCGCGTCCAGATCGCCCCACGAACAGTTTACTTCGGTGTAAGATATACCCTCACAGGTTAGGTTAAAGTTGGACAAATCCGGATCTGTAATGGAGCGCAAAATGTTATTATATATAGATATGAGGGAATGAAGGCTTTTCAAAATGAAATATCTTCATCTATTATTTTTAACCCTTTATTGTAGGTACTCATTGAATATACTTTCACAGGTTAGGTTAAAGTTGGACAAACCTGGATCTGCAATGGAGCACTAAAGGTTAGAGTATATAGAAATGAGGGAGTGAAAGCTTTTAAAAATAAGATATTTACATTGATTATTCATCACGCCCTTTGTTGTGGGTACTCACATGTTAGGTTAAAGTTGGACAAATCCGGATCTGCAACACAGCATTAAAAGTTAGGGCTACAGAGAAGAGGGAGTGAAGACTTTTCAAAATGCAATTTTTTATTCATTGTTCGTTAAGCCCTTTATTGTTGGTAGGCCTACTCATTGGATATACCCTCACAGGTAAGGTTAAAGTTAGAAAAATCCGGATCTGCAACACACCATTAAATGTCAAAGCTACAGTAAAGAGGGAGCGAAGGCTTTTCAAAATGCAAAATTTCATTGATTATTCATTAAATCTTTGCTTATGGGTCCCAGGGTCATAGGAGATGACTTCTAAGTAATGCTTGTCAGATATCAATGTAAGTTAATGTAGAATATCCCTAATGTGGCCATTTTGAGATTCATAAAACATCGGATTTTTTCGAGCGGCGTCGTTACGTATCCGAACTTATTCGGGCGCGGTCGTAACCATTCGGCGGTGGAAAGTTCCACCGCCCGAATGTTTTCGACGTCACCCGAATAATTTCGACGTCAAGCGAATCTCATAACAGGTAGACTACCTTAACACCACATCTAAAAATATTGTAAAAGATACATACTTCGTCGTTGTAAATGCAAAACCTGGTATGTCGATTTTTGCGATTTTCAAAGTAAAATCTTGCAAGCTCAGTTAAGACAATTCTTGCTGGTTGTGAGATATTTTTACTGATCAGTATAAATGACACATAAATTTGTGAAAAATATATCAATATTTCAAGTAAAACCTTTAAGTTTGGGAAAAGTTATTACACTTTTTTCCTTCCCATTTGAAATTTTCCAAAATCGAGATACGAGGTTTTGTATTTACAACGACGACTTACTATCAGCCTGTGTTGTACACGAGACGGTATAAACTGTGTTGTTGGTACCGAGGTTGGAGTAGGAGTTGATGGATATATCATACTGGGCGAAGAAGCCCAGTCCGTAAAATGTGTAAGAAATGTAGTTGCGGGCTGGTAAAGTAATGCCCTGAAAAGATAATAATGTGATCATGAAATAAAAAATGGAAATACAAATGTACATGTACAAATGGAAAAAAAAGAAAGATGTTAGATCCATTTCAATTTATCGTCGCTTTTCAACAAAACCTCGAAACTACAGCTTAAAACAAGCTGCAGTTACGAGGGTTTTGTTGCAAAGCGACGATATACTGACGTGCAAAAGAAAGTGTGCATTAAGTTACAGAGAAATAGATCTATTGCATATGTATTTAAGCAAAATATATGATATCACACGTGGTCAATCAATATCAAAATTTACAAAAATGTAAGTCTGTTGCGTTGTGTTGTTTTTTATATTTTGAGAAGCAACTTTTTTTATTCTAGAAAGTTAAGCAAAGGTGGACGGAAGCTAAAATCGCTTTATAATTATATAAAAAATACTGGCACAAAATTAATATACGTGTTTACATTGAAATGCGACTATGCAATACTTATTTAACCGTCTCCCAAACAAGACCTGGTTTGGACGTCCCTAACAGAAAGAGCTTGGAAAAACATTGAAACAAAAGAAGAAAATGCTGATAACCAGATGTCCAAATATTTTCCATGTCATATTTTACACAAACCATATCTTTAATAACATCCATTTTGTCATTTGTGGCAATTTTTGAAGTGGATCACCCTAAATTTTGTCGTCTGGGAAAGGGTTAAGGCCTGGTCACATACACTATTCATATCACATACACCGTCCGTATCACGACCGCAGCACGTCTAAAACAAGGGAGTATAATTTTAGGACGTGATGTAGACGTGATAAGGATGTGGAATCGTATGTAACCGGACATTTACATTGACTACCTACCGGCCCTTCCTGTGTCTTTAAGCCGTCCGTCCTGCGTATATACAAATAGTACCCAGATGTGCTGGCGTCCGTGGCCATGGACCAACTCAAACCTATAACTGTCGAGTTGTGTGTCGAACAGGCAAACGATGTGGGGTCCACGCTCGCTGAAAAATTGTTAATGTAGTAGGGTTCCATCAATCATTATAATATACCAAACACTACTTGCAGCTAAGAGTGTCATACGTGGTAACGGATATTGACGATGGTATACCTTGTCAATTTTCGGGTGTAATCCGTGGCAACGGAAATTGACGAGGGATAGGGCCTACCCACGCCAACTTCCATTGCTACAGATGACGTCCGAAGTTGCGGGAAGTGTTTGATATCTAATGATGGATGGAATACGTTAAAGACTTAGTGTCATGTAGAGCTACAACTGAAAGGGTAGCCTAAATGTCTTTTTCAAAATTTGAAATATCAATGATTATTTTATTATCATTATTATTATTTCTTACATAGATTCTACTTTTTGCTTAGTTGTAAAGGTTTACATAAAATAAACTCGAATGAGAGCAACAGAGAAGATAAGATAAATCCATTGTAACTTTCTCGCATCGATCAGACGATTCCAATGCATAACCACAATACACTTAAAGACACTTCCAACTCAACACTTACATTTTTCATCATAATTACATAAAAAATGCAGTATACTTTTTCAGCAAATATAAATCAACTACATTTACATGTTTTCTGTAAATTTCATTAAAATCGATTGATCCGAACACAAAAAATATTTAGGTTTTTCATTAAGACTCAAATATGAAAAGTCACAAAACCCCATGCAATTGCAGAATTCAATAGCATCAAAGCAGTGTCACCAAATCATGCTCATATCTCGAACCACTGCTTCATAAGATTTGATATCATGCTTTCACGTGCGAAGCAATACTAGAATTCAGTTTCACCTATTTCTTTTTTAAAAAATAATGTTTTTTATGTGTCAGCATTGCTCAAAATCATCGAATTTGTTACCAGACATTAGTTTTTCGCCTTTTTGCTCCAATAATTTTTCAATAACTGGAACAGGAACTTAAAAGGGACGAGTTAAGAATTATCCCGCAATGATTCATCATCAATTATGCTTTATCGATGAGTAGGGGGTGTCTTCGTGTCATTTAGGTCCATGGCAGACACACAGAATGTTAGGAGAATGTCATAAACTTTACTGCTGTTACATGAATAACAAGAATTTACGTTATCAGCTGGCACAGCTTTTTTGCGACTTTTTGTTTTCTAGTTATATTATATGAACTGCAAATTCTATCACTTCTACTCAATGTTTCTTTATGAAAATTACAGATATTATGCAATTGGGAATGAATTAAATTTGTTGAAAATTTGATGAAAAATGGTTGATCAATTTTCAAGTTATTACCAAAAAGGTAAGTGTTGCGTTAGAAGTGTCTTTAAGTGTATAAGTTTTGGTGAACAATGAATGAAATGTGGCAATTTGAAAATCCATTACCCCCTCTTATCTTTGGCTATGTCAGATCAATGCGAAAACAATCGACAACAATTCCTTACCTTGAACGCAGACAAAAGAGACTAGAACTACAAGTAGTATTTGAATGCAGGCGGGAATAGCACATGTTGTTGAAATGTTCAAGATCCGACTTTTCTTTCTACAGCGTACGGATCTAGAAATTTCCGTTCTTTCCATGTTTGCTGGTTGCGAATTCATCCCGTGTTCTTCTTCTTGCGTAGATAAGTCCTCTTCGGAAAAAAATGCTGATATGCTATCTCATTTGGTATGCAGATTCTCTGAGTACATGAAATTCAAAAAGACAGTTTGTTTAAGTCAACAAGGAAATCGGTACTTTTATCAAGACAATATTTTAATGAAATAAGAATAGGATAAAATAGGATTATATCATGCATCGATAAGTGAATAAAAACGTAAGATATCCATAATGTCGATGATTTTGCATTTTTTATTGTGAAACAATATGATGTTTACAGTTGGCTTTACGATTCAGTAACAGTTGAAGTTTTTTCCGAAACGTATGCTTAATATCATGTTTTAAAAACATTCCTTATTAAAATCGACGCGACTTCGGGATTTTTCGTCGTAAAAATTCGGCTGTTGAATGTTCCATTTAACGTAACGAATATAAACAACGTCGCACAAATGATTCCGATGTCGCGAGAATCTTATCGGGGGAGGGGGAATGCCTAAATTACAACTTTCAATTTTGA
The DNA here is from genome assembly GCA_963680895.1 of Fragum sueziense. Classification (NCBI taxonomy): domain Eukaryota; kingdom Metazoa; phylum Mollusca; class Bivalvia; order Cardiida; family Cardiidae; genus Fragum; species Fragum sueziense. Next base: position 12,693,566 of record OY804603.1, on the reverse strand, counting down.
CGTGCTTATCGGATACGACTTCTACAAACAATTAAAATAAAAAAAACGAACGAAAATGTCTTATAATTCTGTCCCCAAAAATGTTTTCTTTGTTGCTGAATAAAAAAAAATAAATAAAATATTATCATTTCCCGAACAAGACCTTATTTTGAAGTCCTTATGATTTTTTTTTTTTTTTTTTTTTTTTTGAAAATTGTCGAGAGAAAAAAGAGATTGCTGATAATCATAATTTTCTCTCAATATTTTCTATGCAATAAACAAACTCATTTCTATTTTTGATATCATATCTTATTGCCTGAAACTTCTTTCAAACTGGACTGGTCTAAAATTTCGCCGTTTGGGAAAGGGATAGAATATGTCAATTTTGCGATTTGCAATTTCCACCAAAATTAAATTATACACTCTGCCATTTTTATCCCGTTCAAAATTCCAAATTTAGTATTTTTAATCAATAATTTACACAGAAGAAAATATCATCTACATTACATCACATCCTCTAAAATCACTTTCAGAATAAATATCACAGATTAACGCTTTATATGTAACAATGTCTGATACATGTAATATTAATTCGATTAAGTCGTATTAATTATTTCTCAATAGGTCACCATTTCGCCGCTTTTCAACAAAACCCTCGCAACTACAGCTTTAAACAAGCTGTAGTTACGAGGTTTTTTGTTGAAAGCGACGATTTACTGATTCTTTGGAAATGAGAGCAGCAGGGAATCGAGCCAGCAGAGCAGGATCGACATTTCAGGTTCCGTGTACATTTTATAAATGTACGATGGAAATTATTCATTAACTTACTCTCATTTTGAAAGTAGCTTTCACAATAGCCATCAAGGAATTCTCCGATAGTTTGGTTCTATGCTCAGGGGTCACAAATGGTGATTACCAAATCAGGGGTAAGGATCGAGACCTACCCAGGTCATTAGGCTAATCTCGTGTCCGTTACCTTATTGGTTAAACTTATTAACACTATCCTACACAACAAAGAACAATCAATCAATTAATCGATCGAATCAAATCGAATCAAATAGCGTTGGATTTTGTTCTAAAAATAGACTGGGTTTTCCGTTATGTTTGGAGAAACCGTCTGTGTTGTTATAAAATCTCGTAACTACGGCTTGAATCAAGCCGTACTTACGTGATTCTATAACAACACCCACGATATACTATTGTTTGTCCGAAACTACGTCACTGTTTACTTGTTAAAATCGGTCCCTATTAAATGCAATCAGATCAGATCAGTTCAGAGCAAAACAAATCAATCGATCGATCAATCCGTCAAACAAAATCAATCAATCAATCAATCAATCAATCAATCAATCAATCAATCAATCAATCAATCAATCAATCAATCAATCAATCAACAACATCCTCGGAACTGAAGCTTAAAACAAGCTGTAGTTACGGGATTTTGTTGATGGGGCGATGTGCAATTTTCACAAGCCATGGGTACTACAAGCACTACATTTTTTATATATATGACGCGTCAAGCTTAAAGGGACCTTATTGGTTGTGTGAAAAATATCGACCCTAGCCTGTCTGCGCATTCCGCGCAGCCAGACTAGGGACGACACCTTTCACCTTCATGTAATTTTCTAAATCCGGAATGTTTTCCCTACCTTAATATATGTTCATTTTTCGCATACAGCATCTGGTTGACCTGTGCTGAGTCTGACAAGTTTGTCAAAATGTGGATTTCTTTAGTTCGGATAAGGTCCCTTTTAGCGTGACGGGTCACATATGAATAGGGATCTGGCGAAAAACAGTCTTAAGTATAACAGCCCAACATTATCTGCGAAACAATTCGTGCATCTACGGACATCATCTTTGATCACGGAAATTTAAATGATACCGCGTCAATTTCCAGCTATCATCCGTGGGATATCTTCGTCAATTTCCGTTGCTACTGATGACGCCCTAATCAAGTTGCACGAATTGTTTTGTAGTTAATGATACATGTATTAGCACAGAAAATGAATTGAGGAATTGTCGTGTACACTAATTTCTCTTTTCTCTCATTCTTTTAAAATCTTTCTCCAGATGGGACATAATAAACCTGAAAGACTTGTTGGGGGAAATTATTAACTGACCAAGCCCGTCCTATTGGCCATTCTATTTTAGTTAGTACTTTAAATGATTGTGCCAAGGTTATGTTAAAGTTCATAATGGATTAATAGATTAATTACATATATTAACTGTTTATCGTTGGTGTTATTGCAAAACCTCGTAATCCAGCTTGATTTAAGCTGCATTTATGAGGTTTTTGTTGAAAAGCAGCGATATATTGCATTATGTAGTACATACGCAGTTTTAATCATATAAAATGACCGATTAACCCTCTCCCAAACAAGACCTGGTTTTGACGTCCCTAATAAAAAGGATTGGGAAAACATTGAAACAAAAGAAGAAACTGCTGATAACCAGCAGTTTCTCCTTTTGTCTCAATATTTTCTACGCCATATTTTACACAAATCCCATCTTTAATATCATGCATTTTGTCATTTGAGGCAGTTTTTGAAGTGGATGACCCTAAAATTTTGTCGTTTGGGAAAGGGTTAAATAAAGAAAATATCAAAGTGTTGATATGTTCAACAAGAACAACAACAAGTAGAATTAAGATGTTTTCGGGCGATGTCGTGAACATATATAGCGTTGGAACGTTCCACTGTGGTATGTTTACGACATCGCCCGAATATGTTCGGATATGTAACGAAATATTCTGACATACTAGAATTCATTGACTAAGCAGCCAGTCTATAATATTTCCAGTCTATTTTTTTTATTTTCGGACTGACTCATTTGACGCATCACTTTATCCATTTTTGGATAAAAATCACTACGCGGTGCGCATAACTCCGAAATCCTGTCGCCAAAAAGTAGCAAACAGAAAATTGCAACTACAAATACATTTGCAACAAAATAAAGTTTGATTTTCGTCTCAATTTCATCTAATAAAATAATTAATTCAAATTAGATTATTCATTTTACTCTATGCAAGCATATGAAGCAAATATGCCGCGTGACAGGAAGTCATGAGGAAGTACCATGTGTATGCATTTTATGGGCGCTGACATCTTGAAAGTAGTTAACCCAGAATGCCCACCAGAGATAGATGGTAATCGACAGGTGGCGACATCTATTGGTAGATATTGAGTAGAATTAAGATTTTTACGGGCGATGTCGTGAACATATAGCGTTGGAACGTTCCACTATGGTATGTTTACGACATCGCTCGATTGTGTTCGGATGCGTAACGAAATATTCTGACATTGCAAGAAGTATTCCTACCTCGCGTGAATATCATAACGTTGGTGGGGAGTCAAAACCTCGTAACTACAGCTTGAATAAGCTGGAGTTACGAGGTTTTGACTCCCCACCCACGATAAGGGTGGACTACCTAAAGAAAATAATCATATGACATGATATAGACATTTTGGGTAGACATGTAGAGGTGCATCTTCCTGTGCCAAACTTGTTCTGTGTTTAAGGTATTCCATCCATCAAATCTACCAAACACTTCGTGCAACTTCGGGCGTCATCCGTATAAATGGAAATTGGCGAGACAAGCACTTGCCAATTTACGTTGCCATGGTTGATTCCCATCGTATACCATCGTTAATTTCTTTAGCTACTGTTAACGCCCAATTTTTCACGAAGTGTTAGGTATCTAATGATAGATGGAATTCGTTAACTGCTAGAAAAAAATTCAATACAAATCACATTTCTCAAAGTACCAAAAATGTAATAAAATGACAATGGAATCTTGATTATAATTATAAAATGATACAAAAAGACAGTGTAGACCCTACATGTGGCTATAGGAAAATATTTTACACTTATTTGAGCAAAATAATACTGCATGTGGTATTTTAACTTACAAAAATGAATTGACAGAAGGAAGGTTTTAGTCCGGTAGCCAAACAGCATTTTTAAGGCGAGCCTGAATTTGTGGTAGGGCCCACATAGAAAATATTTGACTGATTATGGTAATCAACACCTTCAAAAATAAGAATCCGGTTAATGCCACCTTGGCACTCTTGGCCAACTCTCAGAAATCAAGACGGCGTCCAAGATGGCGGAATGCTATGGTACATGATCATATTTCTGTTCAAATCTTTACACCTATAATATAGAAAAACTTGTAACATGTTCAGAAATGCTCAGAGAATTATGTTCAAAGAAAATTATGAGTGATATTCCGTTGTATTTCTTCTAAAATCTGGAAACATTGTACAATCTTACCTCACCCACCCCATTTTACATTAGCAAAATAAAGTTTTACGTAACATCATTGACATTTCCCGACCCTATTCCACAAGGGCGGATCTAGGGGTGGGGTCAGGGGGTCATGAACACCCCCCCCTGGAATTGGCCGAAAATTGAATTTTGACTATATAACTTTACATATTTAACACATTTTAATCAATCATTTGGGCTTTGACCCCCCCTTGAAAAAAGTCCTGGATCCGCCCTTGTTCCATACTATTGAATAGTCTGACTCTGATCATAAATAATGGAAAATAGATAATGAAAAATGTTTCAAGTCCATATAGATCAGTATACCTACATGAACCATTGAATGGTTACCAAGGAACATACTCCCTGCAGAGTGACCGTTCGTTGCTCTTCACACATCTCAATCTCTGCAAGGAGCTAACTCGGCTAGAGTCCACGAATCGTGGAATACCGAGGGTTGTTAACGTCTTTAGCTGTTTCAATTCTTGTGTCATATATTAGAAAAAGAAAATATTATTCTGTTTGTATCAGAAGTGGTCTCAAATTTAAGCATTGATCTAATTAAATTGGTACAATTTTCATATTCTTCCTAATTGAAATGAGACTATTTCCATATTCTTCCGCAGGCCATGGCAGAGGCGAAATGAAAGAGCCTATGTTAAAGAGGGTGGCCAAGGAAGTGATAGATAAAGCGGAAGTGAGACCTTTTGAACATTTTTGCGTCCCTTAAAGAGACATTCCATTGATATTTTCTCATGAATTTTGCTTTTATGTCTATCTGAAAGAGCATAATTTTATTTTCTTATGAAAACTCTGAAAACTTCAAGCCATAGTATTGCGCCCTTTACGAAAATGTCGCTGATTTTAACTAAACAATTAAAAGCTGCAGTTACGAGTTTGTTCGGTTGTTTTTTTTTTTTTTTTTTTTTTTTGAAAAGCGGCGCTATGTATTTGATATATTTCAATCAGCATCCAGCCACCACCTTTGGAATTGGACAGGTCTTAGAGTGTGTTTTCGGGGAAAGATTAAATTAATCAAGATTATTAAACTACTCATAAGATTAGTTAGACGTTAAAGAAAGGGAGATTAAAGAATAAATTGGCACAAGGTACAAAATGGAAACTCGATGTTTTATCGCAAATCTGTTGTAGCCAAAATTGGTGAAAGTTGTAGATACGCGATTATGGCGTCAATTTGGCAAAGTGTTAAATCATTTTAAACAAATTGTGCGAATTAACTCTTTCAAAATCAACGAAATTTTTGTCAGTCCCAATTTGAAAGAAGTCATATTAGACAAAGTAATTCATTTCAAGTTATAAACGCTGTATGTTGTATAATAAAACATTCAGAGAAAGTGAGCAAATTCTGGATATCAGCATATTATCATTTCGCATCAATGTTTCCCAAAAACTTCCTAATAGGGACGTCTTAGCCAGGTCTTGTTTGGGAAAGGGTAAATCAAATTGTGAAAATTAATCTACCATTGTGTAAAGTGAATAAATTATTATGATATACATGTATAAAGTTTAAATAACCAAAGTCAGTGATGGAAAATACAACAGAATTGTTGAAAATGAATTTAAATTGGATACTTAATAAAGACTTTGGCTGAAGACTGAAACATGGCGCGTTATGTGTTATTTGCGTCAGTCGCGATAGTTTGCTTGCTGAGCGCAGTAAGAGGTAAATTATATCAGAACTTAAATACCGTAGTTCACGATAAACGACCTAGCAGAGCATCTCTAGCTGCCAGGCCCTTTGTCGTTAGCTGTATACATCTAACTTTTTTCCCAAACAGCCCCTGTTTTTGACGTTCCACGAGACAGTTTTTGAAAATATGGTTAGATAATAAGAAAATGCTGATCATCGGTATTGTCTTCTTTTCTCTCAATAATTTGTGCTGCTCTTGTATTACTAGTATTTTGCACTATCGTCTGTAACACATTTGAACTTTGAGCTGCATAACGTATATTGTGGTATCGTTTGAATGGCTGTATCATATTCCGCCAATTTCTAGCGGTCAATCTTGCCTTCTTTCAACTTTATAAGGAACTTGCTTTCAAATTGGATTAGTCTAAATTTTAGCCGTTTGGTATTATATGTTAACCTGCACTGTACTTTCCCGTTTGCCTGCAGCACAAGATGACCCCACCAATGTAGTGTGTACAGTGCTCAGTTCGTCATCGATCCAGCTCACCTGGACACAGCCCACAAACACCGCGGTTAACGGATACCATATATCAGTGGAGCGAGTGGACGGCATCATTAATGGTACTTCTATACCGGTAAGGAATAGGGACCAACTTTATGACTTAAACTGTACCTGATGTCATTTCGATTGCAACATCAGATCTACCTAAATTGGACAAGTCTAAAATTTTGCGCACACAGCCCACAAACACCGCGGTTACAATATAAATGTATCCGCCGAGCGAATGGATGGCATCATCAAAGTTAGAATATGTATCAATATCATCAAGTTAACAGTGACGTTATTCCAGACAAAAAATAGTATTTAGTCGCTGCAAATCTAAATCATCGCAACTAGAGCTTAAATGAAGCTGTTGTTATGAGATTATATAAAACACTGATGATTTATGCATTCCGTCTACCATTAGATACTAAACACTTCGTATTATTTCGGCGAAAATTGGCGAGGCATCCCTCATCAATTTCCATTGTCACGTATAACGCTCGGAAATAGAAGAATATGTGTCCGGATTTTAGGAATCCGGGCACTATCGTCAATTTCCGTTGCCATGTATACCGTCCAATTTTTTCTAACCTAATGATGGATGGAATACCTTAACGGCTGCAAATATTTCGCTATCCATTCACCAGCCTTTGTTTTTTGCCACTACAGATGATTTTTTCCTAACTCATTAATTTTGTTAATTTCTTTATAGGATTAATTTACTTGTATTAATGAACGAACTGCAACTTTTCCATGGAATGACCTTCATTTTGCGAGTATGTGACAAAGTTTGTGATAAGACGTAGCAATAAAAAAGACATTGACGCTCCTACGTGTATCTCCGACCGTACCCTCTAAAATCTATGGTAATGACTGATTGCACGATCATGTGAATTCGTGGACACATTATAATGCCAAAATGTTATGAGAAAAATAAACTCAAAACAATTAAGAATCTAAGGTAGTCCGCCCTTAATGAGATTCACGCGACGTCAAAATTTTAGATTTTTTATGCAATGTCGTTGACTTTTGTTACGTATCCAAACCTATTCGGGCGACCTCGTAAATATTTGGCGGTGGAAACTTCCACCGCCGAATGTTTACGACGTCGTCCGAATAATTCCGACGCAACTTGAATCTCATTAGGGGTGCTCTACTTAAAATAATGACATTTACCATTGTTACAAATATATACATTCTATTTTCAGACGATAGTACTAAGTTCGTACACATACGTAAGCTATACGTTTCATGGACTAGCCAACTTTGCCCAGTATAATTTATCCATCCACTCATACATCGGTCTCACCAACTATACAGACGTGTTTACGACGTCGCCCAAATAATACCAACGTCGCCTAAATCTCATTACGGGTGGACTACCTTAATATGATAATTTCTATTTTCAGACGATAGTACTAAGTTCGTACACGTACGTAAGCTATACGTTTCATGGACTAGCCAACTTTGCCCAGTATAATTTCTCCATTCTCCATCCACTCATACATTGGCCTCACCAATTATACGGACGTGTTTACGACGTCACCCAAATAATTCCGACGTCGCTTAAGTCTCATTAGGAGAAGACTACCTTAAAATAGTATATTTTTTTCTATTTTCAGACGATAGTGCTAAGCTCGTACACGTATGTTAGCTATAGATCTACGTTTCATGGACTAGCCAACTTCGCCCAGTAAAATTTTTCCATCCACTCTTACATTGGTCTTACAAACTAGCCTATACGGGCGTATTTCCGACCTTGCCTGAATCTCCTTAGCGGTGGTGTACAGAACTACCTTAAAATCATTATTTCTATTTTCAGACGATAGTACTAAGTTCGTACACATACGTAAGCTACACGTTTCATGGACTAGCGAACTTTGCCCAGTATAATTTCTCCATCCGCTCATACATTGGTCTCACCAACTATACTGACGTGTTTACGACGTCGCCCGAAAAATGCCGACGTCTACTCAACCTCATTACGAGTGGACTACATTAAAATAATTATTTCTATTTTCAGACGATAGTACTTAGTTCGTACACATACGTAAGCTATACGTTTCACGGACTAGCCAACTTTGCCCAGTATAATTTCTCCATCCACTCATACATTGGTCTCACCAACTATACGGACGTGTTTACGACGTGTACAACCAACGAGGACGGTATGATCATATTGATTACTTTCTTGAAAAACCTCGTAACTACAGCTTAAACTACGACGATATGTTGTTGTAACTATTCAATACCCGGCTTCCCCATCTAGGACCAAGTTGTACATCGTCGGTGTCATTGCAAAACCTCGTAATTCCAGCTTTAATCAAACTAGAGTTGGGGTGCAATAACAGCGATGACATGTTATTTACCCTACCACCCCGATCGTTGCGTCACAAGCAAACAATACAATATTGGTGCTTAGCCTACACTGACTATCAGTCGCATTCAGTCTTTAACGCTCAAAGTAGCCCATTTGCACCCAGGAGGAGTCGAATGTTCAGCCTGAATATCATATTGTCTTTCCGATTGTAGTTTCAAGTTTATTGGATAACAAAAGACAATATGTCTATCTTGTACATGTACAAAACAATTGAAAGTATAAATGGTTCCAGTTGTTAGCAATTTAAATGAAAATTTGAAATAATAATCATGTTGAATTTAACAAGTTAAATTGTATATACGGGCCAACAACATTTTCCAGAAATAAAAGTTTACATCGATCAATTAATTGGCCTGGAGATAATTTTGCGATGGTTTTAGTAACGGTTCTTTTGGAGAAATTCGTTCGAAATTGCATTCTTTCTTCAGTATTAGACACCATCATTTGTGTGATTGTTTGCTTGTTTTAATCTTGAATAAAAGGGAATTTCACTTGGTATTTCAGCTCCTAACGGAGCCCCTCTAAACAACTGTACGGCAATAAGTGAGAGTGAGATCACGTGCGGCTGGGACGCCCTGGAACAAGCATACTGGATGGAGTTTTAGCATCAACCGTTTTTTTTGGTTTTCTCGGAAAAAATCTTTTGATTTTCATCATTTTTTCAGAATCTTTTTTAAACCTTGGAATTCGGTAAAAATGATGTCCATTTCAGCTCCTAATGGCGCCCCTTTAAATTTCAACTGTACGGCAATTAGTGAGAGTGAGATCACGTGCGCCTGGGATGCCCTGGAACAAGCATACTGGAATGGAGTTTTGCAAGGTATGCAGACCTTTACAAAAATGACAAAATGTTGGTCCAAATTCAAAGGCCATGTAGAGGGAAATGAAATATTATATAGGTAATAAATCATGTCATGGCCATGAAAATATCGTCAGAAAAGAAGACAAGACTGAATTTCAGCATTGTGTTATAGTCGTCCAATACATTCAACAGATTCCAACACAATGACCCTTTTTGAATTTCAAAAAAGATATTTTAGGGTTTGAAGAACATTGGAGAAAATGAAGAAATTGCTTGTGACAAGTAATTTCTTCATTTCCCACAATTCTTCCCCCCCAAAAAAAGACAAAAAATATTCATTTGAAATTGTCGTCTGCAACTACTTTGAATTTGGACAAATCTAAAATTTGCCGTCTGGTAATGGGTTAAGGGCGTCAAAGCAGAGGTCGTTTGGAAAAGGGGTTAACCATTTCAGCCTCCTTTATTTCGAGTAATGAAACTGTTTAGACATAATTAATGTAATTTTCACTTAAATTGGCTTAGATCCGGGTGGAGGGGGAAACTCTCGTCGATTGAAGAAGAAGACGCTTATATAGCTAGAGATGCTCTGCCAGGTCATTTACCGCACCATGTACCTGTAAAAATGGACCTATTCATTGAACAACAAATCATTGAACTATCTATGCATCTTTAACCCATTCTCACATAATGATGCATTTGACTACCCTATGATAATGCCTTTTGAAAATATTGTGGGAAAGGAAGAAATTGTTTTTTCAAGCAATTTCTTCATTTGCCACAATGATTCTACGCATAAATACCAAAACGTATATCTCATTCGACTGAAGTTGTCTTCTGCTATATCTTTCAATTTGGACCATCATGAAATTATGCCGTCTCGTAATAAGTTAATTTCCCTTATCTCCTAGGTTATCGTATACAGTGGTTGGGAGAGAACGTGTCACAAATATTTGACGCTAACGTATCGACGTCAACGTACACGTACACGGCGACTAGCCTGGCTACAGACACACGTTACATCTTCCTGTTGTGTGGATTCACGTCCGTCAACTACGGTACTGTGTACGCTACAGACGTCGAGACAACGTTAGGTATACGTTACAAGCGTTTTCTCTGTTCTTGTATTTTAATTATGCACTCAATGTCTTTATTAAAGGGTTTTAGTGGTCTTGTTTGTCAACCCTTATTAATCATGCAGTTGAACAAGATATGAACTGAGCAAAAGAAAAACAAGCTCTGATTCGTAAACTACGGTACTGTGTATTCTACATACGTCGAGACGACGTTAGTTACGTGTTACAAGCCCATGAAACCAATGCCTTTAATGTAAAGGGTTTTAGAATTCGTTTTGGTTAACCATTATTAATAATGCAATTAAACAGGTGTGAACTGAGCAAAAGGAAAATAATACTCGTATATTATTTAAGAATTTCTAAGTTCCGTATTCATTTTTCTTTTTTGAAATACAACTGCAATTAATTGCAGTTTACGAACCAATTGAAAATAGATACAGGGTGTCCCAAAATATGTGTCCCCATTCTAAACATCTATAAAATTAACAAATGTTGTCACTGAGAAAAATCAGTTACACAGGCATGAAGGGGACATGATAAAGTTTTGTTTGATATATAGAACATCTATATTTACTTTGAAATTTTATTTCACAAAACGTTTTAAAAAATATGTCATTTTTAACCTTTTTGCCAAGTGACGTCAACGACTTCATCTTTTCATTTGACAAAGTTTCTTTTTCCATGCTAAGATGATCAAATTGATCCTTTTAGTTTTGTCTTCCGTAGCCATTTTGGCTTAAATAGATTCAGTGAAAATCTTAACATCATTAAATTTTGAAGGGATGAAAATAATCACAAAAACTAGAGTTTGAAATGAGGAAAGATGTTGTTTCACTGAAAATTTGGATGATGATGCTTTAAAGGGGGACACATTTAAAACATCTATAAAATTGACAACTGTTGTCATCAAGTAAATTCAGTTACAAAGGTAAGAAGTAGACATGATAAAGTTTTGTTTGATATATAAAACATACATAGTTACTTTCCTCATATATTCAACAACACGCTTTAAGAAATTTACCATTGTTTATGTTGTTTGTCAAATGACGTCATCGACGTCATCTTTTCGAAAAATACAATGTCTTTTTCTCCCATTCTGTACTGATAAAATAACTTGTGTTTCTTCGTATTCTATGACTGTGTAAGACATAGTGAATGTCTTACTACTTTTAAGATTAATGACAATTTTTTTAGTTTGAAATGAAAAGAAAAGTTATCGGTAGCCCTTCCTCTAGTTCTTACTTATTCATAATTTACCGGTGATGTCTTCCATGGCATCATTGATGTTGTGAAATATTTAGATTTTTAAAGGAAAAAAAACCTTTAAATTACACCCTTTTACGATACCCCTTGAATGGATCTCTTGTGCACAAATAGGAGTGATACTTTCAATACTTTTTCACAAATTGTAATTGCCCTGCGCAAATGTCTGTCTCTTCAAAAACGATCCACCTTTAAAGCACTATTTGCACCACCATCCAAATTTTCAGTGAAACGACATCTTTTCTCATTTCAAACTCTAGTTTTTGTGATTGTTTTCACCCCTTAAAAAATTAATGATGTTATGACTTTCACTTCATCTATTTAAGCCACAATGGCCATGGAAAACAAAATTAAAAGGATCATTTTGCTCATCTTAGCATGGGAAACGAAAATTTATCAGATGACGTCGTTGACGTCACGTGGCAAAATGTTAAAAAATGCCATATTTTTTAAAACGTTTTGTGGATTAAAAATTCAAAGTAAAAATAGATGTTCTATATATCAAACAAAACTTTATCATGTCCCCTTCATGCCTATGTAACTGATTTTGCTCAGTGACAACATTTGTTAATTTTATAGATGTTCAAAATGGGGACACATTTTTTGGGACACCCGGTATTACAGTTAGTTTCATAAAACGGGTTTGCAAATGCGTGTGTGCTTTTAAGATGATATATGTCACTCACGACAGTACAACACGTTGTATGTTATTTCTATTTTCAGGTGCAATAATAAAACCAGTTGGTAAGTAAATTTAATAAACACATTAAAAAACTATAATATTAACGTATTCCATCCCTTATGAGATTCATGCGACGTCGAAAGTATTCAGGCGACGTCGTAAACACTTACCGTTGGAACGTTCCATCCTCGAATGTTTATTACTACGCCCAAGTATGTTCGAAAACGTAACTAATATTTATAACGTCGCACAAAATAATTCCGACGTCACGTGCATCTCATTAAGGGTGGCTGCCTTAATTTGCTTCAGTGATACCACAAACATTGAAACGTAAATGTATTTTACCTATCGACTATCCCACGTGAAAGGGATTATACGTTAACAAACGTTCTTGCAATTCTTTAAACGGATTCTTCTTCTTTCCGTAACCCAATTGAATTTGTGTCCGCCAGAAAAGTTGCCTGGTACCGTGCTAGCTAGCTCATTTTTCTTTGATTATAATCAGTGCTACGTATTAGAAGGGTAATGGATTTTCAAAAAGAAGATTGTTAGAATATTAGCCCGACGTGACTATATGTTCTAAAAGAAAACGTGACGCGGTATTACTGCTATGAAGCCGTACCCGGTATGATCGAGATAGGCTGGGACGAGATGCCGTGTACTGTCTATACCGGCACTAAAGCCGGCCTTATGCTTCTTAACTTCTTACAGAGAATTGACGCGGTATTACTGCTATAAAGCCATACCCGTATGATCGAGATAGGCTGGGACGAGATGCCGTGTACTGTCTATACCGGCACTATAGCCGGCCTCATGCTTCTTAACTTCTTACAGAGAATTGACGCGGTATTACTGCTATAAAGCCATACCCGTATGATCGAGATAGCCTGGGAAGAGATGCCGTGTACTGTCTATACCGGCACTATAGCCGGTCTCATGCTTCTTAGTTTTTTACAGAGAACGTGACGCGGTACTACTGCTATGAAGCCGTACCCGGCATGATCGAGATAGCCTGGGACGAGATGCCTTGTACTGTCTATACCGGCACCATAGCCGGCCTCATGCTTCTTAACTTCTTACAGAGAACGTGACGCGGTATTACTGCTATGAAGCCGTGCCCGGGATGATCGAGATAGCCTGGGACGAGATGCCGTGTACTGTCTATACCGGAACTATAGCCGGACTCATGCTCGTAACGTTAATCATGACGTCAGTTCTCTGTTGTCAGTGTTGTCAGAAGGCGGGACCTGGTGGAGTAGAAATTAATGTCATGTAAGTACAAATCTTTTACATAATACCGTAAATACAAGGTTTTGGTCTTTTGCATTATTTATGCATAAAATACATGTATGTTTCTGGAACATTTTGGCGGCAAGGGTTAACGTGAGGAAACCGAGCAATTATCATAGAAAACGTACATCATTTAGTTATTTCACGTGCCGTTAATAGAGATTAACGGATTAGTACGAAATGGAATACGAAATGGAAATGGAAATGAAATCAAGGGGATGTATCAGTATACTTGGAATATGGTAGCAGGTCACTCATATTTGCCTGTAAGTGACTTGAAAAGAAAACTGGATTTGCCGTCCATAGTAGAACACGAATGAAACAAAATTGAGACAAATTAGTGAAATGCTGATAACCACAAAAACACGATTTTGTGATCAGTAATAGAAAATACACAGTAAAACATCGGGAAAAAAGAATAAAATGCTGATAACAACAAATCCTATCAACACCCACTTTGTTGTCTGTTTGACCAAGTAACATGTAACTTTATACCACTGCTGGAGGAGGTACCACATTGTTGTTAGACCAAAGAGGTCAAAGGTCAGGGTCGCAACATTGCTTTACATTCACTTTTTAGTAATGATAGGTAGGGTAGGTGGGACCAATGCACTGTCTGCTTGTAGACAGATTTAGGGTAGTCCAAATCAAAAGGACCTATGTGGGGCAGATGTAGGCTCGGTTAGGGTGTTGTGGTAGTACTGGTATAAGAAACAACAGAAATCCATGGTTAGGTGCTCCAGCCGCCGCGATATGAACATATCAGTTGAAAACGGCGTAAATCCCCAATAAACCAAACTAAATCAATATGTGTTGCAAACGGCATAGACGTCTTGCAAAAAGGCAGAAACATTGTATTTAATAGACGATAAAAAAATTGAGAAAAAACGAGAACATCCCGGTTTCCAGCATTTTTTTCTTCTGTCTTAATGTTTTGCCCAGCCTTTCCACTACGGACAAAGTTTGTTTGCAGGAAGACGGAAGTCGGATTTTTTTGTGAATGGCGTTTGTCAGTGAATTTATATACTGACCCACACTTCTAACATAATCTTATTTCTGTGTATATTTTTGTACATGTGAGTATTCTTAAGCTTTATTAATCTATACTAAGTGCCACAATAAATGCTTAAATAATCATTTTTGAAGTTTTTCATACGAGTCTAGCTTCAAAGCAGACACAGCACGTGATACACGACTTTCTAAGGTGAAAATGATCATCTTTATCATGCACAGTTGGGTCATAAATGCAATGTATCTCTCTTGAGATTACGCAATGCGTGAAATGAAAATGTTATATACAAATTCTGTGAGACGTTTTGATGTCGTTCAGTATAAAATTTATCCATCTACGCGCCTTTGTTGTATGCAATTAAGGTAAGGCCTGGGTAATCAGTAATTGAATGAAATATGTATGGTACGAATCGACGACTTTAAACGATTCTAAGACGTTTTAAAGGGAAGTAATTTTCATTGCTCTCAAATTTTGAATTTTTGACTTTCGTTGGAATTTTTGCCAACTCTACATACAATTCAGAAACGTTTTCACAAAAATTGTTTAAAATATTCCCCGGAAATCTGAGCACGCTAAATGATTTCCGTTGTTACGAAAACAGGCGATATTGGATCTAACGGTACTTTGAAAATGCTCGGACTTACGGACGTCAAGGAATAAGTCGAAATATAACGATTATACCGGAAGTGCATTACCCAGGCCTTACCTTAACTTACATTTTAACGTTAATCTTGTAATGCTTCACTGAACACCAGAGCCGGTGCTCAAATCCATGGAATTGATGCTGCATGTGAAACTCTAACTCATTGCATACTATTCATCGAACTAGGCGTTACCAACAAGCTTGCAAAATTTAGACTCGATGAAGATTTCAGACGTTTTATACGCGAGATGCCTAGATTTGGTATTGAAGCCAAATGTCCGTATTTGAGTGAGATTTGTCAACCATGCAAAAATTATGACAAAGGTTTAGTCAGGTGAGGATTTTAATCGATTTTCTTACCAGCAATAAATTTCAAGTAAGCGATATCAAACATCGCATTTTCCGCTATGTATACACGAGTTATTGCCTTTTCCTGGATGATTACTTAGTTTTTTTCGACATGCACAGTGACACCGGTGAGTCAATACTCAGAATCAGGAAATAGAATTCGCACGTCTCGCGTAAGGAGCAGATTGGTAAACATAACTGCCCAATTAATGCCCAAAAAGTGACCAGACGACTTCGAGAGTGCAAAACGAGCCAATCGGCCTTATACTGGGCACACACGTCGTTAGATGATTATATGGGATAGCCGAATCCGCCAGTTGAGAGAGCATTTGTTCAGTGACGAATCACGCCAAACACATGAAATTTCCAAGAACGGACACGGTTTTTCGACGTTTATTCGAGCGCTACTCAGACAGTATTGAAATCAACCGTTTTCTCCGGGATCGGTCATCGTTTAGAGCAGTATCAAACGCAACTGAAGGCAGATCTCGTCGTTTCTCGTAACTACTTTGCAGATTGCTTAATTGTCCCCATGCAGCTTGTATAATCTCACTCTCGACAGTTCAAATTTCGCTTCGTTCGATGAAAATGTGAAGGAAATATTCAAATCAAACACAGCTATGCATGGGAAGTCTCACTTAGTATATTGTAGCGCTATATCACAAAGGATGTACTAATACAAGAGGACCATGATGGTCCTATATCGCTCACCTGAACCAAAATGATATGAGCAACACATTCAATTCAATAAATATTTATGACTTTAAGACTGAAAACGAACTTATGGTCAATAACGTTGTGAAAATCGAACTCATCCAAGATCTCATGGTGCCCAACCAACATTGTGTCCAACATTTGTCTTGTTTGATAAATAATTGTAGATTCTGGAGTATAAACAAGGTCGAAAACAGGCGAAAACGTCAATTTTGTCAAATTCAAGGGCAAGTAACTCTCGACTTTCTGATCAGATCAGACTGAAAATCAAACTCACCTAAGATCTTATGGTCTCAAACATTGTGTCCAAGTTTTGTCTTAATTGATAAATAATTGTAGATTCTAGAGTGTAAGCAATGTCAAAAACAACCGAAAATGGCAATTTTATCAAATTCAAGGGCACATAACTCTCATCTTTCTGGTCAGATCAGACTGAAAATCAAACTCATTTGAGGTCTTATGGTCTCCAACCTCTTGTCCAAAATTGTCTTGATTGGTCATAAATTGTAGATTATAATGTGTAAATAAGGTCAAAAACGTAAATTTTGTAAAATTCAAGGGCTCATAACTCTGGACTTTCTGATCAGATAAGACTGAAAATCAAACTCATCCCAGATCTTATGATCCCTAATATTGTGTCAAAGTTTCGGCTTGATTGATCAATAATTGTAGATTCTAGAGTGTAAACAAGGTAAAAAACAGCCGAAAATGACAATTTGGTCAAATTCAAGGGCAAGTAACTCTCGACTTTCTGATCAGATCAGACTGAAAATCAAACTCATCCGAGATCTCAAGGTCCCCAACATTGTGTCCAAGTTTTGTCTTAATTGCAGATTCTAGAGTGTAAACAAGGTTGAAAACAGTCGAAAATGGCAATTTTGTCGAATTCAAGGGCACATAACTCTCATTTTCCTGGTCAAATCAGACTGAAAATCGAACTCATTCGAGATCTTATGGTCTGCAATGTTATGTTCAAGATTTGTCTTAATTGATTAATAATTGTAGATGTTAGAGTGTAAACAATGTCAAAACTAGGTATTTTTCGCATTCAAGGGCAGATAACTCCTGACTTTCTAGTTCGATTTGACCCATAATCGAACTCATCCGAGATCTTATGGCCATACATGTTTTGACCAAGTTTGGTCAAGATTGGCTTATATTTGTAGATGCTGAGTGTAAACACGAAATTGTGGACGGACGGACAGACAGACGGACAGACAGACAGACAGACAGACGGACGACGGACAAAAAGTGACCACAATAGCTCACCTTGAGCACTTTGTGCTCAGGTGAGCTAATAATAAATAGAAAAAAGAAGAAAAAAAAAAGAAAGACAGTGTAGGGCTTGAACCAATGACCTCCGAATTTAGACAAGTTCGCTCAACGAAAGGACGGGAACCATCCTCACGTATATTGAGATGCCCCCTCTCCCCCGTGAATTTATTTCGGTTTCGTATTCGTATTCCATTTCGTACTAATTCGTAAATCTCTAATAGAGATTTACGGATTAGTACGAAATGGAATACGAAATGGAGATGGAAATGAAATCAGGGGGATGTATCAGGATACTTGGAATATGGTGGCAGGCGACTCATATTTGCCTTTATGTAATTCTATGGAAAATCCAGTTTGTCATACAGTGTCAAACTTTGAATTAGAAAAAAGCCGCCCCCCTCAAAAATGGATTTGACGCCCCTGATAGAAAACGCATGGAACATAATTAGGACAAGATAATGAAATAATGATAACCACAAGAAAGACATGACTTAGAGGTCCCTAACAGAAAATGCGTGGAAAAACATCGGGGCGAAAGAATAAAGTGCTGATAACCACAAATCATATCTCTATCAACATCAAATTTGTTGTCTGTAGCAGCTTTCATTATAGACGGCCCAAATATTCTGTCTTTTTCGAAAGGGTAAGTATTTGAAAAAATGAAATGTATTTATTTCATTTTAAGGAGCACTGCAGTAGCAATGGTCTGTGAAAAGTGTCTGAGATAAATTTGCCAATAGGTCATCTAAACTGGCACGATTTAGAAACACAAAATGTACTTTAACAGATTGTTTCTACTAGATCTGCATAACGGATACATACTTATGTATAACTCATCGGCTATAAATTGAGAGTTGTATACAAACACTTTACTCCTTGTTGTTGATAAATGGCCCAACACAAACACTTCCTCTTTTGGGAATAAAAGAATTATGACATTAATTAGCTCGTATAGCTTACGATAAATGGTTTGGTAAATGTTAAACCTATGTATTTGGTTTCTAGTGTTTGTATACAAGTCTACAGTTATAACCGATAGACTATATAAGTGTATATGTAACAATTGTAAACATAACAGGGAAGAAAATGACCTTTTAAGTCATGACTATTGTCAGAATGGACGTCCGTTTATGCTCAAA
Organism: Fragum sueziense; assembly: GCA_963680895.1. Taxonomy (NCBI): domain Eukaryota; kingdom Metazoa; phylum Mollusca; class Bivalvia; order Cardiida; family Cardiidae; genus Fragum; species Fragum sueziense. Next base: position 12,674,505 of record OY804603.1, on the reverse strand, counting down.
TGCGATGACGTTGGCTGAGAGGCTGGCACAAAGCATGACGACGACAACGAATCACGGATTCTCGCAGGCGATTTATCACGTGTCACGATGTATCGGCCACCCTCCATTACCAACCATAGCATTTGCTGTAGACTTAGCCGTAATAAATCTGTTGCGTAAGTGACTTTGACGTATATAATTGTCTTGACGTACAGTTGTTTCACGCAGCTGACCGGGACGTGGGTGGTATGCATTTGTTCTCTGGTCGTTTACATGTCTCAGTAACCTTGAAAACACTACCTCGGCTACATTTAAACGTCTAGCTACCTACGTTTGCGAAACGCTGCCGGTCAAAAGTCCAAAGACTTGGTTCTTGTCTGTCAAAATAATTCCAAAAATTAAATGCATAGACCTACGAAAACTATCCATAGTTGTCGTGTGTTTTCAATCAGTAAAGCAATTAGGCAGTTTGTACAGGCACTAGAGCATTTTGTGATGAAAGGTTTAGATGTCCGGTTAGTTTACAGAAGACACTACAAAATCGCTTGGTTGTGAGGGGTATACATTGTCTTATGCATGTCCCCAAATTATGGTGCCGATCGAGGCTGCAGGAAAAGAATGGTTAATAAAAATGTCTTTTGCGTTTTAAAATGGTGCCAGTTTACAATAGAGCTACATAGCTACCAGGTGGAATAATTATACACACACACACATACGAAGCAGAGAGTGGTATAATCTCGCAATATCTATCCGTCCGTCTGTAGACCTTTTTTTTATTTCAGTGCCCTAACTCATGCGAATACTTTTCAATTTTATTCTTCTAAAAATCCCTTTGCACGCCTAAATTAATACGACATTAACTTGTTTATTTTTGCCGTGCTTCACCAGTAATCTCCGGAGTCGGTGTTTAAATCCATTAATTTGATGCCGCAACTGCAACTCGAACTCATTGCCTACTACCGATAGTAATCGGCGTTACCAACAAGTTTACAAAATGTATAATCGGTAAGATTTTAGACAAGATGAATATTTCAGACATTTTTTTACTCGAAGTGCCTAAATTTGGTATTCAAGCCAGATGATTGGTCTTTGAAACGACCAAAGCTGTGGTGTCATTTGCTGCCGTATTCCGTAATTTTAGCGCGGTTTGTCAACCATGCATAGATTACACAATGTAAGACAAAAAATCTGCCAAGTAACGATTCTAAAACGACTTTTTTACCAGCAACAAATTCGAATTAATCTATATCAAAACTTGCCCTTTTCCGTCTGGCATGCGAGTTATGAATTCCCTTTTTCAGGGCGATTGGCCTTTTTCGACGCATCCATAGCTGGGTAACTACTCAGGCTTAGGAACCTCTCATCTCTCACGGAACGGATCATTTTCAGCAACACAAATGGCAACCGTAACAATCGAGAAATGTTACTGTCCAATCAGTGTCCAGACTGACTTCGGGATCGGAGATTAGAGTCGGTCATATACTAGACACAGACATAGTCAGATCTTCGGTTAAGTACATCGAGGATGGTTGAACCCGCCAATAGAAGGTTATTTTCAGCGATGAATCACGCTTCACACATTATGAAATCAAAGGACGGACACGAATCGGTCAGAGCTCTACCCTGGCGCTATCGAAGTCGACACTTTTCAGTCAAAGGTCGGTCATGGTTTAGGGCAAGATCAAACATCATAAAAGGCACAACTCGTCGTGTTTTCGTAATTGACACAAGAGGTGGATATCCCTCTTCTGATGTTGATGTGTTTTAAAATACACCCTTTAGCTCCTCTTCTGTGAATGAGATTTTTTCTGTACAGATGCCATCTGCAGTTTGTATATGACCCAATTATTGGCTGCTCAAATTTCGCTTCTTTCGATGAAATAATAAATGTGATATACAAAATTAAACAAATATTTGCCTTTGAAGTGTATTTTAGCACATATATTTCAATGACATCTATTATCAAAAGGGAATACCGGTACATAAAAAGAAAAAAGAAAAGACAATGTAGGATTTGAACCCACCACCTCCGAATTTAGACACGTTCACTCAACACAGAAATAGGGGAACCATCATCACGCATGCTGAGATGCTCCCTCCCCCCCTACAATTTATCTCGGTTTCGTATTCGTATTCCATTTCGTACTAATTCGTAAATCTCTAATATCCGGCTTTGCACTAAAATATCCTTGATTTCAGCTTTTGAAATAAACAAGTGTTCCTTTTCCAGAGACATCTCTTAACGTCTTACGTCTAATAAGTAGCTTTCGGTTTTGGAGCCATATTATGAAGTAACGTCGTTTTGCTAACGACACGCATAACTAATAAATATTGGAAAGTTTACCAGAACAACTATGGTGGGCATTTTTGCTCTCACAATCAAAGCAATTGATTATTTTATGTTTTACGTATCTTCCAGTCGTTAACATTAACAGATGCCTGCAAAATACTTAAACGACTTCACACTCGGACGTAATCGTTTTTCTTCGGCCTATGCAATTGTTAACGCTCTCAGAAACCCTATAACATAGTCCTACTATTATAATTTTCCTAGGAACGGCCCATCGCGCGGTCACAGTGGCGGGTCCCATCACTCTTACGACGACGATGACAATAGTACAACAGAAACTGACGCTGAAGACATACTGGAACAGGATATATCAGATACTGAACATCATGAAGGCGCAGAGTCAAAGATGGGGGAGTCGGATAAGGGAACACCTGCAAAAGTTGATGATTCTGACAACCATGGTAGGTCCACTATACAGTTACATTTATCAGTTTAGTATATGGGTTCAGTAAATCATGACCTATTTTCAAAGTTCATTTAATATACCATGCAGAAGAATACTTAACCGTGTTAAGTGAGAGAAGACCGATTCCCAATCGTTCGCTGACGAAGTTGTAAAAATGTAAGTGGCATTAAACATTTTTGTTGAAAAATCAAACTTTTCATAACGTTCGAATTAAATGTAACAGAAACAAAATCATTCTAAAAGCTTCCTACATTTTTAAGAAAACCCATAATGCGTTACCTCTTTTTTTTTAAATCAAAACTTCGTTACAGCAGCTTGTTTTTAAAAAGCTCCAGTTTGAGGTTTTTATTAAAGAGCAGCGACTTTATTTTTCATTGCGTTCGTATTTTAATCGTCCAGGTGGCACAGAAAGGTCGTATGGCACCAAAACAAGACATTCTAGTGTTATAGACCGAGCAGAAACAGAGTTTTCTGACAGCGATTATAGCAGTGACATGGAGGATGACGATCACAAAGTGACGAAAACAAAACCTGTTGTAAAGAGGAATATCAAACTTCACACTAACTCTAAAGACAAGGTGGTTACAGTAACAACTGTCGATCGCAATGCTCCAAATGATTCAAGAGCAAAATGTATGGAAAACGCAGATTCGCCCGATGAATACGAAGATTGGAATCCAGATACTGTGGGTAACAACGGTAAAGGGAATGTAAGTGCAAATAAGATAAACGGTGTTACCGGTGATAAATCTGTTGTATTAGGGACTATAATTACAGCATCTGATATAAACAATCTAAACAATAAAAGGGGACCAATGACTGACACGCGAAAACAAACCAGTGAATTAGATAGATCGGTATCGGTATCCAGTATTCTAGTCGATACTTCAGCTAACTCGCACGACAGTGTTTGGTCTCCCGATATAAGAGACAATACTAAACTGGAGATAAAGCTACCTGTAGCAAACGGTATATTTCGATCAAAGTCAAATGCCAATAAGAAAGGAACGTCAATGGAAATGAATGAAAACTATAAATCGAGCAAACCAAATGTTACGGGTAAAAACGATATTGTAACCACGGCTTCACGATCAAAGAAAGTCGAAAAAACAATGTTATCAAATGTAAAACAACCAACAGACACTATTGACAACATCAATTTGGACGATCTTACTAACGTTCATATAACCAAAGTTCACACAAATGTTGAACAATTCACAAATACCCAGTCGATGCCAGCGTGGCTTTCCCGGCGACAGCGTGATGAAATTCGGAAAACAACGAACAAGACTCCTGTACAAGAGGTCAGTATCAGACAATCAACAGTGATTGATATTGAACCTGTACTCGGAGCTGATAGGATAGGGAAGAAATTCCCATTTCTGAACCTTGATAACCTTGATAAAACAAAACAAGGAAATGCTGAAGACAAAAACAAGACTTTCACAACAATTCTGAATCTGGATAGCAAAAAGCAAGGAAATGCTGATGACAAAAGCAAGCCTATCACAACATCTCTTAATCTGGATAACACAAAGAAAGGAAATGGTGATGGCAAAAGTAAGACTTTCAAAACAAATGCATGGTCTCGCTCGGGTAAAACAGCAAACGTTCCAGTACGAAATGTATTACAAAAGGGTTCAAGCATTGACACAACTATTACAGTAACAGATTATGTCCAACCTGACAAAGAGAAACAGAAACAAACTGATCTACCTAAAGACGGCAAGGGCCAACTGTTTTATGGCTTTGGGGTCAGTAGATTCAGGAAACTTGCTGCTAGCTGGTTTAACAAGATGCGTATGAAGAAAAGGGTTGATCTCCCGAATTCCAAATGGGATTAGCCCATTACCAAATTATGGCAATATTTTAGACTAATCCAAATTCAAAGATGTTGCAGACAACGATTTTAATAAGTTAATTATAGTTATTACATATTTTGGCAATACTCTGGTAGAAAACATTGTGGGAAATGAAAGAAATTGCTTGTCACATGCAATTTCTTCATTTTCCACAATATTTTCCACATCCAACATCTTGAAAGGAGTCAAAAATCAGTGTGAGGGAATGGTTTAATTCATGATGTTATTCTTGTGAAATCTAATAAAGATGACACCATTCTAATATTTCCCTAATCCATTTTGTTTAACCCTTTCCCAAACGCCAAATTTTAGGCCCTAGGGTGGTTCAATTCAAAAGCTGCTGCAGACAAAAACAAGAGGACCATAATGGTCCTTAATCGCTCACCTGAACCTAGATAGAATGAAAGTCACAATGTTGTCAAGAGCACATAATTTAAGATGTGAGATTATGGTCCAGCTGAAAACTGCTTTCATAATATTGAATGATCAATATTTGTGGCTGTTAAAGTAAAAACAAAGTGGAAAAAAACAACACAGTCAAGGGCACATAACTCTGTTCTGATAAAAGAATTCTCATCAACATTATGTCCAATTTTCTTTTTTGATCGGTCAATATATTGTTACAGTGAAAATAAAGTCGAAAACTGTAATTTTGTGAAATTCAAGGGCCAATAAGCTGAAAGTTTCACTCATCCAGGATCTTATGGCCTACAACATTGTGGCCAAGTTTTGTCTTGATTAGTCAATAAATGTAGATGCTACAGTGTAAACAAAGTCGAAAACAGCAATTTTGTCAAATTCAAGGGCACATAACTCCAGATTTCCTACTTCAATCACACTGAAATTCGAAGTCACCAACATTGTGGCAAAGTTTTGTCTTGATCGGTCAATATTTGTAGATGCTAGAGTGGTAACAAAGTCAAAACTAACCATTTTTGACGTTCAAGGGCACATAAATCCAGACTTCCCACTCCCATCTGACTCTAAATCGAACTCATCTGAGAACTTATAGTTACCAACATTGTTGCAAAGTTTTGTTTTTATCGGTCAATATTTGTAGATGCTAGAGTGGTAACAAAGTCAAAACTAGCCATTTTTGACGTTCAAGGGCACATAACTCTAGACTTCATGGTCCGATCTGACTCAAAATCGAACTTATCCGAGAACTTATGGTCATACATATTTTGACCAAGTTTGGTTAAGATTGGTCGATATTTGTAGATGCTAGAGTGGTAACAAAGTCAAAACTAGCCATTTTTGACGTTCAAGGGCACATAACTCCAGACTTCCTAGTCCGATCTGACTCAAAATTGAACTCATCCGAGAACTTATGGTCATACATATTATGACTAAGTTTAATTAAGATTGGTCAATATTTGTAGATGCTAGAGTGGTAACAAAGTCAAAACTAACCATTTTTGACGTTCAAGGGCACATAACTCCAGACTTCCTGGTCCGATCTGACTCAAAATCAAACTCATTTGAGAACTTATGGTCATACATATTTTGGCCAAGTTTGGTTAAGATTGGTCGATATTTGTAGATGCTAGAGTGGTAACAAAGTCAAAACTAGCCATTTTTGACGTTCAAGGGCATATAACTCCAGACTTCCTGGTCCGATCTGACTCAAAATCGAACTCATCCGAGAACTTATGGTCATACATGTATTGGCCAAGTTTGGTTAAGATTGGTTAATATTTGTGGGTGCTAGAGTGGTAACAACAAAATGTGAACAGACGGACGGACAGACGGACAGACAGACGGACGCCGACGGACAAAAAGCGACCACAATAGCTCACCTTGAGCACTTCGTGGTCAGGGGGGCTAAAAATGGATGATAATATAGATTGAAATTGTGTGTTATATTGTCAAGAAAATATTGAGGCAAAAGGAGAAACCACTGGTTTTAAACATATTCTTCTTTTATCTCAATGTTTTCTCAAGCCTTTCCTATTTGGGACGTGAAAACCAGGTATTGTTATGGAAAGGATTAATGCAAATATTTTGACTTGCAAATATTTTGACCTAGTGGCAAAGGTCCAACATCTTTTTATTGAACTGTGCATATCCTTGTGTTTCAACGAAATCCTCGTAACTGTAGCTTAAAACAATCAACAGGTTTTTTGTTGTAAAGCGACAAATTTCAAATTTACCATGTTTGCGAGAAGACAGCTAGTGTTAATTTTTGAAAGACATGTTTTCGTGTCGATAAAAGGTTTCACAAAAACAAGAAGAAACAAGAAAAAATTTTTAATGCAATAAAAGGAACAAATTGCCCATGTTACATGTAATATTCAACAACAAATGTTAATGAAAAATCTGTTTTTAAAATGGGATATAAACATGTCGAAGACTCGAGGTTACTAAAATCCATTTTCATAACTTTATTATCTTTATAAGGTCCAAGACGATTTACATTGGTCAAAGGCATAAATGCTGGTTATGAACATTTTCTTCTCAACAGTCTATGTTTTTTCTATGCCTTACCTTATAAGCATGCAAAGGTGAACATGTGCAATATTTCATCTAATGTTCATCAACCCCTAAGCTTGGGGCACTCATCAGAATTGTCTCATTGGAACGATTCAAATAAGCACCCACAACATAGGGTTGGATTTAAAATAACAAAGTTATAATTAACATTTAAACCCTCTTATCAGTTGCTTTGTAATCTTAAATAGATTCAGATCTGCTATACTTCCTGGTTTTTAATCTCCGAATAGAAATGATATAAAAAACAATAAAAACAAGTGCATGTCGTATTGCGATGCAATACAGGAGTCCCCCACCGGATAACGAAAATCCTTTCTTATAATATACCTCCTACTTACTAGATCTATAACTGTATACAAAATTTGAAGTTGCTAGCATATTGGACAAAATGTCCCAAACAAAAATATAAGGGTAAAAACAACCAAGGGCAATAACTCAAAAAGTGGGCGGAGAAGAATGATTCTTGTACATGCCACTTGTCCTCAATGAGATCTATAAGTGTACCAAGTTTGAAGTTGCTAGCACTGATGGCTCAGGAGATATGGTCCGGACAAAAATGTAAGGATAAAAAACAACAACGGACAATAACTAAAAAAGTGGATGTAGCACAGTAACAGTTCTTGTGCATTACACTTCTTCTCAATGAGATCTATCAGTGTACAAAGTTTGAAGTTGCTAGGGCTTATGGTTTAAGCGATAAGTTCGGGACAAAAATGTAAGGATAGAAACAACAAAGGGCAATAACTCAAAAAGTGGACATGGCAGAGTGACAGTTCTTGTACATGACACTTGTCCTCAATGATATCTATAAGTGTAGCAAGTTTGAAGTTGCTAGCACTTATAATTTAGGAGATATGATCCGGACAAGAATGTAAGACTAAAAACAACAAAGGGCAATAACTCAAAAAGTGGACATGGCAGATTAACAGTTCTTGTACATGACACTTGTCCTCGATAAGATCTATCAGTGTACAAAGTTTGAGCTAGCACTTATGGTTAAGGAGATATGTTGCGGACAAAAGTGTAAAGGTAAAAACAACAAAGGGCAATAACTCAAAAAGTGGGCGTTACAAAATAACAGTTCTTGAACATGACACTTGTCCTCGATGAGATCTATAAGTGTACCAAGTTTGGAGTTGCTAGCACTTATAGTTTAGGAGATATGATCCGGGTTTGAGTTTATAGGGGTTTTACGCCGTTTTCAACTACCAGGGTCATATCGCGGCGGCTGGAGCACCTACCCATGGATTCCTGTTGTTTCTCAAACCAGTACTACCACAACACCCTTACCGAGCCTCCAGCTGCTCGCCCACTTAGGTTAACGATTTCAAACCCATTGGTGGGTGACAATTTTGTCAGAAAGGGTATTAGCCGCGGCCGGGTATCGAACCCGGGACCTCTCGAATGAGGGTCAGATGCGCTACCAACTGCGCTAAGGCCGCGGCCTTGAGATATGATCCGGACAAGAATGTAAGGCTAAAAACAACAAAGGGCAATAACTCAAAAAGTGGGCATAGCAGAGTTAAGGTTCTTGAACATGATACTTCTCCTTAATGAGATCTTTAAGTGTACAAAGTTTGAAGTTGCTAGCACACATAGTTTAGGAGATATGTTCTGGACAAGAATGTAAGGGTAAAAACAACAAAGGGCAATAACTCAAAAAGTGGGCGTGGCAGAGTTATGGTTCTTAAACATGACACTTCTCCTCAATGAGATCTATAAGTGTACAAAGTTTGAAGTTGCTAGCACACATAGGTTAGGAGATATGTTCCGGACAAGAATGTAAGGGTAAAAACAATAAAGGGCAATAACTCAAAAAGTGGGCGTGGCAGAGTAACGGTTCTTAAACATGACACTTCTCCTCAATGAGATCTATAAGTGTACCAAGTTTGAAGTTGCTAGCACATAATTATGGTTTAGAAGATATAGCCCGGACAAAAGTGTGACGGACAGACGGACAGACGGACGGACAGACGGACAGACAGAATCGAGCAAACCTATAGTCCCCCAACCGGTAACCGGTGGGGGACTAATAAAAAGCCCTGTGGAACATAGATTATAACGTCGGTGTAATTGCAAAACCTTGTAACTCCAGCTTTAATCAAGCTGTAGTTACAAGTTTTTGTAATGACACCGACGATGCCTGTATGGTCATCTGGTAGGAGTGAAGAAATTTGAAAATTCTTCATATTTCATCACCGTTCCTACACCGACTGCTTCATCCATGTTGATAAACTCTTGTATATTGTTTGTATTGTCTGAAAATAAAACAAGTAAATTAAATATATCGTCGGTGTTAATGCAAAACCTTGTATCTCAGTTGTAGGAAAATTTTAAAGGGAAGAATAAACTTAATAACTTTTCCGGCACTGAAAGTATTTACTTGAAATTAGGACATATTGTCTACATATAATGCGTCATTTAAACTAATAAGTCAAAATAAAGCAAAACCTGCAAGAATTGTCTAAACTGGACATACAAGATTTTAATTTGAATTGTAAAAATCGACATATAAGATTTTACATTTACACTGACGATATGTTAGAGTTCCAACGGGTAGATGTTACTTGTTATTGCCAAACGCATAGACTAAGGCCTGGCCAAATACAATTCAATGTCTACATCACATCCAAAAAAAAGCTTTTTGACAGACCAATTTTGGACATGCAATAAGTAAGTGTCAAGACAATAGCTTAAATTTGCTTACTGCATATGAGCAAGGATCTGGAAAAAGGGCCCTTATAGCATTTGGACAACTATATTTCAAGATAAGACTATACCAAAGTGCATGCTGATCAGGACATTATATGATCCTCTCTAACACTCGCTACAGGTAATTGAAAAGCTATTAGAGAATAACATTGATCCTGATCAGACTGTGCACATGCACAGGTTGATCTGGATCCATGTTGTTCACATATGCCATATGGGCTCCTTTTCCAGAACCCGGCTCATGTGCATAATTATATGACCATACAACCATCCATCAACATTTCTTATATATTTGGCATACAGTAAACAAACATTGTGTCAGTCACAGGTCCGAATTACCTCCGTATATATAGGCTTTGGAAAACATTGAAGCAAAGAAGAAAATGCCAATAACCCACATTTTCTCCTTTTGCCTCAATATTTTTGGTGCCATTTTGTTCACAATCCCTATCTTAATCAACATGTACATTTTGTCGCCTAACACAGCTTTCAAATTGTATTATAACCCAATAATTGTGTCATTTGGGAAAGGGATAAGGACTTTTTTCGTATCTATAATGTAAAATACCTTGTGTTTGAATACATGGGTAGGTTGGTGGAGGTTTTAACCACTCTCCAGTATCGTTTATCATATGAGATCTGTCTGAGGCAAATGTGGCCAAAAACATGTCAGCTGGTATAACTCGAAAATATCTGTAATGTATGATAAACGATACTAATATGTTAATCTATGCCATACACAGAAAATCAGCCTATTCATATCACCATCATCATCATCATCATCATCATCATCATCATCAACAACAACAGCAGCAAAAGATATAAAAGATTCAGATATCAGCTTAGAGCCGAAATCTTCGACCTTAAAGTGACATTTCACATTTATTTCATTTTTTAAAAGTATGTCTTAATGCAAAGATTGTTTATTCTAATGCATAGAAATGTTATCAGTTTTTTGAAGTTGTTATTTATAAGTGAAAAATACGCCTTTAAAGTTGAGACAGAAATGACAAATTCTATATAAATCTGAACTGTTGTCTACAACAATTTGTTTAATTTTAGCACAAAAATATATATTTCTCGTAAACGGTTCAATATTTTGGCTTGAATTTTTTTGAATTTTCATAAGAAAATAAGCTCTTTCAGATTGAATAAAAGTAAAATTTATGTAAAAATAATTGTGAAATGTCACTTTCGGTCAACCTAATCTTGTTCATTTCAATCAATGTTTTTCAAACCTATATGTCAAAGGCAGGACTTGTTTGATTGATTGATGGATGGATTGGGCTTTAAGGAATACGACCCATCATTAGCTCTAAATGATTCGTGTAATGTCGGCTGTTTCCGCAACAACGGAAATAATCGAGCATGTTCGGATTTACGGAGATTTTTTAAAACATTTTTTGTAAAGAGACTTCTACATTAGATTTGAATTTGTACGAACAGTTTCTACAACGAATCCCAGCCGATGAATTTATAAAAACGTCAAATGAAACAACAAAAGACGAAAAAATCAAAATATTTTGGCATTTAGAATGACCTCCCTTTGCAAGAACAACAACTACAGCGCACCCAGTGATCTCCCCTGAATCAGAATTACGTACCTCTGACGTAATATGTCACTGTTTGGAGGTTGATTCGCACCATAAATATTTCGTTCCATAACTGGTCACTTTGTTTATCGTAATTTGGGCTTTTTCTTTGCGAAAAGGTAAGCTTTACCTTTGCCATTTCTTTCTGTTTAACCCTTTCCCAAACAACTAGACACAAGATAAGACCAACAGATGCTTTCTCTACGCTAGGTTTGCGTGAAAAAAGAAACTAAAGAGAGAAAAGAAGCAAATACTGATACAAGCAGTTGTATTCATTTTCTCTGTAGAATTTTCTATTTGATTATATATTTTTGTGTTTCTGTCTCGTCTTTTCCATCTCTTTAGCTACTAATAAGGCAGCAAACATGATTCAAACATGACATCAGAAAACTGATATTCAAAAGTTGCTTGTTCACCTAACCCTTTCCCAAACAAGACCTAGTTTTGGCAGAGACCTATCTTTCTTCAACATTCCTGGCTTTGTTTTTTTTTTTCAAAATGTTTCTTGTGATGATAATACCGTCCTCAACTCACACTCAGACACACACATTTCTGGGGTATTTTAACAATTTTCGAAATAGACATGTATGGTTAACGATTTACATGCAGATATTATGTACTTGTAACATTTTTATTTCTACCATTGTTAAAGTATTGAAACTTTGCATACATGCTTGTGGTCAGACATGCATATATTCCTTATTAAGGATAAAGATTGGGTAAAGATTCATTACCCTTTCAAATTTCTACTTGGGTAGACTTTTTATTCTTTTCATCCTATAAAATTTCACAATCCAACACTTTTTCGTTGAGCTATCCTGTCCACTGACAACTCTTGTTTTATAAACATTTTTGTTTATATTCATATGTTTTTTTAATAGTAACATTTACTATTATATAAATATTCGAATACAAACAATAAAAAAAAAAAAAAAAAAAACAGTAAAATTCGTATGGAACAATTTATTTAAGTATAATGAACAAAGAGTGCCATTTTCCTTAAGAAATTGGGCGGTGGTAAAAAAGGGGGTGTATTAGTCAAAGGGATTTTTTAAAATTTGTGTACGGCGAAACTGTTTAATTTTTACTTTATTTGAAAGAATATACACATAGAAAAATTATGATCTTTCTTTTGTGCCATGCATTTTGATATATCATTGGAATTAATGTTATTCAAAATTGACTATTGTTTCAGATTCGTCCGAAAAGCCTGTCGAAAGTATGGTAGCCATGTATTACAAAAGCAAAAAAAATATTTTGTTGCTGGTTATTATTTATTTACTTGTTAGTCCATTGTTGGGGATAATATAAGCTATTGATTAGATGCAAACACTTGTGTTTATTGCTTTTAATCATGCAGTTTTTGTGTTTAAAAGCTCACTTGGGGTGTTTGGCATTTCATGATTTTGTGTGACCCTGATGCAAGATATGAAATTATCAAAATTTCACTAACGAAACGATCAAAGTTGATAAAAATTGGCAATTAGATGCGGGATACCATGCTGATTTTAAATATATATAGTTACTTATGTATCTTTATTATTCTATTGATGGGTCGTATACCTTAAAGCCTCTTTTAACTGCTATGGTCATATTGCTGTGACTGGAGTACGTAACCATGGATTCATGTTGTTTTTCATAAGATCCTTATCGAGCTTCCAGGAGCTTGCCCACATAAGCTAACAATTATTATCAAATCATTGGTGGGTGACAATTTTGTAAAAAAGGATATTTGCTGGGTCGCGGATCGAACTTTTTGGGGGAAGGGTTGGCATACCTATGAAACTGTGGCTTCAATGTGTGACATGAATGAACTCCTTTTTCCACATAGTCTGTGAACTGACATGGAAATTCCAACAATGTATCCAGATCATATACCAGTGAGTGTGGGTCTGTTTTGTGTATAAATATCACATGGTAATCCTGAAAACATACAAAACATCACAAAGCTACAGATACATGTAAGTAGGGGTAAACACATTTTAATTTTATCATTTTAATGCCAAACCCTATGTTGTGGGTATTCATTTGAATAGTCGAGATGAGACAATTCAACTGAGTACCCAAAACATAGTATTTCACAAATAGTAAATTTAAAGTAAATCAAATACTGAATTTTGAAATCCTTTCCCAGTCTTATTTGTAGCCCTTACACCAAATTTTAGTAACATTTTTAACCCTTTCCCAAACAAGACCTGGTTTTGACGTCCCTAATAGAAAAGGCTTGGGAAAACATTGAGACAAAAGAAGAAACTGCTGATAACCAGCAGTTTCTCCTTTTCAAGTTTGTCTCAATATTTTCTGTGTCATATTTTACACAAATCCTATCTTTAATAACATCCATTTTCTCATTTTTTTCAGTTTTTGAAGTGGATCACCCTAAAATTTTGTTGTTTGGGAAAGGGTTAAACAAAAGCTTTGCAGTACATTCAGAGCAAAAAAAAGCTTGGTGGAGCGGCACCTATTAGCTGGAGCTTGGAGAGCAGCTTGTCAGAGAAATTGGACTTTTTTTCAATTCAATGACAGATAATTCATGAATGAAGAATTTCAGGAATTTCAATTGGCGTGCACAATTAGAACTCATGGACATTCATTGTGGCAAGTTTTATTCAATTCCAATTGAAACACAAGTTCCACACACAAGAAATTGCTAACAGATGGACAGACGGAAAGAAAGGCAACCAGGGTCATAACATAATACATCCCTTTTGGCATTTAACATAAAGAAGAAAATGTTGATAATAACCGTTTTCTCCTTTTTCTCTTTTTTTACCTAAAATGACATGTATATCTTTGACAATCTTTTCAGTGGTAAGTTAGTTGGCTTAAAATTCTGTCATTTAGGAGAGAATCAATTTATCATAATTATGCTATACCTTGTTTTACAGCATTCTTTATAGACTTAGCAATTCTTCTCTATTCAAAATTGAACTTGATGTTGTACAATAATCCAATAATAGATCTAACAATTTTTTTATGTTTTGCATTTTTTTCTCCGCAAAAGCAGTTAATTTGTCCAGAATTTTGTTGTTTTGGAAAATTGCACAAAAGATCCCTGCACTCACCCATATAACCAACCCATCTGGTCTTTTACTTGCCCTCTGACACCAGAGTGGGATCTGAAAATAGCATATAGTAGTAGAGTAGGAATGAGATGAACATGCTTCTTCAGGTAGCAAATTGTGAATAGAATATACATAAATACAATTTACAACTGGAATATCACTGAAAGTGATCATACCCCCCAATAGCACTGTTTTTGTGGATTTTGAGAAGTGCACTTCATTTGAACTGTGAGTTGATCAATTGGAAATTTCACACCCACATTTTTCACCCAATCAAAAATTATTGAGCATGTGTTGAAAACAGTCACTCAAGGGACATTTCTGACAAGCTTGGTTCAAATTGGCCTGATCATTGATTTTTAAAGATTATTCACATGAGTTCTTTAAGTCTGATAAGCCACGCCCTGTCACGCACAGAAATTCTGAGGAATCAAATATTCTTGAACAGGATTTATAAAGGGTCACCCAAGGAACATTCCTGCCAAGTTTGGTGAGAATTGGCCCAGTGGTTAAGGAGGAAAAGATTTTTGAAGAATTATCTAATGACTTCTCGAAGTCTGATAAGCCCCGCCCTGCCACGTCCATATTTTTCAACCAATCAAAATATTTTGAGCATGTGTTGAAAAAAGTCACTCAAGGGACATTTCTGCCAAGCTTGGTTCACATTGGCCTAATAATCGATTTTTAAAGATTTTTCACATGATTTCTCTAAATCTGATAAGCCCCGCCCTGCCATGCCCACAATTTTTGGCGAATCAAATATTCACGAACAAATTTTGAAAAGGGTCACCCAAGGAACATTCCTGCCAAGTTTGGTAAGAATTTGCCCAGTGGTTGAGGAGAAAATTTTTGAAGAAAAACCAACAGATGTACCAACAGACCAACAGACAGACAAGCTGACTCCTATATACCCCCAAATTAAATTTAGGGGGTATAATTATTTGATAATCTGCTGATTGAATTTTTGATTTAACGATTAACTCCAACGTTAATCTTATAGACGTAATATTAAAATGCATTGATAAAGTATGAAAGGAACCCCTGTTCAGCGATGATATATATACAAATGTATCTTGAGGAAATATCAAAATAAGAGTTTGGATACTTTTATTTTACTAGTACAGTATTACATTTTTCCGATTAATCGATTAGTGAAATTAGTAATTGATACTCAGACATAAAATGATTTGATCGAGTACTCAATCGAGTATTCGTTGCCATCTCTAGTATTTTCACCTTTACACTGATGTCTTACTATTTATCTGTTCTTCTGAATGCAAACTTTCGCGGGAAATTCGCCCATAACCAGATAGCAAAATTTGAGACCACAGCAATCTGAAAGCAGTGAACTGTGGCAGACAACAATTTCAAGTGTATGAAAATTTACATTTTTTGTCTTTTGGGATAGAAATTAGAAAACATTGTGGGAAATGATGAACTTGCTTATCACAAGCGATTTCTTCATTTTCAACAATGTTTTAATTTCCAAAGCCTTTATCTTGAATGGGGTGTGTTGAAAAGTATCAATGAGTGGGAATGGATTAATAATCTCATTATTCACTTATATTTCATCTTCTTAAAGGGTCTACAAATTTTGTCATTTGGAAATAGTATTACTTTAACCCTTTCCCAAACAAGACCTGGTTTCGACGTCTCTGATAGAAAAGGCTTCGGAAAACATTGAAACAAAAGAAGAAACTGCTGATAACCAGCAGTTTCTCCTTTTGTCTCAATCTTTTCTGTGCCATATTTTACACAAATCCAATATCATAACATCTATTTTGCTTTTTGTGGCAGTTTTTGAAGTGGATCACCCTTAAATTTTGGCGTTTGGGAAATGGTTAATAGGGCTGAAACGAGAGCCCGAGTACCTGGGTACCCTTGGGTAATTTTTAGATGGGTACCCGGGTAGAAACATTGTACGCCATACGGCCCTTTCAGACCTATTTGATAAGGATTAACCCTTTCCCAAACAAGAACGGGGTTTGACGTCCCTAACAGAAAAGGCTTGGGAAAACATTGAGAAAAAAGAAGAAAATGCTGATGATCAGCATTTTCTCCTTTTGCCTCAATATTTTCTTAGCTATATCGTACACAAATCCTATCTTAAACAAGGTCCGTTTGTCGTCCGCAGCAGCTTTTGAAATGGAAATTTTGAAAATTTTGCCGTTTGGGAAAGGGTTAATCCTACTCACTGTTTGCTCTATGTTTGATATAAACACACAGTAACATTTGTTCAGCTGGTCTGTGTATTTGTCTTGTACTGTTTTACCAAACATTTTCTTCACTGAAATACACAATCATGGGAACACAATGTCATATTCAATATGAACTTGAATAATACAATAGGGAACGATTTATCAAGAGCTATCCGTGACATTATTTCGGACAAACAAAAGTATTTCAGTAGGTGTTGTTATAAAATCTCTTAAGTTATACGGCTTGACTCAAGCTGTGGTTGTGAGATTTAATAACAACACCGACGGTTTATCAAAACATAACAGTAAAGCCAGTCTATCTTTAGCACAAAATTCATTGCTATTTAAACTAATATGAACAAAATTTGGGAGATCTTTTTGCAGATCTATAGATGTTCCAGACAGAAAATGTAAGATTTCATTATTTTACATCCTGATCTTATTATTCTTTTTAACCCTTTCCCAAACAAGACCTGGTATTGACGTCCCTCATAGAAAAGAGTTTGGGAAAACATTGAGTCAAAAGAAGAATTTGCTGATAATCAGCATTTTCTCCTTTTGTCTCAATGTTTTCTGTGCTATATCATTCACAAATTCTACCATAAGTAAAATCCATTTAAAAATGATTAAATTTATGTTGTCTTTAGCAGCTTATCAATTAAACCAACCTAAAATATTGTCATTTGGGAAAGATTTAAACTATCTGTGAGACTGTGGCGTTTGGTTTTCTATATTCAGGAATGAAGTGATGCCATTACCATTGCCAAACAGAAAATACTTTAAATAGCCTTAGACATAGTCAACTTTTATCATAAATGTTCTGTGACAATCTGATCTTGTGTATGCTTGTTTGCATCTTACTCTATATCACATAAAAATGAAGCAAAACGAGTTTACCAATAACAGCTTGTATAAACACAATCAGCAGCTGAGGAGAAAAGTTGTTGTCTGTCAGTCTGCATTCTACTTTCGGTTTTGGAATTTGAAGAATTCGTGCGAAACGCTAGCTGTAAAATGTACAAAATTTTGCAGGTAATTTTACTTCATCATATGGCTAAATAATGTTTTCGTGATTAAAATATGAAATATATACTTTAAATATCTTTTTTAAAACAATCAATAAGCAAATGGGGAATTAAGCATCCTGTAATCACTATTTTGAACACGACCCCCCCCCCCCCCGATTCTTTCAGATCATGTGACGTTCAAAATGGCCGCTACAAAGAAAATCGGAAATCTCAATCCGAGCAAAACTGTAATGTTTTGCTGTGACATGCAAGAAAAATTCAAGCCGGTTATGCTGTATTTTGATGATATTCTGAATTGTGCATCTAGACTGGTAAGTATATGATTCTTATACAGTTTAAGTAAGTAATCTCAACTCGGCCTTCAGCCAGATCGTCCAAATACTGAAATAGCATAATAAAATGTCTCACCTTCAAAGGCTTGGGTCTAAGATGACTGTATGTCATCTATTTCACGTCCAATCTCCGAACAGAGTTGTCGTTTGGTAGTACTCACCATACACCTCTGCAATGGGCTGACGCCGTGAATGACAAGAATCTTGTCAAACCAAGGAAAACATATTATTACTGTTTAACTGCCTCATGTGGAACATAATAAAGTAGACAAAGAAATCAAATGATGATTCTGTGTACATTTGAAAGGCATTATAACAGATGAATTTACCCATATACAATGGAACTATTTTTCAAGCCTCCTTATATAATGAATAAACCGTGTGCCAGAGGAGTGTAGGACAAAACCCCACCAGGACAAAACCCCACCAGGACAAAACCCCCTCGGACAAAACCCCACCAGGACAGAACCCCATCAGGACAAAACCCCACCAGGACAAAACCCCACCAATATATAAAATATAGTATAACATATTCATAACATAGACACAAATATTTGGTAAGGAAAATATTTTTAGATATAAGAAATTTGATTATGTTTTATAATTTATTACTTTATAATTAAATTATTTATTTGAAACTTCAAAAAATTGATCTAGATCTATATTATATTTGTGTATTTGTAGTATTGTAAAAGCATTGTTTTATCATAATTATTTCCCATTCTGTGTTTATTGAAATATCAAAATAAGGCATTTTTGCTTTAAAAATGGAAACAATTGTGGGAAAAGGAGAGGTTACTGGGAATAAGATGAAGCCAAATATTATCTTGACATCAAATTTTTGTCACCTAAATAAGTCATTTGGCATGCATTATAGACTATTATATCATTCCCTTATCTATTATCACCTATCATAATCAAGACAATAGATGACAACAGAAGACTTAACACCCCAGAAGAAAGTAACACTTCTAATTTCAAATAAGTTTATTCCCATGAATCATGCTTATTTTAAAACATTTATCAAAGGCATTATTCAATTGAAACTTTTTTGGGAAAAATTATTTCATAGGGATGACTTCTTCATTCATTATCAATTTATGATTTAGCTATAAATACTTTTTTGTTCCAAAACCAAATTTTTAGGTTTCATAATTTTTTTTTCAATAAGTCATAAATCTAAGAATATTATAAAAAATAAATCAATGATAATATATACGAGGGCTGTTCAAAAAATTCGTAGACTTTTGTTATAGCTCCCATGTTTTCCAACATACATCGATAAAACTTCATGATGGGATAGAAAAAAACCTTTCCCAGTCTGAATAACCAAACTTCGTAGATTTTGCGTAACCAGAATTCCAATATGGCGTTGCTATAGAAACAGAGTTTTCAGAGCCCGGGGCAGGGGGTGAAATGTACGTCTTGTCTTCTACATTTTACTCTGTTAAATGTCATTTCAATACTTTAAGCATCAGAAAAAATTAGGATTTTGATGCGCCACATTTAAACAACAGAATGACAAGTTATTGCATAGTTCTGAAAATAAGTATTCAAATAAACGACATTACAATTGAGCTGCTTGGTAAACAAATGTTAACGTACCGACGTCGCTTTGGGGATACCAAAATGTAAGCTTTGCTACATTTTGTCCTAAAAATACAAATATTACGTCAAAAATGATAGTGATATTACTTTTCAAAATGTAATATGTGTATATATTAACTTTTCACTGATTTAGCTACATTTTGGGTTTTTGGTAGAAAGAGAAAGGGGCTATGATAAGCTCAGTCATGTGTAAGATTCAAAGAAAAACTGAATACATATAAGCGTCAATTACGTTAATAGCACTAGTAAGAATATCATCTACATTCTCGAAAAAATAGTAATGAAAATGATTATGTTATCTCTAAATATTCAAGACAACATTCATAGTATTAAATAAAAGGATGGGTATTCAACAACAGTGAATGTTGTACAGTGTTTGAGAGCTAGAAACTTTCCTTGTATCGTGAAATATTGGACGTGACGTCAACGTCATTGCACCCCTGCCCCGCTTTGGCGTCAGGGGGTGTTTTAAAAAGTCAATGAAACATAAACCGTTTAAGATAGAGTGTTGAAATTTTCACAGCCTCTTCTCAGATAACTGAATTGTTCAGAATAAGTTGAATTTTAGCATTTTGTGCAATTATATAGATGCTATGCATAAAGTCTACGAACTTTTTGAACAGCCCTCGTACAATGGAAAAAATAACATTAGTCCTACATTATAATAGTATTGTGAGTGTTATATCTTTCCTGTAATTTTTATTCATCAAACATCAAAAATGAGAAAAATAGAAAATAAATTATCAAAGCATAACTATTACAATACTTTATCAAATGCAAATTTATTTGTTTCAATAATAATGCATTGTTGAATGATTTGAAAATGAATAAAATATAAGACTGGTGGGGTTTTGTCCGCCTTGCCAATTTTAGTGGTGGGGTTTTGTCCGAGGGGGTTTTGTCCGAGGGGGTTTTGTCCTGGTGGGGTTTTGTCCTGGTGGGGTTTTGTCCGTACCCCGTGCTAGAGAGTGTTTCATGTCTTGTCTCAGAATATGTGGCTCTGAAATCTTGCCGTATCTTTGGTCTCGTCACCAGTGTATATATGGAAATGATCACTGTACCGAATGAGTCTGTGCAGGGTTCACACTGTCGATCGCCATTGTCGTAAAATGGCGAAATGCGACCAAAAAATGATTCTGGCGCAACAAAATTGCATTTGGCAGAAATGTTTGGCGCCAAGAAAATCCTGTTTGGCACAAAAAGTATCAACACTTATCACGCCCTCAGACATGGCGAAGAAGCATAAATCTTTGTCGGACATTCGGTCTGACAATACTGAATAATGTGTCAGACCAAATAAAATTTTGCAAGACCGAACCATAATTCCCTATCTAACTGATTAAAATTTGTGTCAGACAGCCAAAAAATCATCAGACCGAGGGAATTTTCATCAGACATGTCTGCCGGACCGACAGTCTTCGCCATGCCTGAGCCCTTCTGTCATTGCCAATTAGTCAACCGCATGTATAATACTGGTTATGCTCGAAAATGCTATAACTACAGCTTATTCAAGTTATATTAAGCTGTAGTTACAGCATTATCAAATGTACTGTCCGACGGATTATTCTATCGGCACGCGACACGACAGACATCATCATGCACATAACTGTCAATTTACCTTTAATTGCCATCAATACTTAGTCCAAACACATATGAGGCGACAAGGCGATGGAAAAATGGATAATTACACAGTAAGTAAGATTCAGTGTCGTGTGCAATAGAGCATTATACAAGCTTACATAATTATGGGTGTGTACTTTCTATATTGTTTTAATTTGATTGATGGGTCTAGTTATCCCCTACTTAACCCTTCTCATGCTGTTCACGCCAATTTCTGTTTGTGACAAAAGCTTTGGCAGGCAGTATAGATTAAGATCAGCCTGCACATACGTGCAGTCTGACCTTAGCCTACACTGCCTGCTTTCTACTCCATTATTGTGGCAAAAACTTAAGCTTATCTTATGGCAATGTCTCTTAAATCGGTAGTTTGAAAAAAAATTAAAGTCAGTACAGGGGTCTTGCTACCAATTTTCATTTGGGGCCAGGGGCCAGTGAAATTGGGAAAAACAGCGACGTTTTTACCTAAATTGGGAAAAACTAAAACAAGTTGGTATTCATACTGTCACTCAGATTCAGCTGCAAATTAGACTGTAGTGATGTAAAATGCATTTGTACATACTCTTGTTTAAGAATCTACTCTAAAACTGTCTTCAAATTGTTTGTAAATCAAGATGAGGTCTTAATATGGGTCATTCTGGGTCCTCATTGGGAATTTTAACCAGAGAATTGGGAAAAAAAGATACTTTTTGCCATTGGGAATGGGGCCGAGTAACGGCCCCAAATTTTGGCAAACGAGCCCCCTGCAGTAGGACAAGGGTTAATCCTTTACTTTACGTCATATTTCACACGAAATGGAGTTATTCAAAGCCAGCATTGTAGGGAATAGTTGTTGAGATTGCTGTAGTTATGGGTGTCACTACTACCCCTGTAGTTATTGTGGTGGCCGAACTACGATGTTTCGGGTAAATTGCGTAAAAGTTGTGGAATAAATTATACTTTTGTTTTGTGCTTTTTATTGTGAGCAAAACATGTCCTGGCAAACTTCAATGAATTCAACAAAAGTTAGTCATGGTTCCTGCCTAATTCCAAACCTGGATTATCGTCTTTTCACCTTTCCCAAACTTGTTATTTTATTGACCAAATACGATTATACTGGCGATCACGGGGCTGTGAGACAGACTTCATAAATCTTAGAACAATAAAAAGTTAAACAAACCAAAAAACCCCAAAGAAACATTCTTTGAGTAGATAGATCAAATAATAGAAACATGTAGTTATCTTGTTAAGGACAGGAATAATCAAGTGTGGCGCCCTACTTTCAAAAATCTGGCCCAACTTTTTGAATTTTGGGCAAACTTTTTGAAATTGGCGAAAGTGATGACGACAACTGTTTTAGAGCCAGGTGAACCCTGTCTGTGCAGGACTCAAGCAGATGACAAACAGTCCATTCTTCGAATTTAGCACTAGACGTAGACCTATGGTGAATGTCTGGTAAATATTATTTCGGGCTTGTAGAAATTTCAAGATCACTAGCCTGACTGTCTAGTACAAAAATATCCTAGCAAAACACTTTAAATTCTTTGAAACAAAAGAGGGGAGAGGTCCTTTCACAATTACCATTCACCTTATTCAATTATTTTTCACTTCAGTATAATTTATCAAAATCACCCTTTGGACTACAATGATCCCTACATATGGGCAGATCTAGAGCGGGGGGGGGGGATTCAGGGTCTGGACCCCCCTGGAATTCTCCAGACCCCCTCTAAAAAATATGGTGAAATTAAACTTTGACTTATGAAAGCAAAAGCAAATTGGAATTTGTGCGTTCCAATGGTTACGCCCTTGAATATATACAGATAAAATCAGTATATATTTTGAACAGAAAATAATTAAATTAACATGATTAAGCACCTCTATAATAATACATTCTGGAAGTTTTTATTCAGCTTGTAATTTAGAAGAGTCTTAGTAAAACATGTTAGTTTTAAGTGTTTTTAACCCTTTCCCATACAACTAAATTTTAGAGTGGTTCAACTTGAAAGCTACTACTGACGACAAATTAGATGTTGATAAAGATCAAATTTGTGCATATTTTAGTACAAAAGAAATTGAGGCAAAAGGAGAAATTGCTGATTATCAGCAATGTCTTCTTTTGCCTCAATGTCTTCCAAAGCCTTTTCTACTTGTTAGGATGTCAAAATCAGGTTTTCTTTGGGAAAGGGTTTAAGTTCTTGACTTTTCTGTGACAAATTTATTCTTTTTGTCTACAGGTTACAGCATCGAAGATTCTTGGAGTTCCATTGATTGTTACAGAACAGGTGAATTTATTAAATTTATCAAACCTTTCCCAAAATGACAAAATTTAGGGTGATCCAATTTGAAAACTGCTGCTGACGACAACATGAGGGTTGATCATGGGGCTGAGATTGGATTTGTGTAAAATTGAGCATAGAAAATATTGAGACAAAAGAAGACAATGCTGATTTTCAGCATTTTTTTCTTTTGCCTCAATGTTTATCTAAGACCTTTCTGTAAGAGATATCTAAACCCGAGATCTTGTTTGGGAAAAGGCTAATATTAAAACTCATTCCAGACAGCAAAATTTAAGATATTCCAATTTGAAAGGTGTTGCAGATGACAAATTCAAGTGAATAAAACATTTTTTGGTCTTTTTTTAAGAAAACATTGTGCGAAATGAAGAAATTGCTTGTCACAAGCAATTCCCACATTTTTCTGTTTGGAAAAGAGTTTATTTGTGACTGGGAAAGGCCTTGGACACATGCCATAATAATAGTCACACTGAAATCCAAAATTTCATGCCCTTGTCCCGTTGTAGTTTGCTGCTGTCATTTGAGCACTATCGTCCTATAATAATTGTTACATCAGTTTTCAAAAAGTCTTATTTATTTTCAAGGAGGAAGGGACATTGTCCCAATGAAAAAAATCTTTCCAAATGACTGTCCTTGAGGTTGTCCACCCCTAATGAGATTCATGCAACATCAGAAATTTTCGAGCAATATCGTAAACATTGGTGAAATATTCAATCTAGACGGACATGTTCAGAGTTTGAAAAAATGCACACTTTCTATCATCAAATGTTTATGACGGTGCTGGAAAAATTCGGACATGGCCGAACTTTTCTGACAGTGTTTTTTTTCTATAAAAAACGGTCATTATTGGGCCCCTTCCCCCCTCTTTGTGGAATATACTTTTTTTCCTCCATTTCAGATTAATTTTCCCCTTCTTAGACTAGTTTTCTCTGTTGCGAAAAAAGAAAATGAAATATTCAAATCATAATTAGGATTCTAGGCTTATCTAACAGTTCAAATGGTTGTTAGAATGTCCCATTATAATATACCGGTACAACCAAGTTAAATGCATTTTGAGAGTATAAGCATTAAGCATGTATTGGTATATCCCCTTTTTGGGCCTTCACACACAAATTTCCCCCCACCTATGGACCCTGACCCCCTTCCCCCGTAATGAATAAAAGCACTGTTTCATTAGGGATGGACTACCTTAAATTGGTTTTGCACTGATCCCTTGGTAGATATAGCTTAGTTCTAAGCCATTATAACTGCATATAAAATCAAATATGCCTTTACAATAGTTTTACACTAACTCTTCTATGATATGGTAATTTATTTTATGCTTTTAGGTGGATTACTGAGAAATAATGGTAGATTATCATTTGATAAATTCACTGCCTACCGAGTGAAATTATCAAAAACTTATGCCCTGCTTTTGTTCATTTCACCCTATCTGACATTATCTAAGCAGGGCCAACTAAGTGACGTCATCATAAGCATTGCATAGCAGTCACATGCTAAATGACGCTCTTTAAGAAAATTTGTCATAAATTTTTTGCATTTTTGCATTAAAGAAATAGAACAATTGTTTGATTTTCGAGTAAGATCAATTGATATTTCATTTCATGTACAATGAAAGCTACATTATCACTCGTGGCTTTCCCACTCATGCCTTTGTTGTTCACTCAATGAAATATAAATTGATATTACACTGAAACAAACGATTATCCTCTATATATTTCAGTATCCTAAAGGTCTAGGCAGCACTGTGTCAGAACTAGACGTGAGCCACGCAGCAGGTGTATTTCCCAAGACCAAGTTTAGTATGGTGATTCCAGAAGTTGAGGAGAAGCTGAAAACACTGTGTGAAGGGGAGGTTAAACACGTTGTACTGTTTGGTGTAGAGGTATGTGCTTAGATTGAACAGAGCTTCAGATAAG
The DNA here is from genome assembly GCA_963680895.1 of Fragum sueziense. Classification (NCBI taxonomy): domain Eukaryota; kingdom Metazoa; phylum Mollusca; class Bivalvia; order Cardiida; family Cardiidae; genus Fragum; species Fragum sueziense. The sequence continues at coordinate 12,649,071 of OY804603.1, read as the reverse complement.
AGGGGGTGATGATTTTTTAAATTGCAATAATTCTAATATTGGTCGTCAAACCCTACATTGTGGGTACTCATTTGTATTGTCTCATCGAGACGATTCAAATGAGTACCCACAATATAGGGTTTGGAGTTGAAATAAGAAAGTTGCAATGTCTTCACCCCCACTTATCTGGAACCCTGTAAATCTCTAATGTTGCATGCAATATAATCTGATCCTCGATATACATTGTATGAAGGGAAGGTTAAACATGTTATACTGTTTGGTGTAGAGGTATGTGCATAAACCCTTTCACAAACAAGACCTGGCCCCGGTTTCTCGAAAAAACTTAAATATGTTCTCATGCTCAAGTTTGAGCACCGTGCTCAAATCGCACGAAATGCACATGAACTTCAATCGAATACCCTTCATCGTTGGAGAGAATTCCTTTGAAGTTGAGCATGTTCTCATGAGAATGTACTTTAGTTTTTTCGAGAAACCGGGGCCTGATTTTGACATCTTTAACCCTTTCCCAAACAACAAAATTCAAGGGTGTTCCAACACAAAAGCTGTTGTAGACAACAGAATTGATGTTAAAAAACAAGGAATTTGTGTACTATATAGCACAGAAAATATTGAGACAAAAGGAGAAAATGCTGATCATCAGCATTTTCTTCTTTTGTTTCAATGTTTTCCCAAACCTATTTTCTTACAGGCGTCAATACCAGGTCTTGTTTGGGAAAGGGTTAATAGAAAAGGCTCGGGAAAAATTGAGGCAAAAGAAGAAACTGCTGATAACCAGCAGTTTCTCCTTTTGTCTCAATATTTTTGTGCCATATTTTACACAAATCCTATCTTTTAAAATATCCCTTTTGTAGTCAGCAGCAGCTTTTGAATTGGGTCATCTTAAAAGTTTGCTGTTCGGGAAAGGATTAATTGAAATTCTAATGTTGCCTGCAATATAATCTGATCCTCGATATATACATTGTGTAGAGGGTAGCTTAACCCTTTCCCAAACAACATTTTAAGGTGATCCAATTTGAAATTTATTGCAGACGACAAATTGGATGTTAGTAAAGATAGAATTTGGGTACAAAATAGCTCAGAAAATGTTGAGGTGAAAGGAGAAAATGCTGATCATCAGCATTTTCTTCTTTTGCCTCAATGTTTTTTGTATTTTCTATCAGGGACGTGAAAACCAGGTCTTGTTTGGGAAAGGGTAAAACTTGTTGTACTGTTTGGTGTAGAGGTAGGTATTTATAGACCTCTACAGATAAGAGGGGGTAATGGCTTTTCAAAATGCAGTGGCGGATCCAGAGGGGATTCGGGGGATTTCAAACAACCATCCTCTGATACCTGCATGATTATATAATTTTTATACAAAATTCATGTAGGAATTTCCACATAATGATGCTTTTTGATGCCCCACAAGATTAAGACTTTGCAAAACATTGTGTAAAATGAAGAAATTACTATTCACAAGTACCGTATTTCACCTAATAGACGCGCCCCGGCGCGATGCAAAACGCCGTGGAGGCGCGCTTATTTCGTACCACTTTTCCTGAATTTTAAAGTGCTTCGCTGAATGTAGAAAATCAATCTACCGTAAATAATCAATCAAGATATGTCACTTTATCAGTAGATGACGTTGTATCTTATAAATACACACCGGGTACATGTATAAATCGGCAGAGACGAAGCGACGTAACTGTCATCCAGTCTACAGTTACCTGCCAGTCTAATCCTTTGTCTCAAAAAAGGCGGGTGTGTTCTACTTTCGTTTTCGGAATGTTTTGATTTCTTCTTCTTCACTTTACAAAATAATAAAACATACTTCCTGTGGTATCTGTCTATATTCATTAATTCATTTTCGGCAAAAATGATTTATTTTTCATTTGTGTGCGTACTATCAATTTGCATAAACGGTCACTCTGCAAGGGGAATGATAAAGGAAAGTTTATCAATGCTCATACCGGGCCGGATGAATTTTAATTCTACCTAGAGGGATAACCATAATCGAATTATTCAATCAATTACCCGAGCCGTATACCCTATTATAAGACGCTTTACTTGTTGAGATAAAGCGTTTTTCCACAAGTATGATCATCACAAAGATGAAGTTTGGTGGAGTTTGAGTTCGGAATTTGTCATTACCGTCTACTCTACAGTCTATTCTACAGTCAAGGTAAGGTCGGGTGAAGGTGGGAGGGGTGTCCCATGGCTTCCGAGATTGTTAATATAGTGGGGGCGCGTCTATTAGGGAGGGCGCGTCTATAAGGTGAAATACGGTAATTTCTTCATTTCCCACATGTACAATTGGTCTTTTGCAGCAGCTTACAAGTTGGATCACTGTAAAATCTCGCTGTTTGGGAAAGCATTCATACAGTTTTTACTCAATAAGTTACATGTATTATAGGTAGTTGGTTAACCCGTTCCCAAAAAAGACTTCGTTTTAATGTCCCAGGTGAAGGCTTTTAGATGATGTTGGGACAAAAGAAGAAAATGCTGATGATCATCATTTTCTCCTTGTCCTGCAATATTATTTATGGAATTATGTGCACACATTTCATATTCTTTTTCATCCATTTTTTCGCCGGAACTCCTTTCAAGAAGGACAACACCATATTTTAATTTAGTGCGACTATTGGTAGAGTAGGGGGCATATTCTAGTCACCTAGGCGTCGGTGTGATGCTAATTGGTTAAGTTTTTATGTGCAAGTTTGTTAAATCTCTGTTTCTACTAATGCTGTTGCACTGAAACTTGCACTCTGTGACCATAAAATAGCCTCTAGACAAAGATTCATTACTCGAACATGCAATTTAGAGGAACATTTACCCTTGGACATTGAAATTTTTGGTTAAGTTTTTAGCTCACATGAGCATGTGCTCATGGTGAGCTATTGTGATACCGCTGTGTCTGGCATCCGTCGTGTGTCGTCCGTCAAACTTTGCCTTGTGTGCACTGTAGAACCACATTTTTTGCCCAATCAACCTGAAATTTGCTCAGAATGATTGTCTTGATGAAATCTCAGACAAGTTCGAAATTGGGTCATCTGGGGTCAAAAACAAGGTCACGGAGTCAAATCTTAGAAAAACCTTGTGGGCACCCTAGAGGCCACATTTTTTGCCCAATCGATCTGAAATTTGCTCAGAATGATTGTCTTGATGTAATCTCGGACAAGTTCGAAATTGGGTCATCTGGGGTCAAAAACTAGGTCACGAGGTCAAATCTTAGTAAAACCTTGTGTGCACTCTAGAGGCCACATTTTTGCCCAATCAACCTGAAAATTGATCAGAATGATTGTCTTGATCAATTTTTGGACAAGATCGAAATTGGGTCATCTGGGATCATAAACTAGGTCATGAGGTCAAATCTTTGTAAAACCTTGTGTGCACTCTAGAGGCCACATTTTGCCCAATCAACCTGAAAATTGATCAGAATGATTGTCTTGATCAATTCTAGACGCAATTCCAGTTAAAGTGGACAATTGACTAAATTTTTTTCGAAATTTTTCATTATACCATACACTCATTCTGGACAAATTTTCTTCATTGATCACATCTTCTGCGCAAATTTCTCTAGTTTTGTCAGCTGGGCTTGCTTAGTTTTGGATTTATAGACTGTTCACCCATTCTCATTTTTTCGGCCGAAAACCACCAGCAAAATTTCAAAATTCCGACTTTACAGAATTGCAATATTTTTATTACAATATGATAGTATAACATCTATACGGTAAAAAAATGATAATGGCCACTCTTTTAAAGGTGACTGTCTTTACCTGCATCAATGATTTGAAGAACCCCTAAAACTACCATTTAATTTTACGTGACACGACTGTATTATATCAAATCTGGTTAAAAAACATTTAAGTAAGTTACAAAGGACGCAATGTTTTGGTAATTCAACAGGCGATATATAGCTGTATATTAGAAATTCATGTGACTTGCATAAACTCGAGACATGTAAGAACAAGAAGCACCGCGAGTATGGGATTTATTAGAACTAATGTCCAAAACAGTCAAGATTTAACCCTTTCCCAAATGACAAAATTTTAGAGTAATCCACTTCAAAAGCTGTCACAAATGACGAAATGGATGTTATCAAAGATAGAATTTGTGTAAAATATGGTACATAAAATATTGAGACAAAAGGAGAAACTGCTGGTTATCAGCAGTTTCTTCTTTTGTTTCAATATTTTCCCAAGCCTTTTCTATTAGGGACGTCAAATCCAGGTCTTGTTTGGGAAAGGGTTAAAACACTTGCTTCTAATTCCTCTCGTGACTTATGATGGCAACAAATTAGTTTATCAGACTAATTATTTCATTAAGCAATATTTGTTCTATCAAACTCAAAACAAATTAGCATGTATTTGGTAAAAATAAAAAGAATATGTCGACCTAACGAAATTTGATCCTTTGTCACGTAATATTCAGTGAAAGTAACTGCTTTAGAAACAAGTCCTATTTTTAGCTCACCTGAGCACGAAGTGCTCAAGGTGAGCTATTGTGATCGGTCTGTTGTCCGGCGTCTGTCTGTCTGTCCGTCCGTCCGTCCGTTCACAATCATAAAAAAATCTTCTCCTCCTAAAGTGCTGGGCAGAATTGGATGAAATTTCACAGATATGAGCCGCGACGCGAGAAAAGCGGAATTTGGCCTAAGCGAAAACAAAGACGCAGATCAGCTTCGCGGTAACCGCGAATCTGATCAGCGTCTGTGTTTTCGCTGGTGAGAAGGTTAGTTCTTCTTCCCATGTACGAAATGTCGTGACTCTAATCACTTTCTGCGGCTATACAGCATCATTTGTGTCGGATCTGGTCAAAACTCCCGAAGACCGATTTTCTCGCATCGCGGCTCATATGATCCTTGGGTCATCCTTTTTCAAAATACTTCAAAGAATTGGGATCGGGGTCAGAATGGGCTCAAAAAGTAGGTCACTAGGTCAAATCTTATTTTTGCTCTAGGAGTCACAGTATTTGCTCAATCATTGTGAAAGTTGACCAGAATCTTTGTCTTGATGATATCTAGGTCATTTTAAAAAGTAGGTCATGCCAGGTCAAAATGTAGGTCACTAGGTCAAATGATTTAAAAACCTTCTTTTTGCTCTAAAAGTGCTGCCTTTGGCTCAAATCTTGTCAAAATTGCTCAGAATGTATTTTTGGTTGATATCTAGATTCTTTAAAAAATCGGGTCATGTGAGGTCAAAAATGAGGTCACTAGGTCTGTTTGATAAATTCCTTCTTTTTGCTCAGAAGTGCCCATTTTTAGCCAAATTATTATGAAAATTACTAAGAATGTTTTTATTAATGATATAAAGGTCATGTAAAAAGTTTGTCATGCAAGGTCAAAAACTAGGGCACAAGGTCAAATATCAAGAATTCCATTTATTAGTCAAGGTCAAAGGTAATGAAAACTTCTTTTTGCTGTGGAAGTTCTAATTTTGGCTCAATTATTTGAAAATTGCTCAGGACGTTTATTTAGATGATGTCTGTACTCTGTAGGTCATTGAAAACTTGGGTCATGCAAGGTCAAAAACTGGGTCAGTGGGTCAAATCTTGTTTTTGATGTAAGAATTTATTACAATATTTGCTCAATCATTGTGAAATTTGTTCAAACCATCACTTTAAAAGCAAAGAAGCCCTATGTTGTGGGTTTGGGAATTTTCAAGTGAGGAATTCAGACAAATTTATTTTGACCAGGTATCAGCTTATCAGCAATCATTGCTTAAGTAAATAGTTAGACTGTCTAAAGTCAATAATAGACCATACAAAATAAATAAAGGGCTGCCTTATCTGATAATGGAGCTCTTATCTGATGAATGATAGAGCTACATTTAATCTTAATGTCTTAACCCTTTCCTATGATGTCCCTATTAAAAAAGGCTTGGGGAATTATTGAGTCAAATGAAGAAAAGACTGATAATCAGCATTATTTTCTCATCTTGTCGCGCTATTTCAAAATTGAACAGTCTATTTCTTTTCTGTCTTGGTAAAGATAAAGCCCTTTCCCAGCCAAGGTTTAAGCCCTTTCCAAATTGTTTCAGAACAGAAAGTCCTTAGTTTTATGCCTTTGAATTTTGGTAAAATTGCCATTGTCATTCTTTTATATTCTTCTAATGTTATAAGATTGATTTCATGGTCATGCCAGTATCTCAACTATGAATTCAGGTGAGCGATCTAGGGCCATCTTGGCCCTCTTGTTTAATTGAGTAGTATTATTTGAAAGTGCAATTAGTTAAAAATAAAAAAGACAACTATTTGTTTGATTTGAAATACATACTATCACCATGAAATGAAAATTACCCCTACATTGTGGGTTATTGATATTTACATAGAAGTTAAGAAAGAAATCAAATTCAATCTTCTCCTAAAGCATAAAGCCATTTGGATTTCAGTGTGCGATATCGCCTCTTCCTACAATAATATTTCAAATTATCACTATGCAATGAAAACTTACATAATGGTACTGGTTCTCGGTTTTTAAATAGAAATAAAGGCATAGATACCAAGATATAAAGATAAAGATATTTTGTCTGTAACCCGCGTTACTATCGTAATATTCACTGTCTATCACTATTCGAATTCTTAAGATATAGTTCCTTCAGGAATCTTCTATCTGCATTTGGGTTAATGTATTTGAATTTTGCATGTAGCTTGGACCACTGGCTCTATCACAGGTCACTGCTAATAGAAATGTGGTTTTGTGACAACCACATACGATATTAGGAGGAGTATTCTGCCCGTCTCTGGTGCTTCTTGTGTCTCATTTCTTTCTTTAAAGCTGTCCAAATTCTTATTGTCTATAGATATGTCAACTTTGTCAAGGAATTCATGGAAAGAATAGTGAACTTTGTTTCAATGTCTGAAATGTTGAGAAGCGGGTGTGTAATTTAACTTGACGAAACAGTGAATATTACGTGACGATCCTGATTGCAGCTAAATGCCTGTTTAAAGGGATAAACGTTCAGAACACGCAGGTGTATGAGAGAAATACTATTTTTGAGTCTTAGTGCAAGCTTTAAATATCACACCTGTCAGGAGATTATGATATTGAACCAACAATGTACATGGCTGTAAATCCAACAAAACCTTCCTTCGTATTCGGATTACAGTCATTGAATTTCAAAATGAATGGAAAAAAGCTTAAACTTGAAGCCATAGTACAAGTACAGGTCATGAATGATAATTAGGTTGTTGTCAAACGAAGTTATGGTCACTTTTGTTTTTCAGTGTCACGTTGTATTCAGTCACGTAAAATTAAAACTTACTTTTAAATCAGGATGACTTAACATGGTTTCAAAGTATATTGTCGCACTGTGTGTAAATAGTGTGTATATACCAAAGGCTTTGATATACTTAAAAAGATTTAGACATGGTCTTTACCATAAATGAAAAATCGCTGTCACGTACGTATTCAAGCGAAAAAGTCCGACACTTGGTGGAGCTATTTCAAATGGCGACCATGAAGTAAATACTTCCATTATTTGGATACACATGTTCTGGGGCAATAGCTATATGGATAATTGATTTAAAAAAGCGGTAAGTGGTATGATTTTGCTTCTGTTGTTAATTTAGTGCACATACAAAAAACAAAGTCACGTAGAATTCGCCTGAGTTGTGACAGAGCAAGAAAAGACGTTTTTTTCAAAGCAGCAAATTTATTTTATGATTCCAGGTAATTTTATCATATTCTTATACACCACGTGTAGAATGAAACATATTCTGCGTATATCGCTTTCTGGACAGAGATTTACCAATCCTTTGAAATTCGGAAAATTGGGTTGTGACACTGATTTTTACGGGGGGTCGTGTTATATAATCGCTGGTTAAGATCAAACGGAAGTTTAGATCGCCGTTGTTTGATATGAATTCATCAGATATATGGTTAAGCAAAAATATGGCATGCAGAACAAGTATATTTTACACTAACAATGTCCCTTTCAAATGGTTAGAATGCTTGTGACACGTTTTCGGCCCAAAAAATGAGAATGGGTGTGTTAAATGATCAAATGTGCGCATCAAAAACTACGTGTTTTAAATAGACCCCTTTGGGAAATGTGTGTCTTATTTCACATTAAGGAAAGCCTTAAGAATAACAAAACCGATATATTTTGATGAGTATTTGTGTGTAAAATGTGAATCAATTGGCAATATGAGTGAAAATGGCGAATTGTACCGATGAGAATGAAAATACAAAACGGCCATCCCTGTACGATTCCTTTATTTTAGAACGTTGACTACTTCCAACTCTTCTAAAATGCACCAAGCAACCTTTAATTTTCTCTCGAATTGTTAAACAAAAGCAATGACTTATTCCCTTAATCGATATACGGAAATGGAAAGTCAATGACTTATTACAAATCAACAATAGTTTAAAACTGGTCTGTCCCGAACGTAACTAGAGCTTGTCCCGTACGTAATATGCTTTCTTTTCTTTAACATTCAAGCCGCTGTATAATAACCTTTTCAATGAAATAACAATATTATAAGGCAATATCCATTTGCCAGACACTTTGTCAAAAAAATATTATGAAATGAATAAATGAAAATAAATACAAGCCTATAAGCCATCTTGGTGTGTTGTTTTACCAATTAGAACTTCCTAGCCAAATTAATTTCAATTTATAAAAGTTAAGGTGTTCGTATTGTTATGACACATGAGTTATGTGTAATAAATTCTTAATTAAAGTGAAATGTTATCCAAAATTTGCTGGACATCTGTAACTCTGATGGATCCAAAGTACGAAAACGTACAGGACAATTTTTATGAAGGAAAGAAATGATGAAATAAACTATTTTAGTGCATCAATCTAGTGTAATGTATATGGGCTTGAATATACTCCTATATATCAACAAAACACCGGCATATTTTGTGGAACTTTCTTCAATATTGTAAAAATAGTATCAATTAAGCCTAATTATAATACCATAACGTGCGCGACTAGTACGAGTACAGTCTATTATGTGCATTAAAAGTCTATTTTGCTTAAACTGGAGTCCTTAAGGAACCCAACACACATAAATAAAGCAAAGAAAACGTTCCATTTCGGCAATTTAAAAACTGAAAACTAAAAATTGCCTCGAACGTTACGGACTCGTACGTCACTTTTTAATGTGTACTCAACTTTATTTGGCCAGCTGCTGTATCAATGCTATTATAGTAATCGGCATAATTCTTTTTATCATATTTGAAGACACTTCGACTAGTGATGTTACTTGAAGAATTAAACTATTTATAGTTACCCAATTTTTACTACAGCTACTTTAGTTCATTCCTCGTATGTTACGGGGTTAAAATTACGGTAAATTGTTTAAGAATGATGTTGATTTTTTAAAAATATTGACAAAGGTAACGACTTTATTTTGATAATATATATTTATACTAATGTACATTACGCTAGATTAATGCATTAAATGTAGATTTATGTCAGTGTTTCTTACCTTTAAAGAAAGTGTCCCGTACATTTTTGATTTTTGGAGACAGCTACTCGAGGCTGTTAAAAAAATTTTGGATTACATTTTTAGCTCACCTGAGCACAAAGTGCTCAAGGTGAGGTATTGTGATCGGTCGTTGTCCGTTGTCCGTCCACAATTTCTTTAAAGATCTTCTTCTCCCAAACCAGTAGACCAATTTTCTTGAAACTTGGCAGGAATGATCCTTGGGTGAAGGGCTTTCAAAGTTGTTAAAAGAATTTGATTCCATCAAAGACTCTGGCTGCCGCGGCATGAGAAAAGCGGAAAATAGCCAAATCTTTTAAAAATCTTCTTCTGCCTAACCAGTCAGCCAATATTCTTGAAATTTCACATGAATTATCCTTGAGTTTAGGGCTTTCAAAGTTGTTAAAAGAATTTCATTCCATCAAAGACTCTGGCTGCCGCGGCATGAGAAAAGGGGAAAATAGCCAAATATTTTAAAAATCTTCTTTTGCCTAATTAGCAAGCCAATATTCTGGAAACTTCACATGAATGGCCCTTGGGTGAAGGGCTTTCAAAATTGTTAAAATAATTTCATTCCATCAAAGACTCTGGCTGCCGTGGCATGAGAAAAGGGGAAAATAGCCAAATCTTGTAATAATCTTCTGCCAATATTCTTGAAACTTCCCATGAATGATCCTTTGGTGAAGGGCTTTCAAAGTTTTTGAGAGACTTTGATTCCATCAAAGCCTTTGACTTCCGCGGAATGAGAAAAGGGGAAAATAGCCAAATCTTTTAAAAATCTTCTGGCTTACTACATGTAGTGGGCCAATATTCACATGAATGATCTTTGGGTGAAGGGCTTTCAAAGTTGTTATAAGAATTTGATTAATATCAAAGCTCTTAGTGCAGTGGCATCAGAAAAAGGGTAAAAGAGCAAACACTTTTGAAAAGGCTGAATTTTGTTTCATTCTTTTGAAAAACTAAGGAAAAGGGGCTTTATTGCAAAATTCTTAATTTGCTGCTATACAGGTCAAAATGTTTATTTCAACAAGGCAAGAAATTTCAGGTGAGCGATCTAGGGCCATCATGGCCCTCTTGTTTATATAAATCTTTGTATCGTTTTGGAGCTCTATGTTTTTTGTACAAGATTTTGGTAGTTCTGTTTGAATAATTTATTGTTAAAATTGACATTTTTGGTTTGAAAGTTAGAATTTTTATTGGAGACATCGGTTTTTCGTACCCCCTAGTTTGGTTGTCACATGATTTTCATAAGAAATGGAGTTCTTACGAACATAAATTATAGATAAATATTTTAGTTATAGGTGTTGGATGAAAATAAATGTGATGGGCATTTATATAATGTTGACTATTTGCAGCTAGTACATATTAAAGGCCGGAGACATCAATTGACCTAGAGGTCACATTTTTTGCCCAATCAACCTGAAAATTGGTATACAAAAAGTTATTATATCAGGTGAGCGCTTCAGGGCCAATGGCCCTCTTGTTACGTATATCTTTCATATAGCTGTGATAACTTTTTTTTTGCTATAGCTATAGCTTTAAAACTTCGCACATGCTTCTGTGGTGACTGATAATATCAGCCTTTAGGCAAAGATTCATTACTCTGGCATTTAATGTAGCGAAATTAAAACTTTTAGGCCTTTGATTTTTTCACTATTCAGCACTTGATAGTTGCGCTTGGCAGTCCTTAGACAGCTCTTGTTTTGTTGTTTTGTAATGTGCCAATTTCCTGACTATTACCATTACAGGCTCATGTATGTATACAACAGACTGTATTAGACCTGATAGAGAGAGATGTAGAGGTACATGTGGTGGCAGATGCCTGTACGTCTAGAAGCCAGATGGACAGAATGTTTGCCTATGATGTAAGGACAACTTTTATTTACCCCTCATATCGAAAGATTGTGGCAAATTGTTTTTCTCGTGTCTGTCTGTCTGTCTGAAAACCTAACATTTGTCATTTAAGGGGCATTTGTGTATGAAGTATGGAACATTTGGAATATCTCGCTTATAATCTCGGTCTTAAAAACGCTGTATCAAAAACATCTAAAGAAAGCTTAAAAAATCTTGCTCTAAAGAACGCGCCTCAGTTATCTGTTTCTCTGGATTCTTCACAGTGTTCTTCACAGCCCAAAAAGCTGTACATGTATAGTGTCCCAACACTGTCTTAAGTTAAATAAATTACTACAACTTCAAAACTACCCCATAGTTCAGTGTTTATTATTAATTTTTGGGGAAGAGGGTCAGGGCCCATCGGTGAGGGAAAGTTTGCGCCTGAACGCCCAAAAGGGGAAATTTCAATACATGCTTATACTCTCAAATACAGTGTTATAAATGCATTTAACTTGCTTTTATATCATAATGGGACATTCAAACAACCATTAGAACTGTTAAAGATGCTTAGAATATAAATACATGTATGATATGGATTTTTCTTTGCAACAAAAAAATCTAGTTCCAGGAGAGGAAAAATTCTCTGAAATAGGAAAAAAATCACTGTAGTTCAATTTCTTCAAAATTATTTTCAAATAGAGTGACTTTGAGGTATTTAAGTAAATTGCTCAAAAGTAAGCATTTTGGGGCAGGAAAAAATGCTCATATGATCCATTTGTACGAACTCTATAGTCACATGAATAAGGGTTTTAAGACACTGTGTTGTTGCAGCTTCACATTATTATACCCCCGCAAACAAAGTTTGGAGGGGGTATACTGGAATCAGCCTGTCGGTCCAGTGGTTGGTTGGATGGTTGGAAGGTTGGATGGTTGGATGGTTGGAAGGTTGGATGGTTGGATGGTTGGTCTGTCTCCAAAACTTTGTCTGGACAACTCCTCCTACACTTGTGGACCGATTTAGTTTATACTTGGCACAAATGTTCATTGTGACCTGTAGATGTGCAAGACGCAAATTTCACGGAAATCAGACCGATACTTTTTGAGTTATGGCCCCTGATTTGACCCAAAAATGCTTGTCCGGCCAACTCCTCCTACAGTTACCGTCCGATTTGCTTCATACTTGGCACAGGTGTGCATTAGGAAATGCAGATGTGCAAGACGCAAATTTTACGAAAATGCGACCGTTACTTTCTGAGTTATGGCCCCTGATTTGACCCAAAAATGCTTGTCCGGCCAACTCCTCCTACAGTTACTGTCCGATTTAGTTCATACTTGGCACAAGTGTTCATTGTGACCTGTAGATGTGCAAGACGCAAATTTCATGGAAATCGGACCGATACTTTTTGAGTTATGGCCCCTGATTAGACCCAAAAATGCTTGTCCGGCCAACTCCTCCTACAGTTACTGTCTGATTTGCTTCATACTTGGCACAGGTGTGCATTAGGATGTGCAGATGTGCAAGACGCAAATTTCATGAAAATCCGACCGTTACTTTCTGAGTTATGGCCCTTGATTTGACCCAAAAATGCTTGTCCGGCCAACTCCTCCTACAGTTACTGTCCGATTTAGTTCATACTTGGCACAAGTGTTCATTGTGACCTGTAGATGTGCAAGACGCAAATTTCATGGAAATCGGACCGATACTTTTTGAGTTATGGCCCCTGATTTGACCCAAAAATGCTTGTCCGGCCAACTCCTACTACAGTTACTGTCCGATTTAGTTCATACTTGGCACAAGTGTTCATTGTGACCTGTAGATGTGCAAGACGCAAATTTCATGGAAATCGGATTGATTCTTTTTGAGTTATGGCCCCTGATTAGACCCAAAAATGCTTGTCCGGCCAACTTCTCCTACAGTTACCATCCGATTTGCTTCATACTTGGCACAGGTGTGCATTAGTATGTGCAGATTTGCAAGACGCAAATTTCATGAAAATCCGACCGTTACTTTCTGAGTTATGGCCCCTGATTTGACCCAAAAATGCTTGTCTGGCCAACTTCTCCTACAGTTTCTGTCCGATTTGCTTCATACTTGGCACAGGTGTGCATTAGAACCTGTAGATGTGCAAAACGCATATTTCACGAAAATTGGACCGATACTTTCTGAGTTATGGCCCTTGATTTGACAAAAAAATGCTTGTCCGGCTAACTCCTCCTACACTTGTGGACCGATTTATTTCATGCTTTGCACAAGTGTTTATTGTCACCTGTAGATGTGCAAGACACAAATTTCACGAAAATCGGACCAATAATTTTTGAGTTATGGCCCCTGATTTGACCCAAAAATGCTTGTCCGGATAACTACTCCTACAGTTACTGTCCGATTTGCTTCATACTTGGCATAGGTGTGCATTAGGACCTGTAGATGTGCATGACGCAAATTTCACGAAAATCTGACCATTACTTTCCAGTTATGGCCCTTGATTTTACCAAAAAATGCTTGTCCGGACAAATCCTTTAGTTACTGTCCGATTTGCTTCATTCTTGGCACAGGTGTGAATTAACTTCAGTAGATGTGCAAGACGCACATTTCTTGAAAATCAGACCGACAATTTCTGAGTTATGGCCCCTGATTTGACAAAAATGCTTGTCCGGACAATTCCTCCTACAGTTACTGAATGATTTGCTTCATACTTAGCACAGGTATGCATTAGGACCTGTATATATGCAAGATGCAAAATTCACGGAAATGAGACCGATACTTTCTGAGTTATGACCCCTGATTGGATCAAATTTCAAGAAAATCGGATTGACAATTTCTGAGTATGGCTCCTGATTCAACAAAAACACTTGTCCGAATAAATGTGGTGGCGGGGGTATTTTTATCACCTTCAGTGATAGATTTCTAGTTCTGCATGGTTCTGATTTTTCTGATGAGATTCATTCGACATTTGAATTATTTGGGCGCGGTCCAAAACTTCAGCGATGGAACTTTCCATGCGGAATGTGTACAACCGCGCCCGAATTGGTCCGGATACGTAACGACGACGCTCAGAAAAGGCCCATGTTTTATTTACCCATTACTGCACAGTGACGCCTTTGGACTCCTTCACATGAAAAAGGTTGGAAAAACATTGTGGAAAATGAAGAAATTGCTTGTGACAGGCAATTTCTTCATTTCTCACAATGTTTTCTAAACAAAAGCAACAAAAAATGTATAATTCCATGCACATGAAGTTGTCATCTGCAACATTTTTGAATTTGGAATGGTCCAAAATTTTGCTGTTTGGGAAAGGGTTAATATTAAAGTGGCCTCATTACGGGTATTCTACTGTAATCAGATTGGACAGGACTATTCCTATGATTAAAACAAAGGTTACCAGTTAACCCTTTCCCAAACAAGACCTGGTTTTGACATCCTTAATAGAATAAGCTTGTGAAAACCTTGAGACAAAAGAAGAAACTGCTGATAACCAGCAGTATCTCCTTTTGCGTCAATATTTTCTTTACTATATCACACGCAATTCCAATCTTTATTAACATCCATTTTGTCATCTACAACAACTTTTGAATTGGACCACCCTAAAATTTTGTCATTTGGGAAAGGGCTTTAGGTCAATGTCACATTTTGGGGAAAAATGCTGTTACAGAAGTATTTCAAAACCTTGTAACTGCAGCTTGTTTTAAGCTGCAGTTACGAGGATTTTGTTGAAAAGCGACGATTTGTGTTTCATAAACATGTGTTGTATTTTCAGAGATTCAGAAGTATTGGAGCCACAGTGACCACCAGTGAAGCTGTACTGTTCCAATTAATACAGGACAAAAACCATGAAAAGTTCAAAGAGATACAGGGACTCATTAAATCTAGTGCACCATCGTCAGGACTGGTCAAGTTGTGATAAGATGGAACTGTAGCAAGACTTGCTATATGAATGACAAAATATATCGAAGACAATGGAGGGTTGAACCTGTACCAGACAAAACAAATTTGAACAGGCCTACTGTGAAAGTAACTGCTGATAGCTAAAAATAAGTGTGTGTTTTTAATGGGATA
Organism: Fragum sueziense; assembly: GCA_963680895.1. Taxonomy (NCBI): domain Eukaryota; kingdom Metazoa; phylum Mollusca; class Bivalvia; order Cardiida; family Cardiidae; genus Fragum; species Fragum sueziense. The sequence goes on along the minus strand of OY804603.1, from coordinate 12,633,776 downwards.
GAATACTTTTGGGGAAGGAGCAGACAATTGCAAGGTATCCCATGGTACTGCATTCCATTTTGAGAAAACGAAACTAAAACACCAATTTCTTTCACTGTTTACAAAATATTGAACAATTACTGGTTTTGACTTTCTCCGCAGAAATATGACCTGTAGAAAACGCTGGATGAAAGAATCTTTCCCTGTCTTTTGTCAATGATGGCATTACTCAGAGCTATGGATAAGAATGGGTGTTGTCCTTTCAAAATGCAATTTTTCAGTAATTGCTTTTAAAACCCTATGCTGCTGGTATGCATTTGAATTGTCTTGATGAGACAATTCAAATGAGTACCCACAGCAAAACACAGGGTTTGTATTTGAAATAACAAATTTTAATGCCTTTACCCCTTCTTACCAGTTGCTCTGCATTACTACTAGAGCTTGTGTTAGAACGTGTTAAATGATCTATGTCATGAAATGATCTATGTCATCGCTTGTGAATGTAAAATTATCTTTGATTATTATACTGATTGTGGTATAAGTAATAAAGCAACAAAAGATTTAATACAAAACAACTAATAACTTTATTGCACTTTTTTCCGGATCATTTATATATCAAATTATACATATATACATACATACACCCAACCTAGTCATTACAATGGCCAAAATGATAAAAGAAAAAAAGAATGGTAATTTTACTCACGTTCACTAATTTATTTTAGCCAAAATTGTTTCAATGTTTTGCCCCCCTTTAGCCCCTTTCTTTCCCCATTTCTTGGCGATATAGAGTCACCCTGTACAAGAGCCCTGATCTAGTCATTACAATCTCTTAAACGATAAAAGAAAAAAAAAGATAATTTATCTCACATTCACTGTTTTATGTGAGCCCAAATTATTTCAACAGTTTGCCCTCCTTTAGCCCCTCTCTTTCCCCATTTCTTGGCGATATAAAGTCACCCTCTACAAGAGCCCTGATCTAGTCATTACAATCTCTAAAATGAAATTAGAAAGAAAGATAATTTATCTCACATTCACCTTTTTATGTTAGCCCAAATTGTCTCAAGATTTTGCCCTCCTTTAGCCCATCTCTTTTCCCGATTTCTTGTCGAATTTATGTTAGCCCAAATTGTTTCAAAGTTTTTGCCATCCTTTAAACCATCTCTTTTCCTAATTTCCTGTCGAATTTATGTTAGCCCAAATTGTTTCAAAGTTTTTACCCTCCTTTAACCGATTTCTTTTCCCCATTCTTGGCGATATAATTTCACCCTGTAAGAGAGCCCAGATCATGGTCTGTATTCACCAGCTATTAACTGTCCCATTTTTATTCCATTCAATTATCTTACAAAATAATTCTACAAAAAAAAAGGATTTTTACTCGGTTAATCGAAGACAACTTGTTTAGGCGCTTGCTAGAAATTAAGATTTTTATACGTAAAGATTTTCGGATTTGTAAAATGGGTGCCTGTGGCATTTGAGCCCAACATGGATCAAGATCAGCCTGTGCATACGCACAGTCTGATCAAGATCCATGCTGTTCTCTAATAGCTTCTTCAAGACCTGTAGCAACTATAAGAGAACAACATGGATCCTGATCAGACTGCACTTCGGCACAAACTGATCTGGATACATGGTTGTCCCAAGTGCTACAAGGGCTCATTTTCTAGATCTTGGCTCAAGTATAAAATATATCACAACAACCATATAGGACGAGAACGGCCTATGGGACTGATTGTTGCATAATTTCATATTTGAGTTTGAGTCTGGAAAATGGGCACTTGTAGCATTTAAGATAACCATCATTCCAGATCAGCATGTGAATAAGTGAGTTCTGATCAGGATCAATGTTGTTGTCGTACAATTGTGGCAGATCATGACGAAACTGTAAGAGAACAAAATGGATCGTGATCAGACTGTGTGTATACACAGACTGATCTAAATCCATGTTGGTCTTAGATGTCACAGGGGTCCTTTTTACAGACCCTCTTAACCTTTTCCCAAACGAGACCTGTTTTTGACGTCCCTGGTCAAAATGGCTTGGGAAAACATTGAGACAAAGAAGAAACTGCTGATAACCTGCAGTTTCTCATTTTGTCTCAATATTTTCTGTGTTTTATTATTCACAATTTCTATCTTTCAGCTTTAAAATTGGATCACCGTAAAGATTTGTCGTTTGGGAAAGGGTTAAATAAATCAAAAGTTATAAAAGTTCTTGCTCAATGGGACTGATAGTTTTATGAATTTAGAATGATTTTAGAATTACTCAATACTGGCGTAATAAAATGGCTGGCGAACGCAAACACATGAATCACCATCTGATCAGTGACATCTTCACAAGTCAATGATTCTAGCTCTTATTTGTTTCCTTATGAATCGTTGGTAAGGAATAGTGAAGCTAGGGTCATTGGCTTGCGAAGATGGATCAGGTTGGGCGCTGATCGCTTTTGATGGATCAATTGCTGAACAGATGTTGTTGTTCCTGATCCGTCGGCCTTAGCTTTGATTAGTTTGCGTTCCTTATTTACATGGTACAAAGAATGGTCATTGTTGGGCGCAAACAATCATTGGAAATGCAACGAAACTACCACCGTATAATACTTATATGTAACTTGTTTGTAAAAGAAAAGTTTCGGGCACAGAAATTGCTTCAAGAGAATTAGAAAAATATGAAAAGACAAAAAATAATACTCAGTATCCCACAAGAAAAAAAAAGAAAAGAAGAGGGGAAAAGGGGGCAAAACAAATATATACTTTTCTTCTTAGAATTAGCATGTTTAAAAAAAATGTTTATGATTTTTTTCCAAATTTATAATTTTAACGTGTTTTTTTTATGACTAGATTGGGTGTTCTAAATTTTTGTTCAAAATTTTTGTCGCATAAATTTTCTACTATGATCGTGCTTCTGTGGCACATGGGGAAGACGATTCTCATCTTCTTTTCGCTCCAGCGACCTCAAACTGGCTTCCTCCATTTCTTTCCTAAGCTTTGACTTGAACCCGAGACCTCTCTTTGCGGTTTCCCCGTTCCAAATGTTGAAGGATGCTTGGCGTGGGATGAGGGGTGGCTTTGGATGCCCCTTTGCATTGGAACTTGCATCGCTGGACCTTTCAAAGGACTTTGTGTCGACATCGAATGCAACACCATTCTTTCCTGCTCTTGCTGCTGCCATTTCAGCACTCATGGCTTCTTCATGTTGAGAAAAGGAAGCTCTGACATCATCCGGGGTCTGCCAATCTTCAGCCGTTGTCTTGGCCATGTTGATCACACCGGCTCCCACGAATGGCTTCAGCTTTCGTTTCCTCTTGGAATAGCTCTCCACATTTTCCTTGCATGGCGCTTGTGGAATGGGTGGTACCGGGCAGGCTGCGCCGTATCTGTTATCTCGTGAGGGTGCTGCAGGCATGTTTGTCCAGCTCGGTGGACAGGGCATCTGAGATTGATCTAGACTGGCACTAGACGCGTGCACATGCTCATCCTTTACCGGCTTCATCGCTGCCCGCTTCTGCTTCCTCTTAAACTCGTTAGCTTCTCTTATCTTCTTCTCCAGTAACACTTCTCGCATTCGATCCAACTCAAGCTCTTCCTCGAGGGTACGATCCGTGCTCTTGCTCGTAGACGACGGAATGAGTAGACTTCGATCATACATATCAACAGACGGATCATCCGCCAGTTTTCTGACCTCACTGACCTCCACATGGATGCTGCTACCTTGACGTATTGGTACAAGTGCTGCCGGTTTCTTGGTCTCCATGATGTCAGCGTATTCTGGTCGGGAATTACCGGCCATGACATCATTGCCGTACCTTAACTCGCCAACGTATGACTGCTCCACTCGCTTCATGGCGTTTTCCACTCGGCGACGTCGCTCTTCCATCCAGTCAGCTTTACCTACAATAGTTTGGCGACTCAAATGGACTTTAGGCAAAATTTGTAAAGAAAACCTTGAGGCAAAAGAAGAAAATGATGATTACCTGCATTTTCTTTTTGCCTTGATGTTTTTCATGCTAATCTCTATGACTGAAATTTCTGTGATGCCATTATTTCATCCAGTTCACTTATCTTACGGTGCGTAGTTAACTATATTTTCCTTCTCCAAAAATGATACTTGGTTTACATATTCCATATAGGGGAAGTTTTGGCAAACGTCGAAGCTAAAGGAGAAAATGCTTGTAACCAACATCTCTCTTTTTCCATCAAAGTTTTACACGCTTTTAATTATTACCAGACAGCTAAATCTTAAACTGGTCCAAATTCATAAATTTTGCTGTCAACAATTTCAAGAGTAAATTTCAATGTAATATTGTACATTTTTTGGTCTGTCTGGATAGATAACTCTGTGGAAAGTCAAGAAATTGCTTGTCACAAACAATTTCTTTATTTTCCACAATGTTTTCTAACACAAAATGGAAAGATTATCAAAATTCCATCACCATGGAATTGTCGTCTGCAACACCTTTCTAAGTTGAACAGTCCAAAATTTGAAATAGAGTTGACACTGTAATAAACAAAGTTAAAAGGAGGTGAACAACAAAATGAATAACATGCATCATAGAATATAGAAAGATCCAACATGGTTGAAATAAGACCTCGTTTTAACGTCCCCGATAGAGAAAGCCCAGGAAAACATTGAGACAAAAGAAGAAAATGCTGGTGACCAGCATTTTCTCATTTTACCTCAATTGTTTCTGAGCGGTATTTTACTCTATACCTAAATACTCCAACATCCATTTTTCTGCATGTCAATCTTCATAAGCTTCCAAATTGGGCATCCCAAAATTTTGCCGTTTGGGAAAGGGTTAAAGTTAACTCACCTCTTGTCTGGGCTGCTTGGTCCATTGTTTCATATCTCTGCTGCTGCCGGAGGAACCTTTCTATGGCGTAATCTCGCTCATTGTCCTCATACTTATTGAACGCCCCTCTTCGGGATTTATCTTCCCCCAACACTGGGGGTAAAGCAACGGCCCTCTCACCAAGGTTTCTACTGTACGTGTACAGTTTCCTTGGGCTAGATTGGGCATTTTGGAATTGACTAGGGGTTAGTCGTTGCCCTGTGTAAGTAATGACAAAATGAAAAGGCTGAGTTACAGATAAGAATGAATGAATAATCAAATATATTCTAAATTGTTATTTTAACTCCAAATCCTATGTTGAAGGCACACATTGGAGTCCTCTCGAAGAGACGATTCTAATGGGTACCATCAACATGGGCTTAGATGAAGGATAAATTAAAATGAAAGGAAGTAAGAGTGGCGGTAGAGGGGGAGAGTGTCGTGAACACAACTTTACACAGCATTCCCACCAGAGTCATTGAAATAGAGAGGGGAGGGGAGAGGAACAGTGAGATAGAGAGACAGAGATAGAGGGGGATAAAGGAGAGAGTGAGTTATAGAAGACAGAGAGAGAAAGAGGGACGGAGGGGAGGGATGAATGGAGAGAGAGTGAAAGAGAGGATGGAGGGGAAGTGAGGAGAGAAGGATGAGGAGGGTGATAGATATGGAAAGAGAGTGATAGAAGAGAGAGAGTGAGAAACAGAGAGAGAGGATATGGTAGGGAGAGAGAAACATGAGGTAGAGACATAGGGAGGAAGAGAGATAGACAGACAGTGGGAGGGAGAGACAGACAAGGGGAGGGAGGGAGAGACAGACAAGGGGAAGGAGGGAGAGACAGACAAGGGGAGGGAGAGACAGACAAGGGGAGGGAGGGAGAGACAGACAAGGGGAAGGAGGGAAAGACAGACAAGGGGAAGGAGGGAGAGACAGACCAGGGGAAGGAGGGAGAGACAGACAAGGGGAGGGAGAGACAGACAAGGGGAAGGAGGGAGAGACAGACAAGGGGAGGGAGGGAGAGACAGACCAGGGGAAGGAGGGAGAGACAGACAAGGGGAGGGAGAGACAGACAAGGGGAAGGAGGGAGAAAGAGACAAGGGGAGGGAGAGACAGACAAGGGGAGGGAGGGAGAGACAGACAAGGGGAGGGAGAGACAGACAAGGGGAGGGAGGGAGAGACAGACAAGGGGAAGGAGGGAAAGACAGACAAGGGGAGGGAGAGACAGACAAGGGGAAGGAGGGAGAAAGAGACAAGGGGAGGGAGAGACAGACAAGGGGAGGGAGGGAGAGACAGACAAGGGGAGGGAGAGACAGACAAGGGGAGGGAGGGAGAGACAGACAAGGGGAGGGAGGGAGAGACAGACAAGGGGAAGGAGGGAGAGACAGACAAGGGGAGGGAGAGACAGACAAGGGGAGGGAGAGACAGACAAGGGGAGGGAGGGAGAGACAGACAAGGGGAGGGAGGGAGAGACAGACAAGGGGAGGGAGGGAGAGACAGACAAGGGGAAGGAGGGAGAGACAGACAAGGGGAGGGAGAGACAGACAAGGGGAGGGAGAGAGAGACAGACAAGGGGAGGGAGAGACAGACAAGGGGAGGGAGAGACAGACAAGGGGAAGGAGGGAGAGACAGACAAGGGGAGGGAGGAAGAGACAGACAAGGGGAGGGAGAGACAGACAAGGGGAGGGAGAGACAGACAAGGGGAAGGAGGTAGAGACAGACAAGGGGAAGGAGGGAGAGACAGAAAAGAGGAATAAGGGAAAGACAGACAAGGGGAGGGACGGAAAGAGAGACAAGGGGGGGGGGAGGGACAGACAAGGAGAGGTAGGGAGGGAGAGACAGACAAGGGCAGGGGGAGACAGACAAGGGCAGGGGGAGACAGACAAGGGCAGGGAGAGACAGACTAGGGCAGGGAGAGACAGACAAGGGGAGGGAGAGACAGACAAGGGGAGGGAGAGACGGACAAGGGCAGGGAGAGACAATTAAGGGGAGGGAGAGACGGACAAGGGGAGGGAGGGAGAGACAGACAAGGGGAGGGAGGGAGGGAGGGAGAGACAGACAGACAAGGGGAGGGAGGGAGACACAAACAAGGGGAGGTAGGGAGAGACAGACAAGGGGAAGGAGGGAGAGACAGACAAGGGCAGGGAGAGACAGACAAGGGGAGGGAGAGACAGACAAGGGCAGGGAGAGACAGACAAGGGCAGGGAGAGACAGACAAGGGCAGGGAGAGACAGACAAGGGGAGGGAGAGACGGACAAGGGCAGGGAGAGACAGACAAGGGGAGGGAGAGACGGACAAGGGCAGGGAGAGACAGACAAGGGCAGGGAGAGACAGACAAGGGCAGGGAGAGACAGACAAGGGCAGGGAGAGACAGACAAGGGGAGGGAGAGACGGACAAGGGCAGGGAGAGACAGACAAGGGCAGGGAGAGACAGACAAGGGCAGGGAGAGACAGACAAGGGGAGGGAGAGACGGACAAGGGCAGGGAGAGACAGACAAGGGCAGGGAGAGACAGACAAGGGCAGGGGGAGACAGACAAGGGCAGGGGGAGACAGACAAGGGCAGGGAGAGACAGACAAGGGCAGGGAGAGACAGACAAGGGCAGGGAGAGACAGACAAGGGGAGGGAGAGACAGACAAGGGGAGGGAGAGACGGACAAGGGGAAGGAGGGAGAGACAGACAAGGGGAAGGACGGAGAGACAGACAAGGGGAAGGAGAGACAGACAAGGGGAAGGAGGGAGAGACAGACAAGGGGAAGGAGGGAGAGACGGACAAGGGGAAGTAGGGAGAGACAGACAAGGGGAAGGAGGGAGAGACAGACAAGGGGAAGGAGGGAGAGACAGACAAGGGGAAGGAGGGAGAGACAGACAAGGGGAGGGAGGGAGAGACAGACAAGGGAAAGGAGGAAGAGACAGACAAGGGGAAGGAGGGAGAGACAGACAAGGGGAAGGAGGAAGAGACAGACAAGGGGAAGGAGGGAGAGACAGACAAGGGGAAGGAGGGAGAGACAGACAAGGGGAAGGAGGGAGAGACAGACAAGGGGAGGGAGGGAGAGACAGACAAGGGGAAGGAGGAAGAGACAGACAAGGGGAAGGAGGCAGAGACAGACAAGGGGAGGGAGGAAGAGACAGACAAGGGGAAGGAGGGGGAGACAGACAAGGGAAAGGAGGAAGAGACAGACAAGGGGAAGGAGGGAGAGACAGACAAGGGGAAGGAGGGAGAGACAGACAAGGGGAGGGAGGGAGAGACAGACAAGGGGAAGGAGGCAGAGACAGACAAGGGGAAGGAGGCAGAGACAGACAAGGGGAGGGAGGAAGAGACAGACAAGGGGAAGGAGGCAGAGACAGACAAGGGGAAGGAGGAAGAGACAGACAAGGGGAGGGAGGGAGGGAGAGACAAGGGGAAGGAGGGAGAGACAGACAAGGGGAAGGAGGGAGAGACAGACAAGGGGAGGGAGGGAGGGAGAGACAAGGGGAAGGAGGGAGAGACAGACAATGGGAGGGAGGGAGAGAGAGACAAGGGGAAGAAGGGAGAGACAGACAAGGGGAAGGACGGAGAGAGAGACAAGGGGAGGGAGAGACAGACAAGGGGAAGGACGGAGAGAGAGACAAGGGGAGGGAGAGACAGACAAGGGGAAGGACGGAAAGAGAGACAAGGGGAGGGAGAGACAGACAAGGGGAAGGAGGGAGAGACAGACAAGGGGAAGGAGGGAGAGACAGACAAGGGGAGGGAGGGAGAGACAGACAAGGGGAGGGAGGAAGAGACAGACAAGGGGAGGGAGAGACGGACAAGGGGAAGGAGGGAGAGACAGACAAGGGGAGGGAGGGAGGGAGAGACAAGGGGAAGGAGGGAGAGACAGACAATGGGAGGGAGGGAGAGAGAGACAAGGGGAAGGAGGGAGAGACAGACAAGGGAAAGGACGGAGAGAGAGACAAGGGGAGGGAGGGAGAGACAGACAAGGGGAGGGAGGGAGACAGACAAGGGGAAGGAGGGAGAGACAGACAAGGGGAAGGAGGGAGAGACAGACAAGGGGAGGGAGGGAGGGAGAAACAAGGGGAAGGAGGGAGAGAGAGACAAGGGGAGGGAGGAAGAGACAGACAAGGGGAAGGAGAGACAGACAAGGGGAAGAAGGCAGAGACAGACAAGGGGAAGGAGGAAGAGACAGACATGGGGAGGGAGGGAGGGAGAGACAAGGGGAAGGAGGGAGAGAGAGACAAGGGGAGGGAGGGAGAGACAGACAAGGGGAAGGAGGGAGAGAGAGACAAGGGGAAGGAGGGAGAGACAGACAAGGGGAAGGAGGGAGAGACAGACAAGGGGAGGGAGGGAGAGACAGACAAGGGGAAGGAGGGAGAGACAGACAAGGGGAGGGAGGGAGGGAGAGACAAGGGGAAGGAGAGACAGACAAGGGGAGGGAGGGAGAAACAGACAAGGGGAAGGAGGGAGAGACAGACAAGGGGAAGGAGGGAGAGACAGACAAGGGGAAGGAGGGAGAGACAGACAAGGGGAAACGGAGAGAGAGACAAGGGGAGGGAGGGAGAGACAGACAAGGAGAAGGAGGGAGAGACAGACAAGGGGAAGGAGAGAGAGACAGACAAGGGGAAGGAGGGAGAGAAAGACAAGGGGAAGGAGGGAGAGAGAGACAAGGGGAAGGAGGGAGAGAGAGACAAGAGGAAGGAGGGAGAGACAGACAAGGGGAAGGAGGGAGAGAAAGACAAGGGGAGGGAGGGAGAGAGAGACAAGGGGAAGGAGGGAGAGAGACAAGGGGAAGGAGGGAGAGAGAGACAAGAGGAAGGAGGGAGAGAGACAAGGGGAAGGAGGGAGAGAGAGACAAGGGGAGGGAGGGAGAGAGAGACAAGGGGAAGGAGGGAGAGACAGACAAGGGGAAGGAGAGACAGACAAGGGGAGGGAGGGAGAGACAGACAAGGGGAAGGAGGGAGAGACAGACAAGGGGAAGGAGGGGAGACAAGGGGAAGGAGGGAGAGACAGACAAGGGGAGGGAGGGAGAGACAGACAAGGGGAAGGAGGGAGAGAGAGACAAGGGGAAGGAGAGAGAGACAGACAAAGGGAAGGACGGATAGACAGACAAGGGGAAGTATGGAGAGAGACAAGGAGAGGGAGGGAGAGACAGACAAGGGGAAGGAGGGAGAGACAGACAAGGGGAGGGAGAGACAGACAAGGGGAGGGAGGGAGAGACAGACAAAGGGGAAGGAGGAAGAGACAGACAAGGGGATGGAGGGAGAGACAGACAAGGGGAAAGAGGGAGAGACAGACAAGGGGAAGGAGGCAGAGACAGACAAGGGGAGGGAGGAAGAGACAGACAAGGGGAAGGAGGGAGAGACAGACAAGGGGAGGGAGGAAGAGACAGACAAGGGGAAGGAGGGAGAGACAGACAAGGGGAGGGAGGAAGAGACAGACAAGGGGAGGGAGGAAGAGACAGACAAGGGGAGGGAGGGAGAGACAGACAAGGGGAAAGAGGGAGAGACAGACAAGGGGAGGGAGAGACGGACAAGGGGAAGGAGGGAGAGACAGACAAGGGGAAGGAGGAAGAGACAGACAAGGGGAAGGAGGGAGAGACATACAAGGGGAAGGAGGGAGAGACAGACAAGGGGAGGGAGGAAGAGACAGACAAGGGGAGGGAGAGACGGACAAGGGGAAGGAGGGAGAGACAGACAAGGGGAGGGAGGAAGAGACAGACAAGGGGAAGGAGGAAGAGACAGACAAGGGGAGGGAGAGACGGACAAGGGGAAGGAGGGAGAGACAGACAAGGGGAAGGAGGGAGAGACAGACAAGGGGAAGGAGGAAGAGACAGACAAGGGGAAGGAGGGAGAGACAAACAAGGGGAGGGAGGAAGAGACAGACAAGGGGAGGGAGAGACGGACAAGGGGAAGGAGGGAGAGACAGACAAGGGGAAGGAGGGAGAGACAGACCAGGGGAAGGAGGGAGAGACAGACAAGGGGAAGGAGGAAGAGACAGACAAGGGGAAGGAGGGAGAAACAGACAAGGGGAGGGAGGGAGAGACAAACAAGGGGATGGAGGGAGAGACAGACAAGGGGAAAGAGGGAGAGACAGACAAGGGGATGGAGGGAGAGACAGACAAGGGGAAGGAGGAAGAGAGAGACAAACAAGGGGAGGGTGAGACAGACAAGGGGAGGGAGAGACAGACAAAGGAGGGAGGGAGGGTGAGACAGACAAGAGGAAGGAGGGAGAGACAGACAAGGGGAAGGAGGGAGAGACAGACAAGGGGAGGGAGGGAGAGACAGACAAGGGGAAGGAGGAAGAGACAGACAAGGGGAAGGAGGGAGAAACAGACAAGGGGAGGGAGGGAGAGACAAACAAGGGGATGGAGGGAGAGACAGACAAGGGGAAAGAGGGAGAGACAGACAAGGGGATGGAGGGAGAGACAGACAAGGGGAAGGAGGAAGATAGAGACAAACAAGGGGAGGGTGAGACAGACAAGGGGAGGGAGAGACAGACAAAGGAGGGAGGGAGGGTGAGACAGACAAGGGGAAGGAGGGAGAGACAGACAAGGGGAAGGAGGGAGAGACAGACAAGGGGAGGGAGGGAGAGACAGACAAGGGGAAGGAGGGAGAGACAGATAAGGGGAAGGAGGGAGAGACAGACAAGGGGAAGGAGGGAGAGACAGACAAGGGGAAGGAGGGATAGACAAACAAGGGGAAGGAGGGAGAGACAGACAAGGAGAAGGAGGGAGAGACAGACAAGGGGAGGGAGGGAGAGACAAACAAGGGGAAGGAGGGAGAGACAGACAAGGGGAGGGAGAGATAGACAAGGGGAGAGAGGGAGAAACAGACAAGGGGAGTGAGGGAGAAACAGACAAGGGGAAAGAGGGAGAGACAGACAAGGGGAGGGAGGGAGAGACTGACAAAGGGAAGGAGGGAGAGACTGACAAAGGGAAGGAGGGAGAGACTGACAAAGGGAGGGAGGGTGAGACAGACAAGGGGAGGGAGGGAGAGACAAACAAGGGGATGGAGGGAGAGACAGACAAGGGGAAAGAGGGAGAGACAGACAAGGGGATGGAGGGAGAGACAGACAAGGGGAAGGAGGAAGATAGAGACAAACAAGGGGAGGGTGAGACAGACAAGGGGAGGGAGAGACAGACAAAGGAGGGAGGGAGGGTGAGACAGACAAGGGGAAGGAGGGAGAGACAGACAAGGGGAAGGAGGGAGAGACAGACAAGGGGAGGGAGGGAGAGACAGACAAGGGGAAGGAGGGAGAGACAGATAAGGGGAAGGAGGGAGAGACAGACAAGGGGAAGGAGGGAGAGACAGACAAGGGGAAGGAGGGATAGACAAACAAGGGGAAGGAGGGAGAGACAGACAAGGAGAAGGAGGGAGAGACAGACAAGGGGAGGGAGGGAGAGACAAACAAGGGGAAGGAGGGAGAGACAGACAAGGGGAGGGAGAGATAGACAAGGGGAGAGAGGGAGAAACAGACAAGGGGAGTGAGGGAGAAACAGACAAGGGGAAAGAGGGAGAGACAGACAAGGGGAGGGAGGGAGAGACTGACAAAGGGAAGGAGGGAGAGACTGACAAAGGGAAGGAGGGAGAGACTGACAAAGGGAGGGAGGGTGAGACAGACAAGGGGAGGGAGGGAGAGACAAGGGGAAGTAGGGAGGGAGGGAGAGAGGCAGTCAAGGGGAGGGAGACAGGCAGACAGAGGGAGGAAGGGAGACAGAGGGTGGGAAAGAGACAGAGGGAGTGAGACAGAGGTTGGGAGGCAGACAGACAGGGGATGAAGGGAGAGACAGACAAGGTTAGGGGGGAGGGACAGATTGAGGGAGAGAGACAGACATACAGAGGGATTGAGATCTCGAGACAAACAGAGTGAGTGAGGGAGGGAGTGAAAGGGGAGGAAGGGAGGGGAGAGAGACCGAGGAAGGGAGACAGAGCGATGGGTGGAGAGAGAGAAAAAAGAGGGAGGGAAAGAGGGAGAGGAGAGAGAGAGAGAGGGTGTGTGTGTATGTGTGTGTGTCCTTTTTCTCTCTTTTTGATAATCAAATATGAATCTTTACAGCGATGTCGCAGGGTCAATAGGCCTATTGCTTTTATTAACCCATTGCCATTCGTAAATCAATAATGAAAAGAAATAACTTTATGCTGAAATCAGTCTTTATCTCGTGGCTTCTATAGCTGCAACAAGCTTTTTCTACACATGGCCTTTTACTAAATAATGTTTAATGTCGCCATTTGCGCTTTCTTGTTTTGGAGCAGTCCAAATGGTTTATCTGGTATAAAGCTAATGATAAATGACCTGGCATAGCATCCCTAGCTAATAGCTAGAGATGCTCTGTCAGGTCATTTATCTCGAGCTATAGACCAATAGGTCATCAGCGAGTTGTTGTTGTTGTTGTCGTCGTCCGATTTTTAATGTATTTGCAATGAATGGACATTAATAGTGTCTGATATGCCTAATCATAGACAGGTACAACACAACAGTTTTGATAACGTTGATAAAAGAAGGCTACATGGCAATTATTGGAGATAATTAACCAAAATTTAATAGGGAACGATTTTATCCAGTAAACTGTGTTGTAATTTTGGACAAACAATAGTATTTCATCGGTGTAGCCTTACTCCCAAACCTCGTAACTACGACTTGTTTGAAACCGTATTTACTAGATTTTACAACAACGCCTGTGATCTATAAGGTAAAACCTGTTGAACCATTCTATTTTAGCACAAAATGTATTCCAATTGAATTGAACTTACCATCAGTTGACTGCGGGTCAGGTTTCCTTTGATTTGGTCTGTTAGTATTTGTAGACCTGTTGAATACAAGAGGACTTTGAGCTTCCTATGCTAAGTATTGTAAGCTTATGTATGATATATAATGGTAGCGACGAAATTATCAGCTATACTTCACAACATTATTGAATGCTATCTTTTATTTCTTCAAATGAATTAAAACTAAATGACGATTACGATAAGAATTGGACATTAATCGTGTTCATTGAAAATATAATTTACTTAACTAGATCTACATTTATTTTAGAATAATGAATTGTGCGTAACACTTACTTGTCCATTGTTTATTTCATTCAAATTAAATCGCTCATGACAAAAATATCTGTAACGTTACGTGGCGTTGTCGACGTCGCTAACGTCAATAATGTAACGTCTGTGACGTAGACTTCCGCTTCTAGGGACTGGAAGACGTATCTTACGGCGCATTACGCAAATAGAGCATAAGCTTAATGTTCAAAACCCTGTGATTAACCTTTACCGAAACAAAAAAAATGATAATGATAATAATCAAAAAGAAAAAAAAAACTTGTCCATTTTTAAAGCTGCTGCGGACAAGTAAGCCTAATCAGCATTTTTTTCTTAGGCCTATTCCGTCTTAAGTAGTGTCCTCCGAATGTATTTCTGTTAGCCATAGACGATAAAACCAGAAAAAGGAGCTTTGTTGTTTTGAAAGGGAAACTGAGTTTGATATGATGGTCGAATAAGACCCGGGTAACAAAATCGTGGACTAGTCCAAATTGAAATGACGCGAGATGAAAAATAACGTTAGGCCAATTTAAAACTTTTTATGTTGGATTTAATCCATTACCAGACGGCAAACTTTTGACCTGTTCCAATTTGAAAGGTGTTGCAGAGGACAATTTCAGGCGAATGGAATTTAGAATTTGTTGGCCTTTTTCAGTAGAAAACATTGTGGAAAATGAAGAAAGTGCTTGTCACAAGCAAGAACTTCATTTTCCACAATGTTTTCCAAAACTATTATCTCGTAAGGAGCCAAAAAGAGTCACTGTGTGGTAATGGGTCAAATTGTTCGCGCGCGAAATAGTTGGTAAAGAAAGAGAAAGTGCTGACTATCTCCGATATTCTTTGAGGAAAAGATTAGATTGATTGAAAAAAAAAAAAATAATAATAACAAAAAAATAAGATAAAAATCCATCTTGAATACGCTCCTAGATAGTACGCACAATCTGTATTAAAGTTGTTGCATATTATTTTAAACATAGACATAGACAATTTTATTAGACGTAAACATAAAAGGGTATTTGAGGATGTAAGAAAATATAATTTTCTTACATCCTTAAATATACTGAAACAAAAAAGAAACGCAACTTCATTTTCAATTCCTTCTTACGCAAAGACATCAAATCAGATTTAAACAAAACTCAATACATTTAAAGCAATAACATTTCACCTTGTAAAGTTCACAAAATCTTGTTGGTAGTCAATTTCATTAGTAAGAAAACACCCAGTTTAAACCGAGCGTCAACACAATACGACAAAAAAATGGACGGAGGTCGAAAAAAAAAAACAACAACCTGTTTCGTTCAATTTGGTCCGATATTCGAATGTTGTGAAGTCCATACGAGTTATTAGCGGTCTCCGTTGCAGTCTTAAACCTAGCCCGTAGGTGGGGTTAACGTGATTATTCGGTCCTGCCTTGACGTCATATCTCTTGCACGTCCGCCTCGTGCTTAGTTGGTTGTGATCCAATTGAGAGCCAACAACGTAAACAGTCAAAAATGTGTCGATATTTTGCCCCATCAATGTCTTACGACAACATTTTGAACTTTTTCCACCAACAACATCTGTACTGCAGTTAGGCGCTGGTTTTGGCCTAGCCTTGCTATGCGTAGTGTAGTGAAAAGTGTGTGAACGCTTTGGCCTTTTCTTTGTCTATGTTCTAGCTTGTGTTTGATGAAAATTTGTTTTGATAGTAGTCATCTAGAAAACACGGCAGGGGATAAACAGTTTTTAACAATTTACCATGTATCACGTGATGAATGTACGACATCTGAAGAAAACGGCACTGTATTTATGCGTATGGATGCATGTACATGTATATTAAAAATGTACTCAACAGCCATTAAAAACATATTTTGTCGAAAATATTACGAAAAAATAGGGTTGCGTATCTTTTTTGTCCTAGTATACCTTTTTTATGTTTTAAATTTACAAAAAGTTTATATATGCCTATCTAGGAGTGACACTAGACTAGGAGTCACCAATCCAGAAGCGTTGGCCTTTTACAAAACGATAGCGATTCATGTCTGGATAGCTCAAATTTGAAAGCTGCAGGAGTAAAAAAAGACGCTGTATGTCCTACACGATTTTATTATGCTTTTAAATAAAAATGTACAGAAAATAATAAATCATAAAATGGTTTGTTTTATCGACATGATCTTTTTTCTCATTTTTTTTTAACCCTCTACCAAATGGCAACATTTTGGGGTTGTCCAATTTGTACTGCAGACAACAAAATTTGTGTTGATAAAGATAGTATTTGTGTAGGGCCTACGTAGCCTGCAATATAACACAAAAAACATTGAGGCAAATGGAGAAAATGCTGATATTCAGCATTTTCTTCTTTTGTCTTATGTTTTCGCAATCCTTTTCTATAGGCTTGTTAGGGGGGCGTCAAAACAATGAGTAGGCATATCTGTCTTGTTTAGGATTTTATTCATCTTATTATTATTATTATTATTATTTGTTTTTTTTTTTTTTTTTTTTTGAAAATCTACAAAAGTGCTTTAATTATTTAGTCAAGTGGTACTTCAAATTATCGATTTGATACCATTAACGAAAGATCCAGTCTATCTTTTAATATACAAATACATTTCTAACAAAGTTGTCCCCCTTAGTTAAAAATTACACCATTTACAAAGAATTACAAAATCGAAAAGTAAACAAAATCTACAGACTACCTCCTTTATTGACGGCTATTTACCCCGAAGGATGACTTTTTATCACATTAGATGACAGTTCCATGAATTAAAGATTGCTGAAATATCTACTTACGTGGTATGAAACCTAGTAAATGAAAGAGAAGTGAACTGTCGACTGCCACTTGAGACATTCACAACTTTAACTCTAATCCGAGTCTTCTCTGATGTAAATACGCTCTTTGATATTTTGATTTTTCGCTATTTACATCAGAGAGCGTTGCTCTTTGAAAAAATCAAGAAGTTCGCAACAAATTGTTGCGCATCGTTCACCGTCCGATCTTAAACGCTATCGTTAAAACCCCTGATGATATCGATAAATGAACCATTTATTGTTATGGCTGCTGAAAAAATTACGACCAAAAAGTATTTCTAAAAGGTTAATTGTCAATGTTTTGCAACAACCCTCACCTGAGCAGCCTTTGTTTACCTTGACCTTCCATTCAAAACCAAAGGTTATACTCATCCAGCAGGCCGATTTGAAATGAAATTTTTGGTCAGGTATGACAAAAAATGATTTATTGATCTATACCCTACAGTGTTTTACTGAGTGATTCGATATGATACACAAAAACAAAGCTTCAAGTTACTTGTAACGTTACCGAACTTTCCGCTGTTTTCAAAGAGCAACGCTCTCTGATGTAAATAGCGAAAAATCAAAATATCAAAGAGCGTATTTACATCAGAGAAGACTCGGATTACTTTAACTCATACATACAGTTCATACAGTCGTCGAGACCAGATGCACACGGGGTGCATAAGCTAGGATTAGCTTTTTAAGGCCCTTTTCTTAGTTTCGCACTAGATCTACACTTTTATTTATTGCACTGGGGACTTCCGGTTTCATATAATTTCTAGAGTCCTAAGCACTACACTGATGACACTTACTTCTTGTAAGCACTTTGACTATATTACACTCATTGAACACATTTTAATTGAAATTAGCACTAAAGAAACTAGCACTGATCTTAAATGTTTGTTCTTGCACTCGAATCTTAAAGAAACCTAGCAAACTATGGATGCTTAGAGTGACACCACACTTTTACTAGTACTCTTTGAAAATAAGCAAAAAAACCTCATTAAGCATTACTAGATTCAGATGTGCCGTTGACAATTTAACCAAATTGTCATTGAATACATGTTAATCAACATTACATACAAATAATACCCACTTTTATACACTATATACATGTAGTGAAACCAAAGGATGAACTTCTCTAGTCTATCTTGTCTACTCGTTTCGTCTCTTTGCGTTGCTTTTTTCTCCATACATTTCTCATTCAAATTCTCTTTTTACTTTTATTTTCCAGCATGTTTTTTTTTCTGCATTTCTGCCGCTTCCTATCTCTGTGATGACCCTCATGACAAACACCAGGGCTACAGATAAGTGGGTGTGAAGGCATTCTAACTTTGTTATTTCAATTCCAAACCCTATGTTGTGGGTACTCATTTGAATCGTCTCGACGATACGATACAAATGAGTACCCACAACATAGGGCTTGATGAACATTAACAGAATTATTGCAGTTTGAAAAGTCATCACTCCCTCTTATATGGAGCTCTGAACACAATAGAAAACATTGTGGAAAATGAAGAATTGTCTGAGAGTCGAGATTTATTTCCTGTACTGCCCAGATTAGAATTCAATTACAAATGTATATGTAAAGGTGCAAGTATACTGTAATACACAATGAAATGTACAGTACTAGCCACTAGGGCTAAGTCAAGAAAATGCAACAATCAAATTCACAAAAAATTGAATGTACCATCAGTGTCTGATCTAGGACATGCGATTGCGAGAATCCCCGGCATTTCTGAAAGATCACGCTTGTTTTTAGCTCACCTGAGCACGAAGTGCTCGAGGTGAGTTATTGTGGTCACTTTTTGTCTTGCGTGCGTCCTTCCATCTGTCCGTCCATCAACAAATGGGGTGTTTACACTCTAGCATCCACAAAAATTAGGCAATCTTGATCAAACTTTGCCAATACAAGTAGGATCCCAAGTTCTCGGACAAGTTTGATTATGGGCCTTATTGGACCAGAATGTGTGGAGTTATCTGCCCTTGAATGTCAAAAAATGCAGTTTGTAACTTTGTTTACACTTTAGCATCAACTATTAATCAATCAAGACAAAACTTGGACATAATGTTGGAGACATAAGATCTCAGATGAGTTTGATTTTCAGTCTGATCTGAATAGAAACACAAGAGTCATCATATTATGTGCCCTTGAATTTGACAAATTGCAATTTTCGGCTGTTTTCAACCTTGTTTATACTATAGAATCTACAATTATTTATCAATCAAGACAAAACTTGGACATAATGTTTGGCATCTTAAGGTCTCCGATGAGTTAGATTTTCATAGTGCTATTGACCATAAGTTCGTTTTCAGTCTTAAAGTCATAAATATTAATTGAAATGAACAAAAGTGTTGCTCATATCATTTTGGTTCAGGTGAGCGATAAAGGACCATCATGGTCCTCTTGTTTTATCAAGCGCAAGATGGTAGCGCAAAAAAAAATCCAAAAGGAATATCTAGTCTTTGAAAGCAAGTCACATCTAACTTTTTCGAGCGGTATCATAAGAGTGACTTCCCTTATTGTTTACTATGGTTGAGTTCGATCGTAAGTAAGACTGTGTGTTTGTAACTATAGTTATTGCTACTATTGTATTCCCTTGCTAGTAGCAGTCGAAGTTGACTGATGAATTTACAAATCTTTTTTAAACAAACATTTGATTACATTCATTCATATTTTCATTGTGCGAGAAAAATATTGTCAATAGAAAATACTTACTTTTGAAAAAATAAATATAGTTTTTAGGTCACCTGACCGAAGGTCATGGTGACCTATTGCGACCGTGTTTCGTCTGTCGTCGTGCGTCGTCCGTCGTGCGTTAACTTTTAACATTTTCAACTTCTTCTTGAGAACCATTGGACAGATTACAACCAAACTTGGCAGGAAGCATCCCCATGGGAAGCCGCTTCAGATTTGTACGAATCATGGAGTTATCTCCCTTAGGGGCCCCATAAGGGGCCAAAAAGGGGGTTAAATAGGGTACATCTTAAAAAATCTTTTTCTCATGAACTGGCTGTTGGATTTGATTCACATTTGGTATTTAGAGTCTTTAGGGCAAGGACAACAAACTTTGTACAAGAGAAAAAAATCCGCCCAGAAATGGCTGTGCTGGGGATGGGGGATGGGAGGGGGGGTCGCGTTATTAGTTAACTTAACATTTGCGACTTCTTCTTGAGAACCATTGGACGGATTACAACCAAACTTGGCAGGGAGCATCCCCATGGGAAGCCGCTTCAGATTTGTACGAATCATGGAGTTATCTCCCTTTGGGGCCCCATAAGGGGTTAAATAGGGTACATCTTAAAAAATCTTCTTCTCATGAACTGGCTGTTGGATTTGATTCACATTTGGTATTTAAGAGTCTTTAGGGCAAGGACAATAAAGTTTGTACAAGAGAAAAAAATCCACCTAGAAATGGCCGTGCTGGGGATGGGGGATGGGAGGGGGGTCGCGGTATTAGTTAACTTAACATTTTCGACTTCTTATTAAGAACCATCGGACGGATTTCAACTAAACTTGGCAGGAAGTATCCTAATAGGAAGCCGCTTCAGATTTTGTACAAATCATGGAGTTATCTCCCTTTGGGGTCCCATAAAGGGCCAAAAGGGGGTAAATTGGGTACATCTTAAAAAATCTTCTACTCATGAACTGGCTGTTGCCTTGGATACACATTTAGAAGTTAAAGGCTTTAGGGCAAGGACTACAAAGTTTGTACAAGAGAAAAAAACCTGTCAATAAATGGCCGTGCTGCGGATGGGGGATGGGAGGGGTTCGTGTTATTACTTAACTTTGAACATTTTCTACTTCTTTTTGAGAACCATTGGACAGATTTCTACCAGATTTGGCAGGAAGCATTCCAATGGGAAGCCGCTTCAGATTTTTACAAATCATGGAGTTATCTCCCTTTCGGGCCCCAAAAGGTGCCAAAAGGGGGGGGGGAAATAGGGTACATATTAAGAAATGTTCTATTGTTGGATTGAATTCACATTTGGTATTTGAGTCTTTAAATAAGTTTGTACAAGAGAAAAAAAGACTGTCAAGAAATGGTGGTGCTGGGGGGTTGCGCTTTTTGTTAACTTGCTCATTTGATTCAGGTGACCGATAAGGCCCTCTGGGCCTCTTGTTTTCGAAGTGAATTAGATCTACTTACAAAGAATATTTTAAAAATAGTTTTCGTTATCAGGAAAATTCGATTTTTACGTTTGTTGTCATAGACAGTAATGATCGAATCGTCTGCATTTTCTTTGACAAACAATGGATCAGACAGGGAAGAACAGTGTATTACTGATTTCTTTGGCCGTGAAACAAATGTGGATGAGGAAAACATGTCGACCAACGTAACTGAAACTGAAACTGCGCTAGTCAATTATTTTGTTGTTTGGTAAAGCAAACTTAAAGTCCCCCATAGTAATTACAGATCCCGCATGTTTTCAAAACTAATGGGGGAATTTCCCCCATGTTCCTCATATCCTAGATCAGACACTGTACCATTTTAGGTCCTAATCCACAAAAAAAGTGTTCCTGTCAGAATTACCTGTTACAGGGTAATACATTTCAGGTAGACTGATGGACGAGTTCAGCAGTGGTCTGGCGCGTGTGATTCATGATGTACAAGCCTCCCCCCACCTCCACACAGAACTACAGCTGGGATTGTTGCCTCACATGTGCCTCAATGGTGCTCAAGTAAGCAGGCGCCTGTATCATCAAAAGTCATACAATTATCATTGTTATACGTTAATACATTTCAGGTAGAATAATGGAGGAGTTCAGCAGTGGTCTGGTGCGAGTGATCCATGATGTACCCACCTCCATACAGAACTATAGCTGGGATTGTGGGCTGGCATGTGCCTCAATGGTGCTCAAGTAAGCAGGGGCCCATATTATATGTTATACGGTAATACATTTCAGATAGAATGGCAGAGTTTAGTAGTGGTCTTGCGCGGATGATCAATGATGTGCCCACCTCCATACAGAACTATAGCTGGGATTGTGGGCTGGCATGTGCCTCAATGGTTTTCAAGTAAGCAGGGGGCCCATTTTATCTATTGTTATGCGTAAATACATTTCAGGTAGAATAATGGAGGAGTTCAGTAGTGGTCTGGCGCGGGTGATCCACGATGTTCCCACCTCCATACAGAACTATAGCTGGGATTGTGGGCTGGCATGTGCTTCAATGGTGCTCAAGTAAGCAGGGGCCTGTATTATCAACTCCTGTGTGATTATTTTTCGCATAATTACTTGTAACAACAAACCTGATAGGCTCATGCCGATTTCTCTGGAAATCAGATGTCTTCTTACACAATTTACACAAAAATGCGACCAGTAGTAAGATGGTTTATAATTCAGGGCCCAGGACTACAGATACAGTTTGACAAAGTCATTTGTCTCTCACCAATGGGTGTGAATCATTTATTTGAGAGAGCAGCTGGAGGCTCTGTTTGGATATTGTGGTAGTACTAGTGAGATACATGGAATCCATTTAAGGTGCTCCAGCCGCCGCAATATGACCATAGCTGTTAAAAACGACATAAACCCCAATAAATCAAATCAAATTGACAGATGGTAGTCCGAGTGACTGCTTTTTACATAGTGAGTACATGGTCATTAACCCTTCCCAAACAAGACCTGGTTTTGACGTCCCTTATAGAAAAGGTTTGTGAAAACATTGAGACAAAAGAAGAAACTGCTGATAACCAGCAGTTTCTCCTTTTGTCTCAATATTTTCTGTGCCATATTTTTCAAAAATCCTATCTTTAATAACATCCATTTTGTCATTTGTGGCAGTTTTTGAAGTGGATCACCCTAAAATTTTGCCGTTTGGGAAAGGGTTAAAATCTGTCATACTATAAGTCTTAGAGGAGGTGAAGGATTTCAAAAAGTAATTTATCATAAATTCTTTATCAAACCTTATGTTGTGGGTGCTCATTGGAATCGTCTCGCCAAGACGATTCAAATGAGTACCCGCAACATAGGTTTTGAATTTGAAATAAATTTTGAATATCTTCACTCCCTCTAATCTGCCGTCTACAGGATTCTTTCAATGTGGACAAGTCTAAAATTTTGTCGTTTGATAAAGGGTTAAAGAGACCAATGATGTGTAAACAATGAAGTTTTGTATTTGTTTCAGATTTCTAGGTAAAAATGCTACAAAAGTATACACTGTGGATTTAGAAGAGTTGAATTGTGGAGAAAGGTACGGATTATTTTCACTAAGAAACTTGGGCATACTTCATTTTTAATCTTTTCCCAAACAGCAAAATTTTAAAAAATAAGGTTCAAAAGCTGCTGTAGACAACAACAAAATGTATATTTAAAAAGATAGGATTTGTGTACATTGTAGCATAGAAAATATTGAGGCATAACATAGGGTTAGATCAACAATTGATTATACATGTATTTTGCTTTTTAAAAAGGTCTTGTTTGGGAAATCTTTAACCCTTTCCCAAACGACAAAATTTTAGGGTCATCCATTTCAAAAACTGTGACAAATGACAAAATGGATGTTATTAAAGAAAGGATTTGTGTAAAATATGGCATAGAAAATATTGAGACAAAAGGAGAAACTGCTGGTTATCAGCAGTTTCTTCTTTTGTCTCAATGTTTTCCCAAGCCTATTCAATAATAGGCGTCAAAACCCGGCTTTGTTTGGGAAAGGGTTAAAAAGGTCTTGTTTGGGAAATGTTTAATACAATTTCTTCATACCTTTCAGCATTTGGACCATAGACCTAGCTTATCTGATGCAGAAATATAACAATATAGCACAGAAAATATTGAGGCAAAAGGAGAAAATGCTGGTTATCAGCATTTTCTTCTTTTGTCTCAATGTTAACTCAAGCCGTATGCTTAGAACATCAAAACCAGATTTAACCCTTTCTCAAACAAGACCTGGTTTTGACGTCCCTAATAGAAAAGGCTTGGGAAAACAATGAAACAAAAGAAGAAACTGCTGATGACCAGCAGTTTCTCCTTTTGTCTCAATATTTTCTGTGCCATATTTTTCAAAAATCCTATCTTTAACAACATCCATTTTGTCATTTGTGGCAGTTTTTGAAGTGGATCACCCTAAAATTTTACCGGAAAGGGTTAATACAATTTGTTCCCATCTTTCAGCATTTGGACCATAGACTTAGCTCATCTAATGCAGAAATACAACAATATAGCACAGAAAATATTGAGGCAAAAGGAGAAAATGCTGGTTATCAGCATTTTCTTCTTTTGTTTCAATGTTTTCTCAAGCCATATGCTTAGAACATCAAAACCAGATTTAATACAATTTGTTTCCATCTTTCAGCATTTGGACCATAGACCTAGCTCATCTTATGCAGAAATACAACATTCGACACAAACTTTGTACCATTACCATAGGGGTGGATAAAGAATACTCAAAACAGGTAAACATTGTCTTGTCCATCAAAATTCGAAGGTTTTGTTTGTAATGATGACCAAATATACAATAAATGGATTAACCAATTACCTACATAAGGACGCCTTTGACACACATAAGATAAAGGCTTCTGGAAAACATTTTGGAAAAAGAAGATATTGCTTGTGACAAGCGATTTCTTCTTTTCCCACAATGTTATCTATAAAGATTAAACAGAAAAATGTACATTTCCATGCACTTGAGTCATCTGCATCATCTTTGAATTTGGACCAGTCTAATATCTTGCTGTCTGGTAATGGATTAAAAAGCTGCCCTGGTCAATTTTACTAATGAAGTTATGCACATACTGACATTTTTGTATAGTTGATATGGCTTTCCTCAAATAGATCTAGATTATTTATTTCAATAGAATAGCTATGATTGGTTGGGAAGGGTTAAATGGTCAGCAGTAGTCCCATTTAACCCTTTCCCAAATATAACCTGGTTTTAATGTGTATACTGAAATTAGATTGCAGGAAAAAGAATGAAATGCTTATAATTATTTTACCCAAATATTTTCTGAATTATATTGCACACAAATCTTTCCTTTACATATTACAAATTTTGTTGTCTGTCAAATTTGAACAGCAGAATATATATCATATATGATTCAGGAAAGGATTAACCCATCCCGAAAAAATGACACCTTTTGACGCCCCACAAGGTAATGGCTTTAGAAAACAGAGGATAATGAAGAAATTGCTTGTGATAAGCTATTTCTTCTTTTTTTCGCAATGTTTTCTAATCCAAAACGAAAAGTTAAAATATTATCATCTTGAAATTGTCATCTGCAACTTATTTTAATTGCGACAAGCTTAGATTTTGTTGATTGGTACTGGTTTAATTTAAGACTGTATTTTATTTCTGCAGGCATTTTATAGCAGCAAGTTTTCAGCAGATGAAAAACGGGTGTCACAATTATTTGAGGATGCTGTTTCATTAGGAATCATTGTAGAACAAAGGTAAATAGACAGGAGATAAGGGTTGAGGAAGAGAGGTCCAAGGTTCTATTCACGGCCACAGCAAATATCCTCTCTGACAAAATTGTCTCCCACTAATGGTTTGATAATCATTAGCCTTTGTGGGCGAGCAGCTGGAGGCTTGATTAGGATGCTGTGGTAGTGCTGGTATGAGAAACAACAGGAATCCATGATTAGGTGGTCCAGTTGTGCGATATTACCATAGCAGTTGAAAGGGGTGTTAAACAGTAAAAAGGCCTAAATGGTATTTAAGACTTTGTAAAATATTGCAACAGAAGAAGAAACTGCTGATAACAACAGTTTCTCCTTTTGTCTCAATATTTTCTGTGCTATATTGTACACAAATCCCTTTTGCATTAACTTCAATTTTGTCGTCTACATCAGCTTTTAAAAAGTATCACCCTAAAATTTTGTTGTTTGGGAAAGGTTAAGATACGTGTAGTTCTCTGATGGATTCTTCTTGACTGGTAGCAACTTAACGTTAGCAGCATATAAAACTGCACGTAGACACAGGTAGATATTGAAGCATAGTAGTCTCAACCCATTACCAGACAGTAAAATTTTAGACTGTTCCAAAGATGTTTCAGACAACAATTTTAATTGACTTAAATTTAACCTATCTTGGACTTTCTTGATGGAAAACATAGTTGGAAATCGAGAAATTGCTTGTCATAATGTTTTCTAAAGCCTTTATCTTGTGGGGCGTCAAAAGGTGTCTCTTTGTGGAAATGGGTTAACTTTTTGCTATATAGGCCCTTTTTGCAGATCTGCGCTCAAGTAGATGGTTAACTATCTCTTGTCTAAAAAGCTCTTATTTTGATTATATTTATAAGCTTGAAGAACATTGAGGTTATAGAAGAAAATGCTGATAATCCTCATTTACCGCTTTTACCTAAACATGTTATTTGCTATAGGGTTCCTTAACCCTTTCCCAAACAAGACCTGGTTTTGACGTCCCTAATAGAAAAGACTTGGAAAAACATTGAAACAAAAGAAGAAACTGCTGATAACCAGCAGTTTCTCCTTTTGTCTCAATATTTTCTGTGCCATATTTTACACAAATCCTATATTAAATAACACCCATGTTGTCATTTTTGTCAGTTTTTGAAGTGAATCACCCTAAGATTTTGCCGTTTGGGAAAGGGTTAACCCTAACCGGCATGTTTTTAGTTGTCTTTTTACACCCCCTACAAGTGGGGTACTGGCATATAGGAAGCACCCTGTCTGTCAGTCCTTCTTTCTGACCATCTGTCTGTCCGTTCACATTTCTTGTGAGCTCAACTCTTGCAAAATGGCAAATACGAGGGTTGTTCGGAAATTATTGAGACACTTCATTTATTTTTATCAAAAGATATTGGATCAAGTTGATATAACAGATTTGTTCGAAACAACATCTATTTAAATTGTAGGTAGACAAAAAACATAAATTTATTGCATTGTTTTGGTTAAAGTCGCATATTTTATATGCATGGTATCCCGACCCGGAGCACCTCGTAATTATTTCTAATTCTATTTGCATCGTACAACTTAAAGTACTAAATTCACAATGAACACGCGGGAATAAACATACCAAATTTACGTCGAGCGTAAGGACCATCTGTGACGTGATTCAGGTAAAATTTCAAAACATTGGAGTCGTTAATACACTGGTTATCGTATTTTTGCGGAAGTCGCTACCATCGCAATATCGACGTCAAAATTAAGTGTGACGTAAAGGCGGAGCAGCGATCTTACATAAAATTTTGCGTGGAATTAGGAAAGACTCTCGTGGTAACAAAGAAATTGATAGAAATGCCACGTGTGGTAGCGGTGTGTCGCGAGCGCTGGTGTATAGATGGCACAGACGATTTTTGGAAATGACATCAACTCCATACAACTAAAAAGGAGCGGGCCGGCCGACGATCATCACGGAAAAATTGACGTCTGACGTTGCTTACACACTTGGCGAAGACGCTCGTTTAGCAGTGCGGGACATTGCTCGCACCTTTGACATTGGTGTAGCCACAGCGTGTAAGATACTGGCTGAACATCTCAACATGGAATGGTCTAGGTAGTGAATGGATCGGCTATTCCGAAAAAAGCCAGAGTCAGCCGGTCAACTGGACGCGCTATTATGAACGTCAGTTATTTTGACGTCATGTGAATGACGTCCCGGTGCTCCGGTGCCTTCCAGATAGGAATGGTTTATTGACTCCAGTTTGTTTATTGTAATAGCAAATTTCGAAAAAAGTTACATATGTTGAGAAATATAAATTGTCTTTGTTTTGGTGTATTTTTTAATCCCTTACTTGTTATAATTTAAGTCCCATAAGCGTTGTCTCAATAATTTCCGAACAACCCTCGTAGCTGGACTGATTCTGATGAAAAATTACATGAACGATCAACATGACATCGATATTTGCATGAAATAATTTCTTTGCTCTTCGAGGGCAACCAAGGGAGATAATTTGTCTTTGTGTCTGTCACCCGTGCTAAAATTTCGCTGTGTTTGTATTTCAGGTCATTGAGTAGGGAAGACATCTACGATCATGTGGAAAGTGGCAATATATTGATTGTTTTAGTTGATGATAATCTATTAGAGTGTGTGTGGTGTGACAGGCAAACTTGTAATGTAAGTCACTCTACTTCTATATCTATGGTCATGTGGAAAGTGGCAATATATTGATTGTGTTAGTGGATGATAATCTATTAGAGTGTGTGTGGTGTGACAGGAAATCTTGTAATGTAAGTCACTTCTATATCTATGGTCATGTGGAAAGTGGCAATATATTGATTGTTTTAGTTGATGATAATCTATTAGAGTGTGTGTGGTGTGACAGGAAATCTTGTAATGTAAGTCACTTCTATATCTATGGTCATGTGGAAAGTGGCAATATATTGATTGTGTTAGTGGATGATAATCTATTAGAGTGTGTGTGGTGTGACAGGAAATCTTGTAATGTAAGTCACTTCTATATCTATGGTCATGTGGAAAGTGGCAATATATTGATTGTTTTAGTTGATGATAATCTATTAGAGTGTGTGTGGTGTGACAGGAAATCTTGTAATGTAAGTCACTTCTATATCTATGGTCATGTGGAAAGTGGCAATATATTGATTGTTTTAGTTGATGATAATCTATTAGAGTGTGTGTGGTGTGACAGGAAATCTTGTAATGTAAGTCACTTCTATATCTATGGTCATGTGGAAAGTGGCAATATATTGATTGTGTTAGTGGATGATAATCTATTAGAATGTGTGTGGTGTGACAGGCAAACTTGTAATGTAAGTCACTCTACTTCTATATCTATGGTCATGTGGAAAGTGGCAATATACATGTATTGATTGTGTTAGTGGATGATAATCTATTAGAGTGTGTATGGTGTGACAGGATATCTTGTAATGTAAGTCACTCTACTTCTATATCTATGGTCATGTGGAAAGTGGCAATATATTGATTGTGTTAGTGGATGATAATCTATTAGAATGTGTGTGGTGTGACAGGCAAACTTGTAATGTAAGTCACTCTACTTCTATATCTATGGTCATGTGGAAAGTGGCAATATATTGATTGTGTTAGTGGATGATAATCTATTAGAGTGTGTGTGGTGTGACAGGAAATCTTGTAATGTAAGTCACTTCTATATCTATGGTCATGTGGAAAGTGGCAATATATTGATTGTGTTAGTGGATGATAATCTATTAGAATGTGTGTGGTGTGACAGGAAAACTTGTAATGTAAGTCACTTCTATATCTATGGTCATGTGGAAAGTGGCAATATATTGATTGTGTTAGTGGATGATAATCTATTAGAGTGTGTGTGGTGTGACAGGAAAACTTGTAATGTAAGTCACTTCTATATCTATGGTCATGTGGAAAGTGGCAATATATTGATTGTGTTAGTGGATGATAATCTATTAGAGTGTGTGTGGTGTGACAGGAAAACTTGTAATGTAAGTCACTTCTATATCTATGGTCATGTGGAAAGTGGCAATATATTGATTGTGTTAGTGGATGATAATCTATTAGAGTGTGTGTGGTGTGACAGGAAATCTTGTAATGTAAGTCATTCTTCTTCTACCAAAGCTATAGATATGAGGGGCTTAAGGCTTTTCAAAATGCATTATGTGATTTATTGTTCACCAAACTTTATATTGTGGGTAATTATTATGCCCCCTTTCGAAGAAAATGGGGGTATATTGTTTTGCAAGTGTCGGTCGGTCGGTCGGTCGGTCGGAAGGTCGGTCGGTCGGTCGGTCGGTCGGTCGGTCGGTCGGTCTGTCCGTAGACCAAACCTTGTCCGGAGCATAACTCAAAAAGTATTCAAGGTAGAGTCATGAAACTTCATAGGTGGATAGATCTCATTATGGAGAGGTGCAGTGCACAAGAACCGTAACTCTGCCGATCATTTTTTTTTAGTTATTGCCCTTTGTTGATTTTATAACTTGATTCTTGTCCGGAGCATAACTCAAAAAGTATGTAAGGTACAATCATGAAACTTTACAGGTGGATAGATCTCATTATGGAGAGGTGCAGTGCACAAGAACCGTAACTCTGCTGATCAACTTTTGTGAGTTATTGCCCTTTGTTGATTTTATAACTTGATTCTTGTCCGGAGCACAACTCAAAAAATATGTAAGGTAGAATCATGAAACTTTACAGGTGAATAGATTTCATTATGGAGAGGTGCAGTGCACAAGAACCGTAACTCTGCCAATCAAATTCTTGGAGTTATTGCCCTTTGTTGATTTTTACACTTAATTCTTAACCTTGCCTATATCTCGTGTCCTTTTACACATACAGCCTTGATATCTCACACATAGATACCTCCTATCAACATCGTTCACATTTAACCATGACCTTGGACCTTGTGACCTTGACCTTGGAGTTTGACCTACTTTAAAAAAAATTAAACCCGGCATATATCTCATGACCTTTTACAAATACAGCCTTGATATTTCACACATGGACACATCTTACCAAGACCTTTCACAATTGACCATGACCTTGGACTTTGTGACCTTGACCTTGGAGTTTGACCTACTTTTAAAAAAAACTTTAACCTGGCCGATATATCATGTCCATTTACACATACAGCCTTGATATTTGACAAATGGAAACCTCCGACTTAGACCTATCACATACGACTATGACCTTGGACCATGTGGCCTTGACCTTGGAGTTTGACCTACTTTTAAAAAAAATAAACTGGGCCTATATCTTATGTGCTATTACACATACAGCCTTGGTATTTCACACATGGACACATCTTACCAAGACGTTTCACATTTGACCATGACCTTGGACCTTGTGACCTTGACCTTGGACTTTGACCTACTTTAAAAAGAACTTTAACCTACCTGATATATCATGTCCTTTTACACATACAGCCTTGATATTTGACACATGGACACCTACGACCAAGACCTTTCACATTTGACCATGACCTTGGACCTTGTGACCTTGACCTTGGTGTTTGACCTACTTTTATAATACATTAACCTGGCCTATATTTCATGTCATTTTACATATACAGCCTTGATATTTCACACATGGTCACTTCCAACCAAGATATTTCACTTTGACCATGACCTTGGACCTTGACCTTGGAGTTTGACCTACTTTTAGAAATATCTAACCTAGCCTTTATCTTATGTCCTATTACACATACAGCCTTGATATTTCACACATAGACACCTCCTACCAAGACCTTTCACATTTGACCATGACCTTGAATATTGCAACCTTTACCTTGGAGTTTGACCTACTTTTAAAAAGACTGAAACCAAGCATATATATCATGTCCTTTTACACCTACAGCCTTGATATTTCACACATGGACACCTCCAACCAAGACCTTTCACATTTGACCATGACCTTGACCTTGGCATTTGGCCTACTTTTAAAAACTTTAACTGGCCTATGTTTCATTTTACTTTTACATATACAGCTTTAATATTTCACACATAGACACCTCCTACCAAGACCTTTCATATTTGACCATGACCTTGGACCTTGTTAACTTGACCTTGGACTTTGACCTACATCAAATGTAGGCCCTTGAGGGGGCATATATGTTTTACAAACATCTCTTGTTGGAATTGCCTCATTGAGACGATTCAAATGAGTACCCACAACATAGGGTTTGGAATTGAAATAAAAGAGTTTGAATGTCTTTACCCCCACTTATCTTCATCATCTTGATGAGATGATTCCAATCAGTACATAGGGTTTGATGAATGGTAAATGAAATGTTGCATTTTGAAAAGCCATCACTCCCTCCTATCTGTAGCTCTGCTATTTTGACTGGATATAAATGAACATTGAAGATACAAGATCATTTGATAAGCAAAAAGTCAATTTTAAGCTCACCTGAGCATGAAGGGCTCAAGACTTAGCTATTGTTGTTGCTAGTCATCTGTCTGCTTATCCTAAAATTGAGTAAAAAATCCCTAAATGTTCGTAATTCTGTGTGTACCATTGGCTTATGAATCTCTAACAAATTTCTTTGGAGTAACTATTTGATGTGGACATGAAAACTTTTTGCTCCTGAATTTGTAAAGAAATCCTCTTTTATGCCGTCAGTGTCATCAGAAATTTGTTAACCAATTTTTGAAGTTTTATCTTCGAAATTGATAGTTTATATTCCCTGTGTTTCAGATGTGTTTATCGTTTGTAACAAGTCATTGCTGTAACAGATACCAAGGTAGATAACTTTTCACCCCATATTAACAGCTCTCATAAAGCACACATTGAGGTGGACAACCTTTCCCAAAGAAGACATGGAAAATGCTAAAGCAACTGAAAGAATGCTGATTACCAACATTTCCTTCTTTTGTCTTAGTATGTATACTACAATCAAAGGCGTTTCTTGTGCCTCAATGGTTACCCAATCTAAGTTCAGTTTACACATCAATTTGCCTTTATCAATACCTATAGCATGTAAAGTAAGTATCTTGTCCGTTTTGGAATCAGGAAGCAGAATCAAGAGGGAATGAAGTAAACGTCTAGCTTCCACCCCAATCAGTGTGAAATGAATAAGTTTAAACTAAATGCTGTAAGGTCCATTTCTTTATATCAATATTTTTATATGCCAGTTCAGGACTGGGCGCATTAAGATTTATTCCTGCACATTGTCACTTTTTGATGCTCCTACATATACAGGCTTTGGAAAATATTGTGGAAAAGGAAGAATTGCTTGTTACAAGCAATTTCTTCATTTCACAGAAAGTTCTCATAAATTCTCTGAACCTTAATCTGTTGTCTGCAACTTCTTTAAATTTAGACAACAAGTCTACAAATTTTGTAGTTTGGGAAAATGTTAAGGGTTCACCTTTAGTGTCTAGATAGATTGAAGTCAGTATTTTGTCCATTTCAATCAGATTATGCAATTACAGAT
This sequence comes from Fragum sueziense, assembly GCA_963680895.1. NCBI lineage: Eukaryota > Metazoa > Mollusca > Bivalvia > Cardiida > Cardiidae > Fragum > Fragum sueziense. Next base: position 12,601,415 of record OY804603.1, on the reverse strand, counting down.
TTAACCTTTACCAAAGAATCTTTTAACCTTTTGACTACCATGAGCAATAATCCCCTATGTACCAGAGCCAAATCTACATCCTACACAAGTAATAATTTGCAAATGTGACTTCACATACATTGCGAAGTAGGTAAACAATGTAAACATTGTTCATGCATAGTATAAATGGCCTGGCAGAGCAGCCCATGCTAATCGACTGGAATGCTCTGCCAGGTCAATACTCCTCCAATATACCGATCATATAGCCTTGCGATATACCAACATTCTATAGTATTCTATAGCTGTGGAGACGAAAAAAGATACTAGTATGGTATACATGAATATGGAGATCATCATGTGAAGGAAATTTCAGTCGGTGTGGGTAGTCAAAAGGTTAATTATATTGTTACAGGTCACTATGTTGTTGTGTGTGGTGTTGACAGAAGAAAGAGAAGAATATTCTATAAGAACCCATCATATAATGAAGGTATCATTTGACATTTTTATATCACTGCTTTTCAATGAAATTCCTGTAACTGTAGCTTAAACCAAGCTGCAGCTATGAGGTTTTTGTTGAAAAGCGACAATATGTTAAAAAAATGGCTGGGCCAATATCTTTATTGACATAAGACAAAAGTAATTTGTCTCAAGTATACAAAATTAATCATCATTATACCTGTGCAAGAAACTTTTGGAAAACATTCTTATATGCAAAAGCCTCCAAATATTATTGGAAATTATTCCCCTATTCAATTTATCAATTGATTTTCCAAACAAGACCTGGTTTTAACATTACTGATCGACATAGTTTGAGAGAGCATGGCAAAAAAAGAAAAAGCTACTGATAGCCAACATTTTCTCCTTTTGTCTCGATATTTTCTGTGGTGTATTGTACACAAATTGCATCTTAATCAACACATATTTTTATACGCTGCCGGAGGCGGACGTATATTGGCGACATCTTCTCCGTCTGTCCGTCCGTCCATCCGTTTGTCCGTCCGTCCATCCGTCCGTACGTTCGTCCACTTTTCTTGTCAACGCAATTCCTCCTAAGTTTCTAGCTGGATTTTCTTGAAACTTGGTCAATATTATCACCTCAATTGGTAGATGTGCATGAAGGAAGGATTTTATGGTTCGTCGATTTTTGCCTGAGTTATGCCTCTGGGGCTTATTGAAATTGCAGCCTTGTCAACGCAACTCCTCCTAAGTTTCTGGCTGGATCTTAATTAAACTTGGTCAATGTTATTACTTCAATTGGTAGATGTGCATGAAGGAAGGATTTTATGGTTCATTGATTTTTGCTAGAGTTATGTCCCTTTAAAACTTAGTCTATGGGGCATATTGAAATTGCAACCTTGTCAACGCAACTCCTCCTAAGTTTCTGGCTGGATCTTAATGTCACTTGGTCAATGTTATCACTTCAATTAGTAGATGTGCATGTAGGAAGGATTTTATGGTTCATTGATTTTTTCCAGAGTTATGCCCCCTTAAAACTTTGTCTCTGGGGCTTATTGAAATTGCAGCCTTGTCAACGCAACTCCTCCTAAGTTTCTGACTGGATCCTAATAAAACTTGGTGGATGTTATTACCTTAATTGGTAGATGTGCATGAAGTAAGGATTTTATGGTTCATTGATTTTTGCCTGAGTTATGCCCCCTTCAATCTTAGTCTCTGCCGCTTAATGATATTTCAGCCTCATGGACGCTATTCCTTCCAGGTTTTTGACTGGATATTTATAAAAACCTTTTTGTGAACACAATTTTTTACAGGTTTTTGAGTGAATATTTATAAATCCTTGTCAATGTCATTTTTATGCTCCCCGAAGGGAGAGCATATAGTCGCCGCTTTGTCTGTCCCTCCGTCCGTCCGTCCTGTCCGTCCGTCCGTCCGTCCGTCCGTCCGTCCGAAGTGATTTCTCCATAACCCTTGGGCCAAATCAAATGAAACTTACCATGTGAACTCCCTATGACATAATGCCGATGTACTTTTCCCGGTTTTTGGATTTGAGGCCTCGTCATGGAAAAAGGGGACTTAAGGTTAAATACAGTTTTTCTCTAATTTCTCCCAGTCTAATGGTCAGAATTTGATGAAATTTCATATTTGAGTAGCAAATCAGATGCCCTTGACAATAAAATATTTAAAATTTGCGTATACAAAATATGTCATGGAAAAAGGGGGCTTAAGATTTGTTAGCTTTATATTAGCTCTGCATGGCATATATTTATTGTGACAATGCCTTATTCGGGGAGCATTGTCCGTCTCTGACGGCTCTTGTTTTGTCTCAAGTTTTATAAGTGGCGGCGTATATTGTGACCATGGCACTCTTGTTCATCTACGGCAGCTTCCAAATAAGACCTGAGGCTTAATTTTTGTGGTTTGAACAAGGGTTTAACACATTCCCAAACAGTGTCGCCTTTTGATGCCCCACAAGATGAAAGCATTGGAAAACATTTAGGAAAATGTAGAAATTGCTTGTGACAAGCAATTTCTTCATTTCCCACAATGTTTCCTACCAGAAATTACCAAAGTGTTAAAATTTTATTCAATTGAAATTGTCATCTGTAACAATTTTTAATTTGGACAAGTCTAACATTTTACAATCTGCTAAAGGCTTAATCTTTTGAATACCTACAGCGACGGAAATTTCGGCAACACAATGATCTCTATATATACCATACAAGAAATCTTTTTGTGTCGCCACAGCTATAGAGTAGTATAGAAAGCTGGTAAATATTGCAAGGCTAAATGATCATTATATACTATGCTTGTACAATGTTTACCTACTTTGTAGTGTATGTGATGTCACATTTGTCGTCTGCCACTTGGTGTTAGGATTAATTTCCCCCTATTTTCCCTATTTGGCTCTGGTATATAGGTTGAAATCACTCGATTTTTTTTGCAGACTTATGCTGCAGTAGGACAGACAAGTTTGATGTTGCCAGAAAGAGTTTCGGAACAGATGAAGATGTCTTATTTGTCTACAAAGATGGGGTCTCATAGCAAACACTGTGGAAAAAAGAACCATTTGATTAACCCATTAACACATATAGACACCTTTTGATGCTATGTAAAACACTGGCTTTGGAAAACATAGTGGAAAATTAAGCAATTGCTTGTAACAAGCAATTTCTTCATCCACATTGTTTCCCACCAGAAATTACCAAAATATTCTTTAATTTGTCATCTGCAACATCTTTTGACTTTGGATCAGTCTAAACCCATTCCCAGACATTGACGCTTTTTGATGCCCTCTAAGATGAAGACTTTGGAAAGCAATTTGAAAAATGAAGAAATTGCTTAATTTCCCAAAATGTTTCTAAACCCTAAATGAAAATATTCTTAGAATTATATCAAATTGAAATTGTTGTCTGCAACACCTTTCAAATTGGAACAGTCCAAAATTTTGTCATCTTGTAAAGGGCTAACATTCAAGATTTTGCCAACTGTTGATGGGTTAAAAGGCGCCTGATTTTATTTGCAGACTTATGCTGCAGTAGAACAGACAAGTTTGACGCAGCCAGAAAGAGCTTCGGAACAGATGAAGATGTCTTATTTGTCTACAAAGATGGGGTCTCATAGCAAACACTGTAGAAAAAAGAACCATTTCATTAACCCATTGCAAGACAGCAAATTTTGGAGTGTTCGAATTTTTCAGTGATGCAGATCATAATTTCAAGTTGTTGAAATTTTAGCCATCTTTCCATTTTAGGTTGAAAAACATTATAGAAAATGAAAAATTGCGTGTAACACGCAATTTCTTAATTTCCTACAATGCTTTATACCTAGAAATACCACAAAATGTAAAATTTTATTCGCTTGAAATTGTCGTAAGCAGCATCGTTGAATTTGGACAAATCCAAAATTTTCCACACTCGTAATGGATTAACCTTTTTCCCAAACAACACAATTATACACTGATCCATATTGAAAGTTGCTCCAGAGAAAAGATGTTACTGTAAACCGATGGTAACAGTTTACATTTAACAGCATAGAAATCATCATTAGTGTTTTGATTATTGTGCAGATGGTTGGACTGTTCTGACGTCAGTGGGATTCCGTATGGATGCCTGGCTGGCTGCACACATGGCAGATTTTAGAAATCTCATAGAAATCCTTGAGAGAAAAAATTAAAATGCTGATTATCATGCCGTTTTGCTCTCAAGGAGTTCTGTTGAAAGTTCAGAAACAATATATGGGGTTGTCAAGACTTTTGTGTGTTCGAAACTTCAAAGGGTTAACATTTTCCAAAACAAAAGACCTGATTTTGACATCTCTAGTAGAAATAGATTGTGAAAACATTAAGGCAAAAGAAGAAAATGCTGATAATTAGCATTTTCTCCCTTTGCCTCAATATTTTCTGTGCTGTATTCTACACAAATCCTATGTTTGTCAGCATCCATTTTATAAACGGAAGCAACTTTGAAATTTGACAACTTTTAAATTTTGCCGTTTGGGAAAGGTTTAATATTTCTGAACCAAGGCAATTATTTTGATGAGACATTATTTTTGTATTTAGAACCAGCTTTCAATTGACCAAACGCCGACTGTCAATCAAAATCATCGATTAGCCAATGGACGATCAGAAAAATGTCATGCCCCAATTGTTCTTCGTTGCACGTGTTATTGTATCGATTTATCGACTGACAATCAAAACAATCCGCAAGCTATTGGCAAAGAATTTTGTGCTAACAATAGACTAGGTTTAATGTTATGTTTTGATAAACCGTCGGTGTTGTTATAAAATCTCGTAACTACGGCTTAAATCAAGCCGTAGTTACGAGATTTTATAACAACACCTACAAAATACTATTTTGTTTGTACGAATTTACGTCATGATTAACTAGATAAAATCGTTCCCTATTTATGATCACATCCCCATTATTTGTCCTACATTCTATGTTGGGCGGAGCGATCTGTCGATTGGCGTTTGGTCAATTTCTGACATTAGTAAAGTTTTGTTGTTTAGGAAAGAGTGATCATTGACAAATTATTTATTAATGAATTATTATTTTTTCAAAATGTTTGTATTTGTTTTGTTAATTCTTGTATGTGCAAGTTAGTTTTGATACTGGCGCAAGATTATTGCAGCCCTGTGTCAAGTGGCCTTTCTTCTGTCAAACAATATTTGTCCTCCCCAAGTAGAGGAGGGTATATTGCTTTCACTATGTCTGTCTGTCTGTCTGTCCATAGACTTTTTCATTTCCATGCTCTAACTCAAGAACCATTTGACCCAAGATCATGAAAAATTTACGCAGTTGTTGCTCTTAACGCAAGGGGGTCCTATAGTTTTTGGGTCACAAAGGTCAAGGTCACAATTGGACTTTGTTTAAAATCTGCTCCGTTTCCATGCTTTAACTTGAAATCCATTAGACCTAGGACCATGAAACTTTACACAGTAAGTGTTGTTACTCTTGACCAAAGGAGGTGAGCTATTGTTTTTGTGTTAAGTGGGTCTAAGGTCAAGGTCACAATGATATAGCGCTTTTTCAGTGACAAGTGTGGGGGGGGGGAATTAGTCTGCTTTGCAGCAGTTCTATAGTTTAGACTAGCAAAATTGAAAGGAGTTACAGACCAAGAAGCATTAGTGAAATATAAAACAGATCTTTTGTGTATTATAGCAAAGAAAACATTGAAAGAAAAGTAGCCAGAATATTTTCTTTCCTTTTGATTATGTATTTCTCAGAGTGTAAAACCAGAGAATGTTTGGGAAAGGGTTACACTCAGGATAGTTATATGACAATCATTAAATTTTATAGTTTCATTGTCTCCGATTTTCTTCCCAAAGGGCTTATTGTAACATGGTTGTTAGTATTATAATAATTTAATTTAATATATACTTATGATAGTCTTACAATAAGCTCTTAAAATGAGAAATTTCAAAAGAAGATGCTCAATGCAATAATTATTGTCTTGTCGCATCATTATTTCTGATATCTCCAATATTGGATCTTAACCCATTATCACATAGTGACTCTTTTTGACTTCCCACAATAAACTTTCTTTGAAAATATTGTGGAAAATTAAGAAATTGCTTGTGACAAGCAATTTCTTCATTTCCCATCATATTTTACATGCAAAATGATTGAAAAATGTACTTTTTCATTCATTTAAAGTTGTCGTCTGCAGTTTCTTTGAATTTGGACAAGTCGAAATTTTGTCGTTTGGTAATGGGTTAATGAGAAATCATCAAGAATATTGCAAAAGGACCCTTATCATCACAAGTTTATGGCATGATAACAGACCAAACACTTAGTGCAGTCTTATCCCATTACCATTCAACAATTTTTTTCAGCTTGTCCAAATTCAAAGATGTTTGCCACAAAGTTACACGAGAACGTCATTGATTTTTATCGAGCTGATCAGGATCCATGTTAGTCTCGTATGCCATAATGACTCTTTTCCCAAAACCTGGTCCATATCAAGGATTTATAATGCTATAATTTCCTCATGTATATGTATTTATCACTTAGATATTCTTAAAAAAAACTATACTTGATCATTGATTAAATCATTAAAGATGTTAGAATTGTTATTCATTTAATCATTTACCTCAAATCAGAGTTTCCACAAAAATGTTTAAAACATTTTGCCTCATTTAGAAGAAAATGGGATTTTATTGTTTAGCAGTTGTTTGCCTTGCCTGTCTGTCGGACATGGGCCAATGTTGCCCGGTGCATAAAGTGTGCAAGGTAGATCATGAAACATCATAGGTGGATAGACCTCATTATGGAGAAGTGCAGTGCACCAGAACTGTAACTCTGTCTATCATATTTTTGGAGTTACAGTCGACTCTCGTTATGTCGACATCGGATAAGTCGAAATGCCGCTTAAGTCGAAGTGAAAGTCATGTCCCATCCTCAAAAATGAATTATCAAAAAGTTTAATCAAAATTATTTCGAAACAAATACAGCCATTGAAATTTAGTAGGAAAAGGATAGAAATTGCTCGTTTCGAGCAATTTCTTTCCTTTTCTTACAATATTTCAATCATGGACACATATGATGCCCATGAAAAATGGTTAAATATCATTTTCATAAAAATGATCAAAATCGGATGAGTCGAGCTCTGGATATGTCGAGGTATTTTGAAGACCCCTCTGACTTCGACACAACGAGTGTCGACTGTATTGCGCTTTGTTGATTTTCATACTTCACTTCATACATCACACTCTCATTCATGAGGTCTCAGGTTCAATCGCTGTTAGATGGCATATATATTTTCAGACAAAATTGTCTCGTACCAATGGTTTGATATTGCTAACTGTTGTGGGCGAGTAGCTGGAGGCTTGGTGAGGATGTTGTGGTAGAACTGGTATAAGAAATAAGAGGAATCTATTGTTAGGTGCTCCAGCTGCCTTGATATGACCATAAAATTGGAAACCGCATTAAATTCCTATTAACCAACCAGCATTTTAGAAATTTAGAGGCTACTGCAGTTGAACTGACAGATCAGAGATAAAGTGAACCGAATGCGCTCTCATTTTCATTTAGCTTTACACCAAACATTACAGACTTTTTAAACATTTAAACACAGATGTTTGAAAAAAGACAAGCCTTGGTGTAGAGAGAGAGAGTTAGGTCCTGGAATGGCCTTCTTAACCCCTTCCCAAACAAGACCTGGTTTTGACGTCCCAAACAGAATTGGCTTGGAAAACATGAGGCAAAAGAAGAAAATGCTGAAAATCAGCATTTATTTCTTTTACTTCAATATTTTCTATGTTAAATCTTACATACATTTTATCACTATATTCATTCGATTTGTCGTCTGCAGCAGCTGTTCAATTGGACCATCTCAAAATTTTGTCGTTTGGGAAAGGGTTAAACTGACATTTCACAATTTTTTTTCCCCAAATTTTACTTTTATTTTAATATGAAAGACCATATTTTCTGATGAAAATTCTGAAAATTTCAAGCCAAAACATTGCACCGTTTACGAGAAATATATATTTTTGTGCTAAGATTACCGTATACAAAGTGTTGTATTTCAGATTTATATGTAATTTGTCATTTCTGTCTAAACTTTAAAGGCATATTTTTCGCTTATGAATAACAACTTCAAAAAACTGATAGCATTTCTATGCCATTAGAATGACCAATCTTTGCATCGAGACATACTTTAAAAGATTGAAAATGGAATGTTATGTCCCTTTAAATGTATGTGCAGTGTACTGTATCTAGGCAAAATCTGTTAAGTATAAGCTGAGATTTTTGAGAAAAAAAAAAAAAAAAAAAAAGAAAAAAAAAAAAAAAAAAAAAAACATCAAAGTGGGCAAATATTAGGTGTGTACTTTTCCAAAAAGTCACATGGGTTTGCCTCCGTGCTTTATTAGATCATCTAGCTTAATAATTGTTGAGGCTCTAGATACAATTTAAAATTTTTAGGTAACATAGATTCTGGGCATCAACAGGTGGTATGATTGACCTTTAGTTTACCAGGTCCGGTGGCTAACCCATATTACTTTTTGGGAAAGTGCACTCCTAAAATCGCCTACTTCAAGAGTTTTTCTAAGCTGATACTCATATTGATTGGTACTTTTCCTAAATTTTTCATGGCAAAGATGTATCTGTATTGGGTTAAGTAAAGGTAGGCTCAAAGAAATGTAGATGGGGTGACAATGTGTGGAAAAATGGGATTTTACATAGAATTACATAGGTGCCAATATGAGTGACCTGCCACCAAAACACAGTTTGTTTGGCTGAGCTTGGTGGGTGCATTTCCTATTCTTTTTAATACGACAATGATGGGTATGTACTCAGTAAGCTTAACAAAAGTTGTAAATGTGTGGAAAATGGGAATTTACATAGATAGGTCTAAGGGAAGTAAATACATTTGTCGTGACACGTGACAAATCTATAGGGAAGCTACGGTGAATTATTACGATCAAGGTGACCTGTGATTGGACAATATTTTTTACTGGAATTGAACATGATTTATTCATTTGTGACTGATTATATTCTATTTTCAAGTTAAAAGCAAAAAATCAATGATTTTGAATCATTTTGGCAATTTCTGGGCCATTTTAAAAGATGGGTATTATACTCTGAAATGCTTCTGAGACTAGCTCCGCAGTTAGGGTGATCTCAAAAATGGGGTCAAAGGTCATAGAGAAAAGGATTCATGCCATACTAAAATTCATTTTTTCTGGTGTATGAATGGATGTTCTAGAATTTAAGGTATGTCAGATCATTGGTGCAAACTCATGGACTGAGCTATAAGCCAAAATGTTATAATGGTCGCCTATGTAAAACTATTTACTTCCCTTAGACCTAGCTAGAATTATATAGGATCCAATATGAGTGACCTGCCACCCAGCGTTATCCGCTGGTTCCCTGCACATTTCAATTTTAAAAGCGCCAAGATTTTATTTGTTTATTTGACGTCTGTCACAGTTCTTACAGCCATGTCAGAGGTAAAAATCATTTCATTTTTGACTAAGGGCATCGTTGGTCTGTTTAGATACGTGAGACAACGCTGTTGATTGCTTAAATCAATCTTTTATTTGAGCTGAAGCACTAGAAACCGGACGTGTTTTTGATTTCGGATACAATTGTATTTAGCAAAAGCGCTTCGTTTTGTGTTTTTAAGACGTGTTTTACATTTTAACATGTTTAATTCTTTTAATCAATTTGACCACTAACCAGGTTGATGAGATTTCCTATCTATAGCGAAATTGAAAAAAAGATTTTTTAAAGAAAAATGTCAAATATTGCTACAAAATCTTTTGATGCCGAGTTATCAAAGTTTTGGAACATATTGATTACACATCCCGTTACCGATCCACAGAGAAATTTCCCACAAAAGTGGTCTATCTTCATGTGCCATGATTTTTTTCAAATTTGGCCATAAGCCACATAACCTTGTAATCCGAGTTTTCTCTGATGAAATCTATCTCTATATCGTCGTCGTATGTAAAATCGCGATGTATGTAAGGTCGCGGACATTTTTTTTCTCACGTTTGTCTCGCGAGATTTTCCGGGCACTTGCAGATCTGTGACGTAATATTTACTACGAAAGTTACTCCAGCGTATCGGCTGCTCTACTTGCGGAAAAAATGAGGTTTAAACAGGTATTTGACCTACTTACTTTCTCCTACGCTAAAATCTTACATTTTCCTTAATGCCAAAAATATAACCATAGTAACAGTTCAGTTTTACAGCACTTGAACAGGTTTTTCACATTCTGTTCCTCTGACCCATTTCTTCCACCAATGGAGGTCACTTGACAACTCAGGAATTTTTACTATTAGGGCCAAGCAAAATTTTATAATCGTTTCTCGGTACCTTATTTCTTATCAAATGAACCCCAATACACCAACTGACAGTTTTGAAGTGCGCATGCGCAAGCCGTAAAATAAAAGTACGAGTAAAATTTCTACAGTCACTATAATCTCATATACGCGTAGTACAAAATAACGCTTCAAACAACGTATACTGGCTGAATTAAAGGAAAATACAACTGTGATTCATCAAAACAAATACAAATTTGGAAATGTCCACCGCGGTTTTAGCTTTTAATCCGTAATTATCGAAATTATCCCAATATTTATTTCATTGCTAACGCAGCCCATTCCACACTTGAAATAAGGACGTTAGGTTACATGAAACCCGTATTTGAAATCGGTAATTGTCTTATTGTGTTCATGTTATACATGCATCTTTTAATTGTTTTCCAAAAAAACGTATAGTTTTGACATCCTAAGCAGAAATTGCTTCGGGAAACTGAGGTAAAGGGACAAGCTACCTAACTTGAATGAATGAATCGGCTATTCCAGAGTTTTGGTGTATGGGAAAGATTCGTTTGACAAATCAATGATTGATATTTGTTACATTGATTCAGCAATGTTGTTCTCGGAATGTGAATAAAAAGTAATACAAAAATTTGTCTTTCTATATTTAAAATTCCTGCTTTCGGATAAAGTCTCTAGATAAACATTGAGATCCCATATCGGTCTACCAGGATATTAGAAAATACTTTGGAAAATGAATAAATAACTTGTCACGAGCATTTCTTTCATTTCCACATTACGTTCAAACTTCTAAAGCATCTTGTGGGTCGTAAAAAATCGTGATTATATGATCATATGGGAATGGATTCAAGAGAAATAATAATTTCTGTCCTACCTGTGTCCGCATATAATAGTTCCCAATTATTATTCAATCAAACACATCATCAAATACGAAAACATTTAAAAAACAAATCTAATTCATTTTAAAGTAAATGTGCAGTTAGCCGCATATGATTAAAGATATGGTGTCGGTTTGTAATTTGTAGATCAATCACGTGACCCGTTCTTTAGATCTGTGCGGTACCCGCTCCGTGTGATCTATTGTCGCGTGTGCTATATGACGGTCGGGGCAATTAAAAGACGATGGCAACTTGATTGGGATAACGTGTCAATCGTCAAACAATTAATCCCTTTTCAAACAACATACTTGAAGTACACTAACTATGACATGGTAAATGGAAGAATGTTACGAATCTAGAAAGAAACATATTTTCTTTTTCTTCACATTATTTTAAGAGTTTTTCTTATAAAAGAAATAATAGAATTGCTTTGATTTTTTTTTTTAGAGGGGGGGGGGGTCAAGGTTGTAAAATCATAGATCTAGATATAACTGCATGTCTGCAATATATTATAATATTCGTAAAAGAAATGTTAAGGATAGAAAACGAATGTTTTGATGATGAATATGATCAACAAAACAGCTGGTTTCAACCCAAATTGTTCTTAATTCGCCATGTAAAACATTTCATTGCGTAAAGAAATCTAAATCTGCATCTACTCATTGACTGGTTTACCAATAATGCGCTAGAGATTTAATATATCTTTATTATCTTAAATTCATTTAAAAATTGTTGATTCTTTTGTCATGTTTCAGACAGGGTGGGGGTTCGATTACAGTCACCTGTAATCGATTATTAATCAATTACATTGGGAAAAACATGTAATTGATTAATAATCGATTACTCTAATTTTCACACGTAATTGAATACATTCGATTACTTTGGCTAAAGTAATCATGATTACAGGATGATTACATTCGATTACTTGCTTATCCTTTCCCAAACATGACCTGATTTTGACATCTTTAATAGACAATGCTTTTGAAAACATTGAGTCAAAAGAAGAAAATGCTGAGAATCACTATGTTCTCCTTAAGCCTCAATATTTTCTCTGTCAAATTGTAAATGAACACTATCTTTATAAACATCCATTTTGTAAACTACATCAGCTGCCAAAATGGAACTGTTTAACCTTCTGTCGCTTGAGAAAGGATAAAAAATCAAAACATGTAAATTGTTTAGCACTGCCAAATCTTATCAGAAAATAATATGCAATGTTGAATGCGATATTATATAATGTTGTAAAATAATAGTTTTATTGCAAAACTTTATTTATGGTTTAAATAGTGCATGAATATTACGGTCCTATAAAAACTATACAGTTTATAAAACATATAATATTATTTAAATATTTAAAACTATTCTCAAAATAGTGACACACTTTGATAACCTCTGTAGATATGGTGGGTTTAGAAAGCCTTAACAGAAAATGGCCATAATCAGCACTTTCTCCTGGTTATTTCTATGTGAAACTAGATCAATTTTGCTGTCTACAAATTTCCTTTTGTTTTAGAAAAAAAATGTTGTTTGGGAAATGGTTTATTCTATAATTAGTATTGCATCTTATCATAAATAGTTTCTGGAAAGTTGAGAGACTGTGGTCAAAGTGGTCAAAGTCTCCTCATTAGGAAAGGAGTCAGGAACTTCAAAATAGCCCATGAAGGACATAGCTCTTGTCACAATGTCAGATCCAAAGAACATTTGCATCCAGAATAATACCTGAACCTTCATATTAACTTCATCAAATCTCTCACAGTTGTCAAATTGTATAATACTAAAATTAGCCTGGGGAAATAAACACCTTTTGTTTAGGTTTCACACTATAGCAATCACTATTGTTCTTCGTGTAAAAAGGTGTGAAGTACATGTTCTTTTCAACCCAAACAACAGTAGTCATTTCAATTCTCTCCCAAATGATGCACTTCTATGTATGCACTTTCTTCTTTTCTCTAAATGTTTCCAAAACAATTCCTATCAGGTATGTCGAAACCTGATCTTGTTTGGGAAAGGATCTCTAATACAAACCTTTTTACTTATCATTAGCAGTCAAAAATTTGGACTATATTATGTTTTACAGATTAATTACAATTATAAAGAGTTTTTACTTTTGTCTTAACTTAAAATGATGTCATGTATTTTCAATAGACAAATATTGATTTTTCTGAAATTCATGTGGGGTTTATATCTTAATTTGATTCATAATTTTTCTGCAAGTAATCGAAAGTAATCGAAAATGTAATCGATGATTACAGCAATTTTTAAGCCTGTAATCGATTAAATTACGATTACATGTAATCGAAATTCCCTTCGATTACAGATTACTGTCGATTACTTGAGAAAATGTAATTGATTACAATCGATTACGATTACAGATTACGATTACCCCAACCCTGGTTTCAGACAAGAATTCATTGTCACTGGATAGGGGTATATTCCAGAATTTTTCTACGGCATATTTTAAGATTTGTCTAAAATTATTGTAGCCACTCCACATCACAAGAGATAAAAGACTTAAAGGGGATATATCCTTCGGGTAAAGTTGAAAAGGGTTAAATGATTGACCGTGCTCATTAAGTGCATGGGGCTTTGAAGAGGCCACACGTGTCATAAATATCTGTGTTAAGATTGGATTGACGAAAGGTGTCTTTTTCATCACGTAACAATGGATATACAAAAAGCGAAATTAAACTCGTTTGGATTCAATTTTCGTATTCAATGGCTTGAAAAAAGTAAGTATATGTTTGTATCGAGATAGGAAATCATGGCTTAAAAATGGAAGATAGTTCTAAAGGTCCTTGAGCTGGAAACAATTTCTCCTTTTCTAGTAAATATTTTGCGTGTCATAATATGCTATGTACGAAGTCAGCAGTTTCGATCATCGTACAACATAAGAAAAAAAATGTGAAATTATTATGACAAGATAGAGAAAATGCATAATTTATCACGGTTGGTTCACTCGCACTTCTAAGGGCCCGTTAACTGGAAACAATTTCTCTTTTTCTCGTAATTATTTTGCGTGTCATAATATTTCATGCACTAAATCAGCATTTCCGATCAACATACAACAACGAAAAATTGTTTGTGTAAAATTTTTTATGATATTTAAGCAGAGAAAAGGTTTAATTTGTCACTGTTGGTTCTCTCGCTATTGTAATTATATTGGCAAGTTGATTCTTACTCGCACTTTTTCTGCGCATGCGCCACTTTCGGTTTCCGGTTTAAAACTGTTAATCGGTGTATTTTGATGATTTTCTCTTTCTGTTTCAGACAGCTCCTTAGCCTATCAGACAGAAATATAGGCTTTATTCGCCATCTGCTTTAACATCTGGGTATAAACATGTGAGAGAAGATGGCATGTCTGTATTGAGAGCATCCAGAATTTTTAAAGTGCCAGAAAATACTTTGAGGGACAGGGTATTAGGAAAGGTGGACCCAGAAACTGTGACTATGGGAAAACTTCCTCTATTTGATCAGTACCAGGAAGCTAAAATCGTGGAACACTTCAAGACCATGGCTGATTTAGGTTATGGATATACACAGCAGGAGTGTATCAGTGTTGCCTCTCAGTATGCAGTTCAGCTTGGTTTGCGCAGTTATGACAGACCTTTGTCCATGATGTGGATGAAGGGCTTTCTTGGGCGATGGCCAGAGATGAGGGTAATTAAGCCTCGGGCTCTTGAACATGTAAGAGCTAAATTAGCAAAAGAAAGCGTGGTAATGTCTTATTTCGACAACCTGGAAAAGTGCCTTAGGGAACATAATCTTGTGAACAAACCTCACTTACTTTACAATATTGACGAAAAAGGGGTAAGCATAGAACATAAACCACCGTTCATTGTAGCTGGATCTGGTTATCCAAGTCAGGCGGTTACCTCTGGGAAAGGTAAGACAGTTACTATCATAGGTGCTGGTAGTGCAAGTGGTTCTGCTGTCCCTCCCTATTTCGTATTCCCGGGAAAGAGGATGAATTCTGGTTTGTTGGAAGGAGCCACACCTGGAGCTGATGGGACTGTTTCTGATAACGGGTGGTCAAACCTTGCTGTGTTCCATAGATACATCACGGAACATTTCATTAAATTTGCACCTGGTAGAGGCAATCCCTTGCTTCTTTTGCTAGATGGTCACAAGTCTCATGTGTCATTAACTCTTGCTGATTGGGCAAAAGAAAATAATGTAGTGTTATTCATACTGCCAGCACATACAAGCCATATTCTCCAGCCGTTGGATATTGCCTGTTATGGACCGTTTCAGAGGATATATCATGCTCAGTGCCATAAAGTCATGCGTCAGGTGTCTGCAACTATTACTAAGTATAACATTTGTGAGATTGCATGTAAAGCGTACTCCAAAGCTCTCAGCTCAGAGAATTTGCAATCTGGTTTTATGAGAACTGGTATCTTTCCTACTGATAGAAATGCAGTTCCCAAACATAGCATGATTCCTTCTCAGGTGAAACAGATAGCATCAGTTGTAGTCAGTCTAGTGAATCTACTGTAGAAGGTGGTGTTGTTGCAGAGATTGAGAATGGATTAGATGTATTTGTGGAGAGAGAAAAAGATCTGAGGTCGGTGAAAGTTGAAGGTTTGATGGCCAAGAAACAGAGGAATACAGTCAGTAAACATGTGTCTGGGAAGGAGTTTACGAGTGAAGAAGTCATGAGGGCCGTAACACAACATCAAAATAGTCAGAAAAAGCCATCCAAAAAAATCAAACCATCTAAAAAGGGAAAAGAAACCTCAAGGGGTAATAATAAATCTACTGGAAAAGGCAAAGCTTACAAGAAGAGAACCAATCAACCGAATATGTTGATCACATCCAGTCCAGTCCCTGGTCCTTCTCACATTAATTTAGCTATAGACAGTGCGAGTAGTGGAGATGAAGCTGAATTAGACGATAGCGAAGTTTGCTGTGTCTGTGGACTTTTTCAGCCTTTAGAGCTAGCTAATTGTGTGTCTCTTACTTTTGTGAAATGGGCAGCTTGTGATGGTAATACAAATGGAGTGCCTTGTAAGCATTGGACTCATCTGCAGTTTTGCTCACCAGTGAGGGTTTTAAGGAGAGGGGATACATTCCTCTGTCCTCACTGCGTGAGTAATGAGGAATAGACATCATGTTGGAAAACATCATGGGAAAAGAAGAAATTGCTTGTCACAAGCATTTTCTTCATTTTCCACAATGTTTTCCAAAGCAATTATCTTGTAGGGTGTCAAAAAGAGTCATTGTGTGGTATTGGGTTGACTGATTAGAGGAAACATTGAGGCATGATGAGAAAATACCATAAAAGCATTTTCTTCTTTTGACTCTATGTTTTTCCAAACAATTTCTACTTGGAATGTCAAAACCAGTTGCTGTTTGAAAAATAGGTTGATTTAACAATTAGACTGTTACTTTCATTATATATGACATCTAGACAATAACTACTTGTAAATATGTTTTACTAATTCACTTTTGATGATTTAACTGTTTGCCTTTTCTTCTTTGTAAAAAATACTCCAGAACCCACTAAGTGTTTTGGCCTTGTTAAGGGAACTATTTTCAACATATTTATTCATCCGCGAATCAACATACACATTCAAAATGGCTGACTCATATTGACAGGCTGCAATTTTTTACGTATTTCTAGCCCACAAATGGTTTTAGGGGAGTCTTACGATGGATTGCAGATTAGAATAGATTCGGGTATTGATAAAGGTTAGTTTTATAATTCTTATCTTTGATTTTATTGCTCTATGTTTCAATGAAAGCTTAGCATCGCGAATCTACATACGACGAGGATATATCTATCTCTATATACTGCTGCACACCCTCACGGGTAACTTTGAGCAGTTGCGCGTCTGTGCCAGGTTAAAAGAGTGAGAAAAAGTAAAAAGAGCTAAAAGATGATGATGATGAATGATGGGTAATGGTTGGGTTAAAAAGAGGGTGAAAAGCTAAAATGATAAAACACACAGCGGCAGCGCTTAAGGTTTTGTGGTGTGAGATTGTGCTGACAGAGGACTTGAAATGGTTCAGGTCCCCTGCCAGCACAACATCTGGTGGCAGAGCATTCCATTGAACAATGGCGACAGGAAAGAAGGAGTATTTGTAACAATCTACTCTTGTGTGGATCTGTCTGAAGCTCTCTGGGTGGCAGTATCTGGACATTCGGGCATTTCTGTGGATGTAATCGGGCATGGGGACAGCGACTAGGCCATGAACAATTCGGTAGAACATGCAAAGGCGGGCATGTGATCGTCGCTGTTCAAGTGTTTGCCAACCCAACTTCTCCAGCATGGATGTGACACTAGAGTGTCTGGAATAATCACCCAAGGCCCAGCATGCAGCTCGACGTTGTACCATTTCGACTTTATCAATGTTGGACCTTGTGTGAGGATCCCAAACACTGCCTGCATACTCCAGTTGTGGACGAACCAAGGTTTTATAAGCGCATTCTCTTATCTTTGTTGATTTAGTCTTCACATTTCGCTTTAAGAAACCTAGGGTTCGATTAGCGGTAGAGGTTATGCGGTTGACATGGGTGTTCCATGACAAGTTGCTGGCTATATCCACTCCAAGATACCGAGCACTACTGACGGTTTCTAGCGTCTGTCCGTGTAAGGTGTAGGTTGTCTGTATGGGGACCCTAGCCTTCGTGACTTGAATGACCAGGGGCCCGTTTTACTAACAAACTTACGAACATTTTTAAAACAACAACAAATCTGATTGGTCGAATAATTACTGTTATTATTTCTCGTTCAATCAGATGTGTTGTTACAAGGTTTTTGCAGAAATCGATGTTAGTAAAACGCAGCCCTGGCACTTAGAGGGGTTAAAGCTCATGTCCCATTTTTGAGACCAATTTTGCAACCTGTCTAGGTCTGTCTGTAATGTCGCTCCGTCTTTGTCCTTGTCAGTTATTAGCTCACCTGAGCACAAAGTGCTCAAGGTGAGCTATTGTGGTCGCTCACCGTCCGTCGTCCGTCCGTCTGTCTGTCCGTCCGTCTGTCTGTCCGTCCGTCCATCTGTCCGTCTGTTCACAATTTCTTTAAACATCTTCTCCTCCTATACCATTGGGCCAATTTTTACCAAACTTGGCAGGAATGTTCCTTGAGTGACCCTTCTTAAAATTTGTTCGCGGATTTTTGATTGGCCAAAAAATGTGGGCGTGGCAGGGCGGGGCTTATAAATCTTAAGAAAATTCTTTAAAAATCAACCATTGGGCCAATTTGAACCAAACTTGGCAGGAATGTTCTTTTAGTGACTCTTTTGAAAATTTGTCCACAAATTTTAAGATTTGTCAAAAAATTAGGGTGTGGCAGGGTCAGACTTCCAGAAATCCTAAGAAAATTCTTAAAAAATCAACCAGGTATAATATGGTTAGTGGGAGTCAAAACCTCATAACTAAAGCTCAACAAAGCTGGAGTTACGAGGTTTTGATCCCCCACTGGGAATAGGTCTAATCCCCATAATATCAACAAAGAGGAGAAGTGTTTACTTTAGACGGACAAATGTTTACACTAGACAGGCCAGAATGGGGAGCTGCAGGTCAAAAGGGGTAAATACAATTCTATTTGTTATTTAAACTATCATTTGTTGTTGGTACTCATTTAAATAGTTTTGGTTAGATCATTCAAATGAATACCCTCATCACAGGGTTTGATAAACATTTAAAGATATTTTACAAAAATCAGAAAGCCCTTAACTTCTCCTATCTGATTAAACCCTTTCCTGAAATTGCCTGGTTTGACATCCCTAAATAATTAGAAAAGGCTTGGGAAAATATTGAGTCAAATGAAGAAGTGGCTGATAATCAGTAATTTTCTCCCTTTGTCTCAATATTTTATCTGCTTTATTGTGCATGAATCCTTTCTTTATCCATATCAATTTTATGTTCTTTTTTTTAACCCTTTCCCAAACGACAAAAGTTTAATTTTTCCAATTAGAAATCAACTGCAGACGTCAAAATGAAAGTCGACAAAGACATGATTTGTGTAAAATATAGCACATAAAATAATGAGACAAAAGGAGAGTCTTCAGGGGCCCGTATTACTAATAATCGTACGTTTGATTTTTGCATAATTACTTGTAACAACAACCCTGATTGGCTCAGTCGGATTTCTCGTGCAATCTGATGTCTTATTACACAGTTTACACAAAAACTTAATCGTAAGATGTTTAGTAATACGGGGCCCTGGTTATCAGCAGTTTCTTCTTTTGTCTCAATGTTTTTCCAAGCATTTTCTATTAGGGACGTCAAAACCAGGTCTTGTTTTGAAAAGGGTTAATTGGAACAGTCTATTCCTTTTCAGTTTGGGAAGGGATTAAGCAGGTTTTGGCTCACTTATTGAAAATGCTGGGAAAATGTTATAGCAAAAGGAGAAAATGCTGATAGCCTATATTTGCATCTTTTGCCTCATCATTTTCTGGCCACTTTTGTACACGAATGCAGTCTTGCTCATCATTCTGTTTTGTTAGTTACAGCAGATTTTAATTCTACTGCTCTGATGTTATGCTGTTAGGAAAAGATTTAATCTGAATCAAATTGTAACTGTTCAGTGAATAGTTCCCCTATGTTGTGGGTTGACTGGGTTCCATATAAATATGATAAAGAGGGCAGTGTTTGACAATCTATTCTCAAATTTTAAGACAATCTTTTCTCAAATAATTATCCCTATGCTGTAGCTTCTGATCATAACAGAAAGTCCTTAGTTATATGCCTTTTCAATTGACAAAATTACCATTTTTGCTCATCTTACCTATGTTCAGGTGAGCGATATAGGACCATCATGGTCCTCTTGTTGTCAGGTAAGCTGCAGTGTCATCTGCAAACAGTCGTACTTGGGATGTTATGTTGTCTGGAAGGTCATTGATATACACCAGGAACAGGATCGGTCCAAGGACCGATCCCTGGGGAACCCCAGATGTTACTGGTATAGTATCAGAGACCTCCCCGTCCAGTACCACTGTCTGTGTCCGACCGCCAAGAAATGCTCGGATCCAGGAGAGGACAGGACCTTGGACACCGTATGCGTGCAGTTTATACAACAACTTCTCATGCGACACCATGTCAAAGGCCTTGCTGAAATCCAAAAGGATTAGGTCGGTCTGCTTACCTTGGCTTACTGATCTGGCAAGGTCCTCCACAAGCATCAACAGTTGCGTCTCGGTGGATCTCTTTTCCCTAAAACCATGTTGGAGGTCGTATAAAATATTGTTTCTGTTCAGGAACCTAACAAGATTGGACGCAACTATGTGCTTCATAAGTTTGCATGCTATACAAGTGAGAGATATAGGATGGTAGTTAGCCGCTATTGACTTATCTCCCTTCTTGTATAGTGGAGCCACATTAGCCGCTGTCCAATCCTCAGGCACCTGACCAGTCTCCAAGGAAACAGAGAAAATTACCTGGAATACAGGGGCAATCTGCTGATGCAACTCCTTCAAAACAAACGGCTTAATCCTGTCTGGTCCAGCAGCTTTGTCTGGTTTAAGATTTCTGAAGTTTTTCGATACCATTAGTAGAGATTTGTAAGAACGATAGAATATCTTCCCTTTGATGGTCAGTCTGTCGTTGGTCTGTCTTGTCGTTTATTTCCATCTGGCATAATTGGGCTAAACTGAGAGGTGATTTAGGGGTAAAGACCGACTGGAATTGCTTATTTAAGACATTAGCCTTTTCTTTAGTATTGGATACCAGATTTCCATTTGACAGGAGAGGAGCAATTCCTTGATTATCTTGCCTAGCATGTTTAAGAAAGGAGAATAGTTTTTTAGAGTTGACCGATTGAGACATAGATTCATTTTCTTGACCTGCACCAATTATGCCATCCAAATATTGTTCGTAGGCCAGTTTTATCTTTTTCCTGCAGGCATGCCTATACCTTAGATACTTATCCCTATCATTTTGTTTGTTTGACCTTTTTTGCCTGCAGTACTGCTTATTCCTTCGTCTTGCTGTTCGTCTGATGTCTTGTGTTATCCATGGGAGAGAAGGTTTACCTTTTATAAGTTTTGTTGGAATGCATTCTTTCATGTTGTTTTCCAGAGCTGATGTAAATTCTTTCCATAGGGTTTGTACTGATTTTTTGGAGGAACTGGTTAGGAAAGTATTTTTGAAGGATTCCATCTTTTCCCTCAAAAGATTCCAATTCGCTTTCCTGAAAATAAAGACTTCCCTGGGTTTTGTTCTTGAAAATTTTGGCTTAAGGTTTGCTTCAATGCATACTGCTTCGTGGTCACTGAGGCCAGGCAATGTGTAGACATTGTTTATAAGTGTGTCGTTTGTTGTCAGGAATAGATCCAGGACATTATTACCTCTGGTTGGTTGTGACACCATCTGAACAAGATTAAAGTCGTCCAGAATACTTACAAATTTGTCATATATATGGTGATGTTGGCAGTCTCTGTCTATATGAGGCATTTGTTCTCTCCACTGCATTTTGGGAAAATTAAAGTCCCCTGCAACCCATATATTGCCTTTCTTCTGATTGACCATCTCCAGGGATTTTCTGAATTCGTCGAGGCTGTTTTCGTCATGCTCATGCGATCTGTAATATGCTGCTATGTATAGTGGCTGCGACCCCATCACCTCCAGCTTCACCCAAGTGATCTCACACTTGGTTGTAAACTGGGTTGAAATTCGCTCATTGATATGTTGATGTCTCTCATTTACATCAGAGCGCAGTACCATTCAAAAACAGCAGAAAGTAGGTCATTGACTCATTGTAAACAATGGCCGTTCAGGTGAGGGTTGTTGCAAAACATTGCCTGTAAACTTTTTAGAAATACATGTTGGTCTTAAATTTTTCACCAGGCATGACAATAAATGGTTCATTGATCGGTATCATAAGGCGTTTGAAGGATATCGTTTAAGATCGGGCGATGAACAAAGCGCCACAACTTCTGTCGGACTTTCGGTTGTTTCTGAATGGTAGTGCGCTCTGATGTAAATGAGCGACATCAACATATCAATGAGCGAATTTCATCAGCGAATACTCGGATTAATAACCTTGCTGGTATGGATCTGTCACTCACATGTACATTTTCAAGGATAAATCAATGGGTTTCCCATTCCCACACAAGTTCAATGACTCCTTTGACTCCCAGGGTCCAACATTTACTTTTTTGGTTACCATACAGTCGGGCTTGTCGCTGACAGATTCTGCTAGCCCTGACAAAATATGGGCTGGTCCTGACCAAATATTTGTATCAGAAAGACGATATGGAAAAGGTGTAAACAACAATAATCCGTTCATAAGCTAAAAGGCTAGTTTTGAATCATTATGAATGCACATTTTAAAGAGCCCATGTTCTTGTTGTGTCACATATCCTTTGTTTTCATTATGGTAATTGTGACTGAGATTTGAAATGAGACTGACCAGGCGGTCTTGCATCTTGGGGATCTAACTAGCCCTGACCAAACAGCAGGCAGGTAATGTCTGTCGGGCACAGGTTAATGTTGAACCATGACTCCCCACAAGATTATTAATGGCTTTGGAAAACATTGTGGAAAATGAAAAGACTGCTTGTCACATGTGACAACAAGCAATGTCTTCATTTCCCACAATTTTTCTACCCGGAAAGACCAAAGGAGTATTAATTTCTTTCACATGAAACTATCGTCTGCAGCATCTTTAAATTTAGAAAAGTACGAAATTTGGTTGTTTAGTAATGGGTTAAAGAGCTCTTTAACCCTTTCCCAAACAAGACCTGGTTTTGACGTCCCTGCTGGTCCCTGGTAGAAATGGCTTGGGAAAACATTGAGACAAAAGAAGAAATTGCTGATAACCAGCAGTTTCTCCTTTTGTCTCAATATTTTCTGTGTCATATTTTACACAAATCCTATCTTTAACAACCAACACCAACATTGTCATCTGCAGCAGCTTTTGAATAGGACCACCCCAAAAAATTGTCAATTGGGAAAGGGTTAATAGAAAGGTTTTGATTTTACCAAAACAGGAAGAAGTTTCTGAGGCCAAGAAAAGCAAGCCAGGTGTACGCGGGCGGAGGGGCTTCTCTAAAAAGTCATCAGTGAAGGCAAACGGCAGCCATGAGATATCAGAATCTTCGGCCGTGTACACAACCAGAGTCGCCAAATGTTTCACGAGTCTGGCTTCACATGATATAGACGAGAGCATTAAGGAAGCTCTGAGGGATAATCTAGGTATCTGGCCCTGTTTTACTAGCATTAAACAATCTTGCGACCCTATTTTTGTGTAATCTGTGTAAGACATCTGATTGCACATGATATAGATGAGAGCATTAAGGAAGCACTGAGGGATAATTTAGGTAACTGGGCCGGGTTTTACTAACAATCTTACAACCTTGTTTTAGTGCAAACTGTGTAACAATACATCTGATTGCACAAGAAATTAGATTGGGCCAATCAGGTTTGTTGAGCAAGGAATTTCACAAAAATAATTGAGCCAGGATCTGGAAAAACGTCCCTTAAGGCTTTTGAGTCCAACATAGATCCAGATCAGCCTGTGCATACGCACAATCTGATCAGGATCCATGTTGTTCTCTAATAACGTCTTTGTGACCTGTATTAACTTAAAAAGAGCAGCATGGATGCATATTAGACTCCATTTGACAACAGGCTGATCTTCAAGCTCAATTTTTAAAGTGACATTTCAGAATTTTTTGTCATAAATATTACTTTTTTTTTATCTGAAAGAGCATATTTCCTTGTGAAAATTCTGAAAATTTCAAGCCAAAATATTGCACCGTTTACGAGAAATTTATATTTTTGTGTTAAAATTGAACAAATTGTTGTGGACAACAGTTCGGATTTATATGCAATTTATCGATTATGTGTCAACTTTAAATGCGTGTATCTCGCTTACTGGCAACAACTTAAAAAAAACTAATAGTATTTATACTCATTAGAATACCCTATCTTGGCATCAATGATCAAGACATACTTTAAAAAAATGAAATTGGAATGAAATGTCCCTTTAAAAATGCTATAAGGGACGTTTTTCCAGGTCTGCGCTCATTTGTATGTTTGTTAGTGAAACAGGGCCCTTCTGTCTGAGCAACAGGTTAGAGGGAGTAAAGGCATTCTAGATAAATTTGTTATTTCAAATCCAAACCATGATATTGTTGGTGGGGAGTCAAAACCTCGTAACTACAGCTTGACAAAGCTGGAGTTACGAGGTTTTGATCCCCCACCGGCGATTTGTTGTGAGTACTTGTTTGAATTGTCTCGAGGCAATTCCAATATATACCCTCAACATAGGGCTTGTTGAATGATTAAAGCTACTATTTCCCAGATTTGGACCCAAAAATTGTCAAATACAAACGAAATGTACACTTTTTAAGCTTTATATGACCTGATTAAATGATTACGACAAACTATTGAAGCAACGACTCATTTTTTCGCAATTTGATACCAAATTCATGAAGCGATGTCGAAAGTAGGTCAAAACAGTAGGACATGCGACTTTCTTAAATGACGTCACAACATACATGATGACGTCATATTGAAATTCAAGTATGAATCTCGTTTGAATCATGGTCCGCGCTGTATGCGCATGCGCAACAATTTAAAAATAATTCTAACCCCATCAGTGATGGGGTTGAATTTAGGTTTGGATTCTCCCTAAATTCAGCTATCTGTCTTGTAATTTCGGCTCATTCTCTGTCTGAATCGCATATTATTAACCATCCCGAGGTGGTCAACACAAAAGTTTTGCATATTTTTTCAAAAAAAATCATTTTTTGCAATTAGACCATCTGTTACCGTCGCCCTTTAAAGGAAATATAACGTTTTGAAAGCCATCACTCCTGTTTATTTATAGCTCTTAGTCTAAGGACAAACTGGATTGTAAAATTCACTTGTTCAGCGACCAAAACTACTTGTACAGGAAAAACACAAAAATAACTATAAAATCTGTTTTGTTCATTTATTACGCTTCCCGAAGGGAGAGCATATAGTCGCTGCTTTGTCTGTCTGTCCGTCCATCATTCCATTCGTCCGTCTGGAGCGATTTCTCCATAACCCTTGGGCCAAATCAAATGAAACTTACCATGTGAACTTCCTATGACATAATGCAGATGTGCTTTTCCCGGTTTTTGGATTTGAGGCCTTGTCATGGGAAAAGGGGACTTAAGGTAAAATACAGTTTTTCTCTAATTTCTCCTAGTGTAATGGTCAGAATTTTATGAAATTTCATATTTGAGTTGCAAATCAGATGCCCTTGACAATAAACTGCTCTCCATGGCATACATTTATTGTGACAATGCCTTATTCGGGGAGCATTGTCCGTCTCTGACGGCTCTTGTTTCACTAAGTTATCATAACATTCAGTTTCTAAACCATTTACTCAAGTGCCTCAATATTCGGAGAGGACTGTCATATCTTTCATTCCTTGGAAGGCTTATTTTGCAGTTGTCCAAGGACAAGTTTAGATATGGAAAACTACTTGTCTGCAGTCCTAAAAGCCCAGGCCGGACAAAGTATTCCACACCCCTGCCCTGAACTCCCTCTGGGACATCTGCCACTGTCCCTAAAAATGATTAACCCTTTTCCAAACAAGACCTGGTTTTGACGTCCCTAATAGAAAAGGCTTTGGAAAACATTGAAACAAAAGAAGAAACTGCTGATAACCAGCAGTTTCTCCTTTTGTCTCAATATTTTCAGTGCCATACTTTACACAAAGTCTATCTTTAAGAACATCCATTTTGTCATTTGTGGCAGTTTTTGAAGTAAAATTCTGTTGTTTGGGAAAGGCTTAAAAATTTTGTTGTTTTGCTGAGTGTCGGTAAAACTTGTTTTTCCCACAGATGTAGAAGATGATGTATGTACGACAAAAACAAGAGAGGAAGAGGAGAAGAGGAAAAGAAAACCAACAGCAGCTGCCGTTACAGAACCTCAAGTTCTAACACTGTCAGATGATGAAGATATAAAATTAACTCCGTAAGTAAAACTCGGTCAGGTTAAACCCATAATGGCATTATCACATAATGAAACCTTTTGATGCTCCTCAAGAAAAAAGGTTAGGGAAACATTGTGGGAAAAGAAGAAATTGCTTCATTTCCCACAATGTTTTCTACCAAAAAGTGTAAAATTCCATTCACTTGAAATTGTCATCTGCATCATCTTTGATTTTGGATCAGTCTAAAATTTTGTCATTTGGTAATGTCATTTGGTAAGGGTTAAAAGGCAGGGGAAGGGGATTTCCCACTTCTATTTTACTGTATATTTGAGTAAATATCCCTGTAAAATATTGTATGAGGTTAATAGGGAAACATGCAAATTCCCCTGCCTACTTTAACTGGAGTCCCAGGTGGCCAAAAAGTTATTGAAACCCTGCATAATGAGACTTTTGGCGCTCCACTAGAGGAAACCTTTGGGAAACATTGTGGAATATGAAAAAAAATGCTTGTGACAAGCAATTTCTTCATTTTCCTCAATGTTTTCTACCCCAAAAGTGTAAAATTCTATTCACCTGAAATTGTCATCTGTATCATCTTTGAATTTGGATCAGACTAAAATTTTGTTGTTAAGTAGATGGCAAAATTTTTAGACTGATGACAAGTCCCTTGCAGAAAATGATGCGTACTGTATAATTGAAATAAAACGAGAATTCAATTTGAAAAGTACATCTGAAGGTTTTTCCTAGCGCTCAAAATTATGCATTTTGGCACAGTTTTAACTTAAATGACCAACTGAAAACTATCAGCTTGGACATGAAGAAGCAATGTAACAATAGGCATGACCTCTTAATTGGAAGATCAGGGGGGGGGGGGGCATGGCATAATAACCCCCCTCTAGAAAAAGTAAAGGGAAAATGCTGCATTTAACTAGAATTTTTACTTTGTTTTACAGAGAAAACACATCTAACAACGACTTGAACAATAGTGCTACCAAATCACGATCTCCAACACCTCCCCCAGAACCGTCATTAAAAAATGGGCCAACGAAAAATAGACGGATGAAAAGAAATGTGAAAAAGGCAGTTGCGTAAGTAAAAAGAGGTTTTAATACTTTCCCAAACAAGACCTGCGCATGTATTCACCAACGTTTCTAAATTAATTTTCTAAAGTAAAATTACACACCAACCAATCACAGTGGCCGAGACTTTTGTCTACTTTCATCTCGGTCACTGTGATTGGTTGGTGTGTAATTTTACTTCAGAAAATCAATTTAGAAACTTTGGTGAATACGGGCCCTGGTTTTGACATCTTTAAGAAAATGGGCTTTAGAAAATAGACAAAAGGAGGAAATGCTGATGATCATTCTGTCTGTCTGTCTGCCTCTTGTCTTTTACTCCAAAACTGCTGGGTCAATTTCAACCACAAGCATCTTCCTTGCATGGACATCTTCCAAAGAATTTGATTTTATTCTGAACTCTTGGTTCCAATGGCAACAGAAATTTAATTTTAAGAAAAACACTTTCAAAATCTTATTCAAAACCACCCGTTCCAACACTATGACGCCTTTTGATGTCCAAAATTTTTAAGACTTGAAAATAATCTTTGAATTTGGACTGGTCTAAAATTTTGTCCCTAGGTAGCGTGTAATAATATGGTATGCTTTGAACTTTGGCACAAATCTCTTGTAGAACTACAGAATAAGAGGGGGGTAAGGGTGGTGATGGCTTTTGAAAATTCACTATCACATTTATTATTCAACAAGCCCTCAAGAGGATTTAAATGAGTACCGACAACGTAGGGTTTGGTTTTGAAATTACAAATTTAGAATGCCTCTACCCCCTCTTATCTGTTGCTTTCCAGTGATAATTCTGGCTCAGAATTTCATGCACAGAAAACTCATTCAGCCAAAACTTCTGAGAAGTATTGAGTTTTCAATTGCAAATTGTACCAAGTTCTTTGTTAAAAATACATATTTTGCTGCAAGATTCTTCTCTCATTAAGCCAATTTGAATGAGATTTCTGGCAGAAAAATTAGAAAATTTGCACAAACCATGTCCCAAAATTTTCCCTGCTTAATTCAAATGGAGACCCACAACATAGGGTTTTGATTATGCCCCCTTTCGAAGAAAATGGGGGTATATTGTTTTGCAAGTGTCGGTTGGTCGGAAGGTCGGTCGGTCCGTAGGTCGGTCGGTCTGTCCGTAGACCAAACCTTGTCCGGAGCATAACTAAAAAAGAATTAAAGGTAGAATCATGAAACTTCATAGGTGGATAGATCTCATTATGGAGAGGTGCAGTGCACAAGAACCGTAACTCTGCCGATCAAATTTTTTGAGTTATTGCCCTTTGTTGATTTTATAACTTGATTCTTGTCCGGAGCATAACTCAAAATGTATGTAAGGTACAATCATGAAACTTTACAGGTGGATAGATCTCATTATGGAGAGGTGCAGTACACAAGAACCGTAACTCTGCTGATCAAATTTATGAGTTATTGCCCTTTGTTTATTTTCAAACTTGATTCTTGTCCGGAGCATAACTCAAAAACTATTAAAGGTAGAATCATGAAACTTTACAGGTGAATAGATCTCATTATGGAGAGGTGCAGTGCACAAGAACCGTAACTCTGCGGATCATATTTTTGGAGTTATTGTCCTTTTTTTATTTTCAAATTTGATTATTGTCCGGAGCATAACTAAAAAAGAATGTAAGGTAGAATCATGAAACTTTACAGGTGGATAGATCTCATTATGGAGAGATGCAGTGCACAAGAACCGTAACTATGCGGATCATATTTTTGGAGTTATTGCCCTTTGTTGATTTTCAAATTTGATTATTGTCCGGAGCATAACTAAAAAAGAATGTAAGGTAGAATCATGAAACTTTATAGGTGGATATATCTCATTATGGAGAGGTGCAGTTCACAAGAACCGTAACTCTGCCGATCAAATTTTCCGAGTTATTGTCCTTTTTGATTTTATAACCTGATTCTTGTCCGGAGCACAACTAAAAAATATGTAAGGTAGAATCATGAAACTTTACAGGTGAATATATTTCATTATGGACAGGTGCAGTGCACAAGAACCGTAACTCTGCCAATCAAATTCTTGGAGTTATTGCCCTTTGTTGATTTTTACACTTAATTCTTAACCTTGCCTATATCTCATGTCCTTTTTACACATACAGCCTTGATATCTCACACATAGATACCTCCTATCAACATCGTTCACATTTAACCATGACCTTGGACCTTGTGCTTGGAGTTTGACCTACTTTAAAAAAAATAAACCCGGCATATATCTCATTACCTTTTACAAATACAGCCTTGATATTTCTCACATGGACACATCTTACCAAGACCTTTCACAATTGACCATGACCTTGGACTTTGTGACCTTGACCCTGGAGTTTGACCTTCTTTTAAAAAACTTTAACCTGGCCGATATATCATGTCCTTTTACACATACAGCCTTGATATTTGACACATAGACACCTACGACCAAGACCTTTCACATTTGACCATGACCTTGGACCTTGTGACCTTGACCTTGGTGTTTGACCTACTTAATAATTCATTAACCTGGCCTATATTTCATGTCATTTTACATATACAGCCATGATATTTCATACATGGTCACTTCCAACCAAGATATTTCACTTTTGACCATGACCTTGGACCTTGACCTTGGAGTTTGACCTACTTTCAAGCAATTTAAACTAGGCCTATATCTCATGTACTGTTACCTATACAGTCTCAATATTTTACACATGGACACCTCCTACCAAGACCTTTCACATTTGACCATGACTTTGGCCTGTGTGACTTTGACCTTTGATTTTTACATACTTTTAGAAATCTTTAACCTAGCCTTTATCTTATGTCCTGTTACACCAACAGCCTTAATATTTCACACATAGACACCTCCTACCAAGACCTTTCACATTTGACCATGACCTTGAATATTGCAACCTTGACCTTGGAGTTTGACCTACTTTTAAAAAGACTGAAACCAGGCATATATATCATGTCCTTTTACACCTACAGCCTTGATATTTCACACATGGACACCTCCAACCAAAACCTTTCACATTTGACCATGACCTTGACCTTGGCATTTGGCCTACTTTTAAAAACTTTCACCTAGCCTATGTTTCATTTTACTTTTGCATATACAGCTTTGATATTTCACACATAGACACCTCCTACCAAGACCTTTCATATTTGACCATGACCTTGGACCTTGTTAAATTGACCTTGGACTTTGACCTACATCAAATGTAGGCCCTTGAGGGGGCATATATGTTTTACAAACATCTCTTGTTATATAATAAGTTTAAAATATCTTTACCTCCTCTAATGTTCTACAGATCGCTGACACAGAGTTTATCGGCAGCGGAGAGTCAGTTACAGAACGCAGTATATAATCCGACACCAGACAAAAATGTGTATATAATAGATGAAGATGAAGAGATTACTGTAAGAGTGGATATTGGCGGACAGATTCACAGATTTACTGTAGTAGTGGTGAGTTGGATATCATCGCTTTTCAACAAAAAGCTCGTAACTGCAGCTTGTTTTAAGCTGCAGTTACGAGCTTTTTGTTGAAAAGCAACCAAATCTCTAACAAACAATGTTATACTAGGGATTTTCAATCGTCCTCAACAATTTAAATGTTCTGTGCAATATCACAGAAAAAGGGGCATTGATGACAAATTCCTGTTAGCACTCCAGAGAATGACGAGATTACTGTAGGAGTGGATATTGGTGGACAGATTCACAGATTTACTGTAGTAGTGGTAAGATGTAAAACGTCACACAAACAACGTTGTTGTCACTTTTCGACGAAAAACTAGTATCTACAGCTTTGAACAAGCTGTAGATACTAGGTTTTTTGTTGAAAAGCAGCATTATACTACAGATGTTCATCTTTTGTCAACGATTATTTTGTTAACACTCTAGAGGCTACAATTATGGCCCAATCTTCATGAAATTTGGTCAGAATGTTTGTCTGTTCACAAGGATGAAGAATAATGATAATGGGAACATTTGCTCAAATACCATAGGAGCATTAATAACAAATCCTTGTAAGCACTCTAGAGGCCACAATTTTAGCCCAATCTACATGAAACTTGGTAAGCATGTGTATGCAATAGATGAAGATGAAAAGATTATTGTAGGAGTGGATATTGGTGGGCAGATTCATAGATTTATTGTATTAGTGGTAAGATGTTAATTATTTTCCAAACAACATTATTATACCCCCCACTTACAAAGTAAGGGGGTATATTGGTTTCACCCTGTCTGTCTCTGTGTGTCTGTCAATCTTTCTGGAAACTTTTGTGTTTCTTTGCTCCAACTAGCAAACCTTTTGGCCTAGGACCTTGAAATTTTACATATTTGTTGCCCTTTACCCAAGAAGGTGCCTGGTTGTTTGCCATGATTCATGTAGGTCAAAGGTCAAGGTCACATTTGGACTTAGTTTAAAATCTGTTTTTTTTTGGTGTTTTGCAGGATGATCCATTCTCCAAGTTAATCAGTGAGATAGCTGTACAAGAAAAGGTTGATAACAGTACCATAATGCTAGTCCATAATGATAGAACTATACGATCACATGATTATCCAAAATCTATAGGATTACGGACAGTTGATATTATCAGTAAGTTATTGTAATACAACTATACAATCAAATGATTATCAAGGATGCAGCCATAGTGCAGTTGGTAGCGCATCTGTTTCTCACTGGAGAGGTCATGGTTAAGATACCTGGCCGCGGCAAATACCCTTTCTGACTAAATTGTCACCAACGAATGGTTTGTTATCTATAATCTATGTTGGCTAGCAGCTGGAGGCTTAGGGTGTTGTTTTAGTACTGGTATTTGAAACACGAAGAATCCATGGTCAGGTGCCCCAGCCTCCGCGATATGGCTTAACAGTTGAAAACGGCGTATTCATTCATGGCAGGGAATCATGTGGCACCAAATGCGCTATGGCTGCATCCTTGACATAACAGTTGAAAACGGCGTAAAACCCCAATAAACCAATCATTTGGTTATTCCAAATTTATCAAATTACGGACAGTGGATATTTGTAAGGTGCTACAAAGATGTATGGGTGTTTGTTATTATAGGATTTATGTACCATACAGCAAAGAAAGAATATAGACAAAAGGAGAAAATGCTGATTATCAGCATTTTCTTCTTTTGCCTTTATATTTTCCCAAACCTTTTCTATAGGGGTGTCAAAAGTAGGTCTTGTTCGGGAAAGGGTTATATACAACTGTATGGTCACACATTTATCCCAAATCTATAGGATTATGGACAGTTGATATTATTAGGAAGTCATCAATATTCAGGTCATTAGGCAGAATAGTTTGAAGCTGTAGTGGCTGATAAGCATGTTACTGCACTATTTCTTGGAAACCATTGGCTGGATTTCAAAAGCTTCACTATAAAAAGGAGATGCCCATATCTTTGGGGTTACCTGGTTCGACAATTAAATTTACAGTTACTGCCCCTGATTGGTGAAGACATAAATACATACAGAGTAAACAAAATAATCTCAGCGAGGGATATCAATTCAACGAAGTTGCTTGTGTTTTCAGAGTGTCACATTAGAAGCAGTTGTAGCGATTCGTTCAACGAGAGTCTGAGTTTTGACACGGACGAATCCAACCTGATAGAAATAGTCGTGCAATCAAAACACTCGAGACAGAAAGAAATCATCAAAACTTTACCAGTATGTATCAGGCCCGTAGGAACAGGAAAGGCTTAGCCCCCCCCCCCATCAGGGCAATGTTGGCCAAAAATGCCAAATTGTCCTTATTTTACACTGAAAATTTAGGGAAATTCCAGTTTAGCCCCCCAATATACACAGGGGCCGCGTTTTACCAACATAGATTTTTGCGAAAACCTTGTAACAACACATCTGATTGAAAGAGAAATAATAACAGTAATTAGCCGGCCAATCAGATTAGTTGTTGTTTCAAAAATGTTCGTAAGCTTGTTAGAAAAACGGGCCCAGGGACTTCAGCCACCCCAATATGAAATTACTTCCTACAGGCCTGTGTACATCATTCAATAGTTTGTAAATTCATATCGCTGCTTTTCTTCAAAAACCTCGTATCTGCAGCTTAAAACAAGCTGCAGATACAAGGTTTTTGCAGAAAAGCGACGATATGGTCTTCAATGGACAAGTTGTTGGGGTCGAATTACAATAGTCCAACCCTAATGAGATATCACGAGATGTCGGAATTAATTGGGTTACATCGTAAACATTTGGTGCTGGAATTTAAGGAAACTTCCACTGCGGACTGTTTATGATGTCACCCACATAGTTTTGGAATGTTAAGGAAGGAAAAATACTGATGCCGCGCGAATCTCGTTAGGTGTTGGCTACCCTAAATATCAAGTGACCCTAACACTTTCAGATGGGGCCAAAACCAAACAGAGCTACAGATAAGAGTGAGTGAAAGGCATTCTAGATTTGTTATTTCAAATTCAAACCATATATTTTGGGAACTCATTTGAATCATCTTGAGGAGACAATTCCATTGAGTACCCACAACATAGGGTTTAGTGGATTATTAGCTGAATATAGCAATTTAAAAAGGCGTCAACCCTGTCACTATGGCTTGGTTCAAGCCGTAGTTAAGAGATTTTAAAACACTACGAAATACTATTGTTTGTCCAAAATTTTGTCGCGGTTAACAGGATAAAATTGTTCCCTATTTAAAAACCTGTATTTCTATCTGCAGGATAGACCTCTACTCTCAGTGATGAAGGAATATTCCAACAGAGTACAAAAAGACTTGTCACAAATGAAATTCTGGTTTGATGGGGAAATTATCACGGGAAATTCAACACCACTTGATCTTGATATAGAGGACGGAGATATTTTGGACATGCAGTTGTTGTGAATGCATTAGTGTTCGGTGCATGGCAAGTAAAGGAAAATATCAGGCCAAAGGAGAAAATGCTGATTTATCACAGATGAAATTCTGGTTTGAGGGGGACATTATCACCAGGGTTGCCACGGTCAGGGAAAAAAGTCTGGTAAATGATATTTTTTCCAGGTCAGGGAAAAAGTCAGGGAATTTTGATTTGAGTCAGGGAAAATCAGAAAAATGGGAAGTCAGGGAATTTCAAAATTTTATGGTTAAGGTAGAATCCAGTTCTGAAAATCATATTATTGGTTTTCAAGTATGCTCTTTTTGAGTAAAACTTTCAAAAACAGACCCCAGATGCCATCAAATCTCACAGTATTTTCCCAATTTTCTTGGGGGAGACCCGCGAACCCCCTTAAATGAAAAAACAATGTCCTCTCTTGTCTCCACTGGCATGGCATGCTCGAATGGCACTCAACACTCGAATGAATTGGCTCAAAAATTACAAATTCCTGAGTTAGAGTATCATGTATGCCCCTGACAATTATGTTTTAGAAGGTTTAGAATGCTTATACTTTAAGGAATTAACTTGTCTTTGAAGAAAAAATAGCTGATTTTAGAACAAAATACATGTACTTGAACTTTTCTGAATAAAGCCAAGCAACTTACATACATGTATTTAATCATGTCGAGTTCTCTAGTGATGCCAGCTGAAGTTTATCTTGTAAGAAAAGACTTGCCCCCCAAAAAAGTCAAAATTGAATCTATCCAAACTTATTTACATGTATTGAGATAATAAATGTTTCGGTAGGTGAGGACCTCTGTATGGGGAGTTGGGAGGGCGTTAGAAACATTTGGGTTTATCGATTATTTGAAAAATGCAAGGAAAAGTGTATCAAAACTCTGTGATTGTATGTATGGAAAATGGTCTTTAGCCAGGGAATTTTTAAAATGAAAGTTGAGTGGCAACCCTGATCACGGGAAATTGGGAAATTCAACACCACTTGATCTGGATATTGAGGACGAGGACATTTATATATTGGACATGCAGCTGTTGTGAATTCTGTGAGTTCTGTGCATGGCATCGTCGCAAGATCTTGGATAACAATCCATTTACCAAAATTATAAGCCTGTCATAATTGAAAGCTGTTGCAAACGACATTTTCACTCTAAAGAAATTCTGAAAATTAAAGACTTTATTTGTAGAAAATGTCATGGGAAATGAAGAAATTGCTTGTCAAAAGCAATTTTTTTCATTTTTCATGAAGTTTTCAAGTCTTCACTTTGACAGGTGTCAAAAGGTGTCACTGTGGTTTGATTTATTGGATTTTACACCATTTTAACTGCTATGTCATATCACGGCAGCTGGAGCACCTAACCATGGATTCCTGTTGTTTCTCATATTAGTACTACCACAACACCCTTACCGAGCCTCCAGCTGCTCCCCCCAGAGGTTTACGATATCAATCCATTGATGGGTGACATTTTTGTCAGAAAGGATGTTTGCCGCAGCCAGGTAGCGAACCCAGGACCTCTTGAATTGCCGCGGCCGGGTATCGGACCAAGAACCTCTCGAATGAGAGGCAGATGCGCTACCAACTGCCCTATAGCGGAAGCAGGCGGTACCGTGTGGTGATGGATTATCATCATTTCTGTAAACGGGTTCAACTTTAGTTGGCGAAGATGGTGTCCATCCGTCTTCCCAAGCCAAGGTTGAACCCAACTATGTTTGTATTCACCCTTGGCGGATTTTGTCCAATTTTCTTGAAATCGCGAAGCGGCGCCTAGAGTTGTTCTGGTAGTTTACATTCTTTCGTCTATTATTGATGACGTCCCTAACGCGCGTTGTCTTTCGTGTCATACATCATGCGGATTAGGTAAAAGTTAGCTGCTTCTTTAGTAGAGTTGTCGAAAGGGAATTCCTGTCTATTGCAGTGAAATTCTTAGGAAAAAATGCCCATATTCGCACTTTTAGTTGCATATGCAATGCTTTTTCCCGCCCGTTTTCATGAATTGGCTACTCATAACAAATGTATCAGTCGACAATCTGATTGGTTCCATCGAGACCTCGTTGGAACCAATGAAAACGCTTTCCAGGACACCAACAAAATCAGACTAAATATGCCAAGGGTGAATACAGAAACGACGTTACATCATAGATGTCACCCTTGGCTTGCGAAGACCCCGTCTGCTGTCCGAAATTTAACATTGGCCATTTGGGGGCATTAGTGTTTCTCAAACGCATCTTGTTTAGCCATGCAATTGTTGTGAATGTTACTTGTTCTGTCCTTGGACAGGGTTTTGATAATCTTAACCTATATGGGTGAGCAGCTGGAGGCTCAATAAGGATGTTGTGGTAGTACTGCAATGAGCAAGGACAGGAATCCATGATTTGGGCTGCAGCCGCCGTTTTATGACCATAGCAGTTGAAGGTGCCTAGGCAGAAGCATGGAAGCCTTTTGTATTTCACAAACATATGTTGTCAATTAAAGATCTCAGGAATATTGGTGTTGCAATAAAATGGTGTTAAAATAAATTGTATGATTGGTAATTTTAAGTGTTTATTTGATTGTTCAGACGAAAATGTCATTGAAGATTACCCTCTATCGGTGCCTGTCACATGTTACTGTAAGTTGACACCAGACTTTAATCAGATTTCACAAGATAAATTTGCACTAACCCCTAAATTTTGGCTTTGATTCATGAAGAAAGGTTTTAATACAATACATGTATGCATCATAAATATCTTTATTAACAGTTTCATGCAGACATAAATTGAGTGATAGATGTGTATTGATGGTATATAGATTGTTGATCATGTTTAACCCTTTCCCAAACAAGACCTGGTTTTCACGTCCCTAATAGAAAAGGCTTGGGAAAACATTGAAACAAAAGAAGAAACTGCTGATAACGAGCAGTTTCTCCTTTTGTCTCAATATTTTCTATGTCATATTTTACACAAACCATATCTCTTATAACATCCATTTTGTCATTTGTGAAAGTTTTTGAAGTGGATCACCAAAAAATTGTGATGTTTGGGAAAGAGTTAACACCACATTCAACAATCAACAATTTCACAATGATTTTACAGTCCCTGTTCACCTAGGCTAACCATGAGTTCCTGGCATTTCCTGCACCAATACAAACTCCAGATTGTCATGAAAGTTTAACCCACTACAAAAAATTCGACACTTTGATGTCTTACTAGATGAAGTCTTTGGAAAACAATGTGGAAAATGAATAAATTGCTTGTGACAAGCAATTTCTTCATTCCCCACAATATTTTCTATCCAGAAAGATCAATAAGTGTAAAAAATTTATTCACTTGGTGTGCATGTATGAACATCTTGATCTGGGTCATAGTTTGTCTCAAATGCAGTGAGGTACCATGAACCAAATCATACCTAATCATTCTATTTCATTATATTGCATAAATAACACCAAACACACAGAACTGAAAAACTTTATGAAGTTATACTTTATAATATAATAATCACCGTGGGGAATCATGTGACAACAATTTTTGAAAATCTTGAATAATTTTGTTAATACTTTGAACAATTGGAATTCGGTTTGAATCAGAGGTGAGAAAGTGCTAATAATTATTAGCTGGATGTGGTAGGTCTTTTGAGAATCAGCTGATAAAAAGTTATTGGTCATACCGTAATTATTCTAATAAAAGCGCGGGCGTTTATTAGAAACATGGTCAAAATTGTGCTTGAAACAAGAAGATTTTCAGCCAAGATTAGGGGGAAGGGCGTTTATTAGAATATGGGCGTTTATAAGAATAATTATGGTATCTATAATATTAACTCAATTATTGAAAAATATCCATAATTTTGTGTCACTCGATTCTCCATCGTGTAATAGCAGTATAGCACTTAAACTTGCACCAATAATTACCATAAGACAGTAGAAACACAGTGGTCATTAACTGCTCTCTTTGATTTTCAATTAAGCCTTTTCCAAACAACAAAATCTTACATAAGTCCAATTTGAAGGCGACCAAAATAATTGAAATCGAAATTATTTGATCTGTGTTTAATAGCGAAGAAAATATTGATGCACAAGGAGAAAATGCTGATCATCTGCAATTTCTTCTTTGCCTCAATGTTTTCCAAAGCATGTACTTAGAGGGACATCAAACCCCAGTCTTGTTTGGGAAATGATGAATTCTCCCTTTGAAGTTTAAGTAAATACAGAGTAAAAATCATGAAGCTTCAAATGTGACAATTTCTAACGTCATGGTTCAAAAAGCACTTTTAATGCAAAATGACAATTTTAATACATTCTTTTAGGCCAGCATTAAAGACATTGGCTTGCAAATGTACTAATTAACCCTTTTCCAAATAATCCCTGGTTTTGATCAAGCTTGGATAAACATTGAGTGGAAAGAGACAAATACTGATAACTAGGATTTTCCTCCCTTTCCATCCATGTTTTCCACGTTTAACCCATTCCCACACAATGACGCTTTTTGACGCACCCCAAGAAAAATGCTTGGGAAAACATTGTGGAAAATGAAGAAATTGCTTGTGACAAGCAATTTCTTCATTTTCCGCAATATTTTGCAACCCAAAATGTTCAGTTTTTAGCTCACCTGAGCACGAAGTGCTCAAGGTGAGCTATTGTGATCGCTTTTTGTCCGTCGTCCGTCTGTCCGTCCGTCTGTCCGTCTGTATGTCCGTCCGTCCGTCTGTCCGTCCGTCTGTCAACAATTTGGTGTTTACACTCTAGCATCTACAAATATAAGCCAATCTTAACCAAACTTGGCCACAGCATGTATAACTATGAGCTCTCGGATGAGTTCGAATTTGGGTCAGATCGGACCAGAAAGTCTGGAGTTATCTGCCCTTGAATGTAAAAAATAGCTACTTTTGACATTGTTTACACTCTAGCATCTAAAAATATTGACCAATCAATACAAAAGTTATACACAATATTGGTGACCATAAGATCTCAGATGAGTTCAATTTTGAGTCAGATTGGACGAGAAAGTCAGGAGTTATCTGCCCTTGGATTTGACAAAATTGTCGTTTTTGACCGTTTTCGACTTTGTTTACACTATAGCATCTACAATTGTTAACTAATCAAGACAAAACTTTAATGCAATGTTAGTGACTATAAGATCTTAAATGAGTTCGATTTTGGGTGAGATCAGACCAGAAAGTCAGGAGTTATCTGCCCTTGAATGTAAAAAATAGCTACTTTTGACATTGTTTACACTCTAGCATCTACAAATATTGACCAATCAATACAAAAGTTGGACACAATGTTGGTGACCATAAGATCTCGGATGAGTTTGATTTTTGGTGTGATCGGACAAGAAAGTCATGAGTTATCTGCCCTTGAATTGGACAAAATTGTCGTTTTTGACCGTTTTCAACTTTGTTTACACTATAGCATCTACAGTTATTGACCAATCAAGACAAAACTTTAACACAATATTAGTGACCATAAGATCTTGGATGAGTTTAATTTTGGTTGAGATCGGACCAGAAAGTCAGAAGTTATCTGCCCTTGAATGAAAAAAGCTACTTTTGACATTGTTTACACTCTAGCATAGATCAACAAAATTAATATTGACCAATCTATACAAAAATTGGACAAAATGTTGGCGAACTTATATAAGATTTCGGATGAGTTTTTGTTTTGGTTTGATCGGACCAGAATGTCCTGAGTTATCTGCCCTTGAATTTGACAAAATTGCTGTTTTCGCCTTTGTTTTTACTCTAACAACCACAAAATTAATGGTGACCAATCAAGACAAAACTTTGATCTTGGATATAATGGTTAATCACCATAAGATCATGGATGAGTTTGAACTTCAGCACAATTAGACAAGCAGTTGCTTAG
This sequence comes from Fragum sueziense, assembly GCA_963680895.1. Classification (NCBI taxonomy): domain Eukaryota; kingdom Metazoa; phylum Mollusca; class Bivalvia; order Cardiida; family Cardiidae; genus Fragum; species Fragum sueziense. The sequence goes on along the minus strand of OY804603.1, from coordinate 12,561,714 downwards.
TTATCTGCCCTTGAAATGGACAAAATTCTCATTTTTAGCTCGACTTTTCGAAGAAAATGAGAGCTTATACTGTCACCTGGGCGTCGGCATATGCGTTGGCGTCGGCGTTGGCGTTGCAACAAAGGTTAAAGTTTTTTTAAACATCAATAACTTCCATACTATCAAAGGGATTCAACCCAAACTTGGAATACTTATTCACCATCACACCCTCTACCTTACTGTTAGGGCCCATGACCCTGGGACCACTCCATTTGGAGTTATGCCCCCTTTATACTAAGCAACTTAGAAAGTCGAGCGCGCTGTCTTCGGACAGCTCTTGTTGACTTTGTTTTCACTCTTTACAACCAGATATATTGACCTATAAAGACGAAACAGGGACATAATGTTGATGACCATAAGTTTGTTTTCAGTCTTAATGTCACAAATATTAATTGATTCAAACATAACTGTGGCTCATATCATCTTGGTTCAGGTGAGCGATATAGGACCATCATGGTCCTCTTGTTAAAAATTTCATCAACTTGAAATTGTCGTCTGCAACACCTTTCAAAATGGAAGATTCCAATATTGTGCTGTCTGGTAAAGGGTTAAATTGTAGATTTTCCAGTATGCTTAACCCTTTTCCAAACAAGACCAGGTTTTGAGGTCCCCAAAAGAAGTCTTTGTAAAATATTGAGAAAAAAGAAGAAAATGCTGATAACCAGCATTTTCTCCTTTTGTCTCAATATTTTCTGGGCTTTATTGTGCAAAAAACTTTCCTCTATCAATGTCAACATTGTGGTTTGCATCAGCTTTCAACTTGAACTGCCCTAAAATTTGCTGTTTGAGAAAGGGTTAATTTTGTTCTCTTCAAGGACTTATACAAAGGGATATTTGAATTATGGACTTACATTGACCGTAAGGATTAAATGTACAACCTATTACTAACTTCAAAACACTTCATGTATCTTTGGGCATCATCTGTAGCAACAGAAATTGATGAGGGTATCCCTCTTGAATTTCTGTCATCTCGGATGACGCCAGAAGATGCACAATTTGACAAAGTGTGTATGTAGGTAATGATGGGTTGTAATCCTTAAAATGTAAATTGTAGTTATGGCACTAAGTATTCCCTTCTAAGACAGCTAAATAGTAGACCAGTCTTAATTGAAAGGTGTTGTAGATGACTTTGGCCAGCTTCAAGCAAGACCATCGCTGCAATTGAACACTTATAGTGCGAGCTATTTGAGTTCATTTCTACTGCGGAAATATTGCAAGACTATTCTGACCATCCTGAAACCTGTGGTTAAGAAACAGCCATATTGCCTGCATGAAAACATCAGACCAATTAGTTTCAAGGTATACAAAATTTTTGATAAGCTGACACAATGGGAGTGCATCACAGATAGAACAGCTAAATTACAGAGTGGATAGTCTAGCAGCTGCATGAAGTATCGCTTACATTGAGCCATAAACACTGGAATCTTAACCCAATCCCATACATTGATGCTTTTTGATGTATCCTTCCCCAACCAAGAACAAGAATTGTCCGCGGACAATAAAGCTCGCCCTAACGAGAGCTTGTCACAAAGAAAAGTCATTTCTTAGGTCAATATAAAAAGGTCATGGTCCAAAATGATTTTTTTAAAGTATGTCAAGCTCCAAGGGCAAAGGTCATGGACAAATGTGAACTGTGTTGGTAGAAGGTGTCCATGTGTGGAGTATAAAGCTGTAGAGGTAAAATGATATGAGATATAGGCCAGGTTAAAGTTTTTAGCTCACCTGAGCACGAAGTGCTCAAGGTGAGCTATTGTGGTCACTCAATGTCCGTCGTCCGTCCGTCTGTCAACAATTTGGTGTTAACACTCTAGCATCCACAAGAGTTGGCCAATCTAAATCAAACTTGGTCAAAGCAAGTATGGTCATAAGTTCTCGGATGAGTTCGATTATGGGCCTGATTTGCCCTTGAACATAAAAAATAGCTAGTTTTGACCTTGTTAACACTCTAGCATCTACAATTATAGATCAATCAAGACAAAACTTGGACATAATGTTGGAGACCATAAGATCTCGGATGAATTCAATTTTCAGTCTGATCTGACCAGAAAGACGAGGTTTATGTGCCCTTGAACTTGACAAAATTGCCGTTTTTGACTGTTTTCGACCTTGTTAACACTCTAGAATCTACAATTATTAATCAATCAAGACAAAACTTGGACACAATGTTTGGGATTATAAGATCTTGGATGAGTTTGATTTTCAGTCTGATCTAATTAGAAAGTCGAGAGTTATGTGCCCTTGAACTTGACAAAGTTGCCGTTTTTGACTGTTTTAACCTTGTTTACACACTAGAATCTACAATTATTGACTAATCAAGACAAATTTTGGACACAATGTTGGAGACCATAATATCTTGATTTAGTTTGATTTTCAGTCTGATCTTACCAGAAAGACGAGAGTTATGTGCCCTTGAATTTGATAGATTTGCCATTTTCGGCTTTTTTCGACCTGTTTTACACTCTAGACTCTACAATTAGTAATTAATAAAGACAAAACTTGGACACAATGTTTGGGACCATAAGATCTCAGATGAGTCTGATCTGACCAGAAAGACCAGAGTTATGTGCCCTTGAATTTGAAAAAAAAAACAACTGCTTTTTCGGCTGCTTTCGACATTGTTTATACTCTAGAATCTACAATTATTTATCAATCAAGACAAAACTTGGACACAGTTGGGCACCATAAGATCTCCTATAAGTTGGATTTTCACAACGCTATTGACCATTAGTTCGTTCTCAGTCTTAAAGTCATAAATATTAATTGAATTGAACAAAAGTGTTGCTCATATCATTTTGGTTAAGGTGAGCGATATAGGACCATCATGGTCCTCTTGTTTAAAAGTAGGTCAAGGTCACAAGGTCCAAGGTCATGGTCAAATGTGAACCATGTTGGTAGGAGGTGTCATTGTGTGAAATATCAAGGCTGTATGGGTAAAAGGACATGAGATAAAGGCAAGGTTAAAGTTTTTATGCCCCCGATAGGGAGGCATCATAAATTTACCTTGTCCGTCCGACCATCTGTCTGTCCGTCATTCCGTCCAAAAACTTTAACATTGGCCATAACTTCCTTATTACTTAACATATTCGCTTCATACTTTACCACAACATTCCTTGGTACATTACCTTTCTGTAGGCACATACTTTGGTGACCTTGACCCCTGGATGACCTTGACCTTGAACATAGATTGGCCATAATTTAAAATCAAAGCGGTGTCGGGGGCATTGTCATCTTACAGTGACAGCTCTTGTTTTAAAAGTAAGTCAAACTCCAAGGTCAAAGTCATGGTCATATGTGAACCGTGTTGGTAGGAGTTGGTAGGAGGTGTCATTGTGTAAAATATAGAGGCTGTATGGGTAAAAGGGCATGCGATATAGGCCAGGTTAAAGTTTTTAAAAGTAGGTCAAACTCCAAGGTCAAGGTCCAAGGTCATGGTCAAATGTGTACGGTGTTGGTAGGAGGTGTTCATGTGTGAAATATCAAGGCTGTAGGTGTAAAAGGACATGAGATATAGGCCAGGTTAAAATTTTTGTAAAAAGTAGGTCAAACTCCAAGGTCAAGGTCACAAGGTCCAAGGTCAAATGTGAACGGTATTGGTAGGAGGTGTCCATATGTGAAATATCAAGGCTGTATATGTAATAGGGCATAAGATATAGGCCAGGTTAAAGTTTTTTTAGGCCAGGTTAAAGTGTTTTAAAAGTAGGTCAAACTCCAAGGTCAAAGGTCATGGTCTCAAATGAAAGGTCTTGGTGAGAGGTATTCACCTGTGAAATATGAAGGCTGTAGGTATAATAGGGCATGAGATATAGACCAGATTAAAGTTTTTTTTAAAAGTAGGTCAACAAGAGTTGTCCGCGGACAACGTAGCTCGCCTATACGAGAGATTGTCACAAAAAAAAGATTCAAAGGTCAAGGTCATTGAGTCAAAGGTCATGGTGTCAAGGTCATGGTACGTAGTATCCATATGTGAAATATCTAGGCTCTATCTAAAATAGTGCATGAGATATAGGCCAGGTTAAAGTTTTTGAAAAGTAGGTCAAACTCCAAGGTCAAGGTCACTAGGTCAAAGGTCATGGTCCCAAATGAAAGGTCTTGCTAAGAAGTATCCATGTGTGAAGTATCAAGGCTGTATCTGTAACAAGAGGGCCGTGATGGCCCTAGATCGCTCACCTGAAATTTCTTGCCTTGTTGAAATAAACATTTTGACATGTATAGCAGCAAATTAAGAATTTTGCAACAAAGCCCCTTTCCTTAGTTTTTCAAAAGAATGAAACAAAATTCAGCCTTTTCAAAAGTGATTGCTCTTTTACCCTTTTTCTGATGCCACTGCACTAAGAGCTTTGATATTAATCAAATTCTTATAACAACTTTGAAAGCCCTTCACCCAAAGATCATTCATGTGAATATTGGCCCACTACATGTAGTAAGCCAGAAGATTTTTAAAAGATTTGGCTATTTTCCCCTTTTCTCATGCCGCGGAAGTCAAAGGCTTTGATGGAATCAAAGTCTCTCAAAATCTTTGAAAGCCCTTCACCAAAGGATCATTCAAGGGAAGTTTCAAGAATATTGGCCAACTAGTTGAAGGCAGAAGATTTTTACAAGATTTGGCTATTTTCCCCTTTTCTCATGCCGCGGCAGCCAGAGTCTTTGATGGAATCAAATTCTTTTAACAACTTTGAAAGCCCTTCACCCAAAGATCATTCATGTGAAGTTTCCAGAATATTGGCTTGCTAATTAGGCAGAAGAAGATTTTTAAAATATTTGGCTATTTTCCCCTTTTCTCATGCCGCGGCAGCCAGAGTCTTTGATGGAATGAAATTCTTTTAACAACTTTGAAAGCCCTACACTCAAGGATCATTCATGTGAAATTTCAAGAATATTGGCTGACTGGTTAGGCAGAAGAAGATTTTTAAAAGATTTGGCTATTTTCCCCTTTTCTCATGCCGCGGCAGCCAGAGTCTTTGATGGAATCAAATTCTTTTAACAACTTTGAAAGCCCTTCACTCAAGGATCATTCATGTGAAGTTTCAAGAATATTGGCCCACTGGTTAGGCAGAAGAAGATTTTTAAAAGAGTTGGCTATTTTCCCCTTTTCTCATGCCGCGGCAGCCAGAGTCTTTAATGGAATCAAATTCTTTTAGCAACTTTGAAAGCCCTTCACCCAAGAATCATTCCTGCCAAGTTTCAAGAAAATTGGTCTACTGGTTTGGGAGAAGAAGATCTTTAAAGAAATTGTGGACGGATGGACGGACGGACGACGGACAACGACCGATCACAATACCTCACCTTGAGCACTTTATGCTCAGGTGAGCTTAAAATGGCCAATATATAGGCCAGGTTAAAGTTTTTTAAAAGTAGGTCAAACTCCAAGGTCAAGGTCTCTAGGTCAAAGGTCATGGTCCCAAATGAAAGGTCTTGGCAGAAGGTATCCATGTGTGAAGTATCGAGGCTGTATCTCAAATAGTGCCTGAGATATAAACCAGGTTAAAGTTTTTGAAGACGCCGATGCTGACGCTGACACTAGGGCTGTGACATTAGCTCCCCGGACATAAAGTCCCGGCTCGCTAAAAAGTGGGTCAAACTCCAAGGTCAAGGTCATAGTCTCAAATTAAAGATCTTGGTTAGAAGTACCCAAAGGTGAAATATGAAGGCTGTATCTCTTATAGGGCATGAGATATGGGCCAGGTTAAAGTTTTTGCTGACGCTGACGCCGACATCCGGGGGTATGACGATAGCTTTTCCGAGACTCGTCCCGGGCGAGCTAAAAATGCTTTGGAAAGCATTGTGGAAGATGAAGAAATTGCTTGTTAAAAGCAATTTCTTCATTTTCCACAATGTTTTCTAAGCAAACTAGAATGATTTTTAGAATTTCATTGACTTGATGTACTAGTTTCTGTAGAATTTCTAGCTGTTTTCCCAAGTCGTCTGCAACACCTTCATATTGGACCAGTCTACAATTTAACAGGTAATGAGTTAATTTTCTATTTGTGTACAACACATTTTTAAATATCTTTTGGTTTCGGCTGGAACCTGTATTTGTTTTTGTAGAACTTCTTGCTGTTTTTCAAATCCTCTGTCAGTTTCTGTTGAATGACCTTCAGGGTTGTAGCCATGTTTCCAAGAAACAGCAGGAAATGAATGGTACTCAAAACTACCACCTGTAACAAAAGAATGGGAATAAATTTTGTGCTAAAAAAGACTAAATTTTGTGCTGAAAATAGACTGGTTCTACAGGTTTTACCTGATAAATTGTCTTTGTTGTTTTAAAATCTCGCAACTATGGCTTCACGCAAGCTGTAGATATGAGGTTTTAGAACTATTTAAAGGTTTATTGGATAAAATTGTTCCCTATTGATTGTAGAAAGAAAATGTATTAATTACCCATTTATCAATCTGCAATTTTTTAGACTGGTCTAGATTCAAAGGTGTTGCAGACAAGAATTTAAAATGAATGAAAAGTAACATTATTGGATCTTCTGGGTAGAAAACATTGTGGGAAATGAAGGAATAGCTTGTGACAAGCAATTTCTTCATTTCCCACAATAATTTCCCAAGCATGTTTCATGACAAGTATCAAAAAGCATCACCGTGATAATGGTTTAACCCATAACCAGATGGCAAAAGTTTAGACTGAACCAAATTAGAAAATCTTGCAGATGACAATAGCAAGTGAATGAAAATTTAATAGTTTTGGTTGCTTGAGGGTAGAAAACACTGTGGAAAATGAAGAAATTACTTGTGATAAGCAATTTCTTCATTTTCCACAATGTTTTCAAAAGCATTAAATTTTGTCTTTTGTGAGTCAAAAAGGCTCAATGTGTGTGAAGAGTCAATGCTCACCTGCCATTCTTTACATCGACTATCCAGGCTTAGCAGATAAAGGATGTAAGCATTGTACAGTTGGAAAAACTGAAATAAAGGTAAAATACTTCTTGTAAATCTCGTCAATCCATTACCAGACAGAAAACTTTAAGACATGCCCAAATTCAAAGTTGTTGCAGACAACAATTTCAAGGACAAGTGAATGAAATTTTACCTTTATTGGTCTTTCTGGGTAAAACAGATTGTCGAAAATGAAGAAATTGCTTATTTTTCACAATTTTTTCAAATGCCTTTATTTTACCGAGTGTCAGAAACAGTCATCATGTGGTAATGGATTAAAAAACTTTGCAACTGCAGCTTCACAATGTTTTGGAATGGATGCATTTAATGCATCAGTAGATTTTGCCTATTGCTATTTGTATTAGAAATGATTTTTTTCTGTTTTGATCAACCTATCAGATGAAAATTGTGAAAGCTTTAAGAGAATAGGAAAATGTGCATACACTATCCGCATTTCATTTGGCCAAAATCACGAAATGAACCAGGCTAGTAGACATTTACACACCTAGATCGATTACGGAAAAAGGAATACGGAATACGGAATATAAAAGAGGGTCGTTCAAAAATATTCGAGTTTACCAATTATAGATTAAGTTTAAAATGATGAGTTAATTTACTGCCTTTCAAGAAGACCTTTTAGAAGCCCAACATACATTCCATGTATTTTTATGCCAAATTGTCTCTCTGTCTGTATTTCTTTGGCATGCAATTTCTAACGGGGTGGATTTGGTGCAGCAGTGACAGGCTAGACTTGTAACACAGGGGTCGCACGTTCGATCAGCCGCCTTCCCGTGCTGTCGGATGGGGTTAAACCGAGAATTCGTCTTCATATGACTTTGGCTGTTGAATGAGACGTAAAACCCTATTTATTTCTTACAATATATGGACGTTTTCTGAGCTGCGGACGACACAAGTGTTGTTCATTAGGATACATTTTCTACAGTAGAATATTACATGCTATTATTTTCTTATTTTGTCTCATTATTTTCCAATTATTAGTCCCTTTCCGGCGAAGCCGAAGGGGACTTTATGTTTGCACTCCGTCCGTCAGTATGTCTGTCTGCCCGTCCGTCAGTCAGTAGGGTGAATTAGTATTCTAGACTTTTTTTCTAAACGCTGGTAGCTAGTGAGCTGATTTTTGATGAGTTACAGAACAAGTTTGAGTTTCGGACTTTTTTTCTTCAAGTATTGAGCTGATTGATGAGGTACCAGTCATTCGAATATTCAATATGTAAGTTTGAAGTTATACATGTAGATATCGGATTGTGTGACTGAAAATGAAACATTGAATAAATCATGTCTCTAAGAGAAGAAAAGACCGACCTAGTTATTTGCTTTATTATGGTTCAAAGATCAGTCCAATTGCCTTCCTTGTAGATGGGTCAGTCAATTGACTGAACTATGAAATATATTCAAAGCTATAAATAGATGCATGGAATCAAAATATTCAAGGTATTCAAATGGATAATCAAAGTACCTAATCAAAGTACTCTACGAATAAAAGTATTCAAGGTATTCAAATACGCGCAGACACGGTTCCAAATTTTTAACCGTGACCTGAGTATGAAAAGAGCAAACAAAAGGTCACGTGGTCGTTTTACTATATAATTCATTTGGCGAGTCGTTATTTTCACGCGAGCATTATTCAATTATTCTATCTTAGAATTAAGAATATTTTCTACAGTCATTTACATTAATTATTAGAGTTTTCAGTTACATGAATATTTTTGCAACTTTGATTGAAAAAAAGAATTTTTTCGGCTTGTAATCATTCGTACCCTGTCTCCATCGCCCATTACCACCATGCAAGTTCAGGATGATCTACTGCGTTTGACAACCAAATAAAATCAATTTGCAGAAGCAAGTGAGCTCCTAAGTACTGTCCAAGTGTGAGCGGTAATATTTTGCATGTGTTTGTGCTCTAGATTAGAGCCAATAATGGACAGGTCACAGGATGGATTCCCAGCCTCGGAGCGTGGACAATTATAAATAAAGTTATGGCTGAAATATTGTTGAGAGGTGTTAAATTAAAAAAGAAATGAAAAGAAAAATATTTTAACCTTTACCAAACAAGAAATGTTAATGTTTTGACTGTCAAGGGCGGATCCAGGATATTTTTTTCAGGGGGGGGGGGGGGGGTCTAGCCAAAAAGATGGCTTTAAGGGGGAATGTTCCAGTTTTTCGGAACACTCGGTCATTACTGTAGTAAATTAAATGTTTCGTACCAATATGTTTCGCTACCATAATTTCAATAATATAACACATCATGACAATTTACCATTTTCGACGATAAAAGTGTATTTATTATGCGAAACTGATTTTCTCAAGATGAAAATCGATTATTTAGAGCAAGACTGTCGTAAGTGTGTATGTAGTTACCACTGTTTTGCGTCATTTTATCAATGTGTAGCTGATAAAAATTCCTGTAACTCACTAATAAGTGCGCTGACCTATACATTTTCTTTTTGAATTATTACCAGGACATGTTGCTTAATACAATGAGGGAGTTTTATCAAATTCTATTATGTAGAACTTGAAATATTTCCAAAAATATGCAAATTTTGACATAAAACACTCCAGCTTCGTTGATCAAACCGAACATGTGAGCATGCTGTTTTATACATTTACGCGTTTATAATAGCACACATTTTGGGGTTTCTGTTCTTAGTAAATGTAAGACGTTACTTTAAATCCGTTTTTGGGACTAAACGATGAATATACAGCATTTTATTAGCATTTTAGTGACCTTGGACAGGTGCAAGAAATTGTGCATTTTTTCGATGTAGGGGTATGTGATACGAATGCCTATAAAATTCAAACAAGATCGCTGACCCTCAATTTTTATTTTATTTTTCAATTGGTAATAACATGTAATTTCAACATACAAAATATAAATAAATTCTATTATTGGGAAAAAAATTAGGAAACTGGAGCATTCCCCTTAAATTTGTGAATTGTGTAACGTTATACTGTACTAACGTTGTATAGTCAAAATTCAATTTTCGGCCTATTCCAGGCGGGGCCCCGACCCCCTTCTAGATCCGCCCTTGACTGTCTTACAGAGATTGTTTCAAAAATCATTTCAAGAGGAAAAATAATGAAAAACTTTTAATCAGCATTTTCTCTTTTTGCCTCAAGGTTGTCTATATTATATATTAGGCCCTATGTACACGCAAAAGGAAGGATCCAGAATTTTTTCGGGGGGAGTCCAAGCCCAATTGCCAGGGGGGGGGGGGGGGGGGGTCCACGCCCAAATGATGACTTAAATGTGTTAAATTATATATTATAACGTTATATTGACGCTTTAATAATAGTCAACATTCAATTTCTGGCTGATTCCAAGGGGGGGGGGGGGGGTCCAGACATCCCGACCCCCCCCCCCCCTAGATCCACCCTTGCACACACAAAAATCCTACTTTCAATGTGCCCATTCTGTTGTCTGCAAGAGCTTCCAAATTGAATCTAGTGCCGTTTAGGAAACGGTTTAAAAGCCGCTGTCAAACTTGAAAAGTCTAAATAATTTGTCGTTTGGGAAATGGGCTTTAAGAGCCATGCTTTTATTATCAAATTGATTTACCATAATGAATTATCGACATAAACCTTTCAGTACTGAGATTATCATCTTCACACTGATAATGGCATGTTTCGTACATTATTTTGTTGTTGTTTTTGTTGTTGGGGAAGGGGGTTTACGTGAAATTGACAGTTGAACCTGGCGGCTCGGTCCTCAAAAGATCCGTGGATACTCCTTTTTTCCAGAGGGTCAAAAATGACTTAAAAGCAGGTAAAGGAAGATACCGATGCTGGACTTAGAAAATTATTGGGAAATCTCCCGCATTCGAACGCTGAACGCTTTAAGGTATACAGCCCATCATTAAAAACACCACTTTCTAGGCATACGAAATGCATCACAATTGCACGTACTTGTAAATGCACTTAACATAAGTTGATTCACCGTACCGGATTTCAAGAAGAAAATAATTTAAAGATATCATTTTACTCTATATTCATATACAAGGGAGGTAAATTGGAATGGAAATGCAACAAAATTTAAGAATAACTGGCACTTTTCACATTGCTTTGAATTTACAAAGACTATATATGCATTATAATCTATTGCACATATCAACCCTTTTCCAGGGGATTGCCTTATTTTAATTATGCATACGCATATAAAGACGACAAAATGGATGTTGACGTAGAAAGGATCTTAAATCACATATATAATACTGAGGCAAAAGGAGAACATGCTGATCATTAAAAAAAATAAAGCATTTTTTCCTTTGGCTCGATGTTCTTGAAGAATTATGTATTAGAGAAGTCAAAATTAGGTCTTTTTTGGAATATGTTAACCCCTTCTAAACTAACATTGGATGTTGGATTTTTTCTAATGTGAAAGCTGCAACCAGACAATATTGACCCAACTTCAGGAAATGCTGGATATTTGTATTCTTTCCTCATTCGCTTCAATGTTTCTCCAATTAGGTGGCCATATCATATCGCTGCTTTTCAACGAAAACCTCATGACTGCAGCTTAAAACAAGCTGAAGTTACGAGGTTTTCGTTGAAAAGCGACGATATACTTAAAATAAGTTTTTTGAATTGTTAAACTTGCAATCGGGGCATTGATACCCATCAATAAAACCGTTACATTTGTAAGAACCCTCTTTATTCGGCTTTCCGCTTCAATAATCCGTATTCGGTTATCTTTATCGGTAATCGATCTCGGTGTGTAAATGTCTAGTAACAGGTTAATTTAAAGAAGAGAGAAATGAGTATACATGTACTTACATATGCTATAAATAAGAAGGGTAACAAGAATGCTAGACCTTTAAACATCCAGGACATAAAACCCTCTGAAATAAGAAAATACATCATTTATTCAACCCATTACCAAAAGGTACAATTTTAGGCTTATCCAATTTCAAAGATGTTGCAGATGACATTTTCAAGGTGATTGATTTTTAAAATTTTACAACTTTCCGGATAGAAAACATTGTGGAAGATGAAGGAATTGCTTGTCACAAGAAAAGCATTAATGTGTAGGAATGGGCTAAAGCAGAATGCTTTTCTAACAATACTTTATCACAGTGGGGCTTGTGCATCATTGGATGGATAACAACTAAGGCCAAATTAGTCCCGCCTCATGTAAGAAATTGTGCAATAACTTGCTTAATTCTGTGTCAATTTTCAAGCGATTTGTTGCATATACCCCACCTTACTGAGATATATCATCAGATGTATGACTGGCCTTCATCTACGCTTCCTACCAAAGCAGGATTAACCCTTTCCCAAACAAGACCGGGTTTGACATACCTAATGGAATATGCTTCAGAAAATGTTGAGGCAAATAAAGAAAATGCTGATGATGATCAGCATTTTCTCCTTTTGCCTCGTTGTGTTCTGTGGTGTATTGTTCATGAATTTTACATTTAGTAGCATTTTAGTAGCTCTCTGCAGCAGCTTTCAAATTGTAACACTCTGAAATTGTGTTGTTTGGGAAAGGATTATTCCATGTTAAGCATGATAAGGGTTAACATTTTAATGTCCAATTATTAAATACAGCAGATATCAGGAATGTTGGACCGGTAAATTTAAAAGCTTATGCAGATTTACGAAAGGAATAATTGAAATTAGCAAAAGTATGCATACTATAGCATAGAAAACACTGAAAGAAAAGGAGAAAATCCTTATTATCAGCATTTCATTCTTTTCTCTTCCCCCGTTAACTCAGACTTACCGACAGTGATGTCCATATCATGTCTCTGTCCCAGAGCTTTTAACCTGTAGATGCATCCTCTTTGGTAATAATACTGCAAAATCTGGGTAAACGCTAGAAAAAAAGTAACAAGTAGAAAATGTCTGTTTTAGCACAAAAAAATTGAGAGAAATAGTGAAATTGTTGGTTTTCAGAAATTATTGCTTCTTTTCTTAAAATTTTTTCCAAAACAATTCCCTAATATGTATTACAAAACTAGGTGTTTCTTGAGAAGGGGTAAAAGTGAGATAATAAAAAAAACTTTTAATTTACATCATTTGGGTCAGAATGAAGAATTAAGGGCTACAGTATGCCCAAAATTTTCTATCAATTAAGGAATGACAAAAGCCTGCTAGCCTTACGGATATTGGAGCTAAAATAGGAATTAATAAAAAAAGGTTTTAACAACACAAAAATAAGCTAATCAAAATTGGAAAATAAGGTAAATGACATAACATTTGTTTGAAATTTATATGCTACAAAAAGAACATCAATGAGAAGAAAATGACCGTCAATCATTTCCGTACCCCTCAAAAAAATTTTTTTTTTTGAAAAATGGTTTAACCCATTACTACACAGGGAGGCTTTTTGACTCCCCCCATAAATAAAGGCTCTGGTTTTCTACCTTAAAAGACCAAAATATCTATAATTCCACTCGCATGAAATTGTCTTCTGCACATCTTTTGAATTCAGAAAATTTTGCCCAAACAACAAAGATTTAGAGTGGCCTAACTTGACATCTGCTTCAGAAGATAAAATGGCTGTTGTTAAAGAGAAAATTTGTGTATAATATATCACAGAAAATATTGAGACAAAAGAAGAAAACGCTGGTTACCAGCATTTCCTGTTTTTGCCTTTATGGTTTCCCTTGCATTTTCTATTAGGGATGTCAACACCAGGGGCCCGTATTACTAACAATAGTACGTTTGATTTTTCAATAATTACTTCTAACAACTGCCCTGATCGGCTCAGTCGGATTTCTTGTGCAATCAGATGTCTTGTTACACAGTTTACACAAAAAATTGATCGCAAGATGTTTAGTAATACGGGGCCCAGGTCTTGTTTGGGAAGATTTAGCAGTTTGGCAAATGGTTTGAAATCATTACTTACCAACATAAAGTATAAACCAGCCGTACTGAGTTCTGAAGTATTTATACGACCAACTGTCTGGCCTGAAAATACACAAGTTACAAAACTACAGATTAGTGGGGGTGAAGACATTGCATGGAAACTAATGATTTCTTGCTCGCCCGAGCCAACCAGGTGTTTATATCGCGTGAACAAATTCTGCAAGTTGGTAGTCCATCTGGGCGAGTGGAGGAAAAAATTACATAATAGTCTAATGCATGGAAAGTCTGATTTTAAAAACTCAAATATGAATTCAACTGTTATGGAACCAATCAAAGCATCAATTAGCTAAATGCTTTAATTCTGCTCATAACCAGATCTGATTCTAATACACTGAACAGACAGGTTTTGTGACCGACAACCACATTTCAGATTCTGGCTGCCCGTCTGGGCAACCAAGCTTGGAAAGTTTGTTTCCATCCCTGATAACCTATTTTTTTTTTCAAATCAAATCAAATATGTTTTGGGTACTCATTTGAATTGTCTCAAAAATTACCTCTTATACAATATGCTTTTAACAATCAATTTCTTCATCTTCCACCATGTTTTCTATCCAGACAAACCAAAAAATGTGGAATTTTATTCACTTTTAACCCTTTCCCAAACAAGACCTGGTTTTGACATCCCTAATATAAATGGCTTTGGAAAACATTAAGACCAAAGAAGAGACTGCTGATAACTAGCAGTTTCTCCTTTTGTCTCAATATTTTCTGTGCTCTATTTTACACAAATCTTATCTTTAACATCATGCCTTTTTTGTTTACAGCAGCTTTTAAATTGCACCAACCTAAAATTTTGTTGTTTGGGAAAGGGTTAATTGTCCTCTGCAACACCTTAGAATTTGGACCACTCTAAAATCTAGCTGTCTGGTAATTTGGTTAATTCCTGACAGTCAAAACTACAGCAGTCTGCTAGGGGTTTAACCAATTACCAGTCAGCAGAAATTTACACTTGTCCAACTTCAAAAATTTTTCAGACGACAATTTTGAGTGAACAAAATTTTACACTATTTGGCCTTTTGGGGTAAAAAATATTGTGGGAAATAAGAAATTGCTTGTCACAAGCAATTTCTTCATTTTTCACATTTGTTTTCCCAAGCATTTTCTAGAGGAGCATCAAAACACATCAAGGTGTGGTAATGGGTTAATACTTAGATGTCTACTCACCATATGAGAGTGATTCCAGAACAAACTGTAGATACAAAATGATGAGCCAACCACCAGCCTTTAATCCTGGAAAAAAAACACCATAAATATATCATATCAATTCAGGTAATCCAACCCCTATGAGATTCATGTGACGTTGGAATTTTTCTTGCAACATAGTAATCATTCGGCAGGGAAAATATTTATAGATCCAACATGTTACAAAGGTTAACAATGTCACACACAAAATTCTAACCTAGAGTGAATTTCATTAGGAGTTAATTTCAACTATGTTTTCATCTAGACTTATTATTTGAAATGGAGTTGTATGATCAATAAATTATAAGATCTAGATCTTTTAGGCTTTTATAGTGTGTTCATCTGTATTTTTTTCACATTCCTAGTCTGACAATGTTTTTCTCCCTACTTTATTTGGATTATAAATACACAGTAACACCAAGAGGTCCATGAGGGCCTGTAACACTCCACTGACTTCGCAATGTGTACCAGAGCCTCTTAAACTCTTTACCCGATGGCAACAATTAAGACTGGTAAAAATTCAAAGATGTTACAGAAGACAATTTCAATCAAATCAAATTTAACAATTTTTCGACTTTTTGGGTAGAAACATTGTAGTAAATGAAGAAATTGCTTGTCTAAAGTAATTTCTTCATTCTTTACAGTGCTTTTATTAGCCTTTATCTGGTAAGTGGTCAAAAAGCGTCAATATTTAGGAATAGGTTAACCCTTTCCGAAACAGTTGATTCTAGACAGTCCCAATATCAAAGCTTATTCAGACAACAAACTAGATATTGATAAACATAGAATTTGTGTACTATATAGCAGATACAGATAAGGGGGGTGAAGTTTTTTCAACAAGCAATACATCATTGATTATTCAAACCCTTTGTTGTAGCTACTCATTGGAATCGTCTCATCCAAACGATTCCAATGAGTACCCACAACATGGGACTTGAATTTGAAATAACAAATTTAGAATGGTTTTACTCCTGTTACTCAGATTACCTTGATCCATTCACAATAAGAATCTGTTCCCTGATGGTTAATGTACAATAATACCACACAAGTAAGAAGTGAAGAACTGAATCCATCCATCTGTATGACATAAACAAGAGGACCAAGATGGCCATGGATCGCTCTACCTGGATCACTCGCCCTGGATCACTCACCCTGGATTGCTCACACTGAAGCTTACCTTGATCCATTCACAATAAGAATCTGTTCCCTGATGGTTAATGTACAATAATACCACACAAGTAAGAAGTGAAGAACTGAGTCCGTCCATCTGTATGACATAAACAAGAGGACCAAGATGGCCCCGGATCGCTCAGACTGAAGCTTACCTTGATCCATTCACAATAAGAATCTGTTCCCTGATGGTTAATGTACAATAATACCACACAAGTAAGAAGTGAAGAACTGAGTCCATCCATCTGTAGATATGAAAAAAAGAGCTGTCACTGTAAGATGACAATGCCCCCGACACCGCTTTGATTTTAAATTATGGCCAATCTATGTTCAAGGTCAAGGTCATCCATGGGTCAAGGTCACCAAAGTATGTGCCTACAGAAAGGTAATGTACCAAGGAATGTTGTGGTAAAGTATGAAGCGAATATGTTAAGTGATAAGGAAGTTATGGCCAATGTTAAAGTTTTTGGACGGAATGACGGACGGACAGACGGACGGACAAGTCAAATTTATGATGCCTCCCTATCGGGGGCATAATAAGAAGTATAACAACATGTTAAAATGGGAGTTTAACCGTCTTCCAAACAAGAACTGTCATGGAACGGACTATTAATCCCCATCAGAGCTGGTCACAAATTCAAAGTCAAATAATCTTCTTTTGATGAAAGAATTTGCTTCATGTGACTGTCAATGGCATGTTCATTGTTCATGTATGTGTTTCAAAATCTGTCCAGCCGTTTAGGAGGAGTTGCACTCATGGGAAATGTGGATGGACAGACAGGGTGATTCCTATATACGTCCAACCTTTGTTTGCGGGGCACATGACAAGAACTTATTTTGACATCCATAAAAGAGTAGACTTGGGACAACATTGTGGAAAATTAAGTAATAATAAATTGTGCTAGTTATCAGCATTCGTAAGTCATCAGGGGTAAAATTCACACACAGCTGCTCTTTCTGGGTTTTTTTTTTGTGGTATGCCACAAAATATAATTATAATGCAGACAACACTAAAATGTCTATTAGATCAGCAGAAATAATTTATAAAATTCTATGAGATATTAAATTGACATGGTTTCTCGGCATTAACCCATTACTACACAGTGACGCCTTCTGACTCCCTTACACGAAAATGCTTGGGAAAACATCGTGAAAAATGAAGAAATTGCTTGTGACAAGCAATTTCTTCATTTTCCACAATGTTTTCTAACCCAAGATGTGCAGAACTCTAAAATTTCATCAACTTGAAAATGTCGTCTGCAACATCTTTGAATTTAGACCAGTCTAAAATTTTGCCGTCTGGTAATGGGTTAAGCAATTATATGCTTGTATCCTAACTTTTTCAAAACATATGCTTTGTATTGATGACATCATTTACACACGATTAATTTTGCATACAATATGGCAGTGCCAGAATTAAGGTAGAATACCTGTAATGTGGCCATTTTGAGATTCAAAAACATCAGCTTTTTTCGAGCTGTGTTGATATGTATCCGAACCTATTCGGGCGTCTTCATAAACATTTTGTGGTGGAAAGGTCCATCCCCAAATGTTTTTGACGTCACCCAAATAATTCTTACGTAGCGCAAATCTCAGTAGGGGTATATTACCTTAAGGACACGGTTGATTTATGAAATCGGCCGAAGTTGTGACAAGTTATCCCACTCACCGTATTTTCTCTGGCAGTGTAGTAACGTAATGCACTATAACAAGCATCAAGGATAAACCAAATATAATGTAACTTAGTGTCAGCTTGAATCGCTCATAGTCTTGTTTGTATAAATATCTGAAATAGATTAAATATAATGTTCCGTAATTATTCTAATAAACATAAGAACATTAAATTAAGATTTTCAGGTGGGATCTAGGGGATTGTTGTTTAATAGAACAATTACCATAACTGAGTGTCAACTTGAAACACTTATAGTCTTGTTTGTATAAATATCTGAAATACAAAATGTGTCAATTAACAAATTTTATGCAATTTGAGTTTAAGCTGGGATTTAGAAAGAAAAGGCGCATTCCCATTACTGACCAAATCAACTCAATCATGCTCGATCAAGTACAAATCGAGCTTGGTCAGCAAGAGTGATCGAGCGTGGTCGGCAAAAATGATGGGGAATTAACCCTTTCCCAAATGGCAAAATTTTAGGGTGATCCACTTCATAAACTGCCACAAATGACAAAATGGATGTTATTAAAGATAGGATTTGTGTAAAATATGACACAGAAAATATTGAGACAAAAGGAGAAACTGCTGGTTATCAGCAGTTTCTTCTTTTGTTTCAATGTTTTCCCAAGCCTTTTATATTAGGGACGTCAAAACCAGGTCTTGTTTGGGAAAGGGTTAATTGACAAGAAACTAGAACTGTCGCAAAGCGGACAAATACCCCCCACTAGCGCCTAGTCACTGAAAAAGTGCTATAGGTCAACCGGTTGTTGACTTAAGAGCACGGAAACAGATTTTATACAAAGTCAGATCGTGACCTTGACCTTTGACCTTTGTGACCCAAAAACAATAGGGCACCACCTTGGGTCATGGGCAACAACTGTGTAAATTTTCATGATTCTAGGTCGACCGGTTCTTGACTTAGAGCACGGAAACGGATTTTAAACAAAGTCCGATTGTGACCTTGACCTTTGACCTTCGAGACCCAAAAACAATAGGGCACCTCCTTGGGTCATGGGCAACAACTGTGTTAAGTTTCATGATTCTAGGTCAACCGGTTCTTGATTTAGAGCACGGAAACGGATTTTAAACAAAGTCCGATTGTGACCTTGACCTTTGACCTTCATGAGTCAAAAACAATAGGGCACCTCCTTGGGTCATGGGCAACAACTGTGTAAAGTTTCATGATCCTAGGTCAACCGGTTCTTGACTTAGAGCACGGAAACGGATTTTAAACAAAGTCCGATTGTGACCTTGACCTTTGACCTTCGTGACCCAAAAACAATAGGGCACCTCCTTGGGTCATGGGCAACAACTGTGTAAAGTTTCATGATCCTAGGTCAACCGGTTCTTGACTTAGAGCACGGAAACGGATTTTAAACAAAGTCCGATTGTGACCTTGACCTTTGACCTTCGTGACCCAAAAACAATAGGGCACCTCCTTGGGTCATGGGCAACAACTGTGTAAAGTTTCATGATCCTAGGTCAACTGGTTCTTGACTTAGAGCACGGAAACGGATTTTAAACAAAGTCCGATTGTGACCTTGACCTTTGACCTTCGTGACCCAAAAACAATAGGGCACCTCCTTGGGTCATGGGCAACAACTGTGTAAAGTTTCATGATCCTAGGTCAACCGGTTCTCGAGTTAGAGCACGGAAACGAAAAAGTCTACGGACGGACGGACGGACGGACGGACGGACGGACGGACAGACAGACAGACATGGTGAAACCAATATACCCCCCTCTACTTCGTAGGTGGGGGGTATAATAAAGAAGAAGTCCTGTAAATACATTTGATCGAGTTTAATCAGGTTTGCTCGGGGAATTTAGGCGATCAAGTTGATCGAGTTGATTTAGTTGGCAATGGGAAGGCGACTAAAGAACCTTTACAAAGACATTTTAAACCACCACAGACTCAGATCAGCATGTGCTCATGTGCAGTTTGATCAAAATCAACACTGTTTTTCTCATAGATAATCAGCATTTCTCCTTTTGTCTTAATATTTTCTATGCTACATTATAAACAAATCCAAAATATTTTTCAACATCAAATTTGTCATCTGCAACTGTATTTTGATCGATTACCTGACAGCAAAATTTCAGACCTGTCAAAATAAAAAGATGTAGCAAACAACAATTTCAAGTGAATGAAATTTTTACCGGTACATCATTTAGTCTTTTTGGGAAAGAAAACATTGTTGGAAATGAAGAAATTGCTTGTCACAAGCAATTTCTTTATTTCCAACAATGATTTCAAAAGTTTTTGCCTTGTGGGGGCATCAAACAGTTTCATTATGTGGGAATGGATTTAGCATGAAGCCAATGCATTCATATGACGCTTTATACTAGACTATATGTCTAGCAGAGAAGCTTGATCCAAACCCATCAAGCAATTGCTGAGAAATTGAGTGGACCAAAAACAATTACGCACACAACCTAGTTTTAAGGTAGTCAAACCCTAATGAGATTCATGCATGTGAGGTTAGGATTTTCCTTGTTACTACTTTAACATTTGTTAATTATGTATCGGAACCATTTCAGTCAACATCCTAAACATTAGGCAGTGGAACCTTCCAACGCCAAATGTTTACAATGCCGCCCTAATAATTAAAGTGACATTTCACAATTATTTTTACATAAATTTTCCTTTTATTCTATCTGAAAGAGCAACTTTTCTTATGGAAATTCTGAAAATCTCAAGTCAAAATATTGAATCGTTTAAGAGAAATACATATTTTTATGCTAAAATTAGACAAATTGTTGTGGACAACAGTTCAGATTTATATAGAATTTGTCATTACTGTCTCAACTTTAAAGCAGGGTTTTCCATGACGCACAAATCCTGCGTCATTGTCGCAATTTCAAAATGAATGACCCCTTAAAAATTTAACTGAGGGTCATCAATGACGCAAGTTTTGAAATCTAGATTTTTGTATGATACTTGTGTCCTAAGGTGTTGATAAAATTTGACCCCCAAAATTGGAGCAATGACCCCCAAACTTTGAAGGCAAGGGGTCACAATGACCCCCAAGTCCTTATGCCGAGGGAAAACCCTGTTTAAAGGCGTATCTTTTGCTTATAAGTAACAACTTCAAAAAACTGATAGCATTTCTACGCATTCGAATAAACAATATTTGCATCAAGACATATTTTTAAAGAATGAAATTTATGTGAAATGTCACTTTAAGGCATCATGTGAATCTCATTAGGGGTGGACCACCTTAAAACTAAGTTAGGATTAGATTACATCAGACTTACTTATCTTCTTTATTCAGCAGTGATACATTCACCTGTCCCAGAATGATGTTGAGATATAACCTGAAATAAGAGATGTTTGTAAAACATATACCCCCTTAACCCATTACCAGACGCCATCATTTTAGACTTGTTCAACAGGGTTCAACATTAACTTTTTTGGCTATAAGACTGTCTGGCTTGCTGCTGCCAGATGCTACTAGCCCGGACTAGATGTGCACTAGCCCTGACATGAATCCAAATTTGAAGTGATATTTTCTCGCATTTCTCAAAAGTTGTCAATGTAAACGTTCATAAAACGTTTTGGTTGTTTTGGTAGTGATGCATGGTTTTATCGGTTTATTGGTATATTCTGACATCCTTCGCCGACGATACTAGGTATATCGAGGTACGATCTCTAAATATCGCTTTTTTTCCTCGGAATCTTCAGTAGTTTCTGTAAATATCAAAATGCATACAAAAAGTTTTCTTATTTTGTTTCTTCGATAAATGATTGACAGGGCTCGCCCTGGCGATTGCCACATCAATAGCAGGGTTAGACACTAACTTTCCCAACCAAGGAGTCCGCTGGACTCCCATCAAGAGAACTTGGGGAGTCCAGTGGAAAATAAAGGAGTCCGAAAAAGAAGCAAATATTTTATGTTGCATGCATGTTAACTAGTCAATGTCATTCTCATGTCTGCATAGAATACTAAACATAAATTCAGGATACTGGATCCTGTTATCTAGAGCTACCAGCTTACTTATCATTTTGCTTATAATTCTTCGGCAGAATTTTTAAGGAGTCAGCCGGACTCCCTAAGTTGAAAATCAGGGAGTCCCACCAATTTTTAGGGAGTCTCGGACTCGCGGACTCCCCTTAGTGTCGAACCCTGATCAATAGTCATAGTAGCTCAAAAAATCGAATGTGGCTCAAAGACTTGACTCCATTTTTTTAACAGTAAATCAATTGCCATTTAACATGACTGTCAACACTTACTTATTGTTTAATATGAAAGATAGATTATCTGTCATTAGCTAGGTCCAGTAATATGTTTAATATGTACAAACTGTGACCGAATTCCTTTGTGTAATCATTAGGCAGCCTAACAGAAAGAGACGATGTGTTGGTGTTAAAACCATCTAGCGCCAGTGTATTTACTTGGTAGATAGTGTTTTGTTTTCACTGCTTCATCCCCTTTTCCCGCGCTTGCTGGCACACACGATATTTATAAACAAATCATAGTAAAACGTAACCTTATTTGGATTGGGAAAAAATCATGTGATTATATTGAGACTGGAATGACTATGTCATCAAAAGACGTTGTTTGCGGCGTTTCCTTTGATCTCGCTGAAATCATCGCATATGAGTAACACAGATTTACTCTGTTTACTTGTTTAGTTTCACTTTCAGGATTGTTTGACATATTAAATTCAATTTTACCGTACTTTGAGAAATGAATGTTACTAGCGAGTGTGAATTTTGTACAAAGCAGAAAAGTTAATAACAGGGCAAGTGAATTTTCGATTTGAAGTTAAGACGACCAGTAGGGCTAGTATCTTGCGGGTCTAGCTAGCCCGGAGCAAGCTACAGGCAGGTAATGTCTGTTGGGCGTGCCTTAGTGTTGAACCCTGTACAAATTCAAAAATGTTGCAGATCTATGACAATTTCAAGTGAATGAAATGCAGTTCTCAGTTTTTAGCCTTTTTTATAGAAAAACATTGTCGGAAATGAAGAAATTGTTTGTCAAAACCAATGTCTTCATTTCCAACAATGTTTTCCAATGCTTGTAACTTGAAAGGGCGTCAAAAGTGTTAATATATCGGAATGATTTAAGGTCCGACCTTTGAAATAGCTGTATAACAACTGAAGCAGTTCAAATATGGGCAATACATGAACCTCAAGAAATATGATCAGCAGAGTCACGATCCTAATGCACAGCACTTCTCTGTTATGAGATCAATGCACCTATAAAGTTCCGAGATTCTATCCTATATACTTTTTGAGTTATGCTCCAGACAAATATAAAGTATGAAAATCAACCAAGGGCAATAATTCCATGAATATGAAGGGCGAATGAAATCTGGTTTTGACATCCCTTCAGATAAAAGGCTTGGGAAAATGTTGAGCAGTTTCTCCTTTTGTTTCAATATTTTCTGTGCCGTTATAATACACAAATCCTATCTTTAAAAACATCAATTTTGTCATCTGCAGAAGATTTCATATCGGAATGCCCAAAAATTATGCCGTTTGGGAGTGGACTATGTACCCATTAGTATGTGGAAGATGATCCTCATAGTCCCGAAAATGATTTTTCTTCTTCGCCATCTTTGTCTGTAAATCACTCAACAACTTTTTATCCGTTACTGACGGGTCACGAATATTTCTGAAAAAGAAAACACAGTTGAGCTTGAATATGGTCTGAAATGCCACAAGAGCAATTTTTTTCAGATCATGGCACATTCACAGAGGTGCGTCCCATTACCAAACAACAAAATTTTAGCCTAATCCAAACTCATAGGTGTTGCAGACGACAATTTCCATTGAACAAATTTTAACATTTTTGGTCTTTCTTGGTAGAAAACATTGTGGGAAATGAAGAAATTGCTTTATTTTGTGGGGCGTCCAAAAGTGTCAATGTGTGGGAAAGGGTTAAATCTCATTCTAGCACAACACAGCATGATCCATCCATACCAATCCACAAACGATCATCATTCATATGAAGCTATAAAAATTGTAGGCTACTGAAGGCTACAGTGAATGCAAATTTATATGCAATTTCCTATTGGAATTCTGAATTTTTCCTACACTTTACCAAGCAAGTTTTTTAACAAATTACCAGACGGCAATTTTTTAGACTTGTCCAAATTCTATGTTGAATATGACAATTTCAAGTAAATGTACAGGGGTCGACACTAACAGTGTCCCGGGATCCCGAGGACCCCAAAATTTAAGGAGGGACCCTTGAAAATCAGCATTTTATAGAGTGAAGTGTCCCTGATTTTGCCAAATTATGCATTCGGGACACCTGCTTAAAAAGTTAGTGTCTTACCCTGATGTAACTTTACTTTTTCATATTTTTAAGTAGAAAACACTGTTGGAAATGAAGAAATTGCTTGTTACATGATGGGTATCAAAATCGGCACTGTGAGGTAATGGATTAAAATTTTCATAAAAGATCTGAGTATTTCACCTTATGTTATCATTTATTCTTTTTGTACGATATCGCAGGTGAGCGATGGCACTTAGACATTTTTTCTGTGACGCCTTCATCTCCTCTAGCTTCTTCTTGTAGTTTTCAAAGTCATGCTGAAACATTCAAGAGAAAGGAAAATGAG
This sequence comes from Fragum sueziense, assembly GCA_963680895.1. NCBI lineage: Eukaryota > Metazoa > Mollusca > Bivalvia > Cardiida > Cardiidae > Fragum > Fragum sueziense. The sequence goes on along the minus strand of OY804603.1, from coordinate 12,537,313 downwards.
CTCAGAGCAAAAGAAAAGACAGGACAAAGAAGTTTAATTACAATACAATGTTGTGAATACTGTACTTCAATTTGCATTATTTTTCTTTCTTCTGTCTTCAGACGTTCCTTTGAGCGCATTTACTTTACATTGATTGGGAAGGAAGTTTCCCTCAATTCATTTTAAATATACCTCTTGATTGTGCTGCCTGTAAATCAACCAGCACTCGTGCCAAATTTGTGGGCCAATGAAAAGCCAACAGCAATCTCCGCTACAGGGGATCAAACTCGGAACCTCTTAGTCGCAAGGCCAACGCTCTAGCTCTCGACTACAGACACCACAATTGTCTTAACATCAAAAACATCATAAATGTTTCTATTTTGTTATACTAATTTTGAAGACAAGATGATGATGGTTTATCACAGATAAAAACTGTCTTCAGGAAATATGTGCAATAGTTTATGTAGATTTACCTGTTTATTCGAGTAAATTTGATTGTCAACTTATCCAAAACATACAGTTTGACACCTAATCCGAGTTTTCTCTGATGGAATTCGCTCTTTGATATGTTGATGTCATTCATTTACATCAGAGCGCACTACCCAGGGTCCAACATTAACTTTTTTGGTTACCAGACAGTCAGGCTTGTTGCTGCCAGATGCTGCTAGCCCTGACTAACTATGCATTGGCCCTGGCCAAATATTTGGATAATTGGGAAAAAGTGTAAACAACAATAATCCTTTGATAAGGCGTAATAAAAAAAGTTGTGTGTTTCCGGTTACCCGGTTACCCGACCGTGCCTATTTTTTTACCCCCGACCCTAATTTTTTGAGCAATTTTTAGGGACATGTCTTGGTAAAAGTTCAATTCACCGAAAGTTATATCGCTACTAGGTCAATAAAAACCGATGTATTTCAGTAACGAATTTTGTATACCGATAATGGCGTGGTATTACCGATTTATGATTGGGTAGATCTACATATTCTGTTATCCTTCCCCGACGATGCGTATCGTGTTACGATTTGAAATATGGGTTTTCCCGGAATCTTCGGTAGTTTCCATAAATATATCAAAATGCACAAAAAATTGTAGAAATGATTCTCAGGGCTCGCGCTGGCAATCACCACTCGATCGCCGATTAACATGGCTGTCAACACTTACTTTTTGTTTAAATTATGAAAGATTGATTGGCTACAGTCTAAATGGTCGAGTAAGCACACCATTTTAATATGTACAACTAAGCGTGACCTAATTCCTTTGTGTAATCGCTAGGCGGCATGGCAGAAATATACAAAGCGTCCGTGTTAAAACCATCTAACATCAGTGTATTTACTTCGTAGATAGCGTCTTTTTCATTGCTTCATCCCTTTTCCCGCTCTTTGTGGACACGCGCGCATTTTGTAAACAAATCATAGTAAATCGTAACCTTATTTGGAAGTGGAGAAATCACGTGATGATTTTTTTAGTTTTATCCTTTATTTTTTTCCGCCATACAGGCGAGCAAGAAAAGTTTACAAACAATAGAAATGAACATGAAAGACAAATACGAACATGAAAAACATATCAGTCATACATCACACATACAAGTATTCTCATACATTGTTCATTAGCCTTTTCCCTGGCAGCAAAAATATAGTCTGATCCTATTTGAATTAAGATGATATTAAAGTTTTTATCACAAAAAAGACAACGTGAATAATATAGAAGACCCATAGAGCTTTTTACGGAAAAGTTAATTATCAGTATTTTCTGTTTCTTAATGCATTATATACTTAACTACGTTTTTTTCCATTAGGTCTGTGATGTCAAAACAAGGTCTTATTTGGAAAAGGCTAATTAAACAACGCATTGACAATCTGCAAACACTCTCATTTACAAAACAATCGAAGCCTACTACATAATTTATATATACAATAAATCATAGAAAGCAGCCACCAAATCCTTATCGCGGCCAGAAAACGAAAAGGGTTGGTCGAAAAAGCCGACTACAAAAATTAAGTGGACGCTTGTCTGATCATTATTAAACAATACTCTAAAGGCTTAGATGTGCGGAGTCCCAAGTATCACAATGAACTTGTGTCTCCCCACATCCAAGGCTCCGAGCTAACGCTTGCAACATATAAGCCTTGGTTAGTCGAAATGAAAATACAAGACTTTTAGTCGCAGCTGTAGCCCTTTTCCAAACGGCAAAATTCTAGACTTGTAATTTGAGAGCTGTTACATTACAAACATTATATGCTGGTTAGGATGTCATTTGCGTATCAAATAGAACGAAGAACACTAAGGCCAAAGGAAAAAATGCCAGTTATTAACAACCATTCACTCCCTTTTGCCGCAGTGCTCTCCGAGTCATTTTCTATTACGGACAGCTAAATTCATGTCAATATCTTGTTTGGAAAGGGTTAATACAGTAAGACAATGGAAGGAAGAAATACATGTTATAAACAAATAATAGAATGAAATTGTCAGGATAAACTGATATTGAGAATTGATGGATAAGAAGAAACGAACATAACTATACCGATAATGGCGTGGTATTACCGATTTATGATTGGGTAGATCTACATATTCTGTTATCCTTCCCCGACGATGCGTATCGTGTTACGATTTGAAATATGGGTTTTCCCGGAATCTTCGGTAGTTTCCGTAAATATATCAAAATGCACAAAAAATTGTAGAAATGATTCTCAGGGCTCACGCTGGCAATCGCCACTCGATCGCCGATTAACATGGCTGTCAACACTTACTTTTTGTTTAAATTATGAAAGATTGATTGGCTACAGTCTAAATGGTCGAGTAAGCACACCATTTTAATATGTACAACTAAGCGTGACCTAATTCCTTTGTGTAATCGCTAGGCGGCATGGCAGAAATATACAAAGGGTCCGTGTTAAAACCATCTAACATCAGTGTATTTACTTCGTAGATAGCGTCTTTTTCGTTGCTTCATCCCTTTTCCCGCTCTTTGTGGACACGCGCGCATTTTGTAAACAAATCATAGTAAATCGTAACCTTATTTGGAAGTGGAGAAATCACGTGATGATATTGGAATGACTACGTCATCAAATGTCTGTGTTTGCGGCGTTTTTGATCTCGCTCAAAACATCACATATGAGTAATAGATTCATTCTGTTTCCTGTTAGACTTTCGAGATTTTGGACACATTTTAAAATTCAATATCGGCATCTGTGATCAACTTTCAGAAAAAGAAAACTTAGATCTACCGTTACTTGAGAAATGAATGTTACTAGCGATGGTGTACAAAGCACACAGCATGTACTTTTTGCGTGCATGTAGCCTCTAGCAGACATCAATTTACTACATATTCGACAAACGACGGCAGAGCCAGGGGGCGGGGGTATTCGGTCGTCTGTGGCGGTATTGTTTTTCTTTTACCAGACCGAATGTCCAGAAAACATTCTGCAACTTTCGGAAAGACTGTCGGATTTCCTAGGGATTTCCTGTTCCGCCATTTTGTTTCCCTATTTGTCCCATTAAAAAAGAAAAAAAAAAAAATCCGACCTACCGTCCCTATTTTGAAATTTCATGTAACCGGAAACACACATATTTTTTTTTTACGCCTAAGCTACAAGACAAGTTTTGAATAACAAATGAAGGAAAATTTGAAGGGCCTATGTTCTTGTTGTGTCACATATCCCATGTTTCATTATATGGTAATAGTGACTGAGATTTGAAATGAGGCTGACCAGTCGGTCTTGTATCTTGGGGGTCTTACTAGCCCTGACCAAGCAGCAGGCAGTAAATGTCTGTCGGGCACAGGTTAATGTTGAGCCCTGACTACCACTCAAAAACAATGGAAAGTAAGTCATTTTAATCAATGGCTGGGTAGGTGAGGGTTGTTGTATAAAAATTGCCTGTAAACCTTTTAGAAATACATTTTGATCTTAAATTTTTCACCAGGCATGACAATAAATGGTTCATTGGTCGGTATCATAAGGTGTTTTAAGGATATCATTTAAGATCGGACGGTGAACAAAGCGCCACAACTTGTGTCGAACTTTCCGTTGTTTTTTAATGGTAGTGCGCTCTGATGTAAATGAGCGACATCAACATATCAAAGAGCGAATATCATCAGAGAAAACTCGGATTATTTGACACCATCTTTATGTCATAAATTATTTGGTAAATCTTGTTAGGAGCTTTTCTTCGTTTATTTTCATATACAAGGTTTCACAATCCCTACCCATGGGGAACCCCTACCCTAGTCTGGTTCCCGTACCTGAAATCTACTACGGATTTAAGTACGGTAATAGCTAATATCTGACGGTCACTCAGACGGCCTGGACAGGTGACGCTTTCCATACACCGAGCCGTTTCATTGGTCTATCGATTATATCGATTGACCAATCAAAGGACAGAACGCAGTACCTGTTCCCAGTCGTAAATTCAGTTATTTACACGAATGGGTACCAGTCTACCCCTACCCATGTAACTATTGGCTACTTGGGTCCCTTGTCACTGATGGCTAAAACGAATATCCGAATTTGTTATCCGGGTTCTTTTCCTTCCTTAATTTTTTGTTTACGTACGTTCAAAATTTGAAACTCTGTGTCCAGTTCTGACCAATCTTTCAGCGTGGACAGGAGCAGTGGACTGTCAGTAGAAAGGTCTTCTCTGTCAGGCATAGCATCGAGCGGAACGTCACCTTGTTCCTGCATTTTAAAAAAGCGAATTTTGGGATGCCGCAAATGTTGTTGTTGTTGTCGTCATTACATCATAATCAAAGTACTTTGTACAGATGCAAGTTTCCGTGTATGGGAGGGCGAAGAAGAAAGGACACAGAAGCCAGGAGGTAATTATTTTATGATGAGTTTTGATTATCAATTAGAATATAAATCTGTTTAAAAGGTGCCATCATTTTTTCTGTGAAAAATTAAAGACAATTTCACTGAGTCTGTTTTAGAAAAAAGAATATTCATGATCTCATTCTTGATTCACATTCATAGATTCAGTCACATTCAAAATTTGTGAAAATAGTTTCAAAATACCAAATCTTTAGTCATGAATATATTTTGCTAGGAATTGTGACAGAGTTGATGACAGAGGGAAGAGAGGTGGAACAACACAGTAAAAGCACAGGGAATTTTAGCGATTTTTATGTAGACTCTTTCTATTAAAGACAAGGGGACCAAGTTTTCATGTACAGAAAATAGTACCCATTCTCGCAAAACACCTGTTACAACGCCAATTATGAAGATAATTACAAGGGATCTTCTTTAATAAGCTACTTACATATTTATTTAGCGAAAAATCCGGTGGTCTGTACAGGTAACGATCAGTATTTTTCGTGACAGAGGCCGTTTCTCGACAAAAGGTTCGAAATTGCCATGTACGACACAAGCGTGATGTCAGCGCGTTCGGTTGTATACTCTGGTGAGTGTTTATGTCACAATGTTCCATTTGACTTTCGAACGAAACAGAACGGTTCATTATTCAATTTCACCATAATTGTCTTTAATAGAAAGAGTCTACATAAAAATCGCTAAAATTCCCTGTGGTAAGAAGAGGGTACTATGACTATGAGAAAGGGAGAGATACTGTAGGCCTACAATGAAAAAAGAAAGGGTTCTAACCTTTTCCCAAACAGCAAAATTTTAGGGTGGTCTAATTCGAAAGCTACTACAGACGACAAAATAGATGTTGTGAAAGATAGGATTTGTGTAAAATATGGCACAGAAAATATTGAGACAAAAGGAGAAACTGCTGGTTTTCTTCTTCAGACGTTCCTTTTGAACGCATTTATTTTACATCGATTGGGAAGCAAGTTTCTTCAACTTATTTTAATCCCTCTTGATTGAGCAGTTTCTTCTTTTGTTTCAATGTTTTCCCAAGCCTTTTCTATTGGGGACGTCAAAACCAGGTCTTGTTTTGGAGAGGGTTAAATTAAATGAAAAGGAGCCAAAAGAGAAGAAAACTAGAGAGGAAAGAGAGAGACAGAGAGGGATAGAGACAGACAGACAGACAGTTAGAGAGAAGAGAGAAGGGAAGGAGAGAGAGATGAAGGAGGGCTGAGGGGGTTTGGGGGTTCAATCGAACCCAACTCTGTAGCCCTAGATCTATTATAATGTATGTCATTGAGTGAACAACAAAAGCTTTATTTTCACGAGTGAAAATGTAACTTTCGTTGTTCACGAAATGAAATATCAATCGATCTTTCACGAAAAACAAACGATTATTCTATTTCTTTTTTGCAAAAACCAGACAAAATGCAAAAATTTTATGACAGATTTTCTTAAAGAGCGTCATGTTGCATGCGACTGCTATGCAACGCTTATGATGACGTCACTTATTTGGCCCGGCTTATATAATGTCAGATAGGGTGAAATGAACGGAAGCAAGGTACAAGTTTTTGATAATTTCACTGGATAGGCTGCATTGGTCTTGCTACCAATTTTTGTTTGGGGCCAGGGGCCAGTGGAATTGGGAAAAATAGCGACGTTTTTACCAAAATTGGGAAAAATTAAAACAAGTTTGTATTCACACTGTCACTCAGTTTCAGCTGCAAATTAGACTGTAGTGGTGTAAAATGCATTTGTACATACTCTTGTTTAAGAATCTACTCTAAAACTGTCTTCAAAATGTTTGTAAATGAAGATGAGGTCTTAACATGGGGCATCCTGGGTCCTCATTGGGAATTTTCACCAGAGAATTGGGAAAAAAAAGATACTTTTTGCCATTGGGAATGGGGCCCAAAAACGGCCCCAAATTTTGGCAAACGAGACCCCTGGGCGGTGAGTTTATCAAAATGATAACCTACCGTTATTTCCGGATAATCCACCGAAAAGCATTAAAGAAAATCATAAAATAATTCCAGCAGCTAAGATATATTCATGATTAAAAGCAGATTTCAGGACGTATAAGCTAGTTATAGTCAAGTAAAAAGTGTAATTCCTTAGAACTTTGATTTCAAGTGGGAAATCAGTAATCAAACAAGTTGGCTATAGTTAAAAATACCTGAAATTATGACAGAAATAATGATGTACATGTAGAAGAAAAAAAAGAGGGCCAAGATACCCCAGGATAGCCCACGGGGGCCAAGATACCCCAGTCAGTTTGGCGCCTGGGGACCAAGATACTCAGGGTGGGGCTAAGATACCTCGGGAAATCTTTGCCCCCAAAGGCCAAGCTGCCCAGGGGCCAAGATAAATTGATACACCGGTACTGGAGCCCCAGTCTGGAGGGTTATATTCCAAAACGGTTATCATCCAATACTGGACACATACCTCTCAATATGTAGGCTATGCTATTTGTTGGTTTCTTTGTATTTAGGTTATCTCAGTTGCAGATCCAGGATTTCTGTTAAGTGGAGTTTGAACACCGCCCCCCCCCCCCCCCCCCCCCATGTATCTGATGAGGGTGATTAAAAAAAAAGAGGATAAAGTGTGACATTGGGTGTCAAAAATTAAAATTATTATTTGCTGATGTTTTCTCTAGAAATGTTTTGCTTATATGTCAAAATTTCAGAAAATATACATGGGAAGGTGAAGGACAAAGACTATTTCCTTTTTAATTTTGAATTTGTTCAAATCCATTGACTCATTTTTTAAGGATATCTGATTTTTTTCTAGACATCTTAAAGCTTGGAAAAGTTATATAATTGAAAGATTATTTGTCTTTTAAGTTTAAAGCATACATAAAGCTACAATCTGATACAAAAATTTGCTACTTCTGCAAGATGTATCAAATTTTATGACAATTTGAAGTAGAATTTTGCTCTGGTTTTTCATCTATCACTAATAAAAGTTTTTGTAAAAGATGCAATATGTTAGGAAAATAGCTGTAGTTCTATCTGATGTGACAATGAACACATAGCTATAGATATGCCAAAAGCTGTTTTTCTACAAGTAGCCACAAGTAGTTTACATGGCATAAAAGAAACTGGAGAGTCCGTTTCACTGGGGACAAAAATATGAACAAAATTGTCTTAAGCCTTCTTCTTTTTAGAAGCTGATATAATGTACATAAATTTGGAATGTATCATTGACAAGGCCTTGTAGATAAATAAATTCTGGTATATTTCCATGGTCTGAAACAACCAACTCGCACATATTTCTAAGCTACACCTACATTTTAAAAGTTAAGATACCGAAATAAATGGTAGAAGAATTCACTTTGATTCTTGTTTAGTTTGAATGTAAAGAATATTGTCCAAAGACTCAATTAGAGGTGTATACAAATTGAAATAAAAAAAGATTATGAAAAAAAGTCACCAGATACAAATGCAGCTGAAACCGTTTCACTGGGGACATAAAATTGTTAGGCCCAGGATAAATAAGGCTAGTTTGTTATTGTTCATAGTTCATTTTTTCTATAATTTCAAACATGGCAAATACTTTTTAGCTCACCTGAACACGAAGTGCTCGAGGTGAGTTATTGTGGTCACTTTTTGTCCGGCGTCCGTCCGTCCGTCCGTCCGTCCGTCAACATTTGGGATGTTTACACTCTAGCACCCACAAAAGTTACTCAATCTTGATCAAACTTGGCCAAAACAAGTACGACCATAAGTTCTCGAACAAGTGCGATTATGGGCCTGATCGGACCAGAAAGTGCGGAGTTATCTGCCCTTGAATGTCAAAAAATGCTGTTTTTAAGTTTGTTTACACTCTAGCATCTACAATTATTGATCAATCAAGACAAAACTTGGACATTATGTTGGAGACCATAAGATCTTGGATGAGATTAATTTTCAGTCTGAACTGACCAGAAAGATGAGAGTTATGTGCCCTTGAATTGGGCAAAATTGCCACTTTTTTGCTGTATTAAAAAAAGAGTTAATCTAAGGGAAGGAACTCTGACACTACTTTACTTCAGTATAAGTAGAGTTATCTAGTTTAATAGAGGATATAAATAGATTCTAAGGGAAGGAACTCTGACACTACTTTACTTCAGTATAAGTAGAGTTATCTAGTTTGATAGAGGATATAAATAGATTTACACTCTTGTGTGGGAATGGGTCAATCAAGACAAAACTTGGACACAATGTTGGGGACTTTAAGATCTCAGATGAGTTTGATTTTCAGTCTGATCTGACGAGAATGTTGAGAGTTATGTGCCCTTGAATTTGACAAAATTGCCATTTTTCGTCTGGTTTCGACCTTGTTTACATTCTAGAATCTACAATTATTGATCAATCTATACAAAACTTTGACACAATGTTGGGAACCATAAGATCTCATATGAGATTGATTTTCAGTCTGATCTGATCAGAAAGTCGAGCGTTTTGTGCCCTTGAAATTGACAAAATTTTTGTTTTCGGCTGTTTTCGACCTTGTTTATACTCTAGAATCTACAATTATTTATCAATCAAGACAAAACTTGGATACAATCAGGGCTACAGATAAGTGGAGGTGAAGACATACTAACATTGTTTTTTCGAATTCAAATCCTATGTTGTGGGTACTCATTTGAATCGTCTCGACGAGACGATACAAATGAGTACATGTACCTACAACATGGGGGTTGGATGATCACTGACAGCATTATTGCAGTTTGAAAAGTCACCACCCCCTCTTATCTGGAGCCCTGTACAATGTTTGGCACCATAATTTAGATCTTGGATGAGTTAGATTTTCACAACCTTATTGACCATAAGTTCTTTTTCAGTCTTAAAGTAATAAATATTAATTGAATTGAACAAAAGTGCTGCTCATATCATTTAGGTTCAGGTGAGCGATATAGGACCATCATGGTCCTCTTGTTAGATTTGATATCAATATATAAGTACAATTTTGCTGTCAGAAATTTAGAAAATGATGTCTTTGATATTTCACCTACACCATAGGGATATCAAGAAAAATTTCTTGTGAAATATTAGAAAATAGCTATCTTTACAACAAGTAATCAGAAGTAACCAGGCAACATTCTAAACTTAAGATCTTTTAACAGTTAGACTGATATAGTGTCATGCAGCAAAATTGCGTTTCACTGGGGACATTTACCAAATGCACATCCTCCTCTCATTTAATTATTCTATTGCTGGTGATCTTTTTGGCACAAAATCTCTTGGAAAATATATGAGACTGCACATTTGAAAAAGATGGGGGAAAATTATAAGCACCCAAACACAATATGTTTCACTGGGGACAATTTGGGGTACCTACAGATATAGCTCTAGCAGATCAAAGTGTAAAGACATGCAACAATAGTTTTATGCTTATTTTAATCTTATAATATCAAAATCACCAAATTAACTGAATTAACAGGTTGCTATTCTACAGAAATCAAATGAGACCAAAATCAATTGAGAATCAAGTAAGATTATAAGTCAAAGTTTTGTTTAAATACTAAGATTCCATCACCAAATACCTACACTTTATGTAATAACAGTCCTAATAATGATGTTATCAGAAAATGTCACACAAAAATCGTTTCACTAGGGACAATTTTAGCATCATTTTTTGTCATTAAATTTTTATTTATCAAGATATGTTCATGAAATTTTGTAGATATCTTAACACTAAGGCAACACTTATTTAAGGACAAAACATTCACCAAAAGCTTTTAAAATATTTTCTGTAGCTCACTTTGAAAAAAAATCCTCTTTATTTTTGAAATCACCCATGAATCTTCTGAATGAAGAAAAAAGACAGAGGCTGTGGAGCTCCAGATATGGGGGGATGAAGACATTTAAAATATCTTTCAATTTTCATCAAACATTTTGTTTGGGTAAATGGAATCGTCTGGTTGAGATGATTCAAATGAATACCAACACAGGCTATGATTTGAAATAACAAATTGTTAAATATTAATGGCTTTACTCCCTCTTATCTATAGCTCTCGATGATTTTCTTCAAAGGCAGCATTTGATAATGTTTAAAGCATTATTGACATCATATTGCCCTTGCAAAATTATTTTATCTTGTCCAAAATCTAGGTCGAGGTGATATTTATGCCTGGATGTGGAAAAAAGGGCCTTAAAGCACTTCAGACCATTGACATGGATCTAGATCAGCCTACACTACAGATTGATAATGCTGATTTCCAGTCACTATACATTCTGTAAAACTTATATAAAATACTATGAATAGAACAACATGGTTCTTGATCAGACATGAAAGCACACGGACCTGTTTGGACCCATGTAATTGTTCATCTCAAATGTCATTAATGATGCAGCTCCATTTTCCAGATCCCAGCTTGTTTACATTTCCAGGGTTCAGGGGAAAACTATTGTAAATGCCTTTGGGTATATAGGCACTTACAATAGTGTTGCAGTGACCCATTGAATATTTTAGTCCATTCCCAAATAGTGACACATTTTGGCTCTCAGCACAATAAAAGCTTTGGAAAACACTGTGGAAAATAAAGAAATTGAGTGTGACATGTGATTTCTTCATTTCCCAATATTTTCTACTCAAAAACAAAACAAAAAAATATGTGAAGTTCAATGCGCTTGCTATTGTTGTCTGCAAAACTTTTGAATTTGGACAAGTCTAAAATTTTGCCGTCTGGTAATTAGGTTAATTATTTTTTTCGGTCAAATTGCAGTTTGATGATAAAAGTTTGCCCTCCCTGCCTGCAGAGTTGAGATTGTACAAAGTTGGTGGTTTAGTCCTGTCCAAGCTTGGAGACTTGAAAGTGTACAAAATTGGTGGTTGATGCTTACAAGCGTGCAGATAATTTGAGATTGTACAAAGATGGTGGTTAGTTGTTTACAAGTATGGAAAAATGAGGAATAATGAAGATCCTGTTACTCTCGCCGCTAACACCATGCTCGGGGAATGCCACAACGATTTGTCGAATAAGGTACTGTATTTTGTTGGTGTACATGCAAAACCTTGTATGTCAATTTTTGTGATTTTCAAAGTTTTACCCTGTATGTCCATTTTAGAAAATTCTTGCAGATTTTAGGATATTTTTACTTATCAGCATTAATGACACATTATATGTGAACAATTATGTCCGAATTTCAAGTAAAACGTTTCAGTTTCGGAAATGTTGTTAAATTCTTTTCTCTTCCACCATAAAAAACTCCCAAAAAATGAGATACATAATCTGACCACCCCAAAATTTTGTTGTTTGGGAAATGATTAATCTAGAGTTGAAAAAAAGTCACATATTGTCAGTGTTAATACATCAAATAAATGCAAATGTTTCAAAATAGTTCAATAAACATAAGAAAACAGCTTTGAGAATCAGTCTATTTAAAGCTGATTATCAAAGATCTTTTAATGTTGACATAAATACTCCCATGGCAGAACCTTATAGTTGGAACATTCATTATGAGGGGCAAACTGAAATATAAGGGGGAAAATCTCAGAGGAGAAGGGGCTGATATTGGGCCCTAGTTTCTTAGTAAAAAAGTCCTTGTAAAGTGTTCAGAATTAATGCAACATTTGATTGGTTGCTACGCCATAACAACATGCAGGACAACCACTAGGTGGCATATCATGGTACCAAGAAAATCGAACCAAATCCATTAAGGGTAAATAAAAACAAAGATGGGGTCAACTTTGGCTAGCAAAGATGTGGAAGTGGTTAACCCATTACCAAATGGCAAAACGGGGATTGGACCAATTTCAAAAATGTTGCAGACATCAATTTTCAGTGGAAGAAATTTTACATTTTTTAGTCTTTTGGGGTAGAAAACATTGAAGGAAATGGAGAATTTGCTTGTCACAAGTAATTTCTTCTTTTTCCACGATGTTTTCAACTTTTCAAAAACCTTTATCTTAAAGGGTGTCAAAAAGTGTCAATATTTGGGAAGGGGTTAATCAGCTTGATAATGGTAAAGTAGTTCAATGCTTACAGTATACATGGCCATTAGATTATTTTAGCAGTCAAATACAGGTCACAAATGTTGATATTTGATGGACGCAAAATAATATTCATTAAATCTAAATATTTAAAAAAATACTTTTTATCCAAACGGTACACATATATATGTTTGCTTCTGTAACTTCTTAATATTTTAACTAATCTAGAATTGTGTCTTTTAGGAAATGGTTAAAATTCAGAATTTTATGAGTGCTAACCTTTGTGAGTGAGCAGCTGGAGGCTGGGTAAGGATGTTGTTGTAATACTGGTATGAGAAATGACAAGAATCCTTGGTTAGGTGCCCTAGCTGCTGCAATATGACCATAACAGTTGAATGAGTCATTAACCCATTACTAGGGGGCACAATTTTGGACTATTCCAAAATGAAAGATTTTACAGAGAACAATTTCAATTGAATCAAATTTTACATATTTTGGTCATTTTGGGTAGAAACATTGTTGGAATTGAAGAAATTGCTTGTCACAAGCAATATCTTCATTTTCCACAATGTTTGCCAAAGCCTTTATCTTATGGGGCATCAAAAGGCGTCATTATGTGATAATGCATTTAAACCCAAGCAATCAATCAATCAATGAAATTTGGAAAAGAGTACAATACAGCCAGGTTGAATAACTATGCACAATATGAAATAGGTTATCTTTTCAAGGGCACACTAGAGATAATCAACTTTAACCCATTACCAGATGGCAAAAAGTAAGACTGGCCCAAATTTAATGATGTTGCAGGGGACAATTTCATGTGAATAAAATTTTACATATTTTAGGGAAAGAAAGCACTTGTGGGAAATGAAGAAATTGCCTGTGACAAGCAATTTCTTCATTTTCCACAATGTTTTCTAACCCAAAATGAAAATACTTTTAAAATTACATCAACTTAAAATTTGTTGTCTGCAACACCTTTCAAATTGGAACATTCAAAACTTTTGCCGTTTGGTAATGGATGAATTCAAATCAATTACAGAGGTCATTTTGACAAGCATGGGTACAGGTGTGAGCTTTCCAGTCCGGAGGGGTTTACGGGCCCGGCGGAGTTTATTGAGTACCTACAACATGGATGTTTCCATCTGATCCTGGCTATACATGCTTACAAATCTGGTATTCTCCTCATAGGTATGGAAAAATATGGTCGCTTTTCAACTAAACCTCGTAACTGCAGCTTAAAACAAGCTGCAAAACCTTGTAACTGCAGCTTAAAACAAGCTGCAGTTATGAGTTTTTTGTTGAAAAGTATTGATATGCACATTGTGGTAAACTTTACTCTTTCCCAACCACAAAATATAGGCAGGTCCAAATTGATTAAAAGTTGCTTCAAATGACAAAATGTTAATAAAGATAGAATTTGTGTACCCATTAGCACAGATATGAGCATTTCATTCTATTTCCTCAATGCCTAAGAAGTAGAGGGTGATTTATTGATTCTACCATGTCTGTCATGGAATTTTACATAGTATAAGCCCTTGACCCAAGGAGGTGCACTAACATTTTTTGAGTCATGTAGGTCAAATGTGACTTTGTTTAAAATCAGTTTCTATACTGCAACTAAAGAACTGTTTGACCTTTAGTACTTTTCCAATGACCAGGAACTAGTGGGGGTATTTCATGGTGTATAATCATGTGACTCAGAGTTTCAGAAAATCTTCAATATTTTTGTTTATACTTTATCAATTTGAATTTGGTTTGAAGCAGAGAATATGCAAATATTCCAGATATAAGCTTGGGCTGGTGAATTTTTGAAAAATCAACTGATAAAAAAGTTATTGAAGATCAACCAAAATATTGGTTGATCTTCAATAACTTTTTTATCAGCTGATTTTTCAAAAATCAACTACGTCCATCTAATGCGTGACGTCTGTCCACCTTCTCTGCTTCAAACCGAATTGAAATCGGTCCCGTATTAACAAAGTTATTGAAGATATTTAGTAATTGTTGTATCACGTGATTATCCACCGTGTATTTGTCCACTTAGTGACAGTTTTAGTTTTATTTGCAGGTTGTAAAGTTCCCTATATCCTGGTACTAGGGGGCACTGATGTAAACCAGTGTAGTTTAGATCCAGATAAACTGGCTGTGATGACTGAGGCTATTTCAGGTGCCAGGTAAGTCATGAAAGCTTGAGTTTATGGCCCTTAATTTAACCCATAACCAGATGGAAAAAATTTAGACTGGTCGAAATTCAAAGATGTTGCAGATGACAATGTCAAGTGAATGAAATTTAATATTTTTGGTGTTTATGGGTAGAAAACATTGTGGGAAATGAAGAAATTGCTTGTTTTAAGCAATTTCTTCATTTTGCACTTTGTTTTCCAAACCTTTATCTTGTAGGATGTCAAAGGGCGTCATTGCATGAGAATGGGCCCATTACCAGACAGAAAAAGTTTAGTCTGCTCGAAATTCAAAGATGTTGCAGATGACAATTTCAAGTGAATGAATTTTACATTTTATTGTCTTTTGGGTAGAAAACATTGTAGAAAATGAAGAAATTACTTGTCTAAAAAAGTGGCAGGAGGTTTCATTGTGTGGCAAAGGGTGTAACAAAAAATGCTTGCCCGACAACTTATCATATAGTTTTCTGTCCAGTTTGTTTCATACTTTGCAGAATTGTTGACTAGGACCCATGGATGTGCAAGACACATTTTGTGAAAATTCAGTCAATAATTTTTTAGTTAGATCTACAACTCCTGATTTGACAAAAAAAATACTTGTCTGGACAAATGTAGTTGCGGTTACTCTTATCACCTTCAATGATAGATTTCTTATTTTCATGCCCTGTATCGAAAGAACAGGGGCGTATTGTTTTACTTGTGTCTGTCTGTTTGACTGTTCAAAAACTTAACATTGGCCTTTTAGGGGGCATTCATGTTTCACAAACACATCTTGTTTTTGTTAGCTCACCTGAGCACAAAGTGCTCGAGGTGAGCTATTGTGGTCACTCACCGTCCGTCCGTCTGTCCGTCCGTCTGTCCGTCCGTCAACAATTTCTTCAAACATCTTCTTCTCCAAAACCAACAGGCCAATTTTGACCAAACTTGGCAGGAATGTTCCTTTAGTGACCCTTCTCAAAACTTGTTCGCAGATTTTTGATTCGTCAAAAAATGTGGGCGTGGCAGGGCGGGGCTTATTGGACTTAGAGAAATCCTAAGAAAATTCTTTAAAAATCAACCATTGGGCCAATTTGATCCAAACTTGGCAGAATTGTTCCTTGAGTGACCCTTCTCAAAATTTGTTCGCAGATTTTTGATTCGTCAAAAAATGTGGCCGTGGCAGGGAGAAAGGGGCTTATCAGACTTAGAGAAATCATAAGAAAATTCTTTAAAAATCAACCATTGGGCCAATTTGAACCAAACTTGGCAGAATTGTTCCTTGAGTGACCCTCCTTAAAATTTGTTCGCAGATTTTTTGATTCGTCAAAAAACGTGGCCGTGGCAGGGAGAAAGGGGCTTATCAGACTTAGAGAAATCATAAGAAAATTCTTTAAAAATCAACCATTGGGCCAATTTGAACCAAACTTGGCAGAATTGTTCCTTGAGTAACCCTTCTCAAAACTTGTTTGCAGATTTTTGATTCGTCAAAAAACGTGGCCATGGCAGGGAGAAAGGGGCTTATCAGACTTAGATAAATCATAAGAAAATTCTTTAAAAATCAACCATTGGGCCAATTTGAACAGACTTTGTAGGGATGTGCCTTAAGCCTTTCTTTTTAAAATTTGTTCACAAATATTTTCATTTGTAAAAAGTTGTGGCTGTGGCAGGGAGAAAGGGGCTTATCAGACTTAAAGAAATCATAAGAAAATTCTTTAGAAATTAACCATTGGGCTAATTTGAAGCAGACTTTGCAGGAATGTTCTTTGAGTCTCTCTTTTCAAAATTGATTCACAAATTTTTACATTTGTCAAAAAATGAGGGCGTGGCAGGGAGGAAGGGGCTTTTCGGCCTTAGAGAAATCCTAAGAAAATTCTTTAAAAATCAACCAATGTGCCAATTTGAACCAAACTTTGCAGAATTGTTTCTTGAGTGACACTTTTCAACATTTGTTCATAAATTAATAGTTTCGTAAAAAAAATTAGGGTGTGGCAGGGCGGGGCTTATCTAACCAAGAGAAATTGTTAAAAAATTCTTCAAAAATCTTCTTCTCCTTAACCATTGGGCCAATTAGAACCAAATTTGGCAGGAATGTTCCTTAGGTCCTTCTTAAGATTTGTTCGTGGATTTTTTATTCGTCCAAAATTATGGGCATGGCAGGTCAGCACTTATCAGACTTGGAGAAATCATAAGAAAATTCTTTAAAAATCAATCATTGGCCCAATTTGAACCAAACTTGGCAGAAATGTTCCTTTGGTGACTCTTTAAAAAAAATGTGAATTTTTGTTTCATCTGAAAATGTGGGTGTGGCAGGGCGTGACTTATTGGACTTCGAAAAATTCTAAGAAAATTCTTTAAAAATCAACCATTGGCCCAATTTGAACCACACTTGGCAGAAATGTTCCTTGGGTGACTCTTTGTCTTAAACTTCTTTCAGGTGAGCGATATAGGGCCATTCTGACCCTCTTGTTTTTAAAAGTGATCCTATATGATTTCAGGCATATTGTTTGCTTTGGTGAAAGTCTCAAGGACAGGTTCTATGAAAAATGGGTAAGTTATTAAGAATGAATGAATGAATTGAAATTTTCCTTAATTTTTTTTTCAAATAAGAGCTGGTTTTGATGTCCAAAGTAGAAAAGGCTTAGGAAAACATTGAGGCAAAAGAAGAAAATGCTGATAATCAGCATTTTCTTCTTTTGCTTCAATACTTTCTGTGCTATATTATATATGAATGCACATTTTGCCATGTGTAGCAGCCTTCAAATTGGACCACCCCAAATTTTGTCATTTGGGAAAGAGTCAACCCATTCGGGACCTAAAAGTGACACCTTTTGATGCCCGATAAGATAAAACTCAGGAAGCATTGTGGGAAATGAAGAAATTGCTTGTGACAAGAAATTTCTTCATTTCCTACAATATTTTCAACACAGAAAGACCAACAATGTAAAATTTTAGTCACTTCAAATTGTTGTCTGCATAATCTTTTGAATTGGGACAGATCTAAAATTTTGCTCTTTGGTAATGGGTTAACTCTTTACCAGACTGAGACAACATTACTTCAACTGATTCCAAATGAACAGAGTTAAAAAATACAAAATTTATGTTAATTTATTAACCCTTTCCCAAACAACAATTTAAGGGTGGTCCAATTGGAAAGTTGCTGCAGATGACAAAATAGAACTTAGTAAAGATAGGATTTGTGTACAAAAATAGAACAAAAATATTGAGGCAAAGGGAGACTTTGTTTTCCCAAGCCTATTCTGTTTAGGATGTCAGAAGCAGGTTTTGCTTGGGAAAGCTTTGATATGTATAGAATTTGTGTATCACAGCATAGAAAATTTTCGATAGAAGGAAAGAGAATGCTGGTTTCTTTTAAGGCTTTCATGATTACATAGAAATTCAGCCATTGTTTGGGAAAGTTTGGACTAGATATATTTTAAAACAAAGCAAACAGATGTACATTTATTACTATTTTTGCATTTCACATTATAGGCATTCTTTTTGGCATGCAATACAATTAAGCTGTTCCTTTTCATTTTTTGCATTTTCTCCTTTTGCCTCAATATTTTCTGAGCTACATTATGTATATTGTACACAATTCATATCTTCATTTACATCCAATCAGATGACTTATCTGCAACAACTTAGAAAACCGATAACCCTAATATTTTGTCATTTAGGAAAGTGTTAAATTGATTGCTCTATTTTCAGCCTCATTACAAACAAGAGAATGTAACTTTAATTCCTCAGGGTAAGTCCAGTATATTGGAAGAAGTTCAATTTTTTATGCTCCCGCATCGAAAGATGGGGGCATATTGTTTAACTTGTGTACGTCTGCCTGTCTTTTCCGCCCCTCAGTCTGTCTGTCCAAAAACTTAACACTTGCCTTTTCTCCAAAAGTATTTGACACGCAAAGCTGAATTTTGGTATATAATTTTCCTTCAATGATATCTTATCTATTCCATGCAATATGATCTTCCTCAAGGTCATGCGTTAATCCTTTTCAACCTTCAACATGAAAACTTAAACATTTTTGAAAAATAACCATTTGGGGGCATTGTTGTTTCATAAACACATCTTGTTTTCTAAATAACTTTAATTAACCCTTTCCCAAACGACAAAATTTTGACCTGTCAAAATTCAAAGATGTTGCAGACAACAATTTCAAATGAGTGAGATTTTACATACCATGGTCTATTGGTGTAGAAATTATTGTGGAAATAGAAGAAATTGTTCGTCAGAGCTTTTATCTTTTGGGGCCTCAAAAGGCATGCAGGAATGGGTTAACCCTTTCCCAAACAAGACCTGGTTTTGGCGTCCCTAATAGAAACTGCTTGGGAAAACATTGAAACAAAAGAAGAAACTGCTGATAACCAGCAATTTCTCCTTTTGTCTCAATATTTTCTGTGCCATATTGTACACAAATCCTTTCCTTTTTAACATGAATTTTGTAACGTCTAGATCAGTTTTCCAATTGGATCACCCCAAAATTTTGCAGTTTGGGAAATGGTTAAAACATGGGTTAGAACATGTGCAACAGAGCAACAGATAAGATGGGGAAACGACAATCTAAATTTGCTATTTCAAATCCAAACCTAATGTTGTGGGTATTAACCCTTTCCCAAACGGCAACAATTTTGGTGATCCACTTCAAATACTGCCACAAATGACAAAATGGATGTTATTAAAGATAGGATTTGTGTAAAATATGGCACAGAAAATATTGAGGCAAAAGGAGACACTGCTGGTTATCAGCAGTTTCTTCTTTTGTCTCAATGTTTTCCCCAAGCCATTTCTATCAGGGACTTCAAATACCAGGTCTTGTTTGCGAAAGGGTTAATTTGAATCATCTTGACAATGAGTACCCACAACTTAGGGTTTGGTGAACCATCTATTACTGAGTCATGGAAATGTCGTTTTTAGCTCAACTTTTTCGAAGAAAATGAGAGCTTATACTGTCACGTCGGCGTCAGCGTTGGCGTTGCAACAAAGGTTAAAGTTTTTTCAAACATCAATAACTTCCATACTATCAAAGGGATTCAACCCAAACTTGGAATACTTATTCACCATCACACCCTCTACCTTACTACTAGGGCCCATGACCCTGGCTCCACTGTATTTGGAGTTATGCCCCCTTTATACTAAGCAACTTAGAAAGTCGAACGCGCTGTCTTCGAACAGCTCTTGTTTTAAATTTTAGAATCTCTATCTTTAAGGCTTGTCAGACCTTCTTTATTTTCGGAAAAGGCTTTGTCAGATATTTGCACTTTAACTTTCCTGAACAAAACTTTAGATCGTTCCACTTTGAAAGTTGCTGAAAACAAGAAAATTGATTTATACCTCAAAATAAATGACCTGGCAGAGCAGCCCATGCTAATCGAATGGAATGCTCTGCCAGGTCAATTCTTGTCCGCTATAATGTCGGTGAAAATTTGTATACAATACATCATAGAAGGCAAAAGGATATAATGCTGGTTATCTGCATTTTCTTCTTTTTGTCTCAATGTTCTCACAAGCCCTTTCTGCTAGGGATGTCAAAACCTGGTCTTCTTTGATTATGGATTAAATTAATTCCAGCTGTTGACACCAACCCAAGTGAGTTCAACATTCGGACCTTCATAGAGAACAATGTACAGCCAAGCATACCACCACATTACTAGCATTTATTACATTCTTTATTACATTTTAAACTTTTTAACCATGATATATTCCCACATGCTTTATGATGTCCCACAAAATAAAGGCTTTGGAAACACTGTTGAAAATGAAGAAATTGCTTGTGACAAGCAATTTCTTCATTTTCATCAATGTTTTCTATCCAAAAAGACCAAGATATATTTAGAATTACATTCACTTGAAATCGTCGTCTACAGCATCTTTGAATTTAGACAACTCAAAAAATGTTTCCCTGTGGTAATGAATCAGAGCTTTTCAGAGCTTCCAAATTTTTGGAAACAGAGGCTTTGTCAGACACTTGTACATGTGCTTTAGAATTTATTCCAGCTGTGGACACAAACCCAAGTGAGTTCAACATTCGGACCTTTATCAGTAATTCTACAGAAAACGTACATCTATGGCCAGGTTTTGATAAAAAAGACACATTTTGGTATTGGACCCCGAATAACTTAAATTAAAGGGAAAATATGCGACAAAATCAAAACAAAACATGTTCTGAATTAAGTACCGATATTTTTTGTAAATTTCCATTCCTGTGATAAAGCACCTGACAGAAATAAGCCTTACCGTTACGGAGAGAAATGTTGAGTTTAACTTCTGAAAATTGTTTCATTTAAAAAAAAAAAACACACAAACAATTTTCACTCGTTAAAAGCTTTCGCCAGAATGCATGAACATACTGCTACAGTTGTTCATCTCTTCGGAGAAATCATTTCAACACCTGAAAATCTAAAACGATTCTAAAATATGTATCAAAACTTCTCATATAATCTGTGATTTTAGTCCAAATTTAAATGCACAAATGTCAACTTTTGTATTTTCTTACAATACTTTTATCTTCACTTGAATTATTCATAAAATATTTGAACTTGTCTTCAAAAGCAGTGTAACGGTATGGTTTTTAGCTCCACTGGCCGAAGGCCAGCGGGGCTTATGTCATGGCCCTGTGTCCGTCGTGCGTCCGTCCGTCCGTGCGTCCGTGTGTCAACTTTTTCTTTAAACATCTTCTTCTCCATAACTACTGGACCAATTTCAACCAAACTTCATGTGAATCTTCCTTGCATGAACCTTTTTCAAATTCCTTCAGAAAATTAAATTCCGTGTAGAACTTGAATTTTAATTAATTTAATTTAATTAATTTTCGAAAAATCTTTAAAAATTCTTCTTCTCCAAAACTACCGGATCAATTTCAACCAAACTTCACAGAAATCTTCTTTGCATGAATCTCTACCAAATTCCTTCAAAGGAATAAAATCGGTGCTGAACTTGAATTTTAATTAATTTAATTGATTTAAATTTTCGAAAAATCTTTAAAAAATCATCTCCTCCAAAACTACTGGACCAATTTCAACCAAACTTCACAGAAATCTTCCTTGTATGAATCTCTTCTTAATTCCTTCAAAAAGATAAATTCTGTGTATAACTTAAATTTTAATTAATTTTATTGAATTAAATTTTTGAAAAATCTTTAAAAATTCTTCTTCTCCAAATCTACTGGACCAATTTCAACCAAACTTCACAGAAATCTTCCTTGCATGAATCTCTACCAAATTCCTTCAAAGGAATAAAATCGGTGCAGAACTTGAATTTTAATTAATTTAATTGATTTAAATTTTCGAAAAATCTTTAAAAAAATTTCTTCTCTAAAACTACTGGACCAATTTCAACCGAACTTCACAGAAATCTTCCTTGTATGAATCTCTTCTTAATTCCTTCAAAAAGATAAATTCTGTGTATAACTTGAATTTTAATTAATTTAATTGAATTAAATTTTCGAAAAATCTTTAAAAATTCTTCTTCTCCAAAACTACTGGACCAATTTCAACCAAACTTTACAGAAATGTTCCTTGCACGAACTTCTTCTTAATTCCTTCAAAAAAATAAATTCTGTGTAAAACTTAAATTTTGATTAATTAAATTAGATTAATTTTTTGAAAAATCTTCAGTTCCAAAACTATTGGACCAATTTTAACCAAACTTCACATGAATCTTCCTTGCATGAATCTCCTTTAGATTCCTTTAAAAAAATAATTTCTGTGTAGATAAATTTAATTAAATTAAATTTTAGAATAATTCTTAAAAAATCTTCTTCTCCAAAACTACAGGACCAATTTCAACCATACTTCACAAGAATCTTCCTTGCATGAATATCTCCCAAATTCCTCCATGATCGGATGAAAAGCTGGGATGCTGTGGGATAGGCTTATTTTTCGCTATATGAAACAGTGTAATTTTAACAAAATTTTAAAAACAATTTTGCACCTTAATTACTTATTGGATTCAATTCTGGTGTAGCATGAATCTTCTTCAGATAGACCTCTATTGTATTCCTTGAAGAAGTTCGTAGTCTAAATGTCTAAAAGCCAGTGGAGCGATACAGGGCCATCTTGGCCCTCTTGTTAAACATTACCGTTACGGAAAATGGACCTTACCGTTACGGAAAAAGGACAATACCGTTACAAAATGGACAATACCGTTACAAATTTTTGGTTTGCGTAACGGTATTGTTTGTAACGATAATGTAAAATTTACACATCTTTTCAATAATGGTGATAACGTGGAAGGGATATGCATAGTTTCTCTTGACATAAACCAGATGGGTTATACAGAAAATAGCATGGCAAAGTAAACATTTCATTATAGCGACCGACATTTGTTTAATCATATGAACGGTATTGTACGTGGAAAACATAACTATTTAATACGAACAACTTACTTCGTATTTTGTCTTCAAGCGAATCAGACATCACGGCCATATATTGTCACATTTACAAAATGTCGCGGAGATGCTTTAATATGACGTCATTTGATGACGAAGTCAGTGGTAGATAGTTAGCAAAAGTTGAAGAAATGATCCCGTAACAGTACTGTTTTATTTTACAGGGATAGTGGTTTAGGATTAAAAATTTTGTTAATGGTATGAGTGTTTAGCTCTTTTTGTTTTTTATCCACGAGGACAACATTATGTCTATCAACAACAACAAAAAAGTATGTATTTTTACCTCACCTGAGCACGAAGTGCTCGGAGTGAGCTATTGTGATCGGTCAATGTCCGTCGTCCGTCTGTCTGTCCGTCTGTCCGTCCGTCCACAATTACAAAAAAATCTTCTTCTCCCAAACCAATAGGTCTAGATTCTTGAAAATTTGTATGTAGCATTGTCTTAATGCCCTCTACCAAAATACTTCAAATTATTGTGCTTAAAGAAAAATTGGCCCTATGTTGTTGGGTTTAAGGTTTCACACAGAAAAACAGTTTTCTCAAAGACTATTTGGCCTAGAGTCTTGAAATTTTGTATGTAGCATTGTCTCAATGCCCTCTACCAACATACTGGTACTTCAAATTGTTGTGCTTAAAGAAAAATTGGCCCTATGTTGTTGGGTTTAAGGTTTCACACAGAAACACAGTTTTCTCAAAGACTATTTGGCCTAGAGTCTTGAAATTTTGTCTGAATTTACATCTCATAAACCTCTAACAGAATACTTAAAATCATTACATTGCAAGGAAAGAAGCCCTAGGTTGTGGATTCTGGAATTTTCAAGTGAGGAATTGTTTTGACCAGGTAGATTTTATCACATCATATCCTTAAGTCTATAATCAGATTATGCAGATCATAATATCTGATAAAGAATGCATGGAGCTGTTAGAGGCACTTATATGTTTGTGTACTTAAGAGATCAAATAAATACTTTAACCCTTTCCTGAAAAGACCTCGTTTTGAGATCCCTATTAGAAAAGGCTTGGGAAATTAATGAGTCAAATGAAGAAAATGCTGATTCTCTTTTTACCTCAATATTTTATATGCTAGTTTATTGTAAATGAATCCTATTCGTACTGCTGTCAATTTTGTATTCTGAACTTTGAAATTGGAACAGTCTATTTCCTTTCTGTATGGGAAAGCATTATGCCCTTTCTCTACCATAAACAGGTTTGCCTCACCGACAGAAAAGGCTTGTACAAATTGTTATGGTAAAAGAAGAAAATGTTGATAACTTGATTTCTCATTTTGCCTCATCATTTTCTTTGCAGTTTTATACATGAATGCAGTCTTTATCAACACCTGTTTTATCATCTACGGCAGCTTTTAATTATGTCTGCACTCATCTTATGTTTTTTGGAAAAGGTTTAATCATAACCAAATCCTTACTGTTCAATGAATATTTCCCCTATACTGTTGGTTCCATATAAATGATAGAAGGCAATGTTTGACAATCTTTTCAAGTTGTTAAGGCCTGAAGATAACTTTTTTGCCTTGTTTAATAACTATTAAAATTATTCCTATGCTGTAGGCTCTTGCATTTTGTACAGAAAAAAGTGCATAGAGGTTGTGTATTGTGTTGTTAAACAGAAAAGTTCAAGTTATCATTATGCTTTGAAAATAAGCTCTACCATAAGTTATTCTAGATTTGAAAAAGCGGGAACAGGTTTAGAATTGTCTTAGAATTTCCAAACCTTAAGTTCTATAGTTTCTAAATATTATAGCCCAATGACCTCTTTCCAAATGCTTCGATTTGTCTATGTGAAATGGAAATTCAGCAATATGTTGTGGGTTTTCTGATTTTAAATACAGATATAGTGAAAAATCTTTGACAATCTTTTCCCAAATTTTGCTTTGAAATTTAGTGTGTACCATTGTCATGTGACTCCTTTTCAAAATCCTCCGAGAATTAAAAGGTTTGCTAAAAAGTATGTCTCAGGGCTCTCTCAGGTGAGCGATATAGGACCATCTTGGTCCTCTTGTCTATTTGATAACCCTTTCTTTTTTGTAAAAAATATGTCAGGTTGGGCTTCGGGACACAATAAAATCGCTGATTTTCGTAGGGTCATCAAATTTTGTTCCGAAATATTGTTACAATTGGCGTTTTTCTGTTAAATAAAAAGTATTTGGTTTTGATTAACATAAGATAAACATACTGAATACTGTATATAAGTGCACTTTTAGCACAGAATTACTCCGTAATTACACCGGGACAGGCGATGTACGTTTTCTATAGAATGACTGTTATATAGAAAACAATGTACAGCCAAACATACCACCACATTTACCTGACCACATTACTAGCATGGTTTTTATAACGTTTTAAACTCTTTAATCTTAACCTATTCCCACATACTGAATGCTTTTTGATGCCCCACAAAATAAAGTCTTTGGAAACCCTGTTGAAAATGAAGAAATTGCTTGTTCAACAATGTTTTCTATCCAAAAAGACCAAAATATATATAGAATTACATTCACTTGAAATTGTCGTCTGCAGCACCTTTGAAATTACACAACTTAAAAAATGTTTCCCTGTGGTAATGGTTCAAAGCTTTTCAGAGCTTCCAAATTTTTGGAAACAATGGCTTTGTCAGACACTTGTACATGTTCTTTAAAATTTATTCCAGCTGTGGACACAAACCCAAGCGAGTTCAACATTCGGACCTTTATAGAGAACAATGTACAGCCAAATATACCACCACATTTCCTGTCAGTAGGTCCAACCAAGTCCAGCAAGTACAGAACGATTTATTGTAACAATACACAGGACAATAGCCCCAAGTCACAATCAAAACAATATATCAAAAATTCATCCACAGATGTGTATGACCGTAGAAAGATGGACAAAGAGGATAATCAAAAATTAAGAAATCAAAAATTAGAGAATGCTAAGTCACAACTGCCAGAGTTACAGTCACATGACCATGGTATACAATCACATGACCATTGTGTAAAATCACATGACTCTGCCAATATATCACATGACAGAAAAATGTTTGCTCAAGACTGTACATATCAACGAGAAAGTATTGAACAAATACAAAAACTGTTGCCTGATGGAGAGAATCAAACTCAAAACTGTGTGAATGATCATCAATTGGATCATCGATGGCCAATACAGTACACACATGGACCTATAAATGACAAATCAAAATCCACCAATCAAATAAACAGTGTTATAGATATGCATGAGCAGGGCAAAGGGCCTGCAAATAGTGTTATAGATATGCAGGAGCAGGGCAGAGGGCCTGCAAATAGTGTTATAGATATGAAGGAGCAGGGTAAAGGGCCTGGATATGTGCAAATTACCAATGATATTGAAATCCCTCCGATACACTTACATGGCCAGATCTTTGAAGTGTCCACAAACACTGACACTATTGAAATCCTTCCAACAGATCAACACGAGGAGATTGAAATCCATCCGACTCATCAACATGAGGATAGTTTAGAATATTTACAGATACCCAGCAGTATTAGAAGCCCTCCGATCTCAAACTTGCCAAGCCATGACATTTGTGAGGATGTGATATTTTTTACCCTCGTTGGTGGAATTCGTCCTGTGAAAGATCCATTATATTTGGTGGAGAAATTTTCAGGTACTTACTTATTCTTATAATCTGTCCTGATATTTCTTAAACTTATTCCAAGATGACAAAATTTAAATCTAATTTAACCCTTTCCCAAACAAAACCTGGTTTTGACGTCCCTAATAGAAAAGGCTTGGGAAAACATTGAAACAAAAGAAGAAACTGCTGATAACCAGCAGTTTCTCCTTTTGTCTCAATATTTTCTGTGACATATTTTACACAAATCCTCTCTTTAACAATATCCATTTTGTCATTTGTAGCAGTTTTTGAAGTGGATCACCCTAAATTTTTGTTGTTTGGGAAAGGGTTAATTAAATTGAAAGGTGTTGCAGATGACAAAATTATTAATTAAATTTCAATGAAGATAGAAAATTATGTAATGTTTGACATGAAATGTTTCTAGGAAAAAGAATGATGATAATCAGCATTTTGAGCTCATTGCATTGTGTCTGCCATGCGTCCGTCTGTATGTGCGTTGACTTTTTCTTTAAAAATCTTCTCTCAAACCAGTGAGCAGATGTTGACCAAACTTGGCATAAATGTCAGATAGGCTAATCAGACTTGGAGAAATCACAAAATATTTCTTTGAAAATTAACCATTTGGCCAATTTTAACCAAACTTTGCAGAAATGTTCCTTTCATGACCCTTTACTTAATTTGCTCATGAAATTTTGATTGGTCTATAAACGTTGCGTGGCAGGGCAAGGCTTATCAAATTTTCTAATTAACATCTATATTTGCAGAGCCCCGTTGATTGAAATACAGCCAGTGGAGCTATACAGGCTGTCTTCGGCCTCCCAAAACCACACCCGCCAACTGGTATGTTTTGGGAAGGGCTAACTTGTCATGTTAACCCTTTCCCAAACAGCAAACTTCTTAGATGATCCAATTCAAAAGCTGCTCCAGACCGCAAAAGGGATATTGTTGAAGATAGAATTTGTTTTTAAGATGGAACGGAAAATATTGAGACAAAAGAAGAAACTGCTGGTCATCAGCAGTTTCTTCTTTTGTCTCTATGTTTTCCCAAGCTATTTCTAATAGAGATGTGAAAACCTAGTTTTGTTTGGGAAAGGGTTAAAACCAAATTTGTTAAAGCTATCAAATGATGCCAAACAGTGTAGGCCTATAATATACAGTGTGTAATACCGGGATCTGCATGTCAAACATTGATAACTTTTCTCTTCTTCAGAGTGGGCAAAAACCAAAACATTCAGCTGTTATTTACTAATTATCGGACCAAAGGTAAATAGTATTTTATGTTCTAAAGCTCTTTAAAACTATATGGGTACTGTGTTTGAGGTCTAACCCTTTCATTTATTTTGGAAACATGCATAACAAAATTTATAAACAGCATAATGTAGGGAACATCAGTCAATCCTGTTTATCCCACTTTAATATAACTAGACAACAAAAATTCACAATAAAACTGTGCAAGCTTAATTCATATGACAACAATAAAGTTTGTCAAAGTCAGCTGATATTCTGTGTGCTGCTTTTCGACAAAAACCTTGTAAATGCAGCTTGATGATGTTTTGTTGAAAAGCTGTGATAAAATAATATATACAGTCGACATTCGCTGTGTCGAACTCAGAGAGACGGTCAAAATACCTTTGTCATATCCGGAGTTTGACTCATCCGATTTTTATTAGTTTCGATGAAAATGATATCTTACCTTTTTTGATGCACATCCTATGTGTCCATGATTGAAAATAGAAGGAAAAGGAAAGAAATTGCTCGAAACGATTGCTTGAAACGAGCGATTTCTCTCCTTTCCCTATTATATTTCAATGGATATATTTGTTTCAAAAATATTTGGGTGAAGATTTTTGATGTCTATGGATGAGGAAGGATCTAGATTTTTACTTCAACTTAACCCTTTCCCAAACAAGACTTGGTTTTGACGTCCCTAATAGAACAGGTTTGGGAAAACATTGAGGCAAAAGAAGAAATTGCTGATAATCAGCAATTTCTCCTTTTGCCTCAATGTTGTCTTGGCTATATCACACACAATATCAATCTTTATCAACATCCATTTTGTCATTTGTAGCAGTTTTTGAACTGCCGCGCCTGTACGAAAAATTACGCCCGTAAAACAGGCGTAAATAAGACGGAATTATGAGACGGAATCCGCCTCATTTTTCCGCTTGTAAGCTTGTTTAAAGAAATATAAGAATGAGACGGAAACCAAGCGGAAACCAAGCGTAATTTAGAGGCGTAAAATGTTAATTAACCGGAATTCTTAGAGACGGAATATGCAAATGAAGCGGATTTTTTTTTACAGGCGTAATTGCTAGGAGGTGTAACTAGATAGAAATATGAGGCGGATTCTGCTTGGAATTTTCAAGAAATTCCGGGCGGAATCTGCCTCCTAATTCCGTCTCCTAGATATTTACTACATAATATGTGGGTGGGGAATGGTAAAAATGAACATTTGAATTTGTTTAATTTAGTCAAAGGAACACTCACCAATGTTGCCTCAATTGGTCTTACCATTTAGTGAGGCCCTTATTGTCCTGGATTCATCAATATCAATGTTTGAATTTATATCTCAAACATTAACTTTTCAAAAAGTCAGAGAAGCAAAATTCCCTCCAATTTTCTAATAGACAGGAAGTAGGAAATGGTCATAGACTGGGAGAAAATAGACTGGGAGACCTTATTTTCACAAAGTTAATTCTATATCTTATGAACTATATATCTCAGGCACTATTTGAGATACAGCCATAATATTTCACACATGGATACTTCCTGCCAATACCTTTCATTTTGGACCATGACCTTTGGCCTAGTGACCTTGACCTTGGAGTTTGACCTACTTTTAAAAAACTTTAATCTGGCCTAAATCACATGCACTTTTATTGATAGAGCCTTGATATTTCACACATGGATACCTTTTGCCAAGACCTTTCATTTGGAATCATGACCTTGGACCTTGACCTTGAAATTTGACCTACTTTTATTTATTTCTTAATCTGGCCGATATAGCATGCCCTTTTACACATACAGCCTTGATATTTCTCACATAGACACCTCCCACCAACACCTTTCACATTTGACCATGACCTTGTGACATTAACCATGGCATTTGATCTACCTTTTTATACGCCCGAAGGGTCGTATTATGTTATGGCCCCGCTCGTCTGTCTGTCCGTCTGTCCGTCCGTCTGTCCGTCCGTCCGTCCGTTAGCAATTTCTTGTGTGCGCAACTCCTCCTACAGTTTCGATCGGAATTTGATCAAACTTGCCACAATGAATCTCCATGGTGTCTAGTTGTGCATCCCACTTACGGAATTTAATTAACTCTTTTCGTTCTTGAATTATCTGCCCTTGAATTAAAAAATGCCCATTTTCTTGTGTGCGCAACTCCTCCTACAGTTTTGATCAGAATTTGATCAAACTTGCCACAATGAATCTCCATGGTGTCTAGTTGTGCACACCGCTTACGGAATTTAGATAACTGTTTTCGTTCTTAAATTATCTGCCCTTGAATTTAAGAAAAAATGCCCATTTTCTCAAAAATGTCCATTTTCTCCTGTGTGCAACTCCTATAGTTTCAACCAGAATTTAATCAAACTAGCCACAATGAATCTCTATGGTGTCTTGTTGTGCAAACAAAAGCTTTTGATAACTTTTCATGTTTGAATTAACTGCCCTTGAATCGAAAAAATGGCCAATTTTACTGACAAGCCCCTCTCGGGCGTATATGCGCCGCTTTGCGAAGCTCTTGTTTAAATTTTAACCCAGCCTCTATCTCATGTCCTTTTATACATACATTCTTGATATTGCACACATGGACACCTCCTACCAAGACTGTTCACATTTGACCATGACCTTGAACCTTGTGACCTTGGACTTTGACCTACTTTTTAAAAACTTTAACCTGGCCTCTATCTCATGTCCTTTAACATGTACAGCCTTGATATCTCACACATGAACACCTCCTACCAAGACCTTTTGCATTTGACCATGACCTTGGCGTTTGACCTACTTTAAAGAACATTAACCTGGCCTATATTTCATGTGCTTTTACACATACAGACTTGATATTTCACACATGGACACCTCCTACCAAGACCTTTCACATTTGATCATGACCTTGGACCTTGTGACCTTGACCTCAACTTTGACCTACATTACAGGTAGGCCCTTGAGGGGGCATATATGTTTTACAAATATTTGTTGTTTAGATAAAGCCTTGATATTTCATACAAAGATACTACCTGACATTTACTTTCATTCAGGAATTAAGACCTTGTGACCTTGACCTTGAAGTTTGACCTACTGTTTAACCTGGCCTACATCTCATACACTGTAAGATATAGAGCTTTGAAATTTCACATAAGGATAGAACTTGTTAAGACCTTTCATTTGGGATCATGACCTTTGGCATTAGGACCTTTACCTTAAGGCATATACTTTACAAGAACTTTAACTTGGCCAATATTGCAATCACTATTACAGATGGAGTCTTGATATTTTACTCTTGCATACCTCCTACCAAGACCATCAATCTTGGAACTTGACCATGTGACCTTGAATTTGGAGTTTGACCTTCTTAACATGCCTATATCTTATGCAGTGCAAAATGAAAATGGCTAGTATATTGGAATCGCGTCATTATAAAATTGTTAAGTCCAAAAATTCCGTCTCCCTGGAAAGTTTAAGTTATTTTCAGCTTTAAGAAACAGCCATTCCGCCTTGTTAAAATGGCTAAGTCCAAAAATTACGCCTGTTCAAAAATTAAAGTTTTAAATTACGCCTGTTATGATAAAATTTCGTCTCCATTTCATTTTACGCCTCTAATTTCCGTCACTACTATACACAGTGACTGAGGCGTAAAGTATAAATCCGCCACTGTTACAAGCGTAAATTGCCATTTACGCCTCATTTACGCCTGTTTTCCAAGCGGAATCCGCCTCATTTTTTCGTACAGGCGATTATCCTAAAATTTTGCCGTTTGGGAAAGGGTTGATCAGAAATTCGACTCATCCAATGTCGACATAGCGAGAGTCAACTGTTGTTTATACCTTTCAGATTGAGGAGGAATATTTCCGTTATTTCGCTGACAAAATATCCAGGTAGGCTATCCTTATTTAGTTTAACCCATTCCCACATGGCAAAATTTTAGACTGGTTCAAATTCAAACATGATGTAGACGACAATTTCTTCAAGTGAATATTATTTTATATTTTTGTGGGGTAGAAAACATTGTAGGAAATATTAAGAAACTGCTTATCACAATTAAAACAATTATCCATAATGTATAGCTACACATAACAGGGGATGAAACCATTCTATATTTGTTATTTCAAATCCAAACCTTGTGTTGTGGGTACTCATTTGAATCCTCTTGATGAGACAAATCCAATGAGTGCCCACAACAAAGGGTTTGATGAACGTTAATTGAAATACATTGATGCATTTTTAAAGGTGTACATCCCTTCTTATCTGTATTGATAGCTCTGCCTATTGTTATTTCAGTGTTTCCCATGTGTTATATATCCCTGGACTAAGTTTAGAGGACACCCATGCAGTTATTAGAGATAGTTTTGCCCTGGTTAACTCATCCCTTAGTGAGGGAATGGCTATATCCATCTTAGAGGTCAGTAGAATCTCTGTTCCCAAACAAGTCCTCGTCAGTGTAAATGCAAGACATTGTATGTCAATTTTTGCGATTTTCAAAGTAAACTATTGTATGTCCAGTTAAGACAATTCTTGCACGTTTTAGGATATTTTGATTTATCAGTATTAATGACACATTATATGTGAACAATATGTCTGATATTCAAGTTAACCCTATCTGTTTCAGAAAAATTATTAAAGGTTTTCCTTCTCCCTTAAAAATTGCCAAAAATTGAGATACAAGGTTTTGCATTAACTTCGATGACCTGTTTTTGATGTCCCTAACAGGAAAGGCTAGGGAAAACATTGAGACAAAAGAAGAAAATGCTGATGACCAGCATTTTCTTCTTTTGTCTCAATATTTTCTATACTATGTAATATACAAAGCATGTCTTTATCACCAACCACCATGAAACACCCATAAATTGCGATTTTGGAGGTCAGTTACTGCACGGTTACCCTTTTGTTAACCCTTTCCCAAACGACAAAATTTTGGATAATTCCAATTTGAAAGGTGTTGCAGACGACAATTTCAAGTTGATGAAATTTTAAAAATATCTCCATTTTGGATTAGAAAACATTGTGGTAAAGGAGGAAATTGTTTGTCGCAAGCAATTTCTTCATTTTACACAATGTTTTCCCAAGCCTTTTCTTGTGAGGGAATCAAAAGGCGTCACTGTACAGTAATTGGTTAACCTGGGCAACAGAAAAGGGAATAAAGGCGCCGGCATTCTAAATACTGTCGCTTTTCAACAAAAACCTCGTAACTACTGCTTGTTATAAGCTGCAGATACAAGATTTTTGTAGAAAACCAGCAATATGTTGTTTCGAATCCAAACCCTATCTTGTGGGTACTCATTTGAATCCTCTCGATAAGAAGATTCCTATGGGTACTAACAACATTGGGAAGGTTCCTCAATTGCAGATATTTCCTACTCTGTCAATGCTTTCCCTAGTCCCTTTCATTACTGGTGTTAAAGCTAGGATTTTTTTTATGGAAAAGGGTGAAAACAGCCCCACCATTAACATTTTTTTTCCTCATTTTGGTAATATATTGTATGGACTAAGCCCGAGTGGACTGGAAATGTTTTGAGATGTGGGACTGATAACGCAGAGCTACTCGAAGTAGCTTCTTGACTGCATTAGTCCTAGGGCTAAATAGTCAATTGTTTTGCACAAAATTCCATGCAGATTATTTCTTTTTACAAGCCTGCTAGACACAATACAATACAATGTATGGTTATTTTCCGCGCTTGAACTTTATGTTTCAACATCGACCAGTTCAATGTCAGCCAGATAAAGAATGTTGACCCATCTTCGCAAGCCAAGGGTGAAATCTACACTGTGAATACAAGCGTAGATGGGTTCAACCTTGGCTCGAGAAGATGCGGTTGACCCATCTCTGCCACAGGCTCAGCAATAAGAGTTTGGATTTTGTTGGCACTGTGCCGTCAGAGGCAAAAGTGTCTAAAAATGTCAAAACTATTCTGGAAGCAGCCTGTCAGTCATTAGATCGATCGGTCTATCAGCTCTGTGGTCTGTTGTGCTGAAGGGAGTTGTCTGATCGAGACGATTCCTATTAGTACCCACAACATAGGGTTGAGATTTTAAAACCCATTCCCAAACAGTTACACCTTTTGACACCCAACGAGATAAAGGCTTTGGAAAACAATGTGGAAAATAAAGAAATTGCTTGCAACAAGCAATTTCTTCATTTCTCACAATGTTTTCTAAACAAAACTTCAAAAGAAATGTAAAATTCCACACTGTTCGTATCTATTTCTTCAACACCTTTAAATTTGGATAAAATTTTGCCATCTGATAATGAGTTAAATAACAAATTGTCGCTTTTCATCGAAACTGCAGCTTACAACAAGCTGCAGTAACAAAATTTTCGTTGAAAAGCAGCGAAATATATCATGCCTTTACCCCCACATTTATGTTGCTCTGTTACCTTTGTATTACAGGCTATGCATCTGCGAACACCAGTTATTGTACGAGACATACCCGGGAACAGGAACATTGTGAGACATGGAGAAACAGGGCTCATCTTTAATACCATACAGGTAACAGCAAAATTATAGCTTCTTCTACAAATAGTGGTATATAGCTCACAATAGGCTGGGATTCTCTGCCAGGTCATTTCTCGTGAGCTATACATGCTCCTGTGAGTGGGTTGCCTCTAAAATTAAGGCCTAGTCGTGCATTGCATACAATGTGGATACCTCACACGTGCAACATACATGCAAAGTACTTCTTTGGCGGACGGAAACACGATGCAGAATGGACGTAGCAAAGAATTGGCTAGGCAATTCTTTGCTACGACTATTCTGTGTCTTTGTAGAACTCCAGGAGCACACAAGAGCCTCTCTTGCAATCCATCATGCATTCTTGAAAATCTCCAAAGACGCATGAGTTATGAAAATACACGGCAGGTTGTGGAAACCTTGTAAACAGAGCCTTAATTCTTTCCAAAATTTCAGACTGATCCAAATTGAAAGTGTTGAAGACTGCAATATCAAATAAATGGAATTTTACATTTTTTGTGTAGAAAACATATTGTGGTAAATGAAGAAACTGCTTGTCACAATGAGGAAAATAGATCTACTGTTAAAAGAGATGTTTTTAAAATATCTCATTCAATCATCATCATCATCATCCTGTTTAGTTTATCTAGGCCATGGATTAGTCCTCCTTCGGAGGCTGGGGCTTGGCTGCCCAGTCTATAGCTAAGTCTTGCTATCCATTTCTGTTGATCAAAAGGACTGGTATTCGTAAGTCCTGCGTCCTCGCTGTCTTGTTCTTATACTGAAAGGCAAAAGTAACTTTACACCTGACTTTCATTTGATTTATCAAACCCTAATCACAGTTTGTTAAATTACTTGTGTTATACATATACATATGCCATTTTGCAAGAACAATGAGGGGCGAAAGAGAGTGTTCAGCATTTGTTGACGTTTGTGTTACCACGGCAATCACAAAGGGGTCAAATTGAAAAATCCAGGTAAAGTTTTATTGCACCTTTTAGAATAAAAAGGATCACATTTTATGCTAAATTTTATCTAACGCCAGTATTTCTTTGTCCCTATGTGTATTATTGACTGCAAAAAAGTAATCGCGTATGGATAAGGTCAGCCGTCTGATCTTGAGCTATTCAATTCTTAAACAATCGTCCCTTGGCGCACGCTCTTCTTCATGCACGTTTTTGTGTCCACACGTCTTCTATCGCCTATGACACTAACATTTAACCTTTTCTCGTCTGAAAAAGAAGGGATAATTCCAATCTGCGTGTGTTAAAAATGCTACATAGGGTCAAATATGGGCGTTTTTGACGTTGAGGTCATGTTAAGTACTGTATAACTCAAGGGGTCTGGCTACCGGACGTCTAGCACTAAAATTAATGTTTCGATTTCGAAATCGAACACATCTACGGCTCAACTAACGATTTAATGCATTTTTACTGCAGCTTCCGGTATAAACATAACGTCGCGTCATGTTAATGCTAAACACGAATTTATTGGTCTTGGTTATGGAAACTCTCATTTTTCGACCCCCTAAGTGTTGAAATGCGTTCACGAAGTTAACGATTGATTGGCAGATGCAGTTCATTTGCACAGAAACACAAATTTCATCCTGGCTATCTCATCATGTTTAATATCCTGTTTTTGTCGGCGTCGAATTGCTTACCCTTTCCCGGTAACTGGAATACAACTCTGGCCGTTTGTGTGGCGACCAACAAAGCTCAAACATGCAAAAAATAATGTCACTATTTTGAACACCATTGTGTGGATGGGGTATTTTGGTAATTTTAACGATATGCACGTGCAGATTGCTGTAACGTCGATGAAACCGATGTGTTCATTTAGAATATCAAAAAATGATTGTGAAAACATATGGTCGTGAAAATATTATAAATATACTTTGAAATGAAGAAAATAGAATTATTCTAAAACTGTAAAGTTACTTTTGCCTTTGAGTATATTATGATCTTCCCATGTCAGCTTAGGTCTTCCTTGCGCTCTGTTCTCTTGTACTTTGTTGGTTCGAACCTTTGACACCCAACCAGTGCAGTATTCAACATGGCCAAGCCATCTTGGTTGGCCCTGAGGATACTGGGCCGGTCTCTAATGTGTGGGTAACCCTAATGTGTAGCTGCGAGATCAGAGTTTCAAGTGTAGCCTTCGTCTTCTGGATTGATGCCGCAGATCCATCTTATCATGGACTTCTTGTTTCTGTACAGTTTCTTGAGGGTGCTGGAGGATACAGCCCATGTCTCAGATCCATACAGCAGCACTGGACATATTTAAATGGAATAGAGTCTGCCTCTTGTTGTGATAGGGAGGCTCCTGCTTGTAAGGATGAGGATGTGCTCCCTGAACTTCTTCCGAGCTGACTTGTTGTTGCAGCTAGTTTGAAGCCACCAATGGCAATCGCCCTCTAGTAGAGTACTTAACGTATACAACCCATCATTAGCACCAAAGAGCCAGAGGCGAAATTTGAAAAGTGCCAGTAATTCCTAAACTGTGATACATTTCCATTCCAAATACAAACATAAGCATTTTGAACGGTTTAGAATTTTGAATTAATGCATTCTGATGGAAATATTTGACAAAAATGTTCAAAATTACCTCCCTTGCATATGAATATAGAGTAAAATAATACTTGTAAATTATTTTCTTTTTGAAGCATAATCTTGAAATCCGGCACGATGAATCAACTTATGTGAAGTGTATTTACAAGTGTGTGTAATTTGATGCATTTTGTATGGCTGCAAATTGGAGTTTTTAATGATGGGTCATATACCTTAATCTGTTATCTCTCCCATTATTTTCAGGAATGCATGTATATTAGTAAATTTACACGGGCATAACCAATAGTACAGAAGCGCCCTCTAGTAGAGTACTTAATCTGTTATCTCTCCCATTATTTGTAGGAATTCTTCACTGAAGTAGATAGATTACTTACAGACAAGCGTGAAGTTACAAAGTTGACAGAGAATGCTTACAGATATATTGTGCAAAACCATTCATTCCTTTGATATTGTCGTCTGCAACATCTTTGAATTTGAATCAAAAATTTTGTCAGTAATCTGTTAAAATTTTGCTGTTTGGGAAAGACCCAAATCAATACCAGTCATTTTTAGCTCGACTTTTCGGAGAAAATGAGAGCTTATACTGTCACCCGGGCGTCGGCGTTGGCGTTGCAACAAAGGTTAAAGTTTTTTTCAAACACCAATAACTTCCATACTATCAAAGGGATTCAACCCAAACTTGGAATACTTATTCACCATCACACCCTCTACCTTTAAGGCTTACTACCAGGGCCCATAACCCTGGCTCCACTATATTTTGAGTTATGCCCTCTTTATACTAAGCAACTTAGATAGTCGAGCGCGCTGTCTTCGGACAGCTCTTGTTGGTATTTGGTAATGGATTAAACCCAAATCAACTCCAGTCATCTTTGCTGTTTGGTAATGGAATCCATCAATTTTTTGCAGGAATTCTTTGCCGAAGCTGACAGATTACTGACGAACAAGTTTGAATTTACAAAGTTGACAGAGAATGCTTACAGATATATTGTGCAAAACCATTCATTCCTTTGATATTGTCGTCTGCAACATCTTTGATTAGTTAAAAATTTCGCTGTTTGGGAAAGGCTTAAACTCCTATCAATTTTTTGCAGGAATTCTTTACCGAAGCAGAAAGATTACTTACAGACAAGCATGAAGTTACAAAGTTGACAGAGAATGCTTACAGATATATTGTGAAGAACCATTCTAAAGACAGGGAGGAACGAGATTACATCAAAATTGCTCAAAACTGTCTGTGATGCCGTCTTTTTTTCATCAAAAAATCTTGTAATTACAGTGTATTCAACCTTTTCCAAAACAAGATCTGATTTTGATGTCCCCAATAGAAAATGCTTGAGTAAATATTGAGGCAAAATAAGAAAATGCTGGTTACCAGCATTTTCTCCTTTTGCCTCAATATTTTCTGACCTATATTATAAACAAATCTTATCTTGAACAACCCTGGTTTTGTCGTCTGCAACAACCTTCAAATTGGACCAGTCCAAACTTTTGTCA
This sequence comes from Fragum sueziense, assembly GCA_963680895.1. Lineage (NCBI taxonomy): Eukaryota > Metazoa > Mollusca > Bivalvia > Cardiida > Cardiidae > Fragum > Fragum sueziense. The sequence continues at coordinate 12,498,730 of OY804603.1, read as the reverse complement.
TTTTGGAAAGATTTGAAGCTGCAGTTACAAGTTGTTGTTGTTGTCGTTTTAAGAAAAGAATCGATTTGTTGTATAATAGATTCAATATTAACGTATACAACCCATCATTAGCACTAAAGAGCCAGAGGCGAAATTTGAAAAGTGCCAGTAATTCCTAAACTGTGTTTCATTTCCATTCTAAATATAAACATAAGCATTTTGAACGGTTTAGAATTTTAAATTAATGCATACTTGTGGAAATATTTGACAAAAATGTTCAAAATTACCTCCCTAGCATTTGAATATAGAGTAAAACAATTTTTGTAAATTATTTTCTTCTTGAAGCATAATCTTGAAATCCGGCACGTTGAATCAACTAATGTGAAGTGTATTTAGAAGTGTGTGTAATTTGATGCATTTCGTATGGCTAGAAAGTGGTATTTTAATGATGGGTCATGTACCTTAAACGAGAATGATTACAGTTGTGTTGGTAAGGCAATTCAGCTGTAATCATTCTCGTTTAATAGTGAATCTATTATCCCATTACCACAGAATGACTCTTTTGACTTCCTACAATATATTGGCTTGGGAAAACTTTGTGGAAAATGAAGAAATTGCTTGAGACAAGCAATTCCTTCATTTCCCACAATTTTTTCTACCCCAAAAGACCTTAATATCTTCCATTTCATTCACTTAAAATTTTCGTCTGTACCATCTTTGAATTTGGACCAGTTTAAATTTTTGCTGTTTGGTAATGGGTTATAGTCTGTGATGATACCTACAAGTATTTCAAGACAATCTAGAAATTTATTTCAAAACCCTATGTTGTGGGTACCCATTGGAATCGTCTCGACGAGTAGAAGGAGAGGATTCAAATGAGTACCCACAACATAGTGTTTGGTGAACTATTAATGAAATTGATTATTTAATTTTAAAAGCCATCACCCCTGCTTATTTGAATAGTCTGTAAATATTGACCTGAACCCGACGAATATGCAATCAGTAATTGTGACACGGAATAATCTATACTCGCCAGCAATCATAGACTGTCAAGCAGAGTCAATAGTTTCCATAAGCATTGTGACTTTGTATTCTGCATTGCTTCTTGTGTCAATATATGTCGGAGAGTGATTATTCCGCATCACAATTTCTCATCGCATATTCGACAAGTTCAGGTCAATATTTACGGAGTATAGCTCGGTGGGGGGTTGTTTTGTGACAGGGTAACTCAAAGTTTATAATTGTAGACTTGTTTACAAACACTATACTACTTGTTGTTGAAAATGTCCCAACACAAACCCTTTATCTTTCAAGAATAAACGAGTTAGGATATTAATTTGTCCGTCTTGCTCATAATAAATGGTTTGATAAATGTTAAAACTATTCATTTGCTTTTTAGTGTTTGTATACAAGTCTACTGTTATAACCGATAGACTATAGCACCACATGCTGTCTTTTTAGCTCACCTGAGCACGAAGTGCTCAAGGTGAGCTATTGTGGTCACTTTTTGTCCGTCGGCGTCCGTCTGTCCGTCTGTCTGTCTGTCTGTTCACATTTTGTTGTTACCACTCTAGCACCTACAAATATTGACCAATCTTAACCAAACTTGGTCAAAACATGTATGACCATAAGTTCTCGGATGAGTTCGATTTTGAGTCAGATCGGATCAGGAAGTCCGGAGTTATGCGCCCTTGAATATCAAAAATCGCTAGTTTTGACTTTGTTACCACTCTAGCATCTACAAATATTGACCAATCTTAACCAAACTTGGTCAAAACATGTATGACCATAAGTTCTCGGATGAGTTCAATTGTGGGTCAGATCGGATCAGGAAGTCCGGAGTTATGCGTCCTTGAATATCAAAAATCGCTAGTTTTGACATTGTTACCACTCTAGCATCTACAGATATTGACCAATCTTGACCAAACTTGGTCAAAACATGTATGACAATAAGCTCTTGGACGAGTTTGATTTTGGGTCAGATCAGATCAGGAAGTCCGGAGTTATGCGCCCTTGGATATCAAAAATAGCTAGTTTCGACTTTGTTACCACTCTAGCATCTACAAATATTGACCAATCAAGACAAAACTTGGCTAGAATGTTGGTAACCATACAATAATGAATGAGTTCGATTTTCAGTGTCATTGAAGAAGGAAGTCCGGAGTTATGTGCCCTGGAATTTGACAAATTTGCCGTTTTCGACTTTGTTTACACTTAAGCATCTACATTTATAGACCAATCAAGACAAAAAATGTCATCAATGTTGCTAACTATAAGCTGCTGAATGAATTAAATTTTCAGCTTGATCGGACCAGAAAAACCAGAGTTATTGGCCCTTGAATTTCACAAAATTGTCATTTTCAACTTTATTTTCACTTCAAAAAACACAAATATTGACCAATCAAGACTTAACTTGGTCACAATGTTGGTGACCATGAGATCTTATATGATTTCATTTTTCATATTGATCGAACTAAAAAAGTCAGAGTTGTGTGCCCTTGATGCTGACAATATTGCTAATTTCGTTTTTAATTTCACTCAAACAGCAATAAATATTGACCAATCAAAAAAACAACTAGGACATAAGGTTGGTGTATAAAGGTCTTAGAGATACTCTGCCAGTAATACCCGAAAGGGGAGTTGGGCAGTATTTATAGATAGATAGATAGATAATATATTTATCAGAACAGAGTTATGTGCCCTGGATTATGACAAAATTTATGTTTTTTATCGACTTGGTTTTCACTTTAACAGACACAAATATTGATCATTAAAGATTAAGAATGCTGTTTTCAGCTGGATCATAATCTCGCATCTTAAGTTTCGTGTTCTTGTCTCAGAGATACCTAGGTCATGTAAAAGATAAGTCTTGTTCTGCATGGAGAAAGTTTCAAACTTCTATCAGGTGAGCGATCCAGGGCCATCTTGGCCCTCTTGTTTAACCATAACCCTTTCCCAAATGGCAAAATTTTAGGGTGATCCACTTCAAAAACTGACTCAAATGACAAAATGGGTGTTATTAAAGATAGGATTTGTGTTAAATGTTGCATACAAAATATTGAGACAAAAGAAGAAACTGCTGGTAATCAGCAGTTTCTTCTTTTGTTTCATTGTTTTCCCAAGCTCTTTCTATTAGGGACATCAAAATCCGGTCTTGTTTGTGAAAGGGTTAAATAAATCATAATGCTTATTTACATAAATCTACTGTTAAGGTAGAATATCCATGATTAGAGATTCACACGACATTGGCATTTCTCGATCCATTCTGACACGCTGTAATCATTCGGCAGCGGAACGTGCAGTTTTTTCCTCTCCGGAACTTATCTGTATTTAACCCATTACCACACAATGACACTTTTTGACTCTCCACAAGATAATGGATTTGGAAAATATTGTGGAAAATGGAGAAATTGCTTGTTACAAGCAATTTCTTCATTTCCCACAATGTTTTCCGTCCAAAGACACCTAAAAGTAAAAAATTCCATTCACTTGAATTGTCGTCTGCAGGATCTTTCAATTTGGACCGCCCTAAAATTTTGTCATTTGGTAATGGGTTAACGGATAGCATTGAACGTGAAAAATTTTGTATGGTGTATGAATCTCAAAATGGCCACATTCTGGGTAATCTACCTTAACAATATTATAGCCCACTTAAAATTGACATGAGTAGTGATGACAAAATAATTCTGTGCATTTGGTTTTATTTAACGCTTTACCAGACGGTAAAATTCTAGACTGGTCAAAATTCAAAGATGTTCCAGGGGATAATTTCATATTAACCCATTGCCAAACAATAAGACTTAAGAATGGTCCAATTTGAAAGTTGTTGCAGACGACAATACGGCAATTGGAAAAGAAAGTATGCAAAATATCTAAGAAGATATTGAGGCAAAAGGAGAAAATGCTGGTTATCAGCTTTTTCTTCTTTTGCCTCAACATTTTCCAAAGCCTTTACTATTAGAGACGTCAAAACCAGGTCTTGTTTGGGAAAGGGTTAATGCAATTCAAATTTCTATGGTCATTAATTTTGTGGTAGAAAACACTGTGGGGGAAAGAAGAAATTGCTTGTCACAAGCAATTTCTTCATTTTCCACAATGATTTCCAAATTCTTAATCTTTTAGGAGTCAAAAAGAGTCGGTGTGTGGTAATGGGTTAATTGATACATACATATATTTGTTGGTTGTTTCTTGTTTGATTTATAACATGTCATACAGTCAAGTATTTGATAGATTTATTGATGATATACATGTAATCATGTTGTGAACACGATTGTTATTGTTGTATTTACAATGGTTTTATTAAATTATGTTGTAGTTTATTTTAAGTTCTTCATTTCCTAATTATTCTAAGCCCCGGACATGGCACAGTTGGAAGCGCATCGGACTTTCACTCATGAGGTGTGGCACGGTGTATAATCATGTGACTTAGAATTTCCGATAATCTTCAATAACTTTGTCAATACTTGACCAATTGGAATTCGGTTTGAAGCAGAGAATGCGGAAAAATGTCAGGAATAACATGGACGTAGTAGATTTTTGAAAATTCAACTGAAAAAAGTTATTGAAGATAAACCAAAATTTTGGTTTATCTTCAATAACTTTTTTTTTCAGTTGAATTTTCAAAAATCAAACACGTGCATCTAATGCGTGACGTCTGTCCACCTTCTCTGCTACAAACTGAATTCAAATTGGTCCCGTATTAAAGCTGCTATTTCCCAGATTTGGACCTAAAATTTGTCAAAAACAAACAAAATGTACACTTTTTAAGCTTTATATGACCTGATTAAATGATTACGACAAACTATTGAAGCAACGACTCATTTTTTCGCAATTTGATACCAAATTCATGAAGCGATGTCGAAAGTAGGTCAAAACAGTAGGACATGCGACTTTCTTGAATGATGTCACAACATACATGATGACGTCATATTGAAATTCAAGTATGAATCTCGTTTGAATCTTGGTCCGCGCTGTATGCGCATGTGTGACAGTTAAAAAATAAATTCAACCGCATCTGTGACGGAGTTGAATTTGGGTTTGGATTCTCCCTAAATTCGACTGTCTCTCTTATAATTTCGGCTCAATCTCTGTCTGAATCGCATATTATTAACCATTCTGAGGTGCCCAACACAAAAGTTTTGCATATTTTTTAAAAAAAATTCATTTTTTGCAATTAGACCATCTGTTTCCCTCCAGCTTTAACAAAATTATTAAAGATTTTCAGAAATTGTTGCATCACGTGATTGTCCACCGTGTGTGGGTTCTATTACCGGTCAACCCAAATATCCTTTCAGACAATATTGTCTCCCTCCAGTGGATGGATATCATTAGGCCTAACCTATGAGGGCAAGCAGCTGGAGGCTCATTTATATTTTTAAAAAGTTATATTTTTTCTTCGTTTTTAGCTCCACTGGCCTTCAGGCCAGCGGGCTATTGTCATGGCGCTGTGTCCGTGCGTCCGTCCGGTCGTCAACTTTTTCTTTAAAAATCTTTTCCTCACAAACTACTGGATGGATTTCAATCAAACTTCACAGGAATGATCCTTAGGTGGTCCTCTATCAGATTCCTTCAAAGAATTCTGATTGAAGTAGAAAGTCTGGAGTTATCTGCCCTTGAATGTCAAAAATGGCTGTTTTGACTTTGTTTTCACTCTAGCACTTACACATATTGACCAATCAAGACAAACTTTGGTCAGTATGTTGGTGACAATAAGATCTTACCTGGGTGCAATTTTCAGCTTGATTTGAATATTACGTCTTGAGTTACATGTATGTGCCCTTGAAATTGGCAAATTTAGCATTTTTGACCTTATTTTCAGCTTCATAGGAATCTTAAATCATGATATGAATTTGACAAAATTGCTGTTTTCAACTTTTACACTCTTTACATCCACAAATATTGAACAATCAGGTCAAAACTTAAACAAGATGGAGGTGAAGTTAAGATCTTGCTTTAGTGTGATTCTTAGCTGGATAGGAATACAAAATCTTCAGTTCAATATGCCTTTCAATTTGACAAAATTGCTAATTGTGACTTTGTTTTCACTCTAACAGCCAAACTCACTCTTATAAAGACAAAGCTTGGTAACCAATATATTTTATATAAATGTATTTTCAGCTTTCTAGTTACTTTGTAATTGCTTTAACCCATTACCAAACGACAAAATTTTGGACTAATCCAATTTGAAAGACGTCGCAGACGACAATTTCAAGTTAATTAAAGTTTACATTTCGTTGTCTTTTGTGGAAGAAAACATTGTGGGAAATGAAGAAATTGCTTGTCACAAGCAATTTCTTCATTTTCCACAATGTTTTCCAAGGCCATTTCTTTAGATGGAGTCAAAAGGCGTCTCTGTGCAGTAATGGGTTAAGAGCAACAAGTATTGAAAAATCTAGTCAAAACTTGAACTTGATATTACAAGAAATTCATGTTTGATTAGCCATTTGCATTAACTTTGGAATAGGGTATTTCCCCGTATCTATCCGTATCTATTTTTAGCTCAAAATCTATTTTTAGAAATATGAAATATTTTGGAGTAATCAATGGTTTGTTAATTTAGATCCGTTTGGAAGAAGGAAAATTTTAATTGCTACAGTTGTCGCCACATCGTATGGCACAATGTTTATGTTTTGTTCAAATGTAATTGAACGTTAAAGAAAACATAAACACATGCCATACGATGTGGCGACAACTGTAGTTATCATCCTAAGCAATCTCCGAGCAGAGTTGTCGTTCGTTACTCTCACATACATCTCTGCAACGGCCTGGGCGTATGAATGACAAGAATCTTGTCAAACCGAGGAAAACGTGTATTATTGCTGTTTAACTGTTTCATGTGTAACATAATAAAGTAGACAAAGAAATGATGATTCTGGTTACATTTGAAAGGCACTATAACTGATGAAATAACCCATATACAATGGAACTATTTTCTCAAGCCTCCTTACCAATGGCAGGAATTTTGTGCTACAAATAGACTAGGTTTACGTTTTGTTTTGATAGATCGTCGGTGTTGTTATATAATATCGTATCTACGGCTTGAATCAAGTCGTAGTTGTGAGATTTTATAACAACACTTACGAAATACTATTGCTTGTCCGAAATATGTCACGGTTAGCTGGATAAAATCGTTCTCTATCAGAATGAAACGTACAGAAAATTTGAATGAATGACATCAATCTAAAAAAATTAAATTATTTTCGTTGGAAAATGATATTAAATTTTAAGCAAGGTGAAGTATGACGTATTTTGGACTTTGGAAAAGAAAAATTATTTGTTATTGCCGTTTTGATGTGATAGAAAGTGACGTAATCTAGCAGATGATGACGCAATACTCTCTGAGGCAATTACAGAGGTGAATGTAATGAATGAACCGTGTGCAAGAGAGTGCATCCTAAGCTGGAATGTTCTCCCATTTCCTTTTACCCTTTCTCAAATGGCAAACATAGTCTTACTTTCTTTGCTTCAAGAACCACACATTTTGAAAAATCTAGTTTTGTAAACTTCTTTTTGCTCTATGAAACATAAGCATTGAACAATCTAATCAAAACTTGGATTAAATATTACATGAAATTCAGGCCTGTGGAGCGAATCAAGACCTTCAGGTCCTCTAGTTTATAACAAGGAAGCAGGGCTGAAAAGAGTACCCGGGGACCTGCTGATAGCCTAGTGATAGGGTACAAAATTACCAGTACCTTGGTACAAATTTATACCCGTTAGGCTACCCGATGATTATAGCAACTGCTTTAAACTTGTATTGATGCTTTAAAGGGGGAATACCGTGTAGCACTTTATTTCTGCTGGGACTTTATTTCTGCTATTTCTGCGGTCCTCATCGGCACCGCAGAAATAAAATCCGCAGAATTTTAACCATGAATGTTCAGGTTGTTTTCAATTTTAGTCAGTACAAGGACAAGTTAAACAGTAACCCTCTGATGCAAAGCGCAATTTCATAAAATTGAAGGTTTTTTTTTTTCATTCAAAAAATGATGTAACTATAGCTTTAATTAAGGTGTAGATAGGACATTTTTTGTTTATCCATAAATGAATGATTCAACAAGTTTGACTGATTGGTAACAGTTTGACACATCTTTCTTTTCACACCTAGGTATACGGCATTGTTTCCCATAACGCCTTTATAATGTAGATACTGGTAAATAAGTGGGCTTATCCCTTTACCCTAACGGAGTAAATAGAAATCGTCTTTCACACTATGTCCGACACTAACTAAAACTGATTTGATAGCGCAGAAATAAAATCTTTGATTTTGCAAAATGAGAGACCGCAGAAATATGTTCCGCAGAAATTTAACCCGCCTGATTTCTGGAATAACCGCAGAATTTGGACCCCGCAGAAATAAAGTGCTATACGGTAACACTTAACATCTTGCAAATTTTCCGAGAACTTCGTACAAAAAAATAAATATATATTATTAAAATATGGTCTTTAAATTGCATATATGCCAAATCTTAGCTTTCTACCTTGTGTATTGGCTTAGATGTCGACGGATTTAAAACCCCATGATTTGTTGTCCCGGGGATAATATTTACAATAATGGAACATATGGGATTTTAAATCCGTCGACATCCAAGCCAATACACAAGATAGAAAGCTAAGATTTGGCATAGATGCAATTTAAAGGCCATATTTTCATAATACATATTTATTTTGTACGAAGTTCTCGGAAAATTTGCATGATGTTAAGTGTTATTCCCCCTTTAAATAATTTAACTTTAACTAATCTAGACGGTCAAAAACTTATGCTAAGACAAAACTATAAATAGACATCGAGTCGTGAGCCGTGACGAAAGGTTACGGTATATTCCAATAGGGTCACTTCGGGTAACTTCGGACTCTCGGGTAACTTCGGACGTAAATATAAAACAAAGCACAACATTAATGTTTTGTTCTCTAAAACAATCGCCTTTTCTCCTGTTGCGTCTTGAATTTCTTTTTCCTAGAATTTATTGTAAATACGTATCGTATACGTCATCATGACGTCACACAGACAATCGCCATTTAGCTCGGTATCAACACGAGTTCTTAGATCACAGGTATTTGGTATACAGTGCACGTTCATTTGTAATAAAGCCAAAGATCATACTTTAAAAGGTAGAGCGCTAATGTCTGTATTTATATTTAATTTGTATGAAAACATGTCTATTGCTTGCTACGTTCCAGGATTTTGTTCTTTCAAATCACCACTTTTTTAGAAAAAGAAGATTTTATAAACCGTCCGAACTTTCTCTCCCAATTTTCCTAGGCGATAAACTTCGGACATGTAATTTAAATACGGGCACGGGAACTAACTGGTCGGCAAAGTTTTAAAGATTCATCCGCACAAAGTCCCTTTCCAAAACCAAAAATATCCCCATAAAGCATCTACGAAATATCCATTTTTCATTTAAAACACTGGACGCCAAACAACAATGTCTAGAAAGTTTTGTCTCCTTGTATGAAATGCAAAAATGATACCTTTTCGTTGAAATATTCCAATTAATGGTTCAATTATTCCATGACCAAATTGATTTAAACTTTACACGCGCATCCCGAAATTTCAACAAGTGATTAGCTTTAAGTACTGTATTGGAATGAGTCTATCTAAAAAAAATTCAATAACAAGGGTTCCGCTTCGCGGCTTTGTTTGATGTTTTAAACTCTCCCTCAGACGGTTAGTGGTATGACGATTGTGTGACGTCATTTTGTTCTGACAAAGGAATGAGAAATCAGCACGTGAATATCCCTGTCAATCAAGCATAAACATGATCGAATGGGTGGAGACTGACAAACTGTTCCGACCAATGAATTAAACACAATTTACTCAGGTGACCTTCAAGGCGGTACCACAAGAAATAAAAGAACCGCATTCGGGTGTTTTGATAGTGGCTAAATAAGGAATTTCTGCACCTCAAAAGGTCAAATCTTGAGGGGTATAAAATCTAAATTTCATGCGTCGGGTTGTTTTACAATTGTGTTGGATTAATAAGGATGTTTCTCACAAAGTAAGACTCGACATATTAAATATAATTTTATATTTGTCTTCAGCCTGGAACTTTGATTGACCTCGAAATATGATAATGGAACAATTTTCCGGTGAAACTTTTCAGGGGCAAATTAATGTGGAATTTGTGGAAAATTCGTATTTGTGGGTCTGTTAGTTGATGAAAAAAGGCATTATCGTTATTTCTACTGTTCAAAATAAGCAAAACAATTTAACTGTCGGCTGTTTCTGTCGATGTAGGAACATCCAAATTCAAACAATTAATCACGTTTTAGGGCATGTCGAAATTATACGAACTTAAAATATTTTGTTGTATAAATTTGACACCCTTTCTCAAGTTGAAAGTAAAGCGGAGAGATACTTTTTATCAACTAATTAATTGAAAATATATACATTTCCGACTTAGTATTGACACATTTATCATACAAAAATGATTTTCATATTTTTTTCAAATGTCTTTGTTTAGATCCACTTTCTTACGTTAATCTGTAACGGCCATTTTTGCCCATCAGAAAATTTGACGACCTTTTTTCTTCCGCGATTTTTTCGGGTAAAGGGTGGGTGTTTGGAGGACATGAATTATTTTTAAACGCCAGTTATTGCCCCGACATAAGTTGTTCGATATTAGAATGCTATTATCACGCTTTGTGTGTCAAATATTGTAAATATTATAGAAGATTGTCGAATTTAGACGACTGTCGAAATTACCCGACTTTACTCTATTTTTTTTTTTTTTTTTTTAAAAACATAACAAGTGTCCGAAGTTTCTTGCCATATTTTTACCAGTCCGAAGTTTATCGTCCACCGTCCGAAGTTTTTATATCGCGTCCGAACTTTCTCATTTTTACTGACAAAGAAACACATTCAGTTTTCCACTAATTACTAGAGAATACCCATTATCTCTACATTGAGTTTTACGGAAACATCCGAGGTACGATTCGCTCCAAATATCGGTACCAAACGATCCTGGGTGCAAATTACGGATAGTAGCAGCGATTTGGGTCAAATGTCCGCTGTCATGATTGGTGCAAAAATGGTCCGAAGTTACCCGAAGTGACCCTACATGTAAATAGGGAGGAGTGCATATTTTCCACTGAATAAAAGCGAACAATGACAGGTATTGCGTGCTGTCATCGATGCCGTGTGAGTTCAGTAGCTGTATCCAGATAGTACTTCGTCGATTTATCTCAGGGAAACGTGTTCGAATAACAATTTTTTATAAATCGAAATCCCTCTTACCCCGTCAATTTAGAATCGCTGATCTTTGATCGTTCACAGGTCGTTGTCTATCTATAGTGTGCAGCATGTAATCAAGGGTCACAATAGATAAGGGATTCATTAGGACATCAACCAATGGAAACATGCTGGCGAGTTGACTCGGCAGAGTCAACTCGCCCGCTTATTGCCATTGGTGGATTGCTCCAACACCATAATTTGATAGTCATCTATTTAAGGTAAGGCCTGGGTAATCAGTAATGGAACGAAATCTGTATGGTGTGAATAGACTATTTTAAACGATTCTAAGAGATTTTAAAGGGAAGTAATTTTCATTGCTCTCTAATTTCGAATTTTTGACTTTCGTTGTTTTTTTTTTTTTTTTTTTTTTTTTTTTTTTTTTTTTTTTTTTTTTTTTTTTCTACCGACTCTTCATACAATGGAGAGACACTTTCACAAAAATTGTTTAAAATATTCCCCAGAAATCTGAGCACGCTCAATTTTTCCGTTGTTCCAAAAACAAGCGATATTGCATCTAACGGTAGGCCTACTTTAAAAATGCTCGGACTTACGGACGTCACGGAATAAGTCGAAATATAACGATTATACCGGAAGTGCATTACCAGGCCTTACCTTAATGTCATGAATTATCCATGTGTGTGGGTACCCGGCGGTAATTATCAGACGGGTATCCGAGTAGAAATTTTATACCCGTTTCAGCCTCACAAGGAAGTAGCCTACAATAGTAAGGAAATGAATGAAGTAAACGATATTTCAACCCTTTCCCAAATGACACAAATTGGGGTGGTCTGATTTTATGGCTAATGCAAACGACAAAATTAATGATATAGATAATATTTGTAATTGATAAAGCTTAAATTTGTGCTTAATAAAGCTCAGAAAACATTGAGACAAAAGTAGACAAGAGTTGTCCGCGGACAACGTAGCTCGCCTATATGAGAGCTTGTCGCAAAAAAAGGAGTTCAAGGTCAAAGGTCAAGGTCACTGGGTCAAAGGTCATGTCACCAGGTCAAAGTCATTGCATGAGGTATCCATATGTGGAATATCAAGGCTCTATCTGTAACAGTGCATGAGATTTAGGCCAGGTTAAAGTTTTTTAAAAGTAGGTCAAACTCCAAGGTCAAGGTCACTAGGTCAAAGGTCATGGTCCCATATGAAAGGCCTTGTCAAGATGTATCCAGTGTATGAAATATCAAGGCTGTACATGTATCTGTAATAGTGCCGGAGATATAGACCCAGATAAAGTTTTTCAAGTGAAGACGGGACGGGACGGGACGCCGACACTAGGGCTGTGACATTAGCACCCCGGACATAAAGTCCCAGCTCGCTAAAAATTGGGGTGGTCTAATTTGATGGCTAATGCAGACGACAAAATTAATGATATAGATAAAATTTGTTATTGACAAAGCTTAAAGCTGTGTTTAATAAAGCTCAGAAAACATTGAGACAAAAGAAGAAAATGGCTTAATGCTGATTATCAGCATTTTCTTCTTTAGCATGAATGTTTTCTTAAGCCGCTTCTGTTAGGGACGTCTTGTTTGGGAAAGGGTTAAATAATAAAGTTCATATCCAAAATAAATTTCAAATATTTTCAAAGAGTTGATAGACCCCCCAGCAAACATGCTTATATGGGTCCTATATGGGATGTGTATGGGTAAGCCCATGTGGGTAGGCCCATATTGGACCCAAATAGGACCTATGTAGGTAAGCCCATGTGGGTTTGATCATAAGGGACCCAGATTGGTCCCATATTCCCAGCATATGGGCTGTGTATGGGCAAGCCCGTATGGGTATGCCCATATAGGACCTATGTAGGAAAGCCCATGTTGTTTTGACTATGGGGGTCCCAGTTACAATAATCGGCTTGCGCCCATTCAAGTACAACAGAATAATTATGTATACATGAGCATATCTAAAATATCCATAATCTGAATCATGTAGCCAATAGAATTATAAGTTTTCAATTTGAATGACGATCTTATTTATATCCATCAAAATTAATGACCATCAAATCAATACAAATTGAAAAAACAACAACATTAGATTCAGCAAGACAAGTAACCTAAGGCAACATCAATAAGACATGTCTAATCCTTTCTCGGACAAAACCTGGTATTGACTTCTCTAATAGAAAGGTAGGCCTAAATTGCCAAAAAAAACCCCATAGGCCTAGAGATATTAAATAGCAAAAGTTGATAATCGGCATTTTCTTCTTTTGCATACGTTTTTTCTGCGCTATATTGTACAAAAGTACATTCTTTGTCAATATCGTTTTTTAAACATGGGCTTCATGTTGGATCATCCGAATTATTTTGTCGTTTTAACGGTGTTTAAACTGTAATTAGTCTGTTCAAATCACTAACATAATCTTATCAATTAGTGTGTTAGAAGGAGTTTTATGTATATTAAAGGGAAATAATTTAAAATCTTGACAATAAATCATGTTTTTACAAAGCGTTTATGTAAAGAAAGCATTTGGCTTGATAATCCATATGATTCTGTTAAAAGAAATTAAATTGTGTACACATTTTAAAAAAAAGATAGAAATAAATCTAGACATAAAATATATCAAAAAACATATAGATAGTTATAGAAAGCCTCGAAAATGTTATGACAGTTAAGACCAAATTCCTAGGTATCAAACCTTAGAAAAAGTGTCAAGGTCGTCAGACATACCTGGCGAGACCTTAATCCTCTATGGTGGGGAATAATTACCCCTTCTGAGCGAGAAGCTCTGGAAGGTTTTCATCTTCGATCAACACCAAACGAAAGCCAATAGAAATGGGTTAGATCATGGCTGTCTATATGGGTCTGCCCATTTGGGACCCATATGGGTCCCAGATTGCATGTATATGGGCTGCCCAGATAGGACCCATATGGCCCCCGGTTGCACATCCTAAATGGGTCCCATATGGGTTACCCTTATGGGACCCATAAAGGTGCCCATAAGGGACCCATACAAATTGCTTGCTGGGCCAGTCATATTAATTTGCAAATTACTCCTATTTAGCTCAGCTGCGGCATTGGCGCAGTTGGTAGCACATCTGCCTCTCATCCAAGGGGTCCTGGGTTCGATACCTGCTTGCGGCAAATACCCTTTTGGACACCCATCAATAGTTTGATATCGTGAACCTATGTGGGGGAACAGCTAGAGGCTCGGTAATGTTGTTTAGATAGTACTGGTATGTGAAACAACAGGAATCCATGGTTAGGTGCACCAGCCACAAAATTGCCTGATAATTCCCTGACCTAGTAAAAATTTAAATTTCCTTGACTATTCCCCAACGTGTGGCAAACCCGATATTAGACCAGGACCTTGTAACCTTTACCTTGGAGTTTGACATACTTTTAACAAACTTTAACCTGGCCACACAGTGTATAAATCACGTGACTCAGAATTTCCGATAATCTTCAATATCTTTTTTAATACTTGACCAATTTGAATTCGGTTTGAAGCAGAGAAGGTGGGAAAATGCCAGGAATAAGCTGGACGTGTTGGATTTTTGAAAAAATCAGCCGATAAAAAAGTTAATGAAGATAAACCAATATTTTGGTTTATCTTCAATAACTTTTTTATCAGTCAATTTTTCAAAAAGCTAACACAACCATCTACTGCGTGACGCCTGTCCACATTCTCTGCTTTAAACCGAATTCAAATTGGTCCAGTATTTACAAAATTATTGAAGATTTTCTGAAAATATTGTATCAAGTGATTATCCATCGTGCTATAGCTTATGTTCTATTTGGCTACACAAGTCATATAGCCTTCATATTTCATATATGGACACATCCTACCAATACCTTTCATTTTAGACCATGACCTTTGAACTGTGACCTTGGGGTTTGATCTACTTTTAAAAAAAAACTTTAACCTTCCCTATAATTAATATATTATTGTACACCTACTGCCAAGACCTTTAAGCTTTTGACCTGTGACCTTTGATTTTGATCTTTGTCTGTCCCACCTAACCGAAAATTCGTAGCGAATTTGTACCGAATGTCAAGTGCGAAATTCGCGTGTTCGTTGTCATTTTATTCGATGAACGTTCGTTTTCAACGATTTTGTTGTACCGACCATACACCGAACACGTAACGAACTTGTAGCGACTGTGTTGAACAGCCCATGATGTTTCTCCGAAGTATACCCCAATTCGTACCCAATCATCAACGAACCACTACCGTTTGAGTAACAAATATAACCTCATATTCGGAATGGCATCGTGAGGATTGGTGTGTTTCGTTCGCGGTTCGTTTACCTTTTCGGTCAGATCGGTAAATAAACGCACCTTCATCGGAGCGCAAACGCTAGTCCTTCGGTGAGATCATGACGAACATACTGAACAGGAATTCGTCGGCGAATTATTACCGACACCAAAACGAAAGTAACGAATGCCAGTCGTGTGTCTACCGATCCCTCTGCGAACGATTACCGAACTCATTCCGAAAAAGTTAATCGCTGCATTCGTCGAAAAATTTTGTGCATGCTCCAAATTATTTTTAGACGTCTGCGAACACCGCGTAATGTCGACGAAAAGCACCGGATGGCTCCGTAAACAAACCGAACACAAACCGTTTGTGGAACGAACCTTTAACGAATACACCGAATTACGTTCGGTACGCATTCGGTGTAAAATTCGGTAAGGTGGCACAGGCCTATAAAAGCTAATAAATCAAAGAAAAGTTTGAAGAATGGTTTTACAGACTTTTTCGAGGTTAACAAGATGTGTTTGTGAAACATGGATGTCTACAAAGTGGCCTAGTGTTTGAACAGACAGACTTACAGACAGATGGACAAGAGTAAAACAAAATGCTACCAATCTTTCGATGTGGGGGTATAAAAACGAAAGGGGTGCAAAATGAGTTTAATAATATGTTCTTTCAAGAACATAGAGTGAAAAAGATTTTCTGAGTGGTAATGATTTAAATTCTTCCTTCAGACAATTATGTTGCCACTTTTCAACAAAACCTTGTAACTGCAGCTCTAAGAGAGCTGCAGTTACAAGGTTTTTGTTAAAAAACGACAATGTTTTTGGTGTATATGCTCTCATATGATACTATACTACTCAAAGTTTGCTAAGCACCAAAAGTTTTGGTAATTATATTACTGGCGCAAATCTAATATCCAATTGAAAAATGTATTTGATGGTTGCTTTAACGTATTTGATACACGAATCAAACAGCTTTGTACTTTACTCACCATTTTGAAGTGTATTGTCAGGAGAAAAAGAAACGAACCCATGAAAATGAGTTGGTGCTCGTAAATGGGTGGGGTAAACTTTTTTTATTTCTCATCTTAAACAATTTTGTTGCTGCTTTTTGTTTGACCAGGAACCTTATGGAGTACAATGATAGTCTTAAACCACAAGACAATGTTGTCACATGATCTTTAACAGTTCTTTAACCAATTGAACCTTTGCCTTGGACCGAGTTGGCTCCTTCATACACAGTATCCCATACAACGTTTTGTTTACGCAATTTTGCATTGAAAATTGATCTTTGGTGTACACTAGACGTAACTACAACTGTTTACGTCTAGAGAATCAAAGGTTCAGCCAACACTAGTGATAAACTCACTTTCCTTAGGGGTAGACATTAAGGGTATCGCTTAATTTGAGGCCCACCGTTCATTTAAACGAGTTTGTCGCTCACAATTTCAGTAATTAAACACATCACAGTAGCTATAGGCTCACAAAAGTGCATTGGGTCCGTCATACTATGCTTTTTGAGGACCTAAACTACGACTCTCTTTTTCTTTGCCCATTTCTCTGTACATCACATTCTAGCGACATCTGAAAAATGCATTCTTGACATTTCAGGTCCTTTAAACTTTGAAAATGGTCTAATATGAACACAATTATGGTCACCGGTGTAGTCAAATGCAATTCTACTGGTTTTTGAGCCTAGCACGGACTACGTAATTCGCCAAGTGTACCAATTTAGTGATTTTGCTGTCGATCAATGTGCTATGCAGACCACACGATGGACGACAAAACAAATGTCCGCTTTTCATTATTTCTCTTTACCTTCAAAGAGTCTTCTAGTGACTGCATGTGTCGCTACACTGTTCTAAGAAACATTATGGAGGCCACTAGAGAGGCTATAACCAGGCCAGAAAAGCTACTACAGGACTTTGGTTATGAAATTTTGACGCCGAGAGACCACGTGACTTATCTTTGACTTTGTTTATGAATTTAAAAAGTTATGGGGGAGTTTTTAACAAAGATGCATGCCAATTGAATGCTACCAAGAATCAATATTGCGATTTTAAATGTGACAAAGAAAAAAAATATCCCATCCACCTTTAAGGTGCTATACATCTGAAGTTGGGCGCATGACTACCTTGCCAAGCAGCTATGTGGTTTCATTGATCTTTAAAAAATGACATCGAGGTACAAAAATGTGAAAATTTAATTTCAGAAAAAATATGGAACATGACTCCATATCTTGTAAGTCCCTTCATTTCGCGGGTTCTCCTCTTTCCATCCAAATTTCAACTGCTTCAAGCGAAGTAAATGTGTTGAAATTTATTCAATTATCTTGAAGATGCATTAGACCTACTTGTCACACATATTTGACATGAAAATTGCGTAAAATATAGAAAATATCAACATTTTAATCTTTGGTGCTTAGCAAACTTTGAGTAGTATATGATGTGATTGCAGTACCTACTTTAACTAGAGATATCAAATTACATCTCTATATAGGCCATGTACCTAGCTATGATTAATTAATCAGTTCTGCTAGTTCTGTTCTGTATTACTTTTAGATCAATTCTGTAGTATGTTCTATATTAAAAGTACATGTTTTAGATTTGAAAGCTTTCCTCGTAATCCCCTTCCCGAAAAGCCCTTCCATGTTTAATTTTGTCATCCCTGATTTTAAATTTTCTCAAAAATGCAGAACATAGGAAAATTGAGAGAAAATGAGAAATTGAATGGTTATCATTTTATCATCAAATTCTTCTTTTCTTTAAATGTTTTCTATGGTCATCAAAGTCCTTCCATGTTTACTTTTGTCATCCCTGATGAAAAGCAAATCCAGAAAACATTTCGGAAAATGACACAAACCAACCTTGTCATCCCATAAAGAGACTGATTAAAAAATCATCATTTACAATTTTCGTCTGCAACTTCTTTTAGGGTGGATCATTATACAAGTTTGTCATTCGGTAAAAAGTTAACCCTTTCTCGACCAACAATAACTGGATTTTATGTCTCTGACAGAAAAAAGAAAACAAAAACATTGAGGCAAAGAATAAAATGCTCAGATTTTCTCCTTTGTATCAATGTTTTCCGTGCAGCAGTTTCGAGCTCTGACTTTGCTATGTTAAGCATTTCTTAATGAGTCCAACTCCCTTTTTCAGGCGAAAAGCTCCCACCCATTGTCATCGGGAAGTCCCTACGACCTAGGTGTTTCAAGCGCCTGTCTCCTGATCAACTCCCTGTACGTTAAGTACTACGCAAACAAGAAAGCCTGGATGACCAGTCGCATCATGGAAGACTGGCTATGCCACGTGGACCCTCTTATGAGAAGAAAGGGGAGAAACATTCTGCTCTTCTTAGACAACGCTCCATCGCACCCAGACATTCGACT
Organism: Fragum sueziense; assembly: GCA_963680895.1. Taxonomy (NCBI): domain Eukaryota; kingdom Metazoa; phylum Mollusca; class Bivalvia; order Cardiida; family Cardiidae; genus Fragum; species Fragum sueziense. Next base: position 12,479,922 of record OY804603.1, on the reverse strand, counting down.
GACCAACGTGAAGCTAGTCTTCTTCCCGCCCAACACAACTTCCCTGTGTCAGCCTATGGACCAGGGAATCATACAGGCGGTGAAGCTCAAGTACCGGAAGAGACAACTCCAGCACGTTCTATGTGAAATGGAACGCCACACATCCAAGACCGGGCCTCAGATCCTAAAGGACATCTCAGTTATACAAGCCATCAACTGGGTACACAGAGCCTGGAATCTAAGTACCGACGTGTCTACCATCACCAAGTGTTTTGAGGGTGCTGGGTTTTCTGTGTTGAATACAAGTGATAGTGAGAGTGTTAGTGCCAGCTCTAGTGCTACATTAGATGCGTTTGACGAGGATGACTTCCCTCTGTCAATTGTGAAAATGGCCCGCGAGTTGTTTGAATGTGAAGTTCGTGATTTGGTGAATATCGACTCCATGTTTGTCACGTGCGACACAGACATGAGTAAATGGGAGAAGCCAGCGTGTGATATTTTGGAGGACAGTGAGATAGACAGTGTGGACACAATAGAGGATGACGAGCCGACAAATGACGCCAATGACACTGTTTCGTTGAATGACGCCTCAGACTACTGTGACAAATTTTAAAAGAACATTAGCATTGCAATTAAGATCTCAGCAAATGTTTCAGTGTGCGAGTGATTATGAAGACCTGTTGGTTACAATGAGGGTAGAGGCAACAACCAAACAGACCAGGATTGATGATTTTTTTCAAAACTTAACAAGGGCAATAAAATGACGACACTGGGTGTTGATTCATGTCTTTGGAAGGAGACTTTAATCAATAACCCATTGTAATCATAATCTAAATGAGCAGTCTAGCCAGTACAATAGTACCGGCCGAAATTGACAGTGACGTGGGCTAATGTTTACTACTTGACAACCAATCAACTCTGTTCGTATTTGTAACGGTGCAAATCAGACGAATTGATTGGTTTTGCAGCAGTAAACATCAGCCTACGTCACTGTCTTTTTCGGCTGGGACTATTGTAGGTCATCATAACTCACTCGTACAACAAGATTAATCCATTACCAAACAAAACAATTTTGGGTTTGTCCAAATTTGAAGATGTTGCAGACGACATTTTCAAATGAATGATATTTAGACATTGTTGGCCTTTGTGTATAAAACATTGTAGGAAATGGAGAAATTCTTCTGCTTGTCACAAGCAATTTCCTCATTTTCCACAATGTTTTCCAAGGCCATTATCTTGTAGGGAGTCATTGTGTGGTAATGGGTTAACCATTTATCCAAACAAGACCTGTTTTGACAAATACAGAAGGCCTGAGAAAATATTGAGGTAAAAGAAGAAAATGATGTTCAGTAATTTCTCCTTTTGCATCAATAATTCCTTTGTTATATGGAACACAAGTCTTATCTTTGTTTACAACCATTTTTATCAAAATGATATTGTCTACACTTTTCTTGGTTTGGGAAATGTGAAGGAAACAACACACCAAAGTTTATGTAAGATTTATTATTTTGATAGAACATGTACAATGTATCATATTCATGCAATGTATACTGACTGGCTTTAAAAACGCATCACTTATTTTTCAAAATATTTTCGTAGTTAAAGTCAACAGGATCAAATTTCTACTTCTGATATATATTTCAACTAATAAGACACGATATCCAATGAAATTTATTGCAGTCAGTTACCACGTTATTTCCCATGACGTCAACGTGCAAAATATGTATAACGTTTACGTAACTACACCTCAGGTGACCAATTGGATTTTTGTTTTCATATTCCATATTCAAATGGTCAGGAGTTACTTTTATTTCTCAATCAATTTGATTGAACAAAAAATAAAGCCAAGAGACCAAAGTTCGTTGAGCACACACAAATTTTTGAATTGCTCTAAGCGGGTGTTTGTCAACGAGAATGGGCGAGACGTTTAAATGTAAACCAATCGACGATTTTTCACTTTCATTAACGTAGTCAATCTACAGGGATTGCTGCTGGGCATCAGCGTCGTGATCAACCGTTTAAAACGAGCTTACGTCAAGATAATAACAAACGTCAACGTCAATTACGTAATTGGTTTACAACAACGTTTTCAACTGCAATTGTAATACAAAAATGTTGCTACTGACAAACTTTTGCCATAACAGTGAATTAACGAATAAGATATTGTGGTTTTCACTACTGTCGATTATGCCCGTGACAGATACTTACAAAAAGTCATCTTCAGATCAGGGTGCGTTGGGCCTAGATATGATAAAAAAACGAACGCCAAAACTTTTGAATAATCTCCAGCAATATATGGTAGAGAATTCAAGCCCAAAAGAATAAAGATTTTGTTTCAACTTAAGGGTCAACGAGGTCACGATTGTGGAACGTTTTTCATACTCAGAGCGGAATTACGTGTTATTAAATAGAGAAAACTGTCAAATTCCTCACACCACCTCTCTTTAGATGGCTATATCTCAGTCATTTAATCGAATTTTTGTCTGAAATTTTCAGGAAATGTTGGGAAGATGTCAAGCTGTTGTTTAATATACTGAAACAAAAAAGAAACGCAACTTCATTTTCAATTCCTTCTTACGCAAAGACATCAAATCAGATTTAAACAAAACTTAATACATTTAAAGCAATAACATTTCACCTTGTAAAGTTCACAAAATCTTGTTGGTAGTGAATTTCATCAGTAAGAAAACACCCAGTTTAAACCGGGTGTCAACACAATACGACAAAAAAAAATTGGACGTAGGTCGAAAAACACAATCTGTTTCGTTCAATTTGGTCCGATATTCGAATGTTGTGAAGTCCATACGAGTTATTAGCGGTATCCGTTGCAGTCTTAAACCTATCCCGTAGGTGGGGTTAACGTGATTATACGGTCCTGCCTTGACGTCATATCTCTTGCACGTCCGCCTCGTGCTTAATCGGTTGTGCTCCATTTGAGAGCCAACAACGTATACAGTAAAAAATGTGTCGATTTTTAGCCCCATCAATGTCTTACGACAACAGTTTGAACCTTTTCCACCAACAACATCTGTACTGCAGTTAGGCGCTGGTTTTGGCCTAGCCTTGCTATGCGTAGTGAAAAGTGTGTGAACGCTTTGGCGTCTTCTTTGTCTATGTTCTAGCTTGTGTTTGATGAAAATGTGTTTTGATAGTAGTAATCTAGAAAACACGTCAGGGAATAATCAGTTATTAACAATTTACCACGTATCACGTGATGAATGTACGACATCGGAAGAAAATGGCACTGTATTTATGCGTATAGATGCAGGTATATTAAAAATGTACTCAATAGCCATTAAAAATATATTTAGTCGAAAATATTATGAAAAATTAGGGTTGCGTATCTTTTTTGTCCTAGTATATATAATACTACAAAGTTGATTATGAATTTTGCATATTATTGTCGGATGAACTTTAGTGATGCGTTTTTAAAGCCAGTCAGTATATATAAATAATAAAAAATATGTTAAATAAATTCATATTAATTTTATCTATGTCTTTTCTTGGTTATTTCTTCATATTCATGCGGCCAGCCATATAGGACATCAACTTACACGTGACCACTACCAAATCAACGTCATCCAGGCTTGAGAATTTTCTATTCTATGGTAAGCAGCCAACTGTCGTATGCAGCCCATTTTGGTGTGTCCCTTGTCTGGCTGCATACGACAGTTTCGACTGTATATTAACAGGAGATGTTTGTAAAACATATATGCCCCCTCAAGGGCCTACATTTGATGTAGGTCAAAGTCCAAGGTCAAGTTAACAACGTCCAAGGTCATGGTCAAATATGAAAGGTCTTGGTAGGAGGTGTCTTTGTGTGAAAGTTGTATATGTAAAAGTAAATTGAAACATAGGCCAGGTTAAAGTTTTTAATGGTAGGCCAAATGCCAAGGTCAAATGTGAAAGGTCTTGATTGGAGGTGTCCTTGTGTGAAATATCAAGGCTGTAGGTGTAAAAGGACATGATATATACACTTACCACATAAAGTAACGCAACACTCATTCAATAACAAATATCTGAAAACCTGTTAATAAATTTAAGGATATTTTTGTTTTGACATCAAATGTAACATTTCATCAATCAGTAAACGAAACATCATAAGTATGCTAAGACATTTACAGACAGAAATTTCAACCCAAAGACACCCGGTGTAAATTCAAAAGTCACAAACAATTTCATTGTTATAATCACCCCTTCTTTTCATAAAAAACTGACATGTTCGTCACATCGACACCATTTTTGGAGCGGTTTGATGTTAAAGAAACTTAGTTCACTCATCCTGAAGGATTGTTCGTTCGCAAAACAGGTTTGTTGGGGGATTAAGACTACCACGAACGCACCTTTTCAGACAATTCCAAATGTGTTCGATAGCAGACGTGTTCTTGAATAAGGGCAGTAACCTTGTTTTGCAGAGCCGCGTGCGATTTAGGACAGAAGAGCTCTTCCAGAAGAGTCTGGTTCCCGGCTCTGATTCACTACGTAGTAGAAAAAATACTACGTAGTGTATCAGAGGCGGGAACCAGACTAGCTCTTCTTCTTCCAGAAGACAACTTCTGGCCTAAATCGCACGCGGCTCTGCACAACCGTCGTGTGAATGCAAGTGTGTGCAGAGGCGCCATCCTTTTGCAACATGCCATTGACTCTTCCTACATAATATTAGGTACAACAGGGCGCAACACATTGTCAACGTACTTACGAGTATCGTCTTTGGCATTTCATTTGTTTGTCCCAGCCCGCCTGCCTGGGCGTTTGGGTGAATTCCATGACTTTATGCAAACATCCGAAGCACAGACCTGCTATCTTAAACTGAATCAGACCGTCTTTGAGTGGGTAAGTTGTCTTAAATGCCGAAAATCATCCCAAAATTTAGTCAATAACAGATATAAAACGGTTTGCGTCTTGTTGAATAATTCATTTGCCTTGGCTTATCCATGACTGTCTGCCAATGTTCGTTTATGTGGAATCGGCTGCTATTAGGAATTTGTTCCAATGTTCAGGGCTCTTTGGCTAATACCCTACCGACTGATTGTGATTGGCCCAGTCGATGATATGGATCGATCCTGCACTTTGGCGTTTGCTATAAAATGGTACCACAACCTTGAAATTGAAGAAAATTTGGACGCCAAGCTTTTAAGTCCTTGCCAATCGAATTTTTCAGAACTCAAATTCAAGTGATATGTCGACGGCTGTTTTCCGGAAGTTATGACATGGAGCTTAGTGCGCACAGTGACATTCTTTTGTGTTTTTACTGTGTAAGTGACAACACACTATCAGCAAAACTATCTTTTAGGTTTGTTTCTTAACTTGCAAGACGTTAGGACGTGTTTAACGTAAAATAATAAAGGGATGTAATTCTGGCTTGTTCGTTGGAATTTTAAATATTTCATTTGAAATTTCTGTTATAACCCTTCCTTGCGAACTATAGAAAGTACCATTTTTTGATCCTGGTTTGTTAAAAACAAAAATATTGAAATTTGAAAATGTTGCGTTACTTTATGTGGTAAGTATATGCCTGGTTTCAGTCTTTTTAAAAGTAGGTCAAACTCCAAGGTCAAGGTTGCAATATTCAAGGTCATGGTCAAATGTGAAAGGACTTGGTAGGAGGTGTCTATGTGTGTAATATCAAGGCTGTAGGTGTAAAAGGACATAAGATAAGGGCTAGGTAAAAGATTTCTAAAAGTATGTAAAAATCAAAGGTCAAGGTTACACAGGCCAAGGTCATGGTCAAATGTGAAAGGTCTTGGTTTGAGGTGTCCATGTGTAAAATATTGAGACTGTATAGGTAACAGGACATGAGATATAGGCCTAGTTTAAGTTTTTTTCAAAGTAGGTCAAACTCCAAGGTCATGGTCCAAGGTCATGGTCAAAAGTGAAATATCTTGGTTGGAAGTGACCATGTGTGAAATATCAAGGCTGTATATGTAAAATGACATGAAAAATAGGCCAGGTTAATGTATTATTAAAGTAGGTCAAACACCAAGGTCAAGGTCACAAGGTCATGGTCAAATGTGAAAGGTCTTGGTCGTAGGTGTCCATGTGTGAAATACCAAGGCTGTATGTGTAATAGCACAAGATATAGTCCCAGTTTAATTCTTTTAAAAGTAGGTCAAACTCCAAGGTCAAGGCCATATGGTCCAAGGTCATAGTCGTATGTGATAGGTCTTGGTCGGATGTTTCCATGTCTTATATCAAGGCTGTATGTGTAAAAGGACATGATATATCGGCCAGGTTTAAGTTTTTTAAGAGTAGGTCAAACTCCAAGGTCAAGGTAAGATGTGTCCATGTGTGAAATATACTAAGCAAAACAATTGAAGAATATTACAATTCTAAAGCTATTTTAGAAATTTTGATAAAATATGGTACAATACCCTAATGCTTTTTATTATTACATACATACGCTCTCATATTTTATGCTGTCATATCGAGTCATGCTTCAGTGGCCATGCCAAAATGGGACATTTTACAACACAGGGGTCATTCACCAAACTTACCGTGTTCTTTACGTATTGTTTTTCACATGAAGGCATACTCTGAGCAGCTTCACAGTGTGAATTAACACATACTTGTCTATAATAAATTCATTAAAAAGGATTGAACGTTGATGGCTGACAAATCTGCAGCGCTGGTAGGCCGTTGTTCATTTGAATGTATGGGAACATCAGGTTCACGTCGCTGTTAGATTGTGCATTTTTCAGTTGTATTCAGTCGATTACACCAAAGGTATCACTAGACAGTCGAAATTATGAAACGGCGTGATAGAGGACATAAATAAACGACGTCTATGGATGGTGACCGTTAGATTCTCAAGAACACGTTACGTTCTAGAACTCCAAAATCATTCCAGCGTCTAACAGATGAGTGGGATGTAAACCTTAGAATTCAGTCTGTGATGAACAGATAAAATAATCGGGGACTTAATGCGAGTAGGCAGTTGATAGCTAACGCTTCAACCTGACAACACTTACGTATGGACCAGAACCCATATGAGGCGGAACCAACAACAGTGGAGTACAGTGCTCAAAACCGACGAATGTTCGTTTCAGTTGTGGCTTGTTGACAGTAAAATTCGCGTTTTTTTTTTCGATGTAAGAACGAGAGAAAACACGAATTTAATGTCCCTATACGTGACATATACGGTGGTGGGAGCGTCATGGAGAAGACGGCAATCTTACGTATTCTACAGACAACAATTTCGTGCCAAATGGCATTCTGACTGACCAACGTTATATTGACCATGTGATTCACCAACATTCAGTAATTTTTACGCAGTAAAATGGAGCTGAACACACGTTCATGGATGCCAAGGTAAAATCAATCGGCGTCGTTGTTCTGAGGTACCATTCAAATGAATTTTGATTCATTGTATGGAATATCTATTCCATGCACAGAACCTTTATCCAATCGACCATAATTGAAACACGTTGGTTAGACGTCTACGTGACCGACAACAACAACGGACCAACCCAGTTTAGTTCAAACATGCACGTATTCAGGAGTGGAATATGGTACTGCAACATGTGATTAACCAATCTGCGATGAATTTGCAAGGTACCTGTAAGGCTTGAGTTGACTTTCGGTGTGAAGATACCCGTTATCCGTGACGCGTGATTTTTTAGTTGTAGGGTACCAGCGTTTAACCGGATATTGTAGGGAAACCGGAAACGATTTGACTGCATTTTGATTTTTCTTTTCAAGATTATACGTTCATATGAAGTTAATTGTAGATTTTTGTTCGAATATATGTCTTTATTAATTTTTACAAATAGTGCAATTTGAATATCCCTCAATTGTTTTGCTTAGTATATCAAGGCTGTATTTGTAAAAGGTCATGAGATATTTGCCAGGTTTTACTTTTTTTAAAGTAGGTCAAACTCCAAGATCAAGGTCACAAGGTCCAAGGTCATGGTTAAATATGAACGATGTTGATAGGAGGTATCTATGTGTGAGATATCAAGGCTGTATGTGTAAAAGGACACGAGATATAGGCAATGTTAAGGAAAAGTGTAAAAATCAACAAAGGGCAATAACTCCAAGAATTTCATTGGCAGAGTTACGGTTCTTTGGCACTGCACCTCTCCATAATGAAATCTTTTCACCTGTAAATTTTCATTATTCTACCTTACATATTTTTTGAGTTATGCTCCGGACAAGAATCAAGTTATAAAATCATCAAAGGGCAATAACTAAAAAAAATTGATCAGCAGAGTTACGGTTCTTGTGCACTGCACCTCTCAATAATGAGATCTTTCCACCTGTAAAGTTTCATTATTCTACCTTACATACTTTTTGAGTTATGCTCCGGACAATAATCAAATTTGAAAATCAACAAAGGGCAATAACTCCAAAAATATATGATCGACAGAGTTACGGTTCTTGTGCACTGCACCTCTCCATAATAAGATCTTTTCATCTGTAAAGTTTCATGATTCTACCAAACATAGTTTTTGAGTTATGCTCCGGACAATAATCAAGTTTGAAAATCAACAAAGGGCAATAACTAAAAAAATTGATTGGCAGAGTTACGGTTCTTGTGCACTGCACCTCTCCATAATGAGATCTATCCACCTGTAAAGTTTCATGATTCTACCTTACATACATTTTGAGTTATGCTCCGGACAAGAATCAAGTTTGAAAATCAACAAAGGGCAATAACTCAAAAAATTTGATCGGTAGAGTTATAGTTCTTATGCACTGCACCTCTCCATAATGAGATCTATCCACCTATGAAGTTTCATGATTCTACCTTTTAATACTTTTCGAGTTATGCTCCGGACAAGGTTTGGTCTACGGACAGACCGACCGACCTACGGACCGACCGACCCACCGACCGACTGACCTTCCGACCGACAGACACTTGCAAAACAATATACCTCCATTTTCTTCGAAAGGGGGCATAATTAGCACTAGGTTGTTCTTCCTTATTATCGTAATTATTCCAATAAACGCCCGGGCGTTTATTGCAAACATGGTCGATGGAAAAGTTTGAGGTGGGCGTTTATTAGAGGTATCCCAATTTAGATTGTAAAAATTTGTGAATCAAGACTCAACTCATGGACTCGAAGTTCAGCAAGTCGAATTTGGCAAAGTTTTGTCATAGGTTCCTTTGTTGTAAGGACTGCAAAATGCGATTTTCGATGAAAATCCTTCTTTACCAACAGATTCGGGGCTAGACATCCTCTTTTTCATTGCTTTTGGAAATGATCTTTGCTCTTACTTACATCATTTCAATCCGGAATCAGGGATAGGCGTTTATTAGAACCACTCCTTTTCCCTAAAATTGTGCTAGATACAATCAGATTTTCAGCCGAGATTTGGGGGATGGATGTTTATTAGAATATGGGCGTTTATTTGAATAATTATGGTATACAACGGACACAACAGTTTTTATCTCTTGTCCTCCCTCCTTCTTGTTTCAATCTTGCTTCATAGCTTCTTCTAATTCCTCCAATGATGTTTTATCCACGATTCCTTTTCTAGCTTCCAAATAGCTCCTTATTTTGGATTCCTCAACACCAAACAGATAGATGAATTTTCTCAGCTCCTCCACTTGAAAGCCTTCATCAGTCAATAAAAGAAACACTCTTACAGCATTCACCTGACTTTTATCTTGGAGATGTAATCTTTGCTGCTTTCGCATTCTCTTTTCATTTATGGTGGTTTTGAATAGTTTTCCTAATGTCAAGAAAATGCTATCTTGCGATCGTGGGAAAAAATATTTCATGACTAGTTTCAAATCAACTTTTCCGGATGAATGTTTCTGTTCTCTCACCACGTTTGAGAGGACCGAAATATTGTAAATTGGTGATGTGTTATACAGACACAACAATCGATGATTCTCGAGAATGTCCTGTTTTGATGCCCCAAGATCGAGTAAGATAGAAATTCTCTCTACAGCATTGTAAACAAAGGTCCATGTTCTAGTGTCCAGCGACTTGTTCAACATGCTGTTGTAAGATTTCAAACCTAAAATTGTATCGATCACTCTCTGTTCCACACCAAGTCGAAAAGACACATACTCTCCAAAACTTTGGTATGGCATATTATCTACCATAAGCTTTTTCAAAGGGAAGATTACTTGCATGTTATTTTGCATTAACAAATCTTTTCTTCTCTTTAACTGAAATGTCTTGTCCATGGACATTTTGAATAATTCTCTCTCTTCTAATTTTCCATTTGTTAATAGCCTTATTTGTTTAAAGATCTGTTCATACTTCTCATTTTTAAACAAAAATTCTCTGTGATCTTTTAACACGGAATATAGACTTTCAAGGCTTACATTAAGAAGTACTGTCGGCCAGCCACAAACAAAATACTTTAACATTAAATCGTCATAACCAATATCCTTCATTATGGCCACTGCATTCAATAAATGTACTAATTGTTCTGTGTTTCTTAATCTCGGTGACTTCTCAAGAAGTTTTAAACACTCCTCATCAGTAAGGTCTACACTGTCAAGTAAGAGTACCAACTTTTCCAACCAAGAATCAAATTGTTGATGGCTAAAAACCTGCTTTTTACCCTGTGCTGGAGCCTTCTCGCCTCTTCTTTCTATTGGTTGCCTTGGCTTGATTTCACCATCTACACCAGAAGAAAATCCTCGAAATAAAACATTTTGCTGACAGTCTGCGACCATAAAAGACTTGTAATAACTTTCAGCAACCCTCTGTATTCTTGTCTTTGGTCCTGATACAGTGTAGTTGGTACACCGAAGTCTTCTACTTGCAACTTTCCTGGGAGAGATTCTAAGAACGGTTAGCCAACACTGTTGCAGTGATGAATACCTTGTCAGATGTATAACTTGAGATGCCATTGTCTTACATCAACACAACCTGAAAAAATGTACCGGTATAACAGGGCTATGTGTCCCCCTAGGTAATGTGTCCCCCGGGACAAGTTACCCAGGGGATAAGTTACCCTGGGACACCGCTAATAATTTGGACTGGTTTGCCACTTTCCAAAACGACAAAGAGTTAAAGTTGTTTCTTTTTCAATTTGAGAGCTACTGAAGACAATAACTAGAAAGCCGGGACCTGCTGGAATCGCTCCACAGGCCGGAATTGACCAAACGCCGACTGTCAATCAAAAACATCGATTAGCCAATGGACGATCACAAAAATGTTATGCCCCAATTGTTCATCGTTGCACGTGGTTTTGTATCGATTTATCGACTGACAATCAAAACAATCGACATACCAATGGCAAAGAATTTTGTGCTAACAATAGACTAGGTTCACAGTTATGTTTTGATAAACCACGTCGGTGTTGTTATAAAATCTCGTAACTACGGCTTAAATAAAGCCGTAGTTACGAGATTTTATAACAACAACTACGAAATACTACTTTGTTTGTCCGAATTTAAGTCACGATTAACTGGATAAAATCGTTCCCTATTACCGACCACATGCACATTGTTTGCCTTAAATCCTATGTTGGGCGGAGCGATCTGTCGATTGGCGTTTGGTCAATTCTTTGTCTTAACCCTTTCCCAAACGGCAAAACTCTAGGGTGATCAACTTCAAAAACTGTTCCAAATGACAAAATGGAAGTTATAATAGATAGAATTTGTGTAAAATATGGCATAGAAAATATTGAGACAAAAGGAGAAACTGCTGGTTATCAGCAGTTTCTTCTTTTGGTTCAATGTTTTCCCAGACCTTTTCTATCAGGGACGTCAAAACCAGGTCTTGTTTGGGAAAGGGTTTAATGCAATTTCCAAAGATCAGACTGCAAAAACAAGCAAATGCATGACTTCTTGTACAACAGTGGTTTAAAAAAGTCTCGATTTAAAGAGACACATGCTAGATAACTCAGGCATCAAAGTGAAAAGATGCCATGAAATCATCATACATTGGTCATAATCATGACTGGCGTAGGTCTACAAAAGATCTTTTACGTAATAATACCATGTCATATCACTCGCCCATTCCTTATGCAATGTTTGGGTGAAAACCCTTCCCTTTAGGGGGTTTATGTACTAAAACGAAAGAAATCTATAATTCTTGCCAGTTTGTTTAATCTTACCCTTATTTCATGTGGTAAAACTTAACGTACACAACCCATCATTAGCACTGAAGGGCCAGACAGGGTTGGGTTAATCGTAATCAGTAATCGTAATCCATTGTAATCAATTACAAATTCTCAAGTAATCAACAGTAATCTGTGATCGAAGGGAGTTTCGATTACATGTAATCCTAATTTAATCGATTACAGGCTTCAAAATTGATGTAGGCTAATCATCAATTAAATTTTCGACTACTTTTGATTACTTGCAATAGAATATGAATCAAATTAAGATATAACAAGAGGCCCAGGAGGGCCTGAATCGCTCCACTGGTTAAAGTGGAAGAATTATCCCATGATTTCTTGTAAGCCTTACACAGCGGCAGCCAAATCTTGATATTTGTGAATAAATTTTGAAGAGAGACTCAAAGAACATTCTTGCAAAGTCTGGTTCAAATTGGCCTTATGGTTGATTTATAAAGAATTTTCTTATGATTTCACAAAGTCTGATAAGCCCCTTTCTCCCTGCCAGGGCCGTATTTTTTTTGACAAATATAAAAATTTATGAACAAATTTTAAAAAGAACGACTAAAAGCACATTCCTGCAAAGTTTGGTTCAATTGGGCACACTGGTTGATTTTTTAAGAATTTTCTTATGATTTCTTTAAGTCTGATAAGCCCCTTCCTCCCTGCCACGGCCACATTTTTTGACAAATGTCAAAAATTGTGAATAAATTTTGAAAAGAGAGACTCAAAGAACATTCCTGCCAGGTTTAGTTCAAATTGGCCCAATGGTTGATTTTAAAATTCTTTAAGTCTGATAAGCCCCTTTCTCCCTGCCACGGCCACATTTTTTAACAAATGTAAAAATTTGTGAACAAATTTTGAAAAGAATGACTCAAGGCACATTCCTGCAAGGTTTGGCTCAAATTTGCCCAATGGTTGATTTTTAAAGAATTTTCTTATGATTTCTTTAAGTCTGATAAGCCCCTTTCTCCCCGCCACGGCCACATTTTTTGACAAATGTTAAAATTTGTGAACAAATTTTGAAAGAAATGACTCAAGGCACATTCCTGCCAGGTTTGGTTCAAATTGGCCCAATGGCTGATTTTTAAAGAATTTTCTTATGATTTCTTTAAGTCTGATAAGCCCCTTTCTCCCTGCCATGGCCACATTAATTGACAAATGTAAAGATTTGTGAACAAATTTTGAAAAGAATGACTCAAGGCACATTCCTGCCAGGTTTGGTTCAACATGGCCCAATGGTTGATTTTTGAAGAATTTTCTTATGATTTCTCTAAGTCTGATAAGCCCCTTTCTCCCTGCCACGCCCACATTTTTTGACAAATCAAAAATTCACGAACAAATTTTGAAAAGGGTCACCCAAGGAACATTCCTGCCAAGTTTGGTCAAAATTGGCCCACTGGTATAAGAGGACAAGATGTTTATAGAAAAAGTTAACGGACGCACGCACGGACGCACGGACGCACGACGGACACAACGCCATGACAATAGCCCGCTGGCCTTCGGCCAGTGGAGCTAAAAATTGTTTCCAAGGAACAAAAAAAGGTTAGGAAGTACCCCCAAATGGATTTAAAAAAATGATATTTGTCAATTGAAATACATCATGTTTAAAAGTTAAGACAACAAGAGCCGTCAGAGACGGACAATGCTCCCCGAATAAGGCATTGTCACAATAAATATATGCCATGCAGAGCTAATATAAAGCTAACAAATGTTAAGCCCCCTTTTTCCATGACATATTTTGTATACGCAAATTTTAAATAGTTTATTGTCAAGGGCATCTGATTTGCTACTCAAATATGAAATTTCATTAAATTCTGACCATTAGACTCGGAGAAATTAGAGAAAAACTGTATTTAACCTTAAGTCCCCTTTTCCCATGACGAGGCCTCAAATCCAAAAACCGGGGAAAGAACATCGGCATTTTGTCATAGGGAGTTCACATGGTAAGTTTCATTTGATTTGGCCAAAGGGTTATGGAGAAATCACTTCGGACGGACGGACGGACGGACGGACGGATGGAATGATGGACGGACAGGACGGACGGACGGACAGACAAAGCGGCGACTATATGCTCTCCCTTCGGGGAGCATAAAAATAAAATCTCTTTATAATTGCAATTAGTCTGTAAAACATGAGAAAGTCCCGATTTTGCACTTCTAATGATAAGTAACAAAATGATCCTTTCCCAAACAATAACAGGTTTTGACATACCCTAATTATGCCCCCTTTCGAAGAAAATTGGGGTATATTGTTTTGCAAGTGTCGGTTGGTCGGTCCGTTGGTCGGTCGGTCTGTCCGTAGACCAAACCTTGTCCGGAGCATAACTCGAAAAGTATTAAAGGTAGAATCATGAAACTTCATAGGTGGATAGATCTCATTATGGAGAGGTGCAGTGCATAAGAACCATAACTCTGCCGATCAACTTTTTTGAGTTATTGCCCTTTGTTGATTTTGTAACTTGATTCTTGTCCGGAGCATAACTCAAAAAGTATGTAAGGTACAATCATGAAACTTTACAGGTGGATAGATCTCATTATAAAGAGGTGCAGTGCACAAGAACCGTAACTCTGCTGATCAAATTTTGTGAGTTATTGCCCTTTGTTGATTTTATAACTTGATTCTTGTCAGGAGCATAACTCAAAAACTATGTTAGGTAGAATCGTGAAACTTTACAGGTAGATAGATCTCATTATGGAGAGGTGCAATGCACAAGAACCGTAACTCTGCTGATCATATTTTTTGAGTTATTGCCCTTTGTTGATTTTCAAACTAATTTTCTTGATTCTTGTCCGGTGCATAACTCAAAAAGTGTGTAAGGTAGAATCATGAAACTTTACAGGTGGATAGATCTCATTATGGAGAGGTGCAGTGCACAAGAACCATAACTCTGCCGATCAAATTTTGTGAGTTATTGCCCTTTGTTGATTTTATAACTTGATTCTTGTCCAGAGCACAACTCAAAAAATATGTATGGTAGAATCATGAAACTTTACAGGTGAATAGATTTTATTATGGAGAGGTGCAGTGCACAGGAACCGTAACTCTGCCAATCAACTTCTTGGAGTTATTGCCCTTTGTTGATTTTTACACTTAATTCTTAACCTTGTCTATATCTCGTGTCCTTTTACACATACAGCCTTGATATCTCACACATAGATACCTCCTATCAACATCGTTCACATTTAACCATGACCTTGGACCTTGTGACCTTGACCTTGGAGTTTGACCTACTTAAAAAAAATTAAACCCGGCATATATCTCATGACCTTTTACAAATACAGCCTTGATATTTCACACATGGACACATCTTACCAAGACCTTTCACAATTGACCATGGCCTTGGACTTTGTGACCTTGACCTTGGAGTTTGACCTACTTTTAAAAAACTTTAACCTGGCTGATATATCATGTCCATTTACACATACAGCCTTGATATTTGACACATGGAAACCTCCGACCTAGACCTATCACATACGACTATGACCTTGGACCATGTGGCCTTGACCTTGGAGTTTGACCTACTTTTAAAAGAATTAAACTGGGCCTATATCTTATGTGCTATTTCACATACAGCCTTGGTATTTCACACATGGACACATCTTTCCAAGACCTTTCGCATTTGACCATGACCTTGGACCCTGTGACCTTGACCTTGGACTTTGACCTACTTTAAAAAAAACTTTAACCTAGTCGATATATCATGTCCTTTCACACAAACAGCCTTGATATTTGACACATGGACACCTACGACCAAGATCTTTCACATTTGACCATGACCTTGGACCTTGTGACCTTGGTGTTTGACCTACTTTAATAATACATTAACCTGGCCTATATTTCGTGTCATTTTACATATACAGCCTTGATATTTCACACATGGTCACTTCCAACCAAGATATTTCACTTTTGACCATGACCTTGACCTTGGAGTTTGACCTTCTTTTAGAAATATTTAACCTAGCCTTTATCTTATGTCCTATTACACCTACAGCCTTGATATTTCACACATAGACACCTCCTACCAAGACCTTTCACATTTGACCATGACTTTGGATATTGCAACCTTGACCTTGGAGTTTGACCTACTTTTAAAAAAACTTAAACCAGGCATATATATCATGTCCTTTTACACCTACAGCCTTGATATTTCACACATGGACACCTCCAACCAAGACCTTTCACATTTGACCATGACCTTGAACTTGGCATTTGGCCTACTTTTAAAAACTTTAACCTGGCCTATGTTTCATTTTACTTTTACATACAGGGATGCATCCAGAAATTTGCAAATGGGGGGGAAATGCCCCCCATAATTTCTGAAATTGGGGGGCAATGACCAAAATATGGGGGACATGCGTAAAATGGCCATTCTTTGTCATTTTATGTCTTTTGAAAAGTTGAATGCATTTTCAATGTTGTATTCAATAAATTGTGAAGTAAACTGTGACAAAGGTCATCTTAACTAGTCTAGATCCTAACGAAATAACAATACATTACCTTAACAGCTATGAAATAGATCCCAATCAAACAATAATGTAATGTTTTTCCAACTTTGTGCCTTTCAAATACACTCGTTTTCAGTATTTTGACGTTTAAAGTTGGAAGATTACATATCACTTGTGGTTTGCTACCTATCTGTTCACGAGCGGTTGCATGACAAGCCTGTTTGAGCGAGTGTAGTCCAAAAGATCTTTGAAATTTATCTGTCACATTGTAAACAACCGCCATTTGCAATTTTGAGTGACGTCATCGCTGTAGTGTTTTTTGTGGATCAAAGTGTCCAGAGTATTTCATAATCCGAGTCTTCTCTGATGTAAATACGCTCTTTGATATTTTGATTTTTCGCTATTTACATCAGAGAGCGTTGCTCTTTGAAAAAATCAAGAAGTTCGCAACAAATTGTTGCGCATCGTTCACCGTCCGATCTTAAACGCTATCGTTAAAACCCCTGATGATATCGATAAATGAACCATTTATTGTTATGGCTGCTGAAAAAATTACGACCAAAAAGTATTTCTAAAAGGTTAATAGGCAATGTTTTGCAACAACCCTCACCTGAGCAGCCTTTGTTTACCTTGACCTTCCAAAGGTTACACTCATCCAGCAGGCCGATTTGAAATGAAATTTTTGGTCAGGTATGACAAAAAATGACTTATTGATCTATACCCTACAGTGTTTTACCGAGTGATTCGATGTGATACACAAAAACAAAGCTTCAAGTTACTTGTAACGTAACCGAACTTTCCGCTGTTTTCAAAGAGCAACGCTCTCTGATGTAAATAGCGAAAAATCAAAATATCAAAGAGCGTATTTACATCAGAGAAGACTCGGATTAAGTATTTCAGGACTGTTCAGAGATCGATAAACTTATGTATTCTTGATTCAATGTTTTTGCATATTGATTTACTTCTTTCTTACTGGTTATCTCGGTGAAAGTTGCACTTAAAACAAGTAATTTTTCATGGACTATTTTTCAGATCGATTATGGAAGTCAGGCGGAAGGCTTTTCCAGTCATGACATCCTGATCATTTTTGATTTGTTTGTAAAACCATATTTTGCACCATCCTTGTAGTTCACCCAGATTGCGTTTAAGTCATTTTCATATGGAATGGTCTTATCTTATGTATCAACTATCCTTGTTTTTCCACGCTATCTTGTCTGTTTACGGCCATGGGAAAGTTGTCAAGCGGGAATTTACTATCAACTGAATTTGTCATTTGATTGGACAACCTCTTTTCCTCGCACGATGTGATTGGTCATTTAGAGTCTCGTCAGAATTGGAAGGATATTATTTAACAAGGTAATTTTTCACTTAACAAACGACATTTGTTAAGTAACCCAAAGCCAAAAAGATTTTATTGTAATTGAAAATTACAGCTACTAAGGGAGTTTATCGACGTAAGTAGATGCCAGAAATGCCCTTTTGTACGGGAAAAGTACTCTCAAATGACGTCATAGGAATGCAGGTCATTTGTCACTGCGCGTATAATCGCAGGTCTTTTTCGTAGTAATAGTAACCATATTTGGAACCGATAAACATCTATTTAGGTCAATTGGGCGGAGTAAGTGTGGCCATGGCGCGCACAGAATCATGTTTTCTTCCGATTGGCAGCCTGTTTTAGTTTGCATGCACCCTAGTGAAAAATCAAGTACTAGCTGTTTTTGGGAAGCAAATTTTGCAAAATTTGCTTTTCTTTGCAGCCACGTTTCTCTGCACTTTACCACTTTCTGCATACCACACAACATCTTCCGGTCCTCCTCGCTATAAATAGTTCTATCAAAAGCAAAGATTAATGAGGTAACAGTCATTCGAATGTTCAATATGTAAGTCTGAAGTTATACATGAAGGAATTGTGTGAGTGACTGAAAATGAAACATTCAATTAATCATGTCTTTAAGAGAAGAAACGACCGATGTAGTAATTTGCTTTATATGGTTCAAAGATCAGTCCAATGATCTTCCTTGTAAATGGGTCAGTCAAGTTAACTGAACTATGAAATATATTCAAAGGCTCAAAGCTATAAATAACTAATTTACACAAACGATATATTCAACTGGTGCCCGTTGTGTGTATACTATGTATTTACAACTGGTAGTACCTGGCAAACCGCGTCCATTGATTGGTTAGTACTAGTATACACATAAAGGTTGTGCTAAAAATAGATTCAATATTCCCAGCATGGAATCAAAGTATTCAAGGTATTCAAATGGATAATCAAGGTACCTAATCAAAGTAGTCTACTTCTGGATAGGCCTACATTATTAACAAATTTGCTTCCCAACAGTACTTTCAGTACTTTGATTGTTCATTGAAAGACATATCTTTTAGTATTTAACCCGTTTCCAAGTGATTGCTGGCATCAGAAATACATATTCTTTTCTCTGTTTTTCTTCTTTTTTGCGGGATTTGCCCGCGACAATTTGACAAATAGGGGGGCATTCATGAAAATTCGCGGCAATCCCACAATGCCGCGCTCTAGATGCAACCCTGTGTAACTGGACTAGTCCACATGATACTGATAGACTATGTAATGTACAAAATTGTAGGGTGAGATTTCTGAATCATTGACACTGAGAATCATGTATTTCCCAATACTTTTGGAATTCACGGTAATTGGTTTTTTGCAGTTTTTTATTGTCCATCATTCCATTAAAATGTGTTCATTTCAAGTGGGTTTTCATTTACAAGTACAAACTGAATACTTGAAAGAAATATGACCCGTCACGCTAAAAGGGACGCAGGGATGCATCCAGAAATTTGCAAATTGGGGGGAAATGCCCCCCATAATTTCTGAAATTGGGGGGCAATGACCAAAATATGGGGGGCATGCGTAAAATGACCATTCTTTGTCATTTTATGTCTTTTGAAATTTGAATGCATTTTTCAATGTTGTATTCAGTAAATTGTGAAGTAAACTGTGACAAAGGTCATCTTAACTAGTCTAGATCCTAACGAAATAACAATACATTACCTTAACACTAACAGCTATGAAATAGATCCCAATCAAACAATTATGTAATGTTTTTTCCAACTTTGTGCCTTTCAAATACACTCGTTTTCAGTATTTTGACGTTTAAAGTTGGAAGATTACATATCACTTGTGGTTTGCTACCTATCTGTTCACGAGCGGTTGCAAGACAAGCCTGTTTGAGCGAGTGTAGTCCAAAAGATCTTTGAAATTTATCTGTCACATTGTAAACAGCCGCCATTTGCAATTTTGAGTGACGTCATCGCTGTAGTGTTTTTTGTGGATCAAAGTGCCCAGAGTATTTCAGGACTGTTCAGAGATCGATAAACTTATATCATGTATTCTAGATTCAATGTTTTTGCATATAGATTTACTTCTTTCTTACTGGTTATCTCGGTGAAAGTTGCACTTAAAACAAGTAATATTTCATGGACTATTTTTCAGATCGATTATGGAAGTCAGGCGGAAGGATTTTCCGGTCAGGACATCCTGATCATTTTTTCTTTTATTTGTTTGTAAAACCATAATTTGCACCATCCTCGTAGTTCACCCAGATAGATCTAGCGTTAAAATCATTTTCATATGGAATGGTCTTATCTTATGTACCAACCATCCTTGTTTTCCCACGCTATCTTGTCTGTTTACGGCCGTAGGAAAGTTGTCAAGGGAGAATTTACTATCAACTGAATTTGTCATTTGATTGGACAACCTCTTTTCCTCGCACGATGTGATTGGTCATTTAGAGTCTCGTCAGAATTGGAAGGATATTATTTAACAAGGCAATTTTTCACTAAACAAATGACATTTGTTAAGTAAATAAAAACCAAAAAGATTTTATTGTAATTGAAAATTACAGCTACTAAGGGAGTTTATCGACGTAAGTAGATGCCAGAAATGCACTTTTGTACGGAAAAAGTACTCTCAAATGACGTCATAGGAATGCAGATCATTGTCACTGCGCGTATAATCGCGGGTCTTTTTCCTAGTAATAGTAACCATATTTGGAACAGATAAACATCTATTTAGGTCAATAGGGCAGAGTCAGTGTGGCCATGGCGCGCGCAGAATCATGTTTTCTTCCGATTGGCAGCCTGTTTTAGTTTGCATGCACCATAGTGAAAAATCAAGTGCTAGCTGTATTTGTTCATTGAATGACATATTTTTTGTGTTTAACCCGTTTCCAAGTGATTGCTGGCATCAGAAATGCATATTCTTTTCTCTGTTTTTTCTTCTTTTTTGCGGGATTTGCCCGCGGCAATTTGACAAATAGGGGGGCATTCGTGAAAATTCGCGGCAATCCCGCAATGCCGCGCTCTAGATGCAACCCTGTACATATACAGCTTTGATATTTCACACATAGACACCTCCTACCAAGACCTTTCATATTTGACCATGACCTTGGACCTTGTTAACTTGACCTTGGACTTTGACCTACATCAAATGTGGGCCCTTGAGGGGGCATATATGTTTTACAACCATCTCTTGTTTCTTTTAATTTTCAATGTGTTTATATTGGGGTCATCTTTGACCCCATTACAAACTAGAACTATCACAGGATGTGACTTGATACCCCCGCACAAGTTTTCACTACAAAAAGGGCAGATTGTTGTTCGAAAAAATACCACAGAACAAGAGCTGTCACTGTAAGATGACAATGGCCCCGACACCGCTTTGATTTTAAATTATGGCCAATCTATGTTCAAGGTCAAGGTCATCCAGGGGTCAAGGTCACCAAAGTATGTGCCTACAGAAAGGTAATGTACCAAGGAATTATGTGGTAAAGTATGAAGCGAATATGTTAAGTAATAAGGAAGTTATGGCCAATGTTAAAGTTTTTGGACGGAATGACGGACAGACGGACAGACAGACAAACGGACAGACAGACGGACGGACGGACAAGTCAAATTTATGATGCCTCCCTATCGGGGGCATAAAAAGGAGAAATATTTTGTTGCAAACAAGTTCTGCTTTTTCAAAATGTTTCAATAGGCATACCTTATCTACATGTATACACATTGGCCTACGTTGTAATTTGGACTATTCCAATATGAAATGTTCTGCAGACGACAAAATTGATATTGACAAAGATCGAACTTGTGAACAAGGAAAGAAAATATTGAGGCAAGAGAAAAACAAGTTCAAAATCATTTCTCGTTTGGAAAAAGAATATGAGAGAGAGAAAAACATGCACAATTTTAGACTGCTCGAATATGAAAGGGTTGCGAATGCCAATTAGACATTTAGGTGATATGAATGGAAAATATTATGGGAAAAGTGGAATTGCTTCTAGCAAGCATTTTCATATTTTCCCACAATATTTTACCAATAATTGAAGCATTAGGGACTGTTCCTTAAAACCTTAATCCACAGTTTACTACACAGGTAATTGATTAGCACATGCCTTTAATTGCATAATTCATCTAATTACAAACCTACTACTGTTGGGGACATGGGATACAAGGCCAGGTGTTAACTAGAAAGACCTGAAGGTCTTGAGTCGCTCCACAGGCCTGAATTTCTTTTAATATTAAATCCAAGTTTTGACTAGATTTTTGAATACTTGTGGTTCTTACAGAAAAAACAAAGTCAAAAGCAGCAATCTTGTGGTCAATGCAAAAAGAAAGTAAATGATCGACTAATATTTTAGGGATGTTAGAGCGATAATAAAATTGAAAACTGTGATTTTGCCAAATTCAAGAACATGTAATTCAGTATGTATATTTAAAGTCATATCGAAAATTAAACACATGCAAGATCTTATGGTCACTATCATTCTGTTCAAATCTTGTCAATATTAGTCAATATTTGTGGCTTCAAGAGTAGAAAAAGTGTTGAAAAACTGAATCTTTGTCAATTTCAAGGGCACATAACTCAGATTGTAACAGTGTGATCATGTTGAAAATTACACATAAGCAAGATCTTGTTGTCAACAAGATTCTTTCCAAGTACCATCTTGATTGGTTAACAATTTTGGTTTTTAGAGTGAAAACAAAGTCGAAAATGGCAATTTTGTCAAATTCAAGGGCATATAACTCATGATGTAAGATTTCGATCAAGCTGAAAATTACACCCAGGCAGCATATAATGTTTATATATATATTCTGCCCAAGTTTTGTCTTGATTGGTCAATATTTGTAGATTTAAGAGTAAAAATAAAGTCAAAATCAGCAAAATAGAGCCGAAAATGACAATTTTTGGCAATTTCAAGGGCACATAACTCATGCTATAAAATTCAGATCAAGCTGAAAATTTTACCAAGGCAAGATCTTATAGTCAGCATTATTCTGTCAAAGTTTTGTCTTGTTTAGTCAATATTTGTAGTTGTTAGAGTGAAAACAAAGTCAAAATACAGCCGAAAATGGCAATTTTGTCAAATTCAAGGGCACATAACTCATGATATAAAATTCAGATCCAGCTGAAAATTTTACCAAGGCAAGATCTTGTAGTCAGCATCATTCTTTCAAAGTTGTGTCTTGATTGTTAAATATTTGTAGATTTTAGAGTTAAAAAAGTCAAAACCTGTTATTTTTGACATTCAAGGGCAGATAACTCAGGTTATTCTGGTTCAATCCATATTCTTTGAAGGAATCTGAGAGAAGGTCACCCAAGGATCATTCCTGTGAAGTTTGGTTGAAATCCATCCAGTAGTTTTTGAGAAGAAGATTTTTAAAGAAAAAGTTTACGGACGCACGGACGGACGCACGCACGGACGCACGCACGATGGACACACAGCCATGACAATAGCTCGCTGGCCTGAAAGGCCAGTGGAGCTAAAAACAAGACAAACACGTAATTATTTTTATTGTTTCATCATTTGATATTTTCTATTGCATTACAGTTACAAACATAGGCCTATTTATCAATATCCAGTTAACTGAACAAAATCGAGTGTATGAATAAAACTTCGTAAACACAAAAAGTTTTAACAAGAGGAACATGATGGTCCTATATCGCTCACCTGAACCAAAATGATATAAACAACACTTTTCTTCAATTCAAAAAATATTTATGACTCTAAGACTGAAAATGAACTTATGGTCAATAACATTGTGAAAATCGAACTCATCCAAGATTTCATCGCGCCCAACATTGTGTCCAAGATTTGTCTTGTTTGATAAATAATTGTCGATACTGGAGTATAAACAAGGTCGAAAAAAGCCGAAAACAGCAATTTTGTCAAATTCAAGGGCACTCTCGACTTTCTAGTCAGATCAGGCTGAAAATCAAACTCATCCGAGATCTTATGATTTCCAACATTGTGTCCAAGATTTGTCTTGATTGGTCAATAATTGTAGATTCTAGAGTGTAAACAAGGTCTAAAGCAGCCGAAATCGGCAATTTGATCAAATTTAAGGGCACATAACTCTCATCTTTCTGGTCAGATCAGACTGAAAATCAAACTCATATGAGATCTTATAGTCTCCAACCTTGTGTCCAAGTTTTGGATTGATTGATCCATAATTGTAGATTCTAGAGTGTAAACATCGTCGAAAACAGCCAAAAATGACAATTTTGTCAAATTCAAGGGCAAGTAACTCTCGACTTTCTGATCAGATCAGACTGAAAATCATACTCATCCGGGATCTCATGGTCCCAAACATTGTGGCAAAGTTTTGTCTTGATTGATGAATAATTGTAGATTCTAGAGTGTAAACAAGGTCAAAAACAGCCGAAAATGGCAATTTTGTCAAATTCAAGGGCACATAACTCTCGTCTTTCTGGTCAGATCTTACTGAAAATCAAACTCATCCGAGATCTTATAGTCTACAATGTTATGTCCAAGATTTGTCTTGATTGATCAATAATTGTAGATGCTAGAGTGTAAACAATGTCAAAACTAAGTATTTTTCGCATTCAAGGGCAGATAACTCCTGACTTTCTGGTTCGATCTGACCCATAATCGAACTCATCCGAGATCTTATGGCCATACATGTTTTGACCAAGTTTGGTCAAGATTGGCTTATATTTGTAGATGCTAGAGTGTAAACACGAAATTGTGGACGGACGGACAGACGGACAGACGGACGACGGACAAAAAGTGACCACAATAGCTCACCTTGAGCACTTCGTGCTCAGGTGAGCTAAAAATAGACAAATATATAAAATTATTAACCGTCATTTCAAAATAAAGAGGGGCCGGTTTTACCAATTTGGGGCCGGTTTTACCGTTTTTCTGAGTGTAGGGGCCGGTTTAACTATTTTTAGGGGCCGGTTTTACAGTTTTGGGGCCGGTTTTACCAGGGGCCGGTTTCACGAGGGGCCGGTGTAACGTAGTAAAGTGACCCCCATAGAATACTGACCCCCCGGTCACTTTACTATATAGAATACTGACCCCTTTCTATAAAATACTGAACCCCATGTAAAATAACGACCCCCCCCCTGATTTTATCTATAAAATACTGACCCCCACCTAGTTCATTGCTAATTCAACATACACTACATGTATACATATCGTTTCAAATCACGTCCTTGTTTATTATGCTCCTCGAAAAAAGTTTCAGGGAGCATTTAGTCGCCATGCTATCCTTCCGTTCGTTCGTTCGTTCGTTCATCCGTCCGTTCGTCCGTCCGTCTGTCCGTCCGTCAGCAACCTTTAGGCCAAATTCAATGAAACTTCACATGTGTAATCCCTGAATACCTTTTGATTCTGTGTTCTCGGTTCTTTTTCTTTTTTTTTTTTTCAAATTGAGGCTGCGTCACAGAAAAAGGGGCCTTAATGTAGAAATTAGAGTTTCTCCAATTTCTCTTCATTCAATGAACATAATTTAATGAAATTTTGTTCTTCAGTGATGAATGAAATGTTCTGTAGCTTATGTGATTAATAATTCATGTACAAAAATCCTGTCATGTGATAAGGGGACTAAATGTAAAATAACATTGCGTCTAGATCTTTAAGTCTGTACGAAGCAAAATCTCCACAACTCTTGCACCAAATTGGACGAAACTTCAATATGAACTTCGTGCAAGTCTGTCAAGAACATTTTCTCTCTGTCTCTCAATTTGATACTGTGTTATGGGAAAAGGGGCCTAATTGTAGAAGTTTTTCTCATATTTCTTTTAATCTAGATAGATTTTAATGCAATTCTATATTCGATTAATTATTTTTTCATATCTTACATCTTTATCTTCCAATTGCGAAAGCTGCTTGACGCCTTTTTAGTCTGACTTATTTCTCTAAATTAAGTTTTATGGACTTCCCATTATGCCCCCTTTAGCGTGACGGGTTACTTATACCTTCCCATGACAAACACAGTGTTCTACACTGAAATGTGACATCATCGTGACCTAGTTTTCGGATTAAATCGCTTCGCCAATCAGTGAAGCGTTTATTTGATTGGTCAGAAAAAGGGTCACAGAAGATGACCCCCTGCTGGTGCCTGTCAGATTTACTGTCAAGTCAACACAGGATTTATTTATCAGATTGAGAAGCCTAGATAACTATCTCGCTATTCAAAGTGACTAAATGTTAACATAATCACTCTAATATGCAACCGCCAGGTAGGAAAGTGCGTATGGCAGATACACATACATAACTCTGGTAGCCTTCGAACTCACAACACTGAGGGAAAAGTGATTTTCGGTCAGAAACCTTTTAAAACCATTTACCCTTTCCACACAAATATGCATCGGTAGTAGTTCGATCCATGAACATACTGTACGCCTACTGTGCATACGATTAAGAACCAATACAGTTGCTCCGAGACTGGATATATCTTAGTTGGTAACGTTGGGGTCTGTAAATCAAGGGGTCATGAGTTCGAACCTGGCTCGACATGTAGCCATTCTGACATTTGTCTCTCACCAATGGGTGTTAATCATCTACATGAGAGAGCAGCAGGAGGGGGGTGTATGTTTTGGTAGTACGGGTGCGAGACATATCAGGAATCCATAGTAGGTGCTCTAGCCGCCGCAATATGACCATAACAGTTGAAAACAGCGTGAAGTTTAAATCAAATCAATTCAGATGCGATGGAAGCGTCTAACCAGCCAGTTGGAATCGGGTTCGCCCAATAATGAATGAAAAGTTGCGGTCAAAACACTCTGTATGTACGGACAGACGCATGCACGGACGAATGCCATTGCACCTCTGATGCGTATCGATGAAGATAATTATGTTGTACGTCTACCATAGTTGGGTTTATATTAGAGTAAGACTTTTGGTGTGTATGTGGAGAAGGGGGTCGGTATTTTATGGGGGGTCACAATTCTACGTGAGGGGTCACTTTTCTATGTGCGGGTAGGTCATAATACTATGACCCCCGGTCATAATATTATGACCGGGGGGTCAGTATTCTATATACAAGAGGGCAAAGATGGCCCTGCATCGCTCACCTGAGAGGACTTTGAGAAACAACTTGCAAACTTCAAACTCGCATAACCTTTTGACCTAGTTTTAGACCTAACATTAGCCACTTTCTACATGACCCATTTATCATCAAGATAAGCAATTCTGAACTATTTTCACAATGATGAATAAATATATTGATTTTTAGAGCAACAAGAGGGCCAAGATGGCCCTGTATCGCTCCACTGGCTTTTAGACATTTAGACTAAGAACTTCTTCAAGGAATACAACAGAGGTCTATTCAAAGAAGATTCATGCTACACCAGAATAAAATCCAATAAGTGATTAAGGAGCAGAAATGTTTTTAAAATTTTCTTAAAATTATACTGTTTCATATAGCGAAAAAAAAGCCTAGCCCACAACGGCCAAGTTTTTCATCCAATCGTGAAGGAATTTGGAAGAGATTCATGCAAGGAAGATTCCTGTGAAGTTTGGTTAAGATTGGTCATGAAGATTTGTAGAAAAAGATTGTTTAACAATTTTTCGAAAATTCAATTTAATTAAATTTATTAAAAATTTAAGTTCTACGCGGAAATTATTTTTTTAAGGAATTTAGAGGAGATAAATGCAAGGAAGATTCGTGTGAAGTTTGGTTAAAATTGGTCCAGTAGTTTTGGAAAAGAAGATTTTTCGAAAATTTAATTTAATCTAATTAATCAAAAATTAAGTTCTAGATAGAATTTATTTTTTTGAAGGAATTAAGAAGAGATTAATGCAAGGAACATTTCTGTAAAGTTTGGTTGAAATTGGTCCAGTTGTTTTGGAGAAGAAAATTTTTTAAAGATTTTTCGAAAATTTAAATCAATTAAATTATTCAAAATTCAAGTTCTGGACGGATTTTATTCTTTTGTAAGAACTTAGTAGAGATTCATGCAAGGATGATTCATGTGAAGTTTGGTTGAAATTGGTCCAGTAGTTTTGGAGAAGAAGAATTTTTAAAGATTTTTCGAAAATTTAAATTAATTAAATTAATCAAAATTCAAGTTCTGCATAGATTTTATTCTTTTGAAGGAATTTGGTAGAGATTCATGCAAGGATGATTCATGTGAAGTTTGGTTGAAATTGGTCTAATAGTTTTGGAGAAGAAGAATTTTTAAAGATTTTTCGAAAATTTAAATCAATTAAATTAATTAAAATTCAAGTTCTGCTCGGATTTTATTCTTTTGAAGAAATTTGGTAGAGATTCATGCAAGGAAGATTTCTGTGAAGATTGGTTGAAATTGGTCCAGTAGTTTTGGAGAAGGAGAATTTTTAAAGATTTTTCGAAAATTTAAATCAATTGAATTAATTAAAATTCAAGTTCTGCATAGATTTTATTCTTTTGAAGGAATTCGGTAGAGATTCATGCAAGGATGATTTGTGTGAAGTTTGGTTGAAATTGGTCCAGTAGTTTTGGAGAAGAAGATGTTTGAAAATTGTTTACGCACGGACGGACGGACGCACGCACGCACGCACGACGGACACAGGGCCATGACATAAGCCCCGCTGGCCTTCGGCCAGTGGAGCTAAAAACAAAATTTGACCTAGGTTTTGACCTCCCATGACCCATTTTATACATGCTCCAGATATTGTCAAAATAAACGTTCTGAACAATTTTCACAATGATTCAGATATCATTATGGTTCTAGATGCAGAACCAAGATTTGACCCTGTGACCTAGTTTTTGACCCCACATGGCCTCCTTTTTACATTGATCAGATATCTTCAAGATAAATATTCTGAACAATTTTCACAACGATAAAGTAAATATTTTAGTTCCTAGAGCAAAAACAAGATTTGACCTAGTGACCTAGTTTTAGACCTCACATGACCCACTTTTCACATCACCAAGATATCATCAAGATAAACATTTTGAACAGTTTTCACAATGATAAAGTAAATATTTTGGTTCTTAGAGCAAAAACAAAATTTGACCTAGTGACCTAGTTTTTAACCTTGAATGGCCTGCTATTCATATCACCAAGATATCATCAAGATATACATTTTGAAA
The DNA here is from genome assembly GCA_963680895.1 of Fragum sueziense. Taxonomy (NCBI): domain Eukaryota; kingdom Metazoa; phylum Mollusca; class Bivalvia; order Cardiida; family Cardiidae; genus Fragum; species Fragum sueziense. The sequence goes on along the minus strand of OY804603.1, from coordinate 12,451,108 downwards.
AATTTTCACAATGATTGAGTAAATATTTCGGTCCTTGGAGGAAAAACAAGATTTGACCTAGTGACCTAGTTTCTGACCTCACATGACCCACTTTTAAAATGACCCAGATTTCATCAAGATAAACATTCTGAACAATTTTCACAATGTTTTAGTATATATTTCCGTTCTTGAAGCAAAACCAAGATTTGACCAAATGACCTAGTTTTTGACCTTATATGACCCATACTTTGTAAATAACCTAGATATCAAGATAAGTATTTAGGATAGTTTTGACAAAGTTTTGGGGCAAAATTGGCATCTCTAGAGCAAAAGGAAGGATTCTGTAATATTTGACCTAGTTTTTGACCTTGCATGACCCACCATTTATCATGACCAAGATATCATCACTAGAAAGACCTGAAGGTCTTGAGTCGCTCCACAGGCCTGAATTTCTTGTGGTTTACAATAAAAAAAATTGACAAATTTATCTAAATGCTTAAACTTATATATTATTAAATTCTTGTGGTTCTTAGAGCAGAAACAAAGTTTAATACAGCAATGCGGTCAAAGAAAAACTAGATTTCTCAAAACTTGTCGTTCTTAGAGCGAAATCAAAGTAAAAAGAAGCAATAATGTGGTCAAAGCGAAAAGAAGGTAAATGATTGACCAATATTTTGGGGATTTTTAGAGTGATGATAAAGTTGAAAACTGTAATTATGCCAAATTCAAGGGCACATAATTCAGTATGTTAGTTTATAATCAAGCTGAAAATTAAACTCGTGCAAGATATTATGGTCAGCATCATTCTGTCCAAATTTTGTCATTGTTAGTCTATAATCGTGGCTGCAAAAGTGAAAAAAGTGTCTAAAACTGAAATTTTGTCAATTTCAAGGGCACATAACTCAGATTGTAGCAATGCAATCATCCTGAAAATTACACATAAGCAAGATCTTGATGTCAACTAGATTCTGTCCAAATATCATCTTGATTGGTTAACAATTATGGTTGTTAGAGTGAAAACAAAGTCGAAAATGGCAATTTTGTCAAATTCAAGGGCACATAACTCAAGATGTAAAATTCTGATTAAGCTGAAAAATACACCCAGGCAGGATATTATGCTGATATATATTCTGTCCAAGTTTTGTCTTGATTGGTTAATATTTGTAGATTTTAGAGTAAAAATAAAGTCAAAATCAGCTATTTTTGACATTCAAGGGCAGATAACTCAGGTGATTCTAGTTCAATCCAAATTCTTTGAAGGAATCTGAGAGAGGGTCACTCAAGGATCATTCCTGTGAAGTTTGGTTGAAATCCATCTAGTAGTTTCTGAGAAGAAGATTTTTAAAGAAAAAGTTTACGGACGCACGCACGCACGCACTGACGCACGACGGACACATCGCCATGACAATAGCCCGCTGGCCTGAAAGGCCAGTGGAGCTAAAAACAAACATTCAGGTGAATTTTGACAAAGTTTGGACCAAAATTGGTACTTCCAGAGCAAAAGGGAGGATTTTACAAGATTTGGCCTCATGACCTAGTTTATGACCTGGCATGATCCACTTCTTGACATGACCTTAATGTCATCAAGATTAACATTCAACATCAACATCAAGATCAAGATCAACATTCAGGACAATTTTGAGAAAGTTTGGGCCAAAACTGGCATGTCCGTAACAATATGAAGGAATTTAAAAGATTTGACCTTGTGACCTAGTTTTTGACCTTGTATGACCCACTTTTCATCATTTTATACATATAATCAAGATAGACATTGAGGACAATTTTGACAAAGTTTGGACAAGAATTGGCACTTCCAGAGCAAAAGAAAGGATTTTTTTTAAGATTTGACCTCTTGACCTAGTTAATGACCTAGCATGACCCACTTCTTGACTTGACCTTGATATCATCAAAATAATCATTCATGACAATTTCTACAAAGTTTGGACCAAAATTGGCACATCCAGTGTAAAAACATGGATTTCACAATATTTGACCTAGTGACCTAGTTTTTGACCTGGCTTGACCTATTTTTTATCATGACCTAAATATCATCAAGACAAATATTCTGATCAATTTTCACAACAATTGATCAACAAATATGGTCCTAGAGCAGAAAGAAGATTTGACCTAGTGACCTACTTTTTTACCCCATTATGGCCCCGATTCAAGTTCTTTGAAGTATTTTGAAAAAGCATGACCCATAGATCATATGTGTGAAATATGATTGAATTCTGCCCAGTACTTTAGGAGGAGAAGATTTTTTTGTGAAAGTTGACGGATGGACAGATAGACAGATAGACAGTTAGACAGTTAGACAGACAGACGCCGGACAACAGACCGATCACAATACCTCACCTCGAGCACTTTGTGCTCAGGTGAGCTAAAAATAGTGACCGGGGGGTCAGTATTCAATGGGGGTCACTTTACTACGTTACACCGGTTTTACTGGTTCCCTTTTATCATAACCGAGATAGATCTATCATCAAGATAAACAGTTAGAACAATTTTAACAATGGTTTTACAAATATCATTGTTCTGAGAGCAAAATTAAGACTTGATCGAGTGTAACCTAGTTTTTGATGATGTAGGGGTGGTGGGGGGAGGGGGGGGGGGTCGAACAAACCCCCCTCTTTAGCCTGATTATTTCATTTTCATGCAGAAACTCAGTCAAAATTGTGAAATACTAGAAAAACGAACCCCCCCCCCCATTTGAATAAATCCGAACCCCCCCTAACAGAAATCCTGGATCCGCCGTTGTATTGTTATGTATCCTAAAGAGCCAGGAGCATGCACTATCTGCCCATGGATAGATTAAAACCTTATTACATAAGAGGGACACTGTTTTCTTACTTCTTACTTCTGTGTAGAAACTATCTATAGGCTGTTGCCTCTTTGGTCCTTTTCTTTAGTTTCTGCCCTGCGTTCAGTAAGACAAAACGTTAGCTAACAGTTAGCTGTTTCATTCGGAATACTCGGTCAATTCTGTCAAATTTGGGTCAAAGAAGTTGCGAATGTTGGTAACGTTAGCTAACAGTTTGTCTACTGAACGCAGACCTGGGCTGCGTTTAGTAAGACAAAACGTTAGCTAACTTTGGCCGTTTCATTCGGAATACTCGATCAGTTCTGTCAAATTTGGGTCAAAGAAGTTGCGAATGTTGGTAACGTTAGCTAACAGTTTATCTACTGAACGCAGGGCTGGTCTTCTGTTACTCGCTTCCGGCAAAAATTTTGTAAAATAATGTAGAATGACACAGTTATATTTTGATAAACCGTCTGTGTTATTATAAAATCTCGTCACTATAAAGGTCGCACGATAATTTGATCATTTGTTTATTTACATTGACCTGTCCATTGTTATTGAAAACAGTTCACAGATTTCGATTTTAGAAAGTATTCGTTTATAAAAACGTCGATGTGCAAGTCTGTGATAGCGCAGTGGAAAGACGTGGGACTTCAACCCGAACGGACCAAGTTCGATTCTGCAACAAGACAGGCACATTTTTTATTTTTCAAGGATTTTCATTTATTATTTTTTTATTCTTTTTTTGTTTAATGTGTGCAGTTTAATCCATTTACAGACATCAATTACCGCTATGTAAATATTCCTATTTTTTTTAGGCGATACAAGAAACGCGCTTTTGAAATTTTTAAAAAAAAGAAAAAGAGAAATCTTTGAGGAAATAAAAGTGCTCACTTTTTCATGCTTTTCTCTTCAAGTTTTCTGCGTGAAATGTCAAAGTAAAATATTTCTGGCAAAATTAAATGGCACATTTTCATAATCCAGATCTTTTTTGTTTGCACGGTATTTATTTTTCTCCAAACATTTGTTGATATGTTAAAAATATATGATTTGTGATTTTTGACCATTTACAATAAAACATATGCCTATATTCGCACAGGGTTTTCCCGGACACAGGATATTGCATCCTAGACTCTTAAAATTGGGTTCAGGACTCTTAAAGGCAGAATAACACTTAACATCTTGCAAATTTTCCGAGAACTTCGTACAAAAAAATAAATATATATTATCAAAATATGGTCTTTAAATTGCATATATGCCAAATCTTAGCTTTCTACCTTGTGTATTGACTTAGATGTCGACGGATTTAAAACCCCGTGATTTGTTGTCCCGGGGATAATATTTACAATAATGGAACATATGGGGTTTTAAATCCGTCGACATCCTAGCCAATACACAAGATAGAAAGCTAAGATTTTGCATAGATGCAATTTAAAGGCCATATTTTCATAATACATATTTATTTTGTACGAAGTTCTCGGAATATTTGCATGGTTTTAAGTGTCATTCCCCCTTTAAAAATATATTATGTGCGTCCCATGGGACTCCCAAATAAAAGTACAAGTACTAGCTTACTTGAAGTGCTATGATCGTCTAGTTTACCAAAACTACTCCTGCTTTTATTCATGTATGAATTTTTAAGCAGACATTATGTGCATGACATTCTTTACAGACGCTTGCATAAGGTTCCATTTTTATTACTCACAATAAGAAATACTCCTATACGCGGGGGGAGGGGTTAGAAGGGATTTGTACCCAAATTGTTTTGTACTTTTCTATGACTTTTCCTAATTTTTACCAGATTTGATAAAATCAAGACTACTTCCAGATGGGAGAAAGTGTTATACGAAAATCCAAACATATTCCTGTTTTCTGGGTAGCATTGGAACTCTGAATCATCAAATTCCAGTCCTAAGTGTTCTTTGTAAATTACATTTATAAATTAAATTTGATCTTGATATTATTCAGAATGATTCCACCATTTTGGTCACTACAAACCCTTTGACAGGCTGGATGCCTATATTTTACATACAAAGCCAAATACTAATAATGGGTCTGAGTTTGCTGCAGTCTTTTTAAATATGGCCAATATTTGGTGTTCATATTATTTAACTGATTTTCTAAGAAAGGACTGTTAAAATTAACACAAGGACTCTCAAAAATCATAGCTGAGGGTCCCAAGGACTCCTTCTTTACAAGATCCAGGGAAAACCCTGATTCGCATATTATGTCCGTCGAGCAAAATGAAAAAAATAAAAAAAAAACTTGGTGCAATAAAAAAAGAAATAGAAATGAAATACAAATTTAATCAGAGGCGATTGTGAGTTTCGAACCCATACCAAACACAGGGAATTTTAGCGATTTTTATGTAGACTCTTTCTATTAAAGACAAGGGGACCAAGTTTTCATGTATAGAAAATAGTACCCATTCTCGCAAAACACCCATTACGACGCCAATTTTGAAGATAATTACACGAGATCTTCACTAATTAACTCCATATATATTTATTTAGCGAAAAATCCGGTGGTCTGTACGCATAACGATCAGAGTTTTTCGTGACAGAGGCCGGTTTCTCGACGAAAGGTTCGAAAACGCCATGAACGACGTGACCGTGTGACCCCCGCTTGTAGGACTAAATCTGCTAGTTTGTGCATGATCGTGGCCAAAACATGCATTAAAACGATAAAATAAATTAAAATCTTTCACCAACCTTCCTTGTTGAATAATATCACAAAGAATTCAGCTTTAATTTGTTGAATGTTTTGCCGACTGAACGGATTTTAGATTTCGGCAATTTTAGGCGCATTCGCTTGGGATACTCTGGTGAGTGTTTTTATCACAATGTTCCCCTTGACTTTCGAACGAAACAGAACGGTTCAGTTTCAAATTTCAACAAAATTGTCCAAAGCAATGCTTTAATTCGTATCTTTTTACGCTTATTGAACACAAATTTTATTTTTTAACAAGAAAAAGAATTACTCGATTAATAGTGAACGTATGACTGATGGAGGGCGAGTTCATCTCGCTGTTGAGCACACTCACTCAAGTAATTATTTTTATTGTGAAAACTTAAAAAAATCATCGACAGTTATGCTAAATTAAGCTTGAAAAAATGAGAATTAAAGCATTGCTTCGGACAATTATGGTGAAATTGAATAATGAGCCGTTCTGTTTCGTTCGAAAGTCAAATGGAACATTGTGACATAAACACTCACCAGAGTTACAACCGAACGCGCTGACATCACGCTTGTGTCGTACATGGCAATTTCGAACCTTTTGTCGAGAAACGGCCTCTGTCACGAAAAATACTGATCGTTACCTGTACAGACCACCGGATTTTTCGCTAAATTAATATGTAAGGAGCTTATTAAAGAAGATCCCGTGTAATTATCTTCAAAAATGGCGTTGTAACAGGTGTTTTGCGAGAATGGGTACTATTTTCTGTACATGAAAACTTGGTCCCCTTGTCTTTAATAGAAAGAGTCTACATAAAAATCGCTAAAATTCCCTGTGATACCAAAAGGCAATTCAGTTTCAAGTCTTCGACCGTTACCATTTGACCAAAAATATTACACATGTGACAAAAAGTATTTATCGTCGGTGGGGAGTCAAAACCTCGTAACTCCAGCTTATTCAAGCTGTAGTTACGAGGTTTTGACTCCCCACCAACGTTATATACCTTATCAACATTAAATCAATCAACCATATCGGATAATTTACCTGGATTCCCGTACTTGACATCGACTCACCCGGGTCAGTGTAAAAATTATCGTTTTCAGTTTATACGGCTTGAATCCAGCCGCAATTACGAGATTTTATAACAGCACAAACGATGTACCTTTAGGCGTATTCGACTGCAACATTTTCGTTAAGTAACGCTTAGCTCCGCCTACCTGCGCAGACCATCACCATTAGCAGAGCTCTAGATAGGATGCGTATTTGCGTAAAATACGCATTGATTTGGTCTAAATACGCATTTACTTTCATGAAAATGCGTACAGATACGCATTCAAAATAAGGAATACGCGCATTTGGTAATTGTCAGTTAGCGTATTAAGAACGAAGAGCGCAGGAAGAAACATATTGATACGGTCGGCACAATTCTTTCAGCCAATCAAAAACGTCGTCAGCGGACCTGCACTCATTCGGTGGAGGTGAAAGCTTCGGTCTTTTTCGTTGAAGCATAACCAACTTTCAGCATTAATATCTCGACGACTACGCCTGATTATTAAAAATGCGTTGGTAGTTAGAAAGTTTAAATCACATTCTTTAAAGAAAGAGTTTTGTTTATGAATTTTAACGAAGGATTTTTGAAATAATCTGCCTCAAAGTTGGTATCCCGTAACGATAAAGACCGAGGTAGTACCCTCGATGAAAAAATGAAAGTGAGGCTATGACGTCATCCCGACTGATTCTATAGAACAGGAAATTCCAACGATTAAAAATAACATTCTGGTCTGTAAAAATAGCTAATTGAATTGTCTAAAACGACTCAGCCAATGAAAACTGGGAATTAATGGGGAATATCAATTACGTCACCAGCCGAGCGAAATAGGAATTTGCAACTAGAAGAAGTTTGTCAAAGCCCAAATTATGGCTTAAAATGTAGTAAATATATAACATTACACTAAATTTATATAGTCAAAATTCAATTTTGGCCAATGCCAGGGGGGGGGGACGGGACCTCCCCCCCCCCCCCCGACCCCCCCTCTAGATCCGCCCATGAGATGAAATCATTCCCTATTCTGGTCAGTGTTCTGGTCCCACGAAAACTGATGATAATCTGTTAGAGCTAGATCATTTTGTCGCGAATTTGCAAAAAGAGTCTCTATTTCATAATTTGAAGCCATTTGAATGATAAGTATAAAAATTCTTACCCTAAATACTGTATTCTAAAGTGACGTTTTCCTTATTAATATTTCATAAAATCTAGCAAAACCGTTGACGAAAATGGTGGAAGGACACTCATCTTGACTCAGAATGGCCCCTATATGGTTGCAGTTCACTCATATTGGCTCCTATTTAATTTTTTGTAAAATAACCATTTTCCACACATTGACTGTCACACCATCCACAACTTTAGTAACTTTAGTAACTTTTAGTTTAGCCAAACTGCCCATAAACTTGTACAGATCAATCCTTGACCTGTGAAATTTCCAGGACATAGACCCAAGAACATGGAGTGGATTCTTTTAAAATTTCAGTCAAACATACACGTGTATCGTGTATTTTTTCCGCACCTATTTCCCCACAATAGAGACACCAGAAATAGTGGCCACATTTAATCCTCCACCTAGAGACGTCAAATAGTCTTGAAAAGAAACACCCATGGATTCTGGCTCCAAAATGAGAAAATATGTCAATCAAAAGCATCCAATGGAAAGCTCCAAATCACGAATTCACACAGAGAGCAAGGCATCACCAGAAAAGAGGCCAATTCTTTTCAAAGAACTATTTTAGCCACCCCCACTACTTGCCGGGGTGACCTTAGGGGAGACCGAGCATTTAGTTAGGGGAGATTAGAGGGGGTGGAAGCGGCGCGCGCCCCCCTAAAATCGCCAGATTTTTTTTTTTTTTTTTTTTTTTTTTTTTTTTTTTGAAAGGGGGGGGGGGGTATCAAAGAACAATTAAAGTCAATGTTGGAAATTTCGTCGAGCTTATAATAATCAATTTATGACAATGAATCTGATAATGACATTGTCGATGTTTTCCCATTTTCTTATGTTGATATGTATTAAGAACGACGCCAGTGTGTGTTTGTCAAATGGTCAAATAAAATTATAAAAGCGACACCCGGATGCCGCTATTTAATTTGGTTAGTCAGCATCGTATAACCGAGCAATCGGCCGAGACCTTGACAAGCGCCTGCATGGAAAAGATAAAATTGCAAAATGTGAACGACAAATCTATAAGTATGATACGACGGCATTCAAATGACAGAAAATAGTCAAAAACATCGGCGATTTGTACAAAGTGGGTAATATTAAATAATATGATCGCCGACAAGTAGTCACTGAGGCTTAACCGATTTCGTTATAAACCTATAACAGCCCTCGAATTGTGGATAATAAATGATAACTTTAAGCAGTTAAAAGTAAACATCCCTCCCACAACAGTTTCGCTTTTTTCAACCGAGGCGTCGATTAATCGATGACTTATTTCTAAGTACTCTTTTTAAACCGTTGTTACCCCATCGACGGCGGATCCGGCGTTTATTGGATAAACGCTTTAAAGGGACATTTCATTCCAATTTCATTTTTTTTAAAAGTATGTCATGGTGCCAAGATAGGTTATTCTAATGAGTATAAATACTATTAGTTTTTTGAAGTTGTTGCCAATAAGCGAGAAACACACATTTAAAGTTGAGACATAATCGATAAATTGCATATAAATCCGAAACTGTTGTCCACAACAATTTGTTCAATTTTAACACAAAAATATAAATTTCTCGTAAACGGCGCAATATTTTTGCTTGAAATTTTCAGAATTTTCATAAGGAAATATGCTCTTTCAGATAGAAATAAAAGTAAATTTTATGACAAAAAATTCTGAAATGTCACTTTAATAGATACATTTTTGAGGAAGTTTCTTTTAACATAAAAAACGAAATTATTCACAGTCAAAGTAAATCTATATAAGAAATAGGTCTGCATGTCCCGGAAATTGCGCCATTTTGTTTTTCTTTTTAAAAAAAATTCTCACGAGGATGGAGGGGACACCCCTCCCAAACCCTCCCCAACAGGAAAACCAATATGGAAAGTGGTGAAAAAAAACACTCAAAACTCTGTTGCCTCTGTGAATTAATTTGTAGGTCGAGATATGGTATTGCAATATTAGATATAGGGTTATTTAAGAGGCAAAGAAATAGGTCAGCATGTCCCGGAAATTGTGCCATTTCGTCTTTCTTCTTTAAAAAAAAAATCTCACACGGAGGGAGGGGACACCCTCCCCAACACGAAAACCAATATGAATCATGGTGCAAAAACACGCAAAAACTCTGTTGTCTCTGTTAATTTGTTTAAAAAAAATCTCACGAGGAAGGAGGGGACACCCCTCCCAAACCCTCCCCATCAAGAAAACCAATATGTAAAATGGTGAGAAAAAACACACAATTTAAACTCGGTTGCCTCTGTGAATTAATTTGTAGGTTTAGGCCTACATATGGTATTGTAATATATTTATTAGATAAAGGTTTATTTAAGAGGCAAAGAAATAGGTCTGCATGTCCTGGAAATTGCACCATTTCGCCTTCCTTTTAAAAAAAACTCACGCGGAGGGGTCCCCTCCCAAATCATCCTCAACAGGCACACTAATATGTAACATGGTGTAAATAACACCCGGAAATTGCACCATTTCGTCTTTCTTTTTGAAAATTTTCTCAAACGAAGGGAGGGGACACCCCTCCCAAACCCTCCCTAGCATGCGCACCAATAGAAATCAAGTTGCCAAAGAAAGTTGAGAAAATGGAAAAAGAACACGGATTTTGCGATTGAGATTTTTAATTTTATCACATACACGGTGGATAACCCACCTGACTTTTGGGAAGCGTTAACACCGAAAGAATCGTCCGCTTCAAGGTATGTTTTGTTAAATCTCGCAGCTTGTACTCTATTGATTTTGAAGAGATAAAGTGCACGGAACGCGTTTGTAACTCACTCTGCTCCGAATCCCGTGGTTTCTTCAAACATTCAAGCGAAAGTTTTTTTCGGTGCATGTGAACGCTTCCCATTTCGTTTGGCACTTACAAACACTTTGGCTCGAATGTTTGAAGAAACCACTGGATTTTGAGCAGAGTGAGTTAGAGCCGGGAAAAGCCTTCTTAAAGGCGCGTTCCGTGCACTTTTTCTCGTCAAAATCAATAGAGTATAAGCTGAGAAATTGAACAAAACATACCTTGAAGCGGACGATCTTTTCGGTGTTAACGCTTCCCAAAAGTCACGTGGGTTACCCACCGTGACATATTTACATCTACGTGTATATCCTTGAAATTATACTAGCATTCCTTTATTAAAAATGTTAAATTGTCTTTTAAAATTTTATGAGCACAGAAATACGACATATCGTCGTTTACGTTTAAAGCTGATCAATGTAAAGATAGCTTTGATACTCTGTATGTACGGCGTTTTCGGACGTATCCAACATTATGATGTTACGCCCCCCCCCCTAACCAAAAATCCTGGATCCGCCCCTGGAGACTGGGGTATTTGGAACACGGGGTAAGTCGGAACAATGGCAATTTCTTAAAGATACTTACAATAATCACACAAAGCAATAAAGAATTGTCTACATTTTTTCAACTTTTGGCCATAACTCAACAACCATATGCGCATCGATTATTGCATAATTTCTTGACAATTATTATTATTATTATTATTATTATTATTATTATTATTATTATTATTATTATTATTATTATTATTATTATTATTATTATTTTTTTTTTGATTTATAAGTTGTAGTAGACTCTATAGATGTAATTCAGCTATGAATGAGGGTGGGGTGTGTGTAACAACTTGCCCCACTGCCGGTGCGAGTTGTTACAGGTATCGCGGTAAGTTGTTACACGAAGGTTTTGTAAACGCGTTTTTCGTACCTACATGTATACTATTTCTTTGAAAGTTTAAAAACGGCGAAGACATGACGTTCAATGAACATATGTAACTTCTAAAATAGTACCAAGCAAATCTGAGTTCGATACTTGGGGGAAATCAGAAAAGAAAGACATTGGCGAAAAAAAATTGTACGAAAAAGAACAAAAACCTTAAAATCTAACCAAATGAACACACAGGTAGATAGAATGACCATATTGAATTCAGCAAATCATTCTATGACGAAACGTTTTGGTCTGGTCAGCCTGGGTAGTCCGTGCTACATTTTAAGGTCGATATCGTTTCCATTTACCACCATAAACCTATTCCAAAAGGTGGATCAGATTTTTTTGGCCTTCTTTTATAGCGTTCGGAGCTGAAAACTGTTTTTCCTTTCTTGTGTTTGAAACGCCCAAACCGCTAGAAATCATGGTTTGAGAAGAGAATTTAATGCCTATTATGTGGCCAAATAAATTCACAATACAGTATTATCACAGCGTAACAACTTGCCCTAACCAAATACATGTAACAAATTGCCCCATTCGCCTTTATTGAGATAATCTCTAGGGTAAAAAGCATTGTAGAGAAGATCGATTTCAAAGAACATAAATTAATTTTTGTCTGTGAAAACATACAAATGCAATATGAACTACCCAGGTGAACGGAGTAAAATGAAAATTTCAATGACAACCCAAAATTTACTTTCATGAATTTTTTTTCATGTTTTCAACCATAGCTTGAATTCTTGTTTAACCCTTTCCCAAACAAGACCTGGTTTTGACGTCCTTAATAGAAAATGCAGGGAAAACATTGAGACAAAAGAAGAAACTGCTGATAACCAGCAGTTTCTCCTTTTGTCTCAATATTTTCTGTGCATTATTTTACGCAAATATTATATTTATCAACATTTATTTTGTCGTCTGAAGCAGCTTTCAAATTGGACCAGTCCATAATTTTGTCGTTTGGGAAAGGGTTAAGAAGATGCAACGGATGCTAGAATCATGATGAAAGACATTAGCAAGGAAATTTTGATAACTAATAAAAATGAAAATGCAAATCTATTTTATTGAATACATTTCTGATAAATGTATATCAAAATTGATTTAAAAGCTTGAATTCGTAGAACTTTTTGCTTAAATGTCACGGAACTAGCCCAGAAAATGCGGCCGTAAAACGACGTTAAAGTGCGACGTTGGCGTTAAAAACTCCGTAAAATGCATAGGTCAATTTGAAATATCAAGTTTCACAAAAAATCTAATTAGATGACTAACCTTTTTTATTCGATAAATTACAGGGAAATTGCTTTGACTTACAATAAATCGAAAATTTAGTGTAGGTTTCCTAGCTAAATTTTGAGGAAAGTGTCGTTGTTTATAATTGACATGAAAATAAAAGAGCGCAAAAAGACGCAAAAGCTAAGAATATCGGCGTTAGCCGAAAATGTGTAAACAGTACGCGTTCAGTCTTGATAAAAATGAATCGGACTTTCATTTGTTAAGAATCTGGTGGTTTTGCCATTAAAATCGGTCCATTTTTATTTTCGACAATAAATGTGCGTAAGTAAAGACCCTTCAAAATAGGGCGAGTAAATGAACGACATTATGACATCACAATCACGTGACTGATAAAAATTCGGGCACTGCTGCATGAAAGCGCATATGTTGAAGAAGCACCCCTCACAATTTCGTGTCATTTTGGGGACATTGACATAGCCTATATAACAATAACATTTCTCATCAGCCTAATAAGTGTGGACTACCTTAAAGGCAGAATAATACTTAACATCTTGCAAATTTTCCGAGAACTTCGTACAAAAAAATAAATATATATTATTAAAATATGGTCTTACCTTGTGTATTGGCTTAGATGTCGACAGATTTAAAACCCCATGATTTGTTGTCCCGGGGATGATATTTACAATAATGGAACATATGGGGCTTTAAATCCGTCGACATCCTAGCCAATACACAAGATAGAAAGCTAAGATTTGGCATAGATGCAATTTAAAGGCCATATTTTCATAATACATATTTATTTTGTACGAAGTTCTCGGAAAATTTGCATGATTTTAAGTGCCATTCCCCCTTTAAGAAAAACTCGATATCTAAGAACAATTAAATCGAGCCTTGACATAGATTTAAATCCCAATTTAGTTAATCTCCGCCATCTTTGGTGAACTTGAATGATAAAATCTTCTCAGAAATTTATATAAAGTGTCACACCATGAGTATTGCTATGTTTTGCAACAAAAACCTCGTAACTGCAACTTGTTCTTTAACCCATTATCAAACAACAAAATTTTGGACTTGTCCAAATTCAAAGATGCTGCAGACGACAATATGAATTGAATGTAATTTCGCATTTTTTTTTTAATCTTTTTGGGTAGAAACAATTTTGGGAAATGAAGGAATTGCCTGTTACAAGCAATTTCTTCATTTTCAACAATGTTTTTCAAAGCTTTTATCTTGTAGGGAGTCAAAAAGAGTCATTGTGTGGTAATGGGTTAAAAGCACCGACTCATTTGCATATTTCATGAGACACTACGAATTTATTTGTTTCTCCAAGAGGCCGCTATAATATGAGTGTTTGACATTTTCATGTGACCTACTTTTCACTAGAACATATCAAAAATGTAAACTTAACAAAATTCACGGTGGGGATTGTGCATGATGGGATGGATAACGAATACGAGGTATACGGACAAAATTGGCCTCGCTTCAGGTAAGAAATTGTGCAATAATTTTCTTATTTCTGCTCCAATTTTCAAGCGGTTTGTTGCATGTACCCCGCATTAGTGAGCTCTTTCCTCGGATATATGACTTGTTTGTAGAATCTTTGTACTTTGTCCAAAAATTGATCCCAACCGACCAGAAAAACGATAAAAAAAATCAGGACCTTTTTCTAGTCGGTTGGGATCGGTTTTTGAGAAAAGTACAGGGAAGTTCCAGATAAATAATACATCTGAGAAAAGGGCTCAGTAAGACGGAGTACATGCAACAAACTGCATGAAAATTGACGCAGAAATAAGAAAGTTATTGCACAAATTCTTACCTGAAGCGTGGTTAATTTGGCCGTAGTCGTTACCATTTCGCTTTCTGGTCGGTTGGGACAATATTTCGGAAAAAAGTATCATGAGTTATCTAATATGTCATACATCCGACGAAAGGGCTCGATAAGGCGGGGTACATGCAGCAGACCGCTTGAAAATTGATACAGAAATAACATAGTTATTGCAAAATGTCTTACCGGAAGCGAGGCGAGTTGGCATCAAATTTTGTGCAAAACATAGACTGAGTTTACCGTTATGTTTTGATAAACCGTCGGTGTTGTTATAACATCTCTTAACTACGTTTTGATTCAAGCCGTAGTTACGAGATTTTATAACAACACCATCGAAATACTATCTATTTGTCCGAAATTACGTCACGGTTTACTTGATAAAATCGTTCCCTATTGTCGGTAGTCGTTATCCATCCCATCATGCACAATCCCCACCGTGAAAATTTATAATCGGTCAATTTAGAATTGCAATTTTTCTATCATTAGGCCTAATCCAACTATCAGTTTAAAAAAATGCGGGTGGGATCAGAAGCCTATAACGCTGACCCTGCATTAGTGCAGCAACCGGAAGTCGTCCTTAGAGTCTTAAAACGCTGCTCAAACGTTCATTATTTGTTATTTGTAGTAACAATACTCTCAATCCTAAAGCGTTTTGGTAACAATATTCTCGAACCCAAAGCGATTTAGTAACGATACTCTTGAGCCAAAAGCATGACCGTGCATACGAAATCACAACGTTTCAATGTTAATTTCCCATAAACCCATTGTTTGGCACCGGACGTACGGACTAAAACGATAATTGAAAGGACTCGATTATGTTAAAAACCACCCGGTTCAATATTCTACTCAAAAAGCATACTGCATGTCCCACCATGTGGGTATTCCGATACGCATAGCGCATTAGTGTACTAGCGGATTCTTTTATGAGTTGGATTTTTTAATTCAGCACACTTTTTACATAAGAATACACCTGAAAACCTTTTTGCCTCGATAACTTGATTAAACCTAGTGCTGGCTCTCGGACTAAAAGCTAAGACGCTTTTAGAGATGACAAAAACAGGTTTTGGTTTGGGAAAGGGTTTAGAATTCTTCATAAAGAAGTGAATGTTGGAAATATAGGACGAACTTCATTAACATTTATTCAGAGTCGAGGACTTAATCGTTGGTGTAATTGCAAAACCTCGTAACTCCAGCTTAAATTAAGCTGGAGTTACGAGGTTTTGCAATGACACCGACGAAATGCATTTCTTTGAAGTTATTTTGAGAGACTTCCCGACAAGCAGACTGCTAGGCCGGGAATGGCATTGAGAAAAAAACGCGGCCATTTGCATCAACCCTTTACCATACAACAAAATTTAGACTAGTACGCCGATACAAAGAACAAGGTCGGTCTGGTTTGTTCAATGAAAACTGTTTTTTGAAAGACGAATCATACGATGAGCGAAAAATCAAAGCTTGTCATTTTACGTGATATTTTACTTTCTTGAGCGTAAATATTTCAGATTTATTTACTCACCGACACCGGCAAGGGTAGTTGATTTTAAATGAGATTCGTTAAAACTTTTTTCTAGCCCTTTGCGTTCTTTGCAAAATAAGACAAACTTATTTACCATATGACTTTGATAAAACTATTAACCGATGTTAAAAATCATAATTTTTGTACTAATTAGATCTACACGTGATCCACATTTGCCTTATTCAAATGCGATATTTTGATACATTATGTCCCTATTATATTGTTGCATACATTGAAGAAAAGGTCTAAGATGTCAGAGCTTCAAACAAGAGGTATACAGGAATTTCAAAGTGCAATATTTCATTTAGAGTTCATAAAACCCTATGTTGAGGGTACTCATTGGAATCGTCTCATTGAGACGATTCCAATGAGTACCCACAACTTAGGGTTTGGATATGTAATAACAATTTAAGAATACCCTTATCCCATTTTATCTGGTGCTCTTTGGATGTGAAAGCAGTGCAAGTATAAAATACGTCATTTGTAAGATGCGACAGACGACTGGTCGCTATCCGATGAAACACAACTTCATGAAATCTCAGAATGAAGTTTTTTAAAAGACATTTGTGAATAGATCTAATTGACAGGATAAATTTGACGTTTTAAATAATTTATAAATATGTGGTCTGGTTGAATCGGAATTGTTAGGCATCATTGGATAATCTGAAAGCTTTAAGGACACAATTAACTGCAAGTTCGAAGGAGAAAAACTGCTTGTTTGTATCTATATATGACCTTTTTTTTTACCTGGAAGATGCCTGAATCGTTGTGAGAACACGGTCTAATAACTTGAGACTATCAATGGAACACGAAATCATTTTGGGCGTATTTCTTACACCGATTATATTATTTGGATTTCTAGGAAACGTGCTGTCCTTTTTGGTCTGGCTACGCGGGTCACAGAGCAAGACGTCCACCGCCAAATATTTATCAGCTTTAGCCTTTGTTGATGCCGTTGTTTTACTTTTCCCAGCCACTGAACTATGGATATTCCTCATACGGCGGACATTGATACGAGATCTGAATACATTGTTCTGTAAACTGTACACATTCCTGCCGTATTTCGGACCTCAGATGTCGGCATGGATCGTTGTATTTGTGACAACAGAGAGAGCGATCAGTGTGTGGTATCCACATAGAGTGAAGATCTTATCAACACCTGTAAAAGCGTATTTATCTATACTTATTCTGACTCTCTGTATATTCATCATAAATTTCCCGTTGTTTACTGACTTTTTTCTGTCCGAAGTGAAGAGTGAATATGCCGAAAATGAAAAGGTAATGGCGGATTTAGATTCCGAGAATCCTGTTGATTTGACGGACCCAAGAAACAACGCGTCTCAAACTTCACATGACCTTCTCTGTGTGCCGAAGAATGACTCGTTAACAATTCGTTTTAAAACTTTCTGGGATTTTTGGGCCCAGTTTATTTTCCTGTTTTCTGTACCGTTTGTGGTAATATGCATATGTAATATGTTAATAGTCCTAAAAGTGATGCTGCGCCGGAAGTACCATGATGTCACCGGAAGTGACTCTCCAGTGTTGAGAGGAAGGAATCCTAGACTGATTCGACCAATCACAGCGCGTATAATAGCCGTCAGTCTCGTGCACTGTATATCATCGGCGCCATTATCAATTCTGGTAATAGATCGGGTCCGGGCGAGTAGGCGGGGTGATTATTATCTGCTCCGTGATATATTTAACGTTCTGTTCTACATAAACAATGGAATAAACTTCATATTGTACTGTGTCCTTGGGACTGGGTTCAGAAAAGATTTATTGGCGCTGCTTTTTAGTGTTTCCAAAAGAAGACGAATTTCTTCGCGGCTGTCTAGAGTTTAACCCATTCCCAAATAGTCATAATGGTGCATTTGTGTGCCCAACATTAAAAACTAAAATGCTCTTGAAAACACCGTGGAAAAGAAAGAAATTGCTCGTGACAAGCAATTTCTTCATTTACCACGATGTTTTCTTCACGGAAGAGCAGAAAATATCAAATTGCCGTCCCTCGAATTTTTCGTCTACAACACCTTTGAAGTTGAACCAACCAAAAAGTGTCGTTTGGTAATGGGTTTACCTACAGAGGAAACATGTCGTGCAAGAGTGGTACCCGTCTAACAGCTTCCTATACAAATCACGCTTTTGACATTGGTATTAAAAAAGCCCTGGGCAGAAAGTCGTGAAAACTATTAAAGTGACATTTCAGAATTTTTTGTCATAAATTTTACTTTTATTTTTATCTGAAAGAGCATATTTCCTTATGAAAATTCTGAAAATTCCAAGCCAAAATATTGCGCCGTTTACGAGAAATTTATATTTTTGTGTTGAAATTGAACAAATTGTTGTGGACAACAGTTCGGATTTATATGCAATTTATCGATTATGTCTCAACTTTAAATGCGTGTTTCTCGCTTATTGGAAACAACTTCAAAAAACTAATAGTATTTATACTCATTAGAATAACCAATCTTGGCATCAAGACATACTTTAAACAATTGAAATTGGAATGAAATGTCCCTTTAATAAAATTGATAACGATATTTCCCCAATTCTATTCTATATCGAATTTATTTACCATCCCTTCTAATCCACGATGGGTATTGTCTACCGAGTGATGGATAACAACTACGGTCAAATTAGTCCCGCTTTTGGTAAGAAATCGTACAATAACTTTTTTCTGTGTCAATTCTTAAGCAAGTTGTTACATGTAGCCAACCCCGCCTTACTGAGCTCTTTCCTCAGATGTTGAAAATGGAAACAGAAATAAGAAAGTAATTGCACAATTTCTTACCCAAAGCAAGGCTAATGTTGCCGTAATGGTTATCCATCTCATGATGCGCAATCCCCACCGTGTTACTCTGTAGCTCCGTTACTGACCTCTTTTTACGCCCCCCCCCCCAAAAAAAAGGCGACTGGTCTAGAATTTGAGTACATGCACACAAATATAGGCCCTACCTTTTCTTCTGTATTACAATCTTACTTGATGTAGCCCATCCCTGGTGAGATTCGCGCGACATCGGAATTATTCGGGCGAAGTCACGTAAACATCCGTACACTGCACTGTAGGTGGAACGTTCCACCGCCGAATGTTTACGACGTCGTCCAAATTGGTTCGGATAGCCTACGTAGCTAATGTTTCAAGACGTCTCACGAAATATTTCGACGGGGAGGGGGTGTTGTGTTTCGCATAAGTTAACCCTCGTTATGCTGAATTTAACGAAGCAGGCAGTATAGAATAAAGCCAGACTGCATGCATGTGCAGGCTGATCTTGTTCTATTCTGTCTGTCGAAGCGACTGGAAAATTCCGGAATGTTAAGAATGCCAGCAATTAAGGATTACAACCCATCATTAGATACCATACACTTCGTGTATCTTCGGGCATCATAAGTGACAACCGTATATTTCCCTAATTTCCGGGCGTCATCAGTGGTAACGGAAATTTACGAGGGACATTCTCGTCAATTTCCGTTTCCTCGTCAATTTCCATTGCTACGGATGACGCCCTAAGATGCACGAAGCGTTTTGTAGCTAATGATTGGTTGTAATCCTTAAGTCAACGTAACTTTGTTTATACATACTTAAAGACACTTCTAACGCAACACTTACCTTTTTGGTAATAACTTGATATTTAACAAACCATCCTTTATCAAATTTACAACAAATTTTAAATCATTCACAATTGCATAATATCTGTAATTCTCATAGAGAAATATTGAGTAGAAATGATTAAATTTGCAGTGCATATAATATGACTTGAAAACAAAAAGTCGCAAAAAAGCTGTGCGAGCTGATAACGTTAATTCATGTTTTTCAGGCACGTAGGAAGCAATTTCATATTGGGGTGGCTGAAGCCCCTGTGTCTGGATATTGGGGTGCTAAATTGGATTTTCCCTACATTTTCAGTGTAAAATAAGGAAAATTTGGCTTTTTGGGCAACATTAGGGAGGCTAAGCACCCCCCTAGCCCCCACTGTTCCTACGGGCCTGTTATTAATGTAACAGCAGTACAGTTTATGACATTATGCTAACATTCTGTGTGTCCGTCATGAACCTAAATGACACGAAGACACACCCTTCTCATTGATACAGCATAATTGATGGTGATTCTTTGCGGGATCATTCTTAATTCGTCCCTATTAAGTTCCTGTTGCAGTTGTTGGAAATTTCTTGGGGCAAAAGGGCGAAAAACTAATGTCTGGTAACAATTTCAATGATTTTGTGCAATGCTGACACGTACAAAACATTAAACAAAATAGGTGCGACTGAATTCTAGTATTGCATCGCACATGAAAGCATGTTATCAAATGTTATGAAGTAGTAATATGAGATTTGAGCATGATTTGGTGACGTTGCTTTGATGTTATTGAATTCTGCAATTGCCTGGGGTTTTGTGACTTTTCATATTTGAGTCTTAGTGAAAAACCGAAATATTTTTTTATGTTCGGATCAATCGATTTTCTTGAAACGTACAGAAAACATGTAAACGTAATTGATTGATATTTGCTGAAAATTTCATAAAATATACTGCATTATTTATTAAGTCATGATGAAAAATGTAAGTGTTGCGTTGGAAGTGTCTTTAAGTGTATATTTGGCTGTTATTGGCATTAAAATTTTATCAATCAACTTTAAATCCTTTCTATCTTGAATATTAAAAACAGTTCAATATAGTTTTGGAAAATACATAGGAAGCAACCAAAGAAATAATAAGAATGTTGGATTCCAATATTTTCTTCAATTCCTTCGAAGTTTTTCTTGACATGCAAATAGAGGGCAACCGAAATCATACACTTGATACACTTGACAATCGTTATCTCGACACTCGACGATTCGAATTTCTATTAAGTCGAAGTGAAAATCTGGTCCTGTCCTCATCAATGGTTATCACGAAATAATTTAGATATAAAAACAGTCATTGCAATATATAGTGTGGCAGATAGCCAGAAAAATATTAGAGTTTATGATACAAGCATGAAATTTGGCATGTACATAGATCTTGTTATGCTAAATCCAAAAAGCCCGTTAGCCATTTCGATTTCTCATCATGGCAGCCATTTTCCATGATGGCCGCCATTGAGGTTTTCCTTTTATAATAACTATACAGATTGATCATATTTGCGAATTGATTTGGGGTTCCTGACCTATTTTGTGACAAAAAGCAAATGTTCTAATACAAAATAATGACAAAAAACATTTTTGTATTCAAAATGGCCAAAAAATTCAAGATGGCCGCCATTTTTGGCCTTTTTTTTCAAATTTATGTTAAGAGAATGATGACAGTAACGAGGACCTTCTCATCAATGATATCTATCTATGTTTTTAGGCCCACATGCATTCAGAAAACCTATTAGCCAATTAGATTTTTTTTTATCATGGCAGCCATTTTCCAAGATGGCCGCCATTGAAGGTTTAAGTTTTACAGTAATTACTAATTATACATAAAAATTACATTTGTGATTAGGTGTTGGAATTTTTCATGTATTTTGTAATAACAACAACAACAAAATTACTTATGTTTAAATAAAAAAAGTACTGACAAAATGCCTTTTCGAATTTAAAATGGCCAAAAAATTCTAAATGGCCGCCATTTTGGTCATTTTTTTAAAATATATATTAACGGAATTTTGAGAGTTACGAGGGCCTTCTCATCAATGACATCTATCTATGTGTTAGGCCCATGGACATAAAGCTTACATTACTTAATCATAAAAAGAACCATTAACCAATTAGATTTTTCATCACGGCGGCCATTTTGCAAAATGGCCACCATTGAGTTTTTCTTTTTCAAATTGACTATACAGATTGACCATACTTTGTGAATAGATTTTGGATTTTCTATTTTGTGATATATCATAAAACAAGAATTCTAATATGAAGTAATGACAAAATGACTTTTGGTATTCAAAATAGCTGAAAAGAAATCCAAAATGGCCGCCATTGGCAAATTTCTTCAATTTTTATAAGCAGTATGATAATTATATGGTTGAGAATTGAAATGATTTAAAAAAGATATAACAATAGTATGTTTAAGTATTTAACATGGATGTTGTGGTTGTTAGCCATTTAAAACTCATAAATTTACCTGCTTTAGCCATGAGGCGGCACCACATGTAGAACCTTTTTTTAAAATTATTCTACATTGCGTGTTACTTTGTATTCAATGCCAGTCTACTGAATTTGGTAACCATGCTACTGAAATCTAGATATACTACAGCACAAGCCAGTGTAAGGAAGCCCAAATCTCAAAAATTTGCATCTTTCCTTACAGTCACTTTTCCAACCAC
This sequence comes from Fragum sueziense, assembly GCA_963680895.1. Taxonomy (NCBI): domain Eukaryota; kingdom Metazoa; phylum Mollusca; class Bivalvia; order Cardiida; family Cardiidae; genus Fragum; species Fragum sueziense. The sequence goes on along the minus strand of OY804603.1, from coordinate 12,428,880 downwards.
ATTCGGTGAGTTCTTTGCAGCTATCCACAATGGCTGCATTGTGTTGTTTAAATAATTGATCATCTGTCCACTTTCTGTATCTATTCCAATCAGTGGGATTGGCAATTACTATTTCTCCTAGCAAGTATTGACCCCCAAATGGAACTGGTCTGATAAGCAGCTTGTTTGGTTTGTAACACAAGAGCGGCATGTGTTGGAGGGATGGGACCATCAAGCATAACGCTGTAAATGCCATTAGATAAACTTGATCTGTGATACGGTGTGATTACAAGGTTCTCTGGTGTATCGTGGTGAGACTGTTCTATATTTGGAGGATATGTTCTTAACTTTCTGAACACAGTCCTCACTTCTAGAAATACATTCCAAGTTTGCTAGCAGGCTAATGTACAAAAGGACGAAACGGTATCGCATCCACTGAATGCGTGGAAGAAAAGGAAAAATGAAAACATATTTACTCAAAAGACATTGCACATGTCGTAAATGGAAACCCATCTATGGTTACCTCCTTGGCCAAATAAAATCCAGAATTTTTCAAGACCAATGTCCCATAAAACTTGAAATTTTATTGCTATATTTATGACATCTATGTCATTGGCTTTAACAATGATATGTTTGTGACCACCACATACAGCATGCCTCACATGAACAAACAAACAGATTTCTGCTTACTCACGATTACATGGTAATAGCTCTTCAAGATATATGTCATGATTGCTTACATTATTTCCTTCCTCTGAAGCAATGACTAGTAGATCAGAATGAATTTTTGACAATATGTCGGCCAAAAATGTGGATAAGTCTTTTTTTGTTTTCAGTAATACATTTTGCCAATTTGTGGCAAGTTTTTCTTTTGGAAGTTACTGTGCGTCTAACGCCTTGGCCATATTAAGCTCTGCTTTCAAACTTGATTCTACATAAACATAAAACACAATGCCTACTCTTTAGAGAAGGGGTGATAAAAACTTAACTTTTTGGAGTCATTTCAAGAATACAATCCTCTCCAAAGGTTGTTGATATTATATTTGGTCGTATTCAGTTTATTAGAGAAGAACCATCAATGATCTTTTCAGACGCATAGATCTGCAAGGATTCTGGTGAGGTGATCTTCTCTTCAATGATTGGTAGTATCGCCTTTTGGCCCATATGTGGTTGTCCATTGTTACTTAAGGCTGCTGGGAAAGACTTTTTTGTGTCTGAAAAAACTTGAGCAATAAATGAACAACCTTGACAATAAATCACAATAAATTTTCAAATTTTGTTGCCAGATGTCTTTGTAAGATGGTTAAGGTTTTTGTTAAAACAAAATCAAGCTGGTCCTTACGGATTGGACCATAAAATGAACACCTGTCTCCTATTTCTAAACCATCAATGAATGCAATGAAAACAATGAAATTGTTTCTTCCATTTTGAGCTACTAACAAATGACTTCAGGTCCTGCAATCATCCATCTTTTCAATGCAGATGGATTTTCTGTCACACCTACAACATTCCCTTTTCCTTTTATATCAGCATGTTCTTGTTCATTGGCTTGATCGATGGCCATTGCCGAAAACAAGTGTTTTGCTTTGAAGACAACCAACTTTCCATCACTGAATTCCTGTGATAGGTTTGGGTGATGCCTGTAGCATATCTCTGAGACGGAGATGTAGAAAATGTTCATAGTTTGAGTTGTCATAGGCAAACTAAAAGGAACTAAAACTGACAACGCCTATCAATACAAGGTGAAGTTAGCCTCTCTAAATGATGTTAAAAGGAGAAAACTGTGAGCTCTATTGTCAATATCACATACCGGTAGTAGAACAATGGACTTTCATTTTTACATCAGATGCTGACAGAATTGAGTCTGCTGTACCAGAGGAGGCAATGCAGGCTTTTGCAAGAGCACTAGACTGTAGCAGAGTATCAGGTGATTTAAGCCCAGCCATTTCAGTCTGCAAACCCGAAACATGTCTTCGACATACATTTGGGGCCAATGCCATTGAATCTGTTTTGCTAAGGCATAGAGTGGCTTTTCAGCAGTAATGACATGGGTTCAACCAGGATTAAAATACATGTATGCTAACTGTACCCCTGATACGGTCCATAACATGTTTAATAGTAGCAACAAATCCGAATACGGTCCATGACATGGTTAATAGTAGCTACAAAGTTTGTAGACTCACGAAGGAGTGGTAAAAGCAATGTTATTGTCACTTCCTCTGTTTTGAGACAAATGACGGGCTGACCATGATATGCCATCTGTTTCATTGATAATTCGGGTAAGAATCACTCAAATTCATGTGCTGACTAAAGGCTTGTCATATCAGTGTCTAGGAGAATAGAGGATTTTAGATTTGCAGATATCGAATTTTTAGCTAGATGAACATTATTATAAAACATGCCATATGGGGCTAAAACATTGATATCATTTACAAGGTCTAGTCTCATATTTCTCATAACATAATTTGAAAGAAAATGACCAGAAAACGGCGGCCATTTTGATTTGTTCGCCCATTTTGAATACCAGAGTGAATTTTATCATTATTTTTATTAGAACATGTGTTGTAATTACAAAATACTAGTGCATAAAAGACTCCAACATATATTCACAAATATAGATCTGATTAATCTGTATATTTAGTTATTATTTACTGTTAACTGTAGACGTCAATGGTAGACACCTTGGAAAATGGCCGCCATGACGCAAACTCTTATTGGGTAACATATTTTCTGAATTTACTATTACAAGATCAATGTTCATATGCCTATGAACATCGATAGATATCAACCGCTAGAAGATTCATTACTGTCATACTTCTTATAACCTAAAATTTGACAAATTAACCAAACAGCGGCCATTTTGAATTTTTTGGCCATTTTGAATTCGAAAAGGCATTTTGTCAGTATCTTTTTTATTAAAACATTTGTAATTTTGCTGTTATTACGAAATAGATGAAAAAAATCCAACACCTATTCACAAATGTAATTCTGTATGATTACTGTAAATTGTTAACCTCAATGGTGGCCATCTTGGAAAACGGCTGCCATGATAAAAAATTTAAGGGGGAATGCTCCAGTTTTTCGGAACACTCGGACTTTACTGTTGTAATTTAAATGTTTCGTACCAATATGTTTCGCTACCAGATTTTTTAATAATATAACACATCATTACAATTTACCATTTTCGACGGTAAAAGTGTATTTATTATGCGAAACTGATTTTCTCAAGATGGAAATCGAATATTTAGAGCAAGACAGTCGTAAGTGGGTATGCAGTTACCACTGTTTTGCGTCATTTTATTCATGTGTAGCTGATAAAAATTGCCGTAATTCACTGATAAGTGCGCTGGCCTATACATTTTCATTTTGAATTATTACCAGGACACGTTGCTTAATACGATGAGGGAGTTTTATCAAATTCTATTATGTAGAACTTGAAATATTCCCAAAAATATGCAAATTTTGACATAAAACACTCCAGCTTCGTTGATCTAACCGAACACGTGAGCATGCTGTTTTATACATTTACGCATTTATAATAGCACATATTTTGGGTTTCCTGTTCGTAATAAATGTAAGACGTTACTTTAAAACTGTTTTCGGGACTAAACGATGAATATACAGCTTTTTATTAGCATTTTAGTGACCTTGGACAGGTGCAAGAAATTGTGCATTTTTTCGATGTAGGGTTATGTGCTACGAATGCCAATAAAATTCAAACAAGATCGCTGACCACCCATTCTTATTTTATTTTTCAATGGGTAATAACATGTAATTTCAACATACAAAATATGAATACATTCTATTATTGGGAAAAGAATTAGGAAACTGGAGCATTCCCCCTTAATTGGCTAACAGGTTTTCTGAATGCACGTGAAACTAAAAATATAGATACCATTGATGAGAAGGTCCTTGTTATACTGTCATAATTCTCTTATCATAAATTTGAAAAAAAAAGACCAAAAATGGCGGCCATCTTGGTTTTTTGGGCAATTTCGAATACAAAAATGCTTTTTGTTATTCTTTTGTATTAGAACATTGCTTTTTATCACAAAATAGATCAGAAAACCCAAAATCTATTCGCAAATATGATTAATCTGTATAGTTATTACAAAAAGAAAACCTCAATGGCGGCCATCTTGGAACTTGGCCGCCATGATGAGAAATCGAATTGGCTAACGGGCTTTTTGGATTAAGCATTACAAGATCTATGTACATGCCAAATTTCATGCTTGTATCATAAACTCTAATATTTTGCTGCTATTTCCAATTTATCTGCCCTGCTAATAGTAGGAAAATGAAAGTAATTGCTCGTTTCGAACAATTTCTGTCCCTTTTCTACGAGGCTATATTTCAAGTCCTATGAACGTTTTTGATGAGTATCAAAATGTCGTTTTGATTAAAAATTAACAAAATCGGATCAGTCGAACTCCAGATATGTCGAGGTAGCCTATTTTAACGAACCCTCTGTCTTCGACGTCAAAAGTCTCGGCTGTATATAGGTATTTTGTCATCTTTAATTCCATTTTTTGCAACATAACATTAAGATTTTCGTTCACAATCATGTAAGATAACCCAGTATGCATGCAAGACCAATAATAGCTCTTTTTAGCTCCAAAGCCATAGATAACCCATTTTTGCTCCAAAATTTCAGATAGTTCTTTATCCTTTCAAAAGTTTCGCTAACCCCTTTTAAGGCCCCCTTTTCTTATTGATTTGTAATGTATAGACAACATTTACAATGAATGTATGAACGGTAAAGTGATAACGTTGTTTGTAATAGATTAACCCTTGTCACCTGTATAAACCCTTATTATGACAGGGTGACGCCTTTTGACGCCCTACAAAATAAAGGCTTTGGAAAACCTAGTGGAAAATTCTGCATTTCCCACATTGTTTTCTACAAATAAAGACCAAAAAAATGTAAAAAAAAAATAGTCACTTGAAATTGTCGTCTGCTACATCTTTGAACTTGGAACAGCCCATAATTTTATTGTTTGGTAATGGGTTAAAACATAGTCTAACATTTCTCGGAAATCTTTGAAGAAAAATGATGTTGGAAATATTGTAGGGAAAACACATCAGCATGTTCAACTTTAAAGTTTTAATGTTTTCGTTCGAATTTTATCGTTTCTCTGTGTCTCGTTTCAATAGGGAACGATTTTATCCAGTTAACCGTGACGTAATTTCGGACAAACAATAGTATTTCATAGATGTTGTTATAAAATCTCGTAACTACGGCTTGACTCAAGCCGTAGTTACGAGATTTTAAAACAACATCGACGGTTTATCAATGCATAACAGCAAACCCAGTCTATTTTTAGCACAAAATTCATTGCCATTTCGATCGATATATATGTAGTAAAGATCTAGCGAAGTTTGGAAAATGGCCATCATTTAGACTCGTCCGAATGGAAAACTGTTGCAGCAGACAAAACAAAATTAGGGTAGAATACCCGTAATGTTGCCATTTTGAGATTCATAAAACAACGGATTTTTTTTTTCGAACGGCGTCGTATCCGAACCTATTCGGGCAAGTTCGTAAACATTCGGCGGTGGAAAGTTCCACCGCCGAATGTTTTCGACGTTGCCCGATTAATTCCGACGTCGCGCGAATCTTATTTTGGGTAGACTACCTTAATATTACTTGGTACATATCATTCACACCTGATTGTATAGAAACCATTGTTGGATCATGCTAATCGGAAGCCTTTTTCTCTTTTTTGTCGTAAGTTCCTTCTCTAATACTCATCAAATTAGTTCGTCAAAAACCAGTGGTTATTTTCGAAAGGGTTGCATGTAATCCAAAAATTGGTGCGAACTCGCCTTTATTTGACCATCTAACGCATGTAACGGTTGGGGCACAAAAAGGGATCTCTCAAAATTGTGAAGCAGAAATAATTCATTTCACGTTTTAGGGCTACACTGAATTATCTTAATCTTTGAAGCATAAAGAGGCTATCGCTTAATTTTGCAGGCAGAATGATCTATAATAACGATATAACCGTAAAAGACTTATATCTATTTCCAAAGCAAAATATGTTTATCTTAATTAATACGATGAAACCTAACATACTATGATATTCAATTAATCAAGACAAGCATATTTATCCCTATTCCGACACGACTTTTAGTTTTACGTCCATAGATGTAAAGGAATGGAGAAACAGTAAAACAAAAGACGAAAATGATGATAAACCTCATCCCCATCTTTCATCTTAATATTTTCTGTAAGTTATAGAGATGTTTACCAATTAGTATCAATATCATTTAATCAATATGTCGATGCCTTTTAGCAAAAACCTGGTAAGTGCAGCTTGTTTTAAGGTGCAGTTACGAGGTTTTTGTTGAAAAAACGACGTTACATATATCTAAAAATCGAAACAGTCTACATTCTTATTGTTTGATAAAATGTTAGAGGATGTTACTAATATTGTGTTGCGCAAAATAGAACAGAAAAGTTTGAAGAAAAAGGAGAAAATAGTAGATATCAGTTATTTTCCTTTTGCTTCCATGTTTTCTCACGATTTTTCTATTACGAACGTGAAAACCAGACCTTGTTTAGAAGGGGTAAACCCATTCCAAAACAAGGCCTGAGTATTTGACTTCACTAATTGAATATATTTATGAAATCATTGAAAGTGAAAATAATTTGTCCTTTTTGGAGAAGGACTCATATTTCAAAACTAGTCAAGATTCTTTATCCACTACCAGACGGAATAAAATAGACTGGTCCAATATCAAGGATGTTGAAGACGACAATTTTAAGTGAAAGAAATTTTGCAATTTTTGTATTTTCTTGGCGGAAAACATTATGGGTAATAATTGCTTGTCACAGGCAATTTCTTCATTTTCCATATTGTTTTCAAAAGCATATAGGCCTAATTATATTGTGGGTCGGCAAAATGGGCCAATATGTGGTAATGGTTAATCCCCGTATTAATGACAGTGGTACAAATAATTAAAGCGGTCTACAATTAGAGTTTCGTGCAGAATATTTCCTTGACACGGACTTTCAAAAGAACAAAAGGCTGACGTGCGTAAATGCTGCATTTGTAAATCAAGTCAAATGGAAGATTTGAACTCAGATTGGATATAAAGGACGAAAATTGACCTGGCAGAGAATTCCATTCGATTAGCATGGGTTGCTTTATCGGGAGGTATACAATGTACCAAATAAGGTCAAAATTTTAAAATAACCTTATCAAAACAACAATATTTTAGGATTGTCCAACTTCAAAGATGTTGCAGACGACAATTTCAGTGAAAGAAATTTTTCAATTTCTGTATTTTCTGGATAGAAAACATTGTGGGAAATGAAGGAATTGCTTGTCACGAGCAATTTCTTCTTTTTCTATATTGTTTTCCAAAATTTTTATATTGTGGGTCGTCAAAATGGGCCAATATGTTGGAATCGACTAATCCCCCGTATTAATGACAGTGATACAAATAATTAAAGCGGTCTACAAATAGAGTTTCGTGCAGAATATTTCCTGGACACGGACTTTCAAAAGAACAAAGGACCAACGTGCGTAAATGTTGTAATGTAAATCATGTCACATGGAAAAGGATGTGTTTCATCAGCTGTCCATGGATTTTGACGCTCTAGTTTGGGAAAATTAAGCAAAACATTGAGACAAAAGGAGAAATTTACGATGAATGACATATTTTCCTTTTTCCTCAATACATTTTATCTTTTCCTGTACCGTGACGTATGCATATATATACACATTATTCTATGAAATTGACGTAGATTCTAGTCGGTCTATCATTAGATACCAAACATTTCGTGCAATTTCGCATTCAGCCTCTATTCGTCGTTATCCTTGACAGCGGAAATTAACGAGGTTGGCCGGCTTTGACATAAAAAAAATCACATAACCTCGTCGATTTTCCTTGCCACCAATGACAGCGAAGTTACAGGAGTGTGTCTAATGCTTGGTATAATACCTTAACCTTTTCCCAAAACAAGAACTGGTTTTGACGCCCCTCTTAGAAAAGACTTGAGAAAACATTGAGAAAAAAGAAGACAACGCATCAGCATTTTCTCCTTATAGCTCAATATTTTCTTTGCTTCATTGTAGGCCTACGCGTATCTTGTCTTTATCAACTCAAATGTCATCCTCTGTTGCAGCTTTTCAAATTGGAACGGCCCAAATTTTAACCGTTTGGAATCTATAGTTTCTTTGTTTTTTGTAAAGGGATCTGTCAACAGACACATCGATGTTTTTCAACAAAAACCTCGTAACTGCAGCTTGTTTTAAGCTGAGTTACGAGATTTTCGCTGAAAAGCGATGATATGTATAGTCCGTTCACGATATTATGGAACATGTTAACAAAAACAACAGAACATATCACTTCAAAAAACTCTAATTTTGCATTCGATGGTTGGATTCTTGCAGGTGTCCCACACCTGCAAGAATCGAACCAACGCATGAAAAATTGTATTAAGATCCAGAATGTCATTTCCTCTGTTTCTGGCTGCCGGAAGTGAAGAGTGGTATCCGGCTCTGACTAAAACACGCAAAGGAACCGTTTTTGGACCAAAAGGACGCAAAGGACCTGAAGGCGACGGAAAGGAGATTTATATCAGCCCAAACTCCTTAATCATAATTATTTATCGCATTAAATTGCTTTATTCATGTATCTTACGATTAAATCTAGCCAATAATGTTTGTTTTGGACATAAAGTGTCTGAATTTTGTGTTGATTCCGATTTTCGTAGTCCACTCACGGACGAAAAGGAGCTGGTGCAGTGGTGGTGGCTCAAAGGAGATTCATATCAGCCTTAACTCCTTTGTAACGAATTTTTATTGCATTTAATAGCAATATTCACGTATTTTAATTCATTTAAGATCATATCTAATCCATCATGTTTATTTTTCGGTCAAAGAGTATCTTTTTTTGTTTTTTGTGTGTGTTTTTTGTTTTTGTATAAAATCCGATTTTCATATGCTACTCACAGGCGAGAAGGATCTAGGCGGCGCAAAGGAGATTTGTATCAGTATAAACTTTTTAATCATGAATTTCCAGCGCAATAGATTGTAATATTTATGTTTTATCAGATCATATCTATTCAACAGTGTGTATCTTTTTTTTGAAAAGTGTCTGGTTTTTGTATTTACATCTACTCCGATTTTCATATACTCGCGGGCGAAAAGAAGCTTGCGATGGTGCAAAGGAGATTCAAATCAGCCTAACTCCTATTAATCTTGATTTTTTATTGCATTAAATGGCAATACTCATTTATTTTAATATATCTAATCAATAATGTTTATGTAGGGACATAAAGTGTCTGGTTTTTGTGTTGATTTCGATTTTTATAGGCTAAACTCATGGGCGAAACGGGGCTGGTGGTGGCGCAAAGCAGATTCATGTCAGCCCAAACGGGTAGGACGATTTACCAAAACCGACCGAAACCGACCGAAATGTACCGAAACCAATACCGAAACGGGCCGAATTGTAGCGAAACAGTATCAAAACATGAAACTGTTTTCATCTAGACACGTAGTTAATTCATCAGGGTGTAGCCCAATCTTAGTCTGGTCTAATATGAAACGAGTTACAGTTGTCGAGATAGTTTTTTTTTTCTCTTCAAAATATCTCTCAATACGTTGTAGGCTTAGTTTTTGAAATTTGAGACGTCAATCGGTTGTTTGAGAGAGAGCTTAACTGGATAAATCTAGTGTAATTAAAATGAATGGTGTAGTTAGATTAAACGGGTGATTAGATTATTTTTCACAAGCATTCCAAACTCGCTGTTAAAAGGGATAGGCCCTAATCATTTGGCTTAAATTTTTGCAATGATGCACGTGTCCTGCACATTTCAAATGAATGGTCGCGTTTGGAAATTTTACCTCTTTCCTGAAGATCGATGCACGATCTTTGAGCTATTTCCCAAATAGAAATATGTTAGACTGGTCCTTTTTGAGACCAGAGCCTTTTCAAGATTTCAAGACAACAAAAGGCATTTATAAAGGCATTTTGTATTCATTGTCCAATTGCTCCTTGCTTATACTTTCTGTCTAAATATAAAAATGTGAATTTGTCTATTTCGTATCCATTTTAAAGGAAAACATGCTGATTACATTTTCCCCTCAATTGTTACCATTACTTTTATCATTGTTCTTCAAAACTGGTCTTGTTTGAGAAAAAGTTTATGGGTAACTTCTACAAATTTGCATTACACATAGATTCTTCTATCTCTTTTGTTGTATTTATTTGCATTTGTTTTATGCTTTGTCTTTGTAAATATTTGTAGAGGCCCACAGGGAAGACTGGGTATTATCCCAACTGTGTAGCCTCGTTAAATAAAGTCTTTATTATTATTATTATTATTATTATTATTATTATTATTATTATTATTATTATTATTATTATTATTATTATTATTATTATTATTATTATTATTATTATTATTATAAAATTATTTAGTAACATTAACATTTATTTCAATTATATCACAGAAACTAACGATTATCAGCATTTTCTTCTATTGTATCAATATCTTTTCAAGCATTTTCTGTTAGGGACGTTTAAACAGGTTTTGTGATTGCGGATCAATTGTGTTTTCACGAATTTGGTCGTTGTTTAGGAATATAGAAAATATGGTCAATAAATGGGGTTTGTAAAATTTGCAAACATTAATTCATTTTATAATCGATCCCTCTATTTGGTGTCACTCCTCAACGAAACGGGCCTATCAAATATATAGTAAAATGGGCCAATTTGGCAGCTTCTAGCTCCTCTCAGAAGTCTTTGTGGCATGTTTTACTTAGTCTGCCTGACAGACCATTTCTTTTTCTTTAATTCACTACTAAGAAAGTGATATCAATAGCACCATCAGCTAAAATCACGCACCCATGAACACAGCCATCCTTGAAATTTGCTATCTCTTTTCGGAATCTGCATGTGACACACCCCCATGAAAGGTCACGACCGCGCAAGAAACTAGTAGTTCCCGACAAATTCATTAAAACACATCCTAGCAGTACACAGATGGTCTGCCAGTATGCAGAACCATATTTCATGCATCTGCCTATTCTATAGACACAGAATCAATGCAACAATAGGAGCGAATCCATTTTTGACGGAACTATGTTTGTATACTACGACCCGGAAGCATTTCCCGTTGTGGAGTGTCTCCATTTGCCGTTTTGGTACAATTCGGCCCGTTTTGGTATTGGTTTCGGTCGGTTTCAGTACGTTTCGGTAAATCGCCGACCAGCAATCATTCCAAAGAATTAAAGGGGGAATGGCACTTCAAATCATGCAAATTTTCCGAGAACTTCGTACAAAATAAATATGTATTATGAAAATATGGCCTTTAAATTGCATCTATGCCAAATCTTAGCTTTCTATCTTGTGTATTGGCTAGGATGTCGACGGATTTAAAACTCAATATGTTCCGTTATTGTAAATATTATCCCCGGGACAAAAAATCATGGGGTTTTAAATCCGTCGACATCTAAGCCAATACACAAGGTAGAAAGCTAAGATTTGGCATATATGTAATTTAAAAACCATATGTTGATAATATATGTTTATGTTTTGTACGAAGTTCCGGAAAATTTGCAAGATGTTAAGTTAAAGTGTTATTCCCCCTTTAATGCATAGATCTATACAATGTAGTTTTGTCGGTCTAAAAGTGAACTGGTATGTTTAGTTGGTCTTCGCTCGCTTTAAGGCTTTGCCTTAATTACATATTAAGCTGATGTTTAGCAAATCCTTCGTTTTCGGGATTTTCTGTTTCAAAAAAAATTCAAATTGTTGATGTAAGATTTATCAACATAATCATGGAAAACTGTCGAAAATGTTGAGTCACGACAGATCTTAGCCTGTGTGTTTTCCGATGCGTTTTCTTTCTTTCTTTTTCTTTTTTCTTTGACAACAACAAGTAACGATTAAAATGTGTCCGACTTTTCTATAGAATGTTGTTTATCATCGAGCATGTGGAGAAGAAAAAACAACAAACAAATCAAACCAGAAAACAAAAAGCGTTAATGTCGTAATACGTGTTGTCGTCAAGCGGTTTACGACATGGTTGCCATGTTGGCACGCGATTTGGTCATTACGCGAATTGGTTGTCAAAACGTTATTACGAATGCTTCCTTCACAAATGAAATCTGATAAGCAAAGATGCCGGTCGCCAGCGCTAACATGCTAACTCATTAGGCACTTTTCTTCACAAGATGTCAACCCCTTCCCATTCTCCCAAAGTTGTAAGTTATTTGCCCAACGTCGACTGACTTTGACTGCTGATGATTTTCGCACAAAAAGTGTGCATTGGCGTAATCTGATGCTTTTCATTACTTTGGCATCTCTCTTTTTTCAACAATAAGGAGCAAAGGGAGTGTCTCAAATCTGCCCACGCATGAATTTTCTTTTAATTCTGCATGGTGATATTCGACCATATACAAGCTATGAAAATGCATTTAGTATCTTAGATAATCCAAACTGGATTCCAAAAAGCCACATTGACTTATTCCCACTATGACATGAAACATGGCCCCTTTTTCATGTGTCACAAAACTTTAGTTTTGTGTATTGTCAAGATCTGTCAATTGAATTTGATCCGAGACACATAAGGCATTACATTCATACCAGAAAAGGTATTTGAGGAAATTATTATGAATGTTTTTTATTGAATTAATCATGAAAAAATGCATATTTTTCAGCAAAAATTTTGGAAAAGAGTAAAATTGAATTCCAAAGTTAAGTATGTTGGAGTCTTTGTCAAGATTCCATATCATCACAAAAACATGCTACATATTTCCTCTTACTTTTAGCCAAATTATATAGAAATCCAAAACCGATAACAATGTCATATAATACATATTATTGATGAAGGTGATGTTTTGGTCCAAAACTTGTATTCAGTAAAATTTTGACTGTGCTCCTAAAAACATTTTTATATTCAGTAAAATCAACTGTAGCATACAGTACAAACCTACAGCAATATTCATGCCCAAAAAACTCATTGGAAAAAACATAGAATGAATATAAATATTACTTATATTTACAAAATTACATGTATGGAAGCCAAGATAGGCATACATATACACATTGCAAGTTTTCTTTACTATTTTGTCACATTGTCTATGCACCATTTTTAGTGAGACCATGACATGCACTAAATGTCAAGCCAAATGTTATGAAATTGAAAAGACGCTTAGAACCGGTATGGTAAAACATCAAAAGGTGTCCTTCCGGGTAACCAATACATAACCCAATATTTTTGGTCTAAGCGCCCCTAATGAACTAACATGATATGGAAGGCCCCCTATGACTCAGTAAAAGACTGTTAAAGCATTATATCTTTTCATTTACACAATTGAAAATGTGCTTGTTTATTTCAAAACGTGGCCCTTTTGGGATAAAACAGGGTGCAATTATTTCCTCAAATTATTTTTCTGACCATAGCTCAACCTGTATTGATACACAATTTATGCACATTTCAATGATGTCATATGATTAATATGTTGTTTAGCCATCAATAGCCCTTAAAAGTCACATGGGCGCTGGATTATTTGTTTCTTATGCATCACAACAATATTTTCACTTTTGCACGATTGTCAAATGCCATCAGAGAAATCGGTGCTTTTTCTTATTTGCTTTCTCATGTTTCAAAAGATCTATAAATAACTCTTGCTGTTAGCTTTCACGAATCACGGCTGACTTGAATAATTTAAAATGATTTTTATAGCAAATTTCCTCTCTTTTTTGTAAAGTAGGTACACCTGGGACAAGATCTAATGTGACACTGGACAAAAATATTATAACCAACTTTGAAGTCTACCCCTTAGCAAACTTCCATACAAAATTTAAAACCTCATGGCTGTGTAAAGCTTTACAAAAAGAGCTTATTTTTATTATATGAAATGTTTCCCCTTTTATGCTGCCACAGCAACAAAAGTTTATGACAAAAAGAAATTCTAATACACAGAGTTGTACTCCTTTAACCCAAGGATACTTTTTATCAAGTTTCAAAAAGATTTACATATTAGATTGGGAGAAAAAAGAATTTTTGAGAAAATGCCAACAGACAGACAGACAGACACACGGACAGATGACAGGAAATAACCGAGAAAATGCCTTGCATCTTGATTTATCCTCAGGTAAACTAAAATAACCAAAAAAGTAAACAAAACGTTTGAAAAAAGTCATTTTTAAAAAATCTTAATTTTGTACATTCTCGGAAATGTGCACTATTCAGGGGGAAATTCCAAAAGCAACATTTTACCGGTTTTATTTTTTCTCGATATTTCACGATAATCATCAGTATATTTGTGCGCAACTTTTACATAATTTTCAAATCTTGACAAAAACTAGTCTAGAACAAAGAAAATTTTTAAACAGAATTTGCTTAAAATATTTAAAACAATGAATTTTTGGGTTACCCCCTTACATCAGTTGACATAAAACAACTTTTTTTGTACATAATTATTTATTATATTTTGTTTCATACAGGATCACGGACTACTAGGCATTATTTTTAGAATGAATTAGGCAATGAAACTAACAACCAGAACGCTTGCACACTGTTTTAATCAGGGTACCCTCTTTTTTCATGGTGAAAACTTAAAATTCCGAGAAAATTGTTTTCTGGAATGTGCGATTTGAAACGTTTCATGTATATGAACGGTTATCTAGTGTACTAACTTCATGCCAAATTTCATTTTAAATTCCGAGCGTGGGTAGACTCCCATGTTATTTTTCCTATTCGTGAGACACCCCCTTTTGCGAAAAGTGATCATTTGTGGAGTACCATGAAAGAATATGAAAAGCAGATGGCATCCAGTGCAGGTCAAAGGTGGTGGGAAAAGAAGCACCTCTAGAGGGATAATATATAATTCATGTGACTTGGCTACTACTCTAAATCCTAACCTATAACCCTTTTCTTAACCATCATAAGCCCTTCCAAATAACATTAGGTGAACCAGATACCGTATTTCCAAACAAATCATGTAGTTTCACCGCCTGCTCATACCACGTCGTTGCTTTTCAACAAAGACCTCGTAACTGCACCTTTTAAAGGTGCAGTTACGAGGTCTTTGTTGAAAAGCATCTCGAGATATTCGGTCTTTTCGTAATTCCGGTAATACAGAGTTGTCGTTCCTGTGGGACGGTATGTTTACTTCCATTTGCCTGTTTGACAAGCGGCAACTTTAATATTTTCGTAAATTCAATGAGTAATTAAATGAAAATGATTTTTAATTTAACTTAATAATATAATCTAATAATAGCTCTGCACCTTCCATCATTTTTAGATCGTTCGGAGATCTATAACAAAAGAAATCTGCCATAATCCGATGATAGGTTTTTATTGAAAATATTTTTCCCCGTGGCGTGCCTCAAATCAGGCGACGTGACGTCGTGACGTCATGACTTTGCATTGCTTACTCTAGTCAGCTCATTCGGATATCGCCAACTTATCGAACAAATGCCAAACAGGGTTCCAGTTAGAAGATGATAGGAACAACTACCTGGAAAAGTCAATGGCGGACACGATGAGTTATATCAGAAGAAACAGGGATTCTTTGAGTGGCATTGAACATTCTTTGACACAATTAACTGAGAATCAGGAATTCTTACTCCCAGCAAAAACACACAATGAAAAACAACGGACGGAAGAACAAACCATCTTGTCAGAAAATAGGTATGCTGTTCTTCAAGACAATAGTGAAAGTGCAACACATAGTGCTGGTTTGAGAAATATTGAATCCGGAGAATCAACTGTAACTCAACAAAAGCAAGGAAGTCCGTCTATCAAACCTAAAAACAAAGATAATCAAACACAACAACTAGCAAACAATGACACAAATAAAGTACATGATGCTAATAATTTACACGACCGTGAAACGATTCCTCAAAAGAAGGATATGGTGTATTTGGTTGGTGATTCAATCTCGGGCCAGGTGAACCCAGCCAAACTGGGCAAAGCAACAAATACTTTTGTAAAAAAATTAAGAGCGCCGAAGATTGAAAACGTTGACTCTGTGACGAACCAAATAAAAGATGCAAAGGTTATCATTCTACACACTGGAATTAACAACCTAAGGGATAAGGGAAACAACGCGAATTCCGATGGAGTGAATAATCTCGTCAGAGCCGTACAATCTCTGAGGGATATTGCACCTGAGAGTAAAATTGTAGTTTCCAAGGTCATACCAGTCGGTGATGAGACGGTCAATATTGATCGTAATCTCTTCAATGCTGAGTGTCAAAAACAGATTTCGCACCTGAACAATTTGGGTGTACAATTCATGGACAATGGTAATCTGGCTGACCAAGGGGTACCAATTGCAGACTACTATCGAAAAGATCGGATACATTTAAGTGGAAAGGGTGTGTCTGTGTTCGAGGAGAATTTAGAAAACCTCATCCTCGATCTTGTTAAAAGGCAAAGATGTGAAACGCACTCACAGCAGTTAAATCTCGGCCGTCGCAATCAACACCAAAGAAGTAACCATTATGAGAGACGTGGTTATCAGAATATACGCCGTACGGATGAAATCAGGTATGGTGGAAATCAGGCTGGACATAATTACAGGCGTGGTTACCGTATACATGACAATAAACACTATGATCGGCGAAACAGAAATGATATTGACGTGGATGGAGATGGTGATAGGTATAAATATCATAATAGGACTCAATTTAATCAGAGGTTTCATTCCCGCACTCAGTTTACCAGAAGAAATTAATTTTGACGTGCAACAATCTTAGGGGTTAGTGCAAAGCTGTTGTAAGTATATATGAATTTCATATATCTTTACAATTGATTTATGCTGACTCAACGTATGAACTGAAATGCTGGAAAATGGTGGTTTAACTTTCCACGGATTTCGTTGTGTTTAGAGATTATGATATATTTCCATATTTCTAAGTATAAAACGGTTGTGATTTTTCCCCATACACTTTATATATGGTGATGGTTAAATGATAATAACTCACACACAGTTGTATTATTTAAATTTTGTATTTAACATACAATGTTATTTCAAACAGAATGATACTTCAGATAATCTCGAGGTTTCACCCTAGTCTAATCTATTTTCATTTGTTTTCTAATAGAATGACAAATAATTCTAATAACAGTTTATCAATATCAACATGGAATATCAATGGTTTGGAGTTTAAGGCTAATGGTGTGAGATCTAACAAATTATATGATCAAGAAGTGATCAATTTCTTAAATAAGTCTGATATAATTGGTCTTGTAGAGACACATGCTGAACCTACGACAGATATATCACTTAATGGTTATTATGTTTTTCGTAAGGATAGACCTAAAAATGATAAAGCTTGGAAATCTTCAGGAGGAATATCGGTTTTAGTGAGAGAGTCATTGAGAGAGCATTGCAAATTTGACCCGCTAAGCGACAATGATGTAATTTGGGTACGAGTGCAAAAACAATTTACCAAATATCAATACGACATGTTTATCAGTTTTGTATATATACCACCAGTTAATTCTTCGTACGGGAAAGCGCATGGTACAAACATCTTACATAAACTCGAGAAACATATTTCTTATTTCTCAAGTCGTGGTAAAGTACTTTTATGTGGGGATTTAAATGCCAGGGTTAGTAACAATAACGAATACGTAACTAGAGATGATGATTCGTATATTCAGATACCAACCGGTGATATATCCGAGTTTATTCTTCCTCGAGTTACGCGTGATTGTAAAACCACCAATCAATACGGTAGGTGGTTGATTGATACTTGTATTGAAAATCAGTTATATATTCTGAATGGACGTACTTTAGGGGACCTGCGTGGTAATTTTACATGTCATACACCAAGGGGAAGTAGTGTGGTTGATTATTTTATTTCCAATACTGAAATGTCCAACGAAATTTTGTCAATGGTTGTAAGTGATCTCACTTTATTTTCTGACCATTGTTTGATAAATCTTCAGATGAAAGTTTCATGTCGGCCAATTGACAATCTTCATAGTAATTGTAACAGTAAATTTGACCATACAAGTTTACCCGATACGTTTCTATGGAATGATGTAACTAAAGTTAAGTACCAAGAATATTTCAAATCATTAGATGCAAAGCAAAAACTAACCGATATCAATAAATTACTCGAAAACGGATGTGATGATACAGAACATATTGTTGGGCTTATAACCGAGTATTTGGTTGATGCAGGTAATAATACTCTCAAGCGAAAATCATTTAAAACTACGAGAAAAATTGCAAAGACACGTAATAAAAAATGGTTTGATGTTGATTGCAAAACTTTGTTAAATGACTTAAAGAAAATAAAGAACAAATTTAATAGAAACACATGCAATGATAATTTGAGGATAAGTTACTTTAAGAAATACAAGGAGTACAGAAAACTAGTCAAATATAAACGGCGTATATATCGCGATAATTTAACAAATGTATTAAACAAGGCGATGGACGATAATCCCCAAGCTGTATGGAAAGTCATAAACGAGTTGAAATATGACGCAATGCCTCCAAACAAAGCGGATAGAATTAATCGAAACGAATGGTATACACACTTCAGCGATTTACTGAAAAATAATGCGAACCACATGAATTCAGAAAGATTAGAACAAATAAGAATCGAATTGAAATACCTAGAAAATGATAGACAGACATGTCGTCTAGATTACGTTATTACCGAAGAAGAAGTCACAAATGCTAGTAAAAAGCTAAAAAATAATAAAGCAAGTGCATATGATTTGATTAAAAATGAAATGTTGAAATCAGCTTTACCATTTATAGGTAAAACTGTTGTAAAAGCATTCAACGTACTTCTTGAAACTGGAAAGTTTCCTAGTTCATGGACCGAAGGCATTATAGTTCCAATACATAAAAACGGTAGTTGTAATGATCCTAATAATTACCGTGGTATTACCTTAAATAGTTGTTTCGGTAAATTGTTTTGTCATGTGTTAAATGAAAGGATTTCAAAGTTTGTAAATAATGCGTCTATTATAGAGCCAGAACAAGTTGGATTCAGAAAAGGCCAAAGAACATCAGACCAAATTTTCATTCTTAAGACTTTGATAGACATGTACATAAATAAAAGGGGTAAAAATAACAAGTTATTCACTTGCTTTATTGACTTTAAAAAAGCATTCGATACTGTTTCACATGAAGGCTTGTTACTAAAGCTTCAAAGAGCAGGTATTGATGGCAATATGTACAAATTGATTAAATCTATGTATCAAAATTCGTATTCGCGAATTAAGTGCAAAACATCACTGACAGACCCGATTAAGATAGGCCAAGGGGTACATCAAGGAAACGTAGTGAGTCCGCTTTTATTTAACCCTTTCCCAAACGACAAAAATTTAGGATGGTCCAATTTGAAAGTTGCTACAGACGACAAAAATGGACATTGAAAAAGAAAGGATTTTTTTAACAATATAGCTAAGAAAATATTGAGACAGAAGGAGAAACTGCTGTTTATCAGCAGTTTCTTCTTTTGTTTCAATGTTTTCTCACGCCTTTCCTATTAGGGACGTCAAAACCAGGTCTTGTTTGGGAAAGGGTTAATATATTTATTAATGATATAGGCTCTACATTATCTAATAACGATTCCCCCATTTTACAAAACTATCGAGTTAATCACTTGTTGTATGCTGATGACTTAGTTTTGATATCATCCACTGAACACGGTTTACAGAGAAATATAGATGAAGTAAACGATTATTGTAGCAAGTGGGGGTTAGCCATTAACATAAACAAATCTAAAGTAATGACATTTTCTAGGTACGGCAAAACGGGGAATAACGATTCCAAATTTTTTATAGGTGAAGTCGAATTAGACAATGTCAAACAATATAAATACCTAGGCGTGATATTTTCAAATAATGGAAAATTTTGTTCTAACGAGGCGAGCCTAAGCATGAAAGCTAATAGAGCTTTGTTTTCCATTAAGCGAAGTATTTTTGACAAATCTATTAAACCGTCAGTGATTTTGAATCTATTTGATACATTAATAAAACCGATAGCTTTATACAATAGTGAAGTATGGTGTGCATACAAGTCAAACTTTCAGAATAAAAATGTGGAACAATTATTTGATATTGCACTTAAAGGAAGCAATGATTATGATAAAGTACACATACGCTTCTGTAAATATGTTTTAGGAGTGCATGCTAAGACATGCAATTTAGGAGTATTCAGTGAACTTGGACAGTTTCCACTTTTGCTCTCCATCTTATCAAGCTGTATAAACTTTTGGATTCATGCTGTACATTCTCGTGATTCTTTATTATCTAAAGCGTATGCAGAACAATTAAACGGTTCAAATTCAAGTTCCACCTGGGTTCAATTTGTCAAAAATATTCTCTCTGATTTGGGGTTTTCACACGTGTGGGTTAACCAGAGTACATTTAATCCATCGGCATTGCTGTGCTCAGTCAAAAATAAGCTTAAGGAGAGGTTCACGAATTACTGGCAAAACCGGTTACTTGCAGCTAACAAGGACAATAAGCTTAGGACGTATAAATTGATAAAGCATACTTTTGAGATTGAGCCATATTTAGACTTATTAAATGACAAAAATCAAAGGCAAAGTATTTCAGCATTCAGATTAAGTGCTCACCGTCTTAGGGTAGAGCGGGGTAGATATAGCGGGGAGAAGCCTGATGAAAGAATTTGTACGCACTGCAATGTAATCGAAGATGAAGTTCATTTTTTATGTACCTGTAAGAAATACGATATATATAGACTAGAATTTCACAGAGAAATAAAAGATTATTGTGATTTAGGTAATGACGATATTATTAATTTTGTCTCTTTAATGACAAGTACTCATATTCTAATATTAAAAGCTGTATCAAATTTTATAAAAAATTCTAATATATTATGAAAAAAACCCTATAAACTCCAAGCTATTGAATTTCATTACGTGAAATGTTTTTAATGCTATGTCTGTATCTGTGTGCGTATGTGTATATTTATACGTTCTTGTCTGTGATACATGTATAAGTGTGTTATTCGTGTTTATGTTCAAATTGTAGATGTTGTTGCCTTTAATCCGAAATGGGTAGAAATGTGCAAAATAAATTTATTCTTATTCTTATTCTTATTCTTATTCTTATGACGTCATAGAAATAAAAAGAGGGGCAACATTGGGGAAAAAAGATACATGCATATACATGAACGCTGTGAGCGAGTTTTTCCAAACAAATTTTTTGTAACTGTTTGCAAGAACATTCCGCTCTGGACACACGGTTTTCACTGTCGGAAAACGATGAAAATCGGAAATAGAATAAGTGAATGTTAAAGCACAGAAAATATTGAGGAAAGATGCGATATTTCTGACTATCGTCAAATTGCTTCCTTTTTCTCAATGTTTTTCCAAACAAGCTACTGAGGCCAAATACAGGACTTAAGAATTTTTTTAAAAAAAATTGAAGAATACGTTTTTAAATGTGCCGAAAAAATGACGGATTTTTTTTAACCCTTACCCATACAACAAAATACGGAATTACGAAAATCCGGAATTCTGTGACGGTTTGACCTGTCATGAGATTAGGATATGGAGAGCGGCAAACAAACCAATGGAAAATGGAAAGATAGAAAGAGATATAATTTAATACTGTAAAAATGCACTTACACAACAAAGAAATCACTTGAAACTGGATAGAAAGAAGAAAATGCTGAATTTTTGTAACCCGCAAATAAATATAGTATCGACTCCTGTGGGGATTCGATCCTGGGACCTCTCACACCCTAAGCGAACACTCTACCACGTCACTATAAAAGCTAGCTTGTGCGGCGAGATAGTATATAAGTGCCTCTTATACTACACCCGGCTGCATTTTCGTCTTTTCCACGATGTTTTCAAATTGAAAAGTCTTTATGCTGGTAAAAGAATAACACTGGTTAGGCCACTGACTCGCATCTTAACTCAGCCCTATGTTTCTCCTTAGCGACGTCCAAAACAGGGATTGTTTGGGATAGGGTTAAACACAACTACAAATTTAAAAAGGGAGACAACTCACCTAAAATTAAAATCTGCTACAGCAAGAGTTACTGTTCTTTCAGTATGCCTTCTGCAGTTTATTGTTCTTGCGGAGGTTAAAAACCCTGTAAATGTAATTTGAAAATGTTCGAGAAACGAGGTTTTCACCTCCAATCGACGTTATGATGTATTGACGGAATGGATGGTGTGGTATGGAAGGTTCGAATCCTGGCATCAGCTTCCTTTAACTCTTTCCAAACAGCAAAAGTTTTGAGTGGTGCCATGTGAAAGCTGCTGCTGCTGCTGCAGAAGACAAAATGCGTGTAAATAAAGGTATGATCTATGTACAATGTAGCAAAGAAAAAATGAGACAAAAAGAGGAAATCAGCATTTCCATCTTTTGTCTCAATGTTTCCTTATATTGAAAGCTCAGTAGTAGGTTTAAACTAACGAATCGATATGTAGTTAGCCTATTTCCAAACAAAACATGGATTTCATGTTTCTAATAGAAATGGCTAGCCAAAACATTGAGGCAAAAGAAGCAAATGCTGATTTTCAGCATTTTCTCCTTGATCTTCAATATTTTATATGCTATAATATACTTAAAACTCCGTGTTGATCTACACCCATTTTGATGTCTGTAACACCTTTCAAATTGGACCAGATAATTTTCCTGTCTTTTGGGAAAGTGTTAAACTGGTTCAGAAAAAAATGTTGATTTTTCCCAGTTAGTTGTGTCTAGGCCTACCTGTTAACATTTTCCCAAACGTCAAAACTTTAGAGTGGCTCAATCTGAAAAATGCTGCAGACGACAAAATTGATGTTAATATAGACAATATTTTTTGCACAATGTTACAAAGAAATTATTGAGACAAAAGGAGAAAATGCCGATCATCAGCATTTCCTTCTTTTGTCTCAATATTTTCCATAGCATATTCTATCAGAGACGTATATATTAGGCCTTGTTTGGGAAAGGTTTAACACAATTAAGAAGTCCTGAGTAGTCCCTAAGCGACTGTTTGTTGTCTAATTTTTGTGACAAATAAGTTAAGAGACGTGTCTGGTTATTTATCGGCTGTTTCACACGACGTCGCTGACGTTATGACCAATACTCAAGGGACGTCATTTCTTTTCCTGTGACCTGGCATGTGACAAGGGGTGATTCAGAAAACTTGTACTGCATATATGTTTTAGCACAAGTCAACCATAGGCCTACAATTACCACATTTCGAAATTGAACTTCGTGTAAGATTTTTTAAGAAAATGATCTTTGAGACAAAAAAGTCATGTTTTCGCACAACCTAATTGGTCCGGTAATTGACGACTCGTGAATTTCCATTGCCAAGGATGACATCCGAAGCGTTGTGTAGATAATGATCGGTAGTAAATTGTAATTTGTTTTAGGTTATTTATCCTCGGTTGCCGGTTGCCCATATGACCGAGTAGTAGACTGGGCGTGCCCAGGAAGGAACTCCCTTCTTTTGACCTGTTTCCAGCTTTGAATGGTGGAGGAAGACCCCAAGTAAGCACCTGGGTAGAACCACCGACGTTCCGCAAGCCAGCTGGATAGCTTCCTCACATGAAAGTTCATACGTCCCTGGCGGGATTCGAACCAACAGAGGTGAGGGGCAGGTGATCCTGAGTCAGCGACTCTAACCACTCGGCCACGGACGCCCCTTAATCGATCAAACATAGGCCTACGTACCGTTTATTTTTCCCAAACCAAAATAGAGACACCGGAAATGGTGACCATGTGTATCCTTGCACCAAAAGGCTCATAATAGTCATGAAAAGAAAAATTAGAAAACATTTCACTCAAAAGCATTCAATGAGAACCTTTCCTCAAAACCATAGATACAGAAAGCAAGGCATGGTCAGAACAGGGGGATTTTTTTAACAGAACTATTTTATCCCACGAACCAGAAGGACTTCTCTGAGTGACCTTACTCCTACAGTGAGCACAGTTTTCATGTTTTTCTCGTATTTTGGACTCTGACAATGTTTTCAGGTCTATTCATCTAGTCCTTTGTCGAAACATCAAATACACTGGTGGTGAACTCGGACAAAGCGAGGAACATTTTTCATGAACACAAGGTACAGATACTTCATTGCACATCCCGATTTTTGTAAACAATACACGTGGCATTTTGTTTACTTCTCTATCCATCTTTTTGCACTCAAATGGAAGTTACTAAGGTATGTAGATATGATTTATAATACGCACGAAAATATCAGTTTTATCGATCATTATTTTCAAATGGTATAAACGGATTGCAAGTGCACAAAGCGCATATTGAGATCATGTGGGTTGATCTTAATCGCCCGAACGAAATGGTACGGTATCACTGTTTATGTTTATATATTTTCATTGCAAGTAAACAAAAAAGACATATAAATGTATAAAAGACATATGAATGTACAAATAAAGGCTGTAAATGGCAGTTTTCGATGTCATGTCATTGAAAATCAGTGTGCGGTTTCTTCGTGACAACGTTACAGCATGTTTGCGATGTTATCTTTTCCAGCTACGGTGTTTTATGAGACCATGTTTGATAAATTAATCGATTGCACTAGACTTAACGGCACATTTAAACATTTATTCGGTAATATCGCACTGATTTGAGCATCTAACCATAGATTTCCGGCATCAAATTCGAGCACCAGGTACTTGTTTCAATATATCAATTTGTACTGCCTAACTCCCCTTTCAGATAAATTACTGACAGGTGATGACAATTAGATGACATCATCATCATCATCATCATCATCATCATCATCATCATCATCATCATCATCATCATCATCATCATCATCATCATCATCATCATCATCATCATCATCATCATCATCATCATCATCATCATCATCATCATCATCATCATCATCATCATCATAATAATCATCATTTTTATCGTTACCTTGGAGTTTCACCGGTAAGATTTTCGTTATGCCTTCTTAAATTTGGTACAGGTGGAGAATAAGCTATTAAATGAGAACAAGATGGATCTTGATCAGACAGTGCACATGCAAAGTCTGATCTGGATCCATGTTGGTCGCAAAAGCCTAAATGAACGTTTCCAGATCTATACTGTAATGTTTGTCATTACCATTATCACCATTTATTCTAAGGAGGATCCACTGTTTCACACATCCCAGCTCCGTACGAACAGGGGGACTCTGGAGCCAACCTCCCCCCCCCCCACTCATAGTTGGCAAAAATGCCGAATTTTCATCATTTCACATTTAAAACTTATGGCAAATCTAATTTAGCCCCCCCCCCCCCCCCCCCCCAATATTAGACACTGGCCCAGACAGGGCCCATATGGAATTGCTTTCTACGGGCATGCATTTTAAAGTATACTAACAGGAAAAGTTAACTGTGTGCATTTCCTTTTTAATTAACACCTTGACTGCATACGGTACACGAATAAAATTTTACAAATGCACATTTAATCTTTTACTTTCAATAATTGTCAATGTATTACTATACTTGTTATTACCGTAACAATTCCTGAAAGTGGATAAGGATAAGATTCGCGTTTACAAGACATTTTCGAGTGTGAACACCGTTGGTATTAATACATGCTATGCAATTGTCCTTAGAAAACAATAGATGCAGCCTCTACTGCTGATAGAACTCAACTCAGGAAGCAATCTATTTGTAACGTTTGCCTTTTTATGTCGATTTCACAGGTTGTCGTTCCGATAATGGTTGTCTTGTCAAAATGACGTCACGTGTAGACGTTGGATGTGTTGGAATCGTCTCAAAATTGTAGCATGGCAAGTAAATCGAAAACAGTCTAATTAATTGGGTAATTCGACTGTTTTCGATTTACTTGCCATGCTTCAATATCTTGTATTTATTTCGGTACATTTATGAATAATCCTAAAATTGGTGACCATTTGCATTAGACAAGACTTAGTGGCTACTTTCTTATGACGGGGAGTATATTTGTGCTTCTATAATTAAATACATTTGTTTCAATATTTTAGATTTCTTAAAGATAAAATGTTAAAAAAAGACGTCTCACTACATTTCTCCTGAAACAAAAGTTTACGTTCATGATCTGTTTTCTTGACTTTATAACATCGCCGTCAAACAATACGACGTCGTTCCCACGGTTTGTGTAATTGACGTTGAAGTGCGTATAGCAAACATTGAATCAAAAGAAGAATAGATCTATACTGAAAATAATTTGGCTCCTTTTTTCTTAATATTTTTCTTGCATATTTTCTTATTTAGAACACACATTTTAACTTCTCAACATATAAAATCAATGTATTTTTTACATCTAGAGCAGTCAGCTAGACAAATTGGCGGACGGGTAGAAAAACGGACAGACGGGCAAACGAAGCACTATCTATATGGTGGTCATTACTGAAAGCCTTCTAATTGGGGGCTGCAATACCAGATAGGCCTATTGTTTTGGAAATGATTATTGTATACCATTAATTCGTCTTTGAAAAAGAATAAATTTTATCTACTATATATAGACCTAGTGACGTTTTTTCGGACAAACACTAGTGCTTCGTCGGTGTAAATCTAAAACGTCACAAACTCAACTTTATTGAAGCTGTAGTTACGGGATTTTTTTACAACACCTACGATTTATCCATATTTAACCGAAAACCCATTCTATTGTTAGGACAAAAGTCATTGCAATTCGAACAGCCATTGAAAATGTTCACGGTATCATAAATAAACCGTACAAGTCCCCTTCAAAAAACGTTAACTACAATTTTCACATCGGAAAAAAACTTCTACTCCAAGAATTGTAATACCAACTTCAGAATCAGTCAGAGAAATAAAATAACAAAACTGACAATAGCCTCTAAGTGTCTCTCCGATTCGTCCATATTGTTTTGGGCGGATAAACACGTGCAAATCGTTGTGTACATGCTCAAACTACTAAAACTGGTTTTTAAACGCGCATTTAAACATGAAGTATCTGTACCTTGTGTTCATGAAAAATGTTCCTCGCTTTGTCCGAGTTCACCACCAGTGAAATATATACTCTTATTTCAATGATGTTGCAGACCAAAATTTCAAATGAATGCAAAGATTGCTTGTTTAATGACATTTCACAGATATTTTTCATAAATTGTACTTTTATTTTTGTCTGAAAGAGCACATTTTCTAATAAACATTCTGAATTTTTATAGTCAAAATATTGCACCGTTTACGAGAAATATAAGTATAATTTTGTGCTAAAACCAAACAAACTGTTGTTGATAACAGTAGAGATTTATATGGAATTTGTTTTTTCTGTCTCAACTTTTAAGGCGTATTTTCGCTTATAAGCAACAACTTCAAAAACTGATAGCATTTATATGCATTGGAATAACCAATCTTGGCATCAATACATATTAAAAAAATGAAATTGGAATGTTATTTCCCTTTAAAGCTGTAGCTACAAAGAATTTATCGAAAAGCATCGACATTATTTATTTCGACGTATAGGAGAGTCAGAGAGGACTATCCGCTAACTACTTTTACGTCGTTTTACAAAAACCTCGTAAATATGTAGCTTTAAACAGGCTGCAGTTACGAGGTTTTTATTGAAAAATAGCATTAATATTTATTCAAACAAATAAAATTATTATAGGAGAGACAGAGCATTGAACCCTCTATAAACGATTCAAAATCTTTTACTAATGAGGGACTAGACCGATAACGGAAAAGAGGGGAGGCAGGATGTATATTTGACTATTTATAGTAACAACTTATACACACTGATACCTGTTCAACCCTAAAATAAACCAAAATATTTGTATCGATTCTCGTTTAACTTTGAATGTATAATACGTCTTATATCGCTTTTCAACAAAAACATTGTAACTACAGCGTTAAAATAAGCTGTAGTTACTAGGTAAAAAGCAGCAAAATTATTTAACGCACAAGAGAGACATAGCAAATTCTCCGACAACTTTCAACAAAACCTCGTAACTACAGCTTTAAACAAGCTGTAGTTACGAGGTTTTTATTGAAAAAGCAGCTATATTATTCATTTTAACATAATACATAGTATAGGAGAAACAGCTGAATTTCAACAAAAACCTCGTAACTACAATTTTAAACAAGCATCAGTTACGGGGTTTTTCATTGAAAAAGCAATAATATTGTTTATTTTAACGTATAGGAAAGACAGAGCGGACAATCCGACATCCAATTTGTGACAGAAGCAGTAACTCACTGGTCTATCGATCCATTCGCTGGTTTCCCGCATTTTACCGATCACAGCAAGAAGTTTGCCTTCGCGCCTTCAACGTTATAGAAAATAGTTCCTGTCAAGGAGGGAACCAATAAGATCAATAAAACATTAGGTTGTAGTGTTACCACTCTATGGGCGGTCATTTAGCGTGTACTGAGAAATTTGAGAAACATATAGAACACAGCCCCTGTCGTTATGTGGTAATTGACGTCAAAAATGGACGGGGCCGGAAATAGGTTGTACGCCTGTCAACTTGGAAATGGACATGGTGCGCGGATTGCTGTCGCGTGAATTAAGCATGCGACGAAAATTGCATTTTCTTGGGAAATTGGATAAAAGTTCAATTAGGTGAGTCCGATTATATGTCAACTGTAATTCTTTATATTTGATTTACTCGCTAATTACATCGACTAGTAAATGTGACTAGACTGTGAAATGTATGCCTACAGGCTCCTTTTTAAGTCTCGACATTAGGCTTTCACATTGGGCATAACCCTCTCCCAAATAAGACGTAACGATGTTTTGGAGGTATATATCGTCGCTCTTCAACAAAAACATCGTATCTACAGCTTTAAACAAGCTGTAGATACGAGGTTTTTGTTGAAGAGCAGACATATTACATGTATATTGTAGTGCTTGGGAATGCTTTTTTTCCCAAAAAGTCAATGTTCCTTATATAGATAATTATATCATTTTGTCATTCTCTGACATGTAGAATTTCTAGTCTGTAGGCCTACCTTATTCAATACTGTTTAAAAATGTACGGTTTTAGAAAGGGTAAAGATATGTGTTTTGCGTCTCGGTTTGAGGTCCAGCAAACAAAGATTTTGGATTGGGCTAAAGAAAAAAATACGAATCAAAGTTGGGGTTTTTTGGGGAAATGTTTATCACGTCAAAAGCAATGTCTGTTTTTGAAGTCGTTCATTGGGAAATCGTTGGAAAACAGACCAAAACAGTTAATCAGCTTGCTCTACTTTTTCACCACTTGTACAATGTTTTCAACCAGATATTCATTCATAGATTATACGTTTAGAAAATCATAAAGAGACATTTCACTTATATTTGTTCATAGATTAGTTTTATTTTATTTTATTATCTGAAAGAGCATTTTTATTTTCTTAAGGAAATTCTGAAAATTTCAAACCAAGGTATTGTGCAGTTTATAAGAAATTTGTTTTTTTCTTAATTTGAGTATACAGCAGTTAAGATGTAAATGGGATATGCCATTTTTGTCTCAATTTCAACAGCGTTTCTTTACCAATTTTAACGGCGTTTCTTTATATTATCAGCAACGATTTCAAAAATAGCATTAGCAAAAGCATTTTAAGTCTTTAGAAAAACCAATCTTGGCATCAAGACATACTTATGAAAATGAAATGTAAGTGTTATGTCCCTTTACAGGCAATTTTAAAAGTGCCGTTTGATGTGCTTTATTTTAGAATTAGCTTATTTCCACTAAGACCCCCCCCACACACACACACACACAAAAGCCACCGGAAGTCGTCCCTAGAGGCAAAAGGCGAAATTCATCCCTGTTCACTGCCTTTATCTGCGTTGATCTTGTGGAAATCGGAAAAAGTGATAATTCTCTTTACTTCCGTCATTTATCTTCCGATTCTTGCATTGATGAACAATGCAGTTTAAAACCATTTTGATTCCCTATAAATCTAATACAATGTTAATTTCTCATAAACCCATTGTTTGCCACTGGAAGTTAATCCGAGTCTTCTCTGGTGAAAATTCGCTCGTTGATGTTTGGATGTCGCTATTTACATCAGAGCGCTGTCCAATTCAAAAACAAAAGATAAGTCCGACACAAGATATGTCGTTTGTTCAACCTGTGTCGGAATTTTCTTTTGTTTTTGAATGGGACAGCGCTCTGATGTAAATAGCGTCATCCAAATATCAACGAGTGAATTTTCATCAGAGAGGACTCAGATTACCGGAAGTGTTCTGCGGGTATGGAATAAAACGATAATGGAAAGGCGTCAATTAATATGGAAATAGATATTTAAAATTATTATTTAGAATTTCACTGTTTATGATACCAATCAATTCTCAAATATGAAATAACCATAATCCATTTGACTCACCACAATCCATTTGACTCGAGGTTATACTAATCACATTCTTTGACTTACTACGAACTTTTATATAAATTTCATTTTCGTAATTTTGAACGAACTTCAGTTATCATTGGAAACAACGGTTTGACATAACGTTATGAGTTTCGTTCAGATTGAATTAAAAGAAATATTTGACAAACAATAACAAATTTATATACAGTACTATTTGATGATCTATAAAAGTATGTATCATATAGATATAGTAGTCTGCTTAAAAAAAAAGACCGCGTCTTTCACGGTACCGCGGTATTCAAAACAGTGTTCATTTGCGGACGAAATATCGCCTACCAACTGCGTGCATTAGCAAAACTAAAATCAAAATCATTTACTACAATCTTCGGTGATTACTTTTATTATAATTTTGACTGCATTTGATTTACTTAAGAAAGAGAAATCAAGGAATGTTTCATGTCCCTATTCATTTTTGATTTTTCCGGACGCCATTAAGTACCGTGGTATCCAAGAGGACCATCCTAAATGAAGTAGAAGGGCGCTACTGGACAAAAAGTGTATTGTAACGGAAATTAGTCGTTACGGAAGTTTGAAAATATTTCATTGCAATTCCGATTTAAGCGCGGAAACGCAAAAAAAAAAAAAAGAAAAAAAGAAAGAAAAAAAAAATCGTCGATTTTTTTTTTGTTTATATACGAGGGACGGTCGGAAAGTAGTTGGACTTTTCGTGCTGCTGTCTCTCCATTTGCAACTGTATGTACACATTATATATTGGTGGAATCTACATCCATTTGCCTATAATGTGGTCAGTTTATTTTCAACGATAATTGTATATATTCAATATTCTGTCCACTTATATGTGATAGGGGTTTTATGTACAATAGTCTATTTGTCAGAGGAACAACAAGGGTAACCAAAACAAAAGAACATTCTAGTCATTTCAATCGCGAGGAAGTTAAGTTTTTTAACTACATTATCACTGAAGATTAAATATTGATTCATAATTCCGAACTTGGGATAAAAACTCAGTCACAGCATTCATAGAAACGAGCTGGTTCCCAACCTCTGAAGAGATTAAGCTTTTACATTCGGCTGGTAGTCATGTTTGTTGCTTTTGTGGATTCACGAGGATTGAAAGTTAGTCATTTTATGTCAAATGGTAAAAACTGGCATTGCCAAGTACAGTTCTGAAGTAATTCAGAAAAACGAAAGAAACAATGCTGAAGAAAACGCGTCCAAGATAAGCAAAGAAAAATATTTTCTACTTCACGATAACGCACGCTCCCATACCAACGCATCTACAGTGGAGATTATCAACTATTACCGATGACAAAAGTTGTTTTACTCTTCTTATAGCCCAGACCCTACCCCACATGACTTTTATTTGTGTCTAGAACTAATGAAAATGCTTGCTGGGAAGACATTTGAGACCAGGGCGCCTTTGATACCGGTGGTTACACAGTACCTTATACAGTGGGTCTACGTCATGGTTAATAGTGGGAATAGTAAAGCTCATACGAAGATGGCAAAAATGCATAGACATAGATAAACAATTTGTTTAAACAGTGTAGAAAGAATTTTGTTAAAAAGTTAAATGGTTATAGAGAAATAGTCAAAAGTCCAACTACTTTCCGACCGTCCCTCGTATATTGGCGTAATCTACATCCATTTGCCAATAACGTGGTCAGTTTATTTTCAAAGATAGTTGTATATATACAATATTCTGTCCACTTATATGTGATAGGGGTTTACTGTACCATAGGCAATTTGTTAGAGGAACAACAAGGGTAACCAAAACAAACGAACATTCTAGTCATTTTAATCGCGAAGAAGTTAAGTTTTTGAACTACATTATCACTGAAGATTAAATGTGGGTTAATAATTCCGAACTTTGGATAAAAACTCAGTCAAAGCAGCCATGAAAACGAGCTGGTTCCCCACCCATGAAAAGATTAAGATGTTACCTTCGGCTGGTAGTCATGTTTGTTGCTTTTGGGGATTAACGAGGATTGATAGTTAGCCATTTCATGTCAAATGGTAAAAACTGTCATTGCCAAGTACAATTTTGAAGTAACTCATAAAAAACAAAGAATAAATGCTGAAGTAAACGCGTCCCAGATTAGCAAAGAAAAATGTTTTCTACTTCACGATTACGCACGCTCCAATACCACCGCATCTACAGTGGAGTAGTATCAACTAATGCCCATGACAAAAGTTGTTTTACTCTTCTTATAGCCCAGACCCTACCCCACATGACTTTTATTTGTGTCTAGAACTGATGTAAATGCTTGCTGGGAATGAATTTGAGACCAGTGCGCCTTTGATACCGGTGGTTACACAGTACCTAATACAGTGGGTCTACGTCATGGTTGATAGCGGGAAAAGTAAAGCTCCTACTAACATGGCAAAAACGCATAGACACAGATGGACAATTTGTTTAAACAGTGTAGAAAGAATTTTGTTAAAAAGTTAAATGGTTTTAGAGAACTAATCAAAAGTCCAACTACTTTCCGACCGTCCCTCGTACTTATCAATTAGAAGGTTCTTCATAAAGTCCCATTTATCTCATATAAAATCAATGGCGTCTCTCCCTTTTCAAGAGCATTTTTCATTCTATCTTTGAGAATTTAAATTTTTAGAGTCGGATTGATTATTTCGTCTGCATCAAGTTTGCATAAAATTTGAGATTAAACTATCTTAAATTGGTCATTTGGAAAGGGTTAAAGTATATAGTAAGTTTTGTGTACATGTAATAGTTTGTTCTAACGTTGTTCCAAAATTTTGTTTTAATAATTCAAAGTAGGTTGTATAATTGTTGTTAAAATTTTGAAAATGTTGAGGAAACTGAAGAAAAACGCTTATTACTGGCGCCTTCTTCCTTTTCAACAACATATTTTACTAAAACAAAGAAAATTTATATCCTTAGAGACGGATTAACTTTGTAGTCTGTTCAGAATTGAAATAGGACGACCCAATGTAAAGATGTCCTTTTGGAAGAGATACAACTTACGATATATACGTATTTGATGTACCTGGTTCTAACGATGTCCCAAATTCATGTTGACAGTTTAAAATGGAATGTTTCATTGATGTTAGGATTTTGAAGAGGTTGAAGAAATGAAGAAAACGCTGACTACTGGCATTTTCTGCCTTTCCTACAACATCTTTACGATATCAAGGAAAATTTATATTCTTAAGATGGATTAATTCTGTCATCTGCTTAAACTTTGAAATCGTTCTATATTACTTATTGTAGCAATTGAATACAGTATATAATACACATTATAAAACACATTCTCTATTTTCACATACGTAAACTCACATCAACCCATTTATCTGTCTTGTTATTTCGTTTCGAACAAGATAGATAGCAATGGACTGGTGTGAGTATTCTTTGCTTCAAATCATTTTAGCTTGTTTACTGGCTATATTTACTGTTCGCCATATTGTATATTCTGTTGTAAATTTATATGCCTCATGGGTCTATGACCTTCTGGTTTGAATAAAAGATATCATTAATACGCATATATAACAAAGCTGTTGCTTTAGAACGTGCCGTTACGGATATTAGAATGTTTCCTGTGACAAACTCACGAAGCTTACTTTTGATATAATACATGAAGAATTAATACTTTTACCAAATATAAAAGAAAATTGTACAGAGAGTCTAGTCATAAAATCTACACCAGATTCAATATAATGCAAACATTCTCATGTAGTTTTAAAAGTAAATTACAGGATATTAGAACGGCAAAGTCTAATTGTCGTTACGGACTGGCGACAACTTAAATTTCATTATGAAAAAAATACATATATATGAGCCGGGATCTGGAAAAACGTCCCTTATAGCATTTTTTTCAAAATTGAGTTTCAAGATCAGCCTGTTGTCAAATGCAGTCCAATATGCATCCATGATAATCTCTTTAAGTTACTACATGTCACGAAGAAGCTATAAGAGAACCATATGGATCCTGATCAGACTGTGCGTATGCACAGGCTGATCTTGATCTATGTTGGGCTCAAAAGCCTTAAGGGACGTTTTTCCAGATCCTGACTCATATGTATGGCACTAAGAAAATAGTATAGAATTATATGTTTCCTGTCTTGCATATTTTCAAAACATTATACTCAATACAATATAACATCACTTTGTATACATTTTAGTAACACCAGTACTTCATTTATCGAAAATGGACTCGGCAACAGACAAAGTTAGTCAGCCCTAGCAACGAGCTCACGCTAAAACATCCAAAAGAATCATGCTTTTTAGACGTAAGTTGCACTCATTGTATGCATAAATCTACAAAGTACAAAAATAGATACGACTAAAAAAATGGCTCACGCTGTAAAAGAAATGTTCATCAAGCGGCGACAGCTATTTTCTGTAATTGTATCCATTTTGTGAGAATGACTGTATCGAGAGTATTATACGCATATATACACAAACAAATCATTCTAATGGATTTTCAAAAAAAAGGACTCTCAAAAAAAAAAAAAAAAAAAAAAAAAAAAAAAAAAAAAAAAAAACACGAAAAGACGTCATGGCAACGTCATTAGAAAATAAATCACAAAAAAGACAACAACAACAAAAAACCAACAACAACACGACGTTGAATTTGCTTCAACGTAAGCTTTAATTTGGTACCACTTTTGATACGATTCAGTGAAAATGTCGAACAATACCTCACTGTATCAGAGTATTATACGAGTCAATTTCAAAATTCGCAGGTTTTTTAGACCAGTAAATCATGAAAAATATTTGTCAAATATTTTAATGTTTGTGTTCTTAATTTGTTGGTAGGTTCTTCATAACATGTTTCAAATCATTTTCCACCCTGTATTGTGGGTGTGTAGCTTCTAAATCGGTTATTAACAATGTGTTCCGGACAAAAATGTCTTTGGTGTTCCGGTTAGATAAAGGTATGAAAATAATATTATATTAAAAGATAGTTCACATTTTTTCACCAAATTACATCTTAAAGGGTCAATAGCTAATAAATATAATAGAAAAGAATCATTTTGGATGCATAATTACATAATAATTTACATTAAAGTATCTCTGGCTGCTAAAGTTGGTAAAAAACAAACATTTTAGTCTCAAAATTTCTTATTTGAGTCCAAATGTCCAGAAAAGTTTCAATCGTCAAAATTAATATGTCTAATTTGCTTTAGATAACTAGTACTTTTGATGCATTTGCTTGATCAGTTTTCTTGGAAAATGAATTTAACATTACTGGAACACCAAAGACATTAGTGGAACACCAAAGACATCAACATAACCCCAAAGAAAATCATCTTTTTTATTTGCTTTAACATGTCTATTTTGCATTGATTTAGGTTGAAACTGGAAGCTAATATTTGTGCCATTTGATTCCGCTTCCTAGAACGTACATCAGAACTCTTGCCAAATTAAAATGCCAATGAAAAATCCAAGCTTAACCTCCAGTTGATAATAAAATCTAACCCCCTTTAAGACATGAATTTAGTAACACAGCATGAGTCGAAAGATATAGGAATGCAAAGAAAGATAGTTAATGTGTTTTAACATAAGATTTTAATGCACCAATACAAACTATTTAGGGCAATATTGTTCTAGCATTTACTGTCTGTCAGCCTGTATGTCAGTTCAAAACTTTGAATTGGCATTTCTCTATCAAAAATGGACAAAGAAAGCTCACATTTGGTAAGTAACGTTTGTTCAATGATATCTATCTGCTCCATTCATTCAGACATTCCCAAAAGTCATTTTCAACCCTTAACATGGAACTCCACTTAAAACATCGATCGAAACATAAATTTGGCATTTTCTCTAAAATTATTACATGAACAAAGCTGAAATTTGGTAGGTTACCTTATTTTGATAATATCTATCTGATCCATGCAATATGACATATCTCAGTGCCATTTTATTTTTGTCTTTGGCGTTCCAGTGCTTAGACCGGAACACCAAGGACAATTTCACACTAATTTGCAAAAATATACGTGTAAATGAGGTATTTGTTAAATCTACTATTGAAAGTATTTTCTGTTCTCAAAGTCAGATATACCGTACAAATATCTAATAAAAAGGTGCCTTGCAAAGTATAATAAAGTGCGTCATCCCAAAGACAAAGAAAAAAAGTACTGCACAAGTTAGTCGCCTTCTTTTTCAATTTATTAACAAGACACAAAATAAATTATTCCTCTTTTAATTGTAATGTATGAACCTACGGAAGCTTTTCAAAAGGAGGTAGATGATTTGTGTCTACATCTAATTCAGATTGCATTTCTTTGACCTTTTAGACACTGGAACACCAAAGACAAAAATCTGTAGGACAAGGATATATGATGATTTTTATACCATTTACATAATATCATTTGGGTAACTGGTATATTTAAAGTGTAATTTTACATATTGTCATGCAAACTAACCAAAAAAAGTTTTTCAATTACGGTTAAAAGTAGTTATCTTTGCTGGTCAAAAACAATAGGGGTAGCAGTGGGACAAAGCAAATTTACACATTTCAGGCCATAAAACATGTAAAATATCTCACTAAATCATGTAACATGCTATATTTTTGTGCTTAATTAGCACAATTACATTGGTATAGACTCATTTTTAACATTAATGTTTATTTGGTTACTTAAATGTACAAGTTACCACACGTGGACAAGAAAACCTGCGAATTTTGAAAACGACTCATACACAGTGTTACACAAACAAATCATTCTAATGGATTTTCCAAAAAAGGTTCTCATTTAAACCTGTGATGTAAATCTCTGATGGGACCCACTAGGGTGTAAAAAGCTAGAAAAAAACGATAGATCAATTAGAACGGGTCTCTAGAGTATATAATTTTGTGCCTTTAATCCTATAATGCCGTTTACTTTTCGAGAATATTTTCTATATCTGATTTGTAATGATTTAATTTATATATTATGAATACCCTTGAAACCCAGAGAGGGTACATACATTGTATATTATTGTGTTGATATTTTTGCAACACATCTCCCAATCAATGATTAGAAATGGTTTGATTATAAGAGTTATGATTTCTGAATAAGATTCATTGATAATTGCGATGTCTCGATTTTCATATCGAAAGTTGCGTGGCAAAGCAAAGATGACCCCCATCCACCCCGCAAACAATTTTCATGCCGAAATATTAGATATTTCAGTCTACCTTCACTAAAACATTATCCCTGTAACTCCTTCCGGGGATAATGTTTTGGTGAAGGTGTTCTGAAAATATTCTGAGTGGGACCCCTGAAAAGCTATAACTTGATTTGTGCCTTTCCACGGCCCATTATTATTTTGGCAGCAGAATACAATGAACGACTTGGACCATGTGATGAAAATGATCAAAATCAGTAGTATGTATGACCAAAGCTTGTACACGATTCATGTTGCGGACAAAATGCTGAAAGTTCGGCTTATCTCCGAACTCATTAATTTATATGGGTACAGCTTTTGCGGGCCCCATGACAATACTTTCTAAAGCACCTGAACACGGAGACCTACAAAATCATATTCATATTTATAAACTAGTTTATCTGTTGTCAATTGAAATCTTATAGGTAGGAAATGTTTCGATAAGTGGTAATAAGCAAATTTTGAGTAGTTTATTATTGTGAACTACACAGGATATGTAGATAAAAAGACAAGCAGGTCGGACAACAATTTATGGTTGTTTACCAGCCCAATTGTAGTTCTGTTGTTGTTGTTGTTTTTATCGTTGCTGTTCGAAAGTTCCGTGTCTGGTTGTGAAACGAGTAAAATAAACATCCTCTGTGTGTATCCGGCATCAGGACACAGTTGAAAGAGTGGTGTACCATCGTAAAATATTTGTAGTGGGTTTAACCCATTACCAAACAAGACCTGGTTTTGACGTCCCTAATAGAAAGGGATTGGGAAAACATTGAAACAAAAGAAGAAACTGCTGATAACCAGCAGTTTCTCCTTTTGTCTCAATATTTTCTAAGCTGTATCATACACAAATCTTATCTTTATCAACATTCATTTTGTCGTCTGCTGCGGCTTTCAAATTGGATCCCCCTAAAATTTTGTCGTTTGGGAAAGGGTTAACCCATTACCACACAATGACTCCTTTTGACTCCCTACAAGAAAATGATTTTGAAATTTTGAAAATCATTGTGGAAAATGAGGAAATTGCTTGTGACAAGCAATTTCTTCATTTTCCACAATTTTTTTCTAACCCAAAAAGACCAAAAAATTTTAATTTCATTCATTTGAAGTTGTCATCTGCAGCATCTTTTGAATTTGGGCCACCTTAAATTTTTGTCGTCTAGTAATGGGTTAAAAAAGTACTCTCCTACAAGCTTACATCTGCAACATCTTTTCAATTTGGGCCACCCTAGATTTTTGTCGTCTGGTAATGGGTTAAATAGGCACTCTCCTTTAAACTTACAATAAACATGTCTTTCACTTTTATGGACTGAGCCAGGAGTATCATAAAAAGCTAGAACAGAGATAGATCAATTAAGAAAGAGGTCCCAAGAGTGGATCTTTTTACTGAAAATTATACCAGGCAATATCTCTTAGATTTGTGGAAATATTCGTTAATTTGTTCCAGAAATATTCAACCACAAGTTTTTTTGTCTGTTGCGTTGCGTAAAACAGATGATATTTTTCATCATGTATATATTGCTATAAGACACAGAGAACACATATCTTGGTATTGTCCACTTAGATAAATTTATTATAGCACCTACAGCTCGAACAACGGCTTTAAGTTTAGCTACCTATGGTTCTTCACGATCAGAATTTTGCACGCACTTTGTATTGAATTACATGAAATTACTCGTTGCCATTTATATTACTGCTTCTTGCAACGAAATAAATTACTCGGCAAAATTAAAGTTAATTTAGCGTTATGTTGAACGATGCAAAATTCCCACATATCTCATCAAAATGTGAAGTACACTAAAACCATAACTCAACAAGTACAAATGGTACACGGTGGGGATTGTGCATGCTGGGATGGGTAAATCTCCGGACAAATTTGCCTCGCTTCAGGTAAGACATTTTGCAATAACTTCCTTATTTCTGCGTCAATTCAAAAACGGTTTATTGCATGTACCCCGCCTTACTGAGCTCTTTCCTCCAATGTATGCTTGACACGAAACCTTTTTGTACTTTTTGCGAAAAGTGATCCCAACCGACCAGAAAAACGACAAAAAATCTGATCGTTTTTCAGGTCAGTTGGGATTAATTTTTTGGGAAAAATATGGGGAGTTTTCAAATAAGTAATACACCTGAGAAAAGCGCTCAGTAAGGCGGGGTACATGCAACAATCTGCTTGAAAATTGACACAGAAATAAGAAAATTATTGCACAATTTCCTACCTGAAGGGTGGCTTATTTTGCCGTAGTCGTTATCATTTCGTTTTCTGGTCAGTTGGGATCAATTTTTGGAAAAATTAAAAGGATACCACAAATAATCCATGTATCCGAGTAAAGGAATTTTCAAGGCGGGGTACATGCAACAGACCTTTTGAAAATCGACAAAGAAATAAAGGAGTTATTGCAAAATATTTGACAAGATTCGAGATTATTTTTGTTCGTATTCGTTATCCATCCCAGCATGCACAATCCCCACCGTGGATAGAATACCGGTAATACAAGTTCATTTGCAGTCATATCCTATCGATAATAATTGCAGTGCACAAGAACTATAACTCTGATGGTCATGTTTATTGAGGTGTTTTTAAACTTTTTTTCCGGAGCAGAATTCGAAAAGTATGCAAGATAGACTCATGATAATTCATATTATATGGATTGCTGTTAATCGCAGGAAATGCAGCTTACAAAGGCACACATATGCAAATAATACTTATAGAGTTATTGCCCTCTGTTGATTTTCATATTTAATCTTTGTCCTGAGCATAACTCGAAAAGTTTACCATGAAACTTTATAGGTGGATAGATCTCATCATGGAGAAGTGTAGTGTACGAGAAGCAGCTTCTTTGAGATACTCGTTGAAATCCTAAGCAAATGAATGAGTTCTTTAAAAGAGTTTATACCGATAATAGCGATAACTCGAAATTGTTGAACTATATGTCTAATTCGTATTTTCGTAAAGAGCAGATAAAAAATATGACCCTATCAAGCACTAGAATAGCGACTAAAGTTATTATCCGAAAGTATATCATAGGCAATTATAGGTCCCGATAAATGACCTGGAAGAGCAACTCTAGCTATAAGCTAGAGTTGCTCTGCCAGGTCATTTATCGAGACCTATACCGGGATATCATTACACAAACAAAGCATTATAATGGATTTTCCAAAAAATGTCTCTCTTTAAATTTGTTATGTAAATCATTGTTATGGGACTCTTAAGATCCTAGAAAGCTAGAAAATGCGATAGATCAATTAAGACAGTTCCCAAGAGTAGGTCTTTTAACCAAATATTATCCCAGCCATTTTACTTTAGCTTAATGCCAATAATCGTTAATAACGTTTGTTTTTCAGCCTTTAAAGCATTATTAATCTGCTTTGTAAGTTGTATTTATGTTTATGTCCAATACTATGCGTACAATATTGGGAAATGGATTTGATATGACACTGGCGTAGGAAGAGGGGGGGCAGGGGGGCAGCCCCCAATAATTTAGAAGGGGGGGGAGCATATCCTTTGCCCCCCCCCCCCAATAATTCACACATAAAAAACATTTTCCTTCAAGAAAGGTCTAGGTATAAAATGCTGTCTGAAAGTGCCCAGATTGCAGGAAATGGCTTCTTAGAATTCAAAATTTTCTGAAGGAGCATGACCCCAGACCCCCCTAGCAACGATGCGCTCGGTCGGGTTTCATTCACTTAAACATTGCACCCCCCCCATTTTTTTTTAAAACCTTCCTACGCCTATGTATGATTTATTGGGATTTTACGCCGTTTTCAACTGCTATGGTCATATCGCGGCGGATTGAGCACCTAACCGTGGATTCCTGGTATTTCTCTCACCAGTACCACCACAATATCCAATCCGAGAGTCCAGCTGCTCTCTCACATAGATGATTCACATCCATTGGTGAGAGACAAATGACTTTTGTCAAATGCCAGAATGGATAGCCTACTGGCCGAGCCGGGGTTCGAACTCGCGACCCCAACGTTACCGACTGAAAGGGAGCATCGTGGCATTTCAGATCACTATATCATTCCAACTTGCACCATAGTGCAGTCTGATTTGGACCAATACTATTTTCCTACACAACTCCTTCATTAATTCATCACCACACATTGAATCTTTTTTACTGCATAAAAGATAAGGGTTTTGGAAAATATTGTGGAAAATGAAGAAATTGCTTGTGGCAAGCAATTTCTTCATTTCCCACAATGTTTTCTACCTCAAAAGGCCGAATAATTTTAAGTTTTATTCAATTCAAATTGTCGGCAGAAATATCTTTAAATTTGCCGTCTGGTAATGGGTGTAAGAGGGACTTCCATAAACATTACTATATAACTCGTTTGGTGTTGAAATAATGAAAGCAAAATGGTAAATTCTAACTTGCTGCTTCCATTTTCTCTGTATTATTCATTATTTCAATCATGTAATGAACGTCAAAATTATTCATGGAAGGTAGATTAAAAGCTATGAAACATGACTGAATTATTCATGAAGAGAATCATAGTAGTTCGCAAAATTCCCAAGGTCATGCTCAATATGCCACCAATTAATTATTGTCATCATCATTGCACCAAATAAGTTTGGAACTTTCTAAGTTATTCAAATTCCGAACTGGTTAACCTTATGTTGTGGGTACTTGTTTGAACCGTCTCAACGAGACATAATAGCAATTGCAGTAAAGGTAGTCCACCCATAATGAGATTCAATCGACGTTGGAATCATTCT
The DNA here is from genome assembly GCA_963680895.1 of Fragum sueziense. Taxonomy (NCBI): domain Eukaryota; kingdom Metazoa; phylum Mollusca; class Bivalvia; order Cardiida; family Cardiidae; genus Fragum; species Fragum sueziense. The sequence goes on along the minus strand of OY804603.1, from coordinate 12,386,817 downwards.
GGCGAACGGTCCTCCGCCGAATGTTTACGACGTCGCGCGAAAAGGTTCGAAGAAGTAATGTTGAATGTCTAGGACGTCACACGAAAAAATCACGAACAAAACCCGTCTTCGCATGAACTTTACAATGCGTAGACTACCTTAAAGATGGTTATGTTGAATAACTGATAATATGAAATGAAAAATATGGTCATGTTCGTATCAATGGAAATACAAACTAACAAATATAATATTAATCAAAGTACTGAAAGTACTGTTGGGAAGCAAATTTGTTAATAATGTTTGTAAAGACGAAGTTGCAAGAATTAGGATTCTCCCATATTTGGAATAATCAGTTTTCTTTTAATCCAAACGCTTTCCTAGATGCGTTTAAACGCAAATTAATAGATAGATTTGTATCTCATTGGAAACGTCGCTTCTCAAACACTGATGATTTGAGAAAATTACAGACATATAAGTTACTAAAATCTGAATTCAAATTTGAATCTTACCTTGACGCTTTATCTGATAAAAAATATAGAAAATGCTTAAGTTCATTTCGAATGAGCGCGCATCGACTTAGAATAGAACAAGGCAGATACCATGGTGAATCTGAAGAACAAAGGTTGTGCAATACATGTAACAAGATAGAAAATGAAATGCATTTTTTATTTAGTTGTACTAAATACGCTGCTCAAAGACTAGTTTTATATGAAAATTTAAATACTACAGACTTTATTCACAGTGATGATAACACCGCTACATTTTTAAGAATGTTGAACAGCAAAAATATGCGAGTTTTACAATCTGTCGCATCTTTTATTCACGATTGTCAAATTGTTTAAGCCTTGAGCTCCAGACCAGTTATGTCAATAGATTTAATAGCCTACTTATTTCTCACTAAATTAAAAAAGTTTATTAATCCTGAAACGAAGGGCGGTAACTGGCCACCAGCTTCTGCTGTTCTCTTAAAGGTTCTTAATTTACCATGTTAACTAGGCAAAATCAGGTCTTGTTTGGAAGAGGGTTAATGATGTTTGTACATATGCTTAATATGTGTTTGTGTGTTTGTATGTGTAAATGTATGCCTTTAACCCATGAATGGGTAAAACTGAGCAGTATTAAATATTCTTATTCTTATTCTTGTAGGCCTGTCCAGAGGTAGATTACTTTGATTAGGTACTTTGATTATCCATTTGAATACATTGAATGCTTTAATTCATATAGTACTTTGATAAGGTACTTTGATTATCCATTTGAATACCTTGAATACTTTGATTCCATGCATCTATTTACAGCTTTGAATATATTTCATAGTTAAGTAAACTTGACTGACCCATTTACAAGGAAGGCCATTGGACTGATCTTTGAACCATAATAAAGCAAATTACTACGTCGGCCTTTTCTTCTCTTAGAGACATGATTAATTGAATGTTTCATTTTCAGTCATATAATTCAATATCTACATGTATAACTTCAGACTTACATATTGAATATTCGAATGACTGTTACCTCATTAATCTTTGCTTTTGATAGAACTATTCATAGTGAGGAGGACCGGAAGATGTTGTGTGGTATGCAGAGAATGGTAAAGTGCAGAGAGAGGCAGCTGCATAGAGAAGCAAATTTTGCAAAATTTGCTTCCCAAAAATGATTAATTAGAATAAGGGTACCACAGATGCATATTTTGCAAATAACACGTTTCCACTTTATGATATATAGGCGTTTGAAGTTTAAAATTGCTAGCGCGTATCGTTCAAGAGATATTGTTTGGACAAAATTTCAATATAATAATAATGATAATGATAATAATAAAAGAAACAATAGCTAAAACAATAAGAATCTTATAGTTATAGTTCTTGTAAATGACACGTTTCCTCAATGTGATCTATAAGTGTATGAAATTTGAAGTCGCTAGCATATACGAATTAGAAGATATTACCCGCATAAAGTAATACGGGTGTATATTCGCCTGCACAAACACACGCACGCACTTATGGTTAAATATTAAAGGGGCTCATTCTATGTTTTTATGCTTCCGAACTGTTCGGGAACTCATATTTGTGCATGGAAAAACAATTAGCAATGCATAAAAACCTCAATCTCGGCGAAAAAACATCTTTCCTTTGCTATAGATCAATCCTTTACAAGCGTGTTTACACATTCTATTTTTACTTCAAAACAAGACAAGGTCAAGGTCAACGAGACACACCTCCGCGTTATTAACACACCGTACAACCGGCTGTGTCGATGACTGTGACCTTATTTGCGAGGAATACGTGAAAAGGTTTATTTTGTACAAGCACTGAACATTTATACGCGTATTTATCAACTATAGAATACCAATGATCCTTTCGTTTATTTATAAAAGTAAATTCATTTGACCTACCATGCACATGACATCAGATGCCGAATCCGTCTTCGCTGACTTTCTACGCAGCCGGTTGTACGGTGTGTTAAATCTCGCTGAGCACAGATGACGTATCTCTGACGTATATGATTTTTGAAGGTTGGGCATATGTAGCCGTTACAAAACAAAAACAAGGACGACCAGCATGTTATTAACTGACTTGGATTTTAATACTTAATAAAGCTCGACGTGTGGTAACAATGGACGTAAATAATCTACCCCTTCAGGTTTGTAATTATTGTGCCATTTGCATTTTCGACAGCCTAGCTCGTCCTCCTTTAAGTGAAAGCGACAGTCGTTATTCGTACGGTACCGGCAGTGTTCCGGAAAACCATATTGCTGCTTTTCAACAAAAACTTCGTAACTGCAGCTTAAAACAAGCTGCAGTTACGAGTTTTTTGTTGAAAAGCGACGAATTATAAAGGATGATTGATGTCTATATGTTAAAGGTTATAAGGCAGACAAATCGCTCATCACACGCAGTGTATCAGGCAGATTCCGTCCCTTGCTAACAATACTCTTTCAATGGGGAACGATTTTGTCCAGTTAACTGTGACGTAATTTCGGACAAACAAATAGCATTTGGTTGGTGTTGTAATAAAATCTCGTTACTACGGCTTGATTGAAGCCGTAGTTACGAGATTTTATTACAACACTGGCGGTTTATCAAAACATAACGGTAGACCTTGTCTATCTTTAGCACAAAATTCATTGCTATTCTTTTCGAAAATAGGGAGAGATATTGTGAGAATATTTTGCTAAAATATCTCGGTTTAAGCATTTGCAGATAAATTATAGTTTTATCATTACGTTTGTACGAATCTGCTTCACTGTTTATTCAAAATATTTACGTATAGTCGATTGCAATTAACCCGTGAAACTGTGTAAAATACATTGTAGATACCGGTACATTCTCTTAAGGTAAAGTATCCGTAATGTCGCCATTTTGAAATTCATGAAGCATCGGCTTTTTCAAGCGGCGATGTTACGTATCCGAACCTATTCGGGCGCGGTCGTAAACATTCGGCGGTGGAGAGTTCCACCGCCGAATGTTTTTGATCGCGCCCGAATAATACCGATATCGTGCGAATCTCATTATTGGTGGAACACCAATTCATTGCAGGCCCTAATTCACCTGAAAACACGATTTTTATATCAAATATAAATAATATGATAAGCAAGTGTGAGACTTTTCCAATGGATACCCACAACGTAGGGTTTGGTGAACAATTAAAAATATGCAAATTTCAAAAAGCCATCGACCCCTATACCCCTTTACTGTTGTCCTGAATTATACTTCATGGCCCGATTGTATAATCTTTGGTTAGCGCTTAACCAGTAGTCAAATAACTTTTTTGGTTAGATTTCTCTCCAAGAAAACTGGCCATTTGGATTTAACCATTTGGTCAGCGCTCACCAATGTTTATATACAACCGGGCCCTGGAGTTTTAAAACCATCACATAGATATAAAATTTGATTTAACTTATAAATAACTGTAGAAAACATCGACATTTTCGTAATTTGAAAAATACCAGTAATTCCTAACGTGTGTTACATTTCCATTCCAATTACAAACGTAAGAATTTTGAATGGTTTAGAATTTTGAATCAATGCATACTTGAAATATTTGACAAAAATGTTCAAAATTTCCTCCCTCGCATATGAATACAGAGTGAAATAATTTGTAAACTATTTTCTTCTTGAAGAATAATCTTGAAATCCGACGCGGTGAATCAACTTATGTGAAGTGTATTTACAAGTGTGTGTAATTTGATGCGTTTCGTATGGCTAGAAAGTGGCGTTTTTAATGATCGGCTGTATACTTTAAAAGGAAATTTTATGGGACAAAACTAATGAGTCGAAAATACGAAGGAACTAAAACTAATACTAAGAATTTATGAGCTTTACTTTCCCCTCTAGAATACCTAAATAATGGGAACTTTCGATGGCAAATAATCTTATGCTAAAAATAGACTGGATGTACTGTTATGTTTTGATAAACCGTCGGTGTTGTTATAAAATCTCGTAACTACAGCTTAATCCAAGGCATAGTTAAGAGCTTTTATAACAGCACCTACGAAATACTATTTGTTTGTCCGAATTTACGTCACGGTTGACTGGATAAAATCGTTCCCTATTCTTAAATAGATTCATAGATAGAAGAACGTCCAATATATTTATTCCGACATCTCCTTTAGATCTATACGAGCAAAAATATTTTTTTCTTCATACAAGAAATCCATATCCTTTTTGTTTCAAAAGAACAGAAATAAAATCCGCAATTATAACTGAGAAAATATTGAGGCAAAAGGAGAAAATGCAGGTTATCGGCATTTTCTTCTTCTGTCTCAATGTTTTCCCAAGTAGTTTCGTTATATCGATGTCAAAATAAGACAGTGTTTGAGAAAGTGATAAGAGAAAGAGTTTCAGTGACGTCAAGAGTCTTTATAAAGAACAAAATTTCACACCTTACTGTAATTTTGACTTCATAATATCGTCACTTTTCAACGAAAGCTCGTAACTGCAGCTTAAAACATTCTGCAGTTACAAGGTTTTCGTTGAAAACTGACAACATAATCAATATTTCAGAATTTATGAGAGTGCCTTTCCTCTCGAGAATTTCAGAAATAATGGAAGTTTTCAAGTCTTACGTAAAATTTATGAGCCTGAGCGCCAAATTATATTCAGTTATTGCGCCTTTGTTTCTTATGATAGTAAACATTCAGTCTTCATATTGCATTACTCACGATACATCTAAATGGCCTGGCAGGGCATCTCTAGCAAATGGCTAGAGATGCTATGCCAGGTCATTCATCGTGAGCTATATTTTCCAATTGGAAAAACGGTATAAGATGTAATGTGATCCGTCAAGCTAAATGGGACTTACTGGAAAATCTATATAACCAAATTTTGAGAAACAGATCTGACTTAGCAAATGTTTACCAGTCAGATAGGAGACTAGGCTCCCCAACTAGCACCTTCATGCTGCTCTGTGTTATCAGTCCCACATATCAGTAGGTTTCAGTCAAATGGAGCCTAGTCCAGGGACTACAGTTGTTTTATTTGGAACTTGAACATCATAATTAGATAGAAGAAACACAATTAACACCCAGAAAATTACCCTAGAGTGAACAGTTTCGATAATCTTATATTTCACAGAAGGTCCTTTAGAGTAACTTGTCACATATTTACACTTAAAGCCATTTCTAACGCAATACTTACCTTTTTGGAATTATCTTAACAATTTTTTAAAATGAACCATTTTTCATCAAAAGTTTAACAAATTTAATTCATTTATATTGGCTTATTTTCTGTAATTTTCATTAAGAAATATTGAGTAGAAATTATTCTTGCAGTTCATATAATACGACACAAAGAAAACAAAATAAATCCGTTGGAACTGATGACGTAAATTCAAGTTATTCATGTAACAGCAGTGAAGTTTATAGCAGTCCGCTAATATTCTATTTGTCCGTCGTGGACCTGGCTTACAAGAAGACATCTCCTTCACACTGACAAGGCATGGATTTTATATTAATCTTTATGGGAAAGTTCTTCCCTCGTCCCTAGAAGTGTATGGTCCAGTTCTTGAAAATTTTTTAGAGAAAAAAGACGAAAAACTAATCTCCATGGTAACAATTATGATTAATTTTGTGCAATGCTGACTCATGGACAACATTGATTCTTAAACAAAATAGTTGTTCCTGAGTTCTAGTATTGCTTCGCATGTGAAAGTATGTTATCAAGTGTAATGAAGCAGGGGTTCGGGATATGAGCATGATTTGGTGACGCTGCTTTGATGCTATTGAATTTTTTAATTGTGTGGCGGTTTTATGACGTTTCAAATTTGAGTCTTGGTGAAAAAGTAAAATATTTTTTATGATTGGGTCATCCGATTTTGATTAAATCTACAGAAACGTGTAAACATTATTGATTTATATTTGCTGAAAATTACATAAATATACTACATTATTTTTTTCTTAATTATGACGAAAAATGTAAGTGTTGCGTTTGAAGTGTCTTTAAGTGCAATGTAATATTTCCCTTATTACATTTAATATTATAGGGTAAATTCACGTTGTTGAGGTCGTTAGCCCGAGTGCGAAGCACGAGGGTCGTTTTCCTTTTTTGCGGGCCTCTGCGAATATTAATTAACGACCGAAAAATACATGAATTGACGCTATCATTGCACAAAAAGCATAGAATTCCAATGATTACTTACCCCAAACCCTTGATATGTGCGAAAAATGAACCGAGGTGAGATAAGAAAATGTCCTCCCTTGTTCTTTTGCTCTGACAAATCTTAAAAATCTTATAAATCGAAATTGTTTTGTTATGCGTGACGTCTTTAAAACGACGTTACGTCATAATTTGGCGCCAAAAGGCGCTTATTTAACGTAAGACGTTCATTTGGAACACCACGAACTATTCTGTCGAATCATACCTTGGATGCAAGTCGTAGAACTACTTTCAGACTTTGAATAGAATAGAATAGAACAACAATTCAAAACGTTCGTCTGTGACTAATGTCAACAATGAAGCAACAATGATATTGTCCAGCAAGATTAACCCGGGACATCTGCATATGTAATGACCCTACTTCGGCAATGTTTTGTTAAGATGCTCAACTAGCGGACTTAGCGCACGAAAATTAAGTTGTCCCGGGTTAATTTGGGTGGACAATACTGGAATCCATTGTTTGTAGTTCCTGTGTCCTCTCTTTTTAGAATGATTACAACCTGCAAGTCCCGCAAGTTGCCATGGTTGTTCATTTGGATGACCCCGAGGTAAAACGTTGAGAATTTTGCGGGAAAAGAGATAATTGGTTTTTTTTTTGTTGTTTTGTTTTGTTTTGTTTTGTTTTGTTTTTTAAGGGTCAAATCGAGGATATTTGAGTGCAAAGCGGGTCCGATATCGGACTGAATATAGACCGGTTTTCACGATATCGGACCGATTTTTCCCGTTATTCAATGCTAATAATGGACTGAAAACACATATTTTATGCAATAATGTCACTTATATTATATTATACGTACACGGTGATCGGGCCGAAATAATCAACATTTTCATCAAGCATTACTTTGTTTCAGCTGTTACACAAAACTATGGTAAAAGTGCCCGAATATATATTTATGCACTACAAAATGTATTGAAAATAAAAAAGAAAAACAGTAGTGCTATATATTTCAAAATTGCATTATTTTCTAATACAAACTGCCCCCTTTCGAATTTAAGCTTAGCTTTAATTTAACGAAATAAGTGTGTAAAGTTCTAAACATTTTTGGTCAAATGAAAGCGATTTTTTCTTTGAAGTTTTTCACCAAATGTTAAAAATGTTCTATAGCAAAGTATGGCCATTTCTCAACTTATTCTCAGTCTGTGAATTATTCAGAATTATTGAAATTTCTGCGAAAAAAATGTTTCCCGACAAATACCAGAGCTTGCATTATTCCCGTTTAACGATGATAAATACTAATCTGTGTTATTTTTCACAATGTTGCAGGGGTTTTGATTATAGGGTTGTCGGTTAATGATCTGTTACTCTCTCCTTAATAACTTGTTTGACAGAATCATAGATCATCACTAAACCAGGTATTATACCACGCATTAAAACAATCGTGATTTTGGACAAAAATAGAATAGGGAACGATTTTATCCGGTTAAACGTGGCGAAGTTTCGGTCAAACAATTGTAGTTCGTCGGTGTTGTTTAAAATATCGTAACTACGGCTTGAAGTTACGAGTTTTGTCTAATAACACCGACGGTTTACCAAAACAAAACGGTGAACCCAGTCCAATTTTACCTCAAAATTTCTAAACTTTTTTGATCGATTGAAACAATTTTATGTTGTTTCTTTTTATCCACACGTTCAAAATATTCTACGGCAAAGTATGCCTATTTCTCAACTTATTCTCAGTCTGCGAATTATTCAGAATTCTTGAAATTTCTACGATAAAAATGTTTCCCGACAAATACCAGAGCTTGCATTATTCCCGTTTAATGATGATAAATACTAATCTGCGTTATTTTTCACAATGTTGCAGGGGTTTTGATTATAGGTTTGTCGGTTAATGATCTGTTACTCTCTCCTTAATAACTTGTTTGACAGAAACATACATCATCACTAAACCAGGTATTATCACGGACCGAAATTACCTGAATTTGTTATGATAAATTTTCCTTTTCTGAACATTGTATATAAACATGACTTTTCTTTCATTTAACATAGAATACCCGTAATGTCGCCATTTTAAGATACAGTTAAGGGACATAATTATTCGCCACCCTGCTGATTTTTGCATAAATTAAATACGCATAAACTGATGTTGAATCATTATTTTCTCGCACACAACACAATATTTGAAATTACTTAAAAGTATAACCAATTTCAGACAAAATCTGTATAAAAACTTTTTTTTTCAAATGGTTCAGAGACATGGTTGCTAGGCAACTTAAGAAAATTTGTGAAAAAAAAAAATAAAATAATGATAAAAAAACCAAACCAACCGAACGAAAACCACGAAAGTAAAACTGATTATTGTATTGCCATCGAAGTATCGAGATAAAAGAATTGTGGCAAATATTGAACAATATCGGATGGTAATTTGAATTTTCTTTTTGGAGCGCCTAAACAGCGATCATATTGGTTTAAGGCCAACGTCGCAGAGAACGTTGTATTGTTCTGGTAGGAAGTATTCAGGACAGTTTAATCTGTTTTCAGAGTTGGAGCGGATATTTAGTAACCTGGAGTTGACAGCAGCAAGAAGTAGTGTACAAAAACCGCACCAGGAAACCAGAAGAAATCAGGAGGTATGTTTACATTCCTTTGTTCTTGTAATTCATGCCCAAAATTAAAAGTTTGTAAAATTATGTTTCTTGATAAATTGATAATATGAATATAATTTATCATAATAAATTTAAAATTAAATTTATATAATAAAAATTATTGCATAAAATGTGTGTTTCTGGGCCATTATCAGCATTGATTGACGGAAGAAACCGGATGGATATCTTAAAAATGTGTGTTATTTTATAGATACATTCACGTGTGATTAACGCTCGGCTTTGCAGTCAAATCCTCGAAAGGAGAATTTTAGTGAAAAGGAAGTTCATTTTGTACATTATTAACTTTGTTCGATGTTGACCCCCTTCCGATCACCATTTAAATACCATGTGACACCGTGACCGGTTGACCTGCTCATTTGCATTAAACGTGACATACGAGCCGTACATCGCATTATTTACTTCTCCCAAAAGCCGCCATAATCTAAATGCTTGACCTTTTCATGTGACCGACCTTTCACTAGAATTATAGTAAAATAAATAAATAAATGAATAAATGAATGAATGAATGAATGAATGAATAAATAAATAAATAAATAAATGAATAAATAAGTGAATGAATGGATGAATGAATGAATGAATGAATAAATAAATAAATGAATAACAAATAAAAATAAATAAATAAATAACAAATAAATAAATAAATAAATATAAATAAATAAATAAATGTACATAATTATATCCATGTTTCTCTTTTTTGGGTATAAGTCCCTTTAATGAAGTACGTGTATGTAGAAAATATCTGTGCGTCATTCCTGGTAAGTTTACATGACATTTCAATCTGGCAAATCGTATATTACATCGCTTCTAGAGCAAAAATGACATGGAAATAAAAGCATTTTCCGGACAGAATGTAATTTACACGTAACCTGTCTACATATAATGTGAATAAAACCGGTCATTACGAATGTTTATTATGTTCATTATTGACGCTTCATACAGACAAAAATAAATAAACATGGTCTTAGAAATAAATGTTGTTTTACACAAAGGATGTGTTGCAACAAGGACACAAACATAGTTTCTCTTTAAATTCTGTGGACACAAATTTTCATTTTGATCTGATCTATACAGAAAAAAATATTTTATTTAAAAGTAAAAATTGCTTCTTGTGTCATTTACCCCCACCCCACTTTTCAGCCCTTATCTCCAAAGCAAGGCAACATCATATTTTTACGCATACAAATAGCGAACAGTTTTCCCGCGTTCGTGTGCTAAAAATAGATTTCCGATGGGAATACCCCAACAACGTTTGCCGGATACCAGTCTAATATTTTTTTATCGGTCAATGAATCGGACAATTTTTCGTAACCGTGTTAGCAAAAAATATTATTTTCAAGCGCGATATTAGTCGATCATAGATAACGCAGGCGGGAATTAAAACTTCGAAACATTGCGCATATGCAACATGCAACATTGCTTCCAGATACGGAGACAGACCAGAAATGACAAACGTTTTTCTTGAGATTCCTCAGCAGCTTAACCAGAAAAAACATCGAAAAGTCTGAAAGTAAAGTAGCTATGATCATGAAACTTCTCTGGTAGATAGATCTCACCAAGGAGAAGTGCAACGTACAAGGAACATAACTCTATCTTGCTTATTTTGTGAGTTAGATTGCCCATTGTTGTAGTGAAAGCCTATGGGGTAGGCCTATCAAATCACATTCAGCGACAAATTCTAGATTTTTCTATATTAACCCTTTCCCAAACAAGACCGGTTTTGACGTCCCCAACAGAAAATTCTTTGGAAAACATTGAGGCAAAAGAAGAAAATGATGATCGACAAAATCGAAAAGGCATGCACAGCAGACAAAATGGGTGTGAATAACATCTTTGGATATTGATGACCATCCTTCTTTTGCCTCAATATTTTCTCCGAGATAAAACACTACAGATATTCACATCCGTTTTGTCGTCTGCAGACTTTTTTTTCAATTTAGCCCAACATGACATTATGTCGTTTTGGAAAGGGTAAGCGAGCACGCACGAGCGGCACGATGAAGTCAGGACATGTCCGTATGTGTAAACATTACTTGTCAACTGCTTATTTCATAGTTACCGATCTTAAAAAGTACACGACAGTGCAGCAACCTTCTCAACTCGGAATTAGAATGTTTCTCAACAAATGATTACAGCAATCAAGCTCTTAGAATGTTATCTCCGGCAAGTTGAAGGTGGAAAATCTTCGCGAGATTCACAGCCAAATTTGTACGATTCGGGATTCCCAATCTATTTTTAGACCAGTAAGGCGTGACGATGACGTATTTGTTCACACGGAAAATCGAAGCCTATTAAAGATATTATGTAACAATATCATTCAACAGAATTTAAAGAAAATCTATTTTTGAATCCTTATTGCAACACACCCTTTATATAGTGTTCGTAGGTCTATTGATATGTTGTTTCGGTCTGGCAATATACTACAGGGTGTCCCAATAAAAAACGGAACCCTAATTAAAAGCCAAATATTTTAAAGCGTAAGCAAAAGATCTAATTTTTGAATTTTTAGCACTAAAGATACACTATTTTTGCATTTGTGTTACAAATTTCACTTCAAAATATGTATTGGTTCAAAAGTTATATGCAATTTAATAATGGTACTAAAACACCGCTCTGACATGAAATCGATTTTTGCGTCCTGTTTGTTCGTAAAAGCGCACTAACGTTCAGCTGTTGAATTCTTTACTGTTGTGCATGTACGTATCGATTTTCTAAAAATCTAATAGGACAACCATTTATTTTATTTCCTTCTATGTACAGTTTTGGAGAGTAAGTGTATGTAGGTCTTTATTTCTATGTTGTTTCTATCTGGTGATATATTACATCGCTTGGAGAACAAAAATGACACGAAAATAAAAGCATTTTCTGGACAGAATTTAATTTACACGGAACCTGTCTACAAATAATGTGTATAAAACCGGTCATTACGAATGTTTATGGTGTTCATTATTGACGCTTCATACAGACAAAAATAAATAAACATGGACTGAGAAATAAATGTTGTTTTACATAAAGGATGTGTTATAACAAGGGCTCAACAATAGATTATCTTTAAATTCTGTGGAAGAAAAAAAAATCATTTTGATCTGATCTATACTGAAAAAGTTATTTAACTTCAATGTAAAAATTGCTTCTCGTGTCAATTTACCCCACCCTCTTTGCAAGCCATTATCTCCCAATAAAACGGAAGCCATCATCAGCTTTTATAACACATAAATCATTATACAAATTAAAGATATTATGTAACCATATCATTCAACAGATTCTTTTTTTAAAAAAAGTCTATTTTTGAGTACTTGTTGCAACCCATTCTTTTTATAGTGTATGTATGTCTTTATTACTATGTTGTTTCTATCTGGTGATATATTACATCGCTTCTAGAACGAAATTTACACGAAAATAAAAGCATTTTCCGGACAGAATGTAATTTACACGGAACCTGTCTACAAATAATGCGTATAAAACCGGCCATTACGATGTATTATTGTGTTCATTATTGACGCTCCATACAGACAAAAATAAACATCGAGTGAGAAATAAACGCTGTTTTACACAAAGGATGGGTTGCAACAAGGGATAAAAAATAAACAGATTTTCTTATAATTCAATGGACGCAAAATTTCATTTTGGTCTAATCTATACAGAAAAAGTTATTTAACTTCAAAGTAAAATTGCTGCTCGTGTCAATTTACCCCACCCACTTTGTCAGCCATTATCTCCAAAGTAAATCATCATTAATCAGATTGTATACACATACAAATTGAAGATATTATGAAACCATATCATTCAAATCTGCTTTTGAGTCCTTATTGCAACCCACCCTTTATAATATAGTGTTCGTAGGTCTATTGATATCTTGTTTCGATCTTGCAATATATTACATCGCTTCGAGAGCAAAAATGACACGAAAATAAAAGCATTTTCCGGACTGAATGTAATTTACACGGAACCTGTCTACAAATAATGTGTATAAAACCGGTCATTACGATGTTTTATTGTGTTCATTATTGACGCTTCATACTGACAAAATAAATAAACATGGTTTTAGAAATAAATGTTGTTTACACAAAAAATGGGCTGCAACAAGGGCTGAAAAATAATTATATAGAATTTCTTTCAATTCTGTAGCGACAAAAGCTCATTTTGATCTGATCTATACAGAAAAAGTTATTTTACTTCAAAGTTGAAATTTCCATCTCGCGTCAATTTCCTCCACCCACTTTGTCAGCCATTATCTCCAAAGTAAGCCATCATCCGATTTTTTACACATACAAATTACAGATATTAATAATTATGTGACCCTATCATTCAACAGAATTTAAAGAAAAACTGTTTTTGAGTCCTTGTTGCAACCATTCCTTTTTATAATGTACGTAGGCCTATTGGTATGTAATTTCGGTCTGGTAATATATTACATCGCTTCGAGAACAAAATTGACGCAAAAATAAAAACATTTTCCGGACAGAATGTAATTTTTCTCGGAACCTGTCTACGAATAATGTGTTTCAATCCGGTCATTACGAATGTTTATGGTGTTCATTATTGTATAGGTCGTACAAACAAAATAATCATGGACTTAGAACTAATTTGGATTTTCATTTTCTCAATGTTTTCGGAATCCCTTTAGAAAGGAACGCAAAAATCGGGTCTTGTTTGGGGAAGGGTCAACAGTTACTGTAGCTATAATTCTCCCCGTAATTATGTCTACTGAAAACAGTAAATATTGTTGATTACTTTTGCTTGGTCGCGATGAGATCTCTTTTTCACGATGTCAATGGGAAGCTTTCATGTTTCTATTTGTATCACAAGTCTTAGCATAACAGATCTATTGTATATCGTTAGTTCAAAGACGCCGTGACTACTATCACGCCATTTTCAAGAAAACGTTACGCCGGTTACGGTAACGTAACGTAACGTAAACAAAACTTAGCACCACATTTAAAGTTACAGGTGGGCTTTTGAGCTTTCAGAATGCGATATTTCCTTTTTGTTTATGAAACCAATGTTGTGTGTACGACGAGGCGATTCAAATGAGTACCCACAATATATGGTTTAGATTTGAAATAAAAATGAAAGGCTTTACTCTCCCTTAAATCTTGCTCCGCATAAGATTTATTGATAACATTGATGTTCTTTGCAACTTTTTATACTTTCAAAGGCGATTCCTGTTTTTCACGGCCCAACAGGGAAGCATTTGAACAAATTTTGTGAGACAAATATATATTTTCTTTGTTTACTATGAAAAGGACGTGGCACACATAATTTTATGACATACATAACATTTTCATGCTTTTCATCAACTTCGTATCTACAGCTTGTTTAAAACTGTAGATACGAGGTTTTAGTTGAAAAGCGTTGATTTGATTTTTCGTCATTAACAGCTTTTAATTCTTCTGGGAAAATATGAGAATTAAACGAGTTAGGTGTCATTAACTCTTTCCCATAAAATATTGGGACCCTCTAGCAGATAAGATTGAAAAGCTTTCAGAGAAAAAAATAAGTTACGATATCCCGCATTTTCTCATTTTCTCTCAATGGTTTTATTGCTATATATTACACTTTGTCTATATTGTTGTGCAATTATGTCATCTGCATCACCTTTGAAATTGGAGCGGTCTAAGTTATTGTCAACAGATAAGAGGGGGTAAAAGCGTACTAAATTTGTTATTTCAAATCCAAAACCATTATGTTATGAGTACTTTCTCATTTGAATCGTCTCCATGAGACGGTTCAAACGAGTATCCACATTCTTGGTGAACAATCGATGAAATAATGTATTTTGAAAATCCGAAAATGCCTCTTATATGTAGCTTTGGTTCGTTAAATTGCATGTCGTCGCTTTTCAACAAAAACTTCGTAACTGCAGCTTAAAACAAGCTACATTTACAATGTTGTTGTTGAAAAGTGACAATGTTTTATTCTTGTGTTTTCAGGTGTGATCCATATCATGCAAGCTTCAACGTCTTCCACTTAAGCAGATCTCACTTAACACGAACTCTGTTGGTCTGACCGGAACATTTACAATATCGGCGGAATTAACCCAATAGTCGCGGCTATTGTCCTTGTTATTACCGGACAAACCGAGAAACCTACAGATATTTGCTCAATTAAGGAAACAAGCGGGTGCCGATGTTGATTAAATGTTCGCACATCGCGGAACTAATGTCTGCGGGGCGAATCCAATAGCCTTATAAATACAAATTAACACAACAAAACCCCCGCTGTTTTATCGATAATGAATTTAAATAGCATCATTCAGATACTGTTCTTGCGAAAACGATAAAAATGCGTTAGGTAAGAGAATGGGTTTGACGGATTCAAAGGAAAATCAATAAAATGACGAGCGACAAATGGTTTAAATAATACGTGCGTTTTATCTATCCGAACTACTGGTGTTATCCGATTTCACGTGATTGTAGTTCTTCAATAATAATGGCTGCGTGATCGGTGAATATCTAGCGGTCTCAACTATCACAGAAGTGAAATTGTATGGTAGGAAAACTAACATGACAGAACAATAATGAGAGAAGTTAAATACCGGGATTTCTTGTACTTTATGAGGCGCTGTTACTTGGATTGAAGTTAAGAAAAATTGACGACCGCGCATAGAAATGTAGAATTATAATGGGGCGTCATGATCGGTCCGTATAAACACAGAGAGATGGATGTGAAATACCAAGACAAATTCGGGGATGTTAAATGTAAATCAGGAATAAATATGGCATTGTACGTAAGCAGTCCAGACACTATCTGAATATTTTGAATAGTTCGCGTTATTTAAGTAATACTCGCGTTTTTAGGAAATAAGGAATAAGAATGAATTCCTACATGAAGATGACGTCGAGTCATCTGACGATCGACTCTGAATCGCAGAAAGTGAAACTGGCGATCTTGGGAGCACCGGGTGTCGGTAAAACATCGATCATTCGACAGTTTGTGTCCAACAGCTTCATAGAGGAATACGAAGCGACGGAGAAAAAACAGGTGTATTATCCGTCTGTTATCATAAACGAACATTTATACGAATTAAAGATCATCGATTGCCCGTATATTCCGTATTTTCCGGTAAACTCCCTCTACGAATGGACGGACTACAGGGGTTACGGCTTGCGGAATGCGACCGCGTACATTCTAGTGTATGATATCACCGCGGAGGAGAGCTTTCAATATATCAAAAATCTACGAGAACAAATCCTAGAAAGCAGGGATATGCACGATGTACCATTGTTTGTCGTTGGCAATAAATACGATTTGTCCGAAGAGCGCGGGATATCCCGCCGGGAGGTAGCTAGTTTGGTGAAAAAACACTGGAAATGTGGCTATATAGAGTGTTCAGCCAAATATAACTGGCATGTGGTATTGTTATTTAAGGAGTTAATGAAGACAGTGGATTATCTCGATTATGGGCATAAACCAACATCACTACGTGTTCAGGACGCTTTACGGAATAACCGATGTGTGATTTTGTGATAGTTATTTTTACCCGTTATAGCTGACGATAACTGAACTGACAGAGCACTCCTAGCCATTAGCTAGGGGTGATCTGCCAGGTCATTTATCGTGAGGTATACCAGGAGCCGTAATTACCAACATTAAATTTTCCAAATAGATTGTCTGAAGTGAAAAGTACACAACAAGCCATCTGATTGGACGAGACGTATGTCTCGGCCATTTGGATGGATTGTTGTGTAGTTTTTAAGGTAAACTTGGAATAAGTCTGGTCGGTGAATGCCACCCTAGAATGTTTGAAAATAAGAAAAGTCGCTGGTGGCTCGTCAGACGTCGAAATTGCACTGGTAAAGATCGAAGGAGTTACATGACATAAATTCATAATATCACGATGGATAATCGCATGATACGGCAGTTTTAGAAACTCTTCAATAATTTTGTTAACACGGGGCCAATTTGAATCCGATTTCAAGCTGAGATTGTGGGACAATGCCAGGAATTAAATGGTGTGGTGAATCGTTTGAAAATCAGCTGATGAAAAAGTTATTAAAGATCAACCAAAATGGTTGATATTCAATATTTATTTATCAGCTGATTATTCAAGAATACTCCTCGTCCATCTAATGTGTGTCGCCTCTCCACCATCTCTGCTTCAAACTGAAGTCAAATTTGTCCCGTATTTACAAAAATAATGAAAACTTTCAGAAACACGATTATCAACCGTGATATAAATGAGCAAAAAAGGGTCTGCAAAAAAGAGCCTTTATCGCAGTTGGTTCGAACTTGGACCAAAATTAGTACGTGTCTAAGTGTAGTAGAGCTCCAGATAAGTTGAACAAAGAATTTTCGAAATGCAATGTTGCATTTAAACTGCTCCCTTAACCCCATTGTAGTAGGTACTCATTAGAATCGTTTCGTCAAGACGATTCAAATGAGTACCCACAACAAAAGGTTTTGATTTGAAATAACAAATTTTGGATGGGTTACTCCCCTTATCTGTCGCTCTGACAAGCATATGCTTATGAGACCCAGGATGTTATCTACTGTGAAAATGCCATAGAAGACTATTTTTCTTTATCTCGCATCAAATGCGGACTTTTGATCTGAAGTAGAAATATGTTCAAGAAAACAAGAAAATGCTGGGTTGCAAATCTTTATTTTTCATAAGCATACATATAGATGTATTAAGGTAGTCCACCTCTACTGAGACTATGATTTTTTGTGTCATATCGTTAACATTCATTACATAATTAGAACCTATTCGGACGATTTCGTAAACATTCGGCTGTGGAACGTTCCATCGCCAAATGTTTACGACGTCACCCGAATAATTCCGACGTCGCGTGAATCTCAATGGAAGTGGAGTACCTTAACCATTTGTTATGAAATATCAACATTATAGGCCAAATAAGATGGACGTTCACATATGCTTGAATAATTTATTTAAAAAACCCGATTTTTTCGTGTGAGATAAACAACACAAACAGAAATCTATTCAGCTAATGACTTTTAGAAGGGAAAAGTAGAATGTTTGGTGACAGCAATGAAACGGTTATGCGTAAGACTTGAAAAAAAAAAAAAAAAAAAACA
Organism: Fragum sueziense; assembly: GCA_963680895.1. Classification (NCBI taxonomy): domain Eukaryota; kingdom Metazoa; phylum Mollusca; class Bivalvia; order Cardiida; family Cardiidae; genus Fragum; species Fragum sueziense. Next base: position 12,368,548 of record OY804603.1, on the reverse strand, counting down.
TGAACGAAAACAAACGGGTTTCCGTTTTACATTCAAACTGGCAAAAGGTTTTCCATGTAAAAGATGACATGCTATGTAAATGGAGCTTTGAAAATGCAAATCGCCGGTGTAAATGCAAAAGCTCGTATGCCGATTTTTGCGATTTTCAAAGTACAAACTTGTATTCCTAGTTAAGACAATTCATGTAGGTTTTGGAATTGTACTTATCAGCGTTAAAGACACATTATTTTTGATTAATTATGTCTGAGTTTCAAGTAGATCTAAAACCACGCAGTTTCGGAAAAGTTATTAAATTATTTTCTTCTCCAAAAAACGATGTACGAGGTTTTGCATTTACACTGACGAAATGTATGTCACAAAGAATTATGCCGAATCAATTTAAACAGTTTTTATTTGAGAGCAATAATAAAATGTACCTCATTTTATCACGCTCCATTCTTTTTAAAAGTTATGTTCATGTTTGATTGCATTTAAACATACTGTGAATAAATAAACAAGTGTAAAAAAATCGTTTCGTTTATTAACCCCGAAATGCTAACTTATCAGTTTCGGGGATCACGTGACATTGACGATTTTGGTTAGTCGCCACTCGCATATAACTTTTTTATCGGCTGATTTTTGAAAAAAATCTGCCACGTGTAGCTAATTACTGGTGTTTGCACACCTTCTCTGCTTCAAACCAAATTCAAATTGGTCAATATTTATTGAAGGTTTCCTGAAATTGTTGTGTCACGTGATTCATCTATACTTCTGTTAGTTACGTTCTGTTATTCTCTACTCAAAAGAGTTTAAATTCCAATATGTATCTCTTTGATTGCACGTTGTATTTGTTTGCAAATGCCATATTGTATATGCATATATTTCTTCTCTTATCATGAATCTCTCCTTTGTCGAGACCAAATTTATTTACCTGAAACGGATTTTTTGGAAATTGTGCATCGGCTTTTACACCAAAACCCTATTTTTGTAATTCCACGTGGTCTGTCATGATATTTGGTCTTGAAATGTGTGTCAAAAATGGTACTTATGACGATTTATCGAAAGAAACTACATTTTTAAAGAAAACCTGAAATGCCCGGGTTTTCATATTCCTTTTTGTCTTATATCTATCATTATTGTTCTTTTGACCAGTGCATTTCGACGGCATTATAATGACCACCTGTGGAAAATCAACCAAATTCTAAACTATCGGTCGTTGTCCGGTGTCCGTCCGAGCAAGTGTCTAGTCGTATATTCAAAATTTCTTTCGATGGTTTCTCTTTCCCACCCGAATGTCAAATCTTCTTGAAACTTGGCAGCAATGATCCTTCCGTGAAAGTCTTTAGAATTTGTATACAGAATTTGAATACACGAATCATTTTGAGAGCGTGAGAAAATGGGAAATGCTATCTCAGTTACTCATAAACATTCTATTCGCTCTAAAACTAGTTTCCATGACATCACAGAGAGGGCAAAATGGCATTAAAAACAGTTTCCTCTCTCAAACCAGCTGTACAATGTATTTGAAACGTGACAGAAAATGAGATTATTTTTTAACAAATAACTAATTAGGTAACAAAATCTTATTACTACCAAACCATTGGACCAAGCTTCTTGAAACTTGGCTGGAATGATTCTCGGGTAAATGAGTGTAAATGGCTTTCGGAGTTGTTAAAAGAAGAAGATTCAACAACCCAACAAACGATGTAAACCGGATTTAGTTTATAATACGTTTTGGAAGGGATAACTAAGTGATATTGATTCAAATTTTCTTTAGACAGAAGTTATTTACCCATACACGTTGGAAAATCCGTACGATATATTCATTTTACGGTAGTCTATCCCTAATGAGATTCGGGCTCGGTCGAAAACATTCGGCGATGGAACTTTCCGAATGTTTACGATTGCACCCGGATAGAATCGGATACGTAACGACGCCGCTCGGAAAAAATCTGATGTTTTATGAATCTCAAAATGGCCACATTACGGGTATTCTATTTTAAACTGTTTGCATGTTCGACAACCAACTAGGGGTCACTAAAAATGTCCTAACACGGCGTGAAATGAACTGATAATTTTCACGTTTTGTGGTTTTGGTTGAAAGTATCTTACAAAGAAGTCAAAAAGTTTGTAATCATTTGATCTCCCCGTAGTCAATTGCAAACTTGTCCAACTAGGGGCCACTAAAAGTGCCCAATAACTGCGTGAAATAAACTGATAAAATTTTCACGTTGATGTTTTTGGCTAACAATCATCTTACAAAGAAACCAAAGAAGTGTATAATCATTTGATTTCCCCGTAGTCAATTGCAAATAAAATTGGAATTGAACGAGACTCCACTGAAAACTAGTCCAACTAGGGGCCACTTAAAGGCTACCAAGCTTGACAGTTTATTGCACCGTATATTGGAAGAAAATCATTAAATTAACGTGTTTTATAAAAGATCCGCCAAACTCGGTTGTTTTAAAAGTTTTATTTGCTTTTCTTTACATCGTTGAAAAACTGATTTTCGAGAAAATAAAGATCGGCAATTTCCGTAAAATTGCCACGGATTGACGTCATCAATGGCTTGACTTCGCCCCCAATCTAGAGCATGAGGTGTCTGACAAAGATAAAGTGTTCGACTTTTCTGTCATATAGCGAAGTCTCAGTTTTTATCCATTTCTCGATCGTAAGAGTAATACAGACAAACTTAAACCGTTCTTTGGCACATTCCTTAATTCACTTACGACCTATTCTTTGACTGTTTTAACATTTTTTCTAACATTTACTGAGGACGAATTCCGTGTTTTGAGTATCGATTGGGGAAGTCGCTTTATGACAGAAAAGTCGGACATTTAACTTTTTCAGAAATTTCAGACTTTCCGGGAAATGACCCATGACTGCCCGTTTTTCCCGCCATGACGTCATTCAGTGGCCAGTATGACGTCATAATTTCAAGTCGGCAGTTTAGCGTATTTTCTTCGGCAAAGATCGGAAAAGACCAAAATATTCAATTTAAAAGACGAAATAAAAACACTTCTAATGTTGGAAAATTGTAGAAACTTTGATATTTGGTTAATAGTAAGGTGTTCTTTCGGCACAAGACTTTAATTTTGCCAATCATCGGACACTTTAAATGTCCAAAAACTTTATGAAATCAACTGATGAAATTTTCACGTTTTGTGGTTTTGGTTGAAATCATCTTACAAAGAAGCCAAAAAGTTTGTAATCATTTGATCTCCCCGTAGTCAATTGCAAACTTATCCAACTAGGGGCCACTAAAAATGTCCTAAAACTGCGTGAAATCAACTGATAAAATTTTCACGTTGATGTTTTTGGCTAACAATCTTACAAAGAATCCAAGAAGTGTATAATCATTTTATTTCCCCTTAGTCAATTGCAAATCAAATTTGAATCGAACAAGATTCCAAACTAGTCCAATTTTATTTATTAGATTGTAATTCTCCGAGACAACAATGAAACTTAACAGTAATACGACACGCAATATATTTGATATGCGACCACCGTCTAAGCATTTTATATATCGCTGCTTTTCGCCGAAAACATCGTGACTGCAGCTTGTTTTAAGCTGCAGTTATGAGGTTTTTGTTGAAAAGCGATATATATGCATTTCAAATTTTGCACAATATCACAAAAATATTCCTCGGTAAATATAATGAACACTTGATTAAAACATGCTCAATTCAATGTTTCAACATTTTTTTTTTTACCTTACAGAAAGACTAAAATATTACACTACATAATCATTTCATTGACAGTTCTGATACACCCATTTTGTTTTATATTTATCACATTCATTTTGTCGTCTGCAGCAGCTCTAAAATAGGACCACCCTTAAATTTTGCTTCTTTTTATAAATAATTAGAAAAGGGCAAAAGTGAAATAGTGTATCACTTACATAAACATATTACGTATTAATTGCCAGAAGACGAACAAAGGGAAGGATTTTATCCAGCTTACCGTGATGTAATTTTGGACAAACAATAGTAGGCCTATTTCGTAAGTGGTTTTATAAAATCTACTCAAATACTCAAATGTTTATTCAATCTCAGAATCATATACAATGATTAACATGAGAAAATACAGTTTACATATTTAACATAGATGATGGCAAATAACATGTAACATTTACGTAAAAAGCAAATTGTCATTATACATGAAATTTCAAAGAGAATTAATCCGGAGACTATAAAAGTTAAATTGTGTTTGTTAGTCATAGGAATCGTGGAAGACGAAATAAAATGAGTGTTTTGTGGAAATCGTTCAAATTTATATTATCATACACGTAATGATATATTTTTTTTTTTTCAATTATCTTTTGAAACTTGATATAATTTTAGATATGAAAACGCATGTGTTTGTCAAAATATCCTTATTTCTTGAATTCAATAATGATGTCATTTTAAATACACTTGGGTGTTTTCTAAATTCTTCTGGTAAGTATCTATTTCGAAGTGCTAAATATTTTGGACATTGAAACATCATATGAAATTCGTCACCTATTTCCCTACATTCAGTACATATACGTTCTGAAGTTGGTATGCCTCTCCATCTTCCAGTTTCAATAGGTATCTATGATTTCTAGTAATAAAAGATATAAATGTTAGCGATAAATTTTCTGGAAGAATATGTATGCAACGGTTTTGAGTAAATATTTCTTTAATAACGCTGTTATACAACAATGGGTTGGATTTCTCCGCCTGCTAATTTCGAATAAATATATCTTGAAGTTTCTGTTTAAACGATGGTTTAAACCATTATTTTTTTAATCTCATAACTACGATTTGATTCAAGCCGTAGTTATGAGATTCTATAATGACACCGACGATTTATCAAAACATAACAATAAACCTAGTCTATCTTTAGCACAAAATTCACTGCTATTCACCAGCCTATATCTGACAATGCAGTTGGCATTTCGTCGATTCTGTACGAATATTAGATATTTAGACGTACGAATTTGTCTTGTATGATAATATAACACAATCTATCTGCCAAACAAATGTCAAAGAAGGCACTGTAGCGATTAATTGAGACATTCACATTGATTAATGAAATGTTTATGGTAATTTGTTGGCAAAGCGCTCTGAATAAGAAAATTTGCCCATTCTTGTGGGAAGTGACCATTTGTCTGGCTTGCCATCTTTAGAATATAGACGGTTATAGACGATATGACTCAAAACATAAGATAATCAATGACAAAGCAAAAGGCAAAAGCTTTTCGAGTAAATAAAAGCAACACTATGGGTCATAAATATAAGCTTTTAAGACCTATGTGCAAAACAAACCTTCTCTGCACGTGTTATCACACCTCAAATTGATTTGCCTGATGAGCTAGTAAATTCAAAAACTGTAAATAGTTCTAAGAGTATTTTAAATAAAGTGCGGAAATATATATTCATCATTAAATTCCATCCTGAGTGCTTTGGACTGGAAGCGGACATTCAAGATCGAAGAAGATACAGATGGGTCGAAGAGTCTGCAGACTAAGATATGTAGACCTCGATGGAACAGCTCCCGAGAGTTTCAAACAATTAGAGAAAAGAAGAAATGCATGATGAGAACCGGAGTCATAAATGACGAGCACACAATGAATGCGGTTAGAAATATTTCTGACGATTTCGATATTAAGGACAGATCCTCTAGTTGTTATTGCGCAACTTACTGCGCATATCCTAAATAACGAAATAAAGCTGTTTCAGTAATTGGCCTTTTCAGCAAATGTATTTCTTACATTTAGTTGATGTTTGGTTGATGAATGACAAGACCCTTTTCGGCTATTATCATTTTCTCTGTTTGGTCAATTAAAGTGTAATAGTACTCGGATGGTACATTTCGCTTTCTATTACGCGTTCAACATGTGGCGTTAGCGATAGGAAACGGAGCAACAAAAGCAAAGTGGCGTCTTTTCGAGCTATTCTGCTTCAGATGGACACAAAAGACGACACTTTTTATTATCTAAAGCCGGTAATAAGGAAGAAAATTGATAAAAGTAGTGAAACAATTTCGGACAGAGCTGCAAAAAAATAAACCAAACTTTACTTATAACTAAGAAAAACGCTTGGTTTGATATATTTTTCTTTTTTTGTTTTTGAAGGTATGACCAAGCACTATGTCTATACAAGAAAAGAAAAAAAATTCTTACCGCTGAAATATTTTTTATTATCAGAAACGTTGCGAAAAAAGAGCAATTTCAGCTACTTTTGAAAGAATGCTTTACTTAAAAATTCAAAATCATCACTAAATTTACCCAAAATAATACTCATTTAGACAGAATAAAATATATTGAACACAATAAAGACTTATTATGTAATCCTAGTCATTTCGAACACCTTTTTGTGGGTATTGAAGTGACACCTCATTTTTGCAATTTTAGACAAGAATAGTCTCCCTTGAAATCCAATAACTTTTTAATTCGCTTGGTTACCTATAGTTTTTAAGTCATTTTTTTTACTTCTCATACATTTTAGTATCAGCACAGAAAAAATAAAAAAAATCTTACCGTAGGAAATAATTGGATGATCTGTCCTTAAGGTAATCTGACATATGGTCAAAACATACCATTGCACCCTCAAAAAACAACAAAAACCCAATAACAAAAAGCCTAGCCTCCATTCTTGTCTGTTTTGACGGTAGCATCTGCCGTCGTGATTGTCGGTAATAATGATCTTTAACGTTAGGTTTCGTTTAGATATGTCCCAACCAAAGTAATTACTTTTTCAATTATTGAAAAAATCCCCTCTAGCCAATTCTTACGTCTGCTTCCAATGTCATCTTAATTAGAAATGTTCTGTTGCAAATCGGTTGCTATAGCAACATATTAAATTGCTAATTTTGATTATAACCATTTTTATCCTCCTAAATGACGTCTATGTCCCGACTACCAGCTATAATTCAACCCATTATAAGACGACACAAATTTTTATTTGTCCAAATTCAAAGATGTTGCAGACGACAATTTCAAATGAATGAAGTTTATTTTTTTCGGGTCTTTTTAAGGAGAAAACATTGAGGGAAATAATTTCGATGTTTTAGATAAAGCGCTCTTTAAACCGAGATCTTTCACCGTGGTAATCTGAATACTCCAAATGATTTCATTACGAGCATAATGATTTGGTTTTGACTTTTTCCACAGACAATAATTTTGAATGCATAAGGAGAAAAAAAAAGAAAATGCTGATGATCAACATTTAAAAACAATACACATTACCTGTTTGGACGCCGCCAATAAAACGACTGTGAAAACGTTAAATGCCGGTGTAACGTAGTAAAGTGACCCCCATAGAAAACTGACCCCCCGGTCACTATTTTATATAGAATACTGACCCCCCGGTCATAATATTATGACCGGGGGGTCATAGTATTATGACCGCCCCACACGTAGAAAAGTGACCCCTCACGTAGAATTGTGACCCCCCATAAAATATCGACCCCCTTCCCCATATTCACATTAAAAATCTTTCTCTAATACAAACCCAACTATGGTACCCGTACAACATAATTATCTCCATTGATAGTCATCGGGGTGCAATTGCACTCGTCCGTGCATGCGTCTGTCCGTCTGACCGCAACTTTTCATACATTATTGGGCGCACCCGATTCAAACTGGCTGGTTAGACGCTTCAACCACATCTGAATTGATTTGATTTATTGGAGTTTAACGTTGTATTCAACTGCTATGGCCATATTGCGGCGGATTGAGCACCTACTATTGATTCCTGGTATTTGAGTTTATTGGGGTTTTACGCCGTTTTCAACTGCCAGGGTCATATCGCGGCCGCTGGAGCACCTACCCATGGATTCCTGTTGTTTCTCAAACCAGTACTACCACAACACCCTTCCCGAGCCTCCAGCTGCTCGCCAACTTAGGTAAACGATTTCAAACCCATTGGTGGGTGACAATGTTGTCAGAAAGGGTATAAGCCGCGGCCGGGTATCGAACCCGGGACCTCTCGAATGAGAAGCAAATGCGCTACCAACTGCGCTAAGGCCGCGGCCTGTCCTGGTATTTCTCGCACCCGTACTACCAAAGAAAATACAAACAGATCCCCAGCTGCTCTCTCATAGATGATTTACATCCATTGGTGGGAGACAAATGACTTTTGTCAAATGTCAGAATGGATAGATGCCGAGCCAGGTTCGAACTCACGACCCCTTGATTGGCAGAACCCGACGTTACCGACTAAGCTACCCGGTCTCGGAGCATCTGTAATGGTTCTTGATCGTATGTACAGTAGGCAAGGGCGGATCCAGTTTTTTTTCAAGGAGGGTCGGATCCCAAAATTTATTCCGGGGGGGGGGGTCTAAGCTCAAATTATGGCTTAAGGGGGAATGCTCCAGTTTCCTAATTTTTTTGCCAATGATAGAATCTATTTATATTTTGTATGTTGAAATTACATGTTATTACCAATTGAAAAGTAAAATAAAAATGGATGGTCAGCGATCTTGTTTGAATTTTATATGCATTCGTATCACATACCCCTACATCGAAAAAATGCACAATTTCTTGCACCTGTCCAAGATCAATAAAATGCTAATAAAATGCTGTATATTCATCGTTTAGTCCCGAAAACGGATTTAAAGTAACGTCTTACATTTATTAAGAACAGAAAGCCCAAAATATGTGCTATTATAAACGCGTAAATTTTATGTTTAAAACAGCATGCTCACTACTCTCTTATGAACAGAGCACATTATCTCTACATTCCATTTCGATAGAATGAGCTCTGTTCTCGCGGGGTCATTTCACGTCTAATCTCGGGGCCTTGGCGGGATTTCAGTATCCAATCGTTGGCGATACACAACAAAACAATTCAAAAAGCTGATACAAACTTTCATTGGCTGACGCTTCAAATTACCGGCTTCAGCCAAAAATAGAAGCGACGTAATGTATACGTAATGATTCGATATTTCAAATGTTACCGGCTTCAGCCAAAAATAGAAGCGACGTAATGTATACGTAATGATCATGCAAGATAAAACTGAATGATTTTGATTCGATAATTCAAATGGTGTGCTATAATTAGTTAGATTATGACGACCAAATAGGCTGTTGGCGTACCGAAAACTGCAGAGGTCATATTTGATGGTTTAATCAATAGAGCTCGGCAATGGAGAGTACATGCTCACGTGTTCGGTTAGATAAATGAAGCTGGAGTGTTTTGTGTCAAAATTTGAATATTTTTGGAAATATATCAAGTTCTACATAATAGAATTTGATAAAACTCCCTCATTGTATTAAGCAACATGTCCTGGTAATAATTCAAAAAGAAAATGTATAGGTCAGCGCACTTATTGGTGAATCACAGCAATTTTTATCAGCTACACATGAATAAAATGACGCAAAACAGCGGTAACTGCATACACACTTACGACTGTCTTGCTCTAAATAATCAATTTTCATCTTGAGGAAATCAGTTTCGCATAATAATAGTCTACGGACTATAATTCGTACGAGCTCTAGAAAATGGTTTTGATGGCATTCTTTGTTAATGCTCGGCATCCATGCTAATAATATTCTTTGGGGTATGACAAAACCTCCTAGGGTGGATGCCCAGTCTGAAACTTCGATTTAAGGTCACAGCAAGGTCAAAGGTCAAATGGGTGCATTTTCATGTTTAAATAGTCATTGAGACATTTTTAACCGCTTTACAGTCTTGATTATTACTTCTAATTGTGCTAAATTTGCTGAAAACTGCTTCAGCGACATTACTTTATTGAACAGATGACTTTTTGTGAATATTTTGAATGTTATGGGATGGAAAAATGTACTTTCCTAAGCTAAAAACGGTATATCTCTGAATATTTCTGACGTTTTCCGTCTTTTTTTCAACTGTATTTGCCACGATGCCTCAGTCATAAGCATTTCTTTATTTGTAATTGTGTCCTCTACATCATGTAAGGTCCTGTGTACACTTGTATTGTATATCTAAGGAATAATCCGAGCTCTGCCGTGGTACATCTCTATTTAACCATAGTTCTGAGTAATGCAGCGAAGTCTACCACAGTGTCCGTTGTCGGTGTTCAATTTAGAAGGTCGGTAAGTGTCCCAAATGCTATCTAGTGAGTCCAATACTCATGGCATGCTATGCTTATCCTACTTCATAACGTCTGCAATATGTTCCTGTTCAGGAATGGCCGCAGAAGTTGCATCTCGTCTCTTGTCATATCGTTAAATTTTGCCCTAATTAACATATCTTTGCTAAAATGGTTGAATGGCAGTGGTCAGAAAAGAACGGTGAATGCAATTTTGTTGCTATCTTTTGTAGTCTTCCTATTGAAATGGTTGCTCTGAAGTCTATTGGTACTCCTTTACATTCTAGTGGTTGTAGCAGAGTTATTGTAGAGGCTGATAGGCGTAGAGCTGTTAAATTATCCAACCTCCCATTAGCACAAAAGAGCCAGATGCGAAATTTTAAAAGTGCCAGTAATTCCTAAACTGTGTTACATTTCCATTCCGAAAACAAACATAAGCAATTTGTGCGGTTTCGAATTTTGAACTAATGCATACTTATGGAAATATTTGACAAAAATGTTCAACATTACCTCCCTTGCATATGAATATAGTGTAAAATGATATTTGTAAATGATTTTCTACTAGAAGCATAATCTTGAAACAAGACCAGTTCAGATATCAAGTTGTCTGTACAAGTACATATTAATCTCTTTTCCAAACGAGACCTGTTTTGATGTCCCTAGTAGAAAGAGCTTGAGAAAACACTGAGCCAAAAGAAGAAAATGCTGGCTATATGATGCACAAACACATTCCAGTATTAATAAAGATTCGTTTTGTCGGTTTCAGAAGATTCCAAATGGAAGCACCATAAGATTTTGTTGTTTGGGAAAAAGTTAAAGGTACATATAACTATTACGACAATACAATCAATGAAAAATGATGACACAAATCTTCCTATTTAGCCCCGGTACCACAGGCGCCTCAAGATAAGACTCGACAATTTCATCTTAATACACCCGAATGGTCGAATAATGTCATGGAATTAGTCGTCTGTCCATCTGTCTACTCCTCCATCTGTATGCTCTTTTGTCCGTTAGCAATGTCTTGGGTGCTCAACTCCTCTTACAGTTTCTTTTGGAAGATAATCAAACTGGGATATATGTTCATCTTAGAAATTTTATCTTTAGAACACTCAAAGTACTCAGCTGTCTTTCAGTTCTTTCAATCTGAGCAAATCGATTTCACTATGACCAGCCTTAAATAGAAATTTTAGATACCACGAACACATATTTTGGGGGTAAACAGCAACTCTTCAGCAATTTTTGAAAGGCGCACGCTGACGATGTCATGAATGATATGGGAATTCCTTTTTAAAAAGAACATCCTGATTTGTAATGTAAAACAGAATTAACTCCCTGTGGTCAAAAGCAATTTCGGATTTTAAAGTAAAATTGTTAGTCTTTCTCGAATTTGTTTATAGCTTGCAAATGATGAGGAAGCTATTTCTTCGAATTCTCCGGTTGTGCTTGGTTGGAACTAAATACCTCACAGCAGTACTAAGTTCCAGCTTGCCTCAGTTATACGAACCAAAATTGCAGCTGCATATACAAAACCAAAAGTCTATGCTATCATAGTTGATGGATCAGCTGTGATAAACACATAGTCGCTTTGTACCTCCAAATGCTTTAGGAACATGCAGCCGAGTGTGCCAAACCTTCATGGGCTTTTACAGGCTAACTGATTTGATTTGGTTTGTCGATGTACACAGATGCACCAGCCTAAATGCTGAAACAAAGGTCAAAGCATGGTCAAGACATCAAATACAGAGTGACTGACAAATGCATTCCATCTTAAGAATGGCATATATTTTGTTTAGACAATGACAACAAGACTTATTTCTACACCTTTCAGGCTGAAGATTGTTCAGATGTGTCAGCAAAATAGTGTAATTTAAGGGGAAGAAAGGGTTATAGGTAGCCAGTCTTGGGGAAATTGCGCCTTGTTATCATGAGCAAATACACGTTTGATAATCAAAGTCAGCAGCACAGACGTCTTTATAATAATAACCAATGCACTTCAAAGACTAAATGATATTGGTATTGAGAAGCTTTCGTTTAAGGTTATAAATTTATGTTAAACGCCCCTACATACAATGCACTAGGTTTTTTGGAGGAAGAAAGAGAGAGTCTTTCATGCTTTCACTGGCTGTGATATTGTTTCAGCTTTACGGTTATAGGACAAGGGGCCTAGTTCTTCTCTTTTTATCATGTCTGCCAGCAAAGCTATATTATGCGTAATCCCGAACAAGCGCAGCTTTGGAAAGGTCTACTTTTTACCAAGCGGAATACACCTGCGGTCAAATAACTTTCCCCAAAATCGAAGTAATGAGCTTCCTAAATAGGAATTGAGGCGATGAAGAATCAAATAGCATTTTGTCTGGATTTGAATTAACATCCGTCAATTGTTGTGGGTACAAAAAAGTCATGCAAAGATTGATGTTATAGGTTTAGCCTACGCTGCACTGGATTATGCAGATGTAAATGCTGACGCTCCAAGAAATCAAGAGTGGTGAGCTATGCACGCTACGATTTAGAGAGACCAATGTTAGGTACTAGTAATTTATGCATCAGGCTTACATCACATTATTTCTGACCAAAATGAAAGGAACATAGAACTGGTATTAAGTATAACACTTCCCATTGAGAAATAATTCACCATAACCATTACTAGAAATTAAAAGGGTCTTAGTTTAAAAGATTGCGTTTTGTCTGCACGAATTTTATTTCTGCCTCCGGGTTGATAAATTTTCTATTTTTTTGCCAAAAATTATTGTTCAAAATATAGGAAATAGTAATTTAATGCACAGAACATTTTAGAATTATGTTATCTTGTGTTTAAAAACATACGGTTGTTATAAAAAAAAAAGCGGCCAATCATATCAAGTTTTATAGTACAAACGGTATTTTCCACCCGTCAATGGCTGCCATCTTGGAAAATAGTGGCCATCCTGTAATTTTTAGGCACAAAACATGATAAAATTCTGTTTTCTCGTGTTTGGAAACATTCAATTTGTTGTGAAAAGGACAAAAATTGGCCAATTATATTAGCTTTTATGGTAAAAGCGGTATCTTTCATACGTCAATGGCGGCCATCTTGAAAAATGGCGGCCATCTATACTTTTTGAATGGCTAATTGGTTTTTATTTAGCTACATGATGTTATAGATGCGTGTGCCAAGTTTAATGCTTGCATCATCAAGTGCATGATTTTTGCATTTATCTGCTTAGCTATTTGCCAGTTTGAACGTAATTTACCTGTGACCTCACTCTGACCTGGAATTCGAAAGAGACACTAAGCATGCTTCTGAACATTGTTGGAAGTAGTCTAGAATATTTCTAGCATTGCTACCTTTGGTTACAAGAATGTCTTAGATTATTTGTGTGTAATAAAATAACTAAATCTTTTATTCAAGTTCAATAAGAATTTCATTAAGTATATTAAGTATCGTGCTTTATTTTGTTATTGACGTGAGCGTTCTTTAGCATAAATATGGTAAAATAATGTTTGAAAATGACAATATAGGCCCTGGTTGAACCTCAGTCCATTCCTGATTCAATTTATTTGATTTCGATTAAATTGCTTTCATTTTGTGTGGACGCAAATAATTCTGCTTTATCTATAAGCCATTTTTTCTTGATTTTTGCACTCATTGACCTTTGACCTCACTGTGACCTTAAATCGAAAAATCACGCTGGGCATCCACCCCTATCTTGTTTGTAATAGTCTAAGGAACAATTCTAGCATGGATGCCGAGCATTAACAAAGAATGCCATCAGGAGTCATCGTAGGATTTATAGTCCGTAGACTATAAATACACTTTTACGTCGAAAATGGTAAATTGTAATGATGTGTTATATTATTGAAAATATAGTAGCGAAACATATTGGTACGAAACATTTAATTTACTACAGTAATGACCGAGTGTTCCGAAAAACTGGAGCATTCCCCCTTAAAATGTAATAAATATGTAACGTCACACTAAATTTATATAGATCTAGTCAAAATCTAATTTTCGGCCAATGCCAGGAGGGGTGATCCGGACCCCCCCCCTCCCCGACCCCCTCTAGATCCGCCCATGAGGTCTACAGTATGTTCATGGATTACGAACTTCTACTGATGTACATATGTGTGGAAAGGACAAATTATTTTAAAAGGTTTCTGACCGAAAATCACAAGTTTGTCCCTCAGCGTTGTGAGTTCCAAGCCTACCAGTGTTATGTATGTATGTCTGCCATACGCAATTTCGTACTTGGCGGTTGCATATTAGAGTGATTCTGTTAACATTTAGTCACTTTAGCGAGAGAGTTATCTAGGCTTCTCAATCTGATTTAATTAATATCCTGTGTTGACTTGACAGGCACCAGTAAGGGGTCATCTTCTGTGACCCTTTTTCTGACCAATCAAATAAACGCTTTAATCCGAAAACTAGGTGACGATGACGTCACATTTCAGTGTAGAACCATGTGTTTGTCATGAAAAAGTATAAGTAACCATAATAGTAGTAATAAGTCACGCTAAAAGGGACATAATGGGAAGTCCATAAAACTTGATTTAGAGAAATAAGTCAGACTAAAAAGGCGTCAAGCAGCTGTCGCAATTGGAAAATAAAGATGTAAGATATGAAAAAAGAATTATTCAAATAGAATCTAAAAATTTCATTAAATTCTATCTAGCAAAAAGAAATATGAGAAAAAATTCTACAATAAGGCCCGTTTTCCCATAACACAGCATCAAATTGAGAAACAGAGAGAATAGGTTCTTGACAGAATTTCATGAAGTTCATATTGAAGTTTCGTCCAATTTGGTGCAAAAATTGTTGAGATTTTGCTTCGGGCAGATTTAAAGATCTAGACGCAATGTTATCATACATTTAGATCCCTTTTCATATGACAGGATTTTTGTGCATGAATTATTAAATAAACTACAGTACATCTCATTTATCACTGAAGAACAAAATTTCATTAAATTATGTTCATTGAATGAAGAGAAATTAGAGAAACACTAATTTCTACTTTAATGCCCCTTTTTCTGTGACGCAACCTCAAATTAAAAAAAAGGCGAGAACACAGACTCAAAAAAGTATTTCAGGGATTACATATGTGAAATTCAATTGAATCTGGCCTAAAGGTTGCTGAGATCTATCTGTAGACGGGCGGACGGACGGACAGACAGACGGACGGACGGAAGAACGGACGAACGGAAGGATAGCATTGCGACTAAATGCTCCCCAATTTTTTTTTCGGGGAGCATAATAAACAAAGATGTCATTTGAATCGATATACATGTAGCGTATTTTAAAATAGCAAAAAGCTAGGTGGGGGTCAGTATTTTATAGATAGAATCAAGGGGGTCGTTATTTTATATGGGGGTCAGTATTCTATAGAAAGGGGGTCAGTATTCTATATAAAATAGTGACCGGGGGGTCAGTATTCTATGGGGGTCACTTTACTACGTTACACCGGATATGGCTTAATCTTTTACACGTACCGATGGATATAAGCAAATCACAGAAAAAGAAAAATGTCTCGAAAGTCCCCAAAGAACTCTTATCGGTAAAATTGTAAGTCTTTAATAGCTGCTTGGTCTTTTTGTCAAATGATTTAACAAATTGGAAAATATGCATACCCATTACAAAGACATATACACGTACCTGAATTGTAATTAAATCAAAACCCAAAAGAGAGCACGTTTGCTGGTTCACGGCGTTATACTGATCAATGATTCAAACAGCAGAAGAAGGCTGGTTTTCCCATTAAAAAAAGAAAAAAAAACTATACTGCAAGACAAAAACAGGGGTTCCTAAAAATAAAATCGAATTCCATAAGACGTTTTCTGACCCACTGCATATATGCATGTTAATATTCCGACGTGAGAAGTTACCTACTAGGGTTGTCCGGAAAGTTCGTGGACATTCGCAATATCTACTAATAGCTGTCGCCAACGCCGAATATAATCTATCTGATTTGGGCATTCTGGGCTAACTACTTTCAAGAAGTCAACGGCCTTAAAATGCATACACGTGGTACTTCCTGTCACGCGGCACATTTGCTTCACATGCTTGCATAAAGCTGATTTGATTTATATTTTTATTCGATAAAATTCAGACGAAAGGTGAACTTTATTTTGTTTTAAAAGTAGTTTTTATTGCAGTCCATTTTGGAATGTTAGACTGGATGCCATAAAATGAACTGGACTGACGAGTAGTCAATGTGGACATTCGCTTTTATGTAAAGATGGAAGACATTGAATTAGATGCACGAACCTCTTGTAACACATCTACATCTATGGGAGCAAAATTAAGAAATTTCAATGAATTTTATCAATCCCATTTTATAGTACAAAATGGTTGGGATATATTTAACGCTAATTATAACTAAAGCTTAGTCCAAATATAGTTACGATTTTTCAAACATTACTGACGTTAGCTCATATTTTGATATAATCATTTCACGTCAACAAATTTTTTAGTTTAAAATCTAGAAAGCTATCTTCTGTTTACTTCCTTTGTTCAAGAATTCTTTATTTTACGTCATGAAACACCGATATATAATGAATGCCATCAGATAGATAAGACTTGGAGACAAACAGATTTTACTATTCATTGGGACAGACGTGGTTAAGGGGAATATGCATTGTTTTCAGTTTTCTGGATCACTCTCAACAAATCCGCTTTCGCGGATAATTGAGTGCAAAACCGAGCGTCAATGGCACGCATACGTGTTCTACGTTAACTGCTCGGTTTCTGTTTATCAATGCATGCCTATGGCTACCAAGAGACACATATATTTTATGCGGGTGTAGGCCAAAACCCCCTTGGGACATAAACACCCTGGACAAAACACCCTCAGGACAAAACCCCCCTAGGATAAAAAACCCCTAGGACAAAACCCCCATCCTTATTAAAATGAATATCTCATATATTTATTTTTTTTCCATTTTGCTTTGGTTTTTGAATTATCTTTGGGCCATTATGAAATGATTTTTTGATAAATTTTATTCAAAAAAGAAAGTGAACTTTGATAATATTTGGTTCAATATAGCAACAATTAACCCTCTTTGATTGGACGACCAAATTTCAGAGTTGTCTGATTTTTAAAAAATCGCATATGACTGTTGCATGTAAGTAAATTAGGCAATTTAGACCAGCAAGCAAAGAAACATTAAGAGAAAAAGAGAACTGTATTGGAACAAACTTTTATCCATTTCCCTTAATCTTTACTTTATTCCCTGTTTTATGCACATTTCCCCACTGTCAGACAATGAACAGTTAGATTGATCCAATTTGAAGGAAAATACACATATTCTATAGATTTTACGTAACATTGAGATAAAAGGAGAGCTTGCTTGTTATAAACAATTTCTTCAATTTCCAAAAAGTTTTCGTTTTGATTGATACATACCAGTGCAGATTTTGACTCTAACCGGTCAAAATGTGAACAAATTGTACCAATAATATTCAATTTATAAAGTATTGTTCAAATAATTAATACATTGATGATATGCATGTATATAATAATACTTTCATAAATCACAAAAATATAAATCAAAACAAGTTTTG
The DNA here is from genome assembly GCA_963680895.1 of Fragum sueziense. Classification (NCBI taxonomy): domain Eukaryota; kingdom Metazoa; phylum Mollusca; class Bivalvia; order Cardiida; family Cardiidae; genus Fragum; species Fragum sueziense. Next base: position 12,350,994 of record OY804603.1, on the reverse strand, counting down.
TTAATGTTATATCAATGAAAGAAATTTCTAACCCCCAAATCTTTGTCAAATTTAATTCATTTTCTTATCACTCAAAATATTAATTTGTGTAAAGCATTAACACTGAATATTCATATTTTCATATTTATTTCATAAGCATTAAAGATTTCTTTAAAGTATTCACAAAAACATCATTTTTCATAACCAAGGGGGTTTTGTCCACTTTTTAGCTAAGGGTATGGGGGTTTTGTCCATGAGGGTTTTGTCCAGATGGGTTTTATCCTAGGGGGGTTTTGTCCTAGGGGGGTTTTGTCCGTACCTCATTTTATGCAATTATGGAGTGTTATTCTGCCTTTAATGTGGTATAAATATCTATTATTGATAATAGTAATTATTATTTAAAGTAAAAAAGAAAAGAAAAGAATCATGGGATCATCTTAAAATTTTGTAAACAACCTGTACAATGTACATAATTTCAATCTTTAAGAACATACATTTTGTCCTCTGCAGCAGTTTTCGAATAGGACTGGCCTAAAATTTCACCGTTTTGGTTAACCCTTTCCCAAACAAGAATTGGTTTTGACGTCCCCAATATAATAGGCTTGGGAAAACATTGAGACAAAAGAAAAAACTGCTGATGATCAGCAGTTTCTCCTTTTGCCTCAATATTTTCCGTGCTATATTATACATAAATTCTATCTTAAGGTAAGACCGGGGTAATGGGCCGTGTGACCAGTTAAAGAACGAAATCTGTATGGTGCGAATAGACGATTTTAAGGGGAGTATTTTTCAATGTTCTCAAATTTTGAATTTTGTTGGGTTTATTGCCTACCCTCCATACAATTAAGAAACATTTTCACAAAAATTGTTAAGAATATTTCCCCGGAAATTTGAGATCAATTCTTTTCGTTGTTACGAAATCAGGCGATATTGCATCTAACGGTACTTTAAAAATGCTCGGACTTACGGACGCCACAGAATAAGTCGAAATATAACGACTATACCGGAAGTGCATTACCCAGGTCTTACGCTAAACAAGTAAAGGCCCTTTTGTCATCTGCAACAGCTCTCAAATTAGACAACCCTAAAAATTCGCCGTTTTGGGAATGGTTAAACCTCGTCTACATTTTTTTTTTTGCACAGTTGGAACTGTAACTCATCATAAATGTCGAGACAATTTATACCCAATTCTTCAATTGTGTAACGAAAAGACAACCATGAAAATTATACTGGCTTTGCCAATATCGCCCAAGGGATCCATACTGTCTTAACCAAAGAAACTAGAAACATTTGTAGTTAAAACATAGTTTCCCTAAACAAAAAGCGGTCAATGTATTCCATCCATCATTAAATACCATGTACCAAAGACGGATTTAAAACTCCGGATGCCATCGTCAGTCTCCGCTAGCACGAATGACAACGAATATGCACGAAATGTTTGACATTTAATCTAATTATAGGTGGAATATCTTAACTGGTTTTCCTTTACTGGGAAAAAGTTTGATAACTGATAGCTGATTACAAGCCTGCTCTCCCTCTGTTCCAAAACAGTGACGCTTTGATTGGATTTACCCTTTCCCAAAGGCAAAAAATGTACATGTCTAATTTGGAAGGAATTGCTGATTGTTATCGCAAGTAGAGAACATATATGATCGCACAGAAAATATTGATGCAAAAAGGAAAAATGCTCACCAGCATTTTATCTCTTGCTTCAATGTTGCTCCTAAACCATTTCTATAAGGGACGTCAAAACCAGGTCTTGACTGGAAAAGTTTGTATGTATTCTGACATCCTGAATAATTATACATGTATCATTTCCGTGGATGAGTGGACGCAAAACCAATTTTTGTTTATATGAATTTCTTTTCTTAGCAACACAAAATCTTCATGTACATGCGATGGATAACATTTCACAAGTATGCTTTATGAATCTACAATATCAAATTTTGATAAATTTGTCAGAGAAAATGTGCGACAGGAAATCCCTGTTGGATCCGAAAAATCATAAATGTGCTCGAATAACTTTCATAAATCATTCTTGACATAACTTTAATGGAAACTCAGGCGGACTTCGTTTCAGACTATCGTCGAGCGACTGCTTAGCTGTATAGCTCAAAATGAATACAAATATCCCGAACTATTGGACGTCATTTCCGCAGCAAAAGTCTGATCATCCGAAAAACCGTGGTAATGAAAACGAGCTATTTTGTACGGATGAAAACAGTGGACCAATCAGTGTCGAGGTAAACATAGACTGTGATTGGCTGACACAGAACGGTGGTGAATCTTACGGATAGTAGACGGCTGGTTCCCGACAATGGCCCAAGCTATAGATCTAGTCCAAATCGAAGTCGGTGTAAATGGGCAACGATATTTAGAGATTACAATATTCGTACAGTTAAACTAGCTATATCGAAATCGTTGGGAGTAGCAGTATTATCTATAATCATCATTTTCTCCATAGTGCTAAAACTCAAATTTTCGGAAGAAAATGTCTTGTCGGGAACAAAAAACGAAATGGCGGTGCCCGTACTACATTCGAGCCGCGACGCGAGAAAATCGGTCTTCTGGAGTTTTGACCAGATCCGACACAAATGAGGCTGTACAGCCACAGGAAGTGATTAGAGTCACTAAATTTCGTACATGGGAAGAAGAAGAACTAAACTTTCTCACCAGCGAAAACACAGACGCTGATCATATTCGCGGTTACCGCGAAGCTGATCTGCGTCTTTGTTTTCGCTTATGCTAATTTCCGCTTTTCTCGCGTCGCGGCTCATTCTATAATTGTAATAGATTGAACTGTTTTGTTCCTGGGGAAGGTGTTTTGCCGAGAATTTGAGTTTGAGCACTACAGTAAATATGTCGTCATAAGTTTTCCTTCGGAACTGTATCTAATTGGATCAAAAGTACGGACATCTCGAAAAATGATATTTTGTCATTTATGTTTCTCATTAGTGACGTGCATGTTTAACCCTTTCCCAAACAGCAAAATTTTAGGGTGATCCACTTCAAAATTTGCCAAAAATGACAAAATGGATGTTATTAAAGATAGGATTTGTGTAAAATATGGTACAGAAAATATTGAGACAAAAGGAGAAACTGCTGGTTATCAGCAGTTTCTTCTTTTGTTTCAATATTTTCCCAAGCCTTTTGTATAAGGGACGTCGAAACCAGGTCTTGTTTGGGAGAGAGTTAAGGTATAACAGACAAAGACAAGGACTATCTGGGATCTCATCCTTTATTTGTAAAATTGCTATATTTATTAAATTCTAGAAAACGCCTTCATGGATAATTTCTATTTCCAAATTTTAAATTCTGGAGAGATTTAATCGGCACCAAGATAAAGGGTACCAATTGCGCATCCAAACTAGTTCGGTGGATATATAAAAAATATAGGGTCCACCGTTCACTTTCTCGGGAAAATACCAGTATAATATAGACCCATACAAATGATTTTTAGGTAGAGCAAAAAAAAATGGAATAAAAGTATTTCTAACGATATTCCGATTGTATGAGCGCCCTTTCCCATGTAAAACCATAATTTGACATTGTAGTTTTGGGTAACATCGAGATAAATGAAGAATTTGCATAGAACCTTCTTTTATATTAATTTGTTCGTGCCATAGTAAAGGCTAATGGTTTTCAATCAGAATTTATAACGCGTATTTTGTTCTCGGGTTTCTATTGTTTTACACAAAGGCGTTTTTTGACGCCCGAGAAGATGGAGATTTTGGAAAACAAATGTGAATCAAAGTACTGAAAGTACTGTTAGAGAGCGTATTTGACACAACATAAATTTCAAACTGTGACAATATTGCATGCTTACATAATTGGGAGCATTCTGTGTGATCGTCATGCAAAACCATCATCGAATATAAGTGGAGTTGTGTCAGGCCCGTAGGAAGCAATTTCATATTGTTGAAGCCCATGTGTCTGAATTATTGCGGGGGGGGGGGGGGCTAAATTGGATTTTCCCTAAATTTTCATTGTAAAATAAGGAGAGTTCAGCACTTTTGGCTATGCATTCAACCATGAATGGAGGAATGTATTAACTATTGACAACATAATTGAAGCCTCTTTTTCTGTGATGCAGCATAGTGTCACCATACAACAAAAATTTCCGAACAACAATTTTTGAAGTGGTCCACTTCAAAAGCTGATGCAAATGACAAAATATTTTTAAAGTTTAGAATTGTGCATAATATTGTTCAGAAAATATTGAGGCAAAAGGAGAAAGTGCCTCAATGTTTTCAAAACTTTCTCTTGGAGACACGTTTGATTGGGAAAGGGAAATTCAAATCAACCCATTCATAAATGTATGAGAAGTTGAGTTGATAAGGAAATTTGCTCTAATGACCCTTTTATCCACGGCATAACATACTACGGCTTTACTACCTTATGGCTTTACTACACATTACCCAGATAGACACTCACTATGCACTAGAATCTGTCTGTGGAATGTGATTCTATTTTTAGACTGTTTGCATTGTCCAAAATTTAGGTTACATGACTTGACTGAATGACCTGCATGACCCAATTGTAAATGACAAATTACTACACTGATCTTTTTTCTATTTAATTAAGACTTGTTTACTTGAATTTTTTGCATAGATCATACAAGTCATATATTTTTATATAATGACATGTATGGTTGTAGACTATTCCAATTGTTGTTTAGATCTATTTTGTCTTCATTGGAAGGAACTATTTCTGTTGTTCGGTTTGCAAAATATTGGCTTGTGGCCTCTGGCTGCTAATAGAGAGACTACGCTCTCTAAAAATAAGAAAAATAACTTTTTGTTACAATTTTAAAATTTACCGTCTGGTAATTGGTCAAATAAACTTTTTTACCTTATCTAACTTTTCTTTTCATTAGGATTCGGTCAAAATTCGACCATAAGAAGTTTTCGTTCGAAATAATTGTGAAAACTATACTAAACATAATTCTAGGAAAAAGTACTGTATAAAGTACATAGAATGTAGTAGAGTCGGTTCAGACAATAATTAGAAAGTAAAAGAATGATTACTGACAATAAATTTTGTCTAACCATCGTGAATATTAACCCTTTCTCAAACAAAACAAAAATTCAGATGACAAAATAACCCCTTCTTTTGGTATTACACTTTTATTTATCGGAGGTGAAAATATGAGAGAAATGAAAAAAAAAGTTAATAATTCAACAGTTTTTCTTTCCTTTTTGTTTTTATCTTTCAATAGTTCCCAACTGTTTTTTTTTTCTTTTTTTTTTATCTGTTCGTAGCATCAAATATAAAGGTTGGTTGTGGAAGTTGTCTAATCTAATTACTTCGATCCTAATAAAAGAACAACTTTTTACTCGTCATACAAAATGGGACCGTCATGTTTATTGTGGAATATACTGGTGAGTGTATTTACTTGGAGGTGTTGTAAAACCACGATGGATAATTACGTGACTCAGAATTTCAGAAAATCTTCAATACTTTTTTTCTTTTAGAACGTGTCCAATTTGAATTCAGTTTGGAGCAAAGAATGTTGGGAAATACCAGGAATAGGCTCAAGTGAAATAGTTACAACAGTTAGGGACAAAATACTGCGTTCATTTGAAGCAAAGAAGGCGGATATATGTGTCAAGGATTAGATGAATTGGACATATCTTTTAAATTGAGCTGATAAAAAAGTTATTGACGGCCAAGAAAAAATACTCAAGGTCGTCAATAATTTTTCATCAGCTTATGTTTTAAAAGCTACCACATCCAGCTACTTCCTTGTGTTTCTCCACCTTTCGTGCTTCATTTTTTTTCAAATCGGTCACGCATTAACAAAATTATTTAAGATTTCTGCAATCATTGTGTCGCGCGATTCCCCACCGTGTTTTCTATGTTCACATTTCACCGTAAAATTAGCAGTCCGATTCGAAGAGGACATACTAAAGTATCTCTGCTTTTCAACAAAAAACTTGTATCTGCAGCTTGTTTAATGTGTAGATACATGTACAAGGTTTTTGTTGAAAAGCAACATAGTTCTCTTATCACCCCGTACAATAATACCGACTGTTTGTTCTTGTCTTTTATTATAGCCCAAAGAAGGCCATATTAGTATTGTACAAACAGACAGTACAAATAATCATCAGAACAATTCCTGGCTTTTCTTCAAAAATCTCGTAACTGCAGCTTGTTTTAAGCTTCAGTTACGAGGTTTAGGGTGAAAAGCGGCGAATTGTCAGGATGGCATTGTAGCGGGAAATTAGTCTTTCGATGCAATCGCCTAGAATGATTTATGCAGAGTTACGGATAAGAAAGGGTATTGACTTTTCAAAATGGAATATTTCATTAATTGTTCACCAAACCCTATGTTATAAGTGCTCATTTGAATCGTCTCATCGAGACGATTCAAATGAGTACCAACAACATAGGGTTTGAATTTGGCTTTACCCCTTATATTGCTCTGTATTATAAAGTTAAGTGCGGAATTCGTCGATTGTCTTTTGGACAATTCATAAATCCTTGGGTGACCCTCTATCAGATTCCTTCAAAGAATTATGGTTGAACCAGAAAGTCACGAATTATCTACCCTTAAATGTCAAAATACGCTAGATGTATACTTCGTTTTTAATCTAGCAACTACAATTCCTCTATGAAATGCAATGGATGAAATTATGTTTCAAAATCAGCCGTTGAAAAATTATGGCTGGGTATAGGGTTCACTCTTTAAATATTCGCTTAAATATAATATTTCAATTATTTAAAATAGTTTTCTAAGTAAGCATTTTTTTGACAAATCTGAATATTGAACTTGTCTTTCGCAAACTTATCTTTGAAAATCTCTGTAATTTTAAAGAATTCGTGCCGGATTTTTTCAGTAGCAGTAAATCTTATGGCTTCATTCGGCTTACCGGGATTTCAATTCCTCTCACGAAATTTCACTTGACTTGTCAATTTTGCGGTCGTAACTTAATTCAAATGTTCTTTGATTGATGCCCACACGAGCTGCTGGTGGTTAACCCTTTCCCAAACAAGACCTGGTTTTGACGTCCTTGTAAGAAAATGATTGGAAAAACATAGAGACAAAAGAAGAAAATGCTGATAATCAGCATTTTCTCCTTTTGCCTCAATATTTTTTGTACTATAATATACACACAACTGATTCTTATAAATGCCTACTTTGTCATCTGCTGCAGCTTTAAAGTCAGACTGGATCACACTAAAATTTATGTGTTATGGAAAAGGGTTGATCCTGCACTAAAAAGGGCCTGCCAATACTATCACATAGGATGTTGGTTTAAAAAAAGAAAGAAAATGCTGATATTCACCATTTTACCCCTTTTCCACAATGAGTTCTATGCCATGAAAATTCGATTTTCCGAAGCATTGTTTTGTAGACTGTAATTCAGTTTTAATTGTGCATGTCTAAGATGTTTTGTCGTCGGTGGGAAGGGCTGAATCCGCGTTAATTTTCCATTAAAGCCGCACTAATTCAATCTAGGATGCAATTTAAAATGCTTCCAAAACTGTTTTATTCGGTTTCGTGCCTTTCAAAAGACTTATTGTATTTTAAATTCGCTTCTAAAGCTTTCACAGGGTCGATTTTGGTTTTTCTTTTTGTTTTCTTGGGGTTTTTGTTTGGGTTTTTGTAATTATTTGTTGTTGTTGTTGTTTTGTTGTTGTTTTGTGTTTTAACCCTTTCCCAAACAACAATATTTTAGGTTGGTCCAATATGAAAGCTGCTGCAGACAACAAATTTAATTATCATAAAAGGCCAAAATGTTTATGACATATCCGGGAAAGTATTGAGGCAAAAGGAGAAACTGCTGGTTATCAGCAGTTTCTTCTTTTGTCTCAATGTCTTCCCAAGCCATTTCTATCAGGGACGTCAAAAGCAGGTCTTGTTTGGGAAAGGGTTAAGTGGTTTTGTATTTTTAAGGGTTTTTTCTCTCTCCATTCAAGTTGAGAAAACAAAATTATAGACCTACCAGCATATCAGACGACACAAAAGAAGTTGAATTAAAATGGTTTGAGATCTGTAAAATGTCCATTATTGCCAACATGTATAAATTTAAGCGTACTCTATGTAAAATGTAGTCAATATTTATAGTGTTATGTGGTGTAGAATTGTGTGTTGGGCCCCTCTGAATAAGAATCAAGGTGTCAACATTTGGTTTCTTTGAAAGCACTAGCCATTTGGTTGGTTTTCAAGATGGCCACCATGAAAAAAACGATTTGGCTTAGTAATCAAATGTCAGCATTTTAACTTTTGGTTTGTCTTGCAAGATAAAATATTAAGGATAATTGACTGTGCTGAATGTAGACGATGTGTGCCCTTGCTGAAAATTGGTTCCTTCGCGATAGCATGGGTAAAGAAATTTGTGAAGTAGGATACTTCTAGTTTGAGCAAAATAGTTTTTACGACCAATCACTGAAAATCCATTTAAGACGGGGCTCACGTGTATGTGAAAAAAATGGTTGCAGCACATTCTCCGATTTTGAACTTTGAACTAGAAACAAAGAAATCTCTATTAATTGATGGCACACACTTTTCACACACACTTTTCACCCGCCTTATTTTGGTGTCCCCTGGACACCAATCGACAGTTCCCCTGAATATACTTTTACACACAACCGAATGTTGTGATTTAGGAGATAAGCAGTCGTGGAAAGGAAATACTGGGCTTAACTACATGTACAGTCGACACTCGTTGTGTCGAAGTCGGAAGGACCGTCAAAATATATCGACATATCCGGAGTTTGACTCATCCGATTTTGTTCGGATTCGTTTCGGGCAATTTCTATCCTTTTCCTACTATAATTCAATAGTTATACTCAGTTCGAAATCATTTTGTTTGAAAAAAATTATGTCCATCGATGAGGACGGGACCAGATTTGAACTTCGACTTAAGCGAAAATTCGACATATCCGATGTCGACATATCGAGTGTTGACTGTATATGGTTCGAAAGTTCTGGAAGCAAGGCGACTTTATTGTGTTTGATGATTATAATATTAAATCTAAAGGCCAAGGACGATATAATAGTAAGAATTTTTGTGCAATATCCCAATTTGTACAATAATCGAATGTGTGCAATTTCCAGTTTTTATCAAATATAATTCAAATTTCATTCGATGTTCCAATTTGTGCAATATCCCAATTTGTGCAATATTCTAATTCAACATTCCACAACTTCACGCTACATTTACTTTTTCCTCTGGATTCCATGCTAATGAAAACTAATAGTTTGGAATTTTCTCACCAGACTGGGCAGAAGTAATTTATCATTTCCACCCAGATTCTGCTAAACCCTGATCTGATTTAAATCACATCAGCTTTATCCCTGTGTCATGTACAGGATTTACAGTCACCACAAACATGCGAATCACATCTTCAAAATTAGCCTCGTTAAAGGGATCCGTGCAAGGTTGTCTAACAAACAAACAAGTAACAATAGTCTAGAAATACATTGTAGCGTATGGATTGGTCAAACTGTGTGGGTAGATATTTTTTGTCCAAAGAAAATTCGGATGAAGTTCGTTTAGTCCATCTAAATAAAGTGTCTATCTAACTTTAACTACCCACACTTTCTATTAAAAGTAAAAGTCACAGGGAAAATTGGACCATGATACGATCAATTGAAATTTGGCAACATACCTTTCTTTTTTGCCTTAGATAGTGGAACGCAGCAAACTACTAAATGTAAACTCATCTTGTTCTGGTCTTATTCCAATCCTTGAAGATCTATCAATGTTCCCTTTAACAATTTTCGAACCATTTGGTGAATTTAAAATGTTTTAAATAGGAGGAAAATAATGTTAGAAACTTGAATAACGAAGAGAACTATTCCCTAAACGATTTCCAATTGCAAAAAAAAAACCGATTTTTGTTTCTTAACCTGTGCCGTTAGATCTTTATATCGACATTCTGTGTTGGATTGGATGAAATTCAATATGGCGAATGCTGAAATGCATTCTTGTCTTGATTGTCTTTAAGGTAGTCCACCTATTAAGAGTCATGCGACTTCGGAATTTTTTGTGAGATGTCGTAAACATTTGTTACGTACCCGATTCGGGCGACGTCGTAAACATTCGGCGGTGGAACATTCCACCACCAAATGTTTACGACGTCGCTTAAATAATTCCGACGTCTCGTGAATCTCATCAGGCTGGACCAAATACTTTAAAGAGAAAATGTCTTCAATTTATTAGTAAACATAAACGTAAATTATAGATCTAGCTGTTAACACTTGTGGCAATATCAACTAAAGACAACACACGTGAATACAGCAAGGTTTTATTATGCTTATTGAACTCACAATGACATTTTCACAAAAGCAAATAAACACAAAAGCAACATAGAACGTCAAGTAGCGTCATAAAGCAAAAGCCAAGTCACATGACACAGTCAAAACGTGGCGTGGTCTGTTCTAAACTGGGCAGGGCCAGGCTGTAAAACGATCGTTGTTGATAGAATTTAGTACTTTCCGGCTTTCGCTGTAATAAAGATAACTATAATTATGGAAACTATAACAGTATGTTCTTATCAAATATTAGAACTGCGTAAATTTTACAAATGAAAACTTACGTTTTCTTTGATAAATAGTCAAATAGCACATTCGTGATTTTTCATTAATTCAATAAAGAACTAGAAAGACCTGTAGGTCTTGAGTCGCTCCACAGACCTGACTTTCTTTTAATATTTAATCCAAGTTTTGATTAGATTTTTCAATACTTGTGGTTCTTACAGCAAAAACAAAATAAAAATCGGCAATCATGTGGTCAAATCAAAAAGAAAGTAAATGATTGACTAATATTTTGGGGATGTTAGAGCGATAATAAAATTGCAAACTGTGGTTTTGCCAAATTCAAGGACACATAATTAAGTATGTGAGTTTATAATCAACCCGGAAATTAAACTAATGCAAGATCTTTAGTCACCATCATTCTGTTTTAATTTTGACAATATTCATGGCCGCAAGAGTGAAAAAAGTGTTGAAAACTGAGATTTTGTCAATTTCAAGGGCACATAACTCAGATTGTAACAATGTGATCATGCTGAAAAATTACACATAGACAAGATCTTGTTATCAACAAGATTCAAGTATCGTCTTGATTGGTTAACATTTGTGGTTGTTAGAGTGAAAACAAAGTAGAAAATGGCAATTCTATCAAATTCAAGGGCACATAACTCATGATGCAAGATTCCGATCAAGCTGAAAATTACTACCCAGGCAGGATATAATGCTTATATATATTCTGTCTAAGTTTTGTCTTGATTGGTCAATATTTGTAGATTTTAGTGTAAAAACAAAGTCAAAACCAACTATTTTTGACACTCAAGGACAGATAACTCAGGTTATTCTGGTTCAATCCGAATTCTTTGAAGGAATCTGGTAGAGGGTCACCCAAGGATCATTCCTGTGAAGTTTGGTTGAGATCCATCCAGTAGTTTTTTAGAAGAAAATTTTTAAAGAAAAATATTATGGACAGACGGACGGACGGACGGACGACGGACACACCGCTATGACAATAGCCCGCTGACCTGAAAGGCCAGTGGTGCTAAAAAACGACATCTCAACATCTTTTTTAGTGCTCAAACATAAGCCTAACCGTGAACGTCTGTATCTGTAAAGACACTTTTGACGAAATTTTCTAAGACACTCAAATATGAGACCTGACCAACGATATAAAAATATTACACAACGTGGTTGTAGCCAAAACTTAAGAATTATATCAGAACAAAGCTACGTGATAATCAACCGTGATAGAAATACAGAAATGTCTAAAGGTGTTCATTACAGACCATTTCCGGTATTTCCAGCGTTGACATTTCCGAGAACAAAGATCGGTGTTCCATTTGACCCGGATGTCGTGCCTGCGCCTGTGCTTCCGCTACTTCCGGTATTTCCGGGTTGACCTGAAAATAAAAATTCGTGCGCCATTACCGGAAATATGGCTGTATGGATACAACTTCATCGTGACTATTGGTTTGTTTATTTGTTTGTCATTCTTGATAACATATCACGTGTTATCGTAATAGTCTGACAAATTATCTCTCTACAACGAAAGTTGCTGAAATTAGTTTGTATAAGAATAAAAATGCAAATGAGCCAGATTCTGGAAATGTCCTTTCTGACATCTGAGGCCTTCATGTTTTAAGATCAGACTATGCCAGAGTTCACGCTTATCAGAACACATGAAGCACTCTAATAATTGCTACAGGTCATGGAAAAGCTATTAGAGAACTACAGGTCCTAATCGGACTGCGTGTGAATCATGCTCAAATGTATGATATATACATGTGACATGAGCTATGTTGCTCAGAAAAGGTTAAGAAATCACATTTATGTTCATTCTTTTTTCAAAACTTTGTTCTCCTAAACTTTTCTTTGTTAGGTTTGGCCGTTTACAAGGGGTTAGAATAAGACGAAGACAACATTTATTATTCAACAAAAGTTACTGTAGATCAGTGGTTGACTTAATGTCGTTACATTACGTAACAGATGCCAACTTTTAACCCATTACCACACGATGACTCTTTTTGACTCCCCACAAAACAATGGCCATGGAAAACATCGTGGGAAAGGAAGAAATTGCTTGTGACAAGCAATTTCTTCATTTCCCACAATGTTTTCCATCCAAAAAGACCTAATAATTAAAAATTCCATTCACTTGAAATTGTTGTCTGCAACATCTTTGAATTTGGACCGCAGATAAATGTTGTTGTTTGGTAATGGGTTAATATCCAAAGCTGTCTAAAGCGAGAACTATTGATGTTTCCTTTATTACCTGGTAATATACAGTCAGGTCCATGTACCAGCATATTCATTCCACTAGTAGACCCCTTTCCGCCGGATCCAATAGCGTTCATTACGCCGTTCATTGTCATGACGTTGTTTACGTTCATTGCGTTACCGACGTTACCGGCGTCAACGGACGCCACGTTACCGGTATTAGCGGGTACCATCAACATGAAGTTCATATTAGCGCTTCCTGGGGCTGCAAATTTGAAAATGGCCACATTTAATAGGGAAATGGGAAAATATATTTCATAAACTGCTGGTTTCACAGATTGGCACAATATATCGTCGCTTTTTATAGAGAACCTCGTAATTGCATATTATATACTTTCATACTCATGAATGCGTTCTGCAGTACACTCGAGTTTTCATTTTGCTTTTCAACGTTAGAAAAATATGAAAACTCGTAGGTAAACGTTAATTTCCTTTTTGATACATCGTGCATAATGTCTTTCGTTCAAAGAATACGTTTTGATTTTATTCGAAATGATTAAAGTAAACCCTTTCCCAAAACAAGACTTTGTTTTAGAGTTCATGTACAATGTGAGAAATGGAAAACAATAATGCAAAATGTGTCGACCAAAAACCTACCACCTCCATTCATATTCCTCAATACATCATCCATTCTAGCTTTGTTTGTTTCCCCCATGTCATCCACCACTCCAACGTTGTTACCACTAACCTCCGTCCCGACATTTGTGTTGGCTCCGTTGCTACTCACAATTCCTCCATTCAGGTTCGCATTTAAGTTGGCGTTAAGGTTAGAAGTCACTTTTCAACACTTTTAAGCTGCAGTTACGAGATTTTTGTTAAAAAGCAGCGACATTATATAAATCATGATAACAAAAACCCTACCTCCTCCATTCATATTCCTCAATACATCATCCATTCTAGCTTTGTTTGTTTCCCCCATGTCATCCACCACTCCAACGTTGTAACCGCTAACCTCCGTCCCGACATTTGTGTTGGCTCCGTTACTGCTAGCAATTCCTCCATTCAGGTTCGTATTCAGATTGGCGTTAAGGTTAGAAGTCACTTTTCAACAAAAATCTCGTAACTGCAGCTTAGAACAAGCTGCAGTTACGAGCTTTTTGTTAAAAAGCCGCGATATTATATAAATAATGATAACAAAAACCCTACCTCCTCCATTCATATTCCTCAGTACATCATCCATCCTAACTTTGTTTGCTTTCTTCATGTCATCTACCATTCCAACACTGTTACCACTAACTTCTGTCCCGACATTTGTGTTGACTCCGTTACTGCTAGTAATTCCTCCATTTAGGTTGGCATTTTGGTTGGCGTTAAGGTTTGTGTTGGCTCCATTTGTGTTGAAATTAAATCCGTTATTGTTCAGCTCAAATCCGTTGTTGTTGAAATTAAAGCCGTTGTTGTTACGGTTGAAACCATTGTTGTTTGCGTTGAAGCCGTTGTTATTTGCGTTTAAACCATTGCTATTAAAGTTGAAACCGTTGTTATTAAAGTTAAATCCATTGTTATTGAGTCCATTATTGTTGAAGTTGAATCCATTGTTGCCAAATTCGAACCCATTGTTGTTCAGACCATTGTTGTTGACATTGAACCCAATGGCGTTTGTATTGAGAGCGTTTGCATTACCAGCTTCCATTCCACCAGCAGTATTCAGGTTAGCGTTGACGTTTGTACCTTTCTGTGAACCTACGCTGAACATGTTCATACTGATACTCGGTACCACAGCATTGCCATTTGTGTCCATAACGTTTGTATTCATTACATTAGCACTGCCCACATTAGCACTGTTTCCATTTACCCCATTATCGGCGACGTTCATCACATTGACTGCGACCATATCGACTAACCCATTTCCAGAATTACCGATGTTACCGTTTGCAGCATTCGCGTTTGCAGCGCCGGATGTAGAGGAACCATACTTTCCTGTTGAGGCGGCCGCCATGTTGGCGTTGTTTAATGACGTCATCATCATACTCGCAATCGTATTGGCTGTATTCACATCAGCTGACCCAGGAGCGCTCTGCATGCCGGGTAAAAAGTTTGCCGCCGGGTAATATGGTACGATCATATCTACAAAACATATCACCAACTTTAATGTAGTCCATCCCTAATAATATTAACGCGATGTCAGAATTATTCAGGCGACGCCGTAAACATTTGACAGTGGAAAGTTCCACCGGTGTTCTTGCAAATGTTTACAACGTCGCCCGAGTGATTTTAGATATCTGATATACGTACGGCGAATGTTTACAGCGTTGCACGAAGAATTCGGATGTCGCAGGAATGTCACGTTCCCCGTTTAAAAATTTAGCCTTTTACCCCCAAGGTACTCTCTTAAGAACAGAGCACATTATCTCTACATTTCATTTCGATAGATTGAGCTCTGTTCTCGCGGGGTCATTTCACGTCTAATATCGGGGCCTTGGTGGGATTTCAGTATCCAATCGTTGGCTATACACAACAAAACAATTCAAAAAGCTGATACAAACTTTCATTGGCTGACGCTTCAAATTACCGGCTTCAGCCAAAAATAGAAGCGACGTAATGTATACGTAATCAAACAAGATCAAACAAGATCAAACTATAATAATAATAATAATAATAATAATAATAATAATAATAATAATAATAATAATAATAATAATAATAATAATAATAATAATAATAATAATAATAATAATAATAATAATAACTTTATTTACTGAATGATTTTGATTCGACCATTCAAATGTTGTGCTATAATTAGATTATGACGACCAAATAGGCTGTTGGCGTACCGAAAACTGCAGAGGTCATATTTGATGGTTTAATCAATAGACCTCGGCATTGGAGAGTACCTCTAAGGACGACTTTCGATGACTGTTGTGGGGGGGGGGTCTTAGTGGAAACTTGTCCATTAGAGATTCGGCCGTGATATTTCACATGTGGGTACCTCTAACAAAGACCTTTCACTTGAGACAATGACCTTGTGACTTGACCTTGAAGTTTGATCTTCTTTTTGGCCATTTAAAAAACACTTTAACATGGCCTACATCTGGTATCATAATTAAAAATGCAGCCTTAAACTTTCATTTGAGATCATGACCGTTGACATTGTGACCTTGACCTTTGAATTTGACCTGCCTTTGAAAAACTTCAACCTGGCCTAAAAAAATGACCTGGCCGATATGTTATGCCACATCTTATGCCGTATTATACATACAGCATTTCACTCATGGATAATTCCCACTAAGACTTTTCATTTGTGATCATCACCTTTGACCTAGTGTTCTTTGCATTGAATATTGTCCTGCTTAAAATACTTCGACCTGGCCTATATTTTATGCCATTTTACAGTTACAGCCTTGATATTTCCTTTCTTTCTGACAAGCTGTCATTAGGGCGAGCTACATTGCCTGGGGACTATTCTTGTTTCCTATTGATGCAACTTGAAATGTCAAATCCAGCATAGCCTGGCTGCTATTATAATTTCTTTGATAAGAAATTGTACTTGTTTTAAATCTTACTTCTAAGAAATAAAAGACCTTCAAGCGATGTAGGACACATTTTCATCGCCTTTGAAGTTTTAAATACAGCAAATTACATATCACTGGTTACGATCGAAAATGTCGTAACTGTAAATTTTATAGGCTGTAGTTATGACTTTTTATAACCCATTCCCACAATATTTTCTGCAAAGAGATACCAGAAAAAAGAAAAAAAAATATTCACTTGAAATTGTCGTCGGAAACATTTCGGTACAGTAGTTGCAGTAACTGCAGCTTCAAACAAGCTGCAGTTACGGGACTTTTGTTGAAAAACGATGATATAGTCGTTTAGTAATGGGTTAGTGTAACTGGCGATATTGTAAACGATATTCAGACACTTACTCATCATACCGAATCCGCCATTCTTGTTTGATGTTCCGGCATTCCCTGCGTTAGAGTTGGCGCCGTTACCATTGGCTGGTGGCACAAAATCGTCGATGGCCGGGGCTTCACTACAAACAGGAAAACAACGACTTCCAATAAATCAGTGTAATGCCACTATACAGCTTAACCCATTTCCAAACGACACAATTTCAGACTTGTCCAATATCATAAAAGTTGCAGACGACAATTTCTAGTGAATGAAAGTTATTTTTGTGTGTGTTTTTGTATTGAAAATATTTTAGGAAATGAAGAAATTGCTCGTTACAAGCAATTTCTTCATTTTCCACAATGTTTCCAAAGCCATTTTCTTGTGGGAAGTCAAAAAGAGTCATTGTGTGGTAATGGGTTGAAAAATGGCTCCACGGCTTCATAATTATGTTCAAAATGGCCATCATATATCCTTTCCCAAACAGTCAAATTTTGGACTGTTTCAATGTGAAAACTACCTATGTGGGGGAGCAGCTGGAGGCTCGGTTAGGGTGTTGCGGTAGTACTGGTGAGAGAAATACCAGGATATGACCTTAGTTACACTGAAAACGGCGTAAAACCCCAATAAACCATCAATTTGAAAACTGTAGCAGAAGACAAATTAGATGGTGGTAAAGATGGAATTTGTGTGTAATATAGACAATGAAATATCAAGCAAAAGAAGAAAATGCTGACTATCAGTATTTTGTTCTTTTGCCTCAGTGTTTCCTCATTTGCCAAATTATTTGAATTAAATCTAAAACAGACATTTTATCCTCTAATAAGAATTAACTACATTTAGATTTCAAGAGTGTACACAACTTAGATATTAAAAACAGGCAGAAATACAAGGACCAAAACTCCACGTGAAGAAAGAACATGTAAATTACAGACATAATCTTACCCTGGTTCTCCAGCAGGCACATTTTGTCCTCCATTTATACCGTTACCAAGGTTACCGGTATTTCCGTTTCCGGTCATGGCTACCATGAATCCTGTCAAAGGAAAATTCAGATATAAACCGAGATACAGATAAGAGAGGGTACTGACTTTTCAAAATGCGATATTTCATTTATTGTTCTTAAAACCATTATGTTGTGACTAGGCCTACTCCTTAGAATCCCTACAACATAGGGTTTGGATTTCAAATAACACATTTAGAATTTGCCTTCACCCCCCGTAGTGATTTTTTTTTAACAATTAAAAGACTGTGAGTCATGGGGACTCGCTAGATAACATATCAATGAGTCCAGGTAGGCCTACAAGCTTAGTGACTCCAATACACTATTTTTAATAGGAAATCTGTAAAAATTGTTGCATTCTGGGGCTCGCTAGAATTAAAACTTTGCATCCCAGAGACCAAATTTTGAGTAAAAGTTGCAGGACGCGCAGGTAAAGAAATTACTGCCCCCTCTTAAAGGCAATTTATTTTTTTTAAACTGACGTCCAAAAGAAATGCTCCAATGAAATTTGTCGTTATTTTCCTTATGCCTGCTACAATGTTAGTAAAATGTATAGGCCTACTGTATATTACCATTTTGACCGTCAATTACTGTAAATGAAAAAAATATGCAATTTTATTCGCCAATATGTCCATTTCCGGTGACTGATCACGTTTTCTACGTGCGCTTTGTTTATGTTTATCACGTGATGAAATTGGTCATATTTTACAGTGACATGTGTTAGTGGATAGGCAACCAAGAGTTTAAAGATTTTCTAATGAAACATCCAAATTGAAGTATACCAAGACTAAATTCTGAAAAGGGAGTGCGTGATATGGCATTTTTTTAATGCGACGAATGCACAAACAAGTCGCAAGACGGTTTAACATATTGTGTTTCTCGATTCGGTGTCTTGATCGACGCGTTAGAGTTCCGCGAACGTCTTTCGATCGGTCACGCTCAAGTAGACCTCATTTAACGCCTATTAAGCAAGATAATTCTCCACGTTAACGTCATGTACGTTTCAGGTTTGTGACATTGTGATCGACGTTCTGTCGAGTAGTCTGTTACTGTGGTGGTCAAACAAGTGTTTCACGGGTAACTGTTGTTGTTGCCATTAACGTTTGAAATAGACACACTGCTTGGAAAATAGAGCTCGTACATAAGCCATTTTCGAATACGGGGAAGTGAAAAACAAGCCGCCTGACGTTTTAACGTCTTTCATTGCACGATCTGGCATCTTGGTCGACGAGTTAGAGTTACAGAAACATTTGCCAATCGTCCAAAGTCAGGTAGACATCGCGTAACGCTTGTTATACAAGAAGCTGTCTTACGTTAACGTCATTTGCGTTTCAGGTTTGAGACGTTAAAATCGACGTCGCGTTTAGTATTCACTAATTGTGGTCACCATATAAACCGTTTTACGGTATCTTTTGTCGTCACAAGTAAAGTTTGAACCACGCGCTACTGATTTTCAAATGAAAATTTTGATACCGCTCTGTTTAAATGCGCCGTTTTTTTCTAAACTGTAACAATTTGATCATTTCTTTATCATCATTTTTCAACAACAGATAATCAAATTTACAGATGGAAATAAGTTTGTGTAATTTCAAAACAGATTTACTGAATAATCGGACATTTATTAGGACTGAGGCGTTTCTTTTGGACGTCAGTATACAAAAAAGGTTGAATCATTCTATCCACTCGAAATTTTATTTATCCTGCTGCGAATTGAGGCACACTTCCAGTGTGATTGACAAAACTATTAGTCCGGCAGATATTCCCCATTTTTTAGCTGAACCTTGCAGTGGAGTATAAAGTTTTTTCTTTGCTGATTCCTAATGTAGACATCCTAGGGTTAAAGATTCCGACGGGTGCCACTGTGTCACCCTTTAGCATTTTGAGAAATTCAAGATGGCCGCCAAGATGGCGGAAATTACTTTAATAGTCAATTTAATGGTTATAAGTTCATATGAAAACTGATAAATTTTAAGGTAAAATATATTTTATACACTTACTGTTGCTCTAAGAATGTAGAACAATAAAGATTAGACATATTTCTACCATTTCAGTTGACATTTTTGTGTAACTTACGTTACGATATGGGATAATTGCTTCATATATTCACTAAAATACTATCATTTGGCCATAAGTCATTCGAACATAACGATAAATGGTTTGTCTAACAATATCTTCACTAGACATTTTTTTCAAGAGCATAACAAAGGTTTTATACATGTATTGTGTAATTTACGTTACCTTGATATTAGCACAATACCTTCGTTTATTCACTTGTCAACTATTATGTGGCCATAAATCATTTAAACACAGCACTGAATAATTTGCTCATCAATTTTTTACTAGAAGCTTCCGTCAAGAGCAAAACAGCACGTTGTATAAATGTATTACGTAGTTTACGTTACTTTAACTTCCTGTACTATTACATGTACTTGTAACAATACTGAGAATAACGTAAATCAAAAAGAATGCAACTTAGCTGATTAATGTAAGTAGGATGAAATATAGTTAAAGTATATGAAACAAAACACACATGTAGCCACTGATGCACCCACACATTATGTTTTATACAGAGCAGAATAGTGAACTAAGTGCACGCAATCGTAAAAAGTAGGTCACAGTGACCTAGTTTTAGTACAATGGTACACGACAAATCTTTGGGTCATGGCACATCCACGCAATAAGTTCGGTGTCCCTAACGACAAAACAGTACATGAGTTATGGAACGGGAGAACATTTTTAACTAAGAGCACCAAATCATGAAAAGTAGGTGACAGCGATCTACTTTGCGATCTACTTTTGGTACGATGCAAACATCAAAATTTGTCTCTGTAGGTCAAAGTGTGCATGAGATATGTAGTGGAACAGAAACGGACGGACCCGGCAGCCAATTAAGTCTTATATGTTTAACCCACCGTACACTGTTTAGAGGTAAAAACCTTTGTTTGTCATATATAGTGTATTTCTGGTTTCTTAGAGTCTTCATTGTTACACAGCACGCATCCTCGGCATGTGCAAAACATGTGCTTTGTAACATCCCGTTCTAGCCTTAGCACAACTACATTTACTTGATGATTTAATCAATAGACCTCGGCTTTGGAGAAACTACATTTAGTAGAAAACATTTTGTCACTTCGAAGAGCTAGAGCTTCAACCTCGAGGTCAATCGGTGGTACGAGTACTTTAGCTGTATTGTCACCTTACATGCAATAATTAGATGGTAGCATGTCAAAAGCTCGTACCATTCCCTCCAGACACAAGCATTTTAATAGAATGATAAAAAGGAATTAAGTACAAAATCGGAAACACACTCTTGCACAAGATCAACCACATGTGGGATTAAGGAATCATGTGCTGGTACAACGGGCTGTCCCCAAGCGAGTGTGTTGCTCTATCTCCTGGTAATACCGATATCTCGATAATGACAAAATGGCAGTGAGGAAGTGATATACCATGTTCTTCAACTAGATGTAGTCTTACTATGGCTAGAAAGGGATGTACATTGCTCTGCAAATGCCAAGGAGGAGTGTTATGTAACATTGAAAGCATAAAAACATAAATACAAATACACAATGTAATCTTTTGATTTGCGCAGAATATGCACGTTTTGGCCCCTTAGCAATATACCACGGCTATTATACAAGCCTTTGGTAACGGAGATGTCATCTTTTAAGTAGGTCTGGTTTGGTTTTGTTTATTGGGGTTCAACTGCTATGGTCACATCGCGACGATTGGAGCACCTAACCATGGAGTTCTGTCGTTTCTCATACCAGTACTATCACGACATCCTAACTGAGCAACCAGCTGCTTTCCCACATAGGTTAACGATATCAAACCATTGGTAGGAGACACTTTTGCCTGAAAGGATAATTGCCGCGATCGAACCCGGGACTAATGGAAAAATGTAGATAAGCACCTATTATACATATTATACACATCATTTACAAAAATATAAATTTTGATCAGCAATTAGATAATGATATTTAATTCACTTTGTTTAGTTTCTATACGTCATTTAGAAAAGATGGTTGGGTATTATCGTATACTATTTGTCAGGTGAGTGGGCAGCCTGCATCCATTTCTGTCTCGCTCCATATCTCCTGCACTATTTTACCCAGAGACACCAAATTTAATATAAGACGCGTCATGATCAACAGAATCATCATTTACCAAAACGATTTCAACGTGATCTACTATTCCCTCTTGAGCCTAATTTGCTTAGTTCGAAGTTCCCTTCTGTTCCATATCTCATGTACTATTTGATCTAGCAATACCAAATTTAATGTGTAATGACTAAAAGAGATGTCATGTACCAAAATCAGCTTAGTTTGATCTACTTTTTGTGCTTGAGCACACTGAATTTGAAAACCTTTCCATTCCATATCTCTTGCTGTTTGACCTAGGGACACAGAATATAGTATGTGGATGAGTTATGACTCGGGCAAGGTTTGTCATGCACCAAAGCTACATCACTATGTACTATTTTTTATGCTAGTCAATGGATTTTCATGTGCCAATGCAAGTCATTGTGACCTACTTGGATACGTTTAATTCACTATACTTCTGTGTCTAGAACATGATGAATTTGTGCACCAATGACTACAGGTGTGTCTTGTTTGAATAACGTTTATCCTACTATGACCAGCTGTTGGGATATTCTGTTCAATTTACGACATTATTTATAAATATGTAACAGAAGGAGAAATAAAGGTAACGTAAATTACATGATACATTTATACAACTGTTGTTTTGCTCTTACCACAGTTATACAACTGTTATTTTGATATTACCAAAAGCATCAAGTAAAAAATGGTAGTCAAAACATTTACTGTTGTTTTTAATGATTTATGGCTAAATATTAGTAGATAAGGGAATACATGAAGCTAATATGCTAATATCAAGGTAATGTAAACTACATAATACATTAATACAACCTGCTATTTTGGTATTACATAAAGCTTTCATGTGAATATATTGATAACCAGACCATGCACCGTTGTGTTTAAATGACGTTTGACAAAATAATAGAAGCTAAATGAATAAATGAAGCTATTATGCTAATATTAAGGTAACGTAAACTACATAATACATTTATACTGCTCTTGTTATGCTCTCACCAAAAGATTCAAGTGAATGAATTGATAACAAGACCATTCACTGTTGTGTTTGTGTTTGAATTACATATTTCCAAATAATAATGGATGAGTGTTTAAATGATATAGGGCCACATAATAGTGGATAAGTGAATAAACGAAGGTATTGTGCTGATATTAAGGTAACGTAAATTACATGATACATGTATAGAACCTTTTTTGCGCTTGTAAAAGGCGTCTAGTAATTATATTGATAGACAAACCATTAATCGTTGTGTTTGAATGACATATTTCCAAATAATAGTGGATAAGTGAATAAATAAAGCAATTATCCCATACTGTAACGTAAGTTACAGAAAAATGTCAACTGAAATGGTAGAAATGTATCTTATCTTTATTGGTCTACATTCTTAGAGCAACAGTTAGTGTATTAAAGATATTTTACCTAAAAATATATCAGTTTTCATATGAACTTATAACCATTAAATTGACTATTTAAGTAATTTCCGCCATCTTGGCGGCCATCTTGAATTTCTCAAAATGCTAAAGGGTGACACGATGGCACCCGTCGGAATCTTTAACAGTAGGATGTCTACATCATGAACCAGCAAAGAAAAAACTTTATACTCCACTGCAAGGTCTAAGTGGATATCTGCCGGACTATATGTATTGGTGGCGGAAGGACGATAATACATATCGTCGGTGTAAATGCAAAACCTCGTATGTCGATTCTTGCGATTTCCAAAGTACGAACTTGTATGCCCAGTTTAGACAATTCTCACAGGTTTAGAGATTTTTTTACTGATCAGAATTAATGACACAGTATTAGTGAACAATATGTCAAAATTTCAAGTAAAACATTTCAGTTTGAGAAAAGTTATTACACTTTTTTCCCTCCCCTTTGAAAGTTTCTAAAAACGAGATACGAGGTTTTGCATTTACAACGACGATATGCGCATAATATAAACTATAATAGGCTTTGTCTCTGCACTAGAATCTTTTCAGAATATTAATATAATTACCTCACAAACTGTCCTCAAGCGAGAGTTTTGGATGCCATTTTTTACACTTTTTATTCCTCCTGGTCACGTGATTTGACGCCCTAGACATTAGTGTGAAATTACAGTGATACGTATCAAACAATATATCAATGCTCTTCAACAAAAAATGCTCGTAACTGCACTTAGTTTTCAGCAGCAGTTACGGGGTTTTTGTTGAAAAGCAGCAATATATTTACAAATTTTAATGCATATAGCGCACACCCGGCCCATTTGGCATATCATCACCCTTTGCTGAATTATAAAATTTTGGAATACGTTAAACAAGTTGGTAGCTTACTTTTATGGCCTTTAGCAGGACTAGGCATAGGAGCGACAGGATAATGAGCAGGAACAGCCAGGGTGCCAAGGGAGAAAACTCCACACAGTAACACGGGAAACCACATAGTTATCTAGGGGATGTAACTCTGTAATATACGATACTCATCGTTGAAATTATTGCATGTGTTTTGTACCCTTGCAATACTCGCCCTGTGATTATGTGAAAGAAATCGTCGCATTGATATTAGACTGTTCTAACAGTCATTTTTAGAAAATTGAGTATGAAAATTCAACCTTTATATAGAACAAATGAAATAGCAGATAGAACATTCTGCACTGGAAATCTCTTAAACTAGACTTCATTTAACCCATTACCACACAATGACTCTTTTTGACTCCTCAAAATTAAATGGCTTTGGAAAACAATGTGGAAAATGAAGAAATTGCTTGTGACAAGCAATTTCTTCATTTTCCACAATGTTTTCCACCCAAAAAGGCCTGTAAATTTATTTTTCCATTCACTTGAAATTGTCGTCTGCTGGATCTTTCAATTTGGACCACACTTAAATTTTGTCGTTTGGTAAGCATCATCAGATAGAACACTGGCAACGGTACCAAAATCTAGATGTTCGCAAAAGTTCAGTTTGAACAGTTTAATATTAAGGCGACGAAATATTTTTGAGTGCAAGAAATACATATAACTTGAAATCGAGTTACTAACACTGCAAGCTATATGATAATAATTTCCAACTTGTTCATGTTGAGTGGAAAAAGGAAAAATGATTTAGCCTACCTTTTCTATATATCTATACAGGTCCTTGCGTTATTATATACAACCATGCGTTGTTTTCTCGTTCGTTGTTTCTGGCACACTGTGGCTTGTATGAGGTTTATATAACCGAACATCTACGGAAGTTTAACGTTGCGTCATGCTGGGCAGATTACGAATCATAATTAAAAATGTGAAAAAATGCACTGGTCAACATTGCAATAAAATAGAATTAGCAAGGTTATGTCAGAAGAAAATGGACTCCACGAAAAATATGCGACAGCTAGTTGCACATTACAAAAGATCTTAAATTCGGCGCAGTGATTTCATTTCAAATAAAAAGGGAAATGTAGAAATTGACAGACAGCTAATAACTAGCATTTTGCTGCTTTTCTTCAAAAACCTCGTATCTGCAGCTTAAAACAAGCTGCAGATACTAGGTTTTTGCAGAAAAGCGACGATTTGTTCCTTTTGACTCATTTTTTGCATTATATCATAACTAAATTTTATCTGTATCATTTTGTCGTCACTCTATCAAACGTTGCCCAAACTATAATCTTAACGAATCGTTGTAATTCTTCATTTCACATACCACGGCCCAACATTGTTCATCGCCAACCTTGTTATAACATCATATAATAAAATGTAGATTACAAGTTTAATTGCAACTGTCCTGCATTGCACCTTTCGTTGTAAGAAACCGTTATCCTTTTATCAAAATTGATTTGTGTTTCAAACGTCGCACAAAGAAGTTATTCGTAAGGATGGCGAAAAATTAAATCTGTAGACCTATCAAGTAATACACAAACAAACTATTGTTGGTTAGTTGTTTTGGTTAAAACAAAAAGCAATATAGAATGCCAGTTCACCATTTGCAATAAAGGATTGGATACTAGTAATTCCTACTTTGCGAGGTTCTAAATTTAGTAACTGACGAATTCATAATGATTGTGTTTATTTCTAATCAAGAAAAAAACATTAAAATGTACATTTTTTTTGGAAGGAATACATCTATTTTATTAAGTATTAACTTTTTCTGTAAAGCTATATAATAATACAACATCAAAGAGAGATTTCGTTTTAATCTTTTATGACTTGTCATGTTTTAAGCCATAATTGACAGAGGAAGTGGCTAGAAAAACTACTCACGCGGGGTTTAACTGTATTAACCCATTCCCACACAATGACTTTTTTGACTCCCCATAGGATAATGGCTTTGGAAAACATCGTGGAAAATTGAGAAATTGCTTGAAAAAAGCAATTTCTTCATTTCCCACATTGTTTTCAACAAAAAAAAAAAAAAAAAAAAAAAAAAAAAAAAAAAAAAAAACACACACACACACACACAACAGATAATGTACAATTTCATCCACTTGAAATTGTCGTCTGCAAATTGAAACAGTCCAAAATTTTGCCGTATGGTATTGCATTGTTTTAATACAGTTACAGTATAAAATTACAAGATTTGAGGCAGGGTCTGGGACAAAAGTCCTTTACAACTTTCGAGAACATTATGTTTCCAAGTCAGTCTGTGCCTATGTGCAGTTTCATCAGATTATTTAATACATGTCACAAACAAGCTAATGACACGGTTGCTGATCAGACTGTGCGAATATGCAAGCTGATTTGGTACAATGTTTGTCTCGAATGGCTTATGGCCCTCTTTCCAATATCTGGCTCATTAATACAAATACGTGTTTTTGTATGAGCTGCTTTAATTCAATTTCATTTATTTATTTATCATTTTATTTTACATTTCTAAAGGCAACATCCGTTTTGTTCTCAGCAGCAGCTTTCGAATTGAGAGGTCTATATTGTTGTCGTTATGGAATGTTTTTATAGCATTTAGATAAAACATCGACACAAACAGTATACAGTTTTACATAACTACACATTGATATATTGATATATTGATTTAAGATCAACGCCTCTTTCAAATGATATGGTTATATTGCCGCGGCTGGAGCACCTAACCATGGATTCCTCCTGCCGTTTCTCATACCAGTACTACCACAGCATCCTTAACGAGCATCCAGTTGTTCGTCCATATAGCTTAACGATTATCAAAGCATTGGTGGAAAACAGGAATGAAATAATGTCGAGTGGTGTTCAACGCAGATTACAACATTTCTATGCCCCCGCATCGAAAGGTCGGGGCATATCATTTTACTCGTGTCAGTCTGTTTGTCCGAAAAACATAAAATTGCGTCGCTTTTGAACGAAAACTCGTAACTGCAGCTTGTGTCAAGCTGCAGTTACGTGGTTTTCGCTGAAAAGCAGCGACTGGCCATTTCGGGGGCATTAGTTTTTCGCAAACGCGCCTTGTTTCAGTAAAATTTCAGCAGCTGGTGCATCTAATCATGAGTTACATACTAGTTAGCATTCCTCGCAACAGTACAGACACAGTATGTAATTGGAGCCATCGGCTGCCTATCCCACGTACAGATGACACTCGTTTCTCGACATCGGATGAGTCTAATTTCTGCTTTAATCGAAGAGAAGGTCTGGTCCCGTCCTCAACAATGGAAATGAATTTTTTTAATTCGGAATAATTTCGAAATATAACCATTGAAGTTTAGTAGGTAAAGGGTAGAAATTGTTCGTTTCGATCAATTTCTTTCCTTTCCCAACAGCATGTATACTTCCATTATGGACATACTTGACGAGCAAAAAAAAATGGCCACATGTCATTTAAACTGAAACAAAATAAGACGAGTCGTACTCCGGATCAATTCCAAATTCAATGTACATTTTGGCGACATCCTCTGAGTTCAACACAACGAGTGTAGACTCTATGTAATTCTTAGACATTACATATCTTATCAGAATTCTGACAGGCCAAGTAGAAATTTGAAATTGAAGTGAAGTCACTGCAATAACCCTTCCCAAAACAAAGCCTGGTTTTGACGTTCCTAATAGAAAATGCTTAGGAAAACATTGAGACAAAACTAGAAAATACTGGCAACCAGCATTGTCTCTTTTTGACTCAATATTTTTATGCTAATTATAGAAATGTGAATGTCAAGAAATGTGCACAAATCCAGTCTATATCAAAACCCATTTTGCTGTCTGGAGCAGGTTTGAATCGGACAACCCTATAATTTTGGGAAAGGGCTAAAACACAAGGAATGAAGCAAATCAATCAGAAGCGATATTTAGAGTGATATATTTTAATGAAGACTAGTAAACAAGTTACAACCGCATGATTCAGAAAACGTTCATTCTAGTACAAAACACAATACGATACTTATACATAAATATACGCGTACATCTACATACAGTGCTCCATTACAGACTCACAGTCGGTATTACAGATTTCATTTCACATGGCGCGTCGTTAGCTTTTATTATCATAAATTACACCCCAATGCTTTTTTTCAAATAAAAATTAAGTGATATTTTCTTGTATACCTGTTATACCTGCGTGCTATGATACAAGTCTTTTTGAAGAATGTAACCCTTTATGCGAAATATGAACACATTTTGAATAAAGGTCAGTGTCAGGTCGAATGAAATCTGTAATAGAGCAACAGAAAAGAGGGGCGTTAAGACATTTAACCATTTTTGTTTCAATTCTAAACCCTATGTTGTGGGTACTCATTGGAATCGTCTCGACGAGACGATTCCAATGAGTATCCACAACATATGGTTTGATGAACAATTAAAGAAATATTGCATTTTAACAAGTCATCAACGGTGAACCCTCTAATCCATAGCTCTGCTGTCATTCTAACTTTGCAAGGTGGTGCATTTCCTTTATTATTCTTGCATCATTTAATCAAATCAGAAGATCAATATAAAGTGCTGTAATTCCTGATGTTTAGTTCCATTTCATATTTCATGTAAACATTTCATCCACTTTTTACAACATAAATTATGAGAATCCATTTTTAAAGGGCGACGGTAACAGATGGTCTAATTGCAAAAAATGAAATTTTTTGAAAAAATGTGCAAAACTTTTGTGTTGACCACCTCGGGATGGTTAATAATATGCGATTCAGACAGAGAATGAGCCGAAATTACAAGACAGATAGCTGAATTTAGGGAGAATCCAAGCGTAAATTTAACCCCCATCACTGATGGGGTTAGAATTATTTTTAAATTGTTGCGCATGCGCATACAGCGCGGACCATGATTCAAACGAGATTCATACTTAAATTTCAATATGACGTCATCATGTATGTTGTGACGTCATTTAAGAAAGTCGCATGTCCTACTGTTTTGACCTACTTTCGACATCGCTTCATGAATTTGGTATCAAATTGCGAAAAAATGAGTCGTTGCTTCAATAGTTTCTCGTAATCATTTAATCAGGTCATATAAAGCTTAAAAAATGTACATTTCGTTTGTATTTGACAATTTTTGGGTCCAAATCTGGGAAATAGTAGCTTTAAGACTGTAATACATGTATACAGTTAATAAGAACTCTCTCTCACCCATACACACATTTTGATACTTGCATTTAAGGCATGGCTTTTCAATTTTTGAACATGGTCTAGGGTCTATCTTTGTGGATCGATATTACCAAAATTTAAGAGGCAAATTAGACCCTATTTTGTTGCAATTGGCGCCATTGGTGATTGACAGCGGAGCTCTGCCCAATTAAGAATGATAACTTAACATCTATAAATGTTTGAATTTGCTTTGAATTGTAAATGAGCATCTGAATAACCATGATCAAAAGCTGACAAGCAGCACCACCTTAATTCATGAACTTTGTTAACCAGAAATGATTATCAAAACAGACACATCTAAACTATAGACGGATTTCAAACAGTATCATATAATTATGGTTGATAATACAAAATGCTGCAGTTTTCTTTCATGAAATGTTCAGCAGTAAAAGTTTTTGAAACTGTACATATGCATTGGTTTATTGGGGTTTTACGCTGTTTTCAAATCGTTGGTGGGTGACATTTTTGTCCGAAAAGATATTTGCTGTAGCCGTGGATCAAAACCCAGACATCTCGAGTTAGAGGCAGATGCGCTATCAACTGCGCTAAGGTCACGGCCTGTACAAATGTAAGTGTTGCTTTAGGTCAAATGTTACATCCTTGTCATAAATACCCTTGATGCTGTGACAGGAAGCAAGATCAGCATCCAAACTTGTGCAGTCGGATCTTAAACTCCACATTGCATGTTTCTTTTAATTCAGTATATGTCAAAATTTTAATACAATGTACATGATATATATCTGTTACAAAATTTGTCACCTGTCTTGCTGCAATTTTGTATGTCGTAATAAATGTAAATATCTATTTTATCTTTTCATCAATCCTGCAGTGCCAATGGGGAACCGTAGCGGGTTAATTGCCCCTGCGAGTAGTGTGGTGGCGCCTTTGTTCCCGGTCCATCAGCATCCGGAAGTTCTCCTTTGTTTACACGTAAATGCTATCGCAGAACGTAAATACGTTGCTTACTTTCAAGCTATTTTCATAAATCAAAACGTAATACTCAGAAAATGGAGTAGAATTTTGGTTCAATGACGAACCCTGAACTGAGAAATGAATTATGAAAACGAAATGCTATAGTTTCAGACAGAAAAAGCGATTAACTGTATTAGCATGAAAACGAAAGTAGACAGCTGGAAACCGACATGTAATGATCGCGTCACAAACTTTTTCTGTAATCATAACGTTTTTATTCTAGAAATGGATATATGATATTATAATATTTAGACTCAATTTGCATCGTAAAATCCAAAACATTTTTATTCTCACGATCTTTACATCCCCGTAAAAGTAGAAAACTTAGCATAGGCTATGTTAAATTCTAAAAGGCTGTAAAGCGCAAATTTATACTTTTATGTGCGCGCACGATTTTGTTGCTCATTAACACCATAAGGTTGTTAATCAACTCTTGATTGTTTTGAAAACAACCCGATTCTGTTTGGTTATCCTCACTGGTAAAGTAAATAACACTTTTCCAAACAAAACCTAGTTTCAACATCCCAAATAGAATATGCTTGGAAAACTTCGAGGAAAGGAAGAAAACGCTGAAAACCATGGGGAAAGGAAGGAAATGCTGAAAAACCAACGCTTTCTTCTTTTTCCTCTATATTTTCTTCGAGGTATATCGTACACAAACAACATCTGTACCAACATCTATTTTGTTGTCAGCAAGAACTTGTAACGATCCTAAGATTGTGTCATTGAGAAAGATTTGAGTCACCTTTGAAAACAAAATGGGGAAAAAAGACTGTTTCGTGTATTTTCTAGAATCAAATATGTTGCAGACAAACAAATAAACTTACTACATGTATACAGTAAGTGTGTATGTATTAGCTAGAAACTTTGTTATAAAAGGAAAAAGTGCTGGATATCAGCCTTTTTTCTGGTGCTTTAATAGCTTTTTCATAAAATTGAGATCTTTCACCATTTACCCTTTCCCAAACCTACATGTCTGAAAGTTTTCCAACATCAAAGATAATGCAGATGCCAAATGCATCTTGATAAAGGTAGGACTTGTGTGCAAATTATCATACCAAATAAGTATAAAGACAAAATGAGATAATGCTAGATATCAGCATTTTCTTGTTTTGACTCAATGTTTTCCTAACCCTTATATATCTATTATTGATGTCAAAATCTGGTCTTGTCGAGAGAGGGTTAAAACCAGGTAAAATTAGGGAAAGTGGTTAACAAATTGAATGGCATAACCTTCTAAGAATTTTGTATCATGGGGAAAAGAGAGAAGGAAGAGGAGAATATTTGGGTAACCGGAATTCCCAAAATTTTCATTCTTTTCCCCCAAAATGATGTTGGATCTAATAGGTTTCGACTTAATAAAGTAACCCGTGACATATTTTCGGACATTTTAACATTTTAACAACAGTTTAGTACGGCTATCGTGTTTTCCACGTTGTGTATTACCAGGTAAAAGGGCAAGTGTAGTAAATTGTGGACCGTGAACCACGGCGCCACCTATCCAAGGAAAGATAATCCGCTACGGTTCCCCATTAATTTGAATAAAATGCATTCTTATAAAAGATATGAAAGCGTTAGAAGACTATAATTCGTGCACAATGACGAAGACTCAAGGCACTTTATAAGTAATGAGGAATCTATAGTTGGACAGACGCGATTGACGTTTTTTTTCTTCTTCGTGTATTTACTATGTAAACAGGGGTCATTCCCGTCTGTCAAACTATATCTGTGTATCTAGGGCTGCTAATCCTGGTCATGAAGCTACAGGGACAACAGGGTAGAGGGACATACACATTCACACATGATACCATCGCAACGGAGAATCATATGACACTGCAATTTCAGCAAAATGTCAATAACTTTGTTAATACCAGACCATTTTGAATTCGCTTTGAAGCAGATATGGTGAGAACACCATGAGTTAGCTGGACGTAGTAGATCGTTTATAAATCAGATGATTAAAAGATTAATGATGACCAGCTAAAATTTTGGTTGGTGATCAAAAAATTTTTAAACAGCTGATATTCAAAAAGATCCTTCTCGTTCAGCAAATACCAGGCATTTTCCTGCCTTCTCTGCTTTACTTTCTTCAAATCGATCATTTATTCGAGGAATAATTGAGAAATATTGAAAATGTTGTATCATGTGATTCCGTGCCATTAACGTGTTGAACAGGGAACTATTTTATCCAGCTAACCATGACGTAATTTCGGACAAACAATAGCATTTCGTGTTTGGCGTTATAAAATCTCGTAACTACGGTTTGAATCAAGTCATAGTTATGAGATTCTATAACAACACCGACGGTTTATCCAAACATAACAGTAAACATAGTCTTATTTTTAGCACAAAATTCATTGCCATTACTTTACTTTCAAACAGAACTGTTATTTTTGTAATTTATATTTTCAATTTTTCCTGTTGTTTTAAAAAAGCCATTTTACTTACGTCAAAACAGAGATAAAACTTTTCAAGAAAAACAACCTGAGGTTATAACGAACAAATTAAAGGAACTGAAGTTATATCTACAGCATAAAGACTAAAGATTATTACTTAATTCTTTAAAAAGCTGCCATACTATAATTCATTAATCAACATAAAGTCAAATTTCCTAGTCATATTGCACAAAATCACAAATTTTATAGAGAAAATCATGAAGAAAACAAATTAAGGAAGGTAACTGAACAATTAACATCTATTGCTTATATTGAATACAAAGCAGCAGATATTCTACCTCATCTTTTACACGGTTTATAATCATGTAACTCAGAATTTCCGACAATCTTCAATATCTTTTTTAATACTTGACCAATGTAAATTCGGTTTGAAGCAGAGAAGGTGGGAAAATGCCAGGAATAAGCTGGACGTGTTGGATTTTTGAAAAATCAACTGATAAAAAAGTTATTTAAGATAAACCAAAAATTTGGTTTATCTTCAATAACTTTTTTATCACTTGATTTCTAAAAAAACAACCACGTCCATCTAATGCATGACGGCTGTCCACATTCTCTGCTTCAACCGAATTCAAATTGGTCAAGTATTTACAAAAATATTGAAAATTTTCTAAAATTCTGAGTCACTTGATTATACACTGTGTTTTAATCTTTTACCAGATGGTTATGTTTTGATATTGCAGTCAACAAATTCCTGTGAAAGAAATTTTACATTTTTGGGGTCTTTCTAGGGAGGAAACATTGCATAAAATGAAACAACTGAGAAACAATAATCAGTAAATCGTTAATGAGGAGTAAAAACCTCGTAACTACAGCTTGACAAAGCTGGAGTTACGAGGTTTTGATCCCCCACTGGCAATATATCTCAAATAGAAAATAATGAGAGTCAAACAAGGATAGACAAACATTGTATGGAATCATGTGACATAACATCAAGCTTCAAATAATCAATCACATCCAGAAAATCTGCTTCAAATCGGTAACAGACTAGGGCCGCGTTTTACTAACATAGATTTTTGCAAAAACCTTGTAACAACACATCTGATTGAAAGAGAAATAATAACAGTAATTATTCGGTCAATCAGATTTGTTGTTGTTTCAAAAATGTTTGTAAGTTCGTTAGTAAAACGGGCCCCATCAGATTTCTCGGAAGATATCTGCCACTGTTGTGCCACATGAATCCCTACCATGATAAAATAGGAATAACAAAAGAAATATCATATCTAGCATCTTTTTTTAATACAAATACAAAGTTGTCATGAAGAAAACAAGATTAATCAAAACAAAAAGGAATCCCTGATATGTAACTAATCGAAAGGTAAAATTTGTGAATAACATAGCACAGAAAATATCAAGACAAAAGGACACAATGCTGATTATTCTTCTTTTGTCTCAATGTTTTTGCAAGATCTGTATATTACAGACGCCAAAACGGTCTTGTAATTGAAAAGTTTAAATAATTGAACAACATTGCTCTAAAGCATAATGTATGTAACACAAAGAATGAATGAACATTATAAACATTTTAAATGATGGTGATGAAATTACAAGTTCTTATACTTTACACTTTACATTTTTAGTACACATATGCCATAAAATAAGCTTAGAAAAAACTTTACACTTTACAACAGTCTTCTTTTATTACGGGGGAATAAGAACATAAATACATGGGATTAAAATTAATCAAAGTATAAAAATCTCAAGAATACTAAAACGTGTATATATATAAGAAAGTTGACATTTCGTTGCTTTTCAACAAAAATCTCGTAACTGCAGCTTGTTTTAAGCTGCAGTTACAAGGTTTTCGTTGAAAAGCAGCAATTTGTTCTTGTGTAGAAAGGTCACAACTTGGCTGGCCTGGACTTTACTGAGCTCCCGGAACTTTGGTCAATACCTGCAAATAGACAATTACAATGCGATAATAAACAGGGATAAAGACTGACAGTTTTGATGTAGGGGCCCAGCTTACCTAATATTCTATATTTAACATTAGGAGTATGGGCATTTTCTCCACTAATTCATGGGCCCAGTTCTAAAATTCTGGAGCTCAGACCAAACATAAGGGGCCATAGGCGACTGGGCCCCTGTTAGTCTTTATCCCTGTGTATAAAGTATGGAGCTTTTGGAACACATTGGTCACAATTTCACACTCAAAAACGCTTTGTCTCTTAACCCTTTCCCAAACAAGACCTGCTTTTGACGTCCCTATTAAATAAGGCTTGGGAAAACATTGAGACAAAAGGAGAAACTGCTGATAACCAGCAGTTTCTCCTTTTGCCTCAATATTTTCTGGGCTATAACATAAACACTTTGGCCTTTGGTGATCATCTATTTTGTCTTCTGCATTAGCTTTCAAATTGGACCTCCCTAAAATGTTGCCGTTCTGGAAAGGGTTAAGATATCTTTAAACAAGATGTGTTTGAGAAATACTGACACCAAGGAAAGGGTCAATGTTAAGTTTCTAGACAGACAGATGGACGGACAGACAGACATGCACGAGCAAAACAATATAATATGGGGGTGGGGTCTCATTACATGCCAATTACTTCCACAGTCTACCACATGATAGATTCATTGAAGAATAGAAAATATAGAGGCAACAGCAGAAAACGTCTTATCAGCATTTTCATTTTTTGTTTCTTGATATTTTCCAAAACTTTTTCTTTAAGGTAGAACAAATGGCCTAACTGATAGGGAATGCTTTATCACAAAATTATTCCTCAGGGAATATAATAATACACTATAATAAATCACTCAATTCGATATTTCGGCCAATAAATTGCCTTTTTCAAGAGGTTTTCAACCTCCTGAAAAAGGCAATTTATTGGCTGAAATATCGGATTGAGTGATTTATTATAGTGATAGGGAATGTGTTGTTTTCTCTATCCCAAACAAGACCTAAATTTGATGTTTTTGAGAAAAGACTAAGGCAAAAGAAACAAGAGCTATCTCAGAACAGCAAAGCACGACTATCAAGTGCTGGATAGTGAAAAATTCAGTCCGAAACGGGTAAAAATTCCACTAAACTATATGTCAGAGTAACGGACCTTTGCATAGAGGCTGATATTATGGCCACAGAGGCATGTGCCAAGTTTCAGAGCAATAGCATTGGTAGAAACAGAGATTTGAGAAATTTGCATGTGAAAACTTAACCAAAGCATTACGCTGATGCCAATGCATGGGCAACTAGAAAAGCCCTCCTTTTCTTCAAATAGTCACGCTTAAAAGTGTTGTTATTATAATACACTAATCCAATTTTTCTCAACATCATATTTTTTTGTCTGCAGCAGCTTTAAAATTGTACCACCCTAAACTTTTGCCATTTGGAAAAGGGCTAAATGTCTATCTTACCTTGGACAGATCGACGCCTGTGAGAGCCTGCACCGCCGGTGGCAGCTGACTGACTAACCGACTAACTTCATTTGTAACACGATCATCTCCTACCAACACGATCTCATCTGTCTTCGACAATGGAGCTGACACTTCAGCAGCAATCTAAAAGCATAGTGGTAAAGTATTTTAGTGATTTTTGTTGCTATTCTTTACCTTTTACCTATTTTAAACAAACAAATCATCATCAGGCAAACAGCATTGAATATAACATGAAATACTGCTTATTGTTACTTCAACATTAAATCATTTTAACACATCAATACACTTTGACGCCTTTTGACACCATAGAAGAGAAAGAATTTGGAAATCAATGTCGAAAATGAAGAAATTGCTTGTAACAAGTAATTTCTTCATTTCCCAAAATATTTTCTACCCCAAAAGACCAAAACATGTAAAATTCTATTCACTTGAAATTTGTGTCTGCATGTGTTAACACATTACAGATACATTATACATACATGTTGGAGGTCAAAACCTCTTAACTCTACTTTTTTTTGAGCTGTAGATAACAGATCTCCGTTCTACTAATAATCTTATGAGCATGTCACATTGTTTCTGTGAAAACTGCGTAACAAGACATCTGATTGCACAACATATCAGATTGAGCCAATCAGATTTGTTGTTACAAGTAATTACGTAACAAGAGTGCCATGGTCACAATATACGCCGCCCCAGAGACTAAGTTTTAAGGGGGCATAACTCAGGCAAAAATCAATGAACCATAAAATCCTTCTTTCATGCACATCTACCAATTGAGGTGATAACATTGACCAAGTTTCAAGAAGATCCAGCCAGAAACTTAGGAGGAGTTGCGTTGACAAGAAAAGTGGACGGACGTACGGACGGACAGACGGAGAAGATGACGCCAATATATGTCCGCCTCCGGCGGCGTATAATAAAAAATAATTGTATGTTCTTGAGTCAAATGGGGCTAAGGTTTTAACCACCCACTAATGATGTATATTTCAAAATGTATGTGATAATTTTACCTTGGGCAATGTCTCTAGTACCAAACTCAACATAGCAGCATCTCCATACTGTTTATAAGCAGAAGCCTTCAGCCTCATTCTCTCAGCCTCAGCCTTACCAACAGCCTCGATGGACGTAGCCTCCGATGAACCAATCAGACGAATCTTCTCAGCATCAGCACGAGCTGCCTCCACTGTCTCCGTTCTGGAAACAAAATATATTTATTTGTTTATTAAGAAGAGCTGTCTCAGGAGAGCAAAACACGACTATCAAGGGCTGGAAAGTGAAAACTTCAAAGTCCGAAAAGGGTAAAAATTTCACTTATATAATGCTAGAGTAACCAATCTTTGCCTTGAGACCGATATTATAGTCACAAAAGCATGTGCAAAGATTCAGAGCAATAGCATTAATATAAAAAGAAATTTGATGAACTTGCACATGAAAACTTACCCAAAGTGTTATGCTGATGCCGATGCCAATGCCGACATACGGGTGTATAGAATAGCCCCCCCCCCCCCCCCCCCCCCATTTTACGAATAGTCATGATAAAAGTCATTCTTTAACTTGACTGAATCTTCAAGCCTCTTATAGAAAATAGTTGGGTATACAATGAGTCAAAGGGAAGGAACAGCATTTTCTTCACTTGATTGATTGAAAGGGGTTTAATGACATGTTCAACTGCTATAGTCATATCATGGTGGCTGGAGCATCTAACCATAGATTCCTGTCATCTGTCAAACCAGTGCAATATCCAAATCGAGCCTCCAGCTGCTTGTCAACATAGGTTAACCTTAGCTGTATCAAACGATTGGTGGGAGACAAATTTGTCTAAAAGGATATTTGCTGCGACCGGGGATCTCATGAGTGAAAGTCTGATACAACATGGCCGTGATTCAATATTTTGTGAAAAGAGATAGCTAAATACATAGCTATCAAAATCTTAATGTAAATATCTCACTATCAATACAACGAAATTAAGTCATGATTTGTTTTACCTACAACGCTAGACTGTTAAAAAAAAATATCAAAAATGTACAAGTACCTTCTTCCTTCAGCCAGGGTCTCTAGTTTAAATGCATTAGCCTCGGCTGGTCGTTTCACTGTGGCAATCAGTTCTTTCTCTTTACGCAAGATTTCTTTTTCTTCAATGTCGATCAACTTCTTTCTTTCTACGACATCAATTTCTATCTCTTCAGCTCGAATCTTCTGTCGTTCTTTAGCACTCTGTAGCTCATAGGCAAGTTGTGACTCTGCTTTCTATAGAGAAATATAGAAATTAACCCTTTCCCAAACAAGACCTGGTTTTGACGTCTCTAAAAGAAAAGGCTTGGGAAAACATTGAAACAAAAGAAGAAACTGCTGATAACCAGCAGTTTCTCCTTTTGTCTCAATATTTTCTATGTCATATTTTACACAAATTCTATCTTTTATTACATCCTTTTTGTCATTTGTTGTAGTTTTTGAAGTGAATCGCCCTAAAATGTTGCCGTTCGGGAAAGGGTTAAACACTAATATATCAGAGCTACAAATAAAAGGGGCTAATGAATTTTTAAAATACAATATTTCACTAATTGTTCATTTAATACTATGTTGTGGCTAATAATGGAACTATTTCATCAAGAGGGCTCAAATTGTGTAGCCGCAATATGAGGTTTGGAATCAAAATCCATAAGCGGGTTTATACCTTTAATTGTTAAGATATTCAAAACACTGAAGATTAAACAATTCTTAGAGAGATCTCTTTGGAACATGCTGAGGGGCAAAAACAGGTAAAATTCGAACAGGATGTCAATTTTTTCCCCTAAACCTCTCTTGTTTGAAAAAGTTTTTGAGGAAAGTCTCGGAACAACCGTAGGTAAAAAGTCTACAACTAAAACAAAGAAGAAATATCTAACAGTGCTCTTTCATTTTCTACCCTAGTGGAGTTTGAATTCATTCTTACAACAGATCTCCAGATAAGAAGGTCAGATCACTTTTCAAAATACAATACTTTATTTAATCTTCATCAAACCTTACATTGATGGTACTCAATGGAAAAGTGAGTACTTACAACATAAGGTTTTTGATTTAAAACAACAAATTTAGAATGCCTTCACCTCCTCTTATCTGCGCCCTTTTTCATAAATTGATAAATCTAACCTTTGTGTTGACTTCCATATCAAAGGCAGCTTTCTGCATCTCGAACATTCTCTTAGAATCAGCTATTTTGGTGTCTGCCCCGTATTTGGCGTCCATTCTCAGTCTCTCACATTCTGCTTCCTGAACGATGAAAATGGCAACATCTAAATCTGCTAATTCCTTGTCTAAATTAAACTACTTCCAAAAGTACATGTTATGAAGTGTTAAGACTTCCAAAACCTATTGGTAGATAATTCCTGTATTAATTCCAATCAAATTTATTCAATCCTTCGAAATTGAATCTGTAATTAACTTGACCTAATTGAATTATAAATTTCTAATAAAATTTATAGACTATTGATCCTCCAAAAGAAACTGAAAAACTTGGTAACAGTGCTAAAATTCCTTTCCTTTAGGCGCTAATAATACGAAGCACTAAACAATTACGTAGTGAAACGATGAGCGATGGACAGAGAGTACAGTTATTGAAACCCCTGAAAGGGTTAACATTAATATCACATAATTAACATTATATATCATTGGTCAACAAAAAGCTGAATGTGCCCAAATCTGTAATGTTCTTGTAACTTACTCTGATTCCAGCATCTCTGTTGGCTTCTGCCACACCAATATCTGCGTCTCTCTTTACGTTGGCCGTCTGGGCACGACCGAGAGATGACAAATACTCCACGTTATCGTAGATATCCTTGATGGTAAAACTGAGTATCTCGATACCCATCTTGCCCACATCAGGGGAGGCTACCTCTCTTACAAGCTGGGCAAACTGGTCTCTATCCTGATATATAGCTTCTACGCTCAATGTACCTGTCAATATAATCAGAGCAAAAGTTAAGGTGGTAAAGGTATTGTTCATCAATCCCTATGTTGTGGGTGCTTATTTGAATATCTCATCATGACCCACAAAATGGGGTTGAATTTGAAATAACAAATTTAGAATTTACCTTTATATAAATTCTACACTTCATGTACCTGTCAATATATACATTGGAGTCAGACACAAATTCTCCTAATCTAGGAGTCTGCAGCACTCCCATCCTGAGGACATTGAGTCCAGTTGAAAATTCAGGAATCTACATAATAAGAGCTGTCTCAGGCTAGCCAAGCACGACTATAAATTGCTGGATAGTGAACAATTATAAGTCCGAATGGGGTCAAAATTCCATTCAATTAACATGTCAGAGTAACAAATCTTTGTGTAGAGGCTGATATTATGATCACAGAAGCAATGTGCAAAGTTTGAAAGCAATAGCTGTTACAGAAAAGAAAATTATCACTGACAAATGAATATGAAAGTTGCAAGAGTAATGAATCTTTGACTTGAAGCTGATGTTAACATAAGGTCACAGAGACATGAGAAAAGTTTCAGAGCAATAACATTAGTAGAAACGAGATTTGACAAACATGCACATGAAAACGAGCAAGCATTACTCTGAAGCCCAGGTGTCCAAAAAAGCCCCCTCCATTCTATGAAAAGTCACATTAACCCTTTCCCAAACAAGACCTGATTTTGATGTCCCTGAGAAAATGAGCTTGGGAAAATATTGCGACAAAAGAAGAAAATGCTGATGATCAGCATTTTCTCTTTTTGCCTCAATATTTTCTTGAAAATATTATACACAAATCCAGTCTTTCTTTACATCCATTTTGTCATCTGTAGCACATTTTGAATTTAACCATCCTAAAACACTGCAGTTTGGGAAAGGGTTAAAAGCACTTTTATGTAGAAATGGTTTCCATTAACGTTAAACAAATCCCTACCAAGGATAGCTCTCAA
Organism: Fragum sueziense; assembly: GCA_963680895.1. NCBI lineage: Eukaryota > Metazoa > Mollusca > Bivalvia > Cardiida > Cardiidae > Fragum > Fragum sueziense. The sequence goes on along the minus strand of OY804603.1, from coordinate 12,310,089 downwards.
GTGACCCTCGAGCGTCTGCAGGATGACACTCCTGATGTGGGACACAGACTTGCCGAGAAACTGTTCGCAGGCCGTCTTGAGGATGTCGGGCTGTCTCATCACTTTACACTGTGCCACTCCAGTTACCGTCACCGGCACGCCCTCCGACGTCTCCACGCTCTCACATTGAGGGTTCAAGGTCATAACCTCCAGCGAAATCCTGTATACAGAAACAAGAGGACCATGATGGTCCTATATCGCTCACCTGAACCAAAATGATATGAGCAACACTTAGGTTCAATTCAATTGATATTTATGATTTTAAGACTAAATATGAACTTATGGTCAATAACGTTGTGAAAATCAAACTCATCCGAGCTCTTATGGTGCCCAACATTGTTTTGTTTTTTTGTTTTTTTTTTAAATAATTGTAGATTCTACAGTGTAAACAAGGTCAACAACAGCCAAAAATGGCAATTTAATCACATTCAAGGGCACATAACTCTCGTCTTTCTGATCACACCAGACTGGTCAGATCAGACTGAAAATCATACTCATCCGAGATCTTATGGTCCCTAACATTGTGTCCAAGTTTTGTCTTGATTGATTAATAATTGTAGATTCTAGAGAGTAAACAAGGTCGAAAACAGCCAAAAATGGCAATTTTGCCCAATTCAAGGGCGCATAACTCTCATCTATCTGGTCAGATCAGATTGAAAATGGAACTCATCCGAGATCTTATAGTCCCCAACATTGTGTCCAAGTTTTGTCTTGATTGATTAATAATTGTAGATTCTAGAGTGTAAACAAGGTCGAAAACAGCCCAAAACGGCAATTTTGTCAAATTCAAGGGCACATAACTCTTGACTTTCTGATCAGATCAGACTGAAAACCACACTCATCCAAGATCTTATGGTCCCCAACATTGTGTCCAAGATTTGTCTTGATTGGTCAATAAATGTAGATTCTAGAGTGTAAACAAGGTCGAAAACAGCCAAAAATGGCAATATGGTCAAATTCAAGGGCAAATAACTCTCGACTTTCAGATCAAATCACACTGAAAGTCAAACTCATCCAAGATCTTATGGTCCCCAACAGTGTGTCCAAGTTTTGTCTTCATTAATGAATAATTGTAGATTCTAGAGTGTAAACAAGGTCGAAAACAGCCGAAAATGGCAATTTTGTCGAATTCAAGGGCACATAACTCTCGTCTTTCTGGTCAGATCAGACTGAAAATCAAACTCATCCAAGATCTTATGGTCTGCAATGTTATGTCCAAGATTTGTCTTGATTGATCAATAATTGTAGATGCTAGAGTGTAAACAATGTCAAAAGTAAGTATTTTTCGCATTCAAGGGCAGATAACTCCTGACTTTCTAGTTCGATCTGACCCATAATCGAACTCATCCGAGATCTTATGGCCATACATGTTTTGACCAAGTTTGGTCAAGATTGGCTTATATTTGTAGATGCTAGAGTGTAAACACGAAATTGTGAACGGACGGACAGACAGACGGACAGACAGACGGACGACGGACGGTGAGCGACCACAATAGCTCACCTTGAGCACTTCGTGCTCAGGTGAGCTAAAAATAGGTCATAACCCTTTCCCAAACAAGGACTGGTATTGACATCCCTAATAGAAAATGCTTGGGAATACATTGAGACAAAAGAAGAAACTGCTGATAACCAGCAGTTTCTCCTTTTGTCTTAATATTTTCTCTGTTATATTGTACACAAATCCTATCTTTAATCACATGTAATTTGTCATCTGCAACTACTTTCAAATTGGACCGCACTAAAGTTTTGTCATACGGGAACTGTTATAAAGTAGCCTAGACAAATATACTGAACTAAACACAGTATTATTCCTATATATATTGTACAGTGATTGGGAAAAAGTCTGCACCATGTGCCATAGTCAAAATGAAATCCAAAATGTCTCATTGTTTTAGCCAATGACTGGGGCCTTGTCCAGATGAACTTTGCTGTAGTTAGAAATTGAAAGGAAAACTTCACCCTATATTTGTCACAACAGTTTTCAAAATGTCACGCACGTTTCCAATTTCTTATAGGAATCGAAAATCATGGTAGATCTATATATCCCATTTTTTTCTTTATTATTATTATTCTTTTTTTAATAACTGATTTATTTAATGGGGTAACATATAAAAATATTATGTTTGATAAAGGGTTTACAACCCTAATACCAGAAAACAAAATTTTAAACTTGTCTAGACTAAAAGATGTTGCAGATGACCATTTCAAGTGAATGAAATCTAATTTTTTCGTCCTTTTGATGGAAAACATTGTGACAAGCAATTTCTTCATTTTCCCTGATGTTTTCCAAAGACTTAATCTTGTGAGGCATCAAATGGTGTCATTATATGGGAATGGGTTAACTTATCTTATCCACAAGTTATAAGGAGCATCTTTTTATCTAAATAGAGCCAATTCTTGATTTATGCTTTCTCAAACAGCAAACTTGTAGAGTGGTGAAATGTAAAGCTGCTGTTAGAGACCACATAATGATAATGGATTGTTCATAAATGCAAAACAATATTGAGCAAAAAGGTGAAAATGCTTATTATCAGCAATATAAATTTCTTGTATTGTCTCAATGTTTTCAAAAGCATTTCCCATTAGGGACATCAAAACTAGGTCTTGTTTGGGAAAAGGTTAAAAAACACTTTACCAAATAGTTCATTCTTTACCACACAAACTTACGACAGAAAAATGATACACCATTTATCATTAAAATTGAATCTTACTTTGGTGAGCATAATCATGAAAGAAGAAAATTGATAGCAAAACCACAGGTAAAATTTAATGGATCCCCATTTCATATCAGCAAAACAATAATTTAAAGCTTTCAAATAATTGGATCATGTGATTTTGGAAACACAAAATCAAAGTCATGTGATAAATTATCAAGGCCCACTCATTAGATTATTTATCAAAACTCAAGTTAACATAAGAGGGTGCGGTGTGGCGAAGAGATTTCAACATTTTTCATTTCGAAATACTTTATGTTACATATGATACATATTGATTGAAAAACAATTCATACAATGTAGACAATGATTTTTAGGTCTAACCATATCTCTAGCATATCTATCATCATACAAAAATCTACTTATCCAACTGCTTTATCTCTGTTTTATTTCTCGCATAAAGTCACTAATTGTGTTGATCTTAAACTGGTTAAAACCCATTCCCCAAATAAGAGTTGTCCTCGTACAAAGTAGCTCGCCTATACAGGAGCTTGTCACAAAGACAGCCCATTTTTTTTAAGTAGGTCAAACTCCGAGTTCAATGTCACAAGGTCAAGGGTCTGGTCCAAATTGAATGACATTGGCAGGAGGTATCCATGTGTGAAATATCAATGCTCTATCAAATAATATTACACAAGATATAGCTCATGATAATTGACCTAGCAGAGCATCTCATTTGATCAACATGGGCTGCTCTGCCGGGTCATTTATCGTGAGCTATATAGGCTAGGTTAAAGTTTTTTAAAAGTAGGTCAGACTCCAAGGTCAAGGTCACTAGGTCAAAGGTTATGGTCCCAAATGAAAGGTCTTGAGGTTTCTCCTTTTGCCTCACTATTTTCCTTTAATCTGGGAATAGGTTTATCATATTTACCTCTGTACATCTGTGACGAGCCACCATGACCAACCCCAGCCTCCAACAATAAACTTTCTGCCTGTCTGACCACAGCATCCTTATTACATGGGTACAGGTTAAAATAAATATTTACCTCTGTACATCTGTGACGAGCCACCATTACCATCCCCAGCCTCCGACAATAAACTTTCTGCCTGTCTGACCACAGCATCCTTATTACATAGATACAGGTTAAAATAAATATTTACCTCTGTACATCTGTGACGAGCCACCATGACCATCCCCAGCCTCCAACAATAAACTTTCTGCCTGTCTGACCACAGCATCCTTATTACATAGATACAGGTTAAAATAAATATTTACCTCTGTACATCTGTGACGAGCCACCATGACCATCCCCAGCCTCCAACAATAAACTTTCTGCCTGTCTGACCACAGCATCCTTATTACATGGGTACAGGTTAAAATAAATATTTACCTCTGTACATCTGTGACGAGCCACCATTACCATCCCCAGCCTCCGACAATAAACTTTCTGCCTGTCTGACCACAGCATCCTTATTACATGGGTACAGGTTAAAATAAATATTTACCTCTGTACATCTGTGACGAGCCACCATGACCATCCCCAGCCTCCGACAATAAACTTTCTGCCTGTCTGACCACAGGGTCCTTATTACATGGATACAGGTTAAAATAAATATTTACCTCTGTACATCTGTGACGAGCCACCATGACCATCCCCAGCCTCCAACAATAAACTTTCTGCCTGTCTGACCACAGCATCCTCATTACATGGGTACAGTTTAAAATTAATATTTACCTCTGTACATCTGTGACGAGCCACCATGACCATCCCCAGCCTCCGACAATAAACTTTCTGCCTGTCTGACCACAGCATCCTTATTACATGGGTACAGGTTAAAATAAATATTTACCTCTGTACATCTGTGACGAGCCACCATTACCAACCCCATCCCCCAACAATAAACTTTCTGCCTGCCTGACCACAGCATCCTCATTACATGGGTACAGTTTAAAATAAATATTTACCTCTGTACATCTGTGACGAGCCACCATGACCAACCCCAGCCTCCAACAATAAACTTTCTGCCTGTCTGACCACAGCATCCTTATTACATGGGTACAGGTTAAAATAAATATTTACCTCTGTACATCTGTGACGAGCCACCATGACCAACCCCAGCCTCCAACAATAAACTTTCTGCCAGTCTGACCACAGTATCCTTATTACATGGATACAGGTTAAAATAAATATTTACCTCTGTACATCTGTGACGAGCCACCATGACCATCCCCAGCCTCCAACAATAAACTTTCTGCCTGTCTGACCACAGCAGCCTTATTACATGGGTACAGGTTAAAATAAATATTTACCTCTGTACATCTGTGACGAGCCACCATGACCATCCCCAGCCTCCAACAATAAACTTTCTGCCTGTCTGACCACAGCAGCCTTATTACATGGATAGAGGTTAAAATAAATATTTACCTCTGTACATCTGTGACGAGCCACCATGACCATCCCCAGCCTCCAACAATAAACTTTCTGCCTGTCTGACCACAGCATCCTTATTACATGGATACAGGTTAAAATAAATATTTACCTCTGTACATCTGTGACGAGCCACCATGACCATCCCCAGCCTCCAACAATAAACTCTCTGCCTGTCTGACCACAGCATCCTTATTACATAGACACAGGTCAAAATAAATATTTACCTCTGTACATCTGTGACGAGCCACCATTACCAACCCCATCCTCCAACAATAAACTTTCTGCCTGTCTGACCACAGCATCCTTATTACATAGATACAGGTTAAAATAAATATTTACCTCTGTACATCTGTGACGAGCCACCATGACCATCCCCAGCCTCCGACAATAAACTTTCTGCCTGTCTGACCACAGGGTCCTTATTACATAGATACAGGTTAAAATAAATATTTACCTCTGTACATCTGTGACGAGCCACCATGACCATCCCCAGCCTCCGACAATAAACTTCCTGCCTATCTGACCACAGCATCCTTATTACATAGATACAGGTTAAAATAAATATTTACCTCTGTACATCTGTGACGAGCCACCATTACCATCCCCAGCCTCCGACAATAAACTTTCTGCCTGTCTGACCACAGCAGCCTTATTACATGGGTACAGGTTAAAATAAATATTTACCTCTGTACATCTGTGACGAGCCACCATGACCATCCCCAGCCTCCAACAATAAACTTTCTGCCTGTCTGACCACAGCATCCTTATTACATAGATACAGGTTAAAATAAATATTTACCTCTGTACATCTGTGACGAGCCACCATGACCATCCCCATCCTCCAACAATAAACTTTCTGCCAGTCTGACCACAGCAGCCTCCTGTAAACAGAAATAAAATAAATAGTCTAAATAGTGAAACATTCAAAATAATGGATGAACCCTTTCTCGAACAACAAAATTTTAGACTGGAATTGGTCTAAATTCAAAGGTGTTGTAGAAGACAATAACGAGTTCATGGAATTTTTACAATTTTGGTGATTTTGTATAGAAAATATTATTGTCACGACTCACAAGCAATTTCTTCATTTTCCACAATGTTTACTAGACCTTTATTAAGTAGGGTGTCTAAAGGCTTCACTGTTTAAATAAGGGTTAAATAATTGTTTCTCTTTTAGTTTCAATGTTTTCTTAAAGTTCTTTCCATTAATATCTTCTCAAAAGGAAAATTTTCAAAGTGATCCATTTCAAAAGCTGCTGCAGACAAATTTGATGTTGATTGAAAATATTGAGGCAAAAGTAGACAAGAGCCGTCACAGACGGATTATGCTCCCCGAATAAGTGTTTGTCACAAAATAAAAACTATCATACATTAAGCCCCCTTTTCCAATGACAGCTTTTTTGTACACACATTATTTATAGAATATGGTCTAGAACATCTTATTTACTACATGAGCACAAAATTTCATTAAATTCTGCCCATTAGATGAAGAGAAATAAAAGAAAAACTAATTTTTACACTAAGGCCCCTTTTTCCATGACGCAGCCTTAAATTTACAAACGGAAAAAAGGGTCCCTAGGTATTGACCCAGGGAGTTCACATGTGAAGTTTCATTGAATTTGGTCCAAGGGTTGCTGAGATATGGCTGTGGACGGACGGACGGACACACGGACGGACGGACGGACAGCATGGCGACTATGTGCTCCCCCGAAATTTTTTCGGGGAGCATAAAAATTCTGGTTAACATCATTTTCTTCATTTGCCTTTATGTTTTACCAATGCTTTTCTTCCAGGGATGTCTAGACCAAATCTTGTTTGGGAAAGGGTTAAAAAACATTTTACCCCCTTCTCGTCTCGATCTCTAGATACAATAATCCTTTCCCAAATCAAAAGTGGAAAGCCACAGTTATTACATAGAAATATTGAGGGAAAAGGAGAAATTCCCGATCATCTCAAATGTTTTCTAATATTTTTTTTTCAGGGATGTCAAAACATCTTGTTTGGGAATGGGTTACAATAACATTTTGTGATATCCTTATTAGTCATGTACCAGACATTCTTTCTAAATAGCTATCCAGCATCAAAGCATCTTTAACCATTTCTAAAGCGAGACTGTTCCAATTTTAAAGCTGCTCCAAACAACAAAATGGGTGTCACCAGGCACGTAGGAAGCAATTTCATAGGGGGGGGGGGCTAAAGCCCTTCTGACCCCCTAGCCCCCCCCCCCCCCCCCCCCTGTTCCTACGGGCCTGGTCACTAATATGGAATTTGTGAACATTAAAGCACAGAAATCATTGAGGCAAAAGGAGAAAATGCTGATTGTCAGCATTTTCTTCTTTTATCTCAATGTATTTCCAAGCAATTCTAATAGGTCAAACCCAAGTTTTGTTTTGGGAAAGGGTTAAAATAGCTTGTTTCATATTTCTTCAATATCTTACCCTTTACCCATTACCATATGGCGAAATTTAAGACTGGTCGAAATTCAAAGATGTTGTAGAAGAGAGTGAGACGAGAACTTTGAAAATCAATGAAATTTCATATTTTTGATATTTTTTATTAGAAAACATTGTGGGTAAAAACCTTTATCGAACAAGATATAGTTCAGTTTAAAGGTGAACTGTTAAAGAAAAACAAATTGACTGTCACTGACATAGATCTATAATTTGACACCAAAATGCTACTATAACTGTTACACTACATTAATTTACCCACATTTGTGATAAAATACGGTATTCAGAGAAACCGATAACAGGGGGTATTAACATTCTAACTTTATCATTTCAAATCCAAAACCTATGTTATGGGTACTCATTTGAATCGTCTCTGCGAGCACCCACACCATAGGGTTTAATAAACGATCCATAAAATAATTCACTTTGAAAAGCCAAGACCCCCTCTTATCTGTAGCTCTATATTCATTCAAGCTTGACATTCCTTCAAATTACACTGTCCAGCATCTTTACAATAACCTGCCCACCCTTAAGCCTATTTTACATGTCTTGGATTTCTTTTCTCCGTTCAAAAACACTTACTGGTTTTAAAGTCTTCAATAAACAAGAGGGCCATGATGGTGCTAAATCACTAACCTGAACCAAGATGATATGAGCCACAGTTTTGTTTGAATCAACTAATACTAGTTTGTGACTCTAAAAAACAACCATATGCAGCAATTCAAGGGCAAGCAACTAAGATTGTGAGATTATGAGAAAGCTGAAAATTACTCTGTTTCAAGATCTTGTGGTCACAAACATTTTGTCCTAGTTTTGCATTGATCAATCTTTATTTGTCTTTTGCAGCGGAAACAAAGCCAAAAATGGCTTTTTTGTCAAATTCAAGGGCTTAAAATAAAAGATGTGTGATTCAAATCAAGCTGAAAATTATGTAACACTCATGAAACATTTTACAGTCACAAGAACTGTTCCCCAGATTTGTCTTGCCTGGTCATTAAGACTCAATATTTCTGGTTATTAGAGTGAAAACAAAGTTGAAAAACATCATTTTTTGTCAAATTCTAGGGCAGTTAACTCGGCAAGTTCTTCGCTAATTATGCTGAAATTATAACTCAGACAATAAACTCATTCAAGATGGTTGAAAAACGTCGGTCCGACTAAAACATTGTCAGACATGTCTGCCAGACTATTGGATTTCGGAAGGTCTGGACATGTCTGACAATTTATCAGCTCTCTGACGTCTCTGTCAGTCTGACTGTCTGATAGTCCTACACATGACATTTCACTAATTTTAGGCCAAATCAAACCAATGGCAATTGATAGATTTGTATAGAATTTCTTCTTTACAACAAGGATTTCTTTACAATTAATTGTAAATTTACTTTTTCATGTGGCATTTGTTGTTGTAGACTTAATTTAAAATTTGGTCCTTCGGTCTGAGAGATTCTTTTTTAGACTGACAAATTGTCAGACCTTGTCAGAGCAAATGACTAGTTCTTTTTCAGAACTTTCGTTAAGTCTGTATGATCAACAGACAGCGCTCCAGATAAGATGCATATTTGCGTAAAATATGCATCGATTTGGTCTGAATACCCATTAACATTCATGAAAATGCGTACCCATACGCATTCAAAATAAGGAAAAAGCATTTGATAATCGTCCATTAGCGTATCAAGATTGAAGATGGCTGAAAAAACAAATACACTAGGAATTTCCAACTAGAAGACCTGAAGGTCTTGAGTCGCTCCACAGGCCTGAATTTCATGTAATATTTAATCCAAGTTTTGATTAGATTGTTCAATGCTTGTGTTTCATAGAGCTAAAAGAAAGTAACAAAACTAGATTGTTCAAAATGTGTGGTTCTTGAAGCAAAGAAAGTAAAATTACATGTTTGCCATTTGAGAAAGGGTAAAAGGAAATGGGAGAACATTCTAGCTTAGGATGTCACAAGCAATTAAAATTTTCCTTCTTCCCAACAGATCTGAATTAACAGAACATTGATTACTCCAAAATATTTCATATTTCTAAAAATAGATTTTGAGCTAAAAATAGATTCTGGGAAAAACCCTTTTCCAAAAATAATGCAAATGGCTGTCAAACCTGAATTTCTTGTAATATCAAGTACAAGTTTTCACTAGATTTTTCAATACGTGTTGCTCTTAAAGCAATTACAAAGTAACTAGAAAGCTGAAAATTCATTCATATAAGATCTATTAGTTACCAAGCTTTGCAACAGTCTTTATTAGAGTGAGTTTGGCTGTTAGAGTGGAAAAAAGTCACAATTAGCAATTTTGTCAAATTGAAAGGAATATAACTGATTATTTTATGTTCCTATCTAGCTAAGAATCACACTAAAGCAAGATCCTAACTTTACCTACATCTTATTTCAGTTTTGACCTGATTATTCAATATTTGTGGGTGTAAAGAGTGTAAAATCAAAGTCGAAAACAACAATTTTGTCAAATTCAAGGGCAGATAAATCATGATTTAAGATTCATATAAAGCTGAAAATTACACCAACACAAGATCTTATGGCCAGTAAGATAATGTGAAAGTTTTATGTTGATTGGTGGATATTTATGGTTGTTTGAGTAAAAATAAGGTCAAAAATGGTAGTTTTGCCAATTTCAAGGGCACATAACTCAAGACTTAATATTCAGATCAAGCTGAATATTGCACTCAGGCAAGATCTTATCAGCACCAACATTCTGACCAAGTTTTGTTTCGATTGATCAATATTTGTAGTGGCTAGAGTGAAAACAAAAGAAAACAGCCGTTTTTTAATTCAAGGGCAGATAACTCCAGACTTTATGGTTCAATCAGAATTAATTGAAGGAATCTGATAGAGGACCACCTAAGGATCATTCCTGTGAAGTTTGATTGAAATCCATCAAGTAGTTTCTGAGGAGAAGATTTTTTAAGAAAAAGTTGACGACCGGACGCACGCACGCACGCACGACGGACACAACGCCATGACAATAGCCCGCTGGCCTGAAAGGCCAGTGGAGCTAACAATTTAAAATAACTTTTTTGGCTTTAAAAATAGCTTACGGAAGTCAGCTTTCCGATATCTTAACCCATTACAACTCAGTGACGCCTATTGACGCTCTATACAGGCAGTGTTGAATCTAGCTTTGCCCGAGAGGGGGCCCGTTGGGCCCACAGCCATCAAAACAGGGGGACATTTGGGGAAAATGGGGGACAAACATAGAAAAAGAAGTAAAATTATGATACTTAGCTTTAATTTGTTTGTACACATGAATGTACATTGTTTTCTTGCATTAGTAAGCCAAAAAACATTGCTTTGACTTTGTAATATTCAAATTTAAAAATGTGTAACGATATGTCAACTTAATGACAGTTTCGCAATATTTTACCTTACGATAGCGATAGGTCGATAGAAGTTTTAAAAGTCGATAAATATCACGATAGTTCTTTCGAATATCAACTGTTTACGATAGTTTTCTTAAAAACGAAAGTAGAACCAAAATTAACAACAATCGAGTCCAGTAAACGCTTGATTCTAAGTAAACATAAAGCGTTTCAAAGATCATGAGTAAATTACCTTACTCCTAGAGGGGTGCTCTCAATGAAGTTAATTGATCAATTACTCGGGCAGGTGCGCGGAAGCGTCTATTTTGAAGCAAGTCAAATAGGGTCAGAAAAATGACAAATGAAGGCATTTCACACGAAGGAATGTATTCCGTTTTTGTAGGAAATTGGTTTAACTTTCAGAAAATAACTGAATTTGAAGCGTATTCGATCGTTTTCAGTACAATCGTAGGTTTCGGAGTTTTCCTCTCTGATTAAATCGCCCGGTAACCTACTCAAGCCGTCAGGTGATACTAAGTTCCGCCCATTTATGCAAATTTCTCATCGATCTCTTCCTTACCCATGCGCGTTAGCGGATATTGGAAAAATGTAAACAAACCAAACAGGGAACCTCTAAATAATCGGAAAAGTTAAATTAGAAATCTCACATGAATTATTTTCAAGGCGAAAGTGAATTTTAGATTTGAAGTTAGGACGACCATACAGGCTTTATAATACCGGAATGGACTTTTTTACGATCGAGAAGGGAGTGCGCCCGTCGGGCCCGAGCTTGTGTTTCCATTGCGTCATTTGCGGATTTTGCCGGCCCATGGCGCAATGGCGCACTCTAGATTCAACACTGTACAGGGATCAAATTTCGCACTCGCTAACTCGCAAAACGCGAGTGAATTTCCCGGAATGCGAGTTGAGAAAATCAGCACTTGCTTTTTCCTGCGAGTCTGATTTTCTGGCTGACCTATGTTGGGTGAAAATGAAAGTACAAAAGATCTAAAACGAAAAAAAGAAAATTCAAAAACAAATAACGGAAGTTAGCCTGTCTCCGAATTTCCGAAAGCCAATTTATTTTTTGTTCTAGAAATAGGGTTTGAATTGTGAATGAAAGTAGAGGCTTCGCCGCTCGCCGCAGTCGTAAACTTAAAGCTGGAGTAGGAAATCACTTCTTGGGGCCGGTATACTAAATGAGACAAAACTAATTTAACAGAATATTCATAGCATACATGTTAAAAGCACTCAGCGTCAAGATGGTGTTCTCATCATTTCGAAGGGGTTTTGTTTTTGTCTCCATTTCATACCACTACGGGGCACTAGGTTGACCTAATAAATATCGCATTTTTTGTATTCTCGAGAGACTCTCGCTATACGAGAAGTTACATCATGTTGACTCTCGTGAAAGAGGGATACGGCCAATCAAAATCGAGCATGGTTTATTGCGTCATCCTTTTTTCGCGCCCTTGCCCGACACGCGGACTTTTTGTAAACAAACTGTAGTAAACGTAACCAAATATGGACGGAATTCGCCGCGTGAATAAATTCACACAATTATGATTGGCTATGTTAAAAATGACGTAGATTCTGACTATAGAGTGCTGTCAAGCCCTCACAAGATCGATAGTGAAACTGACCTTGATATCACGTGACGTAAATAAACCTATTCAAGCAGACGCTTTACGGCCTACTAAGACTAAGGTAATAGAAACGAAAGAAGGAAAACATGACTGCAAGTAAACACTGATTTTCGTCGAATAATGCAAGAATCAGCGAGTGTCAGTCATTGACAACTATTTCTGACTTAAGTATTACGATCATAGAATGAATTGCTATGCAACTTTGACTTGTAATTTGGTCATTAGACAGAAAAATTGGCGATCAAGATCGGACAACAAAATGACAGAATAAAACTAGGTCACTGCAAAGCATTTTTATTAAGAACATCAAAAACAGGTCTTGTTTTAGCGAGGATTAAACTAATATTGACACGGAATACATGAAAAGTCAAATTTGTATGTTTCTGCACATTTTATGCAAAATCACGAGATTTTCTCCAAAACTGCATTTAGCAAGTAGACTTTCCATTTTAGCAAGTTGAAAAAATAAGCACTCGCTAGAATTAGCAAGTGGCAAAAAAGTTGAAATTTGATCCCTGCTATAACACAATGGCTTTGGAAAACATTGTGGAAAATGAAGAAATTGCTTGTGATAAGCAATTTCTTCATTTCCCACAATGTTTTCTACCCCAAAAGATCAAAATATTTAAGATTTTATTGATTTTGAAATGTCGTCTGCAAAATCTTTGAATTTGGATCAGTCCAAAATTTTGTCGTCTGGTAATGGGTTAAGCCAATCAAAACCGAGAATAAATGGAGGATACAGATTATGTCACCAGCCAAGTGCAAGCGAGACGACAATGGGCTATTCCGGAGATCTATCGATGCTGCCAAGTGGTGTATTTGTTCAAATTTTGACCAATCAGTCATCTCCGATAGATTTTAAATACCGAGCAAATTGTTTACCCGATTTTAATTGGATGATAAATTAAAGACCATTGCATCATTATGTAAACCAGAAATGGCAACTCAAAGTTTAGGTTTGTTTTCAATATTTTCTAATCGGCAAACGAGTAAATTTACAACTAACTCCTGGGCAGATCATAAAAGCCGGTTCTGGCTGATATTATTTCTGAAGAGACCATGTAAGATAACCCACATTGGTAAGCTTGTTCAGAAGAAAAAAACAAAACAAAAACAAAACAAGAGGGCCGTTGGCCCTAGGTCGCTCACCTGAGATGGGGTTTTATAACAGATCTGATTTCTTACAGGTAATGCAATAAAGGGTCAAAGATCATATGAACGCCACTATGCGATTTCAAACCATACAAAACCCAGAAAACTACCTCAGTGCAATATCATATGTAACTCAAATATGAAGTTTCATCCAATTCGGCTATGTGGTTATGGAGAAATTGCTTTGGACAGATGGAATTACAATAATACAGACTGACAAACAAACAGAAATTTACAAATTTACCTAGATCTATGACCTTGAACCTACCTAAATATACATTTCAAATAGAATATCTACTCATGATAAAGAACACATTTACCCATACATTTGTTTACATCCATGCATAAATGTAGATGCTATGCCCCTGATAAGCAGATTTTTACAAGAAGTACTCTTTTTCTGTTACTAGGTTTCATATTGAAAAGCAAAGAAAAGTACCTCGTAGAAATATCATAAGTAATGCAAATATTAAGTTTTGTCAAATTTGGCTCTGCAGTTATGGAGAAATTGCTTCTGACAGATTTCGTTTAATTTCTCCTTTTCTGTTGCCATGGCAACCAGAGTTGGGTTTCTTTTTTATAAATTGCAATTCTGTTAGCAATTCTTTAAATGTGACCTCCTAAGGAATTTTTCTGCCTAGTTTGGTTGAAATTAGCCTGTTAGTTTAGGAGGAGATATCATTCAACGATGTCATTGAGATTTGGTGGAAAATCTCCTTTTCTGTTGCCATGGCTACCAGAGCATTTCATGGATTTCAATTCTTTTAGCAATTTTTAAAAGGAACCTCCTAAGAAATATTTCTGCCAAGTTTGGTTGAAAATGGCCAAGTAGTTTAGGAGGAGATGTTGTTCAAAGAAATTATTGAGAATAAGTCAAATTTCTCCTTTTCTGGTGCCATGGCAACCAGAGTTTTTTTTATGGATTTCAATTCTTTTAGCAATTCTTAAAGAGAACCCCCTAAAGAATATTTTTGCCAAGTTTGTTTGAAATTGGCCTGGTAGTTTAGGAGAAGATGTTCAAAGATAGTATTGAGATTCAGTCAAATTTCACCTTTTCTGTTGCCATGGCAACCAGGGTTTTTTATGGATTTCAATACTTTTAGCAATTCTGAGAGGGGGTCACCTAAGGAACATTCCTGCCAAGTGTGGTTGAAATTGGCCAAGTAGTATAGGAGGAGATGTCGTTCAAAGATAGTATTGAGATTCAGTCAAATTTCTCCTTTTTTGTTGCCATGGCAACCAGAGTTTTTTATGGATTTCAATTCTTTTAGTAATTCTGAAAGAGGGTCACCTAAGGAACATTCCTGCCAAGTTTGGTTGAAATTGGCCAAGTAGTTTGGGAGGAGATGTCGTTCAAAGAGAGTATTGAGATTCAGTCAAATTTCTCCTTTTCTGTTGCCATGGCAATAAGAGTTTTTTATGGATTTCAATTCTTTTAGCAATTCTGAAAGGGGGGTCACCTAAGGAACATTCCTGCCATATTTGGTTGAAATTGGCCTGGAAGTTTAGGAGGAGATGTCGTTCAAAGATAGTATTGAGATTCAGTCAAATTTCATGTCGTTCAAAGATAGTATTGAGATTCAGTCAAATTTCTCCTTTTCTGTTGCCATGGCAACCAGAGTTTTTTATGGATTTCAATTCTTATAGCAATTCTGAAAGGGGGTCACCTAAGGTATATTCCTGCCAAGTTTGGTTGAAATTGGCCTAGTAGTTTAGGAGGAGATGTTGTTCAGAGATAGTATTGAGATTCAGTCAAATTTCTCCTTTTCTGGTGCCATGGCAACCAGAGTTTTTTATGGATTTCAATTCTTTTAGCAATTCTGAAAGGGGGTGACCTAAGGAACATTCCTGCCAAGTTTGGTTGAAATTGGCCAAGTAGTTTAGGAGGAGTTGTCATTTAAAGAAATTGTTGACGGACGCCGCATGTGCGCACGGACGCTGGACAAAAGGTGATCACAATAGCTCACTTGAGCACCTTGTGCTCAGGTGAGCTAAAAACACTTGATGGTCAGAAAAAGAAACATTGCACCCAAAATTGAAAGTGGGTCATTCCACTTGGGTGTTTCTTTTGATTTCAATCCTTTCCCAAACAAGACCCGCTTTTAAAGTCCCTATCAGAAAAAGACTTTGGTTAATATTGCGACAAAAGAAGAAAATGTTGATAGCCAGAACTTTCTCATTCCTTCTCCTTTTGATTCAATATTTTCTTTGCTATATTTTACACAAAGTCCCCGGGTTCGTTTACTTCGATGCTGCCATCTCCAGCAACTTTCAAATCACTTTGGTTTATTGGGGTTTTACGCCGTTTTCAACTACTAAGGTCATATCGCAGTGGCTAGAGCACCTAACTATGGATTCCTGTCGTTTCTTAGGCTCTTAGTTGCAAGGACGACGCACTACCTCTACTACGGACACCACATTCAGATAATTCGGTTCCTTTGTGTCAGTATGACTGTTTGACAGTTATTTTTTAGTAAATGATAGTCCGGTCTGACAAAGCCTTTCTGGTTTTCAGTGATTTCTTTACCTGCGCATCCTGCAACATTTTACTCATAATTTGGTCTCTGGAATGCGAAGTTTTAATTCTAGCGAGTCCCAGAATGCAACAATTTTCACAGATTTCCTGTTAAAAATAGTGCATTGGACTCACAAAGCTAGTAGCTGGACTTATTGATATGGAATCCAGTGAGTCCCCAGGACTCAGTCTTAAAATTGTAAAAAATCACAGGGTTTTGGGTTTCACAAACCAATATCCATCATCAAGTTTGTGGCTACGATATTGTAATCCGAGTCTTCTCTGATGTTAATACGCTCTTTGATATTTTGATGTTTCGCTATTTACATCAGAGAGCGTTGCTCTTTGAAAAAATCAAGAAGTTCTCAACAAATTGTTGCGCATCGTTCACCGTCCGATTCTTGAACGCTATCGTAACCCCTGATGATATCGATCAATTAACCATTTATTGTCATACATGTTGAAAAATTTACGACCAAAACGTATTTTTAGTTTGGTTTATAGGCAATGTTTTGCAACAACCCTCACCTGAGCAGCCTTTGTTTACCTTGACTTTCCATTCAAAACCGAGGGTTATACTCATCCAGCAGGCCGATTTGAAATGAAATTTTTGGTCAGGTATGACAAAAAATGATTTATTGATCTATACCCTACAGTGTTTTACCGAGTGATTCGATATGATACACAAAAACAAAGCTTCACTACTTGTAACATTACTGAACTTTCCGCTGTTTTCAAAGAGCAACGCTCTCTGATGTAAATAGCGAAACATCAAAATATCAAAGAGCGTATTTACATCAGAGAAGACTCGGATTACGATATTGCAGCTAGTTTTGGGCTATGAAACCCAGATCGAAATTCAAAAAAGGTTTTGGTTACATTATCGCAACTAGTTTTGGGCCTTTTTGACTAAACACCGATCTGCCAGGACCCATTTCCATGCAACTCTTCTGCAACTAATTAGCCTCTGAATACATATATAGATCTGTGACTGTCACTCTGAATATGTTGCAATTATTAATGTTAAAAACTATTCAATCTCAAATATTTCACTGACATACCTCTCAGGGTAGCAAATGTTTGAATAAATGCCAAATAACTATTTCAGAATTTGTGAATCTCAGATTTCATCTGACCTCATTATTCAGCACCCAGACCTTGACAGAAGATGCTCATTGTTATTCAATCAACAATCGTACTAACCTGAAATTACAAGCGCTTCATTTGGCCCAACAGTGTTGATGTTCCCCATCGTGCAAACTTATCAGGATCTTTGTAATTTTGCAAACATTCAAGATTATTTCGAAATGATTGGGGATCTGTTTACCTTCCTCTGGACCAAATTTTGGAGTAGACTGTGTACTCAGAAATTCTGACAGGGAGCCGGGTTACGGGTACAATCTTAAAACTTGATTTCTGTCTTACACCCATAACGTTTTAGAAGAAAATGCTTTAGGAAAACTGAGTTAATGATCCCCAATTTTCTTTGATGATTCCAATTTAAATGGTTAGATATTCGATATCTAATTTAATCGATTTATTTTAATACTTATTCAAACACTTGCGAACAACTATTTTCTCTTAGAAAACCAGTCTAGTAATTTTTTTGCAGAAAAAATGAAAATATTCTAAAATTTTTATTGTTTTAGCTTTAAAATAACTTTTGAACGATTATTTTTGTAAATATTATGATTATATGTTGTTCGTTTTATAAAATATACACTTTTACAGATATTCGGTAATTTCCGTCGACTTACGTAAACAGACGATTAGCCTGACGCATTTCCGAAGAAGAGAAAACAACAAAACGTAAGTTTGCGGACAACCTTTTTCTTTCAATTTGTCGGAAATCCAAATGAATGTCTCTTTGAAAAGACATCTAAAACAGTCAGGATATGTTTATGAAGCATTCTGATCGGTTGTAATTTATGTCGTAGTCCCCACTGTGATGTAAGTTGTACGTTAGGTTTGTGTAGTCATTCAAAGATGGCGACAACAATACAGCATGAGAGGTAGGTGTCTTAGTTTTTCATTGATAAATTTCTTAAACGGTCGTATCTTGCCTTGATACTGATATCATTATACAGGGGAAATGTATACCTATCAACGGTTCTATATATCAAAGTACCAGTGTTGTCGGTTCACAGTGAACTCGGCCTTATTACGAACTCGGCCTGTCGAACTCGGCCTGGTGAACTCGGCCTTATTATAGGATATATAGTAATATATATTATAGTGAATAAAAATTATAGTGATGCCTTCGATATTTTTATATCAAGTAATATTTTATATTAAATTATTTGTTAAATCACCTTATCATAAGAAATATCATGAATTTATAATACTTTTATCCATTATTATAGCCTATTAAACATGGAGATTTTAGAATATTAAGAAATTGTACATAGACAACATAAAAGATTAAATTCAAATGCAGAAAATTATTGTATATTAACCGCAGAGAAAACATCGAGAGAAAAGTCGAAATTGATATGTGTTAACAATTTATTATCCTATATCTCGATGAATACAAACGGCAAAATGTTTGGTTGATTCATTTCCTTGGCTGCTGCAGTCTTCAAAATGGATATTGTCAAAACAAGTAATATTTTACAATTTAGCATTGAATATTCAAATGCAAGATGAGAAAATGATGATAATCATAATTTTCTTGTTTTGCCTTAATTTTTTCCGCAAGCCTATTTTATTAAGGTTCTCAACTACCAGGTATTGTTAGCAAAACGATTAACAGGTTATGGTACTTTAAGAAATTATGGGTGTGAATCACACGCTACTTTAATTGCTACTTTGATTATGACGCGTGTCTATCGTGAATGACGCGTGGCAACTGTTTACCGTTTGATTGTCTGTCAATTACTTTATACTGTGGTTTGTTATCAGCAACCGCTTGTTTTTATTATTTTTTAGTATCATTATAGGTCCGGTTTTTAATAAAAGCAATAATAATGGACAGTTTGATAATTTGTAAATATATAAATAATGAAAAATAAGCAACGAATTGGATAAAATCGATCAAAGTTTAATATATACAATGCATATTTAAATCTTGAAATATTTAAATACAATCTGTGTAAGCATTAAACATAAACATGACTGGTACCATACCAACATAGTTGCAGGATCGTATATGTCTACGTCTACAATTTCTTGATGCCATTTAAATAATAATATTATAAAATTAACGAGAAAAAAATGAAATGTTATAAGTTACATTTACGATTTCTTTATCTCTATTTTTATTTCTTATTGCAGTGTTTTGTTGCGTTGTCAGTACTTTATTTACAATTATTCCATGTCTTCAGAGAATCACTGATAATATCAACATTTTATTCTTAGTCTCAATATTTTCCCAAGCCTATTCTATTCTATTAGGGACATCAAAGCCAAGTCATGTTTGCCCAGAATATTTTTCGAATCAATTTTCATAACTTTCTTGCAATGTTTTCAGTCTTTAAACAGTGACATAATAAATTCGCCCGTTCACTACTCCTGCAGTTCTCTAGTTTCTGTTATTGCGTAGATGGCACCGCACCGCTTCAGGAACGGGCTGGTGGACATGTCTTCTGCCATGTACCTGTCGACGGACGACGCACGACGGACGATGCACGGACGCCGGACAAAAGGTGATCACAATAGCTCACTTGAGCACCATGTGCTCAGGTGAGCTAAAAAGACATAAAGATTAAATCTTTAGCCATTACTAGACGATAAAAATTTAGACATGAACAAAACCTAAAGATGATGCAGACGACAAAAAAGAAATTTACAATCAAATATCAGTAATAACTGTAATATACATAAACAATCAATCATTTTATCGCTGAGGTAAAGGGTGGCCACGCGCCATTCACAGTAGCCACGCGTCATTATCAAAGTAGCAATTAAAGTAGCGTGTGATTCACACCCATAAATTCTTAAAGTACCATAACTTGTTAAGTACCATAACTTGTTAATCGTTTTGCTAACAATACCTTGTATTTGAGGACCCTATTAAAATAGGCTTGCGGAAGTAATTAAGGTAAAACAAAAAAATTACGATGATCATCATTTTCTCATTTTGCCTTTAAATATTCAATACTAAATTGTAAAACATTTCTTTCTACGACAACATCCGTTTTGAAGACTGCAGTAGCTAAGGAAATGAACAAACCAAACAGTTTGCAGTTCATATCCATCGAGATAAAAAACAATCAAATGTTAACTAATAACATTTCTTAAATAAAAATACGTAAAAGGCAATTTATTTACTTTAATGATAATCATGCAAACATTTACAATCGAATATTAAAATCAAAGTTGAATATGAAATATGTTCAAAATATTAATTCAATTACAAATTTAAATGATATCAATTCTAAATAATACATAATTCATACGATATAAAAATTAATCAAAACCTATCATTATATTTTTTATCAAATATTATAGCATAATCTCAATATACATGTATATAACAGTGCTATATAACCTATATTGAGGCCGAGTTCGACAGGCCGAGTTCGTATAGAGGCCGAGTTTTAATAAGGCCGAGTTTTTTTCAGGCCGAGTTCACCGTACCCCGTGTTGTCCTATCGTACTCAGTCGTTGTGCAAAGACAGCCCAACACGGAAAACTTTTTTCGAAGCGAGAAAGTTGCCCTTTTAAGGATGATTACATAGTAATCAGCGAACTAGGGAACAAACTATTGCTCTTACTTGGATGTCTTTAACATGCTCTTTTCTATGGTTACTGTTATTTTACACAAAAATGTCTAGAATGACCACAAACACCGTGTTTATTAAATGGCCTGACAACGGTGTAGTCAGAGTGAAAATATGCAGACACAACGGTGCAGTTTCTGTGTTTTATGTACGGTGTGGTTATATTTTCATAACAAATTGTGAACGGTGTAGACATAATGCAATTGTGAACGGTGTAGACTTGAAGTAATACAGAACTTATCATTTCTGGAATGATAATATTTTTATGTTTAATGATAACGTTTTCACGGCTGAGAATCATGTTTTACAATTACTACCGAAATTCTTCAACAATTATGTTAATAATTTTTTATGTGACTGACTTGTAAATGCTTTGCAGCAAAGAAGGTGACAATATGTCTACAAAATATACTTTAATCAAAATATATCAGAATCTAGTTTCCTTGCTATTTGTCAAAGCAATTCCGTAAGGGTCAAATAGTAGAAATTACCAAGAATCTGCTGGCGTCCGTTCTATTTTTTTCTTTATTTTCAGTTCCATGCTGTTCACCTATTACTACTGTCATTTCGAAGGGAGTGTCGAAAATGTTGTGAAGCATTCGGAACAGGACCATTCCAGTCAGATATTAAAAGTGCGCAGGGCGGGGGAGATCAATGATCAGACAGGTCAAAAAGATTTGAAAACTCTGAACTTTAGTATTATTCCTGATATTATCAAGAAGTCAGACTAGGACATCATCCCCATTTGCGAGCATAGAATACACAAGATAGACCTCATCGACGTAGAAAAAAGGATTTTGGAGTTAACAAGATTCTTTCTATCGATGATATCCCCGGTTTTGAATGCATGAGTCCTGAACATAAAAAATAACGAAGTTCAACACCCCATAAAGTCGTTCAAAAAGCCCCGACCTTAATTCCTGATATTTCCATTGGACGTGCTAAAACAGATGAAACGGATAGGGTCTCTTCTCTTTCCCCACGAGAACATGAAAACAATGGCTGAAATGAACAGTTTGTTCCCAGATGTGATTAAGTCATTGAGAAGCGTTGATCAACTTGGTATTTGTTTATTTTGGTCAATGAAGGTCGGCTCTCGATGGAAAACATTGCATTTCATTTATTTATGGATGTGTGTAAGTTACACTGTCTTGGTAGTACTTCAATGCGTTTTACTCCAATAGTCAAACGGTTTTGGCGAATAGAATATTGTCTTTTTCATTGCAAATGGTTACATTTTATGAGTGAGCCCAAAAAATCTTGGTCAGAAAAATGTCAGTCCTGAAGAAGAAGTTCATTACGTATGAAATTCCAAAATGAATTTTGCAGTTCCAGAATTCTATTTTCAAGACTTATTTACTTAAGTCGAACAAGACGAAAAAAAGCCCAAATGTTTATGACACAAATTTATAATTTATGTTTTGTTATTTATAATTTATGTTTTGTTGATTGAATCCTTTATTTTGGGTAAAATCAGACTTTTCAATGAGGGATCAATTTGAAAACAAGATACATTTCGATCAATAATTATCATACTCCATGAGTTGAAATCATTTCATTAATTACAATAATTGATTGTAATAACCAATTAAAACAGTTACAAAGAAAAATTCAAAGCCAGAGCCGAAATTTCGAATCTACAAATCAAATGAACGGATGAACAAGAAATTTGCCGTTGCACTTAACATGGCTTCAAAATGACGGTTATCGTATGTGTTATTTGATATTTTGTGATGGTATTCCTTTTGATTATCATTTCCGTCAGATGTTTATTCAATCACAAATAACAAAAATGTCTCCCGAAAATTAAATCAAACATACATTGAACTGTTTAAGGCGTAGGAGAATGAAGAAAAGAGAAAACATATTTTCTTAACTTTTGTTTTCATTTACTTTGAGGATGGCGGCATTTTCATCTGAGTTTTCTAAGACCAAAGTATTTGAGGGAGATAAAACAGATGATCTGCTATCTGTTAGAGCTAGTTCGCCCTATACAACATACCAAGTCTACACCGTTCACAATTTGTTGTGAAAATAATAACTACACCGTACAGATAACACAGAAACTGCACCGTTGTGTCTGCATATTTTCACTGTGACTACACCGTTGTTTGGCCATTTAGTAAACACAGCGTTTGTGGTCATTCTAGACATTTGTGTGTAAAATAACGGTAACCATAGAAAAGAGCATGTTAAAAACATCCAAGTTAGAGCAATAGTTTGTTCCCTAGTTCGCTGTTTACTATGTAATCATCCTTAAAAGGGCAACTTTCTCGCTTCGAAAAAAGTTTTCCGTGTTGGGCTGTCTTTGCACAACGACTGAGTACGATAGGACAACACTGGTACTTGGCTATATAGCACCGTGAATAGGTATACATTTCTCCTGTACAATGTTATCAGTATCAAGACAAGATACGGCCATTTAAGGAAATTATCGACGAAAAACTAAGACACCTACCTCTAACGATTTTCCCCCGACGCCATCTTTGATTGACCACTCAAAACTTCCGTACAAACTACACAAATCTAACGTACAACTTACAACACAGTGGTCCCTGCAGATTAGAAAAAGGCTTGTCGGATGACCTGTTCCTAGGAACACGATCGTCAACTGGCTCAAGTTTCACCGCATAAACGCGAATAAAAGACAAATAGAGGCTAACTTGGAACCCCAGACACTTTTACTTATGCAGAAAATTAACAAATATATTCAGCTAAACCTATGTGAACCAGATATCACTGTATTAGTGTCTACTATTAGGTTGCATTCACATCCTAATATCATTTTATCAACTCGGCCCATGGTCACCTCGGCCCCGTCAAATCGAATCGGTCAACTCGGTCTTACCAAAACTTGTATGAGAAAAGGGGAGGCGCACCTCTGGTATACAAGGCCCAATAAATGTTATGCTGTGTTTTGGTCTTATTGAATCGGTCGGCACAATCCCTTCAGCCAATCAAAAACGTCGTCAGTCGACCTGCATTCATTCGGTGGAGGTGAAAGCTTCGGTCTTTTTCCTTAAAGCATTACTTTCAGCATTAATATCTCGACGACTACGCCAAATTATTAAAAATGCGTTGGTAGTTAGAAAGTTTAAATCACATTCTTTAGAGAAAGAGTTTTGTTTGTGAATTTTAGCGATAGATTTTGGAAATATTCTGCCTCAAAAATGGTATCCCGTAAGGATAAAGACCGAGGTTGTACCCTCGATGAAAAAATGAAAGTGAGGCTATGACGTCATCCCGACTGATTCTATATATGATTGCTGTCAGCAAAAAAGGTCTGTCTAGCAGATAAATAATATTTGTGCCCCGGTATGGGCTTCTATGACAGGAATACACGTTTATCTACCGATTGGTGCCAAACAACAAAGGTAAATCAGTAGTAATAAAATCGTACGCTACGATAATTTAGTTAACTATCCGCTACTGCCTAAACAACTGTACCTATTTAAGATTATTAAGTGAAAATTACAATTTTTTTAAATCATCATAAATTTAAAACTATTTCTCTATGTTAAAAAATACTTTATTATTGATTATGTAGCTTAATAATCTTAGGTGTTAAATAAATACATATAAAATATATTTGGCCAAAACATTAGTTTTTCCAATGGTGGTTTCTAAAACGTCCGTGGCCAAAACGTCCATCCTTCATTTGGAAGAATGATAAACTCATTGAGAGTACAAATGTTGCTACTTAGTACTTGCTTTGTATGATACATATAAAGTTTGGTTTTATTTAATTAAGACTGTTGCTTGTCTTTTTTTCAGCTGGACCTGGGTTGATAACTTCCCACCTTTACCTGTTTATACCAGCCTTTTTTTCTGTTACAGAATTGTTAATAATGAGCAAAAACAGTGATTTAGATAGGTGAGTAATTTTACTTAACTAAGACTGCAATACTTTCTCAAACAAAAATATTTAAAAAAGTTGAAAAGTAAATGTTGGTTTAAAGTCTGAAATCTAAATTGTCTACAAACTCAATATCAAATTGTACAGGCTTTCCATTTTACCCCATGATCATGGAAGTTCAAGGCGGTATTTGAACCCATAACTCTTGGTTCAGGTAGCCTGCATCCCACCACTACTAGACTACAGCCCCAATATTTAACATGTGGAAAATGATGTAATTGCTTGTGACAAGCAATTTCTTCATTTTCCATGATGTTTTCTTCAACTGGTTTTAGAGGGGCAAAACAAACAATCAAAATATGGTCGGAATGGAAATAAGTTGAGAGTTTGAGACTATTTCAAATTAAAAGCTGTTGCAGGAAACAAAGTGTATGCTGACAAAGATAGAATAATATTGGTGGACAGTGTGCAATAGAAAATATTGAGGCAAGTGGAAGTTGGTTACAGAGCATAATCTTTTTATTCCCAAGCCATCTTAATTCAAATAGTGACATCAAAACCTGATTGCATCAAATTGTCACATGTCAATACATTTTTTCCCACTGTAGCAACTGAGCTTTGTGATTGCATGGAATTTAATTGAGAAAAAAAAAATGAATTTATAGTGTTTAGAATATTTGAAAAAAAATTGTTATGGTAGTCCATCCCAACTTAGATTCACCTGTAGTTGGAATTTGTTGTTCATGTGGTTAACATTCATTACGAATCCAAACCAATTCAGGCAACATCATAAATGTTTGGCAGTGGAACGTTTAGATGTCCCATGAGTCTTATTAACTACCTTTAAACCTGTCAGAATTATCATGTCGTTTATGATATATTTCAGACAAATCGAACAACTACGGCGATGTGAAATCATTAAAGAGAGCGAGGTGAAAGCTCTCTGTGCTAAAGCTCGTGAGATTCTGGTTGAAGAGAGCAATGTACAGCGAGTAGATTCACCTGTCACAGTGAGTTATGCATTTCTTTAACCCTTTCCCAAACGACAGAATTATAGGGTGATCCTCTTCAAATATTGCCTTAAATGACAAAATAGATGTTATTAAAGATGGGATTTGTGTAAAATTTGGCACAGAAAATATTGAGACAAAAGGAGAAACTGCTGGTTATCAGCAGTTTCTTCTTTTGTTTCAATGTTTTCCCAAGCCTTTTTTATCAGGGACATCAAAACCAGGTCTTGTTTGGGAAAGGGTTAAACCATTATAGCTCATGATAAATGACCTGGCAGAGCATTTCTAGCCAATAGCTAGGGATACCCTGCTCTGCCAGGTCACGATAAATGACCTCTATAAGTAATGGCTAGGGATGCTCTGCCAGGAGATTTATCATGAACTATTCCGAGAGCAAAGTTTTAGACTTGTCCAAGGATGTTGCTGATGACAATTTCAAGTGATTGAAATTTTACATTTTTGTGTCTTTCTTTGTAGAAAACATTGTGGGAAATCAAATGAAGAAATTGCTTGTAAAAAGTAATTTCTTCATTTTCCACAATGTTTTCCAAAGCATTTATGTTAATGGGCTTCAATTTACTTACATCATGACCATTCAAAGTCATGCAGGCTTAAGAATGTGCTACTCTGTGTTAAGCAGCCAACTGTCTGTCATATATGGCCAGTTTTGGTCTATCTGGTCTTGGCTGGCTGCATATGACAGTTTCGACTGTACTTTAATGATTTGCTTGCAGGTTTGTGGGGATATTCATGGCCAGTTTTATGATCTGAAGGAGTTGTTCAATGTAGGAGGAGATGTTCCGGACACCAACTATTTATTTATGGGGGATTTTGTGGACCGGGGGTTTTACAGTGTAGAAACGTTCTTATTACTATTAGCTTTAAAGGTAAGCTTTGTACTCTTTTGCAAGATTTTAAACTGCATAGGCCCATGTTTAAAGCTCTGAGCTATTGATATTGTTTGATTTACAACATTTACGGTCTAAACATAGTAATTTGGCATCTTAAGGTATCCGACCCCTCAAAAGCACTTAAGAGTCAGAGGTGAAATTTAAAAATTGCAAATAATTCCTAAACTGTGTTACATTGCCATTCCAAATACAAATATAAGCATTTTGTACGGTTTAGAATTTTGAATTAGTGCATACCTATGGAAATATTTGACAAAAATGTTCATAATTACCTCCGTTGCATATGAATGTAGATTAAAATAATATTTGTAAATTATTTTCTTCTTGAAGCATAATCTTGAAATCCACCACGGTGAATCAACTTATGTGAAGCGTATTTACAAGTGTGTGTAGTTTGATGCATTCCGTATGCATAG
The DNA here is from genome assembly GCA_963680895.1 of Fragum sueziense. NCBI lineage: Eukaryota > Metazoa > Mollusca > Bivalvia > Cardiida > Cardiidae > Fragum > Fragum sueziense. Next base: position 12,282,972 of record OY804603.1, on the reverse strand, counting down.
AAAGTGGTGATTTTTTCAGGGTCTGTAACCCTTAAGTCTAATCATGTGACATACAGGACTTTCTTTGAAAACAAAATGGACAAGCTTATGGGAAGAAGCCTTAGCCTGTTTATTTTTTGGAGTCAAAAGGTGTCATTGTGTGGTAATTGGTTTAATGATGCTATGCCACTTTCAACTTCAAATTTCAAGATGGCATCACATCCCTTTATCTAGAGCATTGTTTTATTTGGCATGTGTGAAACTTTTTCGTGTTATGACAGACTTTCATATTTTGGGTGGACGAGGGGGCCACTTTTCCAAATGGCGTAAAGTAGTTTTGTAGCTTTGCTCTTATATTTACAGGTTCGATATCCAGACAGAATCACATTAATCCGAGGGAACCACGAAAGTCGACAGATCACACAAGTTTACGGTTTTTATGATGAATGTCTCAGAAAATACGGATCAGTCACAGTATGGAGATATTGCACAGAAATATTCGATTATTTAAGTTTATCAGCAATTATAGATGGAAAAGTAAGTTGAATATATTTTTAACCCTAACCCAAACAGCAATAATTTATGTTATCAATTTGAAAATGATAAAACCACTGTTTATAAAGACAAAATTTTTGTACAACATTGCTCTTAAAAAATTTAGGCATAAGGAGAAAACGATGGTCATCAGCTTCAATGTTCAAATTCAAAACTAGTTTAGAGAAAAAAAATGATAAGAATTTTGACGAATTCCTAGTGAAATCTTCATTTCCATTTTTGAAAACTTTCTCGTCATCATTTTAAGAAAATTATATTTTGTGATTGCACTCTTTACTCGTACAATCGTAGTAGAACAAAGAGTTTTAACCAATATCAACCTGCAAAGTCCTCACAGACTCCAAGATTATCCCTTTTTGGGAGACATGTAATTTATCATTAGTGCTATTGTAAAAACTCAAAACTACAGCTTCATGCAAGCTGTAGTTACAAGGTTTTGCAATAACACAATGTTATTTTTTTTGTCAACAATTACAGATATTCTGCGTACACGGAGGTCTATCTCCGTCTATACAAACGTTGGACCAAATACGAGCGATAGATAGAAAACAAGAGGTACCTCACGACGGACCCATGTGTGACTTACTCTGGTCAGATCCTGACGGTTAGTAACTTTAAGATAGAATACCGTAATGTAGCCATTTTGAGATTCATAAAACATCAGCTTTTTTCGAGCGGCGCTGTTACATATGTGAACATACTCAGGAGCAGTCGTATACATTCGGCAGTGAAGAATTTCACCATCGAATGTTTTCGATCTTGCCCGAATAATTCCGACGTCTTGCGGATCTCATTACGGGTGGACTACCTTAATCAAATACCGCCAGTTAACCCAACCCATTTATCAAACTGACTTGTCTAGATAAAAAGATGTTGCAGATGAGTGAATGGAAAATTGTGTTTTGTCTTCCTGGGTCCAATACTAATTTGCTTAATTAACCAATTACAACACAACAAGATTTTAGAGTGGATGTAAAGTAGTTCTAGTTATATTATTTGAAATGCAAACCCTATGTTGTGGATACTCTTTTGAATTGTCTTGAGACAATTCTAATGGGTACCCACAAAATAGTTATTAATGAACATTTAATTTAGATATTGAAAAATATACCACCTCTTATCTGTGGCTCTGTCCTATCAAATATATGTACATGCATGTAGGTTAGTCTAGTGCAGTGTCCTTAGACTACTCTTGCTAATTTGTATACTTTGTTTATCAGTTTCTCGCTGTTTATTTTTGACTTTCCTTTATTTATATAGACAGGTTGGGGTGTAAGTCTGCATGGTGCAGAGTATTTGAAATCCAAACCCTATGTTGTATGTACTCATTTGAATTGTCTCATCAAGATAATTATAATAACTACCCACAACATAGGGTTTGATGAACATTTAATGAAATATTTCATATTGATTGTATTTCATATAGAGATGACAGGTTGGGGTGTCAGTCCGCGTGGTGCAGGGTATTTGTTCGGGAGCGATGTCGTCACACAGTTCAACGCAGCCAATGACGTGGACCTGATATGTCGAGCGCATCAACTTGTGATGGAGGGGTATAAATGGCATTTTAATGAAACAGTATTGACCGTTTGGTCAGCTCCTAACTATTGTTACAGGTAAGGCATTAGTAAACCCTTTCCCAAACAAGACCTTCTTTTGATGCCTGGTTTCTAATAGAAAAGTGCTGATAATGGACATGTTCTTTCTTTTCCAAACAAAACCTGCTTTTGAAGTGCCTTATAAGAAAGGCTTGGGAAAAGATTGAGGGAAAAGAAGAAAATGCTTATGGTCAAAATATTCTCCCTTTTCCAAATAATATCAGCTTTTGACGTCCCTTATAAAAAGGGCTTGGGAAAAGATTGAGTATTTCCTCCTTTTGCCTCACTATTTTCTATGCTCTATTATACCGAAATCCCGTCTTCGTGAACACTCATTTTTAGCTCCACTGGCCTTCAACTTGTCATGGAGGGGTAGAAATGGCATTTCAAATGAAACAGTATTGATCTGCAACTTGCATATATCTGTGATCACTTTTTATGCCCCCGTATCGAGAGATCGGGGGCATATTGTTTTACTCATGTCCGTCCGTCTGTCCGTCCGTCCGTCTGTCTGTTCGAAAACTTAACATGAAAACTTAACATTGGCCTTTTCTCGCAAAGTATTCAACATACAAAGCTCAAATTTGGTATGTAACTTTCTTTGAATGATAGCTATCTGTTCCATGCAATTTGACCTTCCTCAAGGTCATCTGTTAACCCTTATCAACCCTTTACTCTACAAAAACTTAACATTTTACTCAGAAAACTTAACATTTGCCTTTTCTGCAAAAGTATTTGACATACAAAGCTCAATTTTGGTATGCAGCTTCCTTTCAATGATATCTATCTGTTATATGCAATTTAACCTTTATCAACCCTTTACTCTACGAAAACTTAGCATTTTACAAAAAATGGCCATTTCGGGGGCATTTCACAAACACATCTTGTTTTTTCTGTAATAGCTATTGCTTTCAAACTTTGCACATTCTTATGTGATCATAATGTTAGCCTATAGGCAAGGATTTGTTACTCTGAAATTTGATTTAATCCTTTCTCAAACGAAAAGAATTTAGGGTTACCCACTTCAAAATCTGCCACAAAAGACAAAATGGATATTATTAAAGATAGGACGTGTAAAATATGGCACAGAAAATATTGAGACAAAAGAAGAAACTGCTGGTTATCAGCAGTTTCTTACTTTGTTTCAATGTTTTCCATAGTCTTTTCTATTAGGGACGTCAAAACCAGGTCTTGTTTGGGAAAGGGTTAAAGGAATTTTTACCCTTTTCAGACGTAGAATTTTTCACTATCCAGCTCTTGATAGTCACACTTTGCTGTCCTGAGACAGCTCTTGTTCATGGGTCACTTCAAATTATTTGTTTCTGCAAAGAGCTGCTATTATCTGAATGCCGACACTTTTAGGTGATGGACCTTTCACTAGAACAAGTTAAACAAGAGCCATCATAGACGGATTATGCTCCCCGAATAAGTGCTTGTCATAAAATAAAAACTATCATACATTAAGCCCCCTTTTCCCATGACAGATGTTTTGTACACACATTATTTATGGAATATGGTCTAGAACATCTCATTTAACACATAAGCACAAAATTTCATTAAATTCTGCTCATTGGATGAAGAGAAATTAGAGGAAATCTAATTTTTACATTAAGGCCCCTTTTTCCATGATGCAGCCTCAAATTAAAAAACGGAGAAAAGGGTCCCTAGGGATTATCACTGGGAGTTCACATGTGAAGTTTCATTGAATTTGGTCCAAGGGTTGCTGAGATATGGCTGTGGACGGACGGATACACGGACGGACACACGGACAGACGGACAGCATGGCGACTATATGCTCCCCCGAAATTTTTTCGGGGAGCATAAAAATATGTTAAAATGTTACTAGGTTTTTTCTCGATATAAGGAACAACAGAATTTTCAATGAAATGTTTGTGTAAATTCAGATGTGGTAATGTAGCAGCAATATTAGAACTAGATGAACATTTACAGAGAGACTTTACTATATTTGAGGCCGCTCCACAGGTTTGTTGTTTACTAGTATTCTCCACAATAAGCTGTAGTCTCTTACTTTCTTTATTGGATTCTATCATTTCAAAAAGATGTTTTACAAAGTAGAGGGGGACTATATTTGTTTCACCATAATGCATTCTTTAGAAAAAGATATTTAACCCATTACCATTCATGGACACCCTTGAACGCCTCACAAAATAAAGGATTTGGAAAACATTGTGGAAAATGAAGAAATTGCTTGTGACAAGCAATTTCTTCATTTCCCACAATATTTTCCACACCAAGAGACAAAAAAATGATGAATTTCATCTACTTGAAATTGTCTTCTGCAAAATCTTTGAATTTAGACTAGTCTGAAATTTTGCTGTCTGGTAATGAATTAAGGTTTACGAACTGAGAATGAAATGCAGAGCAAGAGGCGAAATTTGAAAAGTGCCAGTAAATCCCAAACTGTGTTACATTTCCATTCCAAATACAAACATAAGCATTTTGTCCGGTTTAGAATTTTGAATTAGTGCATACTTATGGAAATATTTGACAAAAATGTTCAAAATTACCTCCCTTGTGTATGAATAAAGAGTAAAATAATATTTGTAAATTGTTTTCTTCTTGAAGCATAATCTTGAAATCCGGCAAGGTGAACCAACTAATGTGAAGTGTATTTACAAGTGTGTGTAATTTGATGCATTTTGTATGGCTATAAAGTAGTGTTTTCATTCTCAGTTAGTAAACCTTAAGCTGCTAAATGAGGCATGTGCACTCTATACTTGTTCTGGAACCCCTTGGTTAATTCTTTAGAATCACTATGAGAGAGGATTGACATTAGTTGTTTTGAATGCTCCATACTTTATACAGATGATGCCACAGTCTCTTCATTTGGAGAAAGTATGGAGCAATTGTAACACATCGGTCTGAATCTGGCTTTCAAAATCGCTTTGTCTAAAACATTTTTAGCTCGACTTTTCGAAGAAAATGAGAGCTTATACTGTCACTGGGGCATTGGCGTCGGCGTTGCAACAAAGGTTAAAGTTTTTTCAAACATCAATAACTTCCATACCATCAAAGGGATTCAACCCAAACTTGGAATACTTATTCACCATCACACCCTCTACCCTACTACCAGGGCCCATGACCCTGGCTCCACTTTAGTTGGAGTTATGCCCCCTTTATACTAAGCAACTTATAAAGTCGAGCGCGCTGTCTTCAGACAGCTCTTGTTTTTAAAAAAAAGAGCGCGCCTCTGGACTTATAAAACTTTAATTATTGTGTATGATTTCAGGAGTTACGAGGTGTTCCTTCCAAGAAACCACAACCAGACTATTTCTTATAGGATACAGTACTTTACACTTGTCTTCTTATATTTTAACCCATTGCCTCATAAGGACGGCATTTAACGCCCTACGAGATAAAGGCGTTGGAAAACATTGTGGAAAATGAAGAAATTGCTTGTGACAAGCAATTTCTTCATTTCTGACAATGTTTTCTACCCAAAAACACGATTTTGAAGTTGATTGACTTAAAATTCATTAATTGTTGTCTGCAGCATCTTTCAATTTGAACCAGTCTAGAATTTTGTTGTCGCGTAATGCCTAAATGATGATAGACAGTTAGAGAGGAGTCGGAGGAAAATGTGATAGTTATGTTTATTCTTTCCCAAACAGTAAATGGTTTTAAAATCCCAATATGAGGAAAGCTTTGAAAACACTGAAAGAAAAGACAAAAACGCTTAAAACCAGCAATTTCTCCAATACCTCAATATTTTCTGTGCTAAATTTTCATGAATTCCATCATTTTACAAATGCATTTCATCATCCTATTAAGTATTGAAAAACATGGGAAGAAAAGGAGCAATGATGCTTGCTATACCAAGCATTTTGTTTATTTATGTTGAGTGTTTTCTGGACATTTTTCTCTAGGAATATTAAAACTAGGTAGTTTGGAAAGGATTAAGGGATTGCAATATTTTACTCTTATTTACTTACATTAGTATTTTGAAATGATATGTTCAAATGAGTACCAAAGTAATAACATGTATTGATTAATTGGTAAAGTATTGTTCAACGCCTATTTAGTCAATTTGTAAAATCATACAAGCACACCTACAGATAAGAGGGGGTATTCTCTTTTCAAAGTACTATATGTCATTGATTATTGAATTTTAAACCCTATGTTGTGGGTACTCATTGGAATTGTCTCATTGAGACAATTCTAATGAGTAACCACAACATAGGGTTTGGATTTGAAATGACAAATTTAGAATATCTTTACCCCCACTTATCTGTTGCTTTATACAAGATACAGTTTTCAGAATAAATAGAGTCTAAGGATGTTAAAAAATCAGTTCAATCATTGCATATTCATGTATTTTTATGCTCCCGGAAGGGAGAGCATATAGTCGCCGCTTTGTCTGTCCGTCCATCCGTCCTGTCCGTCCGTCATTCCGTCCGTCCGTCCGAAGTGATTTCTCCATAACCCTTGGGTCAAATCAAATGAAACTTACCATGTGAACTCCCTATGACATAATGCCGATGTACTTTTCCCGGTTTTTGGATTTGAGGCCTCGTCATGGGAAAAGGGGACTTAAGGTAAAATATAGTTTTTCTCTAATTTCTCCTAGTCTAATGGTCAGAATTTGATGAAATTTCATATTTGAGTAGTAAATCAGATGCCCTTGACAATAAACTATGTGAAATTTGGTTATAAGAATTATGTCATGCAAAAAGGGGGCTTAACATTTGCTAGCTTTATGTTAGCTCTGCATGGCATACATTTATTGTGACAATGCCTTATTCGGGGAGCATTGTCCGTCTCTGACGGCTCTTGTTGTATATATGAAATGTAAATTCAAACGTTCAAAATACATGTATGATGAAATATTACTTGTACATTTATATATTATGAATTTGACATGTGAGTATTGAAAGGTTGTCAAATTTTAAGGAATAAAGTATCTTATTTAGGTGCTGTGATGTAACAAGTCTAAAAATCTAGTTCAGTACAGATTTCTTCCATTCATACTTGATTTTAAAGGATAAGTCTTATTACTATAAAGTATTACCTTTGTATCATTTTACTATTTCCAAGTCTTGGTCACTAACAAAAACGAGCTTGGAAAGCAATCAGAGAACAAGAAGATAATGCAGAATTTCAACATTGTCTTTTCCTTGTAATGGTTTCTATGACATAAGATTCCCTACAGCAAATAACTTTGGCAAGCTTCACTGGCGCTTATCAAAACTTAGGATTTTACTTTTTACAAGCGTTTTTGCACAATAATGCTGTAAAATCGCTTACTATTACTTGCACTAAATACTAAAAAAGTGCTATTAAATGCATTTTAAGTGTGTATATTTTACAACCCTTTATCAGATTGTTCCTTATTGTAGCCCTTAGCGCAGTTGGTAGCGCATCTGACCCTCATTCGAGAGGTCCCGGGTTCGATACCCGGCCGCGGCTAATACCCTTTCTGACAAAATTGTCACCCACCAATGGGTTTGAAATCGTTAACCTAAGTGGGCGAGCAGCTGGAGGCTCGGTAAGGGTGTTGTGGTAGTACTGGTTTGAGAAACAACAGGAATCCATGGGTAGGTGCTCCAGCCGCCGCGATATGACCCTGGTAGTTGAACACGGCGTAAAACCCCAATAAACTCAAACTCCTTATTGTAGCTGCAACGAACAAGATCAACCTTTCCCAATTATGACATTAATTTAATGTCCCCAATAGAAAGGGTTTGCGAAAATGGATTCAAACAAGGAAATGCGGATTATCAGTATTTTCTCCTTTTAACGCATTATATTGAAAATTTTTTGCAATGTTCTATTTATTTTGGTGACTGTCGCAGCTTCCATTTTCAAATTGGACTAGTCGGATCTTTTGTCATGTGGGAAAGGGTTAATTTATTTCTAAATACCTAAAGAATTGAGCAAAATGTATCAACAATTACTGGAAAAGCAGACACATATTTTTCATGTTATCATCTTTCATCCATTAGTCACAGAATTGAAATTTATGTAATTGAACATGTATTTCTCTTATTTTTCCATCAATGAATGAATGTAAATGATAATTAAAATTTGATCTTGTATATAAAATATGGAGTTTTTCTCAATTTCTCTGTCTTAAAATCATCTACTAATGAGATTCATGCGACGTCGGAATTTTTTGCGCAACATCGTAAACATTCGTAACTTATTCTATTTTTTATGAACACGTGTTTTAAAAGAGTTTGAAAAATCGCCAATTACCACCGTCTGCCGAATATTTACGACATCGTCCGAAAAGGTTCTGATACGTAACGGATGTAAAAAATGTCACATGAAAAATTCCATTGTCGCTTGAATCTCATTAGGGATGGACTCCGATACAAATAAAGACAAATCAGGGTATCATTTATTATTGATATTTTGATAAAAGTTACGATCTTTCAAATGTCAAAATACGTTTAGGGTCCTGTAAACATTATATTTTTGAAAGAACATTGTTGAAATATGAGCAAAATCGTAGGAAATAATCATTAATAGGATCGCCGGTGACAAACATTACGGAAAGACACGAACATTTACGAAATTTGCCGACGTCGCTAAGGAGACTGCAGTTACGATAAATAGCTAACGTCATTGGTCAAAATTCATGAAACGGACGTCGACGTTACCTAGCGTCAACGTTAGTAACGACGTCAAAACGCCGCTCATTGTCTACAGTGATCGACACGATTTTTTGCGCTCTTGCATTTTTATCAAGTTTATTTATTTTACCAAGGTTAGATTTCAAAATAGTTTGCATGAAGATGGAAAAACGATCTAAGAATAAATATGGAGGTTTTCGTTGCTGGGGACGAGCTTCTTCTGACGCAAAGGTAAGGAATTTTACGCTAGTTATTCTTATGATGATTATCACAATTTTAACAACTAATGGACTGTGATTAATTCAATATTTTACACAAGCAAATGAAAAGAATATAAATATGTTAGGTGTATGGATAATGGGACACACCAAAATAATTCTCAAATTGCATTATGTAGAATCTATATAGAAACGTGGAAACAATTAACGACTTATCAGAAAATTGACATTTCAATGCAAGGTTGCGGTATGGTGCAATTGTGCCTACATCTATTTTTAGTTGGTTCTAATCTAACCACGTCCGTAACTGTGCATTCTATATTGTCAGTGTTATTGCAAAACCTCGTAACTCCAGCTTTGATCAAGCTGGCGTTGCGAGGATTTGCAGTAATACCGATGATAAACTGCTGATTTCATTTGACATGGCACTGACATTTCGGCAAGACATAGTCATGTTTCACAAATAGTTTAACAAACATCACAGAGACTTAAATGATAGAACACGGATATAAAACGAACTAAAGAAAATATGGCTGAGCTATTTTTTTTAAGAAGAATGTTTGGAATTTATGATAATAAAAGCTAATGTTGTGCATTGTTCGTCTTTCTACTGTATCGAATAGTGCGTCAATCGGCTGATGTAAAGTGTTAAAACCTCGAAATTTCTTTTTTGTTTTTAAGGGAGAATCCGTATATACCATTAAAGAATTAGCTCCTGCTACATCTAAGCCACGCCCAACAACAAGACAAGAAGAGTTACTTCAACAGATGGCCGCCACACAGAGATCCCTGGCTGCCATTCTCACCAAGATTGAGATGAATGAGATGAAACAGCGACACAACCTAGAAATGATCAGCGAATGTTTCGTGAATGATGTAGCTGAGAGGAGCAGCTTTTATACGCGAGCCTCTGTTGACGCCGACATCCTAAAGATGGCCACCAAAGTGGTTACAGCTGGCGCGTGTGTTGTTAAGAGTAGAGCATTGTTTGCCAGATTACAAAATGAAATGAATGCCATCGCCAGTCAAGGCCAGCCACCATTCAGTGATAGCGGTGCTGTTTCTTTACTAGGAGAGTTCGGCAACGCAAGAATTCGCCCAGCCGTAAATGAGGCTGTCCGAGACCAGATAGATCTATGGGTAGGTATTCTTTAACCCATTATCAGACGGCTACAATTCAGACTGGTCCAAATCAATGATGCTGCAGGCGACAATTTCAAGAAAACCAAGTTAAATATTTGTTTGGTCATTTTGGATAGAAAACATTGCGGGAAATGAAGAAATTGCTTGTTACAAGCAATTTCTTCATTTTCCGCAATGTTTTCCAAAGTTATTATCCTTTGGAAAGTCAAGAGGAGTCAATATGTTTGAATGTATTTCTATTTGCGTATTGTCAATGCAGATTTATGAATTTGTATATGAATTACCTTCTTGTCAAAAAACAACTTGCTCTAAGTTCTTGCGCCCAGTACATATCATTAAAAAATGTCGTATTGATACAGATCCGGCCGGCGTTTGTCTGAAAATTTTCATCATTTTTGTAGAGGCTGAGTAAGTACATGCCTTGTTGACAACTTTCATACTTTTTGTTTGCAGGAATTGAAAACCATCAACGTGAGTGGAAAGGAGAGACCCCTTCAACAGTAAGTATTTTGTAATAACATACCCGTGTCTACAATACTAACATTGTCTGAGGTCTACAGGATTTTTCATCTACATACACATGTACATAGATATTTCTGTCTCTTTTTTATGCTCCCCGAAAAAATTTCGGGGGAGCATATAGTCGCCACGCTGTCCGTCCGTGTGTCCGTGTGTCCGTGTGTCTGTGTGTCCGTGTGTCCGTCCGTCCGTCCGTCCGTCCACAGCCATATCTCAGCAACCCTTGGACCAAATTCAATGAAACTTCACATGTGAACTCCCTGGGTCAATACCTAGGGACCTTTTTCTCCGTTTGTAAATTTAAGGCTGCGTCATGGAAAAAGGGGCCTTATTGTAAAAATTAGTTTTTCTCTTATTTCTCTTCATCTAATGGGCAGAATTTAATGAAATTTTGTGCTCGTGTAATTAATAGGATGTTCTAGACCATATTCTATAAATAATGTGTGTACAAAAAAGCTGTCATGGGAAAAGGGAGCTTAGTGTATGATAGTTTTTATTTTGTGACAAACACTTATTCGGGGAGCATAATCCGTCTGTGACGGCTCTTGTTTCTTATCTGTGTTTTTTTTCATAACTTCCTTTGCATTTCTTCTCCATGCAGAATCTATCAGTCTTTTCCTATCGGTTCCTATTTTTACTTTTTTTTCTTTCCAAAACATTGTCCTCTCTCTCTCTCTCTCTCTCTGTCTCTCTTCTATCTCTATCGTATATTTCTCTTTCTCTCTCTATCTAGATTTCAAGATGTACGCTGTATTTTCCATCAAGATATTCTTTCAACTCTCAGCTTTACCACAAGAATCACACTCAGAGATGTAATGATTAGGTAAATAATTATGTTGTAAGCAGTTTTGGAACTGAGCAGTTTTTAAAACTACTCAATGGTTACGGAACTTATACACGACAATATATTACACGTCAAAATAAATCAATAGTGTCGAATACAAAACAAATATTCTACCTAGTGTATTTTGAAATATTTCTATCGAATCACGTTTCATTTTATAAAATACAAAACAGTTCAAACATTTGTGAGAACATAAATACTACACAGGAAACTACATATTATCCAAGACATCCCATTGATATTTTCTCATATTTTCCTTTTTTTTATCTGAAAGAGCATATTTTCTTATGAAAATTCCGGAAAGCCAATGTATATTTTAAAAGAAAGGTCGACATCTATGGCTATCTATATGTTTACATTCCGTGATGAGACTACTTTTTCAAATATATTACAGATACACATTCGACGAGAGCCATGCCCGATTCCTGTGCATCAACTTGTTAGAAAGTTTGAAATATCTACACAGTCTCAATATGGTACATGGACAGATCACGCCTAGTAATGTTGTCTTTACCGATACTGGATACCCTTGCTTGGTAGGTCGAGTTTTGTCTGTTTTCCATCTATATGATTGCAATACAATATCGTTTCTGTTGCAATGAAGAATCTTAGTGCAACTTCAATCATAAATGTTTCAGCTCTGCTTTTCATGATTAAATACTTTGAAAATGCTACATACATGTATATGGCTCGTTACAGCAAAAATTGCCGTGTTAGGCATTACCCGTCCAATTGCCAATTGGTGAATGAAGAAAATAATCGTCTCGTATAATCTCCTGAAATTTTAGTTAACACTTGGATAGAATTACGTAAAACTGGTAAAAAAAAGCATGCACACATATAGACACCGTAGCCTTACAGGTATTATTCTGCACTTCTTCAGACTGGTTTTGACCAATTCAAGAGAAAAACAACAACACAGACACCTAAAGTACCACTCCGGGTTGAGTACAGTAGTCCAGAACAGATCAATGATGAAGCGATCACTGCAGCTACTGATGTATTCCAAGTTGGACTGATTACATACTTTCTGCTGTATTCCAGGTAATCTACTTTGTCAATATTAAATTGACGAATTGAATTTAAAAAAGTACATTCATTACAATACAAGAACTCTTAAAGGTAAAAAAAGTCGGGTTTATTTCGAATTCCTGAATGAAAAGGATATTACGTGTTTAAGGTAGTCTGTCACTATATATATAATGAGATTCGCGCGACGTCGGAATTATTCGGGCGACGTCGAAAATATTCGGCGGTGAAACATTCCACCGCCGAATGTTTACGACTGCGCCAGAATAAGTTCCGACACGTAACGACTTCGCTGGAAAAAAACCCCGATGTTTTATAAATCTCAAAATGGACGCATTACGGGTATTCTTCCTTAATGAAATTTTATAGACATTTTCAATTAAAATTTTTGTCAATGGAATCTTTCTAGACGACGAAAGTCTTATGTTTTTACTTATTTGGTTGATGTTGTATCTTCAATTTATTTTATTTATTTCAGATCTTCTTTTACAGCTGAAACTTATCAACAAACAAAATCCAATGTCCTCGATAAGAAATTCAAGCCAGAATTCAATCCCGTGACTTTGTCTAAAGAGGGAAGACACTTTATACAGAAGCTAATAAAGTAAGTAAACAATAATTACAATTATTTATTTTCTTGCATATATATTCATGTCAAATTTTGCAAATATCAAGAATTTAACGTACATTGTGCACAAGCGTGCGTCTGGTGGCAGCAAAAGACAGATAAAAGCCCATCTCCCTACATTCACTATACATTTTCAATCATTCCATTATTGTAATACTTGAAGTGTTTTAAAAGAGATGGATTTAGAAATTTCGTTCGTACATTTCTATCAAATAAAGAATAAAAACATACAAAAATGTAAAATACATATATATATCACTCTCATTTATCGAAGGTATGTGATTCTATATTGTTTGCACAATGTTTTATGCATTAATTTCGATTTTCCAGGACCAAGCCAGACAAACGCTTCAAACTTGATAAATGCAAGAAGACGCTAGTAAAGGCTGTCAAGTAAGTATACTTAATATAGTGATTATCACTTTGTAAAGTCACACGAGTAATCGTTTATTTCTACTCTCAAATGAATATTCTGTTGTGTCCTTTTTAAGGTACAATACCCACAATGTGGCCATTTTGAGATTCATAAAACATCGGATTTTTTTTCAAATCCGAAGTTATTAGGGCGCGGTCGTAAACATTCGGCGGGTGAAAGTTCAACCGCCGAATATTTACGACCGCGCCCGAATAATTCCGATGTCGTGTGAATCTCATTAGGGATGCACTACCTTAATCAGATTAATTCAATTACGACGAGGAATCTTTATGTATCGTTTCACCTGAAGATTACTTTTTAGTGAGAAATCACCATTTATTAACAAATTGGCGGGATAGAAAATATTGATTGGGAAAGGGAGGTGATTACTTTCTATTGTGTTATGTTTCTGTTTGTTCGTTCGAAGTCTTCTCTTTCTCCAAGAGTTATAAATCAGTCATTGTGAAAAAGTAAAATTGAAAAGTAAAACACATCCTTTTCCTTTTATACATTGGCACAACATGCTTTGTGGCATTGGAAGTTTTATCATAATGATGCTTTAAAAAAAACTCGTAACTATGGCTTGTTTTAAGGTGCAGGTACGAGGTTTTTGTTGGAAAGCGACGATAACTTTATATTATTTACTTTATTTCACAGATGGTTCAAGAACTACTCCGGTGAAGAATTATACACACAGACTTATACATCTCCTTTCAAAGATTTTATACGGGCAAATATACACGAAGAATGAGGATCATATTTTAGAGATGAACGTTGATTTTAGCCTGTTTAATTTAATCAAGAGGGTTATGGGATGGGGATTACATGATGGGTGGGTGGGGAAATAACAAAAATACAAAAATAATAAACATACATGTAGTATCAAATCAAATATACTTGTTCTTAATTCTGAATCCCTAGTCAATGTCAACAGATAAGAGGAGGTAAATGCATTCTAAATCGGTTATTTCACATTCAAATCCTATGTTATGGGTACTCATTGATAATGCGATTTCATTGAGTTCCCACAACACAGGGTTTGGTAAACAATAAATAAAATATTGTATTTTGAAAGGTCAATACCCTCTCTTATCTGTAGCTCTGCCCTACGATTCTCGGAAAACATTGAAAGTTTAAATTGTTGTATGTCGGCTTCTATAGAAACAATAACCTGGTTTCAGCCTGAAAAGGGCCATGTGTTGTTTGTGAAAGAGAGACTCGGTTATGGGACGGTTAATTGGACTGACAACATGGATGTAGGTGTTGGGTCAACATCTCTATGGGGGAACTAACTGTGTAACAAGTATAAATCTTTCTTGCATGATTTAGGTTTCTGGGGCCGAATCCCTGTCCGAAACCCACCACTATATTGGAAACTTAAATAACCATCTCAAACACCAACATGAAAGTAAAAACACGTTTTGTTAGCAGAAAATAAGTAAATTCTGCTTTAAAACCCTAGTTATTTACATGATAACACCAAGACAATGAAAAAATTTAACAATAAAAGATATTCGGGACATGGCCGCGAAAACTGGTGAAAATTGGGCAGTTTTCGTGTAAAGGCCCTCTGCTCACACGGGAAATGATAGCCCATTCAAGGCTTGGAGTCTCTAAAGCCGAGACAAAGCTAGATCTGATAATGCATTCAAAAATATGTGGCATCCATCTAGTTTTTGCACAATTTTTCAGAGTACTCTTACCCTTTGATTATTAGCCGAAAGTATGGTGATGAACTTTTGTGCTAAAAATAGACTCGGTTTGCCGTTATGTTTTGATAACCTTCGGTGTTGTTATGAAATCTCGTAACTACGGCTTGAATCAAGCCGTAGTTACGAGATTTCATAACAACACCCACGAAATACTATTTGTTTGTCCGAAATTACGTCACATTTAACTGGATAAAATAGACCCCTATTACATTTTCCCGGCATCTGTCAAATTTTGTCCACTGAACGTCCGCACTATAAGAATAGACTAGGTCTGATTGGTCAATAATGAAATAATTTAGAATTAATTTTCTTTATTTATAAAATTTGATATTTTGTCAAACGATCGCAGTATTTTTTTCAAAGAATTTAGAAAATTTTGGCTGTTCAAGAACTATTTTAAATACTGGTGTATATTCATTCAGTCCAAATGACTGCCCGGGGAGGAACAGAAGATTCGTTATATTTAATCTAAAAAAGAAGATAAAGATTCTTCTCACCTCTGCTTCAAACCGATTGGACAATTATTTATACAAAAATACCTGACTTTATTAAGGTAGTCCATCCCTAAATAAATGAGATTCATGTGACGTCAGAATCATTCGGGTAACGTCGTAAACATTCGGCGATGGAACGTTCCATCGCCTAAACGATGTAGTCCGAATATGTTCGGGTACGGAACGAATGTTAACGACGTCACACGAAAGTTCCGACGTAGCAGAAATCTCATTAGAGATGGACTACCTTAAATACAGAGGCAGCAGTATTTCTCCGAATGTAACCCCGTTCATTTGACATGTCTATGTACAGTCAGCTACTTCGTCGGAGAAAACCAACGATGAAACATAACTTGTCTAAACGAACCATATGGTTAAGGTAAGACCTGGTTAGTGCACTTCCGGTAAAATCTTTATATTTCGAAATATTCTGTGACGTCCGTAAGTCCGAGCATTTTTAAAGTACCGTTAGTTGCAATATCGCCTGTTTTCGTAACAACGGAAATAATTGATCGTACTCAGATTGTCGGGGAATATTCTTAACAATTTTTGTGAAAGTGTTGCTAAATTGTATGAAGAGTAGGCAAAAAAAGAAAAAAAAAAAACAACGAAAGTAAAAAAATCAAAATTTGAGAACAATGAAAAAAACTTTCCTTGAAATCTTCTATTTACACCAAGCAGATTTCGTTCCATAGCTGGTCACATAGCCCATTACCCAGGTCTTACCTTAAAGAGCAGGGGTCGTCAAAAGGGCTATAGTATTGTATATGATTAAGCAAACATAGGTCCAGATCGTCGTGTACCTTGACTAGGGCAGTATGATTTTGATCCAAACTGGTGTCTAAAATTACAACACTGAATATTTCCATGTCAGAAATTATCAAATAGTCTTATAAACATTCCGAACCTTTGTATTTCTACATTCAGATAAGGTGGTACACCCTAAATGAGATTCACACGACGTAGGATTTTTTTTCGGGCGACGTCGTAAACATTCGGCCATGGAACTTTCAACCGCCGAATGCTTACGACGTCGTCTGAAACGGTTCTAATACGTAACGAATGTGAACAATGTCACATAAAAAAATCCATCGTCGCTTGAATACGTTTAGGGTCCTGTAAACATTAAAACATTGTTAAGATATGAGCAAAATCGTAGGAAATAATCATTTATAGGATCGCCGGTGACAAACAACACGAAAAGACACGAACAGTTACGAAATTTGCCGACGTCGGTAAGGAGACTGCAGTAACGATAAAGAGCTAACGTCATTGGTTAAAATTCATGAAACGGATGTCGACGTTACCTAGCTTCAACGTTAGTAACGACGTCATAACGCCGCTCATTGTCTACAGTGATCGACACGATTTTTTGCGCTCCTGTATTTTTATCAATTTTATGTTTTTTACCGAGGTTAGATTTCAAAATAGTTTGCATGAAGATGGAAAAACGATCTAAGAATAAATATGGAGGTTTTTGTTGCTGGGGACGAGCTTCTTCTGACGCAAAGGTGAGGAATTTTACGCTAGTTATTCTTATGATGACTATCACAATTTTAACAACAAATGGATTGTGATTAATTTAATATCTTATGCAAGCAAATGAAAAGAACATAATTGTGTTAGGTGTATGGATAATGGGACACACAAAAATAATTCTCAAATTGCATTATATAGATTCTATATAGACAAGTGGAAACAATTAACGGCTTATCAGGAAATTGACATTTCAATGCAAGGCTGCAGTATGGTGCAGTTGTGCCTATATCTATTTCTAGTTGGTTCTAATCTAACCACGTCCGTAACTGTACATTCTATATTGTCAGTGTCATTGTAAAACCCAGTAACTCTAGCTTTAATCAAGCTGGCGTTACGAGGATTTGCAGTAATACCGATAACATAGCCTACTGCTTATTTCATTTGACATGGCACTGGCATTTCGGCAAGACATATTCCTGTTTCACAGATAGTTTAACAAACATCACAGAGACTTAAATCATAAAACACGAAAATAAAACGAACACAAGAAAATATGACTGAACTATTTTTAAGTTTGGAATTTATGATAATAAACGCTACTGTTGCGCGTTGTTCGTCTTTCTCCTATATCATAGTTCATCAGTCGCCCGGGGTAAAATGTTAAAGCCTCGAATTTTCTTTTTGTTTTTAAGGGAGAATCCGTATATACCATTAAAGATTTAGCTCCTGCTACGTCTAAGTCACACCCAACAACAAGGCAAGAAGAGTTACGTCAACAGATGGCCGCCACACAGAGATCCCTGGCTGCCATTCTCACCAAGATTGAGATGAATGAGATGAAACAGCGACACAACCTAGAAATGATCAGCGAATGTTTCGTGAATGATGTATTAGAGAGGAGCAGCTTCTATACACGAGCCTCCGTTGATGCCGACATTCTAAAGATGGCTGCCAAAGTGGTTACAGCTGGAGCGTGTGTTGTTAAGAGTAGAGCATTGTTTGCCAGATTACAAAATGAAATGAATGCCATCGCCAGTCAAGGTCAGCCACCATTCAGTGATAGCGGTGCTGTTTCTTTACTAGGAGAGTTCGGCAACGCAAGAATTCGCCCAGCTGTAAATGAGGCTGTCCGAGACCAGATAGATCTATGGGTAGGTATTCTTTAACCCATTATCAGACGGCTATAATTTAGACTGGTCCAAATCAAAGATACTGCAGACGACAATTTCAAGAAAACGAAGTTAAATATTTGTTTGGTCATTTTGGATAGAAAATATTGCGGGAAATGAAGAAATTGCTTGTTACAAGCAATTTCTTCATTTTCCGCAATGTTTTCCAAAGTTATTATCCTTTGGAGAGTCAAGAGGAGTCAATGTGTTGGAATGTATTTCGATTTACGTATTGTAAATGCAGATTAATGAATTTGTATATGAATTACCTTCTTGTCAAAAAACAACGGTCTAAGTTCTTGCGCTCAGTACATATCATTTAAAAATGTCGTATTGATACAGCTCCGTTGTTTGTCTGACAAGTTCTATCATTTCTGTAGAGACTGAGTAAGTACATGCCTTGTTGACAACTTTCATACTTTTTGTTTGCAGGAATTGAAAACTATCAACGTGAGTGGAATGGAGAGACCCCTTCAACAGTAAGTATTTTGTAATTACATACTTGTGTCTACATTACTAACATTGTCCGAGGTCTATAGGTTTTTTCTTCATCTGCATGTACATGTACATAGATATTTCTGTCTCTTTTTTCTTATATGTGGGGTTTTTCATAACTTTGCATTTCTTTTCCATCCAGAATCTATCGGTCTTTTTCCTATCGGTTCCTATTTTTACTTATTTTCTTTCCATAACATTACCCTCTCTCCGTCTCTCTTCTATCTCTATCGTATCTTTCTCTTCCTCTCTCTATCTAGATTTCAAGATGTACGCTGTATTTTTCATCAAGATATTCTTTCAACTCTCAGCTTTACCACAAGAATCACACTCAGAGATATTATGATTAGGTAAATAATTATGTTGTAAGCAGTTTTGGAACTGAGCAGTTTTAAAACTGCTCAAATGTTACGAAACTCATACACGACAATATATTACACGTCAAAATACATTCAATTGTGTCGCATATAAAACAAATATTCTAGCTAATGTATTTTGAAATATTTTTATCGAATCACGTTTCATTTTATAAGACAAAAAACAGTTAAACAATTGCGAGAACATAAATTCTACGACAGGAAACTACATATTATCACAGAGACATCCCATTGATATTTTCTCACAATTTTCTTTATTTCCATCTGAAAGAGCATTTTTTTATGAAAATTCTTAAATTTCAAGCCAATGTATATTTCAAAAGAAAGGTCGACGTCTATGGCTATCTGTATGTTTACATTCCGTGATGAAACTACTTTATCAAATATATTACAGATACACATTCGATGAAACCCATGCCCGATTCCTGTGCATCAACTTGTTAGAAGGTTTGAAATATCTACACAGTCTCAATATGGTACATGGACAGATCACGCCTAGTAATGTTGTCTTTACCGATACTGGATATCCTTGCTTGGTAGGTCGTTTTTGTCTATTTTCTATCTTTATGATTACAACACAATATCGTTCCTACTACAATGAAGAATCTTAGTGCAACTTCAATCATAAATGTTGCAGCTCTGCTTTTCATGATTAAATACTTTTAAAATGCTATATATGGCTCGTTACAGCAAAAAATGCCGTGTAAGGCATTACCCGGCCAATTGCCAATTGGTGAATGTAGAAAATAATCATTTCGTATAATCTCCTGAAATTTTAGTTAACACTTGGATAGAATTGTGTAAACCTGGTAAAAAAAGCATGCACACATATAGACACCGTAGCCTTACAGGTATTATTCTGCACTTCTTCAGACTGGTTTTGACCAATTCAAGAGAAAAACAACAACACCTAAAGTACCACTCCGGGTTGGGTACAGTAGTCCAGAACAGATCAATGATGAAGCGATCACTGCAGCTACTGATGTATTCCAAGTTCTTTAACGGTATATAGGGATTCTCCGTATTGGAGGCTTTAACCAGTTTGGATCAAAATCATACTGCACTAGTCAAGGCACCCGTCGATCTGGATCTATGTTTGCTGTAATTTTTAGCAATGGTCCTTTTGACGACCCTTGCTCTTTCATAAGGCTCATTTAGACAAGTCATATTTCAGCGATGAACTTTTCCGACGAAATAGCTGACGGAAGAAATGTCAAATGAACGGGGCTACATTCGACGTTCGGGGAAATACTGTTGTCCCTGTATTTAAGGTTGTCCACCCCTATTGAGATTTCCGCTTAGTCGGAACTTTTCGTGTGACGTCGCTTACATTCGTTCCGTATACGAAACTATTCGGGCGACGTCGTAAACATTCGGCGATGGAACGTTTCATCGCCGAATGTTTACGACGTTACCCGAATAGTTCCGACGTCACGTGAACCTCAATAGGGGTGGACTACCTTAATAGAGTCAGGTGATTTTGTTAATTGTCCAATTTGAAATCTGTTTTCAAGAAGCAGAATTAGTTGGGTAAATCCTTACCTTCTATCTTTTAGACTAAAATTATAACGAACCTTCTGCTGTAATTAGTTGCGTGAATAATTTCAATAACAACGCTTATATGTGTAGAAGGGATGACTGAATAATGGCCTTTAAACAGAACTTTGAGAATAAAGAAAGCTGACAGTCGAGAGGTTGACATCGTCACTTAATGCCAGAATGAAGAAAGGGATAAATAAGACAAGAGATTGTGCACAGCTTCTATTGGAATATTCGAAGTGGTAGGGGGCAAATTTCGAAATATTATGAAAAGGTAAGTTTTGACTGCATTGTTGGTGGTAAGAACAGACAGAGCTTCCTTAAATCATTACACATTTTCTATTTAGGGACCATTTCAGAATTCGCACTATATATGCTAGCTTTGTTTGATTTAGAAACACATATTAAGGTAGTCTATCCCTAATGAGATGTCTGAATTATTCGGGCGACGTCAAAAGACATTCGGTGATGGAACTTTCCACTGCCGAATGTTTACGACTGGGCACGAATGAGTTCGTACACGTAACGACGACTCTCGAAAAAATCCGATGTTTTATGTATTTCAAAATAGTCACATTACGGGCATAGTACCTTAAAATGGAGTTTGTTGGCTGTCCAGGCTAAAATCAAGGGATAAAGAGTACCTTGAAAAATTGTGCAAAAAGTAGATGGATACCACATATTTTTGAATGCAATATGAGATCTAGCACCGTCTCGGTTTTAGAGACAGCAAGCCCAGAATGGACTATCATTTTCCGTGTGAGTACAGGACGTTTACATGGAAACGGCCCAATTGTCACTAGTTTTCGCGGCCATGTCGAATTGTCAAATTTTTCATTGTCTTAATGTTAACATGTAAATAAATACGCTGTTAAGGCCGATTTACTATTCATTTTTGCTAGCAAAACGTGCTTTAATTCCAGGTTGGTGTTTGAGAGGGTTATTTAGGTTTCCAATATATTGGTGGGTTTCGGAGAGTGATTCGGCCCCAGAAACTGTCGTCTGCTACCTAACTCACGCAAGAAAAAATTGTACTTTTTACACAATTATTTCCCTATAGAGATGTTAAACCAGTACCCACATCCATGTTGTCAGTCCAATCAACCGTTTTATAACTACGGCTTGAATCAAGCTGTAGTTACGAGATTTTATAACAACACCCACGAAATACTCTTTGTTTGTCCGAAATTACGTCACGTTTTACTGGATAAAATTGTTCCCTATTACATTTTCCCGGCATCTGTCAAATTTTGTCCACTGAACGTCCGCACTATAAAAATAGACTAGGTCTGATTGGTCAATAATGAAATAATTTAGAATTAATTTTCTTTATTTATAAACTTTGATATTTTGTCAAACGATCGCAGTATTTTTCATTTATTTATTTTTTCAAAGAATTTAGAACATTTTGGCTGTTCAAGAACTATTTTTAAATATTGGTGTTTATTCCTTTGAACAGTCCAAATGACTGCCCGGGGAGGAACAGAAGATTCGTTATATTTAATCTAAAAAAACAAGATAAGGATTCTTCTCACCTCTGCTTCAAACCGGTTTCAGATTGGACAATTTTTTATACAAAATTACCTGACTTTATTAAGGTAGTCCATCCCTAAATAAATGAGATTCACGTGACGTCAGAACTATTCGGGTAACGTCGTAAACATTCGGCGATGGAACGTTCCATCGCCTAACGTTTACGATGTAGTCCGAATATGTTCGAGTACGGAACGAATGTTAACGACGTCACACGAAAGTTCCGACGTAACAGAAATCTCATTAGGGATGGACTAGGCCTACCTTAAATACAGAGGCAGCAGTATTTCCCCGAATGTCGAATGTAGCCCCGTTCATTTGACATTTCTACGGTCAGCCACTTCGTCGGAAAAAAACCAACGATGAAACATAACTTGTCTAAATGAACCATATTGTTAAGGTAAGACCTGGGTAGTGCACTTCCGGTATAATCTTTATATTTAGAAATATTCTGTGACGCCCGTAAGTCCGAGCATTTTTAAAGTACCGTTAGTTGCAAAATCGCCTGTTTTCGTAACAACGGAAATAATTGATCGTGCTCAGATTGTCGGGGAATATTCTTAACAATTTTTGTGAAAATGTTGCTAAATTGTATGAAGAGTAGGCAAAGAAGAAAAAAAACAAACAACGAAAGTAAAAAATTCAAAATTTGAGAACAATAAAAATTACTTTCCTTGAAATCTTCTATTCACACCATGCAGATTTCGTTCCATAACTGGTCACATAGCCCATTACCCAGGTCGTACCTTAACGAGCAGGGGTCGTCAAAAGGGCTTTTGTATATGATTAAGCAAACATAGGTCCAGATTGGCGTGTGCCTTGACTAGGGCAGTATGATTTTGATCCAAACTGGTGTCTAAAATTACAGCAGTTTAAGAAGACGCACAAAGAGGACTATGTGGATCTTGATCAGACTTGGCGCAGTCGCAGACTGATCTTTATTCATTCTGTTATCAAACGCTTTACGCGACACTTTTCCGGACACAGAATATTTCCATGTCAGAAATTTTCAAATAGTCTTGTAAACATTCCGGACCTTTGTATTTCTACATTCAGATAAGGTAGTACACCCTAAATGAGATTCACACGACGTAGGATTTTTTTTTCGGGCGACGTCGTAAACATTAGCCCATGGAACTTTCCACCGCCGAATGTTTACGACGTCGCCCGAAAAGGTTCTGATTCGTAACGAATGTGAACAACGTCACATGAAAAAATCCATCGTCGCTTGAATACGTTTAGGGCCCTGTAAATATTAAGAACATCGTTGAAATATGAGAAAAATCGTAGGAAATAATCATTTATAGGATCGCCGGTGACAAACATTACGGAAAGACACGAACATTTACAAAATTTGCCGACGTCGGTAAGGAGACTGCAGTTACGATAAAGAGCTAACGCCATTGGTTAAAATTCAGGAAACGGACGTCGACGTTACCTAGCGTCAACGTTAGTAACGACGTCAAAACGCCGCTCATTGCCTACAGTGATCGACACAATTTTTTGCGCTCTTGCATTTTTATCAAGTTTATGTATTTTACCAAGGTTAGGTTTCAAAAAAGTTTGCATGAAGATGGAAAAACGATCCAAGAATAAATATGGAGGTTTTTGTTGCTGGGGACGAGCTTCTTCTGACGCAAAGGTGAGGAATTTTACGCTAGTTATTCTTATGATGACTATCACAATTGTAACAACTAATGGATTGTGATTAATTTAATATTTTAAACAAGCAAATGAAAAGAACATAATTGTGTTTGGTGTGTGGATAATGGGACACACCAAAATAATTCTCAAATTGCATTATATAGATTCTATATAGAAAAGTGGAAAAAATTAACGACTTATCAGAAAATTGACATTTCAATGCAAAGCTGCAGTATGGTGCAGTTGTGCCTACATCTATTTCTAGTTGGTTCTAGTCTAACCACGTCCGTAACTGTACATTCTATATTGTCAGTGTTATTGCAAAACCCCGTAACTCCAGCTTTAATCATGCTTGCGTTACGAGGATTTGCAGTAATACCGATGATATACTGCTGATTTCATTTGACATGGCACTGACATTTCGGCAAGACATATTCATGTTTCACAGATAGTTTAACAAACATCACAGAGTCTTAAATGATAGAATACGGATATAACACGAACTCAAGAAAATATGACTGAGCTATTTTTAAGAAAAAAGTTTAGAATTTATGATAATAAAAGCTACTGTTGTGCGGTGTTCGTCTTTTTCCTTTAATCACAGTGCATCAGTCGGCCGAGGTAAAGTGTTAAAACCTCGCATTTTCTTTTTGTTTTAAGGGAGAATCCGTATATGCCATTAAAGAATTATCTCCTGCTACATCTAAGCCTCACCCAACAACAAGACAAGATGAGTTACTTCAACAGATGGCCGCCACACAGAGATCCCTGGCTGCCATTCTCACCAAGATTGAGATGAATGAGATGAAGCAGCGACACAACCTAGAAATGATCAGCGAATGTTTCGTGAATGATGTATTAGAGAGGAGCAGCTTCTATACACGAGCCTCCGTTGATGCCGACATTCTAAAGATGGCTGCCAAAGTGGTTACAGCTGGAGCGTGTGTTGTTAAGAGTAGAGCATTGTTTGCCAGATTACAAAATGAAATGAATGCCATCGCCAGTCAAGGTCAGCCACCATTCAGTGATAGCGGTGCTGTTTCTTTACTAGGAGAGTTCGGCAACGCAAGAATTCGCCCAGCTGTAAATGAGGCTGTCCGAGACCAGATAGATCTATGGGTAGGTATTCTTTAACCCATTATCAGACGGCTATAATTTAGACTGGTCCAAATCAAAGATACTGCAGACGACAATTTCAAGAAAACGAAGTTAAATATTTGTTTGGTCATTTTGGATAGAAAATATTGCGGGAAATGAAGAAATTGCTTGTTACAAGCAATTTCTTCATTTTCCGCAATGTTTTCCAAAGTTATTATCCTTTGGAGAGTCAAGAGGAGTCAATGTGTTGGAATGTATTTCGATTTACGTATTGTAAATGCAGATTAATGAATTTGTATATGAATTACCTTCTTGTCAAAAAACAACGGTCTAAGTTCTTGCGCTCAGTACATATCATTTAAAAATGTCGTATTGATACAGCTCCGTTGTTTGTCTGACAAGTTCTATCATTTCTGTAGAGACTGAGTAAGTACATGCCTTGTTGACAACTTTCATACTTTTTGTTTGCAGGAATTGAAAACTATCAACGTGAGTGGAATGGAGAGACCCCTTCAACAGTAAGTATTTTGTAATTACATACTTGTGTCTACATTACTAACATTGTCCGAGGTCTATAGGTTTTTTCTTCATCTGCATGTACATGTACATAGATATTTCTGTCTCTTTTTTCTTATATGTGGGGTTTTTCATAACTTTGCATTTCTTTTCCATCCAGAATCTATCGGTCTTTTTCCTATCGGTTCCTATTTTTACTTATTTTCTTTCCATAACATTACCCTCTCTCCGTCTCTCTTCTATCTCTATCGTATCTTTCTCTTCCTCTCTCTATCTAGATTTCAAGATGTACGCTGTATTTTTCATCAAGATATTCTTTCAACTCTCAGCTTTACCACAAGAATCACACTCAGAGATATTATGATTAGGTAAATAATTATGTTGTAAGCAGTTTTGGAACTGAGCAGTTTTAAAACTGCTCAAATGTTACGAAACTCATACACGACAATATATTACACGTCAAAATACATTCAATTGTGTCGCATATAAAACAAATATTCTAGCTAATGTATTTTGAAATATTTTTATCGAATCACGTTTCATTTTATAAGACAAAAAACAGTTAAACAATTGCGAGAACATAAATTCTACGACAGGAAACTACATATTATCACAGAGACATCCCATTGATATTTTCTCACAATTTTCTTTATTTCCATCTGAAAGAGCATTTTTTTTATGAAAATTCTTAAATTTCAAGCCAATGTATATTTCAAAAGAAAGGTCGACGTCTATGGCTATCTGTATGTTTACATTCCGTGATGAAACTACTTTATCAAATATATTACAGATACACATTCGATGAAACCCATGCCCGATTCCTGTGCATCAACTTGTTAGAAGGTTTGAAATATCTACACAGTCTCAATATGGTACATGGACAGATCACGCCTAGTAATGTTGTCTTTACCGATACTGGATATCCTTGCTTGGTAGGTCGTTTTTGTCTATTTTCTATCTTTATGATTACAACACAATATCGTTCCTACTACAATGAAGAATCTTAGTGCAACTTCAATCATAAATGTTGCAGCTCTGCTTTTCATGATTAAATACTTTTAAAATGCTATATATGGCTCGTTACAGCAAAAAATGCCGTGTAAGGCATTACCCGGCCAATTGCCAATTGGTGAATGTAGAAAATAATCATTTCGTATAATCTCCTGAAATTTTAGTTAACACTTGGATAGAATTGTGTAAACCTGGTAAAAAAAGCATGCACACATATAGACACCGTAGCCTTACAGGTATTATTCTGCACTTCTTCAGACTGGTTTTGACCAATTCAAGAGAAAAACAACAACACCTAAAGTACCACTCCGGGTTGGGTACAGTAGTCCAGAACAGATCAATGATGAAGCGATCACTGCAGCTACTGATGTATTCCAAGTTGGACTGATTACATACTTTCTGCTGTATTCTAGGTAATCTACTTTGTCAATATTTAATTGACGAATTGAATTTGAAAAAGTATATTCATTACAATACAAGAACTCTTAAAGGTAAAAAAAAGTCGGGGTTATTTCGAATTCCTGATTGAAAAGGATGTTACATGTTTAAGGTACTCTATCACTAATGAGGTTCGCGCGACGTCGGAATTATTCGGGCGACGTCGAAAATATTCGGCGGTGGAACATTCCACCGCCGAATGTTTACGACTGTGCCCGAATAAGTTCCGACACGTAACGACTTCGCTCGAAAAATAACCCGATGTTTTATAAATCTCAAAATGGACGCATTACGGGTATTCTTCCTTAATGAAATTTTATAGACATTTTCAATTAAAATATTTGTCAATGGAATCTTTCTAGACGACGATTTTCGAACGTCCTATGTCTTTACTTATTTGGTTGATGTTATATTTTAGATTTGTTTTATTTAATTCAGATCTCCTTTCAAAGCTGAAACTTATCAACAAACAAAATCCAATGTCCTCGATAAGAAATTCAAGCCAGAATTCAAACCCGGGACTTTGTCTAAAGAGGGAAGACACTTTATACAGAAGCTAATACAGTAAGTAAATAACAATTACAATTACTTATTTTCTTGTATCTATGCATGCCAAATTTTACGAATATCAAGAATTTAATGTACATTGTGCACAAGCGTCTGGTGGCAACAAAAGACAGATTTTAACCCATCTTCCTACATTCACTATACATGTTTAATCATTCCATTATTGTAGCATTTGAAGCGTTTAAGAGATGGATTTAGAATTTTCTTTCGTACATTTCTATCAAATAAAGACTAAAAACATACAAAAATGTGGAATACCTGTATATCACTCTCATTTATTTAAGGTATGTGATTCTATATTGTTTGCACAATGTTTTATGCATTCGATTTTTCCAGGACCAAGCCAGACAAACGCTTCAAACTTGATAAATGCAAGAAGACGCTAGTAAAGGCTGTCAAGTAAGTTTACTTGATATAGTGATTATCACTTTGTAAAGTCATACGAGTAATCGTTCATTTCTACTCTCAAATGAATATTCAGTTGTGTCCTTTTTAAGGTAGAGTACCCGTAATGTGGCCATTTTGAGATTCATAAAACATCGGATTTTTTTTTTTCGAACTGTGTCGTTACGTATCCGAAGCTATTCGGGCGCGGTCGTAAACATTCGGCGGGGTAAAGTTCCACCGCCGAATGTTTACGACTGCGCCCGAATAATTCCCACGTCATGTTAATCTCATTAGGGGTGCACTACCTTAATCAGATTAATTCAATTACGACGAGGAATCTTTATGTATCGTTTCACCTGAAGATTACTTTTTAGTGAGAAATCACCATTTATTAACAAATTGGCGGGATAGAAAATATTGATTGGGAAAGGGAGGTGATTACTTTCTATTGTGTTATGTTTCTGTTTGTTCGTTCACAGTCTTCTCTTTCTCCAGAGTTATTCAAAAATCAGTCATTGTGAAAAAGTAAAATTGCAACACATCCTTTTCCTTTTAATACATTGTCAGAACATGTTTTGTGGCATTGGACGTTTTATCATAATGATGCTTTTGAGCAAAAGAAAACCTCGTAACTGTGGCTTGTTTAAAGCTGCAGTTACGAGGTTTGTTGTTGAAAAGCGACGCTAAGTTTATGTTATATAATTTATTTCACAGATGGTTCAAGGACTACTCCGGTGAAGAATTATACACACAGACCTATAAATCTCCTTTCAAAGATTTTATACGGGCAAATATACACGAAGAATGAGGATCATATTTTAGAGATGAACGTTGATTTTAGCCTTTTTAATTGAATCAAGAGGGTTATGGGATGGGGGATTACATGATGGGTGGGTGGGGAAATAACAAAAATACAAAAATAATAAACATACGTGTAGTATCAAACCAAATATACTTGTTCTTGATACTTAATCCCCAGTCAATGTCAACAGATAGGAGGAGGTAAATACATTCTAAATCTGTTATTTCAAACCCAACCCCTATGTTATGGGTACCGCTATCACTGAATGGTGAGAATGGCAGCCAGGGATCTCTGTGTGGCGGCCATCTGTTGAAGTAAATCTTCTTGTCTTGTTGGTGGGTGTGGCTCAGATGTACATAGCAGGAGCTAATTCTTTAACGGTATATAGGGATTCTCCGTATTGGAGGCTTTAACCAGTTTGGATCAAAATCATACTGCACTAGTCAAGGCACCCGTCGATCTGGATCTATGTTTGCTGTAATTTTTAGCAATGGTCCTTTTGACGACCCTTGCTCTTTCATAAGGCTCATTTAGACAAGTCATATTTCAGCGATGAACTTTTCCGACGAAATAGCTGACGGAAGAAATGTCAAATGAACGGGGCTACATTCGACGTTCGGGGAAATACTGTTGTCCCTGTATTTAAGGTTGTCCACCCCTATTGAGATTTCCGCTTAGTCGGAACTTTTCGTGTGACGTCGCTTACATTCGTTCCGTATACGAAACTATTCGGGCGACGTCGTAAACATTCGGCGATGGAACGTTTCATCGCCGAATGTTTACGACGTTACCCGAATAGTTCCGACGTCACGTGAACCTCAATAGGGGTGGACTACCTTAATAGAGTCAGGTGATTTTGTTAATAATTGTCCAATTTGAAATCTGTTTTCAAGAAGCAGAATTAGTTGGGTAAATCCTTACCTTCTATCTTTTAGACTAAAATTATAACGAACCTTCTGCTGTAATTAGTTGCGTGAATAATTTCAATAACAACGCTTATATGTGTAGAAGGGATGACTGAATAATGGCCTTTAAACAGAACTTTGAGAATAAAGAAAGCTGACAGTCGAGAGGATGACATCGTCACTTAATGCCAGAATGAAGAAAGGGATAAATAAGACAAGAGATTGTGCACAGCTTCTATTGGAATATTCGAAGTGGTAGGGGGCAAATTTCGAAATATTATGAAAAGGTAAGTTTTGACTGCATTGTTGGTGGTAAGAACAGACAGAGCTTCCTTAAATCATTACACATTTTCTATTTAGGGACCATTTCAGAATTCGCACTATATATGCTAGCTTTGTTTGATTTAGAAACACATATTAAGGTAGTCTATCCCTAATGAGATGTCTGAATTATTCGGGCGACGTCAAAAGACATTCGGTGATGGAACTTTCCACTGCCGAATGTTTACGACTGGGCACGAATGAGTTCGTACACGTAACGACGACTCTCGAAAAAATCCGATGTTTTATGTATTTCAAAATAGTCACATTACGGGCATAGTACCTTAAAATGGAGTTTGTTGGCTGTCCAGGCTAAAATCAAGGGATAAAGAGTACCTTGAAAAATTGTGCAAAAAGTAGATGGATACCACATATTTTTGAATGCAATATGAGATCTAGCACCGTCTCGGTTTTAGAGACAGCAAGCCCAGAATGGACTATCATTTTCCGTGTGAGTACAGGACGTTTACATGGAAACGGCCCAATTGTCACTAGTTTTCGCGGCCATGTCGAATTGTCAAATTTTTCATTGTCTTAATGTTAACATGTAAATAAATACGCTGTTAAGGCCGATTTACTATTCATTTTTGCTAGCAAAACGTGCTTTAATTCCAGGTTGGTGTTTGAGAGGGTTATTTAGGTTTCCAATATATTGGTGGGTTTCGGAGAGTGATTCGGCCCCAGAAACTGTCGTCTGCTACCTAACTCACGCAAGAAAAAATTGTACTTTTTACACAATTATTTCCCTATAGAGATGTTAAACCAGTACCCACATCCATGTTGTCAGTCCAATCAACCGTTTTATAACTACGGCTTGAATCAAGCTGTAGTTACGAGATTTTATAACAACACCCACGAAATACTCTTTGTTTGTCCGAAATTACGTCACGTTTTACTGGATAAAATTGTTCCCTATTACATTTTCCCGGCATCTGTCAAATTTTGTCCACTGAACGTCCGCACTATAAAAATAGACTAGGTCTGATTGGTCAATAATGAAATAATTTAGAATTAATTTTCTTTATTTATAAACTTTGATATTTTGTCAAACGATCGCAGTATTTTTCATTTATTTATTTTTTCAAAGAATTTAGAACATTTTGGCTGTTCAAGAACTATTTTTAAATATTGGTGTTTATTCCTTTGAACAGTCCAAATGACTGCCCGGGGAGGAACAGAAGATTCGTTATATTTAATCTAAAAAAACAAGATAAGGATTCTTCTCACCTCTGCTTCAAACCGGTTTCAGATTGGACAATTTTTTATACAAAATTACCTGACTTTATTAAGGTAGTCCATCCCTAAATAAATGAGATTCACGTGACGTCAGAACTATTCGGGTAACGTCGTAAACATTCGGCGATGGAACGTTCCATCGCCTAACGTTTACGATGTAGTCCGAATATGTTCGAGTACGGAACGAATGTTAACGACGTCACACGAAAGTTCCGACGTAACAGAAATCTCATTAGGGATGGACTAGGCCTACCTTAAATACAGAGGCAGCAGTATTTCCCCGAATGTCGAATGTAGCCCCGTTCATTTGACATTTCTACGGTCAGCCACTTCGTCGGAAAAAAACCAACGATGAAACATAACTTGTCTAAATGAACCATATTGTTAAGGTAAGACCTGGGTAGTGCACTTCCGGTATAATCTTTATATTTAGAAATATTCTGTGACGCCCGTAAGTCCGAGCATTTTTAAAGTACCGTTAGTTGCAAAATCGCCTGTTTTCGTAACAACGGAAATAATTGATCGTGCTCAGATTGTCGGGGAATATTCTTAACAATTTTTGTGAAAATGTTGCTAAATTGTATGAAGAGTAGGCAAAGAAGAAAAAAAACAAACAACGAAAGTAAAAAATTCAAAATTTGAGAACAATAAAAATTACTTTCCTTGAAATCTTCTATTCACACCATGCAGATTTCGTTCCATAACTGGTCACATAGCCCATTACCCAGGTCGTACCTTAACGAGCAGGGGTCGTCAAAAGGGCTTTTGTATATGATTAAGCAAACATAGGTCCAGATTGGCGTGTGCCTTGACTAGGGCAGTATGATTTTGATCCAAACTGGTGTCTAAAATTACAGCAGTTTAAGAAGACGCACAAAGAGGACTATGTGGATCTTGATCAGACTTGGCGCAGTCGCAGACTGATCTTTATTCATTCTGTTATCAAACGCTTTACGCGACACTTTTCCGGACACAGAATATTTCCATGTCAGAAATTTTCAAATAGTCTTGTAAACATTCCGGACCTTTGTATTTCTACATTCAGATAAGGTAGTACACCCTAAATGAGATTCACACGACGTAGGATTTTTTTTCGGGCGACGTCGTAAACATTAGCCCATGGAACTTTCCACCGCCGAATGTTTACGACGTCGCCCGAAAAGGTTCTGATTCGTAACGAATGTGAACAACGTCACATGAAAAAATCCATCGTCGCTTGAATACGTTTAGGGCCCTGTAAATATTAAGAACATCGTTGAAATATGAGAAAAATCGTAGGAAATAATCATTTATAGGATCGCCGGTGACAAACATTACGGAAAGACACGAACATTTACAAAATTTGCCGACGTCGGTAAGGAGACTGCAGTTACGATAAAGAGCTAACGCCATTGGTTAAAATTCAGGAAACGGACGTCGACGTTACCTAGCGTCAACGTTAGTAACGACGTCAAAACGCCGCTCATTGCCTACAGTGATCGACACAATTTTTTGCGCTCTTGCATTTTTATCAAGTTTATGTATTTTACCAAGGTTAGGTTTCAAAAAAGTTTGCATGAAGATGGAAAAACGATCCAAGAATAAATATGGAGGTTTTTGTTGCTGGGGACGAGCTTCTTCTGACGCAAAGGTGAGGAATTTTACGCTAGTTATTCTTATGATGACTATCACAATTGTAACAACTAATGGATTGTGATTAATTTAATATTTTAAACAAGCAAATGAAAAGAACATAATTGTGTTTGGTGTGTGGATAATGGGACACACCAAAATAATTCTCAAATTGCATTATATAGATTCTATATAGAAAAGTGGAAAAAATTAACGACTTATCAGAAAATTGACATTTCAATGCAAAGCTGCAGTATGGTGCAGTTGTGCCTACATCTATTTCTAGTTGGTTCTAGTCTAACCACGTCCGTAACTGTACATTCTATATTGTCAGTGTTATTGCAAAACCCCGTAACTCCAGCTTTAATCATGCTTGCGTTACGAGGATTTGCAGTAATACCGATGATATACTGCTGATTTCATTTGACATGGCACTGACATTTCGGCAAGACATATTCATGTTTCACAGATAGTTTAACAAACATCACAGAGTCTTAAATGATAGAATACGGATATAACACGAACTCAAGAAAATATGACTGAGCTATTTTTAAGAAAAAAGTTTGGAATTTATGATAATAAAAGCTACTGTTGTGCGGTGTTCGTCTTTTTCCTTTAATCACAGTGCATCAGTCGGCCGAGGTAAAGTGTTAAAACCTCGCATTTTCTTTTTGTTTTAAGGGAGAATCCGTATATGCCATTAAAGAATTATCTCCTGCTACATCTAAGCCTCACCCAACAACAAGACAAGATGAGTTACTTCAACAGATGGCCGCCACACAGAGATCCCTGGCTGCCATTCTCACCAAGATTGAGATGAATGAGATGAAGCAGCGACACAACCTAGAAATGATCAGCGAATGTTTCGTGAATGATGTATTAGAGAGGAGCAGCTTCTATACACGAGCCTCCGTTGATGCCGACATTCTAAAGATGGCTGCCAAAGTGGTTACAGCTGGAGCGTGTGTTGTTAAGAGTAGAGCATTGTTTGCCAGATTACAAAATGAAATGAATGCCATCGCCAGTCAAGGTCAGCCACCATTCAGTGATAGCGGTGCTGTTTCTTTACTAGGAGAGTTCGGCAACGCAAGAATTCGCCCAGCTGTAAATGAGGCTGTCCGAGACCAGATAGATCTATGGGTAGGTATTCTTTAACCCATTATCAGACGGCTATAATTTAGACTGGTCCAAATCAAAGATACTGCAGACGACAATTTCAAGAAAACGAAGTTAAATATTTGTTTGGTCATTTTGGATAGAAAATATTGCGGGAAATGAAGAAATTGCT
This sequence comes from Fragum sueziense, assembly GCA_963680895.1. Taxonomy (NCBI): domain Eukaryota; kingdom Metazoa; phylum Mollusca; class Bivalvia; order Cardiida; family Cardiidae; genus Fragum; species Fragum sueziense. The sequence goes on along the minus strand of OY804603.1, from coordinate 12,248,826 downwards.
TGTTACAAGCAATTTCTTCATTTTCCGCAATGTTTTCCAAAGTTATTATCCTTTGGAGAGTCAAGAGGAGTCAATGTGTTGGAATGTATTTCGATTTACGTATTGTAAATGCAGATTAATGAATTTGTATATGAATTACCTTCTTGTCAAAAAACAACGGTCTAAGTTCTTGCGCTCAGTACATATCATTTAAAAATGTCGTATTGATACAGCTCCGTTGTTTGTCTGACAAGTTCTATCATTTCTGTAGAGACTGAGTAAGTACATGCCTTGTTGACAACTTTCATACTTTTTGTTTGCAGGAATTGAAAACTATCAACGTGAGTGGAATGGAGAGACCCCTTCAACAGTAAGTATTTTGTAATTACATACTTGTGTCTACATTACTAACATTGTCCGAGGTCTATAGGTTTTTTCTTCATCTGCATGTACATGTACATAGATATTTCTGTCTCTTTTTTCTTATATGTGGGGTTTTTCATAACTTTGCATTTCTTTTCCATCCAGAATCTATCGGTCTTTTTCCTATCGGTTCCTATTTTTACTTATTTTCTTTCCATAACATTACCCTCTCTCCGTCTCTCTTCTATCTCTATCGTATCTTTCTCTTCCTCTCTCTATCTAGATTTCAAGATGTACGCTGTATTTTTCATCAAGATATTCTTTCAACTCTCAGCTTTACCACAAGAATCACACTCAGAGATATTATGATTAGGTAAATAATTATGTTGTAAGCAGTTTTGGAACTGAGCAGTTTTAAAACTGCTCAAATGTTACGAAACTCATACACGACAATATATTACACGTCAAAATACATTCAATTGTGTCGCATATAAAACAAATATTCTAGCTAATGTATTTTGAAATATTTTTATCGAATCACGTTTCATTTTATAAGACAAAAAACAGTTAAACAATTGCGAGAACATAAATTCTACGACAGGAAACTACATATTATCACAGAGACATCCCATTGATATTTTCTCACAATTTTCTTTATTTCCATCTGAAAGAGCATTTTTTTTATGAAAATTCTTAAATTTCAAGCCAATGTATATTTCAAAAGAAAGGTCGACGTCTATGGCTATCTGTATGTTTACATTCCGTGATGAAACTACTTTATCAAATATATTACAGATACACATTCGATGAAACCCATGCCCGATTCCTGTGCATCAACTTGTTAGAAGGTTTGAAATATCTACACAGTCTCAATATGGTACATGGACAGATCACGCCTAGTAATGTTGTCTTTACCGATACTGGATATCCTTGCTTGGTAGGTCGTTTTTGTCTATTTTCTATCTTTATGATTACAACACAATATCGTTCCTACTACAATGAAGAATCTTAGTGCAACTTCAATCATAAATGTTGCAGCTCTGCTTTTCATGATTAAATACTTTTAAAATGCTATATATGGCTCGTTACAGCAAAAAATGCCGTGTAAGGCATTACCCGGCCAATTGCCAATTGGTGAATGTAGAAAATAATCATTTCGTATAATCTCCTGAAATTTTAGTTAACACTTGGATAGAATTGTGTAAACCTGGTAAAAAAAGCATGCACACATATAGACACCGTAGCCTTACAGGTATTATTCTGCACTTCTTCAGACTGGTTTTGACCAATTCAAGAGAAAAACAACAACACCTAAAGTACCACTCCGGGTTGGGTACAGTAGTCCAGAACAGATCAATGATGAAGCGATCACTGCAGCTACTGATGTATTCCAAGTTGGACTGATTACATACTTTCTGCTGTATTCTAGGTAATCTACTTTGTCAATATTTAATTGACGAATTGAATTTGAAAAAGTATATTCATTACAATACAAGAACTCTTAAAGGTAAAAAAAAGTCGGGGTTATTTCGAATTCCTGATTGAAAAGGATGTTACATGTTTAAGGTACTCTATCACTAATGAGGTTCGCGCGACGTCGGAATTATTCGGGCGACGTCGAAAATATTCGGCGGTGGAACATTCCACCGCCGAATGTTTACGACTGTGCCCGAATAAGTTCCGACACGTAACGACTTCGCTCGAAAAATAACCCGATGTTTTATAAATCTCAAAATGGACGCATTACGGGTATTCTTCCTTAATGAAATTTTATAGACATTTTCAATTAAAATATTTGTCAATGGAATCTTTCTAGACGACGATTTTCGAACGTCCTATGTCTTTACTTATTTGGTTGATGTTATATTTTAGATTTGTTTTATTTAATTCAGATCTCCTTTCAAAGCTGAAACTTATCAACAAACAAAATCCAATGTCCTCGATAAGAAATTCAAGCCAGAATTCAAACCCGGGACTTTGTCTAAAGAGGGAAGACACTTTATACAGAAGCTAATACAGTAAGTAAATAACAATTACAATTACTTATTTTCTTGTATCTATGCATGCCAAATTTTACGAATATCAAGAATTTAATGTACATTGTGCACAAGCGTCTGGTGGCAACAAAAGACAGATTTTAACCCATCTTCCTACATTCACTATACATGTTTAATCATTCCATTATTGTAGCATTTGAAGCGTTTAAGAGATGGATTTAGAATTTTCTTTCGTACATTTCTATCAAATAAAGACTAAAAACATACAAAAATGTGGAATACCTGTATATCACTCTCATTTATTTAAGGTATGTGATTCTATATTGTTTGCACAATGTTTTATGCATTCGATTTTTCCAGGACCAAGCCAGACAAACGCTTCAAACTTGATAAATGCAAGAAGACGCTAGTAAAGGCTGTCAAGTAAGTTTACTTGATATAGTGATTATCACTTTGTAAAGTCATACGAGTAATCGTTCATTTCTACTCTCAAATGAATATTCAGTTGTGTCCTTTTTAAGGTAGAGTACCCGTAATGTGGCCATTTTGAGATTCATAAAACATCGGATTTTTTTTTTTCGAACTGTGTCGTTACGTATCCGAAGCTATTCGGGCGCGGTCGTAAACATTCGGCGGGGTAAAGTTCCACCGCCGAATGTTTACGACTGCGCCCGAATAATTCCCACGTCATGTTAATCTCATTAGGGGTGCACTACCTTAATCAGATTAATTCAATTACGACGAGGAATCTTTATGTATCGTTTCACCTGAAGATTACTTTTTAGTGAGAAATCACCATTTATTAACAAATTGGCGGGATAGAAAATATTGATTGGGAAAGGGAGGTGATTACTTTCTATTGTGTTATGTTTCTGTTTGTTCGTTCACAGTCTTCTCTTTCTCCAGAGTTATTCAAAAATCAGTCATTGTGAAAAAGTAAAATTGCAACACATCCTTTTCCTTTTAATACATTGTCAGAACATGTTTTGTGGCATTGGACGTTTTATCATAATGATGCTTTTGAGCAAAAGAAAACCTCGTAACTGTGGCTTGTTTAAAGCTGCAGTTACGAGGTTTGTTGTTGAAAAGCGACGCTAAGTTTATGTTATATAATTTATTTCACAGATGGTTCAAGGACTACTCCGGTGAAGAATTATACACACAGACCTATAAATCTCCTTTCAAAGATTTTATACGGGCAAATATACACGAAGAATGAGGATCATATTTTAGAGATGAACGTTGATTTTAGCCTTTTTAATTGAATCAAGAGGGTTATGGGATGGGGGATTACATGATGGGTGGGTGGGGAAATAACAAAAATACAAAAATAATAAACATACGTGTAGTATCAAACCAAATATACTTGTTCTTGATACTTAATCCCCAGTCAATGTCAACAGATAGGAGGAGGTAAATACATTCTAAATCTGTTATTTCAAACCCAACCCCTATGTTATGGGTACCGCTATCACTGAATGGTGAGAATGGCAGCCAGGGATCTCTGTGTGGCGGCCATCTGTTGAAGTAAATCTTCTTGTCTTGTTGGTGGGTGTGGCTCAGATGTACATAGCAGGAGCTAATTCTTTAACGGTATATAGGGATTCTCCGTATTGGAGGCTTTAACCAGTTTGGATCAAAATCATACTGCACTAGTCAAGGCACCCGTCGATCTGGATCTATGTTTGCTGTAATTTTTAGCAATGGTCCTTTTGACGACCCTTGCTCTTTCATAAGGCTCATTTAGACAAGTCATATTTCAGCGATGAACTTTTCCGACGAAATAGCTGACGGAAGAAATGTCAAATGAACGGGGCTACATTCGACGTTCGGGGAAATACTGTTGTCCCTGTATTTAAGGTTGTCCACCCCTATTGAGATTTCCGCTTAGTCGGAACTTTTCGTGTGACGTCGCTTACATTCGTTCCGTATACGAAACTATTCGGGCGACGTCGTAAACATTCGGCGATGGAACGTTTCATCGCCGAATGTTTACGACGTTACCCGAATAGTTCCGACGTCACGTGAACCTCAATAGGGGTGGACTACCTTAATAGAGTCAGGTGATTTTGTTAATAATTGTCCAATTTGAAATCTGTTTTCAAGAAGCAGAATTAGTTGGGTAAATCCTTACCTTCTATCTTTTAGACTAAAATTATAACGAACCTTCTGCTGTAATTAGTTGCGTGAATAATTTCAATAACAACGCTTATATGTGTAGAAGGGATGACTGAATAATGGCCTTTAAACAGAACTTTGAGAATAAAGAAAGCTGACAGTCGAGAGGATGACATCGTCACTTAATGCCAGAATGAAGAAAGGGATAAATAAGACAAGAGATTGTGCACAGCTTCTATTGGAATATTCGAAGTGGTAGGGGGCAAATTTCGAAATATTATGAAAAGGTAAGTTTTGACTGCATTGTTGGTGGTAAGAACAGACAGAGCTTCCTTAAATCATTACACATTTTCTATTTAGGGACCATTTCAGAATTCGCACTATATATGCTAGCTTTGTTTGATTTAGAAACACATATTAAGGTAGTCTATCCCTAATGAGATGTCTGAATTATTCGGGCGACGTCAAAAGACATTCGGTGATGGAACTTTCCACTGCCGAATGTTTACGACTGGGCACGAATGAGTTCGTACACGTAACGACGACTCTCGAAAAAATCCGATGTTTTATGTATTTCAAAATAGTCACATTACGGGCATAGTACCTTAAAATGGAGTTTGTTGGCTGTCCAGGCTAAAATCAAGGGATAAAGAGTACCTTGAAAAATTGTGCAAAAAGTAGATGGATACCACATATTTTTGAATGCAATATGAGATCTAGCACCGTCTCGGTTTTAGAGACAGCAAGCCCAGAATGGACTATCATTTTCCGTGTGAGTACAGGACGTTTACATGGAAACGGCCCAATTGTCACTAGTTTTCGCGGCCATGTCGAATTGTCAAATTTTTCATTGTCTTAATGTTAACATGTAAATAAATACGCTGTTAAGGCCGATTTACTATTCATTTTTGCTAGCAAAACGTGCTTTAATTCCAGGTTGGTGTTTGAGAGGGTTATTTAGGTTTCCAATATATTGGTGGGTTTCGGAGAGTGATTCGGCCCCAGAAACTGTCGTCTGCTACCTAACTCACGCAAGAAAAAATTGTACTTTTTACACAATTATTTCCCTATAGAGATGTTAAACCAGTACCCACATCCATGTTGTCAGTCCAATCAACCGTTTTATAACTACGGCTTGAATCAAGCTGTAGTTACGAGATTTTATAACAACACCCACGAAATACTCTTTGTTTGTCCGAAATTACGTCACGTTTTACTGGATAAAATTGTTCCCTATTACATTTTCCCGGCATCTGTCAAATTTTGTCCACTGAACGTCCGCACTATAAAAATAGACTAGGTCTGATTGGTCAATAATGAAATAATTTAGAATTAATTTTCTTTATTTATAAACTTTGATATTTTGTCGAACGATCGCAGTATTTTTCATTTATTTATTTTTTCAAAGAATTTAGAACATTTTGGCTGTTCAAGAACTATTTTTAAATATTGGTGTTTATTCCTTTGAACAGTCCAAATGACTGCCCGGGGAGGAACAGAAGATTCGTTATATTTAATCTAAAAAAACAAGATAAGGATTCTTCTCACCTCTGCTTCAAACCGGTTTCAGATTGGACAATTATTTATACAAAATTACCTGACTTTATTAAGGTAGTCCATCCCTAAATAAATGAGATTCACGTGACGTCAGAACTATTCGGGTAACGTCGTAAACATTCGGCGATGGAACGTTCCATCGCCTAACGTTTACGATGTAGTCCGAATATGTTCGAGTACGGAACGAATGTTAACGACGTCACACGAAAGTTCCGACGTAACAGAAATCTCATTAGGGATGGACTAGGCCTACCTTAAATACAGAGGCAGCAGTATTTCCCCGAATGTCGAATGTAGCCCCGTTCATTTGACATTTCTACGGTCAGCCACTTCGTCGGAAAAAAAACCAACGATGAAACATAACTTGTCTAAATGAACCATATTGTTAAGGTAAGACCTGGGTAGTGCACTTCCGGTATAATCTTTATATTTAGAAATATTCTGTGACGCCCGTAAGTCCGAGCATTTTTAAAGTACCGTTAGTTGCAAAATCGCCTGTTTTCGTAACAACGGAAATAATTGATCGTGCTCAGATTGTCGGGGAATATTCTTAACAATTTTTGTGAAAATGTTGCTAAATTGTATGAAGAGTAGGCAAAGAAGAAAAAAAACAAACAACGAAAGTAAAAAATTCAAAATTTGAGAACAATAAAAATTACTTTCCTTGAAATCTTCTATTCACACCATGCAGATTTCGTTCCATAACTGGTCACATAGCCCATTACCCAGGTCGTACCTTAACGAGCAGGGGTCGTCAAAAGGGCTTTTGTATATGATTAAGCAAACATAGGTCCAGATTGGCGTGTGCCTTGACTAGGGCAGTATGATTTTGATCCAAACTGGTGTCTAAAATTACAGCAGTTTAAGAAGACGCACAAAGAGGACTATGTGGATCTTGATCAGACTTGGCGCAGTCGCAGACTGATCTTTATTCATTCTGTTATCAAACGCTTTACGCGACACTTTTCCGGACACAGAATATTTCCATGTCAGAAATTTTCAAATAGTCTTGTAAACATTCCGGACCTTTGTATTTCTACATTCAGATAAGGTAGTACACCCTAAATGAGATTCACACGACGTAGGATTTTTTTTTCGGGCGACGTCGTAAACATTAGCCCATGGAACTTTCCACCGCCGAATGTTTACGACGTCGCCCGAAAAGGTTCTGATTCGTAACGAATGTGAACAACGTCACATGAAAAAATCCATCGTCGCTTGAATACGTTTAGGGCCCTGTAAATATTAAGAACATCGTTGAAATATGAGAAAAATCGTAGGAAATAATCATTTATAGGATCGCCGGTGACAAACATTACGGAAAGACACGAACATTTACAAAATTTGCCGACGTCGGTAAGGAGACTGCAGTTACGATAAAGAGCTAACGCCATTGGTTAAAATTCAGGAAACGGACGTCGACGTTACCTAGCGTCAACGTTAGTAACGACGTCAAAACGCCGCTCATTGCCTACAGTGATCGACACAATTTTTTGCGCTCTTGCATTTTTATCAAGTTTATGTATTTTACCAAGGTTAGGTTTCAAAAAAGTTTGCATGAAGATGGAAAAACGATCCAAGAATAAATATGGAGGTTTTTGTTGCTGGGGACGAGCTTCTTCTGACGCAAAGGTGAGGAATTTTACGCTAGTTATTCTTATGATGACTATCACAATTGTAACAACTAATGGATTGTGATTAATTTAATATTTTAAACAAGCAAATGAAAAAGAACATAATTGTGTTTGGTGTGTGGATAATGGGACACACCAAAATAATTCTCAAATTGCATTATATAGATTCTATATAGAAAAGTGGAAAAAATTAACGACTTATCAGAAAATTGACATTTCAATGCAAAGCTGCAGTATGGTGCAGTTGTGCCTACATCTATTTCTAGTTGGTTCTAGTCTAACCACGTCCGTAACTGTACATTCTATATTGTCAGTGTTATTGCAAAACCCCGTAACTCCAGCTTTAATCATGCTTGCGTTACGAGGATTTGCAGTAATACCGATGATATACTGCTGATTTCATTTGACATGGCACTGACATTTCGGCAAGACATATTCATGTTTCACAGATAGTTTAACAAACATCACAGAGTCTTAAATGATAGAATACGGATATAACACGAACTCAAGAAAATATGACTGAGCTATTTTTAAGAAAAAAGTTTGGAATTTATGATAATAAAAGCTACTGTTGTGCGGTGTTCGTCTTTTTCCTTTAATCACAGTGCATCAGTCGGCCGAGGTAAAGTGTTAAAACCTCGCATTTTCTTTTTGTTTTAAGGGAGAATCCGTATATGCCATTAAAGAATTATCTCCTGCTACATCTAAGCCTCACCCAACAACAAGACAAGATGAGTTACTTCAACAGATGGCCGCCACACAGAGATCCCTGGCTGCCATTCTCACCAAGATTGAGATGAATGAGATGAAGCAGCGACACAACCTAGAAATGATCAGCGAATGTTTCGTGAATGATGTATTAGAGAGGAGCAGCTTCTATACACGAGCCTCCGTTGATGCCGACATTCTAAAGATGGCTGCCAAAGTGGTTACAGCTGGAGCGTGTGTTGTTAAGAGTAGAGCATTGTTTGCCAGATTACAAAATGAAATGAATGCCATCGCCAGTCAAGGTCAGCCACCATTCAGTGATAGCGGTGCTGTTTCTTTACTAGGAGAGTTCGGCAACGCAAGAATTCGCCCAGCTGTAAATGAGGCTGTCCGAGACCAGATAGATCTATGGGTAGGTATTCTTTAACCCATTATCAGACGGCTATAATTTAGACTGGTCCAAATCAAAGATACTGCAGACGACAATTTCAAGAAAACGAAGTTAAATATTTGTTTGGTCATTTTGGATAGAAAATATTGCGGGAAATGAAGAAATTGCTTGTTACAAGCAATTTCTTCATTTTCCGCAATGTTTTCCAAAGTTATTATCCTTTGGAGAGTCAAGAGGAGTCAATGTGTTGGAATGTATTTCGATTTACGTATTGTAAATGCAGATTAATGAATTTGTATATGAATTACCTTCTTGTCAAAAAACAACGGTCTAAGTTCTTGCGCTCAGTACATATCATTTAAAAATGTCGTATTGATACAGCTCCGTTGTTTGTCTGACAAGTTCTATCATTTCTGTAGAGACTGAGTAAGTACATGCCTTGTTGACAACTTTCATACTTTTTGTTTGCAGGAATTGAAAACTATCAACGTGAGTGGAATGGAGAGACCCCTTCAACAGTAAGTATTTTGTAATTACATACTTGTGTCTACATTACTAACATTGTCCGAGGTCTATAGGTTTTTTCTTCATCTGCATGTACATGTACATAGATATTTCTGTCTCTTTTTTCTTATATGTGGGGTTTTTCATAACTTTGCATTTCTTTTCCATCCAGAATCTATCGGTCTTTTTCCTATCGGTTCCTATTTTTACTTATTTTCTTTCCATAACATTACCCTCTCTCCGTCTCTCTTCTATCTCTATCGTATCTTTCTCTTCCTCTCTCTATCTAGATTTCAAGATGTACGCTGTATTTTTCATCAAGATATTCTTTCAACTCTCAGCTTTACCACAAGAATCACACTCAGAGATATTATGATTAGGTAAATAATTATGTTGTAAGCAGTTTTGGAACTGAGCAGTTTTAAAACTGCTCAAATGTTACGAAACTCATACACGACAATATATTACACGTCAAAATACATTCAATTGTGTCGCATATAAAACAAATATTCTAGCTAATGTATTTTGAAATATTTTTATCGAATCACGTTTCATTTTATAAGACAAAAAACAGTTAAACAATTGCGAGAACATAAATTCTACGACAGGAAACTACATATTATCACAGAGACATCCCATTGATATTTTCTCACAATTTTCTTTATTTCCATCTGAAAGAGCATTTTTTTTATGAAAATTCTTAAATTTCAAGCCAATGTATATTTCAAAAGAAAGGTCGACGTCTATGGCTATCTGTATGTTTACATTCCGTGATGAAACTACTTTATCAAATATATTACAGATACACATTCGATGAAACCCATGCCCGATTCCTGTGCATCAACTTGTTAGAAGGTTTGAAATATCTACACAGTCTCAATATGGTACATGGACAGATCACGCCTAGTAATGTTGTCTTTACCGATACTGGATATCCTTGCTTGGTAGGTCGTTTTTGTCTATTTTCTATCTTTATGATTACAACACAATATCGTTCCTACTACAATGAAGAATCTTAGTGCAACTTCAATCATAAATGTTGCAGCTCTGCTTTTCATGATTAAATACTTTTAAAATGCTATATATGGCTCGTTACAGCAAAAAATGCCGTGTAAGGCATTACCCGGCCAATTGCCAATTGGTGAATGTAGAAAATAATCATTTCGTATAATCTCCTGAAATTTTAGTTAACACTTGGATAGAATTGTGTAAACCTGGTAAAAAAAGCATGCACACATATAGACACAGTAGCCTTACAGGTATTATTCTGCACTTCTTCAGACTGGTTTTGACCAATTCAAGAGAAAAACAACAACACCTAAAGTACCACTCCGGGTTGGGTACAGTAGTCCAGAACAGATCAATGATGAAGCGATCACTGCAGCTACTGATGTATTCCAAGTTGGACTGATTACATACTTTCTGCTGTATTCTAGGTAATCTACTTTGTCAATATTTAATTGACGAATTGAATTTGAAAAAGTATATTCATTACAATACAAGAACTCTTAAAGGTAAAAAAAAGTCGGGGTTATTTCGAATTCCTGATTGAAAAGGATGTTACATGTTTAAGGTACTCTATCACTAATGAGGTTCGCGCGACGTCGGAATTATTTGGGCGACGTCGAAAATATTCGGCGGTGGAACATTCCACCGCCGAATGTTTACGACTGTGCCCGAATAAGTTCCGACACGTAACGACTTCGCTCGAAAAATAACCCGATGTTTTATAAATCTCAAAATGGACGCATTACGGGTATTCTTCCTTAATGAAATTTTATAGACATTTTCAATTAAAATATTTGTCAATGGAATCTTTCTAGACGACGATTTTCGAACGTCCTATGTCTTTACTTATTTGGTTGATGTTATATTTTAGATTTGTTTTATTTAATTCAGATCTCCTTTCAAAGCTGAAACTTATCAACAAACAAAATCCAATGTCCTCGATAAGAAATTCAAGCCAGAATTCAAACCCGGGACTTTGTCTAAAGAGGGAAGACACTTTATACAGAAGCTAATACAGTAAGTAAATAACAATTACAATTACTTATTTTCTTGTATCTATGCATGTCAAATTTTACGAATATCAAGAATTTAATGTACATTGTGCACAAGCGTCTGGTGGCAACAAAAGACAGATTTTAACCCATCTTCCTACATTCACTATACATGTTTAATCATTCCATTATTGTAGCATTTGAAGCGTTTAAGAGATGGATTTAGAATTTTCTTTCGTACATTTCTATCAAATAAAGACTAAAAACATACAAAAATGTGGAATACCTGTATATCACTCTCATTTATTTAAGGTATGTGATTCTATATTGTTTGCACAATGTTTTATGCATTCGATTTTTCCAGGACCAAGCCAGACAAACGCTTCAAACTTGATAAATGCAAGAAGACGCTAGTAAAGGCTGTCAAGTAAGTTTACTTGATATAGTGATTATCACTTTGTAAAGTCATACGAGTAATCGTTCATTTCTACTCTCAAATGAATATTCAGTTGTGTCCTTTTTAAGGTAGAGTACCCGTAATGTGGCCATTTTGAGATTCATAAAACATCGGATTTTTTTTTCGAACGGTGTCGTTACGTATCCGAAGCTATTCGGGCGCGGTCGTAAACATTCGGCGGGGTAAAGTTCCACCGCCGAATGTTTACGACTGCGCCCGAATAATTCCCACGTCATGTGAATCTCATTAGGGGTGCACTACCTTAATCAGATAAATTCAATTACGACGAGGAATCTTTATGTATCGTTTCACCTGAAGATTACTTTTTAGTGAGAAATCACCATTTATTAACAAATTGGCGGGATAGAAAATATTGATTGGGAAAGGGAGGTGATTACTTTCTATTGTGTTATGTTTCTGTTTGTTCGTTCACAGTCTTCTCTTTCTCCAGAGTTATTCAAAAATCAGTCATTGTGAAAAAGTAAAATTGCAACACATCCTTTTCCTTTTAATACATTGTCAGAACATGTTTTGTGGCATTGGACGTTTTATCATAATGATGCTTTTGAGCAAAAAAAAAAACCTCGTAACTGTGGCTTGTTTAAAGCTGCAGTTACGAGGTTTGTTGTTGAAAAGCGACGCTAAGTTTATGTTATATAATTTATTTCACAGATGGTTCAAGGACTACTCCGGTGAAGAATTATACACACAGACCTATAAATCTCCTTTCAAAGATTTTATACGGGCAAATATACACGAAGAATGAGGATCATATTTTAGAGATGAACGTTGATTTTAGCCTTTTTAATTGAATCAAGAGGGTTATGGGATGGGGGATTACATGATGGGTGGGTGGGGAAATAACAAAAATACAAAAATAATAAACATACGTGTAGTATCAAACCAAATATACTTGTTCTTGATACTTAATCCCTAGTCAATGTCAACAGATAGGAGGAGGTAAATACATTCTAAATCTGTTATTTCAAACCCAACCCCTATGTTATGGGTACCGCTATCACTGAATGGTGAGAATGGCAGCCAGGGATCTCTGTGTGGCGGCCATCTGTTGAAGTAAATCTTCTTGTCTTGTTGGTGGGTGTGGCTCAGATGTACATAGCAGGAGCTAATTCTTTAACGGTATATAGGGATTCTCCGTATTGGAGGCTTTAACCAGTTTGGATCAAAATCATACTGCACTAGTCAAGGCACCCGTCGATCTGGATCTATGTTTGCTGTAATTTTTAGCAATGGTCCTTTTGACGACCCTTGCTCTTTCATAAGGCTCATTTAGACAAGTCATATTTCAGCGATGAACTTTTCCGACGAAATAGCTGACGGAAGAAATGTCAAATGAACGGGGCTACATTCGACGTTCGGGGAAATACTGTTGTCCCTGTATTTAAGGTTGTCCACCCCTATTGAGATTTCCGCTTAGTCGGAACTTTTCGTGTGACGTCGCTTACATTCGTTCCGTATACGAAACTATTCGGGCGACGTCGTAAACATTCGGCGATGGAACGTTTCATCGCCGAATGTTTACGACGTTACCCGAATAGTTCCGACGTCACGTGAACCTCAATAGGGGTGGACTACCTTAATAGAGTCAGGTGATTTTGTTAATAATTGTCCAATTTGAAATCTGTTTTCAAGAAGCAGAATTAGTTGGGTAAATCCTTACCTTCTATTTTTTAGACTAAAATTATAACGAACCTTCTGCTGTAATTAGTTGCGTGAATAATTTCAATAACAACGCTTATATGTGTAGAAGGGATGACTGAATAATGGCCTTTAAACAGAACTTTGAGAATAAAGAAAGCTGACAGTCGAGAGGATGACATCGTCACTTAATGCCAGAATGAAGAAAGGGATAAATAAGACAAGAGATTGTGCACAGCTTCTATTGGAATATTCGAAGTGGTAGGGGGCAAATTTCGAAATATTATGAAAAGGTAAGTTTTGACTGCATTGTTGGTGGTAAGAACAGACAGAGCTTCCTTAAATCATTACACATTTTCTATTTAGGGACCATTTCAGAATTCGCACTATATATGCTAGCTTTGTTTGATTTAGAAACACATATTAAGGTAGTCTATCCCTAATGAGATGTCTGAATTATTCGGGCGACGTCAAAAGACATTCGGTGATGGAACTTTCCACTGCCGAATGTTTACGACTGGGCACGAATGAGTTCGTACACGTAACGACGACTCTCGAAAAAATCTGATGTTTTATGTATTTCAAAATAGTCACATTACGGGCATAGTACCTTAAAATGGAGTTTGTTGGCTGTCCAGGCTAAAATCAAGGGATAAAGAGTACCTTGAAAAATTGTGCAAAAAGTAGATGGATACCACATATTTTTGAATGCAATATGAGATCTAGCACCGTCTCGGTTTTAGAGACAGCAAGCCCAGAATGGACTATCATTTTCCGTGTGAGTACAGGACGTTTACATGGAAACGGCCCAATTGTCACTAGTTTTCGCGGCCATGTCGAATTGTCAAATTTTTCATTGTCTTAATGTTAACATGTAAATAAATACGCTGTTAAGGCCGATTTACTATTCATTTTTGCTAGCAAAACGTGCTTTAATTCCAGGTTGGTGTTTGAGAGGGTTATTTAGGTTTCCAATATATTGGTGGGTTTCGGAGAGTGATTCGGCCCCAGAAACTGTCGTCTGCTACCTAACTCACGCAAGAAAAAATTGTACTTTTTACACAATTATTTCCCTATAGAGATGTTAAACCAGTACCCACATCCATGTTGTCAGTCCAATCAACCGTTTTATAACTACGGCTTGAATCAAGCTGTAGTTACGAGATTTTATAACAACACCCACGAAATACTCTTTGTTTGTCCGAAATTACGTCACGTTTTACTGGATAAAATTGTTCCCTATTACATTTTCCCGGCATCTGTCAAATTTTGTCCACTGAACGTCCGCACTATAAAAATAGACTAGGTCTGATTGGTCAATAATGAAATAATTTAGAATTAATTTTCTTTATTTATAAACTTTGATATTTTGTCAAACGATCGCAGTATTTTTCATTTATTTATTTTTTCAAAGAATTTAGAACATTTTGGCTGTTCAAGAACTATTTTTAAATATTGGTGTTTATTCCTTTGAACAGTCCAAATGACTGCCCGGGGAGGAACAGAAGATTCGTTATATTTAATCTAAAAAAACAAGATAAGGATTCTTCTCACCTCTGCTTCAAACCGGTTTCAGATTGGACAATTATTTATACAAAATTACCTGACTTTATTAAGGTAGTCCATCCCTAAATAAATGAGATTCACGTGACGTCAGAACTATTCGGGTAACGTCGTAAACATTCGGCGATGGAACGTTCCATCGCCTAACGTTTACGATGTAGTCCGAATATGTTCGAGTACGGAACGAATGTTAACGACGTCACACGAAAGTTCCGACGTAACAGAAATCTCATTAGGGATGGACTAGGCCTACCTTAAATACAGAGGCAGCAGTATTTCCCCGAATGTCGAATGTAGCCCCGTTCATTTGACATTTCTACGGTCAGCCACTTCGTCGGAAAAAAACCAACGATGAAACATAACTTGTCTAAATGAACCATATTGTTAAGGTAAGACCTGGGTAGTGCACTTCCGGTATAATCTTTATATTTAGAAATATTCTGTGACGCCCGTAAGTCCGAGCATTTTTAAAGTACCGTTAGTTGCAAAATCGCCTGTTTTCGTAACAACGGAAATAATTGATCGTGCTCAGATTGTCGGGGAATATTCTTAACAATTTTTGTGAAAATGTTGCTAAATTGTATGAAGAGTAGGCAAAGAAGAAAAAAAACAAACAACGAAAGTAAAAAATTCAAAATTTGAGAACAATAAAAATTACTTTCCTTGAAATCTTCTATTCACACCATGCAGATTTCGTTCCATAACTGGTCACATAGCCCATTACCCAGGTCGTACCTTAACGAGCAGGGGTCGTCAAAAGGGCTTTTGTATATGATTAAGCAAACATAGGTCCAGATTGGCGTGTGCCTTGACTAGGGCAGTATGATTTTGATCCAAACTGGTGTCTAAAATTACAGCAGTTTAAGAAGACGCACAAAGAGGACTATGTGGATCTTGATCAGACTTGGCGCAGTCGCAGACTGATCTTTATTCATTCTGTTATCAAACGCTTTACGCGACACTTTTCCGGACACAGAATATTTCCATGTCAGAAATTTTCAAATAGTCTTGTAAACATTCCGGACCTTTGTATTTCTACATTCAGATAAGGTAGTACACCCTAAATGAGATTCACACGACGTAGGATTTTTTTTTCGGGCGACGTCGTAAACATTAGCCCATGGAACTTTCCACCGCCGAATGTTTACGACGTCGCCCGAAAAGGTTCTGATTCGTAACGAATGTGAACAACGTCACATGAAAAAATCCATCGTCGCTTGAATACGTTTAGGGCCCTGTAAATATTAAGAACATCGTTGAAATATGAGAAAAATCGTAGGAAATAATCATTTATAGGATCGCCGGTGACAAACATTACGGAAAGACACGAACATTTACAAAATTTGCCGACGTCGGTAAGGAGACTGCAGTTACGATAAAGAGCTAACGCCATTGGTTAAAATTCAGGAAACGGACGTCGACGTTACCTAGCGTCAACGTTAGTAACGACGTCAAAACGCCGCTCATTGCCTACAGTGATCGACACAATTTTTTGCGCTCTTGCATTTTTATCAAGTTTATGTATTTTACCAAGGTTAGGTTTCAAAAAAGTTTGCATGAAGATGGAAAAACGATCCAAGAATAAATATGGAGGTTTTTGTTGCTGGGGACGAGCTTCTTCTGACGCAAAGGTGAGGAATTTTACGCTAGTTATTCTTATGATGACTATCACAATTGTAACAACTAATGGATTGTGATTAATTTAATATTTTAAACAAGCAAATGAAAAGAACATAATTGTGTTTGGTGTGTGGATAATGGGACACACCAAAATAATTCTCAAATTGCATTATATAGATTCTATATAGAAAAGTGGAAAAAATTAACGACTTATCAGAAAATTGACATTTCAATGCAAAGCTGCAGTATGGTGCAGTTGTGCCTACATCTATTTCTAGTTGGTTCTAGTCTAACCACGTCCGTAACTGTACATTCTATATTGTCAGTGTTATTGCAAAACCCCGTAACTCCAGCTTTAATCATGCTTGCGTTACGAGGATTTGCAGTAATACCGATGATATACTGCTGATTTCATTTGACATGGCACTGACATTTCGGCAAGACATATTCATGTTTCACAGATAGTTTAACAAACATCACAGAGTCTTAAATGATAGAATACGGATATAACACGAACTCAAGAAAATATGACTGAGCTATTTTTAAGAAAAAAGTTTGGAATTTATGATAATAAAAGCTACTGTTGTGCGGTGTTCGTCTTTTTCCTTTAATCACAGTGCATCAGTCGGCCGAGGTAAAGTGTTAAAACCTCGCATTTTCTTTTTGTTTTAAGGGAGAATCCGTATATGCCATTAAAGAATTATCTCCTGCTACATCTAAGCCTCACCCAACAACAAGACAAGATGAGTTACTTCAACAGATGGCCGCCACACAGAGATCCCTGGCTGCCATTCTCACCAAGATTGAGATGAATGAGATGAAGCAGCGACACAACCTAGAAATGATCAGCGAATGTTTCGTGAATGATGTATTAGAGAGGAGCAGCTTCTATACACGAGCCTCCGTTGATGCCGACATTCTAAAGATGGCTGCCAAAGTGGTTACAGCTGGAGCGTGTGTTGTTAAGAGTAGAGCATTGTTTGCCAGATTACAAAATGAAATGAATGCCATCGCCAGTCAAGGTCAGCCACCATTCAGTGATAGCGGTGCTGTTTCTTTACTAGGAGAGTTCGGCAACGCAAGAATTCGCCCAGCTGTAAATGAGGCTGTCCGAGACCAGATAGATCTATGGGTAGGTATTCTTTAACCCATTATCAGACGGCTATAATTTAGACTGGTCCAAATCAAAGATACTGCAGACGACAATTTCAAGAAAACGAAGTTAAATATTTGTTTGGTCATTTTGGATAGAAAATATTGCGGGAAATGAAGAAATTGCTTGTTACAAGCAATTTCTTCATTTTCCGCAATGTTTTCCAAAGTTATTATCCTTTGGAGAGTCAAGAGGAGTCAATGTGTTGGAATGTATTTCGATTTACGTATTGTAAATGCAGATTAATGAATTTGTATATGAATTACCTTCTTGTCAAAAAACAACGGTCTAAGTTCTTGCGCTCAGTACATATCATTTAAAAATGTCGTATTGATACAGCTCCGTTGTTTGTCTGACAAGTTCTATCATTTCTGTAGAGACTGAGTAAGTACATGCCTTGTTGACAACTTTCATACTTTTTGTTTGCAGGAATTGAAAACTATCAACGTGAGTGGAATGGAGAGACCCCTTCAACAGTAAGTATTTTGTAATTACATACTTGTGTCTACATTACTAACATTGTCCGAGGTCTATAGGTTTTTTCTTCATCTGCATGTACATGTACATAGATATTTCTGTCTCTTTTTTCTTATATGTGGGGTTTTTCATAACTTTGCATTTCTTTTCCATCCAGAATCTATCGGTCTTTTTCCTATCGGTTCCTATTTTTACTTATTTTCTTTCCATAACATTACCCTCTCTCCGTCTCTCTTCTATCTCTATCGTATCTTTCTCTTCCTCTCTCTATCTAGATTTCAAGATGTACGCTGTATTTTTCATCAAGATATTCTTTCAACTCTCAGCTTTACCACAAGAATCACACTCAGAGATATTATGATTAGGTAAATAATTATGTTGTAAGCAGTTTTGGAACTGAGCAGTTTTAAAACTGCTCAAATGTTACGAAACTCATACACGACAATATATTACACGTCAAAATACATTCAATTGTGTCGCATATAAAACAAATATTCTAGCTAATGTATTTTGAAATATTTTTATCGAATCACGTTTCATTTTATAAGACAAAAAACAGTTAAACAATTGCGAGAACATAAATTCTACGACAGGAAACTACATATTATCACAGAGACATCCCATTGATATTTTCTCACAATTTTCTTTATTTCCATCTGAAAGAGCATTTTTTTATGAAAATTCTTAAATTTCAAGCCAATGTATATTTCAAAAGAAAGGTCGACGTCTATGGCTATCTGTATGTTTACATTCCGTGATGAAACTACTTTATCAAATATATTACAGATACACATTCGATGAAACCCATGCCCGATTCCTGTGCATCAACTTGTTAGAAGGTTTGAAATATCTACACAGTCTCAATATGGTACATGGACAGATCACGCCTAGTAATGTTGTCTTTACCGATACTGGATATCCTTGCTTGGTAGGTCGTTTTTGTCTATTTTCTATCTTTATGATTACAACACAATATCGTTCCTACTACAATGAAGAATCTTAGTGCAACTTCAATCATAAATGTTGCAGCTCTGCTTTTCATGATTAAATACTTTTAAAATGCTATATATGGCTCGTTACAGCAAAAAATGCCGTGTAAGGCATTACCCGGCCAATTGCCAATTGGTGAATGTAGAAAATAATCATTTCGTATAATCTCCTGAAATTTTAGTTAACACTTGGATAGAATTGTGTAAACCTGGTAAAAAAAAGCATGCACACATATAGACACAGTAGCCTTACAGGTATTATTCTGCACTTCTTCAGACTGGTTTTGACCAATTCAAGAGAAAAACAACAACACCTAAAGTACCACTCCGGGTTGGGTACAGTAGTCCAGAACAGATCAATGATGAAGCGATCACTGCAGCTACTGATGTATTCCAAGTTGGACTGATTACATACTTTCTGCTGTATTCCAGGTAATCTACTTTGTCAATATTTAATTGACGAATTGAATTTGAAAAAGTATATTCATTACAATACAAGAACTCTTAAAGGTAAAAAAAAGTCGGGGTTATTTCGAATTCCTGATTGAAAAGGATGTTACATGTTTAAGGTACTCTATCACTAATGAGGTTCGCGCGACGTCGGAATTATTCGGGCGACGTCGAAAATATTCGGCGGTGGAACATTCCACCGCCGAATGTTTACGACTGTGCCCGAATAAGTTCCGACACGTAACGACTTCGCTCGAAAAATAACCCGATGTTTTATAAATCTCAAAATGGACGCATTACGGGTATTCTTCCTTAATGAAATTTTATAGACATTTTCAATTAAAATATTTGTCAATGGAATCTTTCTAGACGACGAATTTTCGAACGTCCTATGTCTTTACTTATTTGGTTGATGTTATATTTTAGATTTGTTTTATTTAATTCAGATCTCCTTTCAAAGCTGAAACTTATCAACAAACAAAATCCAATGTCCTCGATAAGAAATTCAAGCCAGAATTCAAACCCGGGACTTTGTCTAAAGAGGGAAGACACTTTATACAGAAGCTAATACAGTAAGTAAATAACAATTACAATTACTTATTTTCTTGTATCTATGCATGCCAAATTTTACGAATATCAAGAATTTAATGTACATTGTGCACAAGCGTCTGGTGGCAACAAAAGACAGATTTTAACCCATCTTCCTACATTCACTATACATGTTTAATCATTCCATTATTGTAGCATTTGAAGCGTTTAAGAGATGGATTTAGAATTTTCTTTCGTACATTTCTATCAAATAAAGACTAAAAACATACAAAAATGTGGAATACCTGTATATCACTCTCATTTATTTAAGGTATGTGATTCTATATTGTTTGCACAATGTTTTATGCATTCGATTTTTCCAGGACCAAGCCAGACAAACGCTTCAAACTTGATAAATGCAAGAAGACGCTAGTAAAGGCTGTCAAGTAAGTTTACTTGATATAGTGATTATCACTTTGTAAAGTCATACGAGTAATCGTTCATTTCTACTCTCAAATGAATATTCAGTTGTGTCCTTTTTAAGGTAGAGTACCCGTAATGTGGCCATTTTGAGATTCATAAAACATCGGATTTTTTTTTTCGAACGGTGTCGTTACGTATCCGAAGCTATTCGGGCGCGGTCGTAAACATTCGGCGGGGTAAAGTTCCACCGCCGAATGTTTACGACTGCGCCCGAATAATTCCCACGTCATGTGAATCTCATTAGGGGTGCACTACCTTAATCAGATAAATTCAATTACGACGAGGAATCTTTATGTATCGTTTCACCTGAAGATTACTTTTTAGTGAGAAATCACCATTTATTAACAAATTGGCGGGATAGAAAATATTGATTGGGAAAGGGAGGTGATTACTTTCTATTGTGTTATGTTTCTGTTTGTTCGTTCACAGTCTTCTCTTTCTCCAGAGTTATTCAAAAATCAGTCATTGTGAAAAAGTAAAATTGCAACACATCCTTTTCCTTTTAATACATTGTCAGAACATGTTTTGTGGCATTGGACGTTTTATCACAATGATGCTTTTGAGCAAAAAAAAAACCTCGTAACTGTGGCTTGTTTAAAGCTGCAGTTACGAGGTTTGTTGTTGAAAAGCGACGCTAAGTTTATGTTATATAATTTATTTCACAGATGGTTCAAGGACTACTCCGGTGAAGAATTATACACACAGACCTATAAATCTCCTTTCAAAGATTTTATACGGGCAAATATACACGAAGAATGAGGATCATATTTTAGAGATGAACGTTGATTTTAGCCTTTTTAATTGAATCAAGAGGGTTATGGGATGGGGGATTACATGATGGGTGGGTGGGGAAATAACAAAAATACAAAAATAATAAACATACGTGTAGTATCAAACCAAATATACTTGTTCTTGATACTTAATCCCTAGTCAATGTCAACAGATAGGAGGAGGTAAATACATTCTAAATCTGTTATTTCAAACCCAACCCCTATGTTATGGGTACCGCTATCACTGAATGGTGAGAATGGCAGCCAGGGATCTCTGTGTGGCGGCCATCTGTTGAAGTAAATCTTCTTGTCTTGTTGGTGGGTGTGGCTCAGATGTACATAGCAGGAGCTAATTCTTTAACGGTATATAGGGATTCTCCGTATTGGAGGCTTTAACCAGTTTGGATCAAAATCATACTGCACTAGTCAAGGCACCCGTCGATCTGGATCTATGTTTGCTGTAATTTTTAGCAATGGTCCTTTTGACGACCCTTGCTCTTTCATAAGGCTCATTTAGACAAGTCATATTTCAGCGATGAACTTTTCCGACGAAATAGCTGACGGAAGAAATGTCAAATGAACGGGGCTACATTCGACGTTCGGGGAAATACTGTTGTCCCTGTATTTAAGGTTGTCCACCCCTATTGAGATTTCCGCTTAGTCGGAACTTTTCGTGTGACGTCGCTTACATTCGTTCCGTATACGAAACTATTCGGGCGACGTCGTAAACATTCGGCGATGGAACGTTTCATCGCCGAATGTTTACGACGTTACCCGAATAGTTCCGACGTCACGTGAACCTCAATAGGGGTGGACTACCTTAATAGAGTCAGGTGATTTTGTTAATAATTGTCCAATTTGAAATCTGTTTTCAAGAAGCAGAATTAGTTGGGTAAATCCTTACCTTCTATTTTTTAGACTAAAATTATAACGAACCTTCTGCTGTAATTAGTTGCGTGAATAATTTCAATAACAACGCTTATATGTGTAGAAGGGATGACTGAATAATGGCCTTTAAACAGAACTTTGAGAATAAAGAAAGCTGACAGTCGAGAGGATGACATCGTCACTTAATGCCAGAATGAAGAAAGGGATAAATAAGACAAGAGATTGTGCACAGCTTCTATTGGAATATTCGAAGTGGTAGGGGGCAAATTTCGAAATATTATGAAAAGGTAAGTTTTGACTGCATTGTTGGTGGTAAGAACAGACAGAGCTTCCTTAAATCATTACACATTTTCTATTTAGGGACCATTTCAGAATTCGCACTATATATGCTAGCTTTGTTTGATTTAGAAACACATATTAAGGTAGTCTATCCCTAATGAGATGTCTGAATTATTCGGGCGACGTCAAAAGACATTCGGTGATGGAACTTTCCACTGCCGAATGTTTACGACTGGGCACGAATGAGTTCGTACACGTAACGACGACTCTCGAAAAAATCCGATGTTTTATGTATTTCAAAATAGTCACATTACGGGCATAGTACCTTAAAATGGAGTTTGTTGGCTGTCCAGGCTAAAATCAAGGGATAAAGAGTACCTTGAAAAATTGTGCAAAAAGTAGATGGATACCACATATTTTTGAATGCAATATGAGATCTAGCACCGTCTCGGTTTTAGAGACAGCAAGCCCAGAATGGACTATCATTTTCCGTGTGAGTACAGGACGTTTACATGGAAACGGCCCAATTGTCACTAGTTTTCGCGGCCATGTCGAATTGTCAAATTTTTCATTGTCTTAATGTTAACATGTAAATAAATACGCTGTTAAGGCCGATTTACTATTCATTTTTGCTAGCAAAACGTGCTTTAATTCCAGGTTGGTGTTTGAGAGGGTTATTTAGGTTTCCAATATATTGGTGGGTTTCGGAGAGTGATTCGGCCCCAGAAACTGTCGTCTGCTACCTAACTCACGCAAGAAAAAATTGTACTTTTTACACAATTATTTCCCTATAGAGATGTTAAACCAGTACCCACATCCATGTTGTCAGTCCAATCAACCGTTTTATAACTACGGCTTGAATCAAGCTGTAGTTACGAGATTTTATAACAACACCCACGAAATACTCTTTGTTTGTCCGAAATTACGTCACGTTTTACTGGATAAAATTGTTCCCTATTACATTTTCCCGGCATCTGTCAAATTTTGTCCACTGAACGTCCGCACTATAAAAATAGACTAGGTCTGATTGGTCAATAATGAAATAATTTAGAATTAATTTTCTTTATTTATAAACTTTGATATTTTGTCAAACGATCGCAGTATTTTTCATTTATTTATTTTTTCAAAGAATTTAGAACATTTTGGCTGTTCAAGAACTATTTTTAAATATTGGTGTTTATTCCTTTGAACAGTCCAAATGACTGCCCGGGGAGGAACAGAAGATTCGTTATATTTAATCTAAAAAAACAAGATAAGGATTCTTCTCACCTCTGCTTCAAACCGGTTTCAGATTGGACAATTATTTATACAAAATTACCTGACTTTATTAAGGTAGTCCATCCCTAAATAAATGAGATTCACGTGACGTCAGAACTATTCGGGTAACGTCGTAAACATTCGGCGATGGAACGTTCCATCGCCTAACGTTTACGATGTAGTCCGAATATGTTCGAGTACGGAACGAATGTTAACGACGTCACACGAAAGTTCCGACGTAACAGAAATCTCATTAGGGATGGACTAGGCCTACCTTAAATACAGAGGCAGCAGTATTTCCCCGAATGTCGAATGTAGCCCCGTTCATTTGACATTTCTACGGTCAGCCACTTCGTCGGAAAAAAACCAACGATGAAACATAACTTGTCTAAATGAACCATATTGTTAAGGTAAGACCTGGGTAGTGCACTTCCGGTATAATCTTTATATTTAGAAATATTCTGTGACGCCCGTAAGTCCGAGCATTTTTAAAGTACCGTTAGTTGCAAAATCGCCTGTTTTCGTAACAACGGAAATAATTGATCGTGCTCAGATTGTCGGGGAATATTCTTTACAATTTTTGTGAAAATGTTGCTAAATTGTATGAAGAGTAGGCAAAGAAGAAAAAAAACAAACAACGAAAGTAAAAAATTCAAAATTTGAGAACAATAAAAATTACTTTCCTTGAAATCTTCTATTCACACCATGCAGATTTCGTTCCATAACTGGTCACATAGCCCATTACCCAGGTCGTACCTTAACGAGCAGGGGTCGTCAAAAGGGCTTTTGTATATGATTAAGCAAACATAGGTCCAGATTGGCGTGTGCCTTGACTAGGGCAGTATGATTTTGATCCAAACTGGTGTCTAAAATTACAGCAGTTTAAGAAGACGCACAAAGAGGACTATGTGGATCTTGATCAGACTTGGCGCAGTCGCAGACTGATCTTTATTCATTCTGTTATCAAACGCTTTACGCGACACTTTTCCGGACACAGAATATTTCCATGTCAGAAATTTTCAAATAGTCTTGTAAACATTCCGGACCTTTGTATTTCTACATTCAGATAAGGTAGTACACCCTAAATGAGATTCACACGACGTAGGATTTTTTTTTCGGGCGACGTCGTAAACATTAGCCCATGGAACTTTCCACCGCCGAATGTTTACGACGTCGCCCGAAAAGGTTCTGATTCGTAACGAATGTGAACAACGTCATTTTTTGTGTACCTGTAAGAAATACGATATATATAGACTAGAATTTCACAGAGAAATAAAAGATTATTGTGATTTAGGTAATGACGATATTATTAATTTTGTCTCTTTAATGACAAGTACTCATATTCTGATATTAAAAGCTGTATCAAATTTTATAAAAAATTCTAATATATTATAAAAAAAAAAACCTATAAACTCCAAGCTATTGAATTTCATTACGTGAAATGTTTTTAATGCTATGTCTGTGTCTGTGTGCGTATGTGTATATTTATACGTTCTTGTCTGTGATACATGTATAAGTGTGTTATTCGTGTTTATGTTCAAATTGTAGATGTTGTTGCCTTTAACCCGAAATGGGTAGAAATGTGCAAAATAAATTTATTCTTATTCTTATTCTTATTCTTATTCATGAAAAAATCCATCGTCGCTTGAATACGTTTAGGGCCCTGTAAATATTAAGAACATCGTTGAAATATGAGAAAAATCGTAGGAAATAATCATTTATAGGATCGCCGGTGACAAACATTACGGAAAGACACGAACATTTACAAAATTTGCCGACGTCGGTAAGGAGACTGCAGTTACGATAAAGAGCTAACGCCATTGGTTAAAATTCAGGAAACGGACGTCGACGTTACCTAGCGTCAACGTTAGTAACGACGTCAAAACGCCGCTCATTGCCTACAGTGATCGACACAATTTTTTGCGCTCTTGCATTTTTATCAAGTTTATGTATTTTACCAAGGTTAGGTTTCAAAAAAGTTTGCATGAAGATGGAAAAACGATCCAAGAATAAATATGGAGGTTTTTGTTGCTGGGGACGAGCTTCTTCTGACGCAAAGGTGAGGAATTTTACGCTAGTTATTCTTATGATGACTATCACAATTGTAACAACTAATGGATTGTGATTAATTTAATATTTTAAACAAGCAAATGAAAAGAACATAATTGTGTTTGGTGTGTGGATAATGGGACACACCAAAATAATTCTCAAATTGCATTATATAGATTCTATATAGAAAAGTGGAAAAAATTAACGACTTATCAGAAAATTGACATTTCAATACAAAGCTGCAGTATGGTGCAGTTGTGCCTACATCTATTTCTAGTTGGTTCTAGTCTAACCACGTCCGTAACTGTACATTCTATATTGTCAGTGTTATTGCAAAACCCCGTAACTCCAGCTTTAATCATGCTTGCGTTACGAGGATTTGCAGTAATACCGATGATATACTGCTGATTTCATTTGACATGGCACTGACATTTCGGCAAGACATATTCATGTTTCACAGATAGTTTAACAAACATCACAGAGTCTTAAATGATAGAATACGGATATAACACGAACTCAAGAAAATATGACTGAGCTATTTTTAAGAAAAAAGTTTGGAATTTATGATAATAAAAGCTACTGTTGTGCGGTGTTCGTCTTTTTCCTTTAATCACAGTGCATCAGTCGGCCGAGGTAAAGTGTTAAAACCTCGCATTTTCTTTTTGTTTTAAGGGAGAATCCGTATATGCCATTAAAGAATTATCTCCTGCTACATCTAAGCCTCACCCAACAACAAGACAAGATGAGTTACTTCAACAGATGGCCGCCACACAGAGATCCCTGGCTGCCATTCTCACCAAGATTGAGATGAATGAGATGAAGCAGCGACACAACCTAGAAATGATCAGCGAATGTTTCGTGAATGATGTATTAGAGAGGAGCAGCTTCTATACACGAGCCTCCGTTGATGCCGACATTCTAAAGATGGCTGCCAAAGTGGTTACAGCTGGAGCGTGTGTTGTTAAGAGTAGAGCATTGTTTGCCAGATTACAAAATGAAATGAATGCCATCGCCAGTCAAGGTCAGCCACCATTCAGTGATAGCGGTGCTGTTTCTTTACTAGGAGAGTTCGGCAACGCAAGAATTCGCCCAGCTGTAAATGAGGCTGTCCGAGACCAGATAGATCTATGGGTAGGTATTCTTTAACCCATTATCAGACGGCTATAATTTAGACTGGTCCAAATCAAAGATACTGCAGACGACAATTTCAA
This sequence comes from Fragum sueziense, assembly GCA_963680895.1. Lineage (NCBI taxonomy): Eukaryota > Metazoa > Mollusca > Bivalvia > Cardiida > Cardiidae > Fragum > Fragum sueziense. The sequence continues at coordinate 12,221,742 of OY804603.1, read as the reverse complement.
GAAAACGAAGTTAAATATTTGTTTGGTCATTTTGGATAGAAAATATTGCGGGAAATGAAGAAATTGCTTGTTACAAGCAATTTCTTCATTTTCCGCAATGTTTTCCAAAGTTATTATCCTTTGGAGAGTCAAGAGGAGTCAATGTGTTGGAATGTATTTCGATTTACGTATTGTAAATGCAGATTAATGAATTTGTATATGAATTACCTTCTTGTCAAAAAACAACGGTCTAAGTTCTTGCGCTCAGTACATATCATTTAAAAATGTCGTATTGATACAGCTCCGTTGTTTGTCTGACAAGTTCTATCATTTCTGTAGAGACTGAGTAAGTACATGCCTTGTTGACAACTTTCATACTTTTTGTTTGCAGGAATTGAAAACTATCAACGTGAGTGGAATGGAGAGACCCCTTCAACAGTAAGTATTTTGTAATTACATACTTGTGTCTACATTACTAACATTGTCCGAGGTCTATAGGTTTTTTCTTCATCTGCATGTACATGTACATAGATATTTCTGTCTCTTTTTTCTTATATGTGGGGTTTTTCATAACTTTGCATTTCTTTTCCATCCAGAATCTATCGGTCTTTTTCCTATCGGTTCCTATTTTTACTTATTTTCTTTCCATAACATTACCCTCTCTCCGTCTCTCTTCTATCTCTATCGTATCTTTCTCTTCCTCTCTCTATCTAGATTTCAAGATGTACGCTGTATTTTTCATCAAGATATTCTTTCAACTCTCAGCTTTACCACAAGAATCACACTCAGAGATATTATGATTAGGTAAATAATTATGTTGTAAGCAGTTTTGGAACTGAGCAGTTTTAAAACTGCTCAAATGTTACGAAACTCATACACGACAATATATTACACGTCAAAATACATTCAATTGTGTCGCATATAAAACAAATATTCTAGCTAATGTATTTTGAAATATTTTTATCGAATCACGTTTCATTTTATAAGACAAAAAACAGTTAAACAATTGCGAGAACATAAATTCTACGACAGGAAACTACATATTATCACAGAGACATCCCATTGATATTTTCTCACAATTTTCTTTATTTCCATCTGAAAGAGCATTTTTTTATGAAAATTCTTAAATTTCAAGCCAATGTATATTTCAAAAGAAAGGTCGACGTCTATGGCTATCTGTATGTTTACATTCCGTGATGAAACTACTTTATCAAATATATTACAGATACACATTCGATGAAACCCATGCCCGATTCCTGTGCATCAACTTGTTAGAAGGTTTGAAATATCTACACAGTCTCAATATGGTACATGGACAGATCACGCCTAGTAATGTTGTCTTTACCGATACTGGATATCCTTGCTTGGTAGGTCGTTTTTGTCTATTTTCTATCTTTATGATTACAACACAATATCGTTCCTACTACAATGAAGAATCTTAGTGCAACTTCAATCATAAATGTTGCAGCTCTGCTTTTCATGATTAAATACTTTTAAAATGCTATATATGGCTCGTTACAGCAAAAAATGCCGTGTAAGGCATTACCCGGCCAATTGCCAATTGGTGAATGTAGAAAATAATCATTTCGTATAATCTCCTGAAATTTTAGTTAACACTTGGATAGAATTGTGTAAACCTGGTAAAAAAAAGCATGCACACATATAGACACAGTAGCCTTACAGGTATTATTCTGCACTTCTTCAGACTGGTTTTGACCAATTCAAGAGAAAAACAACAACACCTAAAGTACCACTCCGGGTTGGGTACAGTAGTCCAGAACAGATCAATGATGAAGCGATCACTGCAGCTACTGATGTATTCCAAGTTGGACTGATTACATACTTTCTGCTGTATTCCAGGTAATCTACTTTGTCAATATTTAATTGACGAATTGAATTTGAAAAAGTATATTCATTACAATACAAGAACTCTTAAAGGTAAAAAAAAGTCGGGGTTATTTCGAATTCCTGATTGAAAAGGATGTTACATGTTTAAGGTACTCTATCACTAATGAGGTTCGCGCGACGTCGGAATTATTCGGGCGACGTCGAAAATATTCGGCGGTGGAACATTCCACCGCCGAATGTTTACGACTGTGCCCGAATAAGTTCCGACACGTAACGACTTCGCTCGAAAAATAACCCGATGTTTTATAAATCTCAAAATGGACGCATTACGGGTATTCTTCCTTAATGAAATTTTATAGACATTTTCAATTAAAATATTTGTCAATGGAATCTTTCTAGACGACGAATTTTCGAACGTCCTATGTCTTTACTTATTTGGTTGATGTTATATTTTAGATTTGTTTTATTTAATTCAGATCTCCTTTCAAAGCTGAAACTTATCAACAAACAAAATCCAATGTCCTCGATAAGAAATTCAAGCCAGAATTCAAACCCGGGACTTTGTCTAAAGAGGGAAGACACTTTATACAGAAGCTAATACAGTAAGTAAATAACAATTACAATTACTTATTTTCTTGTATCTATGCATGCCAAATTTTACGAATATCAAGAATTTAATGTACATTGTGCACAAGCGTCTGGTGGCAACAAAAGACAGATTTTAACCCATCTTCCTACATTCACTATACATGTTTAATCATTCCATTATTGTAGCATTTGAAGCGTTTAAGAGATGGATTTAGAATTTTCTTTCGTACATTTCTATCAAATAAAGACTAAAAACATACAAAAATGTGGAATACCTGTATATCACTCTCATTTATTTAAGGTATGTGATTCTATATTGTTTGCACAATGTTTTATGCATTCGATTTTTCCAGGACCAAGCCAGACAAACGCTTCAAACTTGATAAATGCAAGAAGACGCTAGTAAAGGCTGTCAAGTAAGTTTACTTGATATAGTGATTATCACTTTGTAAAGTCATACGAGTAATCGTTCATTTCTACTCTCAAATGAATATTCAGTTGTGTCCTTTTTAAGGTAGAGTACCCGTAATGTGGCCATTTTGAGATTCATAAAACATCGGATTTTTTTTTTCGAACGGTGTCGTTACGTATCCGAAGCTATTCGGGCGCGGTCGTAAACATTCGGCGGGGTAAAGTTCCACCGCCGAATGTTTACGACTGCGCCCGAATAATTCCCACGTCATGTGAATCTCATTAGGGGTGCACTACCTTAATCAGATAAATTCAATTACGACGAGGAATCTTTATGTATCGTTTCACCTGAAGATTACTTTTTAGTGAGAAATCACCATTTATTAACAAATTGGCGGGATAGAAAATATTGATTGGGAAAGGGAGGTGATTACTTTCTATTGTGTTATGTTTCTGTTTGTTCGTTCACAGTCTTCTCTTTCTCCAGAGTTATTCAAAAATCAGTCATTGTGAAAAAGTAAAATTGCAACACATCCTTTTCCTTTTAATACATTGTCAGAACATGTTTTGTGGCATTGGACGTTTTATCATAATGATGCTTTTGAGCAAAAAAAAACCTCGTAACTGTGGCTTGTTTAAAGCTGCAGTTACGAGGTTTGTTGTTGAAAAGCGACGCTAAGTTTATGTTATATAATTTATTTCACAGATGGTTCAAGGACTACTCCGGTGAAGAATTATACACACAGACCTATAAATCTCCTTTCAAAGATTTTATACGGGCAAATATACACGAAGAATGAGGATCATATTTTAGAGATGAACGTTGATTTTAGCCTTTTTAATTGAATCAAGAGGGTTATGGGATGGGGGATTACATGATGGGTGGGTGGGGAAATAACAAAAATACAAAAATAATAAACATACGTGTAGTATCAAACCAAATATACTTGTTCTTGATACTTAATCCCTAGTCAATGTCAACAGATAGGAGGAGGTAAATACATTCTAAATCTGTTATTTCAAACCCAACCCCTATGTTATGGGTACCGCTATCACTGAATGGTGAGAATGGCAGCCAGGGATCTCTGTGTGGCGGCCATCTGTTGAAGTAAATCTTCTTGTCTTGTTGGTGGGTGTGGCTCAGATGTACATAGCAGGAGCTAATTCTTTAACGGTATATAGGGATTCTCCGTATTGGAGGCTTTAACCAGTTTGGATCAAAATCATACTGCACTAGTCAAGGCACCCGTCGATCTGGATCTATGTTTGCTGTAATTTTTAGCAATGGTCCTTTTGACGACCCTTGCTCTTTCATAAGGCTCATTTAGACAAGTCATATTTCAGCGATGAACTTTTCCGACGAAATAGCTGACGGAAGAAATGTCAAATGAACGGGGCTACATTCGACGTTCGGGGAAATACTGTTGTCCCTGTATTTAAGGTTGTCCACCCCTATTGAGATTTCCGCTTAGTCGGAACTTTTCGTGTGACGTCGCTTACATTCGTTCCGTATACGAAACTATTCGGGCGACGTCGTAAACATTCGGCGATGGAACGTTTCATCGCCGAATGTTTACGACGTTACCCGAATAGTTCCGACGTCACGTGAACCTCAATAGGGGTGGACTACCTTAATAGAGTCAGGTGATTTTGTTAATAATTGTCCAATTTGAAATCTGTTTTCAAGAAGCAGAATTAGTTGGGTAAATCCTTACCTTCTATTTTTTAGACTAAAATTATAACGAACCTTCTGCTGTAATTAGTTGCGTGAATAATTTCAATAACAACGCTTATATGTGTAGAAGGGATGACTGAATAATGGCCTTTAAACAGAACTTTGAGAATAAAGAAAGCTGACAGTCGAGAGGATGACATCGTCACTTAATGCCAGAATGAAGAAAGGGATAAATAAGACAAGAGATTGTGCACAGCTTCTATTGGAATATTCGAAGTGGTAGGGGGCAAATTTCGAAATATTATGAAAAGGTAAGTTTTGACTGCATTGTTGGTGGTAAGAACAGACAGAGCTTCCTTAAATCATTACACATTTTCTATTTAGGGACCATTTCAGAATTCGCACTATATATGCTAGCTTTGTTTGATTTAGAAACACATATTAAGGTAGTCTATCCCTAATGAGATGTCTGAATTATTCGGGCGACGTCAAAAGACATTCGGTGATGGAACTTTCCACTGCCGAATGTTTACGACTGGGCACGAATGAGTTCGTACACGTAACGACGACTCTCGAAAAAATCCGATGTTTTATGTATTTCAAAATAGTCACATTACGGGCATAGTACCTTAAAATGGAGTTTGTTGGCTGTCCAGGCTAAAATCAAGGGATAAAGAGTACCTTGAAAAATTGTGCAAAAAGTAGATGGATACCACATATTTTTGAATGCAATATGAGATCTAGCACCGTCTCGGTTTTAGAGACAGCAAGCCCAGAATGGACTATCATTTTCCGTGTGAGTACAGGACGTTTACATGGAAACGGCCCAATTGTCACTAGTTTTCGCGGCCATGTCGAATTGTCAAATTTTTCATTGTCTTAATGTTAACATGTAAATAAATACGCTGTTAAGGCCGATTTACTATTCATTTTTGCTAGCAAAACGTGCTTTAATTCCAGGTTGGTGTTTGAGAGGGTTATTTAGGTTTCCAATATATTGGTGGGTTTCGGAGAGTGATTCGGCCCCAGAAACTGTCGTCTGCTACCTAACTCACGCAAGAAAAAATTGTACTTTTTACACAATTATTTCCCTATAGAGATGTTAAACCAGTACCCACATCCATGTTGTCAGTCCAATCAACCTTTTTATAACTACGGCTTGAATCAAGCTGTAGTTACGAGATTTTATAACAACACCCACGAAATACTCTTTGTTTGTCCGAAATTACGTCACGTTTTACTGGATAAAATTGTTCCCTATTACATTTTCCCGGCATCTGTCAAATTTTGTCCACTGAACGTCCGCACTATAAAAATAGACTAGGTCTGATTGGTCAATAATGAAATAATTTAGAATTAATTTTCTTTATTTATAAACTTTGATATTTTGTCAAACGATCGCAGTATTTTTCATTTATTTATTTTTTCAAAGAATTTAGAACATTTTGGCTGTTCAAGAACTATTTTTAAATATTGGTGTTTATTCCTTTGAACAGTCCAAATGACTGCCCGGGGAGGAACAGAAGATTCGTTATATTTAATCTAAAAAAACAAGATAAGGATTCTTCTCACCTCTGCTTCAAACCGGTTTCAGATTGGACAATTATTTATACAAAATTACCTGACTTTATTAAGGTAGTCCATCCCTAAATAAATGAGATTCACGTGACGTCAGAACTATTCGGGTAACGTCGTAAACATTCGGCGATGGAACGTTCCATCGCCTAACGTTTACGATGTAGTCCGAATATGTTCGAGTACGGAACGAATGTTAACGACGTCACACGAAAGTTCCGACGTAACAGAAATCTCATTAGGGATGGACTAGGCCTACCTTAAATACAGAGGCAGCAGTATTTCCCCGAATGTCGAATGTAGCCCCGTTCATTTGACATTTCTACGGTCAGCCACTTCGTCGGAAAAAAACCAACGATGAAACATAACTTGTCTAAATGAACCATATTGTTAAGGTAAGACCTGGGTAGTGCACTTCCGGTATAATCTTTATATTTAGAAATATTCTGTGACGCCCGTAAGTCCGAGCATTTTTAAAGTACCGTTAGTTGCAAAATCGCCTGTTTTCGTAACAACGGAAATAATTGATCGTGCTCAGATTGTCGGGGAATATTCTTAACAATTTTTGTGAAAATGTTGCTAAATTGTATGAAGAGTAGGCAAAGAAGAAAAAAAACAAACAACGAAAGTAAAAAATTCAAAATTTGAGAACAATAAAAATTACTTTCCTTGAAATCTTCTATTCACACCATGCAGATTTCGTTCCATAACTGGTCACATAGCCCATTACCCAGGTCGTACCTTAACGAGCAGGGGTCGTCAAAAGGGCTTTTGTATATGATTAAGCAAACATAGGTCCAGATTGGCGTGTGCCTTGACTAGGGCAGTATGATTTTGATCCAAACTGGTGTCTAAAATTACAGCAGTTTAAGAAGACGCACAAAGAGGACTATGTGGATCTTGATCAGACTTGGCGCAGTCGCAGACTGATCTTTATTCATTCTGTTATCAAACGCTTTACGCGACACTTTTCCGGACACAGAATATTTCCATGTCAGAAATTTTCAAATAGTCTTGTAAACATTCCGGACCTTTGTATTTCTACATTCAGATAAGGTAGTACACCCTAAATGAGATTCACACGACGTAGGATTTTTTTTCGGGCGACGTCGTAAACATTAGCCCATGGAACTTTCCACCGCCGAATGTTTACGACGTCGCCCGAAAAGGTTCTGATTCGTAACGAATGTGAACAACGTCACATGAAAAAATCCATCGTCGCTTGAATACGTTTAGGGCCCTGTAAATATTAAGAACATCGTTGAAATATGAGAAAAATCGTAGGAAATAATCATTTATAGGATCGCCGGTGACAAACATTACGGAAAGACACGAACATTTACAAAATTTGCCGACGTCGGTAAGGAGACTGCAGTTACGATAAAGAGCTAACGCCATTGGTTAAAATTCAGGAAACGGACGTCGACGTTACCTAGCGTCAACGTTAGTAACGACGTCAAAACGCCGCTCATTGCCTACAGTGATCGACACAATTTTTTGCGCTCTTGCATTTTTATCAAGTTTATGTATTTTACCAAGGTTAGGTTTCAAAAAAGTTTGCATGAAGATGGAAAAACGATCCAAGAATAAATATGGAGGTTTTTGTTGCTGGGGACGAGCTTCTTCTGACGCAAAGGTGAGGAATTTTACGCTAGTTATTCTTATGATGACTATCACAATTGTAACAACTAATGGATTGTGATTAATTTAATATTTTAAACAAGCAAATGAAAAGAACATAATTGTGTTTGGTGTGTGGATAATGGGACACACCAAAATAATTCTCAAATTGCATTATATAGATTCTATATAGAAAAGTGGAAAAAATTAACGACTTATCATAAAATTGACATTTCAATGCAAAGCTGCAGTATGGTGCAGTTGTGCCTACATCTATTTCTAGTTGGTTCTAGTCTAACCACGTCCGTAACTGTACATTCTATATTGTCAGTGTTATTGCAAAACCCCGTAACTCCAGCTTTAATCATGCTTGCGTTACGAGGATTTGCAGTAATACCGATGATATACTGCTGATTTCATTTGACATGGCACTGACATTTCGGCAAGACATATTCATGTTTCACAGATAGTTTAACAAACATCACAGAGTCTTAAATGATAGAATACGGATATAACACGAACTCAAGAAAATATGACTGAGCTATTTTTAAGAAAAAAGTTTGGAATTTATGATAATAAAAGCTACTGTTGTGCGGTGTTCGTCTTTTTCCTTTAATCACAGTGCATCAGTCGGCCGAGGTAAAGTGTTAAAACCTCGCATTTTCTTTTTGTTTTAAGGGAGAATCCGTATATGCCATTAAAGAATTATCTCCTGCTACATCTAAGCCTCACCCAACAACAAGACAAGATGAGTTACTTCAACAGATGGCCGCCACACAGAGATCCCTGGCTGCCATTCTCACCAAGATTGAGATGAATGAGATGAAGCAGCGACACAACCTAGAAATGATCAGCGAATGTTTCGTGAATGATGTATTAGAGAGGAGCAGCTTCTATACACGAGCCTCCGTTGATGCCGACATTCTAAAGATGGCTGCCAAAGTGGTTACAGCTGGAGCGTGTGTTGTTAAGAGTAGAGCATTGTTTGCCAGATTACAAAATGAAATGAATGCCATCGCCAGTCAAGGTCAGCCACCATTCAGTGATAGCGGTGCTGTTTCTTTACTAGGAGAGTTCGGCAACGCAAGAATTCGCCCAGCTGTAAATGAGGCTGTCCGAGACCAGATAGATCTATGGGTAGGTATTCTTTAACCCATTATCAGACGGCTATAATTTAGACTGGTCCAAACCAAAGATACTGCAGACGACAATTTCAAGAAAACGAAGTTAAATATTTGTTTGGTCATTTTGGATAGAAAATATTGCGGGAAATGAAGAAATTGCTTGTTACAAGCAATTTCTTCATTTTCCGCAATGTTTTCCAAAGTTATTATCCTTTGGAGAGTCAAGAGGAGTCAATGTGTTGGAATGTATTTCGATTTACGTATTGTAAATGCAGATTAATGAATTTGTATATGAATTACCTTCTTGTCAAAAAACAACGGTCTAAGTTCTTGCGCTCAGTACATATCATTTAAAAATGTCGTATTGATACAGCTCCGTTGTTTGTCTGACAAGTTCTATCATTTCTGTAGAGACTGAGTAAGTACATGCCTTGTTGACAACTTTCATACTTTTTGTTTGCAGGAATTGAAAACTATCAACGTGAGTGGAATGGAGAGACCCCTTCAACAGTAAGTATTTTGTAATTACATACTTGTGTCTACATTACTAACATTGTCCGAGGTCTATAGGTTTTTTCTTCATCTGCATGTACATGTACATAGATATTTCTGTCTCTTTTTTCTTATATGTGGGGTTTTTCATAACTTTGCATTTCTTTTCCATCCAGAATCTATCGGTCTTTTTCCTATCGGTTCCTATTTTTACTTATTTTCTTTCCATAACATTACCCTCTCTCCGTCTCTCTTCTATCTCTATCGTATCTTTCTCTTCCTCTCTCTATCTAGATTTCAAGATGTACGCTGTATTTTTCATCAAGATATTCTTTCAACTCTCAGCTTTACCACAAGAATCACACTCAGAGATATTATGATTAGGTAAATAATTATGTTGTAAGCAGTTTTGGAACTGAGCAGTTTTAAAACTGCTCAAATGTTACGAAACTCATACACGACAATATATTACACGTCAAAATACATTCAATTGTGTCGCATATAAAACAAATATTCTAGCTAATGTATTTTGAAATATTTTTATCGAATCACGTTTCATTTTATAAGACAAAAAACAGTTAAACAATTGCGAGAACATAAATTCTACGACAGGAAACTACATATTATCACAGAGACATCCCATTGATATTTTCTCACAATTTTCTTTATTTCCATCTGAAAGAGCATTTTTTTATGAAAATTCTTAAATTTCAAGCCAATGTATATTTCAAAAGAAAGGTCGACGTCTATGGCTATCTGTATGTTTACATTCCGTGATGAAACTACTTTATCAAATATATTACAGATACACATTCGATGAAACCCATGCCCGATTCCTGTGCATCAACTTGTTAGAAGGTTTGAAATATCTACACAGTCTCAATATGGTACATGGACAGATCACGCCTAGTAATGTTGTCTTTACCGATACTGGATATCCTTGCTTGGTAGGTCGTTTTTGTCTATTTTCTATCTTTATGATTACAACACAATATCGTTCCTACTACAATGAAGAATCTTAGTGCAACTTCAATCATAAATGTTGCAGCTCTGCTTTTCATGATTAAATACTTTTAAAATGCTATATATGGCTCGTTACAGCAAAAAATGCCGTGTAAGGCATTACCCGGCCAATTGCCAATTGGTGAATGTAGAAAATAATCATTTCGTATAATCTCCTGAAATTTTAGTTAACACTTGGATAGAATTGTGTAAACCTGGTAAAAAAAAGCATGCACACATATAGACACAGTAGCCTTACAGGTATTATTCTGCACTTCTTCAGACTGGTTTTGACCAATTCAAGAGAAAAACAACAACACCTAAAGTACCACTCCGGGTTGGGTACAGTAGTCCAGAACAGATCAATGATGAAGCGATCACTGCAGCTACTGATGTATTCCAAGTTGGACTGATTACATACTTTCTGCTGTATTCCAGGTAATCTACTTTGTCAATATTTAATTGACGAATTGAATTTGAAAAAGTATATTCATTACAATACAAGAACTCTTAAAGGTAAAAAAAAGTCGGGGTTATTTCGAATTCCTGATTGAAAAGGATGTTACATGTTTAAGGTACTCTATCACTAATGAGGTTCGCGCGACGTCGGAATTATTCGGGCGACGTCGAAAATATTCGGCGGTGGAACATTCCACCGCCGAATGTTTACGACTGTGCCCGAATAAGTTCCGACACGTAACGACTTCGCTCGAAAAATAACCCGATGTTTTATAAATCTCAAAATGGACGCATTACGGGTATTCTTCCTTAATGAAATTTTATAGACATTTTCAATTAAAATATTTGTCAATGGAATCTTTCTAGACGACGAATTTTCGAACGTCCTATGTCTTTACTTATTTGGTTGATGTTATATTTTAGATTTGTTTTATTTAATTCAGATCTCCTTTCAAAGCTGAAACTTATCAACAAACAAAATCCAATGTCCTCGATAAGAAATTCAAGCCAGAATTCAAACCCGGGACTTTGTCTAAAGAGGGAAGACACTTTATACAGAAGCTAATACAGTAAGTAAATAACAATTACAATTACTTATTTTCTTGTATCTATGCATGCCAAATTTTACGAATATCAAGAATTTAATGTACATTGTGCACAAGCGTCTGGTGGCAACAAAAGACAGATTTTAACCCATCTTCCTACATTCACTATACATGTTTAATCATTCCATTATTGTAGCATTTGAAGCGTTTAAGAGATGGATTTAGAATTTTCTTTCGTACATTTCTATCAAATAAAGACTAAAAACATACAAAAATGTGGAATACCTGTATATCACTCTCATTTATTTAAGGTATGTGATTCTATATTGTTTGCACAATGTTTTATGCATTCGATTTTTCCAGGACCAAGCCAGACAAACGCTTCAAACTTGATAAATGCAAGAAGACGCTAGTAAAGGCTGTCAAGTAAGTTTACTTGATATAGTGATTATCACTTTGTAAAGTCATACGAGTAATCGTTCATTTCTACTCTCAAATGAATATTCAGTTGTGTCCTTTTTAAGGTAGAGTACCCGTAATGTGGCCATTTTGAGATTCATAAAACATCGGATTTTTTTTTTCGAACGGTGTCGTTACGTATCCGAAGCTATTCGGGCGCGGTCGTAAACATTCGGCGGGGTAAAGTTCCACCGCCGAATGTTTACGACTGCGCCCGAATAATTCCCACGTCATGTGAATCTCATTAGGGGTGCACTACCTTAATCAGATAAATTCAATTACGACGAGGAATCTTTATGTATCGTTTCACCTGAAGATTACTTTTTAGTGAGAAATCACCATTTATTAACAAATTGGCGGGATAGAAAATATTGATTGGGAAAGGGAGGTGATTACTTTCTATTGTGTTATGTTTCTGTTTGTTCGTTCACAGTCTTCTCTTTCTCCAGAGTTATTCAAAAATCAGTCATTGTGAAAAAGTAAAATTGCAACACATCCTTTTCCTTTTAATACATTGTCAGAACATGTTTTGTGGCATTGGACGTTTTATCATAATGATGCTTTTGAGCAAAAAAAAACCTCGTAACTGTGGCTTGTTTAAAGCTGCAGTTACGAGGTTTGTTGTTGAAAAGCGACGCTAAGTTTATGTTATATAATTTATTTCACAGATGGTTCAAGGACTACTCCGGTGAAGAATTATACACACAGACCTATAAATCTCCTTTCAAAGATTTTATACGGGCAAATATACACGAAGAATGAGGATCATATTTTAGAGATGAACGTTGATTTTAGCCTTTTTAATTGAATCAAGAGGGTTATGGGATGGGGGATTACATGATGGGTGGGTGGGGAAATAACAAAAATACAAAAATAATAAACATACGTGTAGTATCAAACCAAATATACTTGTTCTTGATACTTAATCCCTAGTCAATGTCAACAGATAGGAGGAGGTAAATACATTCTAAATCTGTTATTTCAAACCCAACCCCTATGTTATGGGTACCGCTATCACTGAATGGTGAGAATGGCAGCCAGGGATCTCTGTGTGGCGGCCATCTGTTGAAGTAAATCTTCTTGTCTTGTTGGTGGGTGTGGCTCAGATGTACATAGCAGGAGCTAATTCTTTAACGGTATATAGGGATTCTCCGTATTGGAGGCTTTAACCAGTTTGGATCAAAATCATACTGCACTAGTCAAGGCACCCGTCGATCTGGATCTATGTTTGCTGTAATTTTTAGCAATGGTCCTTTTGACGACCCTTGCTCTTTCATAAGGCTCATTTAGACAAGTCATATTTCAGCGATGAACTTTTCCGACGAAATAGCTGACGGAAGAAATGTCAAATGAACGGGGCTACATTCGACGTTCGGGGAAATACTGTTGTCCCTGTATTTAAGGTTGTCCACCCCTATTGAGATTTCCGCTTAGTCGGAACTTTTCGTGTGACGTCGCTTACATTCGTTCCGTATACGAAACTATTCGGGCGACGTCGTAAACATTCGGCGATGGAACGTTTCATCGCCGAATGTTTACGACGTTACCCGAATAGTTCCGACGTCACGTGAACCTCAATAGGGGTGGACTACCTTAATAGAGTCAGGTGATTTTGTTAATAATTGTCCAATTTGAAATCTGTTTTCAAGAAGCAGAATTAGTTGGGTAAATCCTTACCTTCTATTTTTTAGACTAAAATTATAACGAACCTTCTGCTGTAATTAGTTGCGTGAATAATTTCAATAACAACGCTTATATGTGTAGAAGGGATGACTGAATAATGGCCTTTAAACAGAACTTTGAGAATAAAGAAAGCTGACAGTCGAGAGGATGACATCGTCACTTAATGCCAGAATGAAGAAAGGGATAAATAAGACAAGAGATTGTGCACAGCTTCTATTGGAATATTCGAAGTGGTAGGGGGCAAATTTCGAAATATTATGAAAAGGTAAGTTTTGACTGCATTGTTGGTGGTAAGAACAGACAGAGCTTCCTTAAATCATTACACATTTTCTATTTAGGGACCATTTCAGAATTCGCACTATATATGCTAGCTTTGTTTGATTTAGAAACACATATTAAGGTAGTCTATCCCTAATGAGATGTCTGAATTATTCGGGCGACGTCAAAAGACATTCGGTGATGGAACTTTCCACTGCCGAATGTTTACGACTGGGCACGAATGAGTTCGTACACGTAACGACGACTCTCGAAAAAATCCGATGTTTTATGTATTTCAAAATAGTCACATTACGGGCATAGTACCTTAAAATGGAGTTTGTTGGCTGTCCAGGCTAAAATCAAGGGATAAAGAGTACCTTGAAAAATTGTGCAAAAAGTAGATGGATACCACATATTTTTGAATGCAATATGAGATCTAGCACCGTCTCGGTTTTAGAGACAGCAAGCCCAGAATGGACTATCATTTTCCGTGTGAGTACAGGACGTTTACATGGAAACGGCCCAATTGTCACTAGTTTTCGCGGCCATGTCGAATTGTCAAATTTTTCATTGTCTTAATGTTAACATGTAAATAAATACGCTGTTAAGGCCGATTTACTATTCATTTTTGCTAGCAAAACGTGCTTTAATTCCAGGTTGGTGTTTGAGAGGGTTATTTAGGTTTCCAATATATTGGTGGGTTTCGGAGAGTGATTCGGCCCCAGAAACTGTCGTCTGCTACCTAACTCACGCAAGAAAAAATTGTACTTTTTACACAATTATTTCCCTATAGAGATGTTAAACCAGTACCCACATCCATGTTGTCAGTCCAATCAACCTTTTTATAACTACGGCTTGAATCAAGCTGTAGTTACGAGATTTTATAACAACACCCACGAAATACTCTTTGTTTGTCCGAAATTACGTCACGTTTTACTGGATAAAATTGTTCCCTATTACATTTTCCCGGCATCTGTCAAATTTTGTCCACTGAACGTCCGCACTATAAAAATAGACTAGGTCTGATTGGTCAATAATGAAATAATTTAGAATTAATTTTCTTTATTTATAAACTTTGATATTTTGTCAAACGATCGCAGTATTTTTCATTTATTTATTTTTTCAAAGAATTTAGAACATTTTGGCTGTTCAAGAACTATTTTTAAATATTGGTGTTTATTCCTTTGAACAGTCCAAATGACTGCCCGGGGAGGAACAGAAGATTCGTTATATTTAATCTAAAAAAACAAGATAAGGATTCTTCTCACCTCTGCTTCAAACCGGTTTCAGATTGGACAATTATTTATACAAAATTACCTGACTTTATTAAGGTAGTCCATCCCTAAATAAATGAGATTCACGTGACGTCAGAACTATTCGGGTAACGTCGTAAACATTCGGCGATGGAACGTTCCATCGCCTAACGTTTACGATGTAGTCCGAATATGTTCGAGTACGGAACGAATGTTAACGACGTCACACGAAAGTTCCGACGTAACAGAAATCTCATTAGGGATGGACTAGGCCTACCTTAAATACAGAGGCAGCAGTATTTCCCCGAATGTCGAATGTAGCCCCGTTCATTTGACATTTCTACGGTCAGCCACTTCGTCGGAAAAAAACCAACGATGAAACATAACTTGTCTAAATGAACCATATTGTTAAGGTAAGACCTGGGTAGTGCACTTCCGGTATAATCTTTATATTTAGAAATATTCTGTGACGCCCGTAAGTCCGAGCATTTTTAAAGTACCGTTAGTTGCAAAATCGCCTGTTTTCGTAACAACGGAAATAATTGATCGTGCTCAGATTGTCGGGGAATATTCTTAACAATTTTTGTGAAAATGTTGCTAAATTGTATGAAGAGTAGGCAAAGAAGAAAAAAAACAAACAACGAAAGTAAAAAATTCAAAATTTGAGAACAATAAAAATTACTTTCCTTGAAATCTTCTATTCACACCATGCAGATTTCGTTCCATAACTGGTCACATAGCCCATTACCCAGGTCGTACCTTAACGAGCAGGGGTCGTCAAAAGGGCTTTTGTATATGATTAAGCAAACATAGGTCCAGATTGGCGTGTGCCTTGACTAGGGCAGTATGATTTTGATCCAAACTGGTGTCTAAAATTACAGCAGTTTAAGAAGACGCACAAAGAGGACTATGTGGATCTTGATCAGACTTGGCGCAGTCGCAGACTGATCTTTATTCATTCTGTTATCAAACGCTTTACGCGACACTTTTCCGGACACAGAATATTTCCATGTCAGAAATTTTCAAATAGTCTTGTAAACATTCCGGACCTTTGTATTTCTACATTCAGATAAGGTAGTACACCCTAAATGAGATTCACACGACGTAGGATTTTTTTTCGGGCGACGTCGTAAACATTAGCCCATGGAACTTTCCACCGCCGAATGTTTACGACGTCGCCCGAAAAGGTTCTGATTCGTAACGAATGTGAACAACGTCACATGAAAAAATCCATCGTCGCTTGAATACGTTTAGGGCCCTGTAAATATTAAGAACATCGTTGAAATATGAGAAAAATCGTAGGAAATAATCATTTATAGGATCGCCGGTGACAAACATTACGGAAAGACACGAACATTTACAAAATTTGCCGACGTCGGTAAGGAGACTGCAGTTACGATAAAGAGCTAACGCCATTGGTTAAAATTCAGGAAACGGACGTCGACGTTACCTAGCGTCAACGTTAGTAACGACGTCAAAACGCCGCTCATTGCCTACAGTGATCGACACAATTTTTTGCGCTCTTGCATTTTTATCAAGTTTATGTATTTTACCAAGGTTAGGTTTCAAAAAAGTTTGCATGAAGATGGAAAAACGATCCAAGAATAAATATGGAGGTTTTTGTTGCTGGGGACGAGCTTCTTCTGACGCAAAGGTGAGGAATTTTACGCTAGTTATTCTTATGATGACTATCACAATTGTAACAACTAATGGATTGTGATTAATTTAATATTTTAAACAAGCAAATGAAAAGAACATAATTGTGTTTGGTGTGTGGATAATGGGACACACCAAAATAATTCTCAAATTGCATTATATAGATTCTATATAGAAAAGTGGAAAAAATTAACGACTTATCAGAAAATTGACATTTCAATGCAAAGCTGCAGTATGGTGCAGTTGTGCCTACATCTATTTCTAGTTGGTTCTAGTCTAACCACGTCCGTAACTGTACATTCTATATTGTCAGTGTTATTGCAAAACCCCGTAACTCCAGCTTTAATCATGCTTGCGTTACGAGGATTTGCAGTAATACCGATGATATACTGCTGATTTCATTTGACATGGCACTGACATTTCGGCAAGACATATTCATGTTTCACAGATAGTTTAACAAACATCACAGAGTCTTAAATGATAGAATACGGATATAACACGAACTCAAGAAAATATGACTGAGCTATTTTTAAGAAAAAAGTTTGGAATTTATGATAATAAAAGCTACTGTTGTGCGGTGTTCGTCTTTTTCCTTTAATCACAGTGCATCAGTCGGCCGAGGTAAAGTGTTAAAACCTCGCATTTTCTTTTTGTTTTAAGGGAGAATCCGTATATGCCATTAAAGAATTATCTCCTGCTACATCTAAGCCTCACCCAACAACAAGACAAGATGAGTTACTTCAACAGATGGCCGCCACACAGAGATCCCTGGCTGCCATTCTCACCAAGATTGAGATGAATGAGATGAAGCAGCGACACAACCTAGAAATGATCAGCGAATGTTTCGTGAATGATGTATTAGAGAGGAGCAGCTTATATACACGAGCCTCCGTTGATGCCGACATTCTAAAGATGGCTGCCAAAGTGGTTACAGCTGGAGCGTGTGTTGTTAAGAGTAGAGCATTGTTTGCCAGATTACAAAATGAAATGAATGCCATCGCCAGTCAAGGTCAGCCACCATTCAGTGATAGCGGTGCTGTTTCTTTACTAGGAGAGTTCGGCAACGCAAGAATTCGCCCAGCTGTAAATGAGGCTGTCCGAGACCAGATAGATCTATGGGTAGGTATTCTTTAACCCATTATCAGACGGCTATAATTTAGACTGGTCCAAACCAAAGATACTGCAGACGACAATTTCAAGAAAACGAAGTTAAATATTTGTTTGGTCATTTTGGATAGAAAATATTGCGGGAAATGAAGAAATTGCTTGTTACAAGCAATTTCTTCATTTTCCGCAATGTTTTCCAAAGTTATTATCCTTTGGAGAGTCAAGAGGAGTCAATGTGTTGGAATGTATTTCGATTTACGTATTGTAAATGCAGATTAATGAATTTGTATATGAATTACCTTCTTGTCAAAAAACAACGGTCTAAGTTCTTGCGCTCAGTACATATCATTTAAAAATGTCGTATTGATACAGCTCCGTTGTTTGTCTGACAAGTTCTATCATTTCTGTAGAGACTGAGTAAGTACATGCCTTGTTGACAACTTTCATACTTTTTGTTTGCAGGAATTGAAAACTATCAACGTGAGTGGAATGGAGAGACCCCTTCAACAGTAAGTATTTTGTAATTACATACTTGTGTCTACATTACTAACATTGTCAGAGGTCTATAGGTTTTTTCTTCATCTGCATGTACATGTACATAGATATTTCTGTCTCTTTTTTCTTATATGTGGGGTTTTTCATAACTTTGCATTTCTTTTCCATCCAGAATCTATCGGTCTTTTTCCTATCGGTTCCTATTTTTACTTATTTTCTTTCCATAACATTACCCTCTCTCCGTCTCTCTTCTATCTCTATCGTATCTTTCTCTTCCTCTCTCTATCTAGATTTCAAGATGTACGCTGTATTTTTCATCAAGATATTCTTTCAACTCTCAGCTTTACCACAAGAATCACACTCAGAGATATTATGATTAGGTAAATAATTATGTTGTAAGCAGTTTTGGAACTGAGCAGTTTTAAAACTGCTCAAATGTTACGAAACTCATACACGACAATATATTACACGTCAAAATACATTCAATTGTGTCGCATATAAAACAAATATTCTAGCTAATGTATTTTGAAATATTTTTATCGAATCACGTTTCATTTTATAAGACAAAAAACAGTTAAACAATTGCGAGAACATAAATTCTACGACAGGAAACTACATATTATCACAGAGACATCCCATTGATATTTTCTCACAATTTTCTTTATTTCCATCTGAAAGAGCATTTTTTTTATGAAAATTCTTAAATTTCAAGCCAATGTATATTTCAAAAGAAAGGTCGACGTCTATGGCTATCTGTATGTTTACATTCCGTGATGAAACTACTTTATCAAATATATTACAGATACACATTCGATGAAACCCATGCCCGATTCCTGTGCATCAACTTGTTAGAAGGTTTGAAATATCTACACAGTCTCAATATGGTACATGGACAGATCACGCCTAGTAATGTTGTCTTTACCGATACTGGATATCCTTGCTTGGTAGGTCGTTTTTGTCTATTTTCTATCTTTATGATTACAACACAATATCGTTCCTACTACAATGAAGAATCTTAGTGCAACTTCAATCATAAATGTTGCAGCTCTGCTTTTCATGATTAAATACTTTTAAAATGCTATATATGGCTCGTTACAGCAAAAAATGCCGTGTAATGCATTACCCGGCCAATTGCCAATTGGTGAATGTAGAAAATAATCATTTCGTATAATCTCCTGAAATTTTAGTTAACACTTGGATAGAATTGTGTAAACCTGGTAAAAAAAAGCATGCACACATATAGACACAGTAGCCTTACAGGTATTATTCTGCACTTCTTCAGACTGGTTTTGACCAATTCAAGAGAAAAACAACAACACCTAAAGTACCACTCCGGGTTGGGTACAGTAGTCCAGAACAGATCAATGATGAAGCGATCACTGCAGCTACTGATGTATTCCAAGTTGGACTGATTACATACTTTCTGCTGTATTCCAGGTAATCTACTTTGTCAATATTTAATTGACGAATTGAATTTGAAAAAGTATATTCATTACAATACAAGAACTCTTAAAGGTAAAAAAAAGTCGGGGTTATTTCGAATTCCTGATTGAAAAGGATGTTACATGTTTAAGGTACTCTATCACTAATGAGGTTCGCGCGACGTCGGAATTATTCGGGCGACGTCGAAAATATTCGGCGGTGGAACATTCCACCGCCGAATGTTTACGACTGTGCCCGAATAAGTTCCGACACGTAACGACTTCGCTCGAAAAATAACCCGATGTTTTATAAATCTCAAAATGGACGCATTACGGGTATTCTTCCTTAATGAAATTTTATAGACATTTTCAATTAAAATATTTGTCAATGGAATCTTTCTAGACGACGATTTTCGAACGTCCTATGTCTTTACTTATTTGGTTGATGTTATATTTTAGATTTGTTTTATTTAATTCAGATCTCCTTTCAAAGCTGAAACTTATCAACAAACAAAATCCAATGTCCTCGATAAGAAATTCAAGCCAGAATTCAAACCCGGGACTTTGTCTAAAGAGGGAAGACACTTTATACAGAAGCTAATACAGTAAGTAAATAACAATTACAATTACTTATTTTCTTGTATCTATGCATGCCAAATTTTACGAATATCAAGAATTTAATGTACATTGTGCACAAGCGTCTGGTGGCAACAAAAGACAGATTTTAACCCATCTTCCTACATTCACTATACATGTTTAATCATTCCATTATTGTAGCATTTGAAGCGTTTAAGAGATGGATTTAGAATTTTCTTTCGTACATTTCTATCAAATAAAGACTAAAAACATACAAAAATGTGGAATACCTGTATATCACTCTCATTTATTTAAGGTATGTGATTCTATATTGTTTGCACAATGTTTTATGCATTCGATTTTTCCAGGACCAAGCCAGACAAACGCTTCAAACTTGATAAATGCAAGAAGACGCTAGTAAAGGCTGTCAAGTAAGTTTACTTGATATAGTGATTATCACTTTGTAAAGTCATACGAGTAATCGTTCATTTCTACTCTCAAATGAATATTCAGTTGTGTCCTTTTTAAGGTAGAGTACCCGTAATGTGGCCATTTTGAGATTCATAAAACATCGGATTTTTTTTTTCGAACGGTGTCGTTACGTATCCGAAGCTATTCGGGCGCGGTCGTAAACATTCGGCGGGGTAAAGTTCCACCGCCGAATGTTTACGACTGCGCCCGAATAATTCCCACGTCATGTGAATCTCATTAGGGGTGCACTACCTTAATCAGATAAATTCAATTACGACGAGGAATCTTTATGTATCGTTTCACCTGAAGATTACTTTTTAGTGAGAAATCACCATTTATTAACAAATTGGCGGGATAGAAAATATTGATTGGGAAAGGGAGGTGATTACTTTCTATTGTGTTATGTTTCTGTTTGTTCGTTCACAGTCTTCTCTTTCTCCAGAGTTATTCAAAAATCAGTCATTGTGAAAAAGTAAAATTGCAACACATCCTTTTCCTTTTAATACATTGTCAGAACATGTTTTGTGGCATTGGACGTTTTATCATAATGATGCTTTTGAGCAAAAAAAAACCTCGTAACTGTGGCTTGTTTGAAGCTGCAGTTACGAGGTTTGATGTTGAAAAGCGACGCTAAGTTTATGTTATATAATTTATTTCACAGATGGTTCAAGGACTACTCCGGTGAAGAATTATACACACAGACCTATAAATCTCCTTTCAAAGATTTTATACGGGCAAATATACACGAAGAATGAGGATCATATTTTAGAGATGAACGTTGATTTTAGCCTTTTTAATTGAATCAAGAGGGTTATGGGATGGGGGATTACATGATGGGTGGGTGGGGAAATAACAAAAATACAAAAATAATAAACATACGTGTAGTATCAAACCAAATATACTTGTTCTTGATACTTAATCCCTAGTCAATGTCAACAGATAGGAGGAGGTAAATACATTCTAAATCTGTTATTTCAAACCCAACCCCTATGTTATGGGTACCGCTATCACTGAATGGTGAGAATGGCAGCCAGGGATCTCTGTGTGGCGGCCATCTGTTGAAGTAAATCTTCTTGTCTTGTTGGTGGGTGTGGCTCAGATGTACATAGCAGGAGCTAATTCTTTAACGGTATATAGGGATTCTCCGTATTGGAGGCTTTAACCAGTTTGGATCAAAATCATACTGCACTAGTCAAGGCACCCGTCGATCTGGATCTATGTTTGCTGTAATTTTTAGCAATGGTCCTTTTGACGACCCTTGCTCTTTCATAAGGCTCATTTAGACAAGTCATATTTCAGCGATGAACTTTTCCGACGAAATAGCTGACGGAAGAAATGTCAAATGAACGGGGCTACATTCGACGTTCGGGGAAATACTGTTGTCCCTGTATTTAAGGTTGTCCACCCCTATTGAGATTTCCGCTTAGTCGGAACTTTTCGTGTGACGTCGCTTACATTCGTTCCGTATACGAAACTATTCGGGCGACGTCGTAAACATTCGGCGATGGAACGTTTCATCGCCGAATGTTTACGACGTTACCCGAATAGTTCCGACGTCACGTGAACCTCAATAGGGGTGGACTACCTTAATAGAGTCAGGTGATTTTGTTAATAATTGTCCAATTTGAAATCTGTTTTCAAGAAGCAGAATTAGTTGGGTAAATCCTTACCTTCTATTTTTTAGACTAAAATTATAACGAACCTTCTGCTGTAATTAGTTGCGTGAATAATTTCAATAACAACGCTTATATGTGTAGAAGGGATGACTGAATAATGGCCTTTAAACAGAACTTTGAGAATAAAGAAAGCTGACAGTCGAGAGGATGACATCATCACTTAATGCCAGAATGAAGAAAGGGATAAATAAGACAAGAGATTGTGCACAGCTTCTATTGGAATATTCGAAGTGGTAGGGGGCAAATTTCGAAATATTATGAAAAGGTAAGTTTTGACTGCATTGTTGGTGGTAAGAACAGACAGAGCTTCCTTAAATCATTACACATTTTCTATTTAGGGACCATTTCAGAATTCGCACTATATATGCTAGCTTTGTTTGATTTAGAAACACATATTAAGGTAGTCTATCCCTAATGAGATGTCTGAATTATTCGGGCGACGTCAAAAGACATTCGGTGATGGAACTTTCCACTGCCGAATGTTTACGACTGGGCACGAATGAGTTCGTACACGTAACGACGACTCTCGAAAAAATCCGATGTTTTATGTATTTCAAAATAGTCACATTACGGGCATAGTACCTTAAAATGGAGTTTGTTGGCTGTCCAGGCTAAAATCAAGGGATAAAGAGTACCTTGAAAAATTGTGCAAAAAGTAGATGGATACCACATATTTTTGAATGCAATATGAGATCTAGCACCGTCTCGGTTTTAGAGACAGCAAGCCCAGAATGGACTATCATTTTCCGTGTGAGTACAGGACGTTTACATGGAAACGGCCCAATTGTCACTAGTTTTCGCGGCCATGTCGAATTGTCAAATTTTTCATTGTCTTAATGTTAACATGTAAATAAATACGCTGTTAAGGCCGATTTACTATTCATTTTTGCTAGCAAAACGTGCTTTAATTCCAGGTTGGTGTTTGAGAGGGTTATTTAGGTTTCCAATATATTGGTGGGTTTCGGAGAGTGATTCGGCCCCAGAAACTGTCGTCTGCTACCTAACTCACGCAAGAAAAAATTGTACTTTTTACACAATTATTTCCCTATAGAGATGTTAAACCAGTACCCACAACCATGTTGTCAGTCCAATCAACCGTTTTATAACTACGGCTTGAATCAAGCTGTAGTTACGAGATTTTATAACAACACCCACGAAATACTCTTTGTTTGTCCGAAATTACGTCACGTTTTACTGGATAAAATTGTTCCCTATTACATTTTCCCGGCATCTGTCAAATTTTGTCCACTGAACGTCCGCACTATAAAAATAGACTAGGTCTGATTGGTCAATAATGAAATAATTTAGAATTAATTTTCTTTATTTATAAACTTTGATATTTTGTCAAACGATCGCAGTATTTTTCATTTATTTATTTTTTCAAAGAATTTAGAACATTTTGGCTGTTCAAGAACTATTTTTAAATATTGGTGTTTATTCCTTTGAACAGTCCAAATGACTGCCCGGGGAGGAACAGAAGATTCGTTATATTTAATCTAAAAAAACAAGATAAGGATTCTTCTCACCTCTGCTTCAAACTGGTTTCAGATTGGACAATTATTTATACAAAATTACCTGACTTTATTAAGGTAGTCCATCCCTAAATAAATGAGATTCACGTGACGTCAGAACTATTCGGGTAACGTCGTAAACATTCGGCGATGGAACGTTCCATCGCCTAACGTTTACGATGTAGTCCGAATATGTTCGAGTACGGAACGAATGTTAACGACGTCACACGAAAGTTCCGACGTAACAGAAATCTCATTAGGGATGGACTAGGCCTACCTTAAATACAGAGGCAGCAGTATTTCCCCGAATGTCGAATGTAGCCCCGTTCATTTGACATTTCTACGGTCAGCCACTTCGTCGGAAAAAAACCAACGATGAAACATAACTTGTCTAAATGAACCATATTGTTAAGGTAAGACCTGGGTAGTGCACTTCCGGTATAATCTTTATATTTAGAAATATTCTGTGACGCCCGTAAGTCCGAGCATTTTTAAAGTACCGTTAGTTGCAAAATCGCCTGTTTTCGTAACAACGGAAATAATTGATCGTGCTCAGATTGTCGGGGAATATTCTTAACAATTTTTGTGAAAATGTTGCTAAATTGTATGAAGAGTAGGCAAAGAAGAAAAAAAACAAACAACGAAAGTAAAAAATTCAAAATTTGAGAACAATAAAAATTACTTTCCTTGAAATCTTCTATTCACACCATGCAGATTTCGTTCCATAACTGGTCACATAGCCCATTACCCAGGTCGTACCTTAACGAGCAGGGGTCGTCAAAAGGGCTTTTGTATATGATTAAGCAAACATAGGTCCAGATTGGCGTGTGCCTTGACTAGGGCAGTATGATTTTGATCCAAACTGGTGTCTAAAATTACAGCAGTTTAAGAAGACGCACAAAGAGGACTATGTGGATCTTGATCAGACTTGGCGCAGTCGCAGACTGATCTTTATTCATTCTGTTATCAAACGCTTTACGCGACACTTTTCCGGACACAGAATATTTCCATGTCAGAAATTTTCAAATAGTCTTGTAAACATTCCGGACCTTTGTATTTCTACATTCAGATAAGGTAGTACACCCTAAATGAGATTCACACGACGTAGGATTTTTTTTCGGGCGACGTCGTAAACATTAGCCCATGGAACTTTCCACCGCCGAATGTTTACGACGTCGCCCGAAAAGGTTCTGATTCGTAACGAATGTGAACAACGTCACATGAAAAAATCCATCGTCGCTTGAATACGTTTAGGGCCCTGTAAATATTAAGAACATCGTTGAAATATGAGAAAAATCGTAGGAAATAATCATTTATAGGATCGCCGGTGACAAACATTACGGAAAGACACGAACATTTACAAAATTTGCCGACGTCGGTAAGGAGACTGCAGTTACGATAAAGAGCTAACGCCATTGGTTAAAATTCAGGAAACGGACGTCGACGTTACCTAGCGTCAACGTTAGTAACGACGTCAAAACGCCGCTCATTGCCTACAGTGATCGACACAATTTTTTGCGCTCTTGCATTTTTATCAAGTTTATGTATTTTACCAAGGTTAGGTTTCAAAAAAGTTTGCATGAAGATGGAAAAACGATCCAAGAATAAATATGGAGGTTTTTGTTGCTGGGGACGAGCTTCTTCTGACGCAAAGGTGAGGAATTTTACGCTAGTTATTCTTATGATGACTATCACAATTGTAACAACTAATGGATTGTGATTAATTTAATATTTTAAACAAGCAAATGAAAAGAACATAATTGTGTTTGGTGTGTGGATAATGGGACACACCAAAATAATTCTCAAATTGCATTATATAGATTCTATATAGAAAAGTGGAAAAAATTAACGACTTATCAGAAAATTGACATTTCAATGCAAAGCTGCAGTATGGTGCAGTTGTGCCTACATCTATTTCTAGTTGGTTCTAGTCTAACCACGTCCGTAACTGTACATTCTATATTGTCAGTGTTATTGCAAAACCCCGTAACTCCAGCTTTAATCATGCTTGCGTTACGAGGATTTGCAGTAATACCGATGATATACTGCTGATTTCATTTGACATGGCACTGACATTTCGGCAAGACATATTCATGTTTCACAGATAGTTTAACAAACATCACAGAGTCTTAAATGATAGAATACGGATATAACACGAACTCAAGAAAATATGACTGAGCTATTTTTAAGAAAAAAGTTTGGAATTTATGATAATAAAAGCTACTGTTGTGCGGTGTTCGTCTTTTTCCTTTAATCACAGTGCATCAGTCGGCCGAGGTAAAGTGTTAAAACCTCGCATTTTCTTTTTGTTTTAAGGGAGAATCCGTATATGCCATTAAAGAATTATCTCCTGCTACATCTAAGCCTCACCCAACAACAAGACAAGATGAGTTACTTCAACAGATGGCCGCCACACAGAGATCCCTGGCTGCCATTCTCACCAAGATTGAGATGAATGAGATGAAGCAGCGACACAACCTAGAAATGATCAGCGAATGTTTCGTGAATGATGTATTAGAGAGGAGCAGCTTCTATACACGAGCCTCCGTTGATGCCGACATTCTAAAGATGGCTGCCAAAGTGGTTACAGCTGGAGCGTGTGTTGTTAAGAGTAGAGCATTGTTTGCCAGATTACAAAATGAAATGAATGCCATCGCCAGTCAAGGTCAGCCACCATTCAGTGATAGCGGTGCTGTTTCTTTACTAGGAGAGTTCGGCAACGCAAGAATTCGCCCAGCTGTAAATGAGGCTGTCCGAGACCAGATAGATCTATGGGTAGGTATTCTTTAACCCATTATCAGACGGCTATAATTTAGACTGGTCCAAATCAAAGATACTGCAGACGACAATTTCAAGAAAACGAAGTTAAATATTTGTTTGGTCATTTTGGATAGAAAATATTGCGGGAAATGAAGAAATTGCTTGTTACAAGCAATTTCTTCATTTTCCGCAATGTTTTCCAAAGTTATTATCCTTTGGAGAGTCAAGAGGAGTCAATGTGTTGGAATGTATTTCGATTTACGTATTGTAAATGCAGATTAATGAATTTGTATATGAATTACCTTCTTGTCAAAAAACAACGGTCTAAGTTCTTGCGCTCAGTACATATCATTTAAAAATGTCGTATTGATACAGCTCCGTTGTTTGTCTGACAAGTTCTATCATTTCTGTAGAGACTGAGTAAGTACATGCCTTGTTGACAACTTTCATACTTTTTGTTTGCAGGAATTGAAACCTATCAACGTGAGTGGAATGGAGAGACCCCTTCAACAGTAAGTATTTTGTAATTACATACTTGTGTCTACATTACTAACATTGGCCGAGGTCTATAGGTTTTTTCTTCATCTGCATGTACATGTACATAGATATTTCTGTCTCTTTTTTCTTATATGTGGGGTTTTTCATAACTTTGCATTTCTTTTCCATCCAGAATCTATCGGTCTTTTTCCTATCGGTTCCTATTTTTACTTATTTTCTTTCCATAACATTACCCTCTCTCCGTCTCTCTTCTATCTCTATCGTATCTTTCTCTTCCTCTCTCTATCTAGATTTCAAGATGTACGCTGTATTTTTCATCAAGATATTCTTTCAACTCTCAGCTTTACCACAAGAATCACACTCAGAGATATTATGATTAGGTAAATAATTATGTTGTAAGCAGTTTTGGAACTGAGCAGTTTTAAAACTGCTCAAATGTTACGAAACTCATACACGACAATATATTACACGTCAAAATACATTCAATTGTGTCGCATATAAAACAAATATTCTAGCTAATGTATTTTGAAATATTTTTATCGAATCACGTTTCATTTTATAAGACAAAAAACAGTTAAACAATTGCGAGAACATAAATTCTACGACAGGAAACTACATATTATCACAGAGACATCCCATTGATATTTTCTCACAATTTTCTTTATTTCCATCTGAAAGAGCATTTTTTTTATGAAAATTCTTAAATTTCAAGCCAATGTATATTTCAAAAGAAAGGTCGACGTCTATGGCTATCTGTATGTTTACATTCCGTGATGAAACTACTTTATCAAATATATTACAGATACACATTCGATGAAACCCATGCCCGATTCCTGTGCATCAACTTGTTAGAAGGTTTGAAATATCTACACAGTCTCAATATGGTACATGGACAGATCACGCCTAGTAATGTTGTCTTTACCGATACTGGATATCCTTGCTTGGTAGGTCGTTTTTGTCTATTTTCTATCTTTATGATTACAACACAATATCGTTCCTACTACAATGAAGAATCTTAGTGCAACTTCAATCATAAATGTTGCAGCTCTGCTTTTCATGATTAAATACTTTTAAAATGCTATATATGGCTCGTTACAGCAAAAAATGCCGTGTAAGGCATTACCCGGCCAATTGCCAATTGGTGAATGTAGAAAATAATCATTTCGTATAATCTCCTGAAATTTTAGTTAACACTTGGATAGAATTGTGTAAACCTGGTAAAAAAAGCATGCACACATATAGACACAGTAGCCTTACAGGTATTATTCTGCACTTCTTCAGACTGGTTTTGACCAATTCAAGAGAAAAACAACAACACCTAAAGTACCACTCCGGGTTGGGTACAGTAGTCCAGAACAGATCAATGATGAAGCGATCACTGCAGCTACTGATGTATTCCAAGTTGGACTGATTACATACTTTCTGCTGTATTCTAGGTAATCTACTTTGTCAATATTTAATTGACGAATTGAATTTGAAAAAGTATATTCATTACAATACAAGAACTCTTAAAGGTAAAAAAAAAGTCGGGGTTATTTCGAATTCCTGATTGAAAAGGATGTTACATGTTTAAGGTACTCTATCACTAATGAGGTTCGCGCGACGTCGGAATTATTCGGGCGACGTCGAAAATATTCGGCGGTGGAACATTCCACCGCCGAATGTTTACGACTGTGCCCGAATAAGTTCCGACACGTAACGACTTCGCTCGAAAAATAACCCGATGTTTTATAAATCTCAAAATGGACGCATTACGGGTATTCTTCCTTAATGAAATTTTATAGACATTTTCAATTAAAATATTTGTCAATGGAATCTTTCTAGACGACGATTTTCGAACGTCCTATGTCTTTACTTATTTGGTTGATGTTATATTTTAGATTTGTTTTATTTAATTCAGATCTCCTTTCAAAGCTGAAACTTATCAACAAACAAAATCCAATGTCCTCGATAAGAAATTCAAGCCAGAATTCAAACCCGGGACTTTGTCTAAAGAGGGAAGACACTTTATACAGAAGCTAATACAGTAAGTAAATAACAATTACAATTACTTATTTTCTTGTATCTATGCATGCCAAATTTTACGAATATCAAGAATTTAATGTACATTGTGCACAAGCGTCTGGTGGCAACAAAAGACAGATTTTAACCCATCTTCCTACATTCACTATACATGTTTAATCATTCCATTATTGTAGCATTTGAAGCGTTTAAGAGATGGATTTAGAATTTTCTTTCGTACATTTCTATCAAATAAAGACTAAAAACATACAAAAATGTGGAATACCTGTATATCACTCTCATTTATTTAAGGTATGTGATTCTATATTGTTTGCACAATGTTTTATGCATTCGATTTTTCCAGGACCAAGCCAGACAAACGCTTCAAACTTGATAAATGCAAGAAGACGCTAGTAAAGGCTGTCAAGTAAGTTTACTTGATATAGTGATTATCACTTTGTAAAGTCATACGAGTAATCGTTCATTTCTACTCTCAAATGAATATTCAGTTGTGTCCTTTTTAAGGTAGAGTACCCGTAATGTGGCCATTTTGAGATTCATAAAACATCGGATTTTTTTTTTTCGAACGGTGTCGTTACGTATCCGAAGCTATTCGGGCGCGGTCGTAAACATTCGGCGGGGTAAAGTTCCACCGCCGAATGTTTACGACTGCGCCCGAATAATTCCCACGTCATGTGAATCTCATTAGGGGTGCACTACCTTAATCAGATAAATTCAATTACGACGAGGAATCTTTATGTATCGTTTCACCTGAAGATTACTTTTTAGTGAGAAATCACCATTTATTAACAAATTGGCGGGATAGAAAATATTGATTGGGAAAGGGAGGTGATTACTTTCTATTGTGTTATGTTTCTGTTTGTTCGTTCACAGTCTTCTCTTTCTCCAGAGTTATTCAAAAATCAGTCATTGTGAAAAAGTAAAATTGCAACACATCCTTTTCCTTTTAATACATTGTCAGAACATGTTTTGTGGCATTGGACGTTTTATCATAATGATGCTTTTGAGCAAAAAAAAAACCTCGTAACTGTGGCTTGTTTAAAGCTGCAGTTACGAGGTTTGTTGTTGAAAAGCGACGCTAAGTTTATGTTATATAATTTATTTCACAGATGGTTCAAGGACTACTCCGGTGAAGAATTATACACACAGACCTATAAATCTCCTTTCAAAGATTTTATACGGGCAAATATACACGAAGAATGAGGATCATATTTTAGAGATGAACGTTGATTTTAGCCTTTTTAATTGAATCAAGAGGGTTATGGGATGGGGGATTACATGATGGGTGGGTGGGGAAATAACAAAAATACAAAAATAATAAACATACGTGTAGTATCAAACCAAATATACTTGTTCTTGATACTTAATCCCTAGTCAATGTCAACAGATAGGAGGAGGTAAATACATTCTAAATCTGTTATTTCAAACCCAACCCCTATGTTATGGGTACCGCTATCACTGAATGGTGAGAATGGCAGCCAGGGATCTCTGTGTGGCGGCCATCTGTTGAAGTAAATCTTCTTGTCTTGTTGGTGGGTGTGGCTCAGATGTACATAGCAGGAGCTAATTCTTTAACGGTATATAGGGATTCTCCGTATTGGAGGCTTTAACCAGTTTGGATCAAAATCATACTGCACTAGTCAAGGCACCCGTCGATCTGGATCTATGTTTGCTGTAATTTTTAGCAATGGTCCTTTTGACGACCCTTGCTCTTTCATAAGGCTCATTTAGACAAGTCATATTTCAGCGATGAACTTTTCCGACGAAATAGCTGACGGAAGAAATGTCAAATGAACGGGGCTACATTCGACGTTCGGGGAAATACTGTTGTCCCTGTATTTAAGGTTGTCCACCCCTATTGAGATTTCCGCTTAGTCGGAACTTTTCGTGTGACGTCGCTTACATTCGTTCCGTATACGAAACTATTCGGGCGACGTCGTAAACATTCGGCGATGGAACGTTTCATCGCCGAATGTTTACGACGTTACCCGAATAGTTCCGACGTCACGTGAACCTCAATAGGGGTGGACTACCTTAATAGAGTCAGGTGATTTTGTTAATAATTGTCCAATTTGAAATCTGTTTTCAAGAAGCAGAATTAGTTGGGTAAATCCTTACCTTCTATTTTTTAGACTAAAATTATAACGAACCTTCTGCTGTAATTAGTTGCGTGAATAATTTCAATAACAACGCTTATATGTGTAGAAGGGATGACTGAATAATGGCCTTTAAACAGAACTTTGAGAATAAAGAAAGCTGACAGTCGAGAGGATGACATCGTCACTTAATGCCAGAATGAAGAAAGGGATAAATAAGACAAGAGATTGTGCACAGCTTCTATTGGAATATTCGAAGTGGTAGGGGGCAAATTTCGAAATATTATGAAAAGGTAAGTTTTGACTGCATTGTTGGTGGTAAGAACAGACAGAGCTTCCTTAAATCATTACACATTTTCTATTTAGGGACCATTTCAGAATTCGCACTATATATGCTAGCTTTGTTTGATTTAGAAACACATATTAAGGTAGTCTATCCCTAATGAGATGTCTGAATTATTCGGGCGACGTCAAAAGACATTCGGTGATGGAACTTTCCACTGCCGAATGTTTACGACTGGGCACGAATGAGTTCGTACACGTAACGACGACTCTCGAAAAAATCCGATGTTTTATGTATTTCAAAATAGTCACATTACGGGCATAGTACCTTAAAATGGAGTTTGTTGGCTGTCCAGGCTAAAATCAAGGGATAAAGAGTACCTTGAAAAATTGTGCAAAAAGTAGATGGATACCACATATTTTTGAATGCAATATGAGATCTAGCACCGTCTCGGTTTTAGAGACAGCAAGCCCAGAATGGACTATCATTTTCCGTGTGAGTACAGGACGTTTACATGGAAACGGCCCAATTGTCACTAGTTTTCGCGGCCATGTCGAATTGTCAAATTTTTCATTGTCTTAATGTTAACATGTAAATAAATACGCTGTTAAGGCCGATTTACTATTCATTTTTGCTAGCAAAACGTGCTTTAATTCCAGGTTGGTGTTTGAGAGGGTTATTTAGGTTTCCAATATATTGGTGGGTTTCGGAGAGTGATTCGGCCCCAGAAACTGTCGTCTGCTACCTAACTCACGCAAGAAAAAATTGTACTTTTTACACAATTATTTCCCTATAGAGATGTTAAACCAGTACCCACAACCATGTTGTCAGTCCAATCAACCGTTTTATAACTACGGCTTGAATCAAGCTGTAGTTACGAGATTTTATAACAACACCCACGAAATACTCTTTGTTTGTCCGAAATTACGTCACGTTTTACTGGATAAAATTGTTCCCTATTACATTTTCCCGGCATCTGTCAAATTTTGTCCACTGAACGTCCGCACTATAAAAATAGACTAGGTCTGATTGGTCAATAATGAAATAATTTAGAATTAATTTTCTTTATTTATAAACTTTGATATTTTGTCAAACGATCGCAGTATTTTTCATTTATTTATTTTTTCAAAGAATTTAGAACATTTTGGCTGTTCAAGAACTATTTTTAAATATTGGTGTTTATTCCTTTGAACAGTCCAAATGACTGCCCGGGGAGGAACAGAAGATTCGTTATATTTAATCTAAAAAAACAAGATAAGGATTCTTCTCACCTCTGCTTCAAACCGGTTTCAGATTGGACAATTATTTATACAAAATTACCTGACTTTATTAAGGTAGTCCATCCCTAAATAAATGAGATTCACGTGACGTCAGAACTATTCGGGTAACGTCGTAAACATTCGGCGATGGAACGTTCCATCGCCTAACGTTTACGATGTAGTCCGAATATGTTCGAGTACGGAACGAATGTTAACGACGTCACACGAAAGTTCCGACGTAACAGAAATCTCATTAGGGATGGACTAGGCCTACCTTAAATACAGAGGCAGCAGTATTTCCCCGAATGTCGAATGTAGCCCCGTTCATTTGACATTTCTACGGTCAGCCACTTCGTCGGAAAAAAACCAACGATGAAACATAACTTGTCTAAATGAACCATATTGTTAAGGTAAGACCTGGGTAGTGCACTTCCGGTATAATCTTTATATTTAGAAATATTCTGTGACGCCCGTAAGTCCGAGCATTTTTAAAGTACCGTTAGTTGCAAAATCGCCTGTTTTCGTAACAACGGAAATAATTGATCGTGCTCAGATTGTCGGGGAATATTCTTAACAATTTTTGTGAAAATGTTGCTAAATTGTATGAAGAGTAGGCAAAGAAGAAAAAAAACAAACAACGAAAGTAAAAAATTCAAAATTTGAGAACAATAAAAATTACTTTCCTTGAAATCTTCTATTCACACCATGCAGATTTCGTTCCATAACTGGTCACATAGCCCATTACCCAGGTCGTACCTTAACGAGCAGGGGTCGTCAAAAGGGCTTTTGTATATGATTAAGCAAACATAGGTCCAGATTGGCGTGTGCCTTGACTAGGGCAGTATGATTTTGATCCAAACTGGTGTCTAAAATTACAGCAGTTTAAGAAGACGCACAAAGAGGACTATGTGGATCTTGATCAGACTTGGCGCAGTCGCAGACTGATCTTTATTCATTCTGTTATCAAACGCTTTACGCGACACTTTTCCGGACACAGAATATTTCCATGTCAGAAATTTTCAAATAGTCTTGTAAACATTCCGGACCTTTGTATTTCTACATTCAGATAAGGTAGTACACCCTAAATGAGATTCACACGACGTAGGATTTTTTTTCGGGCGACGTCGTAAACATTAGCCCATGGAACTTTCCACCGCCGAATGTTTACGACGTCGCCCGAAAAGGTTCTGATTCGTAACGAATGTGAACAACGTCACATGAAAAAATCCATCGTCGCTTGAATACGTTTAGGGCCCTGTAAATATTAAGAACATCGTTGAAATATGAGAAAAATCGTAGGAAATAATCATTTATAGGATCGCCGGTGACAAACATTACGGAAAGACACGAACATTTACAAAATTTGCCGACGTCGGTAAGGAGACTGCAGTTACGATAAAGAGCTAACGCCATTGGTTAAAATTCAGGAAACGGACGTCGACGTTACCTAGCGTCAACGTTAGTAACGACGTCAAAACGCCGCTCATTGCCTACAGTGATCGACACAATTTTTTGCGCTCTTGCATTTTTATCAAGTTTATGTATTTTACCAAGGTTAGGTTTCAAAAAAGTTTGCATGAAGATGGAAAAACGATCCAAGAATAAATATGGAGGTTTTTGTTGCTGGGGACGAGCTTCTTCTGACGCAAAGGTGAGGAATTTTACGCTAGTTATTCTTATGATGACTATCACAATTGTAACAACTAATGGATTGTGATTAATTTAATATTTTAAACAAGCAAATGAAAAGAACATAATTGTGTTTGGTGTGTGGATAATGGGACACACCAAAATAATTCTCAAATTGCATTATATAGATTCTATATAGAAAAGTGGAAAAAATTAACGACTTATCATAAAATTGACATTTCAATGCAAAGCTGCAGTATGGTGCAGTTGTGCCTACATCTATTTCTAGTTGGTTCTAGTCTAACCACGTCCGTAACTGTACATTCTATATTGTCAGTGTTATTGCAAAACCCCGTAACTCCAGCTTTAATCATGCTTGCGTTACGAGGATTTGCAGTAATACCGATGATATACTGCTGATTTCATTTGACATGGCACTGACATTTCGGCAAGACATATTCATGTTTCACAGATAGTTTAACAAACATCACAGAGTCTTAAATGATAGAATACGGATATAACACGAACTCAAGAAAATATGACTGAGCTATTTTTAAGAAAAAAGTTTGGAATTTATGATAATAAAAGCTACTGTTGTGCGGTGTTCGTCTTTTTCCTTTAATCACAGTGCATCAGTCGGCCGAGGTAAAGTGTTAAAACCTCGCATTTTCTTTTTGTTTTAAGGGAGAATCCGTATATGCCATTAAAGAATTATCTCCTGCTACATCTAAGCCTCACCCAACAACAAGACAAGATGAGTTACTTCAACAGATGGCCGCCACACAGAGATCCCTGGCTGCCATTCTCACCAAGATTGAGATGAATGAGATGAAGCAGCGACACAACCTAGAAATGATCAGCGAATGTTTCGTGAATGATGTATTAGAGAGGAGCAGCTTCTATACACGAGCCTCCGTTGATGCCGACATTCTAAAGATGGCTGCCAAAGTGGTTACAGCTGGAGCGTGTGTTGTTAAGAGTAGAGCATTGTTTGCCAGATTACAAAATGAAATGAATGCCATCGCCAGTCAAGGTCAGCCACCATTCAGTGATAGCGGTGCTGTTTCTTTACTAGGAGAGTTCGGCAACGCAAGAATTCGCCCAGCTGTAAATGAGGCTGTCCGAGACCAGATAGATCTATGGGTAGGTATTCTTTAACCCATTATCAGACGGCTATAATTTAGACTGGTCCAAACCAAAGATACTGCAGACGACAATTTCAAGAAAACGAAGTTAAATATTTGTTTGGTCATTTTGGATAGAAAATATTGCGGGAAATGAAGAAATTGCTTGTTACAAGCAATTTCTTCATTTTCCGCAATGTTTTCCAAAGTTATTATCCTTTGGAGAGTCAAGAGGAGTCAATGTGTTGGAATGTATTTCGATTTACGTATTGTAAATGCAGATTAATGAATTTGTATATGAATTACCTTCTTGTCAAAAAACAACGGTCTAAGTTCTTGCGCTCAGTACATATCATTTAAAAATGTCGTATTGATACAGCTCCGTTGTTTGTCTGACAAGTTCTATCATTTCTGTAGAGACTGAGTAAGTACATGCCTTGTTGACAACTTTCATACTTTTTGTTTGCAGGAATTGAAAACTATCAACGTGAGTGGAATGGAGAGACCCCTTCAACAGTAAGTATTTTGTAATTACATACTTGTTTCTACATTACTAACATTGTCCGAGGTCTATAGGTTTTTTCTTCATCTGCATGTACATGTACATAGATATTTCTGTCTCTTTTTTCTTATATGTGGGGTTTTTCATAACTTTGCATTTCTTTTCCATCCAGAATCTATCGGTCTTTTTCCTATCGGTTCCTATTTTTACTTATTTTCTTTCCATAACATTACCCTCTCTCCGTCTCTCTTCTATCTCTATCGTATCTTTCTCTTCCTCTCTCTATCTAGATTTCAAGATGTACGCTGTATTTTTCATCAAGATATTCTTTCAACTCTCAGCTTTACCACAAGAATCACACTCAGAGATATTATGATTAGGTAAATAATTATGTTGTAAGCAGTTTTGGAACTGAGCAGTTTTAAAACTGCTCAAATGTTACGAAACTCATACACGACAATATATTACACGTCAAAATACATTCAATTGTGTCGCATATAAAACAAATATTCTAGCTAATGTATTTTGAAATATTTTTATCGAATCACGTTTCATTTTATAAGACAAAAAACAGTTAAACAATTGCGAGAACATAAATTCTACGACAGGAAACTACATATTATCACAGAGACATCCCATTGATATTTTCTCACAATTTTCTTTATTTCCATCTGAAAGAGCATTTTTTTTATGAAAATTCTTAAATTTCAAGCCAATGTATATTTCAAAAGAAAGGTCGACGTCTATGGCTATCTGTATGTTTACATTCCGTGATGAAACTACTTTATCAAATATATTACAGATACACATTCGATGAAACCCATGCCCGATTCCTGTGCATCAACTTGTTAGAAGGTTTGAAATATCTACACAGTCTCAATATGGTACATGGACAGATCACGCCTAGTAATGTTGTCTTTACCGATACTGGATATCCTTGCTTGGTAGGTCGTTTTTGTCTATTTTCTATCTTTATGATTACAACACAATATCGTTCCTACTACAATGAAGAATCTTAGTGCAACTTCAATCATAAATGTTGCAGCTCTGCTTTTCATGATTAAATACTTTTAAAATGCTATATATGGCTCGTTACAGCAAAAAATGCCGTGTAAGGCATTACCCGGCCAATTGCCAATTGGTGAATGTAGAAAATAATCATTTCGTATAATCTCCTGAAATTTTAGTTAACACTTGGATAGAATTGTGTAAACCTGGTAAAAAAAAGCATGCACACATATAGACACAGTAGCCTTACAGGTATTATTCTGCACTTCTTCAGACTGGTTTTGACCAATTCAAGAGAAAAACAACAACACCTAAAGTACCACTCCGGGTTGGGTACAGTAGTCCAGAACAGATCAATGATGAAGCGATCACTGCAGCTACTGATGTATTCCAAGTTGGACTGATTACATACTTTCTGCTGTATTCCAGGTAATCTACTTTGTCAATATTTAATTGACGAATTGAATTTGAAAAAGTATATTCATTACAATACAAGAACTCTTAAAGGTAAAAAAAAGTCGGGGTTATTTCGAATTCCTGATTGAAAAGGATGTTACATGTTTAAGGTACTCTATCACTAATGAGGTTCGCGCGACGTCGGAATTATTCGGGCGACGTCGAAAATATTCGGCGGTGGAACATTCCACCGCCGAATGTTTACGACTGTGCCCGAATAAGTTCCGACACGTAACGACTTCGCTCGAAAAATAACCCGATGTTTTATAAATCTCAAAATGGACGCATTACGGGTATTCTTCCTTAATGAAATTTTATAGACATTTTCAATTAAAATATTTGTCAATGGAATCTTTCTAGACGACGATTTTCGAACGTCCTATGTCTTTACTTATTTGGTTGATGTTATATTTTAGATTTGTTTTATTTAATTCAGATCTCCTTTCAAAGCTGAAACTTATCAACAAACAAAATCCAATGTCCTCGATAAGAAATTCAAGCCAGAATTCAAACCCGGGACTTTGTCTAAAGAGGGAAGACACTTTATACAGAAGCTAATACAGTAAGTAAATAACAATTACAATTACTTATTTTCTTGTATCTATGCATGCCAAATTTTACGAATATCAAGAATTTAATGTACATTGTGCACAAGCGTCTGGTGGCAACAAAAGACAGATTTTAACCCATCTTCCTACATTCACTATACATGTTTAATCATTCCATTATTGTAGCATTTGAAGCGTTTAAGAGATGGATTTAGAATTTTCTTTCGTACATTTCTATCAAATAAAGACTAAAAACATACAAAAATGTGGAATACCTGTATATCACTCTCATTTATTTAAGGTATGTGATTCTATATTGTTTGCACAATGTTTTATGCATTCGATTTTTCCAGGACCAAGCCAGACAAACGCTTCAAACTTGATAAATGCAAGAAGACGCTAGTAAAGGCTGTCAAGTAAGTTTACTTGATATAGTGATTATCACTTTGTAAAGTCATACGAGTAATCGTTCATTTCTACTCTCAAATGAATATTCAGTTGTGTCCTTTTTAAGGTAGAGTACCCGTAATGTGGCCATTTTGAGATTCATAAAACATCGGATTTTTTTTTCGAACGGTGTCGTTACGTATCCGAAGCTATTCGGGCGCGGTCGTAAACATTCGGCGGGGTAAAGTTCCACCGCCGAATGTTTACGACTGCGCCCGAATAATTCCCACGTCATGTGAATCTCATTAGGGGTGCACTACCTTAATCAGATAAATTCAATTACGACGAGGAATCTTTATGTATCGTTTCACCTGAAGATTACTTTTTAGTGAGAAATCACCATTTATTAACAAATTGGCGGGATAGAAAATATTGATTGGGAAAGGGAGGTGATTACTTTCTATTGTGTTATGTTTCTGTTTGTTCGTTCACAGTCTTCTCTTTCTCCAGAGTTATTCAAAAATCAGTCATTGTGAAAAAGTAAAATTGCAACACATCCTTTTCCTTTTAATACATTGTCAGAACATGTTTTGTGGCATTGGACGTTTTATCATAATGATGCTTTTGAGCAAAAAAAAAACCTCGTAACTGTGGCTTGTTTAAAGCTGCAGTTACGAGGTTTGTTGTTGAAAAGCGACGCTAAGTTTATGTTATATAATTTATTTCACAGATGGTTCAAGGACTACTCCGGTGAAGAATTATACACACAGACCTATAAATCTCCTTTCAAAGATTTTATACGGGCAAATATACACGAAGAATGAGGATCATATTTTAGAGATGAACGTTGATTTTAGCCTTTTTAATTGAATCAAGAGGGTTATGGGATGGGGGATTACATGATGGGTGGGTGGGGAAATAACAAAAATACAAAAATAATAAACATACGTGTAGTATCAAACCAAATATACTTGTTCTTGATACTTAATCCCTAGTCAATGTCAACAGATAGGAGGAGGTAAATACATTCTAAATCTGTTATTTCAAACCCAACCCCTATGTTATGGGTACCGCTATCACTGAATGGTGAGAATGGCAGCCAGGGATCTCTGTGTGGCGGCCATCTGTTGAAGTAAATCTTCTTGTCTTGTTGGTGGGTGTGGCTCAGATGTACATAGCAGGAGCTAATTCTTTAACGGTATATAGGGATTCTCCGTATTGGAGGCTTTAACCAGTTTGGATCAAAATCATACTGCACTAGTCAAGGCACCCGTCGATCTGGATCTATGTTTGCTGTAATTTTTAGCAATGGTCCTTTTGACGACCCTTGCTCTTTCATAAGGCTCATTTAGACAAGTCATATTTCAGCGATGAACTTTTCCGACGAAATAGCTGACGGAAGAAATGTCAAATGAACGGGGCTACATTCGACGTTCGGGGAAATACTGTTGTCCCTGTATTTAAGGTTGTCCACCCCTATTGAGATTTCCGCTTAGTCGGAACTTTTCGTGTGACGTCGCTTACATTCGTTCCGTATACGAAACTATTCGGGCGACGTCGTAAACATTCGGCGATGGAACGTTTCATCGCCGAATGTTTACGACGTTACCCGAATAGTTCCGACGTCACGTGAACCTCAATAGGGGTGGACTACCTTAATAGAGTCAGGTGATTTTGTTAATAATTGTCCAATTTGAAATCTGTTTTCAAGAAGCAGAATTAGTTGGGTAAATCCTTACCTTCTATTTTTTAGACTAAAATTATAACGAACCTTCTGCTGTAATTAGTTGCGTGAATAATTTCAATAACAACGCTTATATGTGTAGAAGGGATGACTGAATAATGGCCTTTAAACAGAACTTTGAGAATAAAGAAAGCTGACAGTCGAGAGGATGACATCGTCACTTAATGCCAGAATGAAGAAAGGGATAAATAAGACAAGAGATTGTGCACAGCTTCTATTGGAATATTCGAAGTGGTAGGGGGCAAATTTCGAAATATTATGAAAAGGTAAGTTTTGACTGCATTGTTGGTGGTAAGAACAGACAGAGCTTCCTTAAATCATTACACATTTTCTATTTAGGGACCATTTCAGAATTCGCACTATATATGCTAGCTTTGTTTGATTTAGAAACACATATTAAGGTAGTCTATCCCTAATGAGATGTCTGAATTATTCGGGCGACGTCAAAAGACATTCGGTGATGGAACTTTCCACTGCCGAATGTTTACGACTGGGCACGAATGAGTTCGTACACGTAACGACGACTCTCGAAAAAATCCGATGTTTTATGTATTTCAAAATAGTCACATTACGGGCATAGTACCTTAAAATGGAGTTTGTTGGCTGTCCAGGCTAAAATCAAGGGATAAAGAGTACCTTGAAAAATTGTGCAAAAAGTAGATGGATACCACATATTTTTGAATGCAATATGAGATCTAGCACCGTCTCGGTTTTAGAGACAGCAAGCCCAGAATGGACTATCATTTTCCGTGTGAGTACAGGACGTTTACATGGAAACGGCCCAATTGTCACTAGTTTTCGCGGCCATGTCGAATTGTCAAATTTTTCATTGTCTTAATGTTAACATGTAAATAAATACGCTGTTAAGGCCGATTTACTATTCATTTTTGCTAGCAAAACGTGCTTTAATTCCAGGTTGGTGTTTGAGAGGGTTATTTAGGTTTCCAATATATTGGTGGGTTTCGGAGAGTGATTCGGCCCCAGAAACTGTCGTCTGCTACCTAACTCACGCAAGAAAAAATTGTACTTTTTACACAATTATTTCCCTATAGAGATGTTAAACCAGTACCCACATCCATGTTGTCAGTCCAATCAACCGTTTTATAACTACGGCTTGAATCAAGCTGTAGTTACGAGATTTTATAACAACACCCACGAAATACTCTTTGTTTGTCCGAAATTACGTCACGTTTTACTGGATAAAATTGTTCCCTATTACATTTTCCCGGCATCTGTCAAATTTTGTCCACTGAACGTCCGCACTATAAAAATAGACTAGGTCTGATTGGTCAATAATGAAATAATTTAGAATTAATTTTCTTTATTTATAAACTTTGATATTTTGTCAAACGATCGCAGTATTTTTCATTTATTTATTTTTTCAAAGAATTTAGAACATTTTGGCTGTTCAAGAACTATTTTTAAATATTGGTGTTTATTCCTTTGAACAGTCCAAATGACTGCCCGGGGAGGAACAGAAGATTCGTTATATTTAATCTAAAAAAACAAGATAAGGATTCTTCTCACCTCTGCTTCAAACCGGTTTCAGATTGGACAATTATTTATACAAAATTACCTGACTTTATTAAGGTAGTCCATCCCTAAATAAATGAGATTCACGTGACGTCAGAACTATTCGGGTAACGTCGTAAACATTCGGCGATGGAACGTTCCATCGCCTAACGTTTACGATGTAGTCCGAATATGTTCGAGTACGGAACGAATGTTAACGACGTCACACGAAAGTTCCGACGTAACAGAAATCTCATTAGGGATGGACTAGGCCTACCTTAAATACAGAGGCAGCAGTATTTCCCCGAATGTCGAATGTAGCCCCGTTCATTTGACATTTCTACGGTCAGCCACTTCGTCGGAAAAAAACCAACGATGAAACATAACTTGTCTAAATGAACCATATTGTTAAGGTAAGACCTGGGTAGTGCACTTCCGGTATAATCTTTATATTTAGAAATATTCTGTGACGCCCGTAAGTCCGAGCATTTTTAAAGTACCGTTAGTTGCAAAATCGCCTGTTTTCGTAACAACGGAAATAATTGATCGTGCTCAGATTGTCGGGGAATATTCTTAACAATTTTTGTGAAAATGTTGCTAAATTGTATGAAGAGTAGGCAAAGAAGAAAAAAAACAAACAACGAAAGTAAAAAATTCAAAATTTGAGAACAATAAAAATTACTTTCCTTGAAATCTTCTATTCACACCATGCAGATTTCGTTCCATAACTGGTCACATAGCCCATTACCCAGGTCGTACCTTAACGAGCAGGGGTCGTCAAAAGGGCTTTTGTATATGATTAAGCAAACATAGGTCCAGATTGGCGTGTGCCTTGACTAGGGCAGTATGATTTTGATCCAAACTGGTGTCTAAAATTACAGCAGTTTAAGAAGACGCACAAAGAGGACTATGTGGATCTTGATCAGACTTGGCGCAGTCGCAGACTGATCTTTATTCATTCTGTTATCAAACGCTTTACGCGACACTTTTCCGGACACAGAATATTTCCATGTCAGAAATTTTCAAATAGTCTTGTAAACATTCCGGACCTTTGTATTTCTACATTCAGATAAGGTAGTACACCCTAAATGAGATTCACACGACGTAGGATTTTT
The DNA here is from genome assembly GCA_963680895.1 of Fragum sueziense. Lineage (NCBI taxonomy): Eukaryota > Metazoa > Mollusca > Bivalvia > Cardiida > Cardiidae > Fragum > Fragum sueziense. Next base: position 12,178,915 of record OY804603.1, on the reverse strand, counting down.
GTTTCGGGCGACGTCGTAAACATTAGCCCATGGAACTTTCCACCGCCGAATGTTTACGACGTCGCCCGAAAAGGTTCTGATTCGTAACGAATGTGAACAACGTCACATGAAAAAATCCATCGTCGCTTGAATACGTTTAGGGCCCTGTAAATATTAAGAACATCGTTGACATATGAGAAAAATCGTAGGAAATAATCATTTATAGGATCGCCGGTGACAAACATTACGGAAAGACACGAACATTTACAAAATTTGCCGACGTCGGTAAGGAGACTGCAGTTACGATAAAGAGCTAACGCCATTGGTTAAAATTCAGGAAACGGACGTCGACGTTACCTAGCGTCAACGTTAGTAACGACGTCAAAACGCCGCTCATTGCCTACAGTGATCGACACAATTTTTTGCGCTCTTGCATTTTTATCAAGTTTATGTATTTTACCAAGGTTAGGTTTCAAAAAAGTTTGCATGAAGATGGAAAAACGATCCAAGAATAAATATGGAGGTTTTTGTTGCTGGGGACGAGCTTCTTCTGACGCAAAGGTGAGGAATTTTACGCTAGTTATTCTTATGATGACTATCACAATTGTAACAACTAATGGATTGTGATTAATTTAATATTTTAAACAAGCAAATGAAAAGAACATAATTGTGTTTGGTGTGTGGATAATGGGACACACCAAAATAATTCTCAAATTGCATTATATAGATTCTATATAGAAAAGTGGAAAAAATTAACGACTTATCAGAAAATTGACATTTCAATGCAAAGCTGCAGTATGGTGCAGTTGTGCCTACATCTATTTCTAGTTGGTTCTAGTCTAACCACGTCCGTAACTGTACATTCTATATTGTCAGTGTTATTGCAAAACCCCGTAACTCCAGCTTTAATCATGCTTGCGTTACGAGGATTTGCAGTAATACCGATGATATACTGCTGATTTCATTTGACATGGCACTGACATTTCGGCAAGACATATTCATGTTTCACAGATAGTTTAACAAACATCACAGAGTCTTAAATGATAGAATACGGATATAACACGAACTCAAGAAAATATGACTGAGCTATTTTTAAGAAAAAAGTTTGGAATTTATGATAATAAAAGCTACTGTTGTGCGGTGTTCGTCTTTTTCCTTTAATCACAGTGCATCAGTCGGCCGAGGTAAAGTGTTAAAACCTCGCATTTTCTTTTTGTTTTAAGGGAGAATCCGTATATGCCATTAAAGAATTATCTCCTGCTACATCTAAGCCTCACCCAACAACAAGACAAGATGAGTTACTTCAACAGATGGCCGCCACACAGAGATCCCTGGCTGCCATTCTCACCAAGATTGAGATGAATGAGATGAAGCAGCGACACAACCTAGAAATGATCAGCGAATGTTTCGTGAATGATGTATTAGAGAGGAGCAGCTTCTATACACGAGCCTCCGTTGATGCCGACATTCTAAAGATGGCTGCCAAAGTGGTTACAGCTGGAGCGTGTGTTGTTAAGAGTAGAGCATTGTTTGCCAGATTACAAAATGAAATGAATGCCATCGCCAGTCAAGGTCAGCCACCATTCAGTGATAGCGGTGCTGTTTCTTTACTAGGAGAGTTCGGCAACGCAAGAATTCGCCCAGCTGTAAATGAGGCTGTCCGAGACCAGATAGATCTATGGGTAGGTATTCTTTAACCCATTATCAGACGGCTATAATTTAGACTGGTCCAAATCAAAGATACTGCAGACGACAATTTCAAGAAAACGAAGTTAAATATTTGTTTGGTCATTTTGGATAGAAAATATTGCGGGAAATGAAGAAATTGCTTGTTACAAGCAATTTCTTCATTTTCCGCAATGTTTTCCAAAGTTATTATCCTTTGGAGAGTCAAGAGGAGTCAATGTGTTGGAATGTATTTCGATTTACGTATTGTAAATGCAGATTAATGAATTTGTATATGAATTACCTTCTTGTCAAAAAACAACGGTCTAAGTTCTTGCGCTCAGTACATATCATTTAAAAATGTCGTATTGATACAGCTCCGTTGTTTGTCTGACAAGTTCTATCATTTCTGTAGAGACTGAGTAAGTACATGCCTTGTTGACAACTTTCATACTTTTTGTTTGCAGGAATTGAAACCTATCAACGTGAGTGGAATGGAGAGACCCCTTCAACAGTAAGTATTTTGTAATTACATACTTGTGTCTACATTACTAACATTGGCCGAGGTCTATAGGTTTTTTCTTCATCTGCATGTACATGTACATAGATATTTCTGTCTCTTTTTTCTTATATGTGGGGTTTTTCATAACTTTGCATTTCTTTTCCATCCAGAATCTATCGGTCTTTTTCCTATCGGTTCCTATTTTTACTTATTTTCTTTCCATAACATTACCCTCTCTCCGTCTCTCTTCTATCTCTATCGTATCTTTCTCTTCCTCTCTCTATCTAGATTTCAAGATGTACGCTGTATTTTTCATCAAGATATTCTTTCAACTCTCAGCTTTACCACAAGAATCACACTCAGAGATATTATGATTAGGTAAATAATTATGTTGTAAGCAGTTTTGGAACTGAGCAGTTTTAAAACTGCTCAAATGTTACGAAACTCATACACGACAATATATTACACGTCAAAATACATTCAATTGTGTCGCATATAAAACAAATATTCTAGCTAATGTATTTTGAAATATTTTTATCGAATCACGTTTCATTTTATAAGACAAAAAACAGTTAAACAATTGCGAGAACATAAATTCTACGACAGGAAACTACATATTATCACAGAGACATCCCATTGATATTTTCTCACAATTTTCTTTATTTCCATCTGAAAGAGCATTTTTTTTATGAAAATTCTTAAATTTCAAGCCAATGTATATTTCAAAAGAAAGGTCGACGTCTATGGCTATCTGTATGTTTACATTCCGTGATGAAACTACTTTATCAAATATATTACAGATACACATTCGATGAAACCCATGCCCGATTCCTGTGCATCAACTTGTTAGAAGGTTTGAAATATCTACACAGTCTCAATATGGTACATGGACAGATCACGCCTAGTAATGTTGTCTTTACCGATACTGGATATCCTTGCTTGGTAGGTCGTTTTTGTCTATTTTCTATCTTTATGATTACAACACAATATCGTTCCTACTACAATGAAGAATCTTAGTGCAACTTCAATCATAAATGTTGCAGCTCTGCTTTTCATGATTAAATACTTTTAAAATGCTATATATGGCTCGTTACAGCAAAAAATGCCGTGTAAGGCATTACCCGGCCAATTGCCAATTGGTGAATGTAGAAAATAATCATTTCGTATAATCTCCTGAAATTTTAGTTAACACTTGGATAGAATTGTGTAAACCTGGTAAAAAAAGCATGCACACATATAGACACAGTAGCCTTACAGGTATTATTCTGCACTTCTTCAGACTGGTTTTGACCAATTCAAGAGAAAAACAACAACACCTAAAGTACCACTCCGGGTTGGGTACAGTAGTCCAGAACAGATCAATGATGAAGCGATCACTGCAGCTACTGATGTATTCCAAGTTGGACTGATTACATACTTTCTGCTGTATTCTAGGTAATCTACTTTGTCAATATTTAATTGACGAATTGAATTTGAAAAAGTATATTCATTACAATACAAGAACTCTTAAAGGTAAAAAAAAAGTCGGGGTTATTTCGAATTCCTGATTGAAAAGGATGTTACATGTTTAAGGTACTCTATCACTAATGAGGTTCGCGCGACGTCGGAATTATTCGGGCGACGTCGAAAATATTCGGCGGTGGAACATTCCACCGCCGAATGTTTACGACTGTGCCCGAATAAGTTCCGACACGTAACGACTTCGCTCGAAAAATAACCCGATGTTTTATAAATCTCAAAATGGACGCATTACGGGTATTCTTCCTTAATGAAATTTTATAGACATTTTCAATTAAAATATTTGTCAATGGAATCTTTCTAGACGACGATTTTCGAACGTCCTATGTCTTTACTTATTTGGTTGATGTTATATTTTAGATTTGTTTTATTTAATTCAGATCTCCTTTCAAAGCTGAAACTTATCAACAAACAAAATCCAATGTCCTCGATAAGAAATTCAAGCCAGAATTCAAACCCGGGACTTTGTCTAAAGAGGGAAGACACTTTATACAGAAGCTAATACAGTAAGTAAATAACAATTACAATTACTTATTTTCTTGTATCTATGCATGCCAAATTTTACGAATATCAAGAATTTAATGTACATTGTGCACAAGCGTCTGGTGGCAACAAAAGACAGATTTTAACCCATCTTCCTACATTCACTATACATGTTTAATCATTCCATTATTGTAGCATTTGAAGCGTTTAAGAGATGGATTTAGAATTTTCTTTCGTACATTTCTATCAAATAAAGACTAAAAACATACAAAAATGTGGAATACCTGTATATCACTCTCATTTATTTAAGGTATGTGATTCTATATTGTTTGCACAATGTTTTATGCATTCGATTTTTCCAGGACCAAGCCAGACAAACGCTTCAAACTTGATAAATGCAAGAAGACGCTAGTAAAGGCTGTCAAGTAAGTTTACTTGATATAGTGATTATCACTTTGTAAAGTCATACGAGTAATCGTTCATTTCTACTCTCAAATGAATATTCAGTTGTGTCCTTTTTAAGGTAGAGTACCCGTAATGTGGCCATTTTGAGATTCATAAAACATCGGATTTTTTTTTTTCGAACGGTGTCGTTACGTATCCGAAGCTATTCGGGCGCGGTCGTAAACATTCGGCGGGGTAAAGTTCCACCGCCGAATGTTTACGACTGCGCCCGAATAATTCCCACGTCATGTGAATCTCATTAGGGGTGCACTACCTTAATCAGATAAATTCAATTACGACGAGGAATCTTTATGTATCGTTTCACCTGAAGATTACTTTTTAGTGAGAAATCACCATTTATTAACAAATTGGCGGGATAGAAAATATTGATTGGGAAAGGGAGGTGATTACTTTCTATTGTGTTATGTTTCTGTTTGTTCGTTCACAGTCTTCTCTTTCTCCAGAGTTATTCAAAAATCAGTCATTGTGAAAAAGTAAAATTGCAACACATCCTTTTCCTTTTAATACATTGTCAGAACATGTTTTGTGGCATTGGACGTTTTATCATAATGATGCTTTTGAGCAAAAAAAAAACCTCGTAACTGTGGCTTGTTTAAAGCTGCAGTTACGAGGTTTGTTGTTGAAAAGCGACGCTAAGTTTATGTTATATAATTTATTTCACAGATGGTTCAAGGACTACTCCGGTGAAGAATTATACACACAGACCTATAAATCTCCTTTCAAAGATTTTATACGGGCAAATATACACGAAGAATGAGGATCATATTTTAGAGATGAACGTTGATTTTAGCCTTTTTAATTGAATCAAGAGGGTTATGGGATGGGGGATTACATGATGGGTGGGTGGGGAAATAACAAAAATACAAAAATAATAAACATACGTGTAGTATCAAACCAAATATACTTGTTCTTGATACTTAATCCCTAGTCAATGTCAACAGATAGGAGGAGGTAAATACATTCTAAATCTGTTATTTCAAACCCAACCCCTATGTTATGGGTACCGCTATCACTGAATGGTGAGAATGGCAGCCAGGGATCTCTGTGTGGCGGCCATCTGTTGAAGTAAATCTTCTTGTCTTGTTGGTGGGTGTGGCTCAGATGTACATAGCAGGAGCTAATTCTTTAACGGTATATAGGGATTCTCCGTATTGGAGGCTTTAACCAGTTTGGATCAAAATCATACTGCACTAGTCAAGGCACCCGTCGATCTGGATCTATGTTTGCTGTAATTTTTAGCAATGGTCCTTTTGACGACCCTTGCTCTTTCATAAGGCTCATTTAGACAAGTCATATTTCAGCGATGAACTTTTCCGACGAAATAGCTGACGGAAGAAATGTCAAATGAACGGGGCTACATTCGACGTTCGGGGAAATACTGTTGTCCCTGTATTTAAGGTTGTCCACCCCTATTGAGATTTCCGCTTAGTCGGAACTTTTCGTGTGACGTCGCTTACATTCGTTCCGTATACGAAACTATTCGGGCGACGTCGTAAACATTCGGCGATGGAACGTTTCATCGCCGAATGTTTACGACGTTACCCGAATAGTTCCGACGTCACGTGAACCTCAATAGGGGTGGACTACCTTAATAGAGTCAGGTGATTTTGTTAATAATTGTCCAATTTGAAATCTGTTTTCAAGAAGCAGAATTAGTTGGGTAAATCCTTACCTTCTATTTTTTAGACTAAAATTATAACGAACCTTCTGCTGTAATTAGTTGCGTGAATAATTTCAATAACAACGCTTATATGTGTAGAAGGGATGACTGAATAATGGCCTTTAAACAGAACTTTGAGAATAAAGAAAGCTGACAGTCGAGAGGATGACATCGTCACTTAATGCCAGAATGAAGAAAGGGATAAATAAGACAAGAGATTGTGCACAGCTTCTATTGGAATATTCGAAGTGGTAGGGGGCAAATTTCGAAATATTATGAAAAGGTAAGTTTTGACTGCATTGTTGGTGGTAAGAACAGACAGAGCTTCCTTAAATCATTACACATTTTCTATTTAGGGACCATTTCAGAATTCGCACTATATATGCTAGCTTTGTTTGATTTAGAAACACATATTAAGGTAGTCTATCCCTAATGAGATGTCTGAATTATTCGGGCGACGTCAAAAGACATTCGGTGATGGAACTTTCCACTGCCGAATGTTTACGACTGGGCACGAATGAGTTCGTACACGTAACGACGACTCTCGAAAAAATCCGATGTTTTATGTATTTCAAAATAGTCACATTACGGGCATAGTACCTTAAAATGGAGTTTGTTGGCTGTCCAGGCTAAAATCAAGGGATAAAGAGTACCTTGAAAAATTGTGCAAAAAGTAGATGGATACCACATATTTTTGAATGCAATATGAGATCTAGCACCGTCTCGGTTTTAGAGACAGCAAGCCCAGAATGGACTATCATTTTCCGTGTGAGTACAGGACGTTTACATGGAAACGGCCCAATTGTCACTAGTTTTCGCGGCCATGTCGAATTGTCAAATTTTTCATTGTCTTAATGTTAACATGTAAATAAATACGCTGTTAAGGCCGATTTACTATTCATTTTTGCTAGCAAAACGTGCTTTAATTCCAGGTTGGTGTTTGAGAGGGTTATTTAGGTTTCCAATATATTGGTGGGTTTCGGAGAGTGATTCGGCCCCAGAAACTGTCGTCTGCTACCTAACTCACGCAAGAAAAAATTGTACTTTTTACACAATTATTTCCCTATAGAGATGTTAAACCAGTACCCACATCCATGTTGTCAGTCCAATCAACCGTTTTATAACTACGGCTTGAATCAAGCTGTAGTTACGAGATTTTATAACAACACCCACGAAATACTCTTTGTTTGTCCGAAATTACGTCACGTTTTACTGGATAAAATTGTTCCCTATTACATTTTCCCGGCATCTGTCAAATTTTGTCCACTGAACGTCCGCACTATAAAAATAGACTAGGTCTGATTGGTCAATAATGAAATAATTTAGAATTAATTTTCTTTATTTATAAACTTTGATATTTTGTCAAACGATCGCAGTATTTTTCATTTATTTATTTTTTCAAAGAATTTAGAACATTTTGGCTGTTCAAGAACTATTTTTAAATATTGGTGTTTATTCCTTTGAACAGTCCAAATGACTGCCCGGGGAGGAACAGAAGATTCGTTATATTTAATCTAAAAAAACAAGATAAGGATTCTTCTCACCTCTGCTTCAAACCGGTTTCAGATTGGACAATTATTTATACAAAATTACCTGACTTTATTAAGGTAGTCCATCCCTAAATAAATGAGATTCACGTGACGTCAGAACTATTCGGGTAACGTCGTAAACATTCGGCGATGGAACGTTCCATCGCCTAACGTTTACGATGTAGTCCGAATATGTTCGAGTACGGAACGAATGTTAACGACGTCACACGAAAGTTCCGACGTAACAGAAATCTCATTAGGGATGGACTAGGCCTACCTTAAATACAGAGGCAGCAGTATTTCCCCGAATGTCGAATGTAGCCCCGTTCATTTGACATTTCTACGGTCAGCCACTTCGTCGGAAAAAAACCAACGATGAAACATAACTTGTCTAAATGAACCATATTGTTAAGGTAAGACCTGGGTAGTGCACTTCCGGTATAATCTTTATATTTAGAAATATTCTGTGACGCCCGTAAGTCCGAGCATTTTTAAAGTACCGTTAGTTGCAAAATCGCCTGTTTTCGTAACAACGGAAATAATTGATCGTGCTCAGATTGTCGGGGAATATTCTTAACAATTTTTGTGAAAATGTTGCTAAATTGTATGAAGAGTAGGCAAAGAAGAAAAAAAAAAACAACGAAAGTAAAAAATTCAAAATTTGAGAACAATAAAAATTACTTTCCTTGAAATCTTCTATTCACACCATGCAGATTTCGTTCCATAACTGGTCACATAGCCCATTACCCAGGTCGTACCTTAACGAGCAGGGGTCGTCAAAAGGGCTTTTGTATATGATTAAGCAAACATAGGTCCAGATTGGCGTGTGCCTTGACTAGGGCAGTATGATTTTGATCCAAACTGGTGTCTAAAATTACAGCAGTTTAAGAAGACGCACAAAGAGGACTATGTGGATCTTGATCAGACTTGGCGCAGTCGCAGACTGATCTTTATTCATTCTGTTATCAAACGCTTTACGCGACACTTTTCCGGACACAGAATATTTCCATGTCAGAAATTTTCAAATAGTCTTGTAAACATTCCGGACCTTTGTATTTCTACATTCAGATAAGGTAGTACACCCTAAATGAGATTCACACGACGTAGGATTTTTTTTTCGGGCGACGTCGTAAACATTAGCCCATGGAACTTTCCACCGCCGAATGTTTACGACGTCGCCCGAAAAGGTTCTGATTCGTAACGAATGTGAACAACGTCACATGAAAAAATCCATCGTCGCTTGAATACGTTTAGGGCCCTGTAAATATTAAGAACATCGTTGAAATATGAGAAAAATCGTAGGAAATAATCATTTATAGGATCGCCGGTGACAAACATTACGGAAAGACACGAACATTTACAAAATTTGCCGACGTCGGTAAGGAGACTGCAGTTACGATAAAGAGCTAACGCCATTGGTTAAAATTCAGGAAACGGACGTCGACGTTACCTAGCGTCAACGTTAGTAACGACGTCAAAACGCCGCTCATTGCCTACAGTGATCGACACAATTTTTTGCGCTCTTGCATTTTTATCAAGTTTATGTATTTTACCAAGGTTAGATTTCAAAAAAGTTTGCATGAAGATGGAAAAACGATCTAAAGTGTCTCACCTAGTCTTCAGTGGTGACTTGTAGTATTCTTCGATCGAGGGAAATAGCGATGCGATCACTTTCACGTCTCGTCTTGGAATAACGCTGCGGGTCCCAGCACTCGGAATCGTTCGGGTGTTCCCGCCAGTGTATGGCCACGCCCCCTTGTACCGAAAGAGCATGCGCAAGGATTGCAGATGACTAGCAGATGACAAGCAGACGACAAAAGTAGTCCCGTTTCTTGCGCAATCACTACACTCTCCCCGACATTATTTAAAAGGACCAGAATGTGTGATACCCCCGTTCGTACCTTTACCGTAACCATACATTACCAAGGGTGTTATTCCACCATTCGCATGTGTTTGTTCGGGATGGTCGTTTGTTACCGGGTCCAGTTGGCACCAGGTCGAATGTCACCGGGTCCGTCAGTGGGCACCAGGTCGATTGTCACCGGGTCCGTAAGTGGGCACCAGGTCGATTGTTCGATTTGAGAGAAACCGGGCTACTCCGGGCCTCTCCCAAAATACAGCAGCTGGGCGTTCGTGGTGGCAACCTCCAACAGCTCTTTCCAGGTTGTACCCCTCCTCTTCGCCACAATGTCTGCTACCATCCCGATTAAACTAGGTCCTGGGTGGGACATCCCTCCACGCATTGGGAAATACGGCGCATCTGTCTCTAGTAGAATCCTATCCGATGGTACTGTTTTCAAAGCATCTACTTCGGGCTTGTCCATGGAATCCACTAGTTTCGTAAATCCGAAATACGTGTTGCGGAATTCTTCCAACCAATTCCTGACTAGCGTTGGTGATCCGTGGAAGCTGTGAAGATGAATCTTCTGTTCTCGTCGTAGAACACACTTGGCTTGCTTCAACACGTTGTGAAGTGGCAGGTCGCTGTTTTGGCCTTTTGTTCCTCTACAATGGATCACCATGACACGTTGACTATCCACAAGCTTCAGCATCTCATCAAGTTTGGTACTTTGCTGGAACCAGGTTCCGACAGGAGTGGAATAGTCCAGTCCGATCTCGCCAATTCCGGAAACTTCGGGAAGTTGGGCGAGTTTGGCTAGTCGTTCCTTGACCTTAGGCGTAAGTTGTTCGGCCTTCTTTGGATGTAGTCCCACACAGACTGCAACATTCTGACTGTGGAGTTGCTGTACCTCTTCCATTGTTGGGTAAGTTTCAGGGTCGCAAAAATTAGCTGTGGCACCAATGACGTCGACCTGGAACGGTTCGTCGGCTGCGACAGCTTTGGCGGCTGCCTCCAAGTTGGGCAGTTTTGTCTTGCTGGCCCTTCGCATCCTGTCCAAATGGAAGTGACTGTCAAATGCCTTAGGAAACGTGGGAACTGATGACTCCTCCATCGCGGTCTGGGGCTCAGAACTTTCGGTATCGGACCACTGGAATTGTTCCAAAAGGGTTGCCCGGTACCTGGGCTCGAGTTGGGCGATCAAGAAGATCATCGCTCGCCAGTGAAATAGGGCTGCGGGGCTGCTCAGTGGACAAAGTGTAAACTTCCTTGGTATTGGGAGAGTTGCTTCCTTACAGAGCTCCGCCATCGCATCAGTCTGGTCTTTGGTGACTTCCCTATTGTTGTCGGTTGTCAGCACCTCCGCCGAGTCCACGAATGTAGCAAGGTTCTGGACAGTTGATCGGCTTCCTAGCATCCAGTGCGCTATTAACTTCAGTGCTGACAGACGTTTCCTAGTCACATCCTCGCAAAGTGGTACTTTCTCGTCGAACACTCCCGGGAGATGAACCTTAACGGCATGAATCTTCTGCTGCCATATCACTTCATGACAATCTGGGACAGGGCAGTTCCAACTTTTTCCTGCCTGTCGTGGTCTCCTCGAGGGTTCCATTCCTTCACCAGGGCTAGTTACAGTGCTGGTGGCTGTGCTGGTATGGCTTTCGGATGTTTCACTACAGATAACCAGCCTTGCTCCTTTAGTGACTTCCACCTTGCGTGTGGGTTTCGTCTCCACAGTCTCCTTTCCCACCCGCGTTACAACACGCTTCTCTGACGGGCGATCGGTTGATCCGCCGGCCAAATGACGTTCCTGGCGTACGGGTATTGAGTGTCTTGTAGGTTGAAAACTGACCCTAGAGACAGTCGCCGTCTTATCTGAGGGCTTGTGTCTCTTCCTCTCTTCCTTGCCGGTAGTCTGGGACGCAGGTCTTTTCTCACTCGTATGACCCACTCTCTTCTCTCTCTTCTGTGAACGAGATCTTTCTGCTTGGTCAGTACGGCTCTCTCTGCTCTCCTGGTCCTTAACTTCCTTAGTTGGAAACCTCACAGGGGAAAATTTGGGCATCACATACGACGGTCTTGGGGGCGTCGCAGTAGCTGTCTGGGGTCTTCCCGCTGTGAACACCGGTTTTGTCTGGGAGAGCTTAGGAGACGGGACCACGCCGGTCTCCATGGGCTCATGTTGTGGCGGTGTAAAACTACGGAGGAGTTCCTCTTCCTCACTGGCACCAACGGATCCAGAAATGTCTGCATACGACTTGTCAGCTGGTTTTGATGCCAGGTCCATAACCACTCTCTCCAAGTTTGGGTTGGTTTCCAGGCGCATGTCGCGGCAAGGTCCTGTTGGGTCTTTGCTAACTGCCTTCTTCTTTATATTAAGTTGGTAGACATTCGCGCATATCCAGTCGGGATTTTGCAAATTTAACTCCAAGGCGTCGTTAGCCACAGCTTTCAACCATCGCTGTTGGTTTTGCTGCTTCGCAATCCTGACTTGTCCCAGCAGGCTTTCCTCTTTCTGCAGCTGGGTTTTCTGGCTTGTCAGGAGAATGTCTTGGACGAGTCCTCTGGCGGGCACTAGTCTTCCGACAGCGGTAGCAGCATCATACTTGGTTGTCTCCATTATCAGTAAATCTGCAATAGAAGATACAAGAAAACATTTTGAGGGTGGGTTAGTTCCTCAAAAAAAACCACAAACAACAAAACACAAGTTTATGTTCGTTTGTCCGTCTGTCTCGTCTTGCAAGGTCCACATTTGAACTTGTTGATATCCAAAGCCTCTGTTGCAGTGACATCAACACAAGATCCATGGTACCACTCATCACAATAGTCGCATTGTATCATGAATCTTCCCTGCCATGGCTGCTTGCACAGACAGTACTCCATCTTGTCATCTACTGCATCTTTGGTCTGATCCTGGGTTGGATTCTGTAGCCAATCTTGTATCCACTTTGGGATCTGCCGGTCTTTACAGGATTTGATTCTGTCATGGTTTACTACGAAAATACTGTTGCGTACCTTCACACGGAACAGGCTTTCAGTCAGCTTTTTGATGATAACAGCGGGTCCTTTCCATGGTGCGCATAACTTCTTGCATTTGCCTTTCAGCACAGCTGTGTCAAGTATGTACACCACGTCCCCTTCCTTGTATGAGCGTTGTAGAATCCTGACGTCGTAAGTGCGTTTCATACGTTTTAAGGATGTCTTCAACGTCTTGCGTGCTGTATCATGGGCTGTTTCCATTTTCGTAGTAAGCTCAGCTACATACTGATTCAGATCGTCATGCTTCTTTCTTGGCAAAGGGAACATCAGATCAGCAGGTGTATCGATCTCCCGTCCAAGCATCAGTCTGTTTGGAGTGAAACCAGTACTTCGATTGACGGCTGCCCTCAGAGCTCCGGCTATCTGTTGGAGATAGAGGTCCCATTGGTTCTGAGATTTATCCAGGAAACATCTCACCGCGTCCATCAAAGTTCTGTTAAATCTCTCCACTTGTCCATTTGCTGACGGTCTGTATGGCGTTGTACGGGCTTTATGGATTTGAAGAGCTTTACACAACGCTGAAAAAAGCTTAGATTCAAAATTACGACCCTGATCACTGAATACCTGCAAAGGAAAACCAAACCTAGAAAAGAATTGATCAACGGCTGCCGTTGCGGTGGCTTCTGCGGTCTGTGTTGGTAGTGGTATGCACTCGACCCATTTGGTGAATTGGTCTACCATCATCAACACGTACTCATTCCCTCTAGGTGTCTTTGGTAGTGGTCCTAGGAAATCCAAATGAACTCTTTCCATGGGAAACCCTGCTTGGTATTCTTGCATTGGTCGCTTACCATATTGACCGGACTTCTTGTTACGGCTACACACATCACAACTGGAGACATAATTTTCCACGTCCTTCCCTATACCATGCCAGTAGAATTTTTCCTTGACTCGCGATTTTGTCCTCGCTACACCTTGGTGTCCAGCTGACGGAATATCATGGTTCAAGGAAATTGCCTTTGACTTCAACACTTTCGGCACTACTAACATGACGTCATCTTGATTGTCTGTGGATCTAAATAAAACACCATCAATCTTCTTGAACATCTCCTTGTTGAGCCAATACGTTTTTGTAGTTGCGCTAGCAAGGAAAAGGTCACTTTCGCTTGGTTGTTTGTCATTGTCGATCCACCCCAAAATGATGTTAAGTTCATCATCTTCTTCTTGGGCTTTCACCAACTCTTCCACGCTGAATCCCCATAGAGACTGGTCAAGGCCTCGAGTAACTTGTAAAACCTGGTTATGTTCGGATCCCTGCTGCATCAGAACATCCACATCTCCATTCGTCATCACGAGATTAATGTGACCGGGTGTTACTCCTTCACAGCATCCCCCAATCTCTCCCGGGTATATCAAAGTCGTCGTATCCACCTGTTCACACAGAAATTTGTCACTTCCCGGATCGTACATTACTAAACGGACCTTCTTTGTTCCACCATCATCTCGGCTTGCCTGGTTCTTGTCCCTGCTTTCTTGTAGATTTTCGGACATCTTGGAGTGGTTGGCCGAACGAACTGACGTCGAACTTGGAGTCGTCACCAAAGGAACAACGTCATCCACTTCACTCTGGAAGTCACCCCATTTGCTGTTTACTCGTCTACAGTACTCACATCCACCACAAGGCAAGTTTTCTGGATCGATACAAGCTTTACAGTCTGCTTTCAGGGCCGGCACTCTGGATAGCGCGTCTGCATTAGCATGTCTCTTTCCAGGTCGATGTTTCAGGATCATGTTGTATTGAGACAACTCCTCAATCCATCGGGCTAACTGTCCTTGCGGTTCCCGAAATCTCAAAAGCCAAGTCAAACTCGAATGATCGGTCCTCACAGTGAACGGTCGGCCTAGTAGATAGTAACGATACTGTCTGGTGAATCTTACCACGGCTAACAGTTCCTTCCGGGTCGTACAATAACTGCGTTGGTCTTTAGTCAGGGCATAGCTACCGTAGGCAATAACTTTTTCTTCCCCGTTCTGTACCTGATCGCTACGTCCGACGCATCTGTATCCAATATGAAGGGATCAGTATGGTTGGGTAAGGCTAGGACTGGTGGTTCTGTCAAGTTGGTCTTCAAAGTACAAAACGCCTCTTCTTGTTCTTTGCCCCAATGGAATTTCTGTTTCCCTATCACTCTATACAGGGGTTCTGCCTTCTTGGAGAAATCTTTCACAAACCCTCTGTGGTAATTAGCTAGTCCCATGAAACGTTCAACGTCCTTTGAACAGGTTGGAGTGGGCCATTCCCTTACGACTTTGATATCAGGCTGTGACATCGCCAAACTATTGCTGCTCACCATTCTTCCAAGGAACTCAACCTCAACTTGAAAGAACGCGCACTTCTTCGGTTTCAGCTTTAAACCATACTGCCTAAATCTGGCCAGCGTAGACCTCAGATTTACTAAGTGATCCTCAAAATCCGTCCCGAGTACCAGAATATCGTCTAAGAAGGCTAACACTACTTTCCAATTCAACCCTCGTAGAACTAAATTCATTACTCTCGCGAACGTCGCTGGGGCGTTACATAAACCAAAGCCCATCTTAACGTGCTCATATAACCCATACTTCGTTAAGAAGGCTGTCTTCTTACGGTCCTCTTCTCTTATAGTAACCTGCCAGTACGCTGAGTTGGCATCTAACTTCGAGAACCAAACGCTTCCAGCCAACGTATCCAAACAGTCATCCACTAATGGTAATGGGAAAACATCCTTCACCGTTACGTTGTTCAGCTCACGGTAGTCGATACACCATCGAACATTCCCATCTGGTTTCCGAATGAGCACTGGCGCCGATGCCCAATCAGAAACTGACTCTTGGATGACCCCCGCTTCTAACATCTTCTTTAAATGTGCCTCTTCCTCCCCTGCGAAATGTGCAGGTGTTCGCCGCATTCCCAGTTTAACGGGCTTCGCATCTTGTGTGTCAATACCATGCTGAAGTGCAGTAAAACTCCCCAGATCAAACTCATGCTGAGCAAAAACGTCCTGATATTCGATCAGTAGGTCAGCAAACTTGGTTTTCTCCTCTGCAGTCAAGTTCTGGCAAGATTTGAGAAACATGTCCTGTAAATGATCTGGTACCTTGTATCCTTCCCCTTGTCCTCCCTCTATCCTGACGGATTGAACCCTTCGTGCAGGCTCCTCCTCGCAACTAGCAACAACATCGTCAACTGGAAAAGCACTGGCGATCTGCGTGTTCTTTTTCAGCAACCGATATTTATTGGAGGGGTTCAATACGGCAATCATAGGTTGAGAGTTTCCTCCCCTGTACACCGCCCTGGGTATCAAAACTTTCAACTCATTAAGGGGTTCTATACAGTATTGTGGTAGGGTTTCGTCTGCACGACATCTTACAAACTTGACACTGTTTGGAGGTATAACACATCGCTTTCGCATAACTACACGGGCAACAGTATGGTTTCTGTCGTTGGTTTTAGCCGTCATTGGAATAATCTGATCGTCGAAAAGAAGAGTACACTTTTCTAAGTCAATCAAGGTGCGATTTTTCTGTAGAATGTCAGCACCTAGAAGCATTGGTTGGTCGATTGGAGCTACGTGAACTTCATGGCTGTACCATCCGTCACCAATCTTCAACTTCATTGGTCCAACTACCATCCCCTGCATGGACATTTGCCTACCAGCAGTTGACAACTTGATTTCACGTAGTTTCATCGGTTTTGGGTTCAGCTGGGCATAGAGAGTGTCTGATATCAGTGTAACATCAGCACCTGTATCCACTATAGCTTGAATTAATTGATCTCCGACCATAACTGGAATGCTGTTTGGTGACTTAGAACTAAGTTGACAAATCTTCAATTCAGTATCGCTTGTCGCTGCTTGATCCTGTAAAATAGATGACTCAGGACGTGGCACACAGGATTCAGCAAGCTTCTCATCATCCCAATGACTCCTTTGATTCCTGACTTTCGGGTCGATCACCGGAAAGGTTTCAGCATCAGCTTTAATGTCTAGACCTTCATGCTGTTGGGTCTCTGGTTGGCCTAGTTCCTGGACCCTTTGGAGTTTAAATCCTTCTTACCCTTGTTGTTTTTCTTCTTTTTCTTCTCTTTCTTACAGTCCCTCATGAAATGTCCAGTTTCTCCGCAGTTGTAACACGGTCCCCTTTTGTTGGAGTTTCTTTGCTTCAAGCTTTCAATTTCTTTTCGCATGTCTTCCAAGGCTTTCTGCATGGTCATCCACATGTCTTGGGTTGGAACCGGTGGAGTTACCCCTACTGCGTTAACTTGGGTGCTAACTGGTGGTGTTAACTCAACTGCGTTTACTTGTGGCTCATCATAATTGTGACTGTAACTTTTCTTCTTCGACTTCCCATACATGTTGATGTGTACATGTTGATACTTCATGATGTTATCCCTGGCTGCTTCTATCGTACGAGGACTCTGCATGTAGATGGCATGACCTGCATCTTTGTCGTGAAGTCCTTGACAGAATTTGGAAATGGCCTGTTGATCGGAATAAGTTCGTGAGCATTCCCCAAAGGCCTTGGCTGCCAGGCGAAGTACTCTGTCGTACCAGTCATCAAGGGTCTCATCCGGTTTCTGAGCAGCATTCTGAAACTTAAGTTGTGACATTTCAGCTGGCTCTCGTCCTCCGAATCGGGATTCCAGGTGTCTCATTAACCTTTCATAGCTGACGCTTCCCTCTCTATCGATCAATGTAGCATAGAAATCTGCCGCTTTTCCCGCCAAACACCAGCACAAGCAAGTCTTCTTTTCTTTCGGCGTTAGTTCGTACAGTGACACATAATCGGAAAATTTAATGCGGAATGCAACCCAACTACCCCTTCCATCAAAGTACATCCCCCTCGGCATATTATTTAAAATACGCTGACCTCTGATAGGGTTCTGTCTTGACCGTCGGCTTTCGTTTCTCGACTTGGGCGGCAGGTAGTCATAGTCATCATCATCCGACCCGTCATCACCGTAGCCTGTGTCATCGGCAGTGTCATTACTGAACTCTTCATCAGACTCTCGAAAATGCAACCGTTTTCTGATCGAAGACCTGCATGCATTGATCTCTTCGTCACCATCATACGAGTCGTTATATTGCGCCACATTCGTCTGTTGTTGTCGACGAGCAGAGGGTCGTGCACGTTGCCGTCGCAAACCATGCTCTTCTTCCCCAACGTTACCTATAAAGGGTTGAATCATTTCTTGTCTAGCATGTAGAGCCATCGGAGTCTTAACCTCGGATGTTGCATTCATTGACGTGTGAACCAATTCTGGTTTGGCATGTTGAACCATCGGAGAATTTACCTCGGATGGTGCAGTTTTAATTTTGGTCACAGATTGGGTAGCCATCGGAGACTTTTCCTCGGATTGGCCCCTCTTACTAGACTTAATTAGAGCTTCAGCGGTGTCTAACAATTGTTTAGTTATTTCATATTGAGTTTCCTTCACTTTAGACACCGGTGGGATTAAGTGGCTGGCGGAATGCCCGGCGACTTTCCCATCTTCAAGTAGAGGTGAATTTAAGCTATGTGTGGGGTCATAGATCTACATAATCTTCTGTTTTTGGTGAAATCCAGAAAAAGCATCTCCTCATCGGTAAATGACCGTCTGATTATGCTCTCCAATGTTTTTTGAGTCAAATTGCCATGTGACTCCCTAATTTCAATTATGTTTAATGCAAGTTCTGGGCCTACTCCAGGAATTTTGCGTAGTTCCACTGTAGAAGCAAAGTTGACGGATACTATTTCATCGGCCATCTTTAGTTCAAATGTGGGCCTACAGTCTGTCCAAAGTCTAAAGTTTGTCGAATTTTGTCAAAATTTATAACAAAATAATTTTGAAATTTTGCAAAAAAAAATGTTGCCAAATACTTCAAAACAGTATTCAAAAGTTAAAATTTAAACAAATTTTGCTTTAATTTTGAAAGAAATTAGCAAAACAAAATTTTGAAAATTTCCAATTTACAGTGCTTTCCAAGCTTTGATTTGACTTTGAATTGACCAGACGACCAAAATGTGTTCAAAATTTATCAAAAATTTACTCAAAATTTGTAACAAATTAGCAAAACAAAATTTAGAAAATTTCGGTTTTCAATACTCTCAGCACTTTGAAATGACTTTCAGTTTGTCAGACGACAAAAAATTCAGTTCAAGCACAGTCAGGACAATTTTTACTTTAAACCAGCAAAATGTGAACTTTCTAGGGAAGAAAGCAATGAAAACAGGCTATGCAATTGACGCTAATAACAAATGCAGGCTTACACTTCCAAATTTACAGAGAAAAGAAGCAAATTTCGAACGCAGATGACAACTTCCGGTTCATACACGTGCACTCATTTTTCAGCTGTAAATCTTTTCAAAGTGGACAAAAGGGCCAAAATGGGTTTCGCGAAGGTAACCGCGTGTTTGGGCCGCAATACAAGCAATACAAGGGCCTGGGAGGTCCACTTACAAATGAAATTTCGTTGTTCAATTGTAGAACTCTTCGAAGTTGTTTCTGTCAAGCTCAGTCTGGTTCTCGGCTTTACAGTGGAGAATAGACTGGCACACTGGCGATTCAATTTACGGGTACACACCGGTAAATTAAATGGAATAACTTCGGTTGTTGGAGTTCGTAGTTTCTTCTGACACCAGTAAAGTGTCTCACCTAGTCTTCAGTGGTGACTTGTAGTATTCTTCGATCGAGGGAAATAGCGATGCGATCACTTTCACGTCTCGTCTTGGAATAACGCTGCGGGTCCCAGCACTCGGAATCGTTCGGGTGTTCCCGCCAGTGTATGGCCACGCCCCCTTGTACCGAAAGAGCATGCGCAAGGATTGCAGATGACTAGCAGATGACAAGCAGACGACAAAAGTAGTCCCGTTTCTTGCGCAATCACTACAGATCCAAGAATAAATATGGAGGTTTTTGTTGCTGGGGACGAGCTTCTTCTGACGCAAAGGTGAGGAATTTTACGCTAGTTATTCTTATGATGACTATCACAATTGTAACAACTAATGGATTGTGATTAATTTAATATTTTAAACAAGCAAATGAAAAGAACATAATTGTGTTTGGTGTGTGGATAATGGGACACACCAAAATAATTCTCAAATTGCATTATATAGATTCTATATAGAAAAGTGGAAAAAATTAACGACTTATCAGAAAATTGACATTTCAATGCAAAGCTGCAGTATGGTGCAGTTGTGCCTACATCTATTTCTAGTTGGTTCTAGTCTAACCACGTCCGTAACTGTACATTCTATATTGTCAGTGTTATTGCAAAACCCCGTAACTCCAGCTTTAATCATGCTTGCGTTACGAGGATTTGCAGTAATACCGATGATATACTGCTGATTTCATTTGACATGGCACTGACATTTCGGCAAGACATATTCATGTTTCACAGATAGTTTAACAAACATCACAGAGTCTTAAATGATAGAATACGGATATAACACGAACTCAAGAAAATATGACTGAGCTATTTTTAAGAAAAAAGTTTGGAATTTATGATAATAAAAGCTACTGTTGTGCGGTGTTCGTCTTTTTCCTTTAATCACAGTGCATCAGTCGGCCGAGGTAAAGTGTTAAAACCTCGCATTTTCTTTTTGTTTTAAGGGAGAATCCGTATATGCCATTAAAGAATTATCTCCTGCTACATCTAAGCCTCACCCAACAACAAGACAAGATGAGTTACTTCAACAGATGGCCGCCACACAGAGATCCCTGGCTGCCATTCTCACCAAGATTGAGATGAATGAGATGAAGCAGCGACACAACCTAGAAATGATCAGCGAATGTTTCGTGAATGATGTATTAGAGAGGAGCAGCTTCTATACACGAGCCTCCGTTGATGCCGACATTCTAAAGATGGCTGCCAAAGTGGTTACAGCTGGAGCGTGTGTTGTTAAGAGTAGAGCATTGTTTGCCAGATTACAAAATGAAATGAATGCCATCGCCAGTCAAGGTCAGCCACCATTCAGTGATAGCGGTGCTGTTTCTTTACTAGGAGAGTTCGGCAACGCAAGAATTCGCCCAGCTGTAAATGAGGCTGTCCGAGACCAGATAGATCTATGGGTAGGTATTCTTTAACCCATTATCAGACGGCTATAATTTAGACTGGTCCAAATCAAAGATACTGCAGACGACAATTTCAAGAAAACGAAGTTAAATATTTGTTTGGTCATTTTGGATAGAAAATATTGCGGGAAATGAAGAAATTGCTTGTTACAAGCAATTTCTTCATTTTCCGCAATGTTTTCCAAAGTTATTATCCTTTGGAGAGTCAAGAGGAGTCAATGTGTTGGAATGTATTTCGATTTACGTATTGTAAATGCAGATTAATGAATTTGTATATGAATTACCTTCTTGTCAAAAAACAACGGTCTAAGTTCTTGCGCTCAGTACATATCATTTAAAAATGTCGTATTGATACAGCTCCGTTGTTTGTCTGACAAGTTTTATCATTTCTGTAGAGACTGAGTAAGTACATGCCTTGTTGACAACTTTCATACTTTTTGTTTGCAGGAATTGAAAACTATCAACGTGAGTGGAATGGAGAGACCCCTTCAACAGTAAGTATTTTGTAATTACATACTTGTGTCTACATTACTAACATTGTCCGAGGTCTATAGGTTTTTTCTTCATCTGCATGTACATGTACATAGATATTTCTGTCTCTTTTTTCTTATATGTGGGGTTTTTCATAACTTTGCATTTCTTTTCCATCCAGAATCTATCGGTCTTTTTCCTATCGGTTCCTATTTTTACTTATTTTCTTTCCATAACATTACCCTCTCTCCGTCTCTCTTCTATCTCTATCGTATCTTTCTCTTCCTCTCTCTATCTAGATTTCAAGATGTACGCTGTATTTTTCATCAAGATATTCTTTCAACTCTCAGCTTTACCACAAGAATCACACTCAGAGATATTATGATTAGGTAAATAATTATGTTGTAAGCAGTTTTGGAACTGAGCAGTTTTAAAACTGCTCAAATGTTACGAAACTCATACACGACAATATATTACACGTCAAAATACATTCAATTGTGTCGCATATAAAACAAATATTCTAGCTAATGTATTTTGAAATATTTTTATCGAATCACGTTTCATTTTATAAGACAAAAACAGTTAAACAATTGCGAGAACATAAATTCTACGACAGGAAACTACATATTATCACAGAGACATCCCATTGATATTTTCTCACAATTTTCTTTATTTCCATCTGAAAGAGCATTTTTTTTATGAAAATTCTTAAATTTCAAGCCAATGTATATTTCAAAAGAAAGGTCGACGTCTATGGCTATCTGTATGTTTACATTCCGGGATGAAACTATTTTATAAAATATATTACAGATACACATTCGATGAAACTCATGCCCGATTCCTGTGCATCAACTTGTTAGAAGGTTTGAAATATCTACACAGTCTCAATATGGTACATGGACAGATCACGCCTAGTAATGTTGTCTTTACCGATACTGGATATCCTTGCTTGGTAGGTCGTTTTGTCTATTTTCTATCTTTATGATTACAACACAATATCGTTCCTACTACAATGAAGAATCTTAGTGCAACTTCAATCATAATGTTTCAGTTCTGCTTTTCAATATTAAATACTTTTAAAATGCTATATATGGCTCGTTACAGCAAAAACTGTCGTGTAAGGTATTACCCGGCCAATTGCCAATTGGTGAATAAAGAAAATAATCATTTCGTATAATCTCCTGAAACTTTACTTAACACTTTGATAGAATTATGTAAAACTGGTAAAAAAAAAGCATGCACACATATAGACACTGTAGCCTTACAGGTATTATTCTGCACTTCTTCAGACTGGTTTTGACCAATTCAAGAGAAAAACAACAACACAGAGACCTAAAGTACCACTCCGGGTTGGGTACAGTAGTCCAGAACAGATCAATGATGAAGCGATCACTGCAGCTACTGATGTATTCCAAGTTGGACTGATTACATACTTTCTGCTGTATTCCAGGTAATCTACTTTGTCAATATTAAATTGACGAATTGAATTTGAAAAAGTATACTCATTATAATACAAGAACTCTTAAAGGTAAAAAAAAGTCGGGTTTATTTCGAATTCCTGATTGAAAAGGATGTTACATGTTTAAGGTACTCTATCACTAATGAGGTTCGCGCGACGTCGGAATTATTCGGGCGACGTCGAAAATATTCGGCGGTGGAACATTCCACCGCCGAATGTTTACGACTGCGCCCGAATTAGTTCCGACACGTAACGACTTCGCTCGAAAAAAAAACCCCGATATTTTATAAATCTCAAAATGGACGCATTACGGATATTCTTCCTTAATGAAATTTTATTGACATTTTCAATTAAGATGTTTGTCAATGGAATCTTTCTAGACAACGATTTTCGAACGTCTTATGTCTTTACTTATTTTGTTGATGCTGTATTTTAAATTTACTTTATTTATTTCAGATCTCCTTTCAAAGCTGAAACTTATCAACAAACAAAATCCAACGTCCTCGATAAGAAGTTCAAGCCAGAATTCGAACCCGGAACTTTGTCAAAAGAGGGAAGAAACTTTATACAGAAGCTGATAAAGTAAGTAAATAATAATTACAATTATTTATTTTCTTGTTTTTATACATGCCCAAATTTTACGAATATCAAGAATTTAACGTACATTGTGCACAAGCGTCTGGTGGCAGCAAAAGACAGATAAAAATCCATCTTCCTACATTCACTATACATTTTTAATTATTCCATTATTGTAGCATTTGAAGTGTTTAAGAGATGGATTTAGAATTTTCTTTCGTACATTTTTTATCAAATAAAGAATAAAAACATACAAAAATGTAAAATGAATGTATATCACTCTCATTTATTTAAGGTATGTGATTCAATATTGTTTGCACAATGTTTTATGCATTAATTTCGATTTTCCAGGACCAAGCCAGACAAACGCTTCAAACTTGATAAATGCAAGAAGACGCTAGTAAAGGCTGTCAAGTAAGTTTACTTAATATAGCGATTATCACTTTGTAAAGTCATACGAGTAATCGTTCATTTCTACTCTCAAATTAATATTCTGTTGTGTCCTTTGTAAGGTGGAATACCCTCAATGTGGCCATTTTTAGATTCATAAAACATCGGATTTTTTTTCGAGCGGTGTTGTTACGTATCCGAAGGTATTAGGGCGCGGTCGTAAACATTCGGCGGGTGAAAGTTCAACCGCCGAATATTTACGACCGCGCCCGAATAATTCCGAATTCGTGTGAATCTCATTAGGGATGCACTACCTTAATCAGAGAAAATCAATGACCACGAGGTATATTTATGTATCGTTTCACCTGAAGATTACTTTTTAGTGAGAAATAACCATTTATTAACAAATTGGCGGGATAGAAAATATTGATTGGAAAAGGGAGGTGATTACTTTCTATTGTGTTAAATGTTTCTGTTTGCGCGTTCACAGTCTTCTCTTTCTCCAGAGTTATAAATCAGTCATTGTGAAAAAGTAAAATTAAAACACATCATTTTTCTTTTATATATTGATACAACATGTTTGGTGACATCGGAAGTTTTATCATAATGATGCTTTATAACAAAAACCTCGTAACTATGTCTTGTTTTAAGCTGCAGTTACGAGGTTTTTGTTGAAAAGCGACGATAAGTTAATATTATTTATTTTACTTCACAGATGGTTCAAGAACTACTCCGGTGAAGAATTATACACACAGACCTATACATCTCCTTTCAAAGATTTTATACGGGCAAACATGCACGAAGAATGATGATCATATTTACAGATGAAAGTTGATTTTAGCCTGTTTCATTTAATCAAGAGGGTTACGGGATGGGGAAATTACATGATGGGTGGGTGGGGAAATAACAAAAATAATAAACATACATGTAGTATCAAATCAAATATACTTGTTCTTAATGCTGAGTCCCTAGTCTATGTCAGCAGATAAGAGGAGGTAAATGCATTCTAAATCTGTTATTTCACATTCAAATCCTATGTTACGGGTACTCGTGATAAGGCGATTTCATTGAGTTCCCACAACACAGTGTTTGGTAAAAGAAAATAAATGAAATATTGCATTTTGAAAGGCCATTACCCGCTCTTATCTGTAGCTCTGCCCTACGATTCTCGGAAAACATTGAATGTGTACAAATTGTTTCGTATGTCGGCTTATGTAGAACCAATAGCCTGGTTTCAGGCCAAAACTGCCATGTGTTGTTTGTGAAAGGGAAACAAAGTTATAAAACGGTTGATTGGACTGACAACATGGATGTAGGAGTTGGGTCAACATCTCTATGGGGGAACTAACTGTGTAAGAAGTATAAATCTTTCTTGCATGATTTAGGTTTCTGGGGCCGAATCCCTGTCCGAAACCCACCACTATATCGGAAACTTAAATAACCATCTCAAACACCAACATGAAAGTAAAAACACGTTTTGTTAGCAGAAAATAAGTAAAATCTGCTTTAAAATCCTAGTTATTTACATGATAACACTAAGACAATGAAAGATTTAACAATGAAAGATATTCGACATGGCCGCGAAAACTGGTGAAAGTTGGGCCGTTTTCGTGTAAAGGCCCTCTGCTCACACGGGAAATGATAGCCCATTCAAGGCTTGGAGTCTGTAAAGCCGAGACAGTGCTACATCTGATAATGCATTCAAAAATATGTGGCATCCGTCTACTTTTTGCACAATTTTTCAAAGTACTCTTACCCTTTGATTATTAGGCGAAAGTATGGTGATGAACTTTTGTGCTAAAAATAGACTTGGTTTACCGTTATGTTTTGATAACCTTCGGTGTTGTTATGAAATTTCGTACCTACGGATTGAATCAAGCCGTAGTTACGAGATTTCATAGCAACACCCGCGAAATACTATTTGTTTGTCCGAAATGACGTCACATTTAACTGGATAAAATCGTTCCCTATTCCATTTTCCCGGCATCTGTCGAATTTTGTCCACTGAACGTCCGCACTATAAAAATAGACTAGGTCTGATTGGTCAATAATGAAATGATTTAGAATTAATTTTCTTTATTTATAAAATCTGATATTTTGTCAAACGATCGCAGTATTTTTTCAAAGAATTTAGAACATTTTGGCTGTTCAAGAACTATTTTAAATATTGGTGTATATTCATTCAGTCCAAATGACTGCCCGGGGAGGAACAGAAGATTCGTTATATTTAATCTAAAAAAGAAGATAAGGATTCTTCTCACCTCTGCTTCAAACCGATTGGATAATTATTTATACAAAATTACCTGACTTTATTAAGGTAGTCCATCCCTAAATAAATGAGACTCACGTGACGTCAGAATCATTCGGGTAACGTCGTAAACATTCGGCGATGGAACGTTCCATCGCCTAAACGATGTAGTCCGAATATGTTCGGATACGGAACGAATGTTAACGACGTCACACGAAAGTTCCGACGTAGCAGAAATCTCATTAGGGATGGACTACCTTAAATACAGGGGCAGCAGTATTTCCCCGAATGTCGAATGTAGCCCCGTTCATTTGACATTTTTACAGTCAGCTACTTCGTCGGAGAAAACCAACGATGAAACATAACTTGTCTAAATGAACCATATGGTTAAGGTAAGACCTGGGTAGTGCACTTCCGGTATAATCTTTATATTTAGAAATATTCTGTGACGTCCGTAAGTCCGAGCATTTTTAAAGTACCGTTAGTTGCAATATCGCCTGTTTTCGTAACAACGAAAATAATTGATCGTGCTCAGATTGTCGTAGAATATTCTTAACAATTTTTGTGAAAATGTTGCTTAATTGTATGAAGAGTAAGCAAAAAGGAAAAAACAAACAACGAAAGTAAAAAATTTGAGAACAATGAAAAAACTTTCATTGAAATCTTCTATTTACACCATGCAGATTTCGTTCCAGAACTGGTCACATAGTCCATTACCCAGGTCTTACCTTAACGAGCAGGGGGTCGTCAAAAGGGCAATTGTATATGATTAAGCAAACATAGGTCCAGATTGGCGTGTGCCTTGACTAGGGTAGTATGATTTTGATCCAAACTGGTGTCTAAAAGTTACAGCAGTTTGAGAAGACGCACAAGGAGGACTATGTGGATCTTGATCAGACTGGGCGCAGGCTGATCTTTATTCATTCTGTCCAGTCGAGTCCTACTTTACCCATTTTTTTACCCCTATTTTTAAACAACTTAATATCCTTTAGTTTCATCTTAGATCTTCCCCCATATTTTACTGGCAAGTTTTATAATGCTTTTCTTTTTATACACCCACCCTCTTTAAGTAGATCTTAAGACTATGCACTCTTTATCTTTTATCTTTTATCTTCTTTTACTGCACACTTAACATCACAACTAACAATTTTACTTTTTAGACATAACAGCTGCTCCAGACAGCGCTAGCCAACAGTAATCAGAATTTATTTTATGGCTGAAAAAGTTGAAGTTGAAGTTATCAAACGCTTTAAGCGACCCTTTTCTGGACACTGAATATTTCCATGTCAGAAATCATCAAATAGTCTTATAAACATTCCGGACCTTTGTATTTCTACATTCAGATAAGGTAGTACACCCTAAATGAGATTTACACGACGTAGATTTTTTTTCGGGCGACGTCGTAAACATTAGGCCATGGAACTTTCAATCGCCGAATGTTTACGACGTCGCCTGAAACGGTTCTAATACGTAACGAATGTAAACAATGTCACATGAAAAAATCCACCGTGGCTTGAATACGTTTAGGGTCCTGTAAACATTAAAAACATTGTTAAAATATGAGCAAAATCGTTGGAAATAATCATTTATAGGATCGCAGGTGACAAACAACACGAAAAGACACGAACAGATACGAAATTTGCCGACGTCGGTATGGAGACTGCAGTTACGTTAAAGAGCTAACGTCATTGGTTAAAATTCATGAAACGGACGTCGACGTTACCTAGCGTCAACGTTAGTAACGACGTCAAAACGCCGCTCATTGTCTACAGTGATCGACACGATTTTTTGCGCTCCTGTATTTTTATCAATTTTATGTATTTTACCGAGGGTAAATTTCAAAATAGTTTGCATGAAGATGGAAAAACGATCTAAGAATAAATATGGAGGTTTTTGTTGCTGGGGACGAGCTTCTTCTGACGCAAAGGTGAGGGATTTTACGCTAGTTATTCTTATGATGACTATCACAATTTTAACAACAAATGGATTGTGATTAATTTAAAATTATTTCATACAAGCAAATGAAAACAATATAATTGTGTTAGGTGTGTGGATAATGGGACACACCAAAATAATTCTCAAATTGCATTATATAGATTCTATATAGAAAAGTGGAAACAATTAACGACTTATCAGAAAATTGACATTTCAATGTAAGACTGCAGTATGGTGCAGTTGTGCCTACATCTATTTCTAGTTGGTTCTAATCTAACCACGTCCGTAACTGTACCTTCTATATTGTCAGTGTTATTGCAAAATCCCGTAACTCTAGCTTTAATCAAGCTGGCGTTACGAGGATTTGGAGTAATACCGATGATATACTGCTGATTTCATTTGACATGGCACTGACATTTAGGCAAGACATATTCATGTTTCACATATAGTTAAACAAACATTACAGATTCTTAAATGATAGAACACGGATATAAAACGAACACAAGAAAATATGACTGAGCTATTTTTAAGAAAAAAGTTCGGAATTTATGGTAATAATTTAAGCTAATGTTGTGCGTTGTTCGTCTTTCTACTGTATCATAGTGCGTCAATCAGCCGATGCAAAGTGTTAAAACCTCGAAATTTCTTTTTTTTTTGTTTTTAAGAGAGAATCCGTATATACCAATAAAGAATTAGCTCCTGCTACATCTAAGCCACGCCCAACAACAATACAAGAAGAGTTACGTCAACAGATGGCCGCCACACAGAGATCCCTGGCTGCCATTCTCACCAAGATTGAGATGAATGAGATGAAGCAGCGACACAACCTAGAAATGATCAGCGAATGTTTCGTGAATGATGTAGTAGAGAGGAGCAGCTTCTATACACGAGCCTCTGTTGATGCCGACATCCTAAAGATGGCCGCCAAAGTGGTTACAGCTGGAGCTTGTGTTGTTAAGAGTAGAGCATTGTTTGCCAGATTACAAAATGAAATGAATGCCATCTCCAGTCACGGCCAGCCACCATTCAGTGATAGCGGTGCTGTTTCTTTACTAGGAGAGTTCGGCAACGCAAGAATTCGCCCAGCTGTAAATGAGACTGTCCGAGACCAGATAGATCTATGGGTAGGTATTCTTTAACCCATTATCAGACGGCAAAAATTTAGACTGGTCCAAATCAAAGATGCTGCAGACGACAATTTAAAAAAAACGAAGTTAAATATTTATTTGGTCATTTGGGATAGAAAACATTGCAGGAAATGAAGAAATTGCTTGTCGCAAGCAAGTTCTACATTTTCCGCAATGTTTTCCAAAGTTGTTATACTTTGGGGAGTCAAGCGTAGTCAATGTGTTGGAATGTATTTCAATTTACGTATTGTAAATGCAGATTAATGAACTTGTATATGAATTACCTTCTTGTCGAAAAACAAATAGCTCTAAGTTCTTGCGCTCAGTAAATGTCGTATTGTTACTGCTCCGGCGGTTGTCTGACAAATTCTATCATTTTTGTAGAGGCTGAGTAAGTACATGCCTTGTTGATAACTTTCATACTTTTTGTTTGCAGGAATTGAAAACTATCAACGTGAGTGGAAAGGAGAGACCACTTCAACAGTAAGTATTTTGTAATTACATACTCGTGTCTACAATACTAACATTGTCTGAGGTCTATAGGTTTTTTCTTCATCTGCA
This sequence comes from Fragum sueziense, assembly GCA_963680895.1. Lineage (NCBI taxonomy): Eukaryota > Metazoa > Mollusca > Bivalvia > Cardiida > Cardiidae > Fragum > Fragum sueziense. The sequence continues at coordinate 12,149,439 of OY804603.1, read as the reverse complement.
TGTACATGTACATAGATATTTCTGTCTCTTTTTTCTTATATGTGGGGGTTTTCATAACTTTGCATTTCTTTTCCATCCAGAATCTATCGGTCTTTTTCCTATCGGTTCCTATTTTTACTAATTCTCTTTTCATAACATTACCCCTTCTCCGTCTCTCTTTTATCTCTAGCGTATCTTTCTCTTCCTCTCTCTATCTAGATTTCAAGATGTTCGCTGTATTTTCCATCAAGATATTCTTTCAACTCTCAGCTTCACCACAAGAATCACACTCAGGGATATTATGATTAGGTAAATAATTATGTTGTAAGCAGTTTTGGAACTGAGCAGTTTTAAAACTGCTCACATGTTACGGAACTCATACACGACAATATATTACACGTCAAAATACAATCAATAGTGTCGCATACAAAACAAATATTCTAACTAATGTATTTTGAACTATCTTTTATCGAATCTCGTTTCATTTTATAAGACAAAAATAGTTAAAACAATTGCGAGAACATAAATTATACGATAGGAAACTACATAATATTATTATCACAGATACATCCCATTGATATTTATCACATTTTACTTAATCTTTATCTGAAAGAGAATATATTTTTATGAAAATTCTAGAAATTTCAAGCCAATGTATATTTCAAAAGAAAGGTCGACGTCTATGGCTATCTGTATGTTTACATTCCGCGATGAAACTACTTTTTCAAATATATTACAGATACACATTCGATGAAACCCATGCCCGATTCCTGTGCATCAACTTGTTAGAAGGTCTGAAATATCTACACAGTCTCAATATGGTACATGGACAGATCACGCCTAGTAATGTTGTCTTTACCGATACTGGATATCCTTGCTTGGTAGGTCGTTTTTGTCTATTTTTATTACTATGAAACACAATATCGTTCCTACTACAATAAAGAATCTTAGTTCAACTTCAATCATAAATGTTTCAGCTCTGTTTTTCAGGATTAAATACTTTTAAAATGCTCTATATGGCTCGATACAGCAAAAAATACCGTGTAAGGCATTACCCGGCCAATTGCCAATTGGTGAATGTAGAAAATAATCATTTCGTATAATCTCGTGAAATTTTAGTTAACACTTGGATAGAATTATGTAAAACTGGTAAAAAAAAAAGCATGCACACATATAGACACCGTAGCCTTACAGGTATTATTCTGCACTTCTTCAGACTGGTTTTGGCCAATTCAAGAGAAAAACAACAACACGGACACCTAAATTACCACTCCGAGTTGAGTACAGTAGTCCAGAACAGATCAATGATGAAGCGATCACTGCAGCTACTGATGTATTCCAAGTTGGACTGATTACATACTTTCTGCTGTATTCCAGGTAATCTACTTTGTCAATATTAAATTGACGAATTGAATTAGACAAAAGTATATTCATTACAAAACAAGAACTCTAAAAGGTAAAAAAAATCTCGGGTTTATTTCGAATTCCTGAATGAAAAGGATATTACTTGTTTAAGGTAGTCTATCACTAATGCGATTCGCGCGACGTCGGAATTATTCGGGCGACGTCGAAAATATTCGGCGGTGGAACATTCCACCGCCGAATGTTTACGACTGCGCCCGAATAAGTTCCGACACGTAAAGACTTCGCTCGAAAAAAAAAACCCGATGTTTTATAAATCTCAAAATGGACGCATTACGGGTATTCTTCCTTAATGAAATTTTATAGACATTTTCAATTAAAATTTTTGTCAATGGAATCCTTCTAGACGACGATTTTCAAACGTCCTTTGCCTTTACTTATTTGGTTGGAGTTGTGTTTTAAATTTACTTTATTTAATTCAGATCTCCTTTTAAAGCTGAAACTTATCAACAAACAAAATCCAATGTCCTTGATAAGAAATTCAAGCCAGAATTCAATCCCGGGACTTTGTCTAAAGAGGGAAGACACTTTATACAGAAGCTAATACAGTAAGTAAACAATAATAACAATTATTTATTTTCTTGTATATATGCATGTCATATTTTACGAATATCAAGAATTTAAAGTAGTACCTTGTACACAAGCGTCTGGTGGCAACAAAAGACAGATAAAAACCCATCTTCCTACATTCACTATACATTTTCAATCATTCCATTATTGTAATATTTGAAGTGTTTAAGAGATGGATTTAGAAATTTCTTTCGTACAATAAAGAATAAAAACATACAAAAATATAAAATACCGGTACATGTATATCACTCTCATTTATTTAAGGTATGCGATTCTATATTTTTGCACATGTTTTATGCATTAATTTCGATTTTTCCAGGACCAAGCCAGACAAACGCTTCAAACTTGATAAATGCAAGAAGACGCTAGTAAAGGCTGTCAAGTAAGTTTACTAATATATAGTGATTATCACTTTGTAAAGTCATACGAGTAATCGTTCGTTTTACACTCAGATTAATATTCTGTTGTGTCCTTTGTAAGGTAGAATACCCTCAATGTGGCCATTTTTAGATTCATAAAACATCGGATTTTTTTTTCGAGCGGTGTTGTTACGTATCCGATGGTATTCGGGCGCGGTCGTAAACATTCGGCGGGTGAAAGTTCAACCGCCGAATATTTACGACCGCGCCCGAATAATTCCGATGTCGTGTGAATCTCATTAGGGATGCACTACCTTAATCAGAGAAAATCAATGACCACGGGGTATATTTGTGTATCTTTTCACCTGAAGATTACTTTTTAGTGAGAAATCGCCATTTATTAACAAATTGGCGGGATAGAAAATATTGATTGGGAAAGGGAGGTGATTACTTTCTATTGTGTTATGTTTGTGTTTGTTCGTTCACAGTCTTTTCTTTCTCAAGAGTTATAAATCAGTCATTGTGAAAAAGTAAAATTGCAACACATCCTTTTCCTTTTAATACATTGTTACATTGCTTTTAAACAAAAACCTCGTAACTATGGCTTGTTTTAAGCTGCAGGTACGAGGTTTTTGTTGAAAAGCGACGTTCATGTTATTTAATTTATTTCACAGATGGTTCAAGAACTACTCCGGTGAAGAATTATACACACAGACCTATACATCTCCTTTCAAAGATTTTATACGGGCAAATATGCACGAAGAATGAGGATCATGTTTTAGAGACGAAAGTTGATTTTAGCCTGTTTAATTTAATCAAGAGGGTTATGGGATGGGGGATTACATGATGGGTGGGTGGGGGAAATAACAAAAATACAAAAATAATAAACATACATGTAGTATCAAATCAAATATTCTTGTTCTTGATACTTAATCCCTAGTCAATGTCAGCAGATAAGATGAGGTAAATGCATTCTAAATCTGTTATTTCACATTCAAATCCTATGTTATGGGTACTCGTTGATAAGGCGATTTCATTGAGTTTCCACAACACAGGGTTTGGTAAACAATAAATAAAATATTGCATTTTGAAAGGTCAGTGCCCTCTCTTATCTATAGCTCTGCGCAACGATTCTCGGAAAACATTGAAATCGTAAAATGTTTCGTACGTCAGCTTCTGTAGAAACAATTGCAGATCATATTCGATTAACCAAAACGGCAAATGTTATGGTGTCACTATTCAAAAACTGATACTGACTAACTTTATGTTGGAAAATGATAGGATTTGTGTACAATGTAATACATGCATTTTCTCTTAGTGACGTCAACAGCGGGTCTTGTTTGAGAAAGGGTTAAAATATAGGCTTTACTTGGAATCAGGGTAATTTTTGATAATATCAGCAGTTGTAGTCGTCTTGTCTTCTGCCCCAATGATAAACAATTCTTCATGGTTTGGTGGTACCACAAAATTTGTCGGTTGCGATAGTTTTCAAATGTCGCAAGTGTTTGATGAAATTTGTTAAACCCACTATTTGATTTAAGATACACCGATCAGCTTCCCGCCGATGCTGTATTCGCCTTGTCCCCGGCCTCAATAATTAACGATTCTTCATTGTTGTTACCACAAAATTTGTCGTCTGCAATAATTTTCAAATGTCCCAAGCGTTTAATGAAAAAATGTTTAACCCATTATATAACGAAGAATACCCCGATCAGCTTCCCGCCGAAGTTGAATTCGTCTTGTTCTCGGCCTCAATAATAAACGAGTCTTCATTTTGTGGTTCCAGTATCTCGATGTAGTAACGAATAGTTTTACTCCGGGTCCAACTGTATGTATTGTCGAATCGAACAACGTCTGTAATATTTAGGTACACAATTTGTCGACTAGGTTAGAAAATGTCGTAACTACAGTTAGAATAAGCCGTAGTTTCGACACTTTCAAACGTAGACCACGGTATAATATCAAATATAACATCAAGTTATCCAAAAAATTGTAAATGCATAGAGATTTGCTGAAAAAGCGACGATGTGTTAATTCTAGCAAATCGATCTCCAATCGATGGTTTATTTTGTTAGTAGACTACATATACGAAAATGCCATAACAGCAAATTTCAAGATTATGGCTCATACATTTAGGCCCTATATATTTATCAAAAAGAATAAACTTGAAAAGAGAGGCTGAGAATATCTATAGACAAGGAACCTGTTAATGCATGACGGATTGTGTCCAGAATGTATCTTGACAATATGCTGGGTTTTTTAAGCCCATTAACACGTATTGACTCTTTTTGACACCAAAAAAAGGTGCAGGAAAACATTTTGGGAAATCAAGAAATTGGTTGTGACAAGCAATTCCTTAATTTCCCGAAATATTTTCAACTCAGGAAGTCCAAAAATGTAAAGATTCAATCACTTGAAATTGACGTCTGCGTCATCTTTGAATTCGAACCAGTCTAAAATTTTGCCGTCTGGTGATGGGTTAAACAATACTTACAAGTGCCCGGATCAGAACACTCAACAAAACCATCCTCGGGGACCATGTGACTATTAACACGTGACGAGGTCAAAATGGCGTCCATTTCACCCGCTTTCTGTCGTTCGCCCGATGTTTTCCGGAAAACCCCGAAACCTACGTCACATCCGTCTGAACGAAACTCGTACCTACAAGAATTAGCGAATGTGCATGTCAATACTTTTCAGGAAAAACTTCGCAATTGCAGTTTAAATCAAGATGTGGTCAGTTTTTTTTTTTTTTTTTTTTTTTTTTTTTTTTTTTTTTTTTTTTGAAAAGCATCGATATTCGAAATTCAGCTGTTAGTCTGTGATAATCTGTAATCCGTGTGCATTTGAGTATTAAGAATGCCAACAACGCAAATCAGAGAAAGAATTCCTTGGTAATGACGAAACTGCTTGTTGGCATGTCTGTAGACGCGTCGTTTTCCTGTGACGTCACGTCAAATTCAACAATAATAAACAACAAAATTGAGATAAACAGTCGATTACAGGGATATTATACAGAAAAAGTACAAGAAAATAACTCAAATGCTTTGATATAATTGTTTTAGAGAAAACGCATCAGTTTGTAAAACCTGTTAAATGCGTTTTAGTATTCAGACGTCACACTGACGTCAAATTGCAAACATACTTGCTCATTGCTTATATGAATGGTTTTAGCAATTTTTTGTGCATGATCACACACAATAAAGGTAACAGCATGAAAATATTATATCAAGAGTCACATCTTCTGATTACGTAAAAAGATAAATAACGTCGATGATAGATCAATTTTATTTAATACATATATCCACTGTATTACGATTGCAAAGTGAAAAAATCCTAAAACTTTAACTTTTCAATGTTCAATTATGTGATTTTCCTGCGATATTTTTGCTCTGACGCCTAAACGTCAACAACGTCATTGTAACGTCGTTACTAATAATTATAAAATTTACATCCAAACATCCTGATGATTATTATTTGTGAAACCAGTACATGAACATTAAAAAATTAAACTTATAAGGCTTGTTATTCACTTTTCAAGTTTGATTTATGTATTTACTGTACCGTAATGTCGAATATTTATTCCACTTACCACTATTTCATTTTTTTATTTGATTGTCCTTTATAAGTTTAAAGTTGTGTGGGAAATTGTAATATACTTTATTTCAAGATCCGTTTCTCTACTTCTTAGTGCTTTTCAAAAAAAAAATATCCTATAACTATATACTAGTCTAGTAGATGTCAAGGTTTAACTTTAAGTTTTCTGGCATAATTGGATTGTGGTGTACAACTATGAATAAAAACAGAATATTCATAGATTAAGAAGAGATAAGACAACGATTCTTAAAAGAATTTAAAGTATGAAAAAATATACGGTGTACAAAATCGAAAAAATATATCTCTATAAAGCCACACCACAATTAGCTGAAGTACGGTAGATGACAACATTTATTGATCTGTAAATTGTTATGGATTCAAACAAGCATCTTTGTCCGCTCCTTTTTACCAGTACAGACCAGCCCGTTTGACTTTTAAAATGTACGCCTTGATGGCCGACACATTGTCTTGATACAGCGACACATTACAAGTTCCCAGAGTGCATGTCGGTCAAATGTGTAAGGAACCTCTTTGTAACCTTCAAATTCCGATTGTGTTACAGATAGAAAGAGTTAAGATAGATCATTGCCTGATTTAATGATGCTAGTTTTTTGAAGGCACTGCAACAAAATCATTGCATCAAGCTTTATAACTTTCGATCAGTATAGCACACACACGTGGGTCAAGTGCATGTACAGCTCGTGAAATCTATGAAATCGATATTCATTCACCCGATACATCGTCGAGGACGTCCGAACAATAAGGTTATAACCACTACAACACCCGCACGATTAAACTTAAATGTCAAGATAGATGTCAAGTAGTGCAAAAGTAAAGAACGTTGAATACGTCAGTATTTGTCTCAATATTGTTAACGAAGGCATATCTATGTATCATATGGATCATTCATTTCAAAGCATTTCATATCTATATCCAGATATCTGTTAATAGAAACACACATAAACACAAACAACATCATTTTCATATGTTTCACTAAACTCGGTTTGCAATTAAGCAAATTGACAACGTTACGTAAACGGCGGAATACGACGTAATGACGCGTTTCCAGATATGCCAACAAGTGGATCATGGATGTTCAGATATTGGAGCACACAACTGCAGTTGTTGGCATGCTTAATACTCTAATGCATACGGGACGAGATTTCCGGACATACCATCACAGACTATGTTTTCGTCGATTTTCTTTAGATGACGTAGCAAACGGATCTAACTTTATTGCATTGGACTATTTTATAGTTCATCCTTTTAACTATATGGTCAATTAAAAACTGGCTTCTTTCCGTTGACATTTTAATGGAATAACACTAATTTATTCAACATGTAAACAACACTCAATGTCCCTTTAAGCATTTTTTTTAAATAATTTTTTTCTTGATAGATCTATAGGCATAACTTTCTTAGAATTTTCTCACATATAGCAACCGAAAAAGCCTAATTTCAAATATTTTCAGCTAATGGAACACAATGTATAATGTATAAAAATAGACAATTTCTTGCTTAGCAGGCAAATGTATTCATATCTATTGATTTTTCTAAAATTAAATGCCCAAATAGGCCTACCTAAGAACACTTTTGGGTATTTTGACGTCATAATCTAGCTGTACAGTTGAGCCCCGCCCCACGACAACCGTTGTCATGTCATCCCTGGCTTCTGATTGGTTATAACAATCTTCCGGTACCATACCGCCCCAACATATCTGTAACATGACATGATTGAGTTCTGCAGTCAGAGCTATACAGATAAGAGGGGGTAAAGACATCCTAATTTTGTTGTTACAAATCAAAACCCTATGTTGTGGGGTGCTCATTTGAATCGACAGAAAAAAAATGACAAATTATCTTTTAAGCACGTCTTTGTTGGAAAGGTGTCCAAAGCAATCATCGTATGGTTGGGGGCATTACTTGACCTGTTCGTGTTTAATATGAGTGTCAATCCTTTCGAACGCAACAATTTTACTTCGGTATTGTCACGGTGGATTATCACGTGATACAATATTTTCAGAAAATTTTCATACTGGACCGATTTGAATTCGGTTTGAAGCAGAGGATAGACGTCACGCATTGGATGGACATGGTTGATTTTTGAAAAATTAACTGATAAATAAGTTATTGAAGATAAACCAAAATTTTGGTTTATCTTCAATAACTTTATTATCAGTTGATTTTTCAAAAAGCGAACACGTCAAGCTTATCCCTGGCATTTTTCCACCTTCTCTACTTCAAACCAAATTCAAATTGGTCATCAAATATTAAGAAAGATATTGAAATTTATCGGAAATTCTGAGTCACGTGATTATACACCGTGATTGTGGGCATCGTATACAAACAAAGCTTTCTCTTCACAAATGGGAGACAAATTATTACGAAAGAAGCGGGTCAATTATTCATTATCCGCATAAATGCTTCATTAATACTATTCGTCAATTGATCCGTCCAGGCAAGTTTTAAGAAGAATAAAAGAACAATGGACTCCATGTGGAAATGAATCAAGCAAAAGATTGAGTCAATGTAAGCGTAATTTTACCCACATACCCACTCGCTACACGCAGGGTCTCCGTTGGAATCTACTAGAGTACCACCATACAGTGCAGGAATATTCTCTTTGTCGATTTCTTTAAGCAATTCTTCGTGGTAGTTATCTACAAGAAAAACTAACCCATTACCAAGCGACAAAATGTTAGACTTGTCAAAATTCAAAGATGTTGCAGACGACAATTTAAAGTGAATGAATTTTACTTTTTGGTGTCTTTTTGTCTAGAAAACATTGTGGGAAATGAAGAAATTGCTTGTCACAAGCAATTTCTTCATTTTCCACATTGTTTTCCAAAGCCATTTTCTTGCGGGGAGTCAAAAGGCGTCATTGTGTGGTATTAATTACCCTTGATAATCGTCATTCCGACTTCGGCTACGTTCAATAACGAATGTCTAAAGTTAACCCTTTCTAAAACAAGACCTGGGATGTGTATGACTGACGTACTTACGAACATTTCTGTGCAAATAAATATTTGAAAACCTACAATCAAATTTACGCAAAAATGCTCGTAAGTTCGCTTAGTAAATTGGACCCCTGGCTTTGAAGTTCTTTTCACAAACTTATAACCATCATCGGATTCGTACAAACAATTATAATACCTTCAAAAATTAACATTCGGTGATAAAAACAAGAGAAACCGACCAAAACGCCAGTCTTCAAAAAAAAAAGACTTATCCAGCAAGAAATGCCCGTAACCAAAACATTTTACATTTTTGAACTTGTAGTGGGCGTTTACTTACTTGAAAATACGCAAACTTTCTTTCTAGTTGCTTCATGTAAAACTGGGGCAACTAACTTCCATGCAATGGGGAATAATCGAGGAGCTGAAACAAATTAATTTTAAACCCAACATAAACATGAATGCATGCTTCGGTAAATGTGATTAACCTTCATTAATCTTCAATGCATTGAAAATATTCTTATTTTTTTACACGGATGAGGCAAGGAAATGCATTTTTATTCATATCAAGAATATATTCAAATACTCCGTGCTATTATCATTTCATTGTCAGGTAACTTTTTGTGTTCAAATTATTCTTGACAAATATATCGCTTTTCATGTCAAATATCTTGACTACAGCTTTAATCAATGTGTTTAAAACGAAGTTTTGTCTTATTTCCTTTTTTTAGTCAATGTCTTTAGAAACCGAAAGATGACAGAATTTATCCCGATTACATTGTACTAAGTCACATCCTAATCTAAAAATACTAGTATTCTAAAAATGATCCTTTTAAGACCTTGACGCAATTAATCCATAGCGACGACTTTGGTGTCCCAACAAGATATAGGCTTTTGAAAACATTGTGGAAAATGAAGAAATCGATTGTGACAAGCAATTTCTTCATTTACAATAATTTTCTCTATTGAAAAAAAACCCAAAAAAATGTTTTACTTGAAACTGGCGTCTGCTGCACACAATATTTGTATTTGGATGAGTCTAAAAATTGTCGTCTGGTAATGGGGTGAAATTACCCGTTATCAATAGGGAACGATTTTATCAAGTAAACAATGACGTAATTTCGGACAGACAAATACTATTTCGTAGGTGTTGTTATGAAATCCCGTAACGACGGCTTGATTCAAGCCGTAGTTACGAGATTTTATAACCACACCGACGGTTTATAAAAACATAACGGTTTACTCAGTCTATTTTTAGCACAAAATTCATTGCTATCAACTCACCGTTCATGACGATGACTTTACGAAGAATCTCAGGGTATCGGCATTCAGCTAGTCTGGCCAGCAACAGATAAATGTCTACACCTGTATAATAATACAGAAAGGGATATAGAGAAATAATAACTTGTATAGACAAGTTTCCACTAAGACCCCACACACATAACAGCCACCGGAAGTCGTCCTTAGTGGCAAAAGGCGAAATGTTTAAACGAGGAAAGGTTGACTGTAAATCCAATAAAATAGTCATCTTACCGGCTATTAATTATTAACGAATTCATTCAATTTTATAGTTTTTGTTCCACTTAAAACTTCGCTATTTTTACTATTTTAAGTAACAATTCTCAAACCGTATCTCCGTGTATTCAATGTTAATTTCCCATACCCCTATTGTTTCCCACCGGAAGTGTTCAGTGGGTACGGACTAAACGATAATTGAAAGGAGTCTATTGACGGTAATTACTTAGAAATACAAATACATGCATGGTCGGTGTTGAGTGATAATCAGAGTATACCACACTTGTCTTAATATCGAATGATCTTTAAGAATTGAAAAAAGCATAGAATTTGAAAATAATAAAATCAATCAATCAATCAATCAATCAATTCATAAGCAATAAAATTTCATTAGAAATAGGCCTACTGATAGTTCTTGTTCAACAACTTCAAAACTACAACAATATCACCAGAAGGGAAAAAGCATTAACCCTATCCCAAACAAGACCTGGTTTTGACGTCCCTATTAGAAAAAGACTTGGGAAACCATTGAGACAAAATGCCTTAATATTTTCTGAGCAATTTAAACACAAAACCTATCATTATTATGAACATTGATTTGTCATCTGCAGCAGCTTTCAAATTGGACCAACCTAAAATTTTGCGTTTGGGAAAGGGCTAAAAGAGAAAAATGGTGGTTTCTGTCCATATAAATCTCCTTTCAAATTCTTTACAAATATGGCGTTGCATTTAAACATAGAATGATCTTGTTAATTGTGAATTATGAAAGTAATTCATACTTGGTCTATCAAAATGCCTCAGACCGAGTCCCTTCAAGTCGTAAATAAACAGAACCTGTTCCGCCATTGGACCTCTCTGAAAAAAGAGTGACACAAAATGATAAATTGTAGGCCTACACTAGCATTCTTTTCTAACTTTCACCTACATATATAATGTTGTAAGCAATCTTGAGATTTTAAGCATTTTTAAGGGAGAATGTTCCAGTTTCCTAATTTTTTCCCAATAATAGGATTTATTTATTTTTTGCATGTTGAAATTACATGTTATTATCAATTGAAAAATGAAATAAAAATGGATGGTCAGCGATTTTGTTTCAATTTTATAGGCATTCGTATCACATACCCCTACAACGAAAATTGCACAATTTCTTGCACCTGTCCAAGGTCACTAAATGCTAAAAAATGCTGTGTGATCATCGTTTAGTCTCGAAAACGGATTTAAAGTAACGTCTTACATTTAATAAGAACAGAAAGCCCAAAATATGTGCTATTATAAACCCGTAAATGCATAATTTAACTGCATGCTCACGTGTTCAGTTAGATCAACGAAGCTGAAGTGTTTTGTGTCAAAATTTGCATATTTTTGGAAATATTTCAAGTTCTACATAAAAGAATTTGAAAAAAAAACTCTCTCATTGTATAAAGCAACATGTCCTGGTAATAATTCAAAAAGAAAATGTATGGGTCAGCGCAATTTTTACCAGCTAAACATGACTAAAATGACGCAAAACAGTGGTGACTGCATACAGACTTACAACTGTCTCGCTCTAAATAATCGATTTCCATCTTGAGGAAATCAGTTTCGCATAATAAATACGCGTTTACCGTCGAAAATGGTGTGTTGTAATGACGTGTTATATTATTGAAAATATAATAATGAAAATAGCGAAACATATATGGTCCGAAACGTTTAATTTTCTATAGTAATGACCGAGTGTTCCGAAAAACTGGAGCATTCCCCCCCCCCCCCCTTTAGAATAATTATAATTGTCGTTAGGGAAAGGGTTAATCGCTACTCAGAATTAACTTTATCAGCATCTTTTTTGTTGTAATTAGCAGCTTTCAAAGAAACGTTTAAATTACTTATTGTCTTTAGGAAAATGGTTAAGCGCTACTCAGAACTATACCCACCTCAAGCATAGCTTCGTGGCATCGTTTGAATACTGTTTCCATGATCCAAACAAATCGCAGTATCAAGTCTTGTTTCTTACAACACTTCAAAATTCCTGAAAATGGTATAAATATATTTGTACCATCTAGCCCTACACTAGCGGTTATTCATTTACCAAACATTCGCGTATTTTAGACATATAATAAGCCTTAAAGTTATGAAAAACACAAAAGAAAAGGAAGAAAATTCACTGATATTTTCCACCATATGAAATATAGAGTTAAATTCCTTCTGCCAATCGAGTTATTTTTGTCCTTTGCAACACCTTTTATTATCCAGCCTGAAAACGTGTTTCGTTTTGTTTGTGTGAAAAATTCACCTTTTTAAAGTGACATTTCACTTATATTTTTTCATGAATTTTACTTTAATTCTATCTGAAAGATACGAAAAATCTGAAAATTCCAAGCCAACATATTGCGCCGTTTCACGAGAAATATATTTTTGTGCTAAAATTAAACAAACTGATGTGGACATCACTTCAGATTTATGTACTCTCTCATGAACAGAGCACATTATCTCTACATTCCATTTCGATAGAATGAGCTCTGTTCTCGCGGGGTCATTTCACGTCTAATCTCGGGGCCTTGGCGGGATTTCAGTATCCAATCGTTAGCTTTACACAACAAAACAATTTAAAAAGCTGATACAACCTTTCATTGGCTGACGCTTCAAATTACCGGCTTCAGCCAAAAATAGAAGCGACGTAATGTATACGACGTCGCGCACGGTATTGGGGAACTAAATGTAACGTCAAACTAGCGAACGTCATTATTCTAATAACTGCGTAACGTTGAAGTTTTTACGTAGACGGTTGTGTTGTGCTTTTAATGTGTACTCTCTGTGCAAACTATTGTGATTTAAAAAGACAAGACTATGTTTTAAGAAAATCTCCACTATTTCTGTCTTTTGCAATTCTTAAGCTTTAACGCCAATTTGATTCGCTTTATTTTCGTCTTAAAATGGGCCAAATAGATACTTTTAAGGCTACGCCAATGAAGAAAAAAATTAACGTTTCAAAAATTCTGTCCACACGAACTATATTGAATATCTTTTTTACGTTTCATTATTTTGCGTTGAAATTTTGATATAATAAATAAGAAAAAAATAATATTTCCATATTGAAATTAAATCGTTGTATGAATAAGGGAACCGGTATTTCTTAAACTCTAAATGGTAAAAAATTAGTGTTTTCAACGACATGAAACAATTTCTGTCCACACGCATTTCATATCATTAATGGTTCGTTTATTATGCTAATTTTCTTGCATAAATTATAGAAAGAGAGAAAAATAATATTTCTTATGTCAAGTTTTGTTGCATTTCAGTCATTAATTTACGAACTATCAAACAAAATTGCCATTTTTCTGCGACGTAATTCTAATTGTTACACCGCGATTTTTGGTGAACAAACTGGGCTTATTTGCGCAATCGACATCGAAATTTGATTTTCGTTCGACAAAAACATTCTACATCATTTCCACTGTCATATAATATATTTTTCAATGTGTTTGGCGTTACTTAATCGCAAAGTTATTCATAAATAATCGTCGCCGTTGAAAATTTATGTTACATGTTACACGCGTTTTTTCCGCGGACTTTACGAATAAAAAGTCTTTCTAACAATTTTATATAAACTAACAACCTGGAAAGAGTATGTCATTGAAAAAGATCATGATTTTACGGTTATTTTGACATCTAACAATGTTTAGAGAAGGAAAACGGTTCTTGCAAAATTCAGTTATGAATCGCAGAGGGTAGCGTTTTTTGAAAAGTTCCCAATAGCGTGCGCGACGTCATACGTAATCAAACAAGATCAAACTGAATGATTTTGATTCGATAATTCAAATGTTACCGGCTTCAGCCAAAAATAGAAGAGACGTAATGTATACGTAATGATCATGCAAGGTAAAGCTGAATGATTTTGATTCGATAATTCAAATGATGTGCTATAATTAGATTATGACGACCAAATAGGCTGTTGGCGTACCGAAAACTGCAGAGGTCATATTTGATGGTTTAATCAATAGAACTCTGCGTTGGAGAGTAGATTTATGTGGAATTTGTCATTCCTGTCTCAAGTTAAAAGGCGCATTTTTTCGCTTATAGGCCTAAACAACAACCTAAAAAAACTAAGTACATGTGTACCTGTCATGTCTATCTGTCCGTACGGATCGAGGTATATCGGGCAGCCTAGCTTGTCTGTCCCTGGTAAGAATCCCCCGGTACGGTACTTCTGCACAATTGGTATAGGTTTGTAGGTCTTCAAAAGTGTGTCGGCTCCAATCTCCTTACGCCATTTCATTGCCTGTAGGAAACGAAAGTATTGTGTAGCCTATGCTATAATTATTGCTCACGATAAATAACCTGGCATAGCATCCCAGCTAAAAGCTAGAGATGCTCTGCCAGGCCATTTATCGTGAGCTAAATCATACCACACAATAAAATTTAATTCATCATGAAGTCGAAACTTAAAAATGGCCTGAAGGAAACGAAAGTATTGTGTACGCTATAATTCTTGCTCACGATAAATAACATGGCAGAGCATCCCAGCTAAAAGCTAGAGATGCTCTGCCAGGCCATTTATCGTGAGCTATATCATACGACAAGATAAACTTCAATACATCATGAAGTCGAAGCATAAAAATTGCAGATTTCAATGGAAAGAACTAGCTTCCATGTGAAAAAGTTCAAGATTGAAGAGGTCAAACACATTTGGATTGGTAATTTACTCAACAATGATCGATCAAGAATGAAAATACTCTGAATGTTTAGGGTAGGCCTAATAAACGGTCATTCAGCGGGGAACAGCAATAAGCCTAGGAGCATAGGGGGAACATGCAAAAGTGGTGAAAATTAAGACAGTAAAAATCATTAAAATATCAATTTTTTTATAATAATATCCATTTCCCACACAAGGCATTGTTTTAAAGACCCTCGTGGTAGTAAATTTTAATGGAAAATAAGAAAATGGGGATCAGCAATAATTTTATTTTCCATAGGGATTTTTTATACCATAAGTTGTAATAGTTCTGCTTTTTATCAGAATTTGTTCTGTGATCTTAAAACATCTTTCAATTTCGTCAAGTTTAAAAAAGTTTGTAATTTGGTAAAGAATTGCGTGACATTATGCTATAGCTCATGATAAATGACCTGGCAGAATATTCCTACTTAATAGCTAGATAATTATGTTCTGTCAGGTCATTTATCGTGAGCTGTGCAGTATTATAATTACCTCTGTAAACATGGTAACTGACTTCTGAACGTCAAACTCTCGGGCTGAAATATACGATAATAGAATGGAGCCGGGTCCTTAACTATTTTCCAAACGGTAAATCTTAAAACGTAAACTATTCCTATAACAATTCTGCTTGCAAATAACAAAACGAGTGTTCATAAATATAGGATTTTTGTACAAATAATTCTGGTTATCAGTAATAAGTTGTTTTTTATGATTATTATTTTGGGCGTCAAAACCAGGTTTTATGAGGGGAAAAGACAAACACGAGTATTTTTTGGTACTGAGACCGACGTGGATGTGTAAGAACCTAAGTTGAAGTCTGATCAAGGTCCATGCTGATTTCTCAGCGTTGCTACAGGTCACGAAGAAGCTTTAAGAGAACAGCGTTTCGTCGGTGCTACTGCAAAACCGCGTAACTACGCCGTTTTGCAGTAGCACTGACAGTATATCTTAATCAGATTTCGTGCATCGGGATCAGTCTTGGTTTCAAATGTCATAAGGGGACTTAACAATTACAACCGATCATTATCTACAAAACACTTCGTGCATCTTCGGGCGTCATCTGTAGCAACGGAAATTGGCGAGGGTACCCTCGTCAATTTACGTTGTCAAGGATGACGCCCGGGAATTGACAATACCATCTCTCGCTAATTTACGTAGTCACAGATCACGCCCGAAGAGGCACGAAGTGTTTGGTATCTAATGATGAGTTGTAGTCCTTGAAATTCCAGATCCTGGGCCCATTATATTTTGATTTTGTTTATTTGGGTTTACGCCATTTTCAACTGCTATTGTCATATCGCGGCGGCTGGAGCACCTAATCATGGGTTCCTGTTGTTTCTTATGCCAGTACTACCACAACACCCAAACCAAGCATCCAGCTGCTCGCCCACATAGGTTCGCGATATCAAACCATTGATCTGTGACATTTTCCGTATATTTTGGAAATTGCCCTGACAGATAGAATGCATGTAGACCTGTATATCTCGGAATAATTATAGGGCATAAATGATGAAGGAAAAGTATCACAAGCATTTGGAAAACGTGTAGGCCTATTTGCTTTAAAACTAGATGATTTTTAAGTTCCCTTCGTCGCATAACAGCTACATCTATACGAGTAAATATATGAGCCGAGATCTGGAAAAAAGTCCCTTATAGCATTTGAGACTAACAACTTTTCAGATTATCGCATGCCTAAATGTGGTATGCATAGGCTGATCTGGATCCACGTTGGGCTCAAAAGCCTTAAGGGGCCTTTTTTTCCAGATTCTGGCTCATATCTAAAAACGTGAGATGAAATTTAAGATAGTAAATTGACATGTAATATTTTCGCTCAGGGCGATTTGAGTTTGACAGAGCGTGGTTTAATACGGATTTAAGTCATTAATTTAACTTTTTTATTGAGGCACCGGTAAATCTGTTGTGACTTTTTTTTTATTTCACAATAACGTGTTCATTCCCGTTCATCCAATTCTTGTTACATTTTGTACTTTTAGGTTAGCTCTTTTTTAATTCAAACAAAACAACGTTGTAAGAGAAGAATAAAGTTGCGATCAAGATAATCCGTTCTGTATCTTTAACACGAAGCATTCACTATTATTAAATCAGAATCGCACGATCTTACGTAGCCTAAATGAAGTAAGTTTCTTTTAAAAAAGATTATCAGTGAAAAGTGCGGTTTTCCAACAGGTTTTTGCACGCCGTCACCATACCTCTTCCTCAAAAAAACTCGTAACTAGAGCTTTAAACAAGCTGTAGTTACGAGGTTTTTAACAAAAGAAGACATTTTTGTGTTTAACTTACCTCGTAGGAAGCGTAATAAATACGCATCATCATGTTTGTCTTCTATGCAGTCTTTGGCTCTTTCTTTGAACTGAAAAAGAAATATCTCAGGTTCAAATCTCATCGGCCAAAGGTCGTGAGTTCGAACCTGACTCGGCCAATATCCATTCTGACATTTTGACAAAAGTCATTTGTCGCTCACCAATGGGTGCGAATCATCTATGGGAGAGCAGCTGGATGCTCGGTTTGGACAGAGACATAGATAAACAGTTATTATATGTCTCTGGTTTGGATATAGTGGTAGAAATGATAAGAGAAATAACATGAATCCATGGTTAGGTGTTCCAGCCACCCCGATATGACCGTAGTAGTTGGGAGAGGTGTTAAACCCCAATCAACCAAATGCTTATATGGGGGCGGGTCTTCTACAGCTCGGTGTAGTAGTAGGCCTATAGGTCCCTATAAATGACCTGGCAGAGCATCTCTAGCTAATAGCTAGAGATGCTCTACCAGGTCATTTATCGAAACCTATACTGGGGGTGTATAGGGTATGGAATGGATCCATTATTGTCATATATCATTAAACAAATAGGCCGGAACGTACTTTTGTAATCTGTATTCAGCCATGCATACTTTACGATCAACAGTATGATGTCGGTCAAATGACGAAGAGTAAAGTTTCACTACATTTTCGAATCATTTAAGGCAGTCCACCTCTAATGAGATTCGCGAGACGTCGGAATTGTTCAGGCGAAATCGAAAACATTCGGCGGTGGATATTTCCACCGCCGAATGTTTATGACCGTGCCCGAATATGTTCGGATACGAAAAAAGCCGATGTTTTATGTACAAAATGTATCTCAAAATGGCAACATTACGGATATTCTACCTTAATATAAAGACCGTAACTTAGTAACTCAACAAAGGTGATGAAATACGACAACGGAATTTGTTTTATAATAGTGATCCCAGATTGTTCGGATCGCTTTAAAGGGTAGCATAGAAGCTGATCAGTCTGCAAATATGTACAGTCTTATTTTATTATATATGGTCCTAAACTGCTGGAAAAGGGTTAATTGATAGCCTAGCTATAGCTAACGATAAATTACCTGGCAGAACATCCCCAGCTAATAGCTAGAGATGCTCTGTCGGGTCATTTCTCGTGAGCTATAGTTAATAAATAGCAACACATATTAAAGTGACATTTCACATTTATTTCATTTTTTAAATGTATGTCTTGATGCAAAGAGTGTTTATTTTAATGCGTAGAAATGCTACCAGTTTTTTTTTTTTTTTTTTTTTTTTTTTTTTTTTTTTTTTTTTTTTTTTGAACCTTAACTGTTGTCCACAACAATTTGTTTAATTCTAGCACAAAAATATATATTTCTCGTAAACGGTTCAATATTTTGACTTGAAATTTTCAGAACTTCTATAAGAAAAGATGCTCTTTCAGATAGATTAAAAGTAAAATTTATGCAAAAATAAATAAGAAACGTCACTTTAATAATAGCACTATACCTGTTCAAAAGCCTTTGCCTGTTGTTGACTTAAGTTCCCCAAATATCCACTCATGATTGTTGTTCATTAAAGCTATTTCCATGTAAACCTTTTTAGAATGCTAACAACAAAATAGAAGTCGGATACGTGTGTATGAACTCTTTCAGACCTAAGGATAAGACTGGTGAGGTAATGGGTTTTCAAAATGCAAAAACTTTCTTTTCCTAAGCTGTTTTTCCTATTGCACTAACACAAACGTCAAACACAGGACAAGGCTTACTAACTCAAACACAACTTTTATTCCCTCTCAATTTTAAAATATTGTTTAGTCACTATGTCAAGAACAAGAGTATATTTTATGCAAGCATAACATGACATCTATAAAGCCTCGTAACTACTGCTTCACTCAAGCTGTAGTTACGAGGTTTTGAAATGAAACTGACGATACATCAAAATGATGTTACGTTTTCATGGTTGATGAATTTTCTTTCTAATACCTCTATCACACTATATCCTTGCTTTTCAACAATAATCTCGTAACTGCAGCTTGTTTCAAGCTGCAGTTACGAGGTTTTTTGTTGAAAAGCAGTGATATGTCGAATGTACCGCTGTGTGACATTTTGTTTGAGTTTGAGTTTATTGGGGTTTTACGCCGTTTTCAACTACTAAGGTCATATCGCGGCGGCTGGAGCACCTAACCATGGATTCCTGGCGTTTCTCATACCAGTACTACCACAACACCCTTACCGAGCCTCCAGCTGCTTCCCCACATAGGTTTGTGACATTTTGTACTGTTGAAACTCGTTATGTCGTGGGGAATGTTATTTTACATCGAGATATCCGAAGTTCGACTAATCCAAGTTTTGTTCAGTTTCGATTTAAAGATATTAGAATGACATTTACCCATTATGTTGGTCAAAAAATAAAATAGAAACATAAAGGGTAGTTGGAAAAGGAAAGAAACTGCTTGAATCGAGAATCTTTTTCCTTCCATATTTCGATGGCTATATTTTCTCGAAATTTTATTTAACTTATTTGATATCCATTAATGACATGACGGGAACAGATTTTCACTTCGACTTTAGCGATAATCCGACTTATCTGATAACGACATAACAAGTGTTTACAGTAATTAGATCCAAAGTCGTCTGTTTGTAATGATAGTTTTTTAACTTTTTTTCCTATGTGGTCTTGTTGTCGGTATTGTTATTTTGTTTGTTTCTTTGTTTACTTCGTCTGGACGGTTATTTGTAGGCTCGGTCGGTCGGTTTGCTGGATGGTATCCGTATATCGTCGCTTTTAAACAAAAAAAAACTCGTAGATGTAGCTTGTTTAAAGCTGCAGTTAGGAGGATTTTGTTGAAAAGCAGCGGTATTATACAGTGTGACTGGGGCTTAACGTTTTACTTCAATCAGACTCAATTATCTCGTAAGTTATGAACTCATTACCACAAAATGAAGATTTCAGACGCCCCACATGAAAATGGATTTGGAAAACATTGTGGAAAACGAAGAAATTGCTTGTATGACAAACAATTTCTTCATTTCCCACAACGTTTTCTGTTCAGAAAGAACACAACAATGTAAAATTTTATTTACTCGAAACCTATTTAATTTGGATCAGGATAATTCTTATTCCGTCAGGCAAGTTTGTTTAAAGACAGAATCTTATCGTATACCTCATGATAAATGACCTGGCAGAGCAGCCCATGCTAATCGAATGGGATGCTCTGCCAGGTCGATTATCGTAAGCTATACATGTAATTAGCACTACCTGTGCTTCATATTGGTTAACCCTTTCATATTGGTTAACCCTTTCCCAAACGCCAAAAAATACTGTTCCAATTTAAAAGCTTTTGTGGATGACAAATTGGGTGTTGTTAAAGATTTGCCTTGTGTACAATATACTATAGTAGGCATATAGTAAATATTGATACAAAAGGAGAAATGTTGATAATCAACATTTTGCTCTTTTTGTTTCAATATTTTCTCGACTATGATACACAAATACAATCTTTATTGACATTCTATTTTTGTCGTCTGCAGCACTTTTGATTTAGACCAACCTTAAATTTCGTCGTTTGGTGCGGGAAAGTTTGAACTATACAAAATAATAGGCCTATCCATGAATGTCCTTTCGATGATTTTTGCGTAACCAACGATATATCGCTGCTTTTCAACAAAGCCCAGGTCGTAACTACAGCTTGATTAAAGCTGTAGTTACGAGGTGTTTGTTAAAAAGCGACTATATACGTAGTAATTTGCATTCAGGCAAGGGGGTAGGGGCCTATTGTGTTTCAAGAAATCGTACCTTGTTGTGTTATTCATGAAATCAGCACTTTTATTTTTATAGTACATCAGAAGGCCTACTTACAAACCAGCTGAAAATCTATAGCCCGGTCAAGATGTTATGGCACATGTTTACAATTTCACCTATGTAAAAAAGGGGGAAGAAATTCGTCCTTTATTTCAAAACAATTTTGCAAGGACGTCGCGCACGATATTGGGGAACTAAATGTAACGTCAAACTAGCGAACGTCATTACTCTAAAATTGCGTAACGTTGAAGTAGACGGTTGTGTTGTGCCTTTAATGCTTACTCTCTGTACAAACTATTGTGATTTAAAAAGACAAGACCATGTTTTAAGGAAGTCTCCACTATATCTTATTTTACACTTCTTAAGCTTTAACTCCACTTTGATTCGTTTTATTTTCATCTTAAAATGCGCCGAATAGATACTTTAAAGGCTACGCCAATTAAAAAAAGTTTACGTTTATAAAAATTCTGTCCACACGAACAAATTTGAATAACTTTATTACGTTTCAATTTTTTGCGTTGAAATTTTGATATAACAAACAAGAAAAAAATAATATTTCCATATTGAAATAAAATCGTTGTATGAATAAGGGAACCGGTATTTTTCAAACTCTAAAGGGTAAAAAAGTAGAGTTTTCAACGACCCGAAACAATTTCTGTCCACACGCATTTTATATCATTAATGCTTCGTTTATTATACTAACTGATTTTCTTGTAAATATTATAGAAATAGAGAAAAATAATATTTCTTATATCAAGTTTTGTTTCATTTCAGTCATCAATTCACAAAATATCAAGCAAAATTGTCATTTTTTCTGCGACGTAATTTTAATTGTTACACTGTGATTTTTGGTGAACAAACTGGACTTATTTGCGAAACCGACACCGAAATTTGATTTCCGTTTGGCAAAACATTCTACAGCATTTCCACTGTCATTTAATATATTTTTCAATGTGTTTGACGTTACTTAATCGCAAAATTGGTTATAAATATCCATCGCCGTTGAAAATTAATGTTACATGTTACACGCGTTTTTTCGCCGAATTTACGAACAAAAAGTATTTCTAGCAAATTTATATAAACTAACAACCTGAAAAGAGTATGTCATTGACAAAGATCATGGTTTTACGGTTATTTTGACATATAACAAAGTTTTGAGAAGGAAAACGGTTCTTGCAAAATTCAGTTATGAATCGTAGAGGGTAGCGTTTTTTGAAAAATTCCCCAATACCGTGCGCGACGTCAAGATGTTAGTTTATAAATAACAATATTGGATCTCCGGGGTCGTTGAAGATGACCTCTCATCTAAAGGCGCGTTCCCATTGCCGACCAAACAACTCGATTAAGCGATCGAGTACAGCTCGGGCTTGGTCGACAAGAGTGATCGGGACGATCGAGCTTGGTCGGCAAAAATGATCGGAAATTAATCGACGATAAATAAAGAAGAAGTCGTGTAAATACATTTGATCGAGTTAAATCGGGTTAGATCGGAGAATTTAGGCGATCGAGTTGGTCGAGTCGATTTGGTCGGCAATGGGAATGCGGCTTCAGCCTTTACACGAGTAGGCCCTAATTTCTACATTTCCCATCAATGTTTTCCGAATTCATTATTTTGTGGGGCGTTCAAAAAGCGTCAATGTGTGGTAAATTGTTAATGGGTTGTTTCAGATTGGAAGCGTGTTCATCTTGATTTTTTTTTAAATTGACCGGCGGTAAAGGTCAGACATCATTGATTTTATGATCATCATGTGGTTGCTCTTGTTTTCATTTTCTCTCTGTTAATCGTTTATTATAAAGTTTTTTTCTCCACAGAACAAAAATAACATGTGGGAATGTCAACTGGTAGTCTACTCTTTCTAGTCGATGGAAGGTAATGTTTGTTATGATACTATTTTGGTCTGTGACTGTACGACTCATAGGCCATTCATCGACAGATTAATGCATCAGGCCCATAGGAACAGGGGTTGGGGGCTAAGGGGGTTTATCCCCCCAAAGTCGGCAAAAATGCCACATTTTCCTTATTTTACACTAACAATTTAGGGAAAATCCAATTTACCCCCCCCCCCTATATTCAGACACTGGGGCTTTAGCCACCCAATATAAAATTGCTTCCTACGGACCTGAATGAAGTAACACTATATCGTCGCTTTTCAACAAAAACCTCGTAACTATAGCTTAAAATAAGCTGCAGTTACGAGGTTTTTGTTTAAAAGCGACGTTATTAAAATTACAACTAAAATTCTGCTCGTTTGAGTTATATATAAAGAGCATTGGTTTCGACACCATTATCTACAATAAAGTGTAGATTAAAGCAAAATAATTTAAAAGTCGCAAACGCCGAGATATATCATAGTAATCCTTACAAAACAGGCAATGGTGGGACTGGTCATCAGCAATTCGAAATCTAGCCTCTAATCATGTATTATGCAATATTATGCAACGAACGAGCCAATTGTATCGATTATAGTTGAAAATAGAATTAGACATATTTTTGAAAGTGTCGCTGCTTTTGAATTAAAGGGTGATGGTAACAGATGGTATAATTGCAAAAAAATGAATTTTTTTGAAAAGATATGCAAAACTTTTGTGTTGGCCACCTCAGAATGGTTAATAATATGCGATTCAGACAGAGATTGAGCCGAAATTATAAGAGAGATAGCCGAATTTAGGGAGAATCCAAACCAAAATTCAACCCCGTCTCAGATGCGGTTGAATTTATTTTTTAACTGTCACGCATGCGCATACAGCACAGACCAAGATTCAACCGAGATTCATGCTTGAATTTCAATATGACGTCATCATGTATGTTGTGACGTCATTTGAGAAAGTCGCAGGTCCTACTGTTTTTGACCTACTTTCGACATCGCTTCATGAATTCGGTATCAAATACACCCAAATACACTTCCAAATTTTTAACCGTGACCTGTGCATGAAGAGAGCAAACAAAAGGTCACGTGGTCTTTTTACTATAGAATTCATTGTGCGAGTCGTTATTTTCGCGCGAGCATTTTTCATTTATTCTGCCTAAGTATTAAGAATATTTTATACAGTCATTTGCGTTAATTTTTAGAGTTTTCAGATACAGGAATATTTTTGCAACTTTGATTGAAAAAAAAGAGATTTTTTGGCTTGTAATCATTCGTACCCTGTCTCCATCGCCCATTACCACCATGCAAGTTCTGGATGAGCTACTGCTTTTGAAAACCATATAAAAAGATTTTTGCAGGAGCAAGTGAGCTCCTTAGTACTGTCCAAGTGTGAGCGGTAATAGTTTGCATGTGTTTGTGCTCTAGATTAGAGCCAATAATTGACAGGTCACAGGATGGATTCCCAGCCGCGGAACGTGGACAATTATAAATTAACTTATTGCTGAAATATTGTTGAGAGGCGTTAAATTAAAAAAAGGAAATGAAAAGAAAAATGTTTTAAACTTTTACCAAACAAGAAATGTTAATGTTTTGACTGTCAAGGGCGGATCCAGGATTTTTTTTCAAGGGGTGGGGGATGAGGTCTAGCCCAAAAGATGGCTTTAAATTTGTGAATTTTGTAATGTTAGATACCATACTAACGCTGTGTAGTCAAAATTCGATTTTCGACCTATTCAAGGCGGGGTCCGGACCTCCGACCCCCTTTTAGATCCGTCTTTGACTGTCTTACAGAGATTGTTTCAAAAATCATTTCAAGGGGCAAAATAATGAAATACTTCTAATCAGCACTTTTGCCTCAAGGTTTTCGTTACTATATTACTATATTTTTCATGGGGGTCCAAGCCCAATTGCCAGGGGGGGGGGTGTCCACGCCCAAATTATGACTTAAATGTGTTAAATTATATATAACGTTAGGCCTATATTGACGCTTTAATTATAGTCAACATTCAATTTATGGCTGATTCCGGGGGGGGGGGGAGGGGAGTGCTGACATCCCGACCCCCCACTCTAGATCCGCCCTTGCACTTAAAAAACCTACTTTCATGATACCCATTCTGTTATCTGCAAGAGCTTCCAAATTGAATCTGGTGCCGTTTAGGAAAGGGTTAAGCCGCTGTCAAACTTGAAAAGTCTATATAATTTGTCGTTTGGGAAATGGGCTTTAACAGCTATGTTTTTATTATCAAATTGATCTACCATAATGAATTATCTTTCTTCGTAAACCTTTCGGTACTGACATAATCATCTTCACACTGAAAATGGCATGTTTCGAACTTTTTTTTTTCTTTTTTTTTTTTTTTTTGGGGGGGGGGGGGGGAAGGGGGGTTTACGTGAATATGACAGTTTAACCTTGCGGCTAGGTCCTCAAAAGATCCGAGGATACTACTTTTTCGGAGGGTCAAAAATGACTCAAAAGCCGATAAAGGCCATAAATGGAAGTCAGTCAATGATATCCCGTCGAGATTCACAGAGGAATCATCACTAAAAGGTGTGTGATTCCTCTTAAACTTCTTCTTTCCTCCGTTCATTTCCATTGCACGTTGGATGCTTTACTCTCATTTGGGTCAGAGCCTCGATCTGGCATCAAAAAGTGTTACTATTTTTAGTAACAAATTGGAAGTGTATTTGGGTGTATTGCGAAAAAATGAGTCGTTGCTTCAATAGTTTGTCGTAATCATTTAATCAGGTCAAATAAAGCTTAAAAAGTGTACATTTCGTTTGCTTTGACAAATTTTGGTCCAAAATCTGGGAAAGAGTAGCTTTAAAACTCGTAATAACAGTTACTGTAGCTCAAAACAAGCTGCAGTTATTGTCCAGCAAGATTAACCCGGGACATCTGCATATGTAATGACCCCACTTCGGCTTTGTTTTGTTAAGACGCTCCACTAACGGACTTTGCGCACGAAAATTAAGTTGTCCCGGGTTAACCTTGTTGGACAATACGAACTTTTTGTTGAAAAGTGGTGGTATATTGTTTGGAAGATAGGCAAATCCTACTGGGAGGGATGTCATAATGGTCTTATACACTAATCACTTTTCTGTAAATTGAAAATTACCGCTTATCATTTGTAATTAGCCTTCTGGTAAAAACCTAATCAGTGAGAATCCAGGTTAATTGATAATAGTCGCGGCATAAACCACGTTAGGCCTAATCTTCACAGATTAAATCAAGTAGGCCTAGTCAAGCGCTAATGAGATTATTGCGACGTCGGAATTTTGCGGGCGACGCCGTGAACATTCGGCGGCGAAACGTTTCGAAAAATTCCGACGTCGTCTGAATCTCATAAGGTGTGAACTAGGCTACCTTATTTGAGTTTTTTTTTTTTTTTTTTTTTTTTTTTTTGGGAGGGGGGGGGGGGGGGGTTGTTTGTTTGTGTTTGTTTTTGTTTTTGTTTTTTTAATTTTCTATGGTGAAAATTAAAGGAATTTAGGCCTAGAGCATTTTTCATTTAATATAATGGTACAATTTTATATAAACGTTACAGAAAATGAAAAAAATGCGGGTAGGTAAAATCATTGATTTAGAAGGAATTAAGGATTTACTACATCACGTTCACGACGTCATGGTAACGTAGGCCCTAAATAAAAATAGGCCTATAGGCAGTGGCAGATCCAGAGGGGGTTCGGGGGGTTCAAACGAACCCCCCTCTGTAGCCGAATTATTTAATTTTCATGCAGAAATTCAGTCAAAATTGCGTAATAGTAGGAAAACGAACCCCCCTATTTTATAAATTCGAACCCCCCTCACAGAAATCCTGGATCCGCGGCAGATAGGCCCCTTTATACGCCAAAAAACAACGCGACGCTGAACGTGCCGCAACACAAGCTTTAATTTGACACCAGTTTTGCTTGGATAGGCCTACCTTTAAAATAGAATTCTCATCAATTTTATGCTAGGCCTACATGTAGTCCCATTCCACCTTAAGCTATTCCGATGCAGATTTGGACCCAAAAATCTTTGAAAATGAACGAAATAGGTGCAAATTTGACAGTTCTTAAACTGAAAAAGTAGGCCTAGGCTACACGATAGCCTAGGCTACATTTAAGTGTAGGCCTACACATTTTTCAAGACTGTACGTTTTCTAAGGTGGGCCAATTTTCTGAAAAATTCACAGGACAATAGTGGATCTGTGTCATTTAAGGCACAGTTTGTCTCAACGAGATGCTGTAAATGTGCTATAATGAGTTGAAAGGGGGGGGGTACATAGAGTTATATAGGAGCCAACAATATGAGTAGTCTGCCACCTTCAAGAGTGACGACAACAACAACCAAAAGAACAACAACAACACCTGTAAATAAAAACACGTGAAAATGTCTCGATTAATTGTGAGAAATCTTCCAAAATGGGTAGGTATTTTATTCTGAATCTGAAGAACTATTTTTATAAGTTTTTCTGTGGTCAAATAACTTTGAATGGTCGCAGATGTTATAGAATATCGACACGTCATTCTTTCGTACCATAAATGGTTCGTACCCACTCATTGACCATGTTGTTTATTCTCTTAATTGATGCATCCTGGCTGTTTAATATTAGTATTTGAACCTACACAATGTGCAAATCAAGATTCTGTATAGCTGCGATATCTTAGCCACAAACTTGATGATGGGAATTGGTTTGTGGCTACGAGTCCACCCGGGGACATCCCAGTTGGTCTAATCCCATTTGGTCTAAAATTCAAATTTCCCATTTCGTCTAAAACCCTTATTTCAAGAAATTTGCTTTTCTTCTAAAATATTTTCTCAGTTTGTCTAATATATATTTATTTATGCATGTGTTAGGCCTATAGATCTATATTGTTTAATAATATCTTTTTATTTAAGATTTTTAGGACATGAAACAAGGTCTGAAAAAGTATTAGACGAAATGGGAATTTTTCGTCTAATCCAATATTTTTATATATTAGACGAAATGGGATTAGACCAACTGGGATGTAACCGTCCACCCTATTCCTCCTTGTGGAGCAAGACAAAAGAGTGGAAAACACATTGTCTTGCATAAATTTTTGAATACTAACATATCTAATCAGATGTGTATCCCATAAAAAAGATATTCCATTGCACAAATTCAGTTAAAAAGTATCAACAAGAATTGTTATCAATTATTTTTCCAACGGAAAATTCAAGTCTCAGTAGAATAAAATGGGTGGGTACTCCGCTTCAAAATTGAATTGAACTTTATTTGAAAGTAATTTCAACATAAAACTACGCTGAATTGATAGAAAAATAGTTAACCTGTTGTCAGGTAACATTCTTACTACATTCCATAGCTTTATTTTGAAGTTTGAAAATGCTAAACTTGCTGGAATGAATCATTCCAGCACCTGCTCCATTGCAACGAATAGGAAGGAATTGTAACCGAAACCCAGATCAAAATTCAAAAAGGTTTCGGTTACATTATTGCAACTAGATGCTGTACAGATCAAAGCTTGGAAAAGAAGGACCTCTGGCTTATCATTGTTTCCTGGCTTCCAGGGGTCTTGCTACCAATGTTTGTTTGGGGCCAGGGGCCAGTGAAATTGGGAAAAATAGCGATATTTTTACCTTAATTGGGAAAAACTAACACAAGTTTATTCATACTGTCACTCAGTTTCAGCTGCAAATTAGACTGTAATTGTGTAAAATTCATTTGTACATACATTTGTTTAAGAATCTACTCTAAAACTGTCTTCAAAATGTTTGTAAATGAAGATGAGTTCTTAAAATGGGGCATTCTGGGTCCTCATTGGGAATTTTCACCAGAGAATTGGGAAAAAAAGATATTTTTTTGCCATTGGGAAAGGGCCCAATAACAGCCCCAAATTTTGGCAAACGAGACCCCTGCCTTCTTTTTCTTTTCTATCAATGTTTCCTAATGCTTTCACTTTTGTAGACTGCAAATCCAGAATTTGTTTTTGAAATGCTATGTTGTTTTCAGATCAAGGAAGACAGATTGAGGAACCATTTCAACGTTATTGGAGACTTGACCGACTGCAGCATGAAGTATACAAAGGACGGGGTATTCCGGAGGTTTGCATTCATCGGGTACCGTACGGAAGCTGAGGCTAAAGCAGCAAAGAGGAAGTTCAACAATACATATCTGGATACACAGAAAATAGCTGTAAATAACTTCACACTTTAGTATTAGAGCTACAGATTAGAGGGGTAAAGGCTTTTCAAAATGCTATTATATTTTATCTCTCATTTAATCCCATGTGACAGTGTGGGTGCTCTATGGAATCGTCTCGAGACAATTCAATTGAGTACCCACAGCATACCAGGACTTGGTTTTGAAAAAAAAAAAAAAATTTGAATGCTGTAACTCTCTTTTCTGTTGCTCGTAATATTTTCATTCTTTTCATCATCTTTTCTTCTCAAACTTATTCACTTTGTGTTTGAATTTGTACTCATAGACAAGTCATTAATAAATTCAAATGGGCTCATATTGTGTGACATAATCCTTTCCTTAATAACAAAGTTTAAACCTTTCCCAAACAAGACCTGGTTTTGATGTTTCTTAAAGAAAAAGCCTGGGAAAACATTCAATGGGGAGAATCACGTGATTGACAATGGTATTAAACACGAAAAAATGGCGACGAAATGACCGCTTCGGCGTGAAATTTCAAACTTTAGAAAGGTATGTATTAAATCTACGTAGTCTTTCAGATACGCCACCTATCCTAAAGTACCCGCTATTGTCTAAGGTTTCCACAGATACCAAATTTTCCCTTATCCGTTTGCTGTATTAAGAGAACACTCAAAGAATGTTTCGGAAATTGCTAAAATTTTAGATGTTTGTTAAGCACGTCGCATCATATTTACAGCTTTATTTCTTACACAAAGAGCTCTCTTTTCACACGGTATATTTCTAGACCTCTTTTTATCGAAGATATTTCATTCTAGCCCATTTACAAGGTCCGTGTTGACTTTGTTAAGCGTTTTTACGAAAAAGATGTTAAACACACGTACAATGCTGTAGTGTTTGGCACGCCGAGTTCTTGTGAGTGAGGTGTTAAACACGCAAGTGTACATAGTTGTGTAGAATGTGCTGACTTATTTGTGTTTTTTAATACAGTTAATACAGTTATAGAAGCCAGATGTGATTGTCTGATCACATTTAGCATTTCTATGCTTTTTATTCCTTTTTTATACGTTTTCCCCGTTGATTAGTGTTTATTTTATAGGACTTCCGGTTTTATTTTCGCTCAATAGTTCCTCACAAGTTTATCACGCAATATCTTATCAACATATATGTTCACTTCACTTTGCTTACACTTTTCGCACAACACTCTTCATTACGTTTACTAATTGAAAGCTAACTTGTACACTTATTTTTGTAAGCATTTTCTTCGATTCTTTAAGCATAATATTGACTCAACTATACTAACAATTTATATTTTTTAACTTTAATTTGGTAAAAGATGGTTTTGATTTTAAAAGATAGAAACTTGCATTATGTACAATAAAAAAATAAACTTTTAAAACCTTTGATGTTTACCAAAAATGGTAATCATTTAATTTATATGCCCCGCTTTTTCCCTATAATTATGAATATTACTTAGGAAATTATTGATTAAATTGAATATAGTGACGTTTTATTATAATCAATTATTCATTCGTATTTTGGCCCTGCCTATAGTAATAATAACAACTGTAACTTTTTCTCTTATTCATTCTTGCATGTATGAAAATACAGAATTACTTTTATTATTATTACTATTCTTATAAATCTGTTATGGCTTTAATTTTACATTTGAATGGTTTGAATCAGGAAATATGTCAGTCCATCGCTTTCCTGTCCTCCCCTTTATTTTTATTAAGTTGCCAGGATTATAATTATATATATTAATGGTTATAGTAAAATGCTTCTTTTGTTTCATATTTATAGTAAAGTGATTCTTATGTTTCATATTGTACTGCTCTGTCTTGTAGTCATTTTACTTAGAACTTTACTTTTATAGCATTTGGCTTCAAATTTATTGATTGGTTTCCCTATTTATTAAGCGTAGCTTTAAATACATTGATGGTGGGTGCCTTTACCGCCTCATTTGGAAGACCACTCCAATTTTTGTAGCCCTAACACTGAAAGCAGTTTTCCTACAGTCTGTTCTAGGCCTTGTTTCGAATAGTTTTAAATTGTTTCCCATAATGAAACTTTCTTTTCTTTGTGTTTTTGTTTGTCTTATCTATTTTGTTAATAAGCCGATACATCTGGATTAGGTCTGCTCTTTCCTTTCAGTATATGATTTGTTTTTCAGTTCTTTGACCATTCTCGTAGCCCGTCTATGGACGTTTTTTATTGCAATAGCATCCTTTTTGTATCTAGGACTCCAAATTACTAAGCCATACTCTAATTGTGGACGTACCACCATTGGCATGTATAATTGCAAAAAACATCTTCTTATCCACATTAGTGAAAGATTTCATTATAATTACCATATTTCTACATGCAACGTTTACTTTCAAATTGGTATTAACATGGCTCTGAAAAGTAAGCTTGGAGTAAAAAATGATACCTAGATCTTTTTCTTTGTCAAATTTGTCAACATTTTGAATCTCATTTATGGAACCGTCTGTGCTTTTTAAGAAGTATTGGTTTTTCCTTTCATTTCCGAAATATAGGGTTTTGCATTTAGTAGTATTGAACGACATTTCCCTTTTTTGCCAAGTCACAAGCATTAAAGATGTTGCATTGTAGAAGGTCTTTATCATCTGGCTTACGGAGGTATATTTTGTGGATTGAAATTTTTTGAACATCTGAACAATGCCCAGTTAATGTCTGGAACATTATTGGGCAAATGTACATCTGATAGTGACAAAATACAGTTTCAGCAAGGTTTGATTCACTTTACACTGTCGATATAAGAATGTGTCAATTGCACATGGAATACAATGATATGATAGAAAATGATTCAATTCTATCCAGTTAACCGTGACGTAATTACTTACAAATAAAGGTAATTCGTTGCTGTTATTGTAAAATCTTATAGATCCACATCTCCAAAATCTTCCGTTAACCCCGGTTTATTTTATTCTTTTCCATCGAACGTCAGACACGCTGATTTCCCTTGAAGATTCTTCGCCAAACCTGACATAATGCCTCCATCTCTACCTGGTTCTCTGTCTCCGGTGATATCATACGCAGTGCTTCTGAAATAAGTTGCCCGAGTTGTCCGAGTTGTCCGTTTACCTATATATATAGGTACGGACAAGTAGATTTTGAAAGCTAGGTTGTCCGTGGACAAGTGAAAAATCTGGTTATATTAAAAACTCTTTTTTTCTTTTTCTCACAATATTTTCATACAGTGTAATTACTTATAGTTAAATGTACAAATTTTATTTAAGCCAATAGTTAGAATTTCATAATAGATATGCAATAAACATATGAAGCTGTTAAAAAGTACATGGGCATTGTACGGACAAGTTGATTTTTGATATGGACAAGTCAATTTTGGTTTAACGCTTGTCCGTGGACAAGTAGATTTTAAAAATATTTCAGAAGCACTGATACGGATTAAATGATCGGATAATCTTTGGATTTGAAACGGCAAAATTAATGTCTGCAGATCTGGCAGAGTACTGATCACACCCACAAACCTTCATGACATTATCACCCTGACTCTTCGGACCACTCATAATTTTTGTATAAACCTTTCACCAAAGAGTCTATATCCCGGTTTCCAGAAGGGTTAACGAGGACATCACATTTCAGTTCAGAATTATTGTGTCTGCGTGAAATTGTCATGGAAATCGCACGAATTTGTCATGGAAATTATATATAGCAAATAATTTGATTAGTTAGAGCAATCATAACCGATTTCGTTTTTTTTTCTTAGTTCGTAAAAGATTACCCCTTGTGATGTCTTTCATATGTTACTTCAAGTTAACACCAGATACAGTACAGCTCGCGCGTTTTTTGCCTAAAACGCTCGCCCACCGCGGTCAAAAAAAAATTCGGGTGGAAAATCGCGGCGATTTGCCATCGCGGCCAGAGCGTTTTTCCACTCGAAATTTTCTTGCATTACCGCGATTCGCCGCGATGGGGGGAATCGCGGCGATCGCCGCGTTCGGGTGGAAATGCCAGGTACGGCCAATATTATCCTACAGCGCTCAGTATTAAATGCGTTTTTGTTAAGTTTATATTATTTCATCCTGAGTGTGTTTTTAAATTGATTTACAGAACTATTTCAGAAATAAAGAGAATGTTATATTAAATACAAACGTTTTCTATAAAGTTCTATGAAGTCCGGTAATAACACATTGATTTGTAAATTAAAATATATAGTTATAGGTTATTATATATTATAGAACAGGTTATTTCCGCTTCTTTGTACATTGTATTATGCTTTGTTATGCTTGATTTAATTCAATTAACTGTTTATATAATATTCTGTTTTTTGCAGATACATGTATGTGAAATCGTAAATTGCATGTTGGCTTCCCGGTCATAAATACGAAGAGTTTCTCTGTTTGAATTACATATCAAAGTAATGCGTATAATTTGACTACTTTTCAGTTTACAAAATAAACCAGTAAACCTGCGACTGGCATTTAAGGTTTATTTTTACCATGTTGGAACTTGCATGCATGTTAAAAGAAACACCGATGTTTTATGCATGACGCTACATTCTTAGTTACGCCATTTCCAAAATTGCTGCGATTTGGCACGTCCT
Organism: Fragum sueziense; assembly: GCA_963680895.1. NCBI lineage: Eukaryota > Metazoa > Mollusca > Bivalvia > Cardiida > Cardiidae > Fragum > Fragum sueziense. The sequence goes on along the minus strand of OY804603.1, from coordinate 12,115,682 downwards.
ATTAAAAATCTACTCATACGATAAGTTGGATATTGCTGAAAACAGGATTGTGAAGGATATATTACAACAATAGGAACTAGATAATGAGACACAAGAAGACCAGGGTAGTAATCAGTATGTTCTTCTTTTATCTTAATATTCTCAAATCATTTCTACGATAGCCCTTCACTCTCTTTCGTGGGGAAGAATATCCGGGGATCCAATAACAAAGCTGAGCACTGCAGAAAACAGATCAGAAAATATCGATAAAAATTGTCTACAATCTACAGGTAGCATAGAAAATATTGCGGTAGCAGGGGAAATGCTGATCATCAGTATTTCTTCTTTTGTCTCAATTTGTTCTCAAGCCTTGTGTATGTATGTGTTATTCTATAATTACATGCACTTCCAAAAAAACTAATTTTGTGCAATCATCACTGCACAAAGTATCTGCAATTATTTTGTAATCTATATGCATGAAGGCCGTGTAGCAAAGATAAAAGAAAAATAACTTCGAATACGTTGAAAAGAAGGCAAAAGGGTCATTTTTCTGTTGAAGTAGAAGAAGAATCCACAAACCCATTCAAAATTAACAAAAATCAAATCTGCAAAGGCATTCTTATCTTATCAAAACCTAATATATGATTATATAAAACCCAATAATTACGATAAATCAGCCAGAAAATACAGGCTCGGCGAATCGCGGCGAAAAAATCGCGGCGATCCCCGCGATTTCGGGTGGTAAAACACGCTCGCCGCGGCCACCGCGTTTTTCCACCCGAAACCACCCGAAATTCAATCGCGGCGATGCGCGGAAATAGGCAAAAAACGCGCGAGCTGTACTGTATCAATCAGATTGGGTCATGTATAAACAACCAATTTGTCCAATACCCATGGCTTTCCTGGTACACGAGTAACTATGTGCGTGTTTAACATCACACTCACAAGAACTCGGCGTGCCAAACACTACAGCATTGTACGTATGTTTAACTCTTTTTCGTAAACACGCTTACAACAAAGACAACACGGACCATCTAGTGGGCTAGAATGAAATGTCTTCGATAAAAAAGGGTCTAGAAATATACGGTGTGAAAAGAGAGATATTTGGTTCTAAGGAAATAAAGCTGTAAATATGGTGCGACGTGCTTAACATACGTCCAAAATTTTCGCAATTTCCGAAATATTCTTTGAGTGTTCTCAAATACAGCAAACGGATAAGAGAAAGTTGGGTATCAGTGGAAACCTTAGACAATAGCGGGTACTTTAGGATAGGTGGCTTGTCTGAAAGACTACGTAGGTGTAATACATACCTTTCTTAAGTTTGAATTTTCACGCCGAAGCGGTCATTTCGGCGCCATTTTTTCGTGTTAAATACCATTGTCAATCACGTGATTCTCCCCATTGAACATTGAGACCAAAGAAGAAACTGCTGATAATCAGCAGTTTCTCCTTTTGTCACAATATTTTCCGTGCTTTATTTTACACAAAAATTGTATTAGTCAACATTGGTCAACATTTATTCTGCCATCTGCAACAGCTTTCTAATTGGACCACCCTAAAATTTTGTTGTCTGGGAAAGGGTTAAGGACGTCCAATATGAAAGCTGCTGTAGAAGACAAAAAAATGGATATTGAAAAAGATAAAATTTGTACCGAATATAGTTCAGAAAATATAGTAATAAAAGGAGAAGATGATGGTTATCAGCATTTTCTTTTTTTCCCCTCAATGTTTTCTGAAGTTTTTTTTTTCTATTAGACATGTCCAATTGTGTCTTTTTTTGGGAAGGGATTAATATTTTCATGTTTTTCATTCATATTTCTACTGAAATTTTTCACTCTTAAGACTGTGTTTGAATTTGTTCTTCTGGATAACTCATTACTAACTTCAAAAAGGATCATGGCATTTAAAACTAGCAGGTATCCAGATTGGATTGTATCAAAATCTCCAAATTTGAGTCCCTCATAATAAAGCATTTTGACCTCCCATGTTTAGGAAAGGGTTAATATTCTGGTCTGCAACACCTTTGAATTTGGAATTATTCCAAATTTGGCCATTTGTTAAAGGTTTAATTTGTTCTTCAGGTTGACATAGCCCGTGACTTTGGTGACGAGAAGAAGCCAAGAGCCTGGAGTAAATACTCCAAGGAAAGTTCCTTGAATGAAGAAAACAAGAAGAAAAAGAAAGAAATGGATGAAGAAATGCAGAAAAAGGTCAGCGTTTTTATGCCCTTGTATCAAAAGAACAGGGACATATTGTTATGCCCCCTTTCGAAGAAAATGGGGGTATATTGTTTTGCAAGTGTCGGTCGGAAGGTCGGTGGGTCGGTCGGTCGGTCGGTCCGTATGTCGGTCGGTCTGTCTGTAGACCAAACTTTGTCCCGAGCATAACTCGAAAAGTATTAAAGGTAGAATCATGAAACTTCATAGGTGGATAGATCTCATTATGGAGAGGTGCAGTGCATAAGAACCGTAACTCTGCCGATCAAATTTTTAGAGTTATTGCCCTTTGTTGATTTTATAACTTGATTCTTGTCCGGAGCATAACTCAAAAAGTATGTAAGGTACAATCATGAAACTTTACAGATGGATAGATCTCATTATGGAGAGGTGCAGTGCACAAGAACCGTAACTCTGCTGATCAAACTTTTTGAGTTATTGCCCTTTGTTGATTTTCAAACTTGATTCTTGTCCGGGGCATAACTCAAAAACTATGTTAGGTAGAATCATGAAACTTTACAGGTGAATGGATCTCATTATGGAGAGGTGCAGTGCACAAGAACCGTAACTCTGCCAATCATATTTTTGGAGTTATTGCACTTTGTTTATTTTCAAACTTGATTCTTGTCCGGAGCATAACTCAAAAAGTATGTAAGGTAGAATCATGAAACTTTACAGGTGGATAGATCTCATAATGGAGAGGTGCAGTGCACATGAACCGTAACTCTGCCGATCAAATTTTTAGAGTTATTGCCCTTTGTTGATTTTATAAGTTGATTCTTGTCCGGAGCACAGCTCAAAAAATATGTAAGGTAGAATCATGAAACTTTACAGGTGATTAGTTTTCATTATGGAGAGGTGCAGTGCACAAGAACCGTAACTCTGCCAATCAAATTCTTGGAATTATTGCCCTTTGTTGATTTTACACTTAATTCTTAATCTTGCCTATATCTCATGTCCTTTTACACATACAGCCTTGATATCTCACACATAGATACCTCCCATCAACATTGTTCACATTTAACCATGACCTTGGACCTTGTGACCTTAACCTTGGAGTTTGACCTACTTTAAAAAAAAATAAACTCGGCATATATCTCATGACCTTTTACAAATACAGCCTTGATATTTCACATATGGACACATTTTACCAAGACCTTTCACAATTGACCATGACCTTGGACTTTGTGACCTTGACCTTGGAGTTTGACCTACTTTTAAAAATTTTTAACCTGGCCGATATATCATGTCCTTTTATACATACAGCCTTGATATTTGACACATGGAAACCTCTGACCAAGACCTATCACATACGACTATGACCTTGGACCATGTGGCCTTGACCTTGAAGTTTGACCTACTTTGAAAAAAAATAAACTGGGCCTATATATCATGTGCTATTACACATACAGCCTTGATATTTCACACATGGACACATCCTACCAAGACCTTTCACATTTGACTATGACCTCGGACCTTGTGACCTTGACCTACTTAAAAAAACCTTTAATCTGGCCGATATATCATGTCCTTTTACACATACAGCCTTGATATTTGACACATGGACACCTACGACCAAGACCTTTCACATTTGACCATGACCTTGGACCTTGTGACCTTGACCTTGGTGTTTGACCTACTTTAATAATACATTAACCTGACCTTTATTTCATGTCATTTTACATATACAGCCTTGATATTTCAGACATGGTCACTTCCATTCAAGATATTTCACTTTTGACCATGACCTTGGACCTTGGACCTTGACCTTGGAGTTTGACCTACTTTTAAAAAACTTAAACTAGACCTATATCTCATGTCCTGTTACCTATACAGTCTCAATATTTTACACATGGACACCTCCTACCAAGACCTTGCACATTTGACCATGACCTTGGCCTGTGTGACCTTGACCTTTGATTTTTACATACTTTTAGAAATCTTTAACCTAGCCTTTATATTATGTCCTATTACACCTACAGCCTTGATATTTCACACATAGACACCTCCTACCAAGACCTTTCACAATTGACCATGACCTTGAATATTGCAACCGTGACCTTGGAGTTTGACCTACTTTTAAAAAGACTGAAACCAGGCATATAAATCATGTCCTTTTACACCTACAGCCTTGATAATTCACACATGGACACCTCGAACCAAGACCTTTCACATTTGACCTTGACCTTGGCCTACTTTTAAAAACTTTAATCTGGCCTATGTTTCATTTTACTTTTACATATACAGCTTTGATATTTCACACATAGACACCCCCTACCAAGACCTTTCATATTTGACCATGACCTTGGACCTTGTTAACTTGACCTTGGACTTTGACTTACATCAAATGTAGGCCGTTGAGGGGGCATATATGTTTTACAAACATCTCTTGTTTTACTTGTGTCCATCTGTGATTGTCTGTATGTCTGTCTGTCTGTCTGTCTGTCTGCAAACTTAACATTGGCCATTTTGGGGGGCATTCATATTTCACAAACACATCTTGTTTCTCATACTTATGGGAATGGGTCCTAAACTAGACAAATTGATTTCTTCTTGGAAATTCTTTTCTTGTGACTTTAGATTTACTTCCTGAGTATTTACTTACACCAGACAAGGGCAAGCACAAGAGTTTTATGAAACCATTTAAGGGGGAATGCTCCAGTTTCCTAAATTTTTTCCCAGTAATAGAATTTATTTAAATTTTGTATGTTGAAATTACATGTTATTACCAATTGAAAAATAAAATAAAAATGGATGGTCAGCGATCTTGTTTGAATTTTATAGGCATTCGTATTACATACCCCTGCAGCGAAAAATTGCACAATTTCTTGCACCTGTCCAAGGTCACTAAAATGCTAATAAAATGCTGTATACTCATCATTTAGTCCCGAAAATGGATTTAAAGTAACATCTTACATTTAATAAGAACGGAAAACCTAAAATATGTGCTATTATAAATGCGTAAATGTATAAAACAGCATGCTCACGTGTTCGGTAAGATCAAAGAAGCTGGAGTGTTTTATGTCAGAATTTGCATATTTTTGGAAATATTTCAAGTTCTACATAATAGAATTTGATAAAACTCCCTCATTGTATTAAGCAACATGTCCTGGTAATAATTCAAAAAGAAAATATATAGGTCAGCGCACTTATTAGTAAATTACAGCAATTTTTATCAGCTGCACATGAATAAAATGACGCAAAACAGTGGTAACTGCATACACACGACTGTCTTGCTCTAAATAATCGATTTCCATCTTGAGGAAATCAGTTTCGCATAATAAATACATTTTTACTGTTGAAAATGGTAAATTGTTATGATGTATTATATTATTGAAATTATAGTAGCAAAACATATTGGTACGAAACATTTAATTTACTACAGTAACGACCGAGTGTTCCGAAAAACTGGAGCATTCCCCCTTAAAGGTCAAAATTTACTGAAGGTGTAGATTCAATTTAGTTTTATTTTACCAATCCATTTTCCAAGCAAAGCTTGGTTATAATTTTTCTTAGTAGAAATAATTTGGGAAAACATCGAGAGCTAAGACGAAATTGCTCATAACTGATATCAATTTCTCCTTTTTCCACCTTACTCTCTAAGCTGGTTTATTAAAATACACTCAATTTCTACTTTGATATCAATTATTTAATATAGATCTACATTTCATTGCTTTTCAACGAAAACCTCGTGACTGCAGCTTAAAACAAGCTGCAGTTACGAAGTTTTTGTTGGACTTGAAAAACAACGATTTACTACTTTTTTTTTTCAGAGAAAGGAGAAGAAAGAGAAAAAGAAGAAGGAGAAGACAGTTAATCCAGTTGTACAGGAAATGCTGGGAGATGTAAGTCAAATTAATCAATTACCATACGGCTTGAAATAAACATTGAGAGAAAAGAAAATGTTGATGCTGTAATTAGCAATTGTTCCATTTCTCCCAATACTTTCTATGCTTTAACATATATTGTATATAAAACATTTTCCTCTTTTGATATCAGCAATTTTGTAATCTGCATCTTCTATTAAATTGAAATTTCATCATTTGGAAATGTGAAACAGTCAGGGTGAGGCAATTCTAATGAGTACCCACAACATGGGGTTTGGCAAATAATAAACGAAATATTGTATTTTCAAAAGCCATTGGATTTATTTGGGTTTAATGCAGTTTCAACAGCTATGGTCATATCGAGGCAGCTGGAGCACCTAACCATGGATTCCTGTCGTTTCTCATACTAGTACTACCAAAACTGTCTAACAGAGCCTCCAGCTGCTCGCCTACATAGGTTAACAATATCAGACCCGATTTGTCTTTTGAACCTGGGACCTCACAAATGAGAGTTTGATGCACTACCAATTAACCCATGGCAGCGGCCTAAAATACCATTGATTTATCAAGTCTCATCTGTAGCGCAGCGGCCTTAGCGCAGTTGATAGCGCATCTGCCTCTCATTTGAGAGGTTCCGGGTTCGATATCAGGCCGCGGCAAATACCCTTTCTTACTAAAATGTCACCCATCAATGTTTTGATATCGTGAACCTATCTATATGTGAGGGAGCAGCTGGAGGCTCGGTTAGGGTGTTGTGGTAGTACTGGTATGAGAAACAACAGGAATCCATGGTTAGGTGCTCCAGTCGTGCGATATGACCATAGCAGTTGAAAACGACATAAATCCCCAATAGATCAAACTTACCTGTAGCTCTGGTTACACAGATGTTTGTATTTTTTAAGCTCAAAGATGATCCAAACTTCCAAGAGTTTGTTGAAGTACATCAGAATGTGGCTGTGAAACCAGTGTGGAAGGACGAGACCAACAAAACAGGGGTAAAGGGAGATAAATCAGTTCCTGCCAGCACTGACAGTGCTCTGCCCTTTGATGATGATACTGATGATGATGATGATGATCAGTTTGAGAATCAACCCATGGTGGTGGAAGAAACTGAAGAAATACAGGGTATATTTGAAATATCGGGGGTTAACTTATTGTTAGCTCCACTGGTTTTACTTGTGTCTGCTCGTCTGTCCGTCTGGGCCATCCTCATGGTGTTTATGTGGATCAATCCGTCCATGATTTACTGTATGTGTAGATATTTTCGCGGAGCGAAATTTTCGCGGTAGAGCCCCATTTTTGAGTTATACAAATATTCGCGCAACTTTGAATTCGCGGAGAGACAATTTAAGAATTCTTAATTTCGCGCAAAGCAAAATGAATGTAAGTGCTGGGTAAATACTCTTTCTTAAAGGATAACCTCAAAAAAATTACGAGTTCGCAGTTCATCCTTATAAATCGCTCGGAAATGGTTTAAAAAACAATACAAAAAAGTCATTACGTGAGGGAAAGCATTAACGCATTGCAAACCAGCAGCCAAATTATCGATTTTACCAATACACAAAATATGCCGCATCAATTACTTCCCTTGGATTCTGTATCCTTGGATACGAAATAGTCGAACCTGTCTACATTGACAACTGCGTCATTTATCGATAATCGAGTGGTCTGATTTAAAGGTTTATGGGAATATCGCTTCAAAATCCTGTTGTGTGTAACTTACGATTGCAATGTTAACTTAGTAACCCATAAAACATTATACATGTAGTATATAGTTGCTTTTCCGAGGAAATCAAATTGAAAACGAAAGTGGATTCTGAGATTGAACCAGGACCGTACAACTTCTACTTAATTTGTACCGTCAGGTCATTCAAAGACTATGCAAGTTTTGATGACAAACACATTTTTATCCAAATGCAGTGCTAAAATATAATTATCAAAATTGCGTGTTCATGAGTGCTGCTCCTAAATAAAAATGCGATATTCTCTGTCGTTGGAAACAGGCATTGTTTCATTCACAGGGTTTCATCTAACCCATTACCAAGGCAAAGGCTAAGAATTGGCTGGTCTAAATTCAAAGATGTTGCAGACGAAACTTGCAAGTGAATGGTATTTACTTTTTGTCTCTTTGGGTAGAAAATATTGTATAAAGGAAGAAATTGCCTGTCTAAATCAATTTCTTCTTTTACCATGATGTTTGCCGAAGCCATTATCTCGTGAGTGAAAAAAAATGAAGTGGAAGAGAAATACAATCTAAGTGTGTTGGTTTTCCCCTAATTTTTTCATTTAACAAAAGGCTAGTATGGACGCTCAAAAAGGCGTGGTAAAAACATTGAGACAAAGATGAAAATGCTGATAATCGACGTGATCACATTTGTCTCAATATTTTCCGCGACATATAAAGAACCCCCATTTTATCATCATCCCTTTGTTATCTGCAGCGGCTGTTAAAATTGGTAAATGGAAAGAAAGTAACAGGAAAAAAAGTAACGGAAAAAAAGTCACAATGTTGCCTAGGAAAAAAAGTAACAGGAAAGAAAGTAACAATTTTTATTGTTTTGGTTTTATATAAAGTTATATTTTGGCAAAATCAGATTTTGAAGGAACTTTTATTTTATAAGATATTTTATTCATCTTTTAATTAAAAAATGTATTTTGATGAAGGAATTAGTTACAATATAGATCCAAATTATTTATCAAATTTAGAATCAAACAGTTTATATACTTTTTGCCTTTTGTTAAAGAAATGTTTCAAATAGATAAATTAGGAGATATATTTTTCAGCATTTTCTACTTTTATACTACATTGACCATCAATATCATTATTAATGTTTATTCATGAAAATAAACTTGACATTTAGCAAATAACAAACAAATTGAATCATAAATCTCACATTACACATCACACTTTAACCCCCAATCAACACCTGATAAGACATTATACTGTTATGTCCAATATTTTAATGATAAACATGTATATGATTGATATACATGATAAGTGTGAAAAAATACAATATTAAACCATTTTTTTTATCTTTTAGATATATTTAGAAATAAACTCTATAAAATCAATATTTATTTGAAAAAGAATCTCATGTACATAAATACTTCAATACTGACTAATTATAATAGAATTGTTACTTTTTTTTCCAGTTACTTTTTTTCTGTTACTTTATTTCCTGTTTCTTTTTTTCCTGTTACTTTCCTTCCTACAATCGTTAAAATTGAACTCTAAATTTGTGCTATTTGGGAAAGAGTTGAGAGCGCATAAAGATCGTTTTAGAGGTTAGGAGAAAATGGTGACCTCAGCATCTAATCCCTTTCTCTCTTATTTTTATTCGTTTATTCGTTTATTTATTTTTTTTGTTTCCTTGTGTCATCGAAAATAAAAGGATCATTTTTGAAAAATGATTAAAATCGAAAATAGCATTAATAGATTTTCTTTACATACATTAATTGGAAATAAACACCTTATTACATAATGAGCTGATCCATTACAAAAACGGGTGTAAGATACTGGTCAATAAACATGCGGGTGTCAAAGATGTCATAAAACACATGTATATTCGCTCCCTTTACTCAGTACAGCAATTATTGGAAGTAGTTTTCAAAATTATATTGCCCCTTTCTAAAACATATGATCCGGTGAAAACCAATTATAAAACGATCATAGTTTTCCCTTTTTAATTCAACAATCCGAAACTCCTCGCTATATTGCAAATAAATTCTCTCTTTATCAATATCAAATTGATCTTCTGTAGCTTCGAAATTGGAAACCTCTAAAACATTGTAGGATTAACCCATATCCAAACGGCAAAAATACTCTGGTCTCGTCTGAAATCAAAGGTGTTGCAGGGGGGGGGGGGAAGTCATTGTGATGGAATGGGTTAAAGCGATATCGTTGAATGAAATCCTGATTAATTGTCAATTCAAATGAAAACGTCACCGAAAATCAAATACTAATTTTTAAGAAGTCATGAAATTCTTTTTTAAGACCGTTTGACTAATCTGTTTTTCACACTTGGTAACGAACAATGGAATTGATTTTATTGATTATGGAATAAAATTTGATGATGTCTAAAGTAATTGACTGATGTACAATTGGTCAATGTCAAACGATCAACTGGATTTTCGACATCGTGTCATCTTATTAACACATCCAGAGACATAAATAAACATTGTTATTATATGTCTCTGACCCATCATTGAACGGCGAAAGTTGAAAGAATTAAAAAAAGTTGTCCGTCCCACAATGATACGCGTTTGAAATTGCGTCATTTATCGACAATCGAGTGATCGGATATCATGGTTTTTGCTAATTAGTGAGGAAATCGTATCAAAATGGTGAGCATGTTGAATTTTGCGATTTTCTTTTCAATATTTTCTAGGTTGCACAAAAACCCCATACATTCCTTCATTTTTCAAAAAAAAAAAAACAAACAAAAAAACATGATAATATTTCAATCATTTCGTGCTTGTCCTCCGTTTACTCTAGTACGATCACTTCATTACGAGACAGTAGTTGAAAACGGCGTAAACCCCCAATAAACCAAACTTATATTGCTGAAATTCAGTGTCATAATCTACTTCGAAAATTACGTCACTAGTCACGTGACCGATCAAGTGCCCCGGTCATATGAATATAAAATATGACCTAAGGGAAGTAATTTACAAGTAATTTACAAGGGAGATAATTTTTCGCACAAATTACAATACGGAAAATTAAAATCTTGAATAATTTCTTTTTTCATTCATAATTTGAAAAAATGTTTTAACTAAAATTATTCATTCAATGGTGTTGTTTTGTAAAAAAGAAGAATCAGACGCCTATGATATTACCCTTTAATTGCAGTATCTTAAACACTCGGGAGTAGGAGATTAAAGGAATATTGCTCCACTGTAACTAATAATTTTCTTTATGCATCCTAATAAAGGGCTTGTTGCATGTATTTCAAACCAAACAATGACAAACAATTCATTGTCCGATAAAGTGTTAAATGGTTTTTCACAGTTTAATTGTTCAATTATAGTTTTGATACATGTATCTTGTCACCTTCTTTATTCAACACATATAGACAATAAAACATATACATGTACGAAATGAATGATTATTCGTGTAATGTTTATAATTAACATAAATTTCAACTTACGTGAAAATTAAACTTTTCAAAAAGAATTGGGAGTACAAATATTTGCGCAATCATGAATTCGCGGGCTGATGGTCTTGCGCGAATATAGCGAAAATTAGGAGCCCGCGAATATTTCTACACATACAGTATACGAAATGAATAAAAACACTATTTTAATCATGCCATTGTATGTGGAAGTTTTATACATAAAGATCAAAGAACAAACCAGTTAATTCTGAAATGTTGGAATGTCTGTGTCTGTCTGTCCGAAAACTTAAAATTGGCCATTTTGGGGTTATTGGTGTTTCACAAACACATCTTGTTTTGTTTTCTGCTGCTTTTTTGACTATTCATATGCTTTCAAGTTTATGGCTCCTTAAATTTTGCCTATCCCTGCGCTTGTATGGGTGGACGGACGTTTTGGCCACGGATGTTTTGGCCAGGACGTTTTGGCCAGGACGTTTTGGCCACGGACGTTTTGGCCAGGATGTTTTGGCCAGGACGTTTTGGCCACGGACGTTTTGGCCACAATATTTTACAAGGTAGGACCTTTTGGCCAAAAAACAAATTAAGGAAAAAAGGAATTGAACCAAGTAAATTTACATAATAATTATTTTATCTTGTAATTGCACTTTTGAAAGTTGACATAAGTTCATTATGAAGAAAAATAAGAATAAATGGTCTCAATTATTGATAGTTCTATTTACTTTATATTTGGCCAAAAGGTCCTACCTTGAAATATATTGTGGCCAAAACGTCCGTGGCCAAAACATCCTGGCCAAAACGTCCTGGCAAAAACGTCCGTGGCCAAAACGTCCTACATTCGCTTGTATGATGCAGTTGAGATGAAATGACATTTGTAGAGAAGTTTGATCAAATGAATATGAACAAAGGTCCATGATTGGAATGAGGTTGTCACTGTTGCAAAATTTGTTCAACATGTTGTGAAAAGGATAAAACCGAATATTGTCATAAGATAGTAAAATGTTCAATTTGCATTTCATTTCTTATTTTGACAGAAGAAGAAGATGATGATAAAAAAGAGAAGAAAATTAAAAAGACAGGACTGTCAGATCTTGATGTAAGACTTTTCTTCTAATAATTTTTTGCCCCTGTATCAAAAGATTGGGGCCATATTGTTATACTGGACTCCTTCTGTCTATCTGTCTATTGTGTCTATCCAAAAACTTTACATTGGCCATTTCAGGGGCATTTGTGTTTTACAAACACATCTTGGATATGCTGATCAACCATTACCAAATAATGACACCTTTTGACGCCCCACAAGATAACAGATTTGGAAAAAATTGTGGAAAAAGTGGAAATTGCTTGTGACAAGCAATTTCTTCTTTTTCCACTTTGTTTTTTTTATAGAGAATGACTAAGATATGTAAGATTCCATTCACTTGAAATTGTCGTCTGCTACATTTACGAATTTTGACCAGTCTCATATTTTGCTGTCTAGTAATTGGTTAAATAAAGAACTGGTAGGTACTGTAGGAAAAGGTCAGACTTAATGCTCCATTTAGTTCAGTCATATATTTGACAACAATGATTATGACAGATTTCTGTTGTCTCTTAACCCTTTCCCACACATTAATGCTTTTGGACGCCCCACAAAATAAACGCTTTGGAAAACATTGTGGAAAAGGAAGAAATTGCTTGTGACAAGCAATTTCTTCATTTCCCACCATGTTTTCTACCAAGAAAGACAAAAAAATGTTAAATTTTGCTCAATGGAAATTGTCGTCTGCAACACCTATGAGTTTGGACTAGACTAAAATTTTGTTGTTTGATAATGGGTTAAGACACAACTCAGTGTCCACATCATGTTTACATCACATAAAAAATATACTTCACAATGTCTCTGGTTTTGGTTGTGGTTTGGCAGTAATGTGTATGAGGAATGGAATTATGTATACATGTATTTTGCTATTTATGTTTTTGAGCACTATAATTTCAATACTTAAAGTCTAAAGTCAGTTCTGAAGTATGTTCATTAGTAAAACAGGGCTTTGTTCATATATTTATGTTTTGGTGCAATATTGTTTCAGTATTTAAAGTCTAAAGTCAATTCTGAAGTTCTGAGTGAATCAGATGAGGCTAATGCAGAGGACCATAATGAAAACACGAAAAAGAAGAAGAAAAAGAAGAAATCAAGAAAAAAAGATTTAGAATCAGAAACAAAAGAGGCAGATAAAGATGAAGGGAATGAAGAGGATGACAAAGCTACAAAGAAAAATAAAAGAGAGAAAAAGAAAGAGAAAAAAGAGGATAAAGGGGATGAGGTGAATGAGGAATCGGCTAAGAATAATGATAACACTGACAAAGCAACACAGAATGAGAAAGATACTGAGAATACAGCAAATGAAACTGGGAAACAAGTAAGTGAATGAGAAAACAGCTGAGAATAATGATAACACTGAGAAGGAAACACAAAATGAGAATAGTTCTGAGAATATAGCAAATGAGTCCTGGAAACAGGTGAGAAAGGTGTTCAAAGTAGTAAGGAAATGAGAATTGTGTGTGTGTAAACTACGTAGTTTACACATTTAAGATAAAAATAAAACAATTCCGGTTGTTTTCCGATGCCTAGTTTTGGAGAAATCAAGTCCCAAAGTGGCGATATTTTACCTGTAAAATTTTCCGATATTCAGAATTCCTCTAACAGTCGCTTAACTACGATAGGTATGCGTGACGTCACCAAATGGAGTTAAAATGGCTAATGGCTACCGATGGTCACGGTTTTACATGTTATGACACCGCGTCTAATTATTTTGAAGAAAACATAGAATTTGAATTGACCCACCATTCAGCTCAAGATTTTTTTGTAAAGATTTGTGAGCCGAATAAGAACGAAATAACAGAGGTAGTTTTGGAAAACACACAACTTGTATTAGTGTTACCACTCGCAAAAATCGCAAATTTATAGCAATAAAGAACGTCAAGATGCAAGCGGTTTTTTTTTTAAGGAAAAGAAAATCAACATTCAGTCGATCGTGTGACTGCCACACGCCAATAATCACATTTACAATGAGATTAACACATCGACGCGTGTCATATGATAATGGCAATTACGCATATTGACAAGTTGTGATAATCCAGTTTGATTGACGATTGGGCGTGTCAGATGGTTAAGAAAGATTCCGATTGGATATTTGGTATAATGTGTGAAAGTAGGCGTGACAATTTGAATTAACTAGATTCGGCACGCATGAAAAGCGATCGATTTGTCTAAAAAGCATAATTTCATTTTGTTTCCTTTGATATTTGATTTGCAGAGATAAGCTTTTACGGTAATATGAAATGTTATCTGTCGATGGTTGATGTAAATTCCAGTTGTTGTGGGATTAAAATATTAGACCAGTCGCTGTTTGTGTTTATGCATTCGAATCCGGAAAAAATGAAAAAGATTCGGAAACTCTACATTCATTGGGCTCTATTTAACATTCTAAGGATACACAATGTAATACGGCTAGAAAAGAAATATTTTCTGAGCTTTGTTGCACATTGCACAAGCAAATCTATTTTGTTGTCTGCGACAGCTTTCAAAGTAGAACAGTCTAAATATTTGCCATTTCTTCTTTTCCCGGAATGTTTCTCTCCTGTAACAAGGATCTACGCAAATTTTATTTTTGTTCACCAAAACTTGATCATATTCTGCAGATTTCAAATTTTAGAAATCTTAAACTCCATTGTTAGGGCAAATGCTTGGTGAAATGGTTTAACCATCAAATCTAAAAAATACTTTTTTGAAATTGATCATCACCTCACTAAGCCAAGCCACTGCAAGATGGTAAAATTTTGGTTTTGTCCAAATTTAAAATTTCACGGGCGACATTTTCAAGCAACGAAATATTACATTTTGAAGTATTTAGGGATAAACAGATAGTTCGGGGATTGAAGAAATTGCATTTCTTAATTTTCCTCAACTTTTTCCTATGCCCACTTGATCACTTTGCCCTTTTCCAAACAAGCCCAAGTTCCGATTTACCCATTTTTTTGTCATAGATCTCAATTGCTTACAATTTGGACTAGATCTCGTTTTAAGATTTAATAGTTCCCGAAGAGGACCCTTTTGCCAACTGTTGATTTTTAATTTGTTGTAAAATTTACTCATCATACTCTGATGGCAATAAAATATATGTTTTTAAACCAAGTTTTGACATTTAATTGTTCTCTAAATGGATGGAAGAATTTCAGAAGAAAAGATCAAACTAAGACTAACGGTAACGGTTTAGTAAATGTTGACTTTAATTCCCCTGTTGGGAATAATCTAAAGAAGATCAAACTAAGGTTCTTTTCTTACACTTCTTTAATCATTCCTTAAAATAAAATCTATCTATCTATCTATCTATCTATCTTCAAAAAATCAAACAATAATACAAACATGTAAAAGTGCATATAACCATTCACATTTAGAACTATACATGAAACCAAATGTACGTAATAAAAATGGGATCAGTTTCTAAAGCTACACACTTGATAAATTAATTATCCAACTTCGTTTCTGTAAACAATTGTTATTTGCTTTGAAGGGTCAAATAGTTTGACATAATCCACGAAGTAGCCTGCGTAAGCTATCCCTTTGAATCACCGATTCTTATAAAAACACGACTATATTGGCTGTGATTTATCCCTTTATCCCAGGAATGCAAAAAATGAACTTAAATTTCTTTGATCCTGTCTTGCGGATATTTAGGATACAACAATGTGCGATAGGAAATGAATGAAATACAGACTAAATGCATAGACTTTAAATGGCAACTCAATTTTATGACGTCACACCGCTAATCCCGATAAAAGCTCGCGTTTGATAAAGTAGCACAGGTGGGATAAACGGTTTTTCGTGAATAACTACTGTGTAACTCAATTTTAGGTTTTTATTGGCGAAACTTGCAGTTTTGAATTATTTAAACCTCTGGCATTTCAGATAATACTAAATAAAATGGCATTTCCTATGTACTTTAACCCTTTCCCAAACAGCAGAATTCTAGGGTGGTCCAGTTTAAAAGCTGCCATGGACAAATAATGAATGCTAATAAAGATTGGGATTGTGCACCATGTAAGCACAGAAAATGTTTAGACAAAGCAAAAAACTGCTGATAATCAGCAGTTTCTTCTTTTGTGTCAATGTTTTTCACTAGCCTTTCTAAAACCATCTTCGCTAGCCAAGGTTGAACCCACCTACCTTTGTATTCACCCTTGGCGGATTTAGTCCGATTTTCTTGAAATCGCGAAGCGCCGCCTAGCGGTTGTTCTGCTGGTTGTTTACGTCCATTATTGATGACGTCATTAACGCGCGTTGTCTTTCGCGTCATACCTCATGCGGATTATGTAAAAGTTTACTGCTTTTTTGGTCGAATTGTCGAAAGTATAATAATTTGTCGATTAAAGTTAGGGAATTCCTGTCTATTGCAGTGAAATTCTTAGGAAAAATTGCTCATCTTCGCGTTTTTGCGTTGCAAATGCAATGCTTTTTCCCGCCCGTTGTCATGATTTGGTTACTCATAACAAATGTATCAGTCGACAATCTGATTGGTTCCAGCGAGACCTCGCTGGAACCAATGAAAATGCTTTCCAGGAGACCAAGATAATCGGACTAGATACGCCAAGGGTGAATACAGAAACGACGTTACGTCGTAGATGTCACCATTGGCTTGCGAAGATGTTCTAAAACCAGTAGGATCATCATCTGCTTCCTTTTCTATGCTACATGACAACAATAATACAATCACACATGTCATGTATTTTCTGCACTATTATGTACAGATATTGGTAATATAATGTCATTACACCAATGTAATTGTCAACTGCAGCTTTCAAATTTGGACAATTTAAATTTTCACCATTTGGGAAAGGGATAAACGAGATACTGTAAATTGCCATAGCTCAATTTTCTCAATATCATCACTGCATGCAGCAATAAATTCATTAAAACTTTTGAATAGAGTGCAGCATAAATTACATTTTTAGCTCGACTTTTCGAAGAAAATGAGAGCTTATACTGTCACCCGGGCGTCGGCATTGTCGTTGGTGTCGGCGTTGCAACAAAGGTTAAAGTTTTTTCAAACATCAATGACTTCCATACTATCAAAGGGATTCAACCCAAACTTGGAATACTTATTCACCATCACACCCTCTACCTTACTACCAGGGCGCATGACCCTGGTTCCACTATATTTGGAGTTATGTCCCCTTTATACTAAGAAACTTAGAAAAGTCGAGCGCGCTGTCTTCGGACAGCTCTTGTTAACTCAGGCAGGATGTTTTAGCGCAACACTTTTAGAATATGGGGACTATTGCAGACATCCGGGCGTCGGCGTAGGTGTTCACATAGGCTAGGCATAATGTTTTGGTTAAGTTTGATTTTGCGAATTTGATTTTTCTCCTTTGGTAGTATCTGCAAAATTCTGCAGAAAATGTATTGCCACAGAAATTACCAGTCATACAGTTTTAATCATTCTTTAATATATTACCCCAATATTTGTATTCTTACAATGTTTATGTTGCAGGTTGAAGAAATCCATATACTTAAAGTGAAGGGCCTTCCTCCTAACTCAAGAGAGGTATCTATCATTTGTCCTAACATTTATCATTTACCATTTCCAGAGCTAAGGAAAAAAGTATGAACAGGCATTCTATTTGTTATTTCAAATCCAAATCCTTTGTTATGAGACGATTCCAATGAGTACCCATAACATAGGGTTTGGTGAATAATAAATGAAATATTGCATTTCAAACAGGCATCACCCCCACTTATTTGTAGCTCTGCATTTCTCATGCAAATTATCTATTTCAAAAAATATGTATATTTAAAAAATGTAAAACATTTTCACTAATGTGATAACATGTTAGAAATAATGTTTATTTTGTTTCCCTGGCCTTCAAGTTACTAATAAAAGTCATATTGTAATTGTGGTATGCAACAAAATTTATGTTGGTTGAAATTGAAAGGAGTTGCAAGCAAAATGATATTTATCAAATTAACATAGAGATATAAAGAAATAGTATAAAAGTTGTATTTATCCAATTACATTTTCTACTAAGTTTGATAAAAATTGATTGTTTGAGGCACATTGATTTGTTTTCTATAACCACTTGATTTCAACAATTTTCTATTTTCTAGCCAATTATTTGCTATTATGCTAGTTTTGTAAACTTATGATTGTGCTGATATTTGTATGGCCTAGGGAACGTTTCCTCATAACAGAAGTAACAACTTCCATAGCAAAATACATACATATACAAGTAGATATTTTCTTGCAGAAAACTGTCAGAGATTTCTTCCATCCCATCAAGATTGTCTCTCTGAAGATGCCAACCAATAACGAAGATAAAAGTGTTGGTAAGGCTTTTTCAACAAATTAAGCAATTTTGTTGTAAAGGAACTGCATGTAATAGGAAGGAAGTTTCTAGGTCATTGTAATTAAAACGTTTTGTTCTACTATTACAGTTGATGTTTTAGCTCAATATTTCATATCCGGATTAATTAACCCTTTCCCAAACAAGACCTGGATTTGACGTCCCTAATAGAAATCGCTTGGGAAAGCATTGAAACAAAAGAAGAAACTGCTGATAATCAGCAGTTTCTTCTTTTGTCTCAATATTTTCTATGCCATATTTTGCACAAATCCTTTCTTTAATAACATCCTTTTTGTCATTTGTGGCAGTTTTTGAAGTGGATAACCCTAAAATTGTGTCGTTTGAGAAAGAGTTAATTGGTTTATCGGTTGATTGATTGATTGATTGATTGATTGATTGATTGATTGAGTGTGATCTATCAATGGAATGATTGATTGTCCTTTTGATGATTTGAATAATCCAAATTTCTGTCTTTTGGAAATGAACAAATCTTACCAATACTTCTCATTCTTACAGGTATAGCGTTTGCAGCATTTAAAGGAGAGGATGATTTAACCAAAGCTCTGGGTAGACACAAAAACTATATAGGTGGAAAGAAAGTGTTTGTGAATAAGTATAAAGTGGAAACAGTTGAGAAAAAAGTGGAAACAAAAACTAGACCTTGGGAAAATAGGGTAAGATTAAGCCACTACCAAACAGCAACATTTTGGACTTGTCCAAATTCAAAGATGCTGCAGACAATAGTATGAATTGAATGAAATTTTGCATTCTTTGATCTGTCTGGGTAGAAAAATTGTGGGAAATGAAGAAATTGCTTGTCACAGGCAATTTCTTTATTTTCCACAATATTTTCCAAAGACACTATCTTGTAGGGCATCAAAAGATGTCACTGTATGGTAATGGGTTCAGCCTTTATTACAATGGGTTGTATGTGCTCCTGTAAGGGGCCTGCTTCTAAAATTAAGACCTAGTCATATGTTGCACGCTCATGCAAAGCACATGCTTAGTAATTCTTTGGTGGACACAAACACGACGCACGATGGAGCTTGCAAAGAATTCACCAGACAATTCTTCACTACGACCATTCTGTGTCTTTTAGAAAGTATGGAGCACACAAGAGCCTCTCTTACAACATGCTGTATGTCATTATAAATATTGTGTCTTCAGAGATTTCTAAAAATGAATGTTGATACAGATAATATTTAGGTAAAGTGGAAACAAAACAAAGACCTTGGGAAAATAAGGTAAGATTAGCTCTTCTCCAAAAGGCAGAATGTTAGGGTGGTACAATTTTAGGTGTTACAACCCAAGTGCAACAAGAATAAAGAAGCCTGCAACAGATGAACAATATTTATAAACAATTTTCTCTCTATGGTCAAATCTTTCTCATATTCTTGAAAAACTATTCTTGCTTTAGTAATGTCTATCTATCAAATAGAGTCTGTAAAGTAGATTCTATGCCATAGAAACATTCAAAGCGCTACATGCATTTGAATTTTCGCATTCTATGTGAAATAAACATTCAAATGAGTGCAGCGCTTTGAATGTTTATATCGCATAGAATCTACTATACAGACTCTATCTGACTTAGTGTTCATTGGAGACAAGGGCGTGATTATGTATAGACATATCATAAAATAGCCGGCAGTCTCGTTTATGCCAAATACTGTATGTGTAGATATTTTCGCGGAGCGAAATTTTCGCGGTAGGGCCCCATTTTCGAGTTATACAAATATTCGCGTAACTTTGAATTCGCGGAGAGACAATTTCAGAATTCTTAATTTCGCGCACAGCAAAATGAATGTAAGTGCTGGGTAAATACTCTTTCTTATTTGCAGTATCTTAAACACTCGGGAGTAGGAGATTAAACGGATATTACTCCACTGTAACTAATTAATATTTTCTTTATGCATTCTAATAAAGGGTTTGTTTCATGTATTTCAAACCAAACAATGACAAACAATTCATTGTCCGATAAAGTGTTAAATGGTTATTCACAGTTTTATTGTTAAATTACTTTTGATACATGTATCTTGTCACCTCCTTTATTCAACACATTTTGTCAATAAAACATATAGGGGCCTACATGTACGAACTGAATGAATATTCATGCAATGTTTATAATTAACATACATTTCAACTTACGCGAAAATTAAACTATTCAGGAAGAATTGGGAGTACAAATATTTGCGCAATCATGAATTCGCGGGCCGATGGTGTAGCGCGAATATAGCGAAAATTAGAAGCCCGCGAATATTTCTACACATACAGTATAGGGGCAAATTTTTAAAACATAGTGCAATTTCATTTGTCCAAAAAGTAGGTTGGACACTAAAATTCTGTCTTCCATTCACAGACAAAAGAGAACCAAAGTGAAGACATATCTGAAGTAAGTTTTTTTGCCACCTCTTCCATCCAACCCCACCTCTATTTTTTAAAGATTAACCCATTCTCTTACTTTGATGCTCCTCAAACAAATGTTAAAGATAACAAGCAATGTTGATCATTTATATACGCCAGAAGAGTAGTATGATGTTGTGGCCCTGGTCATCTGTCCGTCCATTATCAATTTCTTGTGTGCGCAATTCCTCCTACAGTTTCGACCAGAATTTGACCAAACTTGCCACAATGAATCTCCATGGTGTCTAGTTTTGCCCACTGCTTTCGGAATATAGATAACTCTTTTTGGAATGCATTATTTCAAACATATGTTGTGGATACTCATTACAATCATCTCGAGACGCTTCAAATGAGTACCCACAATATAGGGTTTAGAATTGAAATGACAAAGTTAGAATGTCTTCATCCCTCATACATGTATCTATAGCTCGGTATTTCAGACAGGAAGACTGTATTTGAGAAATCTTTCCTACACTTGTAATAGCTACAGATAGAGGTGTGATGACTTTTTAGCGAGCCGGGACTTTATGTCCTGGGAGCTAATGTCACAGCCCTAGTGTTGGCGTCGCGTCCTGTCCCGTCGCATCTTCACTTGAAAAACTTTAACCTGGTCTATATCTCAGACATTGATATTTCATACATGGATACTA
Organism: Fragum sueziense; assembly: GCA_963680895.1. Lineage (NCBI taxonomy): Eukaryota > Metazoa > Mollusca > Bivalvia > Cardiida > Cardiidae > Fragum > Fragum sueziense. The sequence goes on along the minus strand of OY804603.1, from coordinate 12,094,116 downwards.
CCCACCAAGACCTTTCATTTGTGACCTTTGACCTTGACCTTGGAGTTTGACCTACTTTTAAAAAACTTTAACCTGGCCTATATCTCATGCATTATTACAGATAGAGCCTTGATATTTCTCATATGGATACCTTATGCAATGACCTTGACCTTGAGACCATGACCTTTGACCTAGTGACCTTGACCTTTGACCTAAGACTCTTTTTTATGCCCTCGATAGGGAGGCATCATAAATTTGACTTGTCCGTCCGTCCGTCCGTCTGTCCGTCCGTCCGTCTGTCTGTCCGCACTCATGGAGAGGCAGTTGTGGGGTGAATGGCCAGTACATATGCGACTTGTGTGGATTTTTGGCACTTGTGTGTTGCAACACATATAATATATAGTCTAGATAGTATCCATCTGATAAAACAAGCTCACACGTCTTTTTTTGCATTTGCAACCCAGAGGTTTTTTGGACGGGTGGACAAAACGGACGACTATGGACGAGATCATAAACTGATTTTTAAATTCCCGCTGTTTTAGCAACTCTCGTGAGTTGCGAGATTTCGTCAGTCCACTCACCCAAACGCTTTACGCTCCGGAAATCAGAAGATCCAAACGCTTACATGACCTTGATGCGGTGGCATGAATTTCGAAGATTATCAGGTAAGAATCATTGTTTTATCTACATAATGTTTTGTTTTATTAGGATTATTAAAGTTTGACATACCCTCTTTTGCAATCCTAGCAATCCTGAGAAATTTTCTTCGTGTTTTTACGGTGATAAAGTAATTGTCATTAGTTTTCGCGATCACCCGACTGCGTTCGTTTGTCACTAAATTTCACATGTATTCCTTCGTAAACACCCTTTTTTTTGCTAAAATTACGATATTGATTCGATATATGTTTGAAAATAAGTTGCATGTACGCTATGTCCTGGTCGTTGTCAGTGATTATATATCGAAAGTCGGTATGTATGTGATTCGGGGGGGGGGGGGGGGGGGTGGATAGGCCCATTCTTTAAAAAATCCCACTAGTTACCAAATTGTTTTAGATAAGAATTGTTTTCATTTAGCTCTGTAATATTAATTTTAATTTTCAGTCAAAATGCAAAAACCTATACACATTTAGGTGATAAAATCTGACAGTGGGACTGTCCTAGATGTAGAGAAAAGTGTCTGCAAGGAAAATGTATGAGTAAGGTATGTGATTCTTTTTATATTCTATCTAGGCTACTTGAGGAAAAAGATGGAACAATGAACGCTGACACTTAGTCATTATGAGTCATGTTCCTCTCCAAACTTTTTCCTTTAGTTCTATCTCTGCCCATATCTTTGAAATGGCTTAAAAAATGAGAAAAAGTGCAAGATATAGGCGAACCCCTGCCCGATTTTTTTTGAAGGTGTGGACTTTGTGTTTTTTTCAACCCATTTTTGTAGCAAGCATTTCTCGTGTGTGTGTGTGTGTGTGTGTGTGTGTGTGTGTGTGGGGGGGTAATCTCAAACTAGCAAGCAGATCATGCAACCCATTTATTCAGAGTATTTTTAGCAAATAAAATGATTTTTTCTATGAATTTAATCCTTTCTCAAACCATACCCCTATAAAAAATAGAATACATCGAAACAAAAGAAGATAATGCTGAAAACTAGTTCAGAATATGATAAGAAAATGATAATACCCATCGTTTTTTGCTTGTTTCTAGTGTTTTTCATAATACATAATGATTTTCGTCCGGGGGGGGGGGGGGGGGGGGCACTGCCCCTAGACCTCACCTGGGGCATGCTGCTCCCCCAGACCCCGGGCTTTTCAGGATTAGCCCTCAAGCTCTGTTATCTACCCTGTTAGAAGTAAAATATGTTTTGTTTTGAACAAGCATTTTATGTTCTAGTATATATAATTGAGTCATGATCTGGGAAAAAGATCCCTTAAGGCTTTTGAGCCCAACATGGTTCCAGATCAGCCTGTGTATACATGCAGTCTGTTCTTGAATCATTTTGGTCTCCTGTCTCCAATAGCTTATTCATCATTTGTCAGGCTTGTCACTTGAAGCAACTGTTAGAAAGCAGCATAGATCCTGATCAGACTGCTCTTAGGCATATTCTGATCTGGAAACATAGCATTTTAGTGGAATAACTAAAGTCTAAAGTGATGTTTTTTCTAGATCCCAGCTTATTTGTTTGTCTCAAAATTGCCGCTAGATGCTCTACTCTGTAATTGATTTTAAAGTAATCACTTTTATTTATGATCTATGATATTTTTTCTTGCTTAGGGTTTAGTTTGTTTACATGTAAACCTTTATAAATGTGTAAGTCTGTTTATGGACAAGCGCTTTTGCAAACATGATGTCATTTGTCACAGGAATACATATAAGAGGAGTTTCTAGTTTCGGGGGGGGGGGGGGGGGGGGGGGGGAGACTTCAGTCAAAATTGTGTGCAATAAAATGAATACAAACGCCCCCTTGGAATTTTGTTCGAATCCCCTTTACAAAGTCTAGATCTGCCACATACACATCAAACCCTGTGTTCTGGGTACTCATTGGAATCGTCTAATCAAAACGATTCAAATGAGTACCCACAACATCGGGTTTGGATTTGAAATAAGAGATTTAGAATGTCTTCACCTTAACTTATCTATTGCTCTGTGTCAGACCTCCGATATGTTTCATTTACTGAATCTAGTGTTTCTATGCCGTCCTCAAATAGGTTTGATGTGCTGCCTCTGGAGCATGATTTAACCCATTACCAAACAACAAAATTTTGGACTGTTCCAATTTAAAAGGTGTTGCAGACGAGAATTTCTATTGAGCAAAATTTAACATTTTTGGTCTTTCTTGGTAGAAACATTGTGGGAAATGAAGCAATTGCTTGTCACAATTTCACAAAATAACAAGAACTCTTCCAAACTTGTGTCATTATGCCCCCTTTCGAAGAAAATGGGGGTATATTGTTTTGCAAGTGTCGGACGGAAGGTCGGTCGGTCGGTCCGTAGGTTGGTCTGTCCGTAGACCAAAGCTTGTCCGGAGCTTAACTCGAAAAGTATTAAAGGTAGAATCATGAAACTTCATAGGTGGATAGATCTCATTATGGAGAGGTGCAGTGCATAAGAACCGTAACTCTGCGGATCAAATTTTTTGAGTTATTGCCCTTTGTTGATTTTATAACTTGATTCTTGTCCGGAGCATAACTCAAAAAGTATGTAAGGTACAATCATGAAACTTTACAGGTAAATAGATCTCATTATGGAGAGGTGCAGTGCACAAGAACTGTAACTATGCTGATCAATTTTTTTGAATTATTGCCCTTTGTTGATTTTCAAACTTGATTCTTGTCCGGAGCATAACTCAAAAACTATGTTAGGTAGAATCATGAAACTTTACAGGTGGATAGATCTCATTATGGAGAGGTGCGGTGTACAAGAACCGTAACTCTGCTGATCATATTTTTTGAGTAACTGCCCTTTGTTGATTTTCATACTTGATTATTGTCCGGTGCATAACTCAAAAAGTATGTAAGGTAGAATCATGAAACTTTACAGGTGGATAGATCTCATTAATGAGAGGTGCAGTGCACAAGACCCGTATCTCTGCCGATCAAATTTTGTGAGATATTGCGCTTTGTTGATTTTTTAACTTGATTCTTGTCCGGAGCACAACTCAAAAAAATATGTAAGGTAGAATCATGAAACTTTACAGGTGAATAGATTTCATTATGGAGAGGTGCAGGGCACAAGAACTGTAACTCTGTCAATCAAATTCTTGGAGTTATTGCCCTTTGTTGTTTTTTACGCTTAATTCTTAACCTTGCCTATATCCCGTGTCCTTTTACACATACAGCCTTGATATCTCACACATAGATACCTTCTATCAACATCGTTCACATTTAACCATGACCTTCAGTGTTCTCCCCAGCTCAATAAGCTGTATCGGCCCCACTACAGCTTCATGTTAATCAGTGTAATGCCCCTACAGCTTCAAAACTACCCCACAGCTTATTTTCTTCAAAATGGTTACCAAATAGAGGCATTTTGAGGTATTTCATGCCAAACACTGTTTAATAATACATTTTTGTCATTGTAAATGTAATAATTATGAGTAAAAATATTATGGGAAAAGAAGAAATTGCTCAAGATGAGCAATTTCTTCTTTTTCCATAATGTTTTCACTCACAATTATATGCTTTCAAAGTTTACCAATTCTCATATAATTTGCCACTACAGCTTCCAAATATTCTGCGGAGAACCCTGACCTTGGACCTTGTGACCTTGACCTTGGAGTTTGACCTACTTTAAAAAAAAAATGAACCCGGCATATATCTCATGACCTTTTACAAATACAGCCTTGATATTTCACACATGGACACATCTTACCAAGACCTTTCACAATTGACCATGACCTTGAACTTTGTGACCTTGACCTTGGAGATTGACCTACTTTTAAAAAACTTTAACATGACCGATATATCATGTCCATTTACACATACAGCCTTGATATTTGACACATGGAAACCTCCGACCTAGACCTATCACATATGACTATGACCTTGGACCATGTGGCCTTGACCTTGGAGTTTGACCTACTTTTAAAAAACTTAAACTAGGCCTATATCTTATGTGCTATTACACATACAGCCTTGGTATTTCACACATGGACACATCTTACCAAGACCTTTCACATTTGACCATGACCTTGGACCTTGTGACCTTGACCTTGGACTTTGACCTTCTTTAAAAAAAAACTAACCTAGCCGATATTTCATGTCCTTTTACACATACAGCCTTGATATTTGACACATGGACACCTTCGACCAAGACCTTTCACATTTGACCATGACCTTGGACATTGTGACCTTGAACTTGGTGTTTGACCTACTTTAATAGTACATTAACCTAGCCTATATTTCATGTCATTTTACATATACAGCCTTGATATTTAACACATGGTCACTTCCAACCAAGATATTTCATTTTTGACCATGACCTTGGACCTTGACCTTGGAGTTTGACCTACTTTTAAAAAACTTAAACTAGGCCTATATCTCATGTCCTGTTACCTATACAGTCTCAATATTTTACACATGGACACCTCCTACCAAAACCTTTCACATTTGACCATGACCTTGGCCTGTGTGACCTTGACCTTTTATTTTTTACATTCTTTTAGAAATATTTAACCTAGCCTTTATCTTATGTCCTATTACACGTACAGCCTTGATATTTCACACATAGACACCTCCTACCAAGACCTTTCACATTTGACCATGACCTTGAATATTATCAACCTTGACCTTGGAGTTCGACCTACTTTTAAAAAGACTGAAACCAGGCATATATATCATGTCCTTTTACACCTACAGCCTTGATATTTCACACATGGACACCTCCAACCAAGACCTTTCACATTTGACCATGACATTGACCTTGGCATTTGGCCTACTTTTAAAAACTTAAACCTGGCCTATGTTTCATTTTACTTTTACATATACAGCTTTGATATTTCACACATAGACTCCTCCTACCAAGACCTTTTATATTTTACCATGACCTTGGACCTTGTTAACTTGACATTGGACTTTGACCTACATCAAATGTAGGCCCTTGAGGGGGCATATAAAGACTGACAATTTTAACTTAGGGGCCCAGAATAGCAAAATTTGATTCTTAACATTAAGGGTATGGGCATTTTCTCTAAATATTCAGGGGCCCAGCCCAAATTCTAGGGGCCATGGGCGACTGGGCCCCTGCTAATCTTTATCCCTGATGTTTTACAAACATCTCTTGTTTGGGAAAGAGTTAACAATTTGTATATGTCATATAATATATAATATATTTAACTAAACATTGATACATCCCTCGTATTTATTGGTTGATTTCTTTTGCAGAACCATCCAAGATTTATATTCTTGGGCTAGATTGTCAGACTGACCAATTATGTGGCATGTTTGAATTGTGGAAGAAGACAAGAACCATATCATCTGTATGTAGACTTTGGCAGGACAGAGTAAGTGAAATTTGAAACTATCAGTACATGGCACAAGATAGAATTTGACAATTTACTCATGTAGAACCCATACAACCTCAAATATAAAAAAATATTAATGTTTGTAAAGAACTTAAACCAACAAATCATGTCCAAAATAAGTCTTCTTACGACAATTACTGGTCACACTCTCCTGAATTAAAATCTTGTGGAGCTTTCGCCATTATTTTTCGGTTGCGGGTTTTGTCCATTACTTGTGTGATAACACTTAAACCCACTAATCATGGCCAAAATGTATATCTTCTTATAACTGACAATACTGTTTTAAGTTAAAATTTAGTGGGATATTTTGTCCATTTCTTTTGGGCTGCATGTCCTGTCCATAACTTGTGTGAAAACAAATAAACCCACAAACCACGGCCAAATATATATATATCTTCTTAAAATTGGCCACACGTGCTAAAGTTAAATCTTGTGGGCTTTTTTGTCCATTCCTTTTGGGTTGCATATCTTGAAACTGAAACCCATAAATCATGGCCAAAATATACATAATGTATTTTCTTACAACTTGCCACACTGTCTGAAGTTAAATCTTGTGGGGTCTTTTGTCCATTTCTTTTGGGCTGCAAGTCTTGTCCATAACTTGCATGATAACAATTAAACCCACAAATCACGGCCAAAAGATATATATTCTAAAACTGTCCACACTTGCTTAAGTTAAATCTTGTGGGCTTTTTTGTCCATTCCTTTTGGGTTGCATGTCTTGTCCATAACTTGTGTGAAAAAACTGAAACCCACAAATCATGGCCAAAATATATAGAATGTATTTTCCTATAACTGGCCACAGTTTTAAGTTAAATCTTGTGGGCTTTTTTGTCCATTCCTTTTGGGTTGCATATCTTGTCCATAACTTGTGTGAAAAACTGAAACCCATAAACCATGGCCAAAATATACACAATGTATTTTCTTACAACTTGCCACACTGTCTGAAGTAAAATCTTGTGGGGTATTTTGTCCATTTCTTTTGGGCTGCATGTCTTGTCCATAACTTGTGTGATAACAATTAAACCCACAAATCACGGTCAAAATAAATATATTCTTAAAACTGGCCACACTGGCTTTAGTTAAATCTTGTGGGCTTTTTTGTCCATTCCTTTTGAGTTGCATGTCTTGTCCATAACTTGTGTGAAAAAACTGAAACCCACAAATCATGGCCAAAATATATAGAATGTATTTTCTTACAACTGGCCACAGTCTTAAGTTGAATCTTGTGGGCTTCTTTGACCATTTCCTTTGGGTTGCATGTGACTTTTTGTCCAAAACCTGTGTGAAAAACACAAACCCACAAATTATTGCCAACAAGATCTTCATGCAGCTGGGCACACTGTCTTATTTTAAATTTTTGGGCTTTTTGTCAATTTATTTTTGGTTGCATGTCTTGTCCATAACTTGTGTAAACGTTTTCCATTTGGAAGCTTATGCAAACAACAAAATTAGTGTAAATAGTTATGAATTTGTGTACATTATAGCAAAAATACATTGCAGTACTAGGAGAAATTACTTAACACATTTTTCTTTACCTTCAGTGTTTTCTGACCCGTTAGGGGCATCAATACTCAGTCTTGTTTTGGAAAGAGCTTACAAAATTTCTAATAATTTGTTCTTTCATCAGAGATCCAAGGACCTGAGGATGATAGCTACAAGTCTGATGGCAACATAGAAGATACCGGAATACATCCAAGGAACACAACAGAAATGGAAACAACAATTGACTCAAGTAGCATGTGGGTATATTCTGGTGTTACAGATTTGGCCGCCACAAACCCTGGGGGAGACAAATTGTGTTAAGAAGATACTGGAATACATTCAAGGAACATAACAGAAATGGAAACAACAATTGACTCCTTAACATGCAGGTATGCTCCAGTGATAAAGATTTGGCCGCCACAAAGTCTGGGGGGAGAAATAGTATATTACGAAGATACTTGAATACGTCCAAGGAAAACAATAGAAATGGAAACAACAATTCACTCTATTAACATGCAGGTATGCTCTGGTGATACAGATTTGCCCACCACAAACTCTTGGAGGAGAAATTGTGTATTAAGAAGTTACTGGAATTTGTCCAAGGAACACAACAGAAATGGAAACGACGATTGACTCTAGTTATACCCGGGTATGCTCTGGTGATACAGATTTGGCTGCTACAAACTCTACAAACTACCAACTCCTTTCGCCTCAATATTTTCATGGGTAAATTGAACACAAAGGTTCTCTTTATCTAGTATATTATCTACATCTGTTTCAGCAGATTCTCTCCCTGAATGCTCTTAAAAGATTGTTATACTATTGGCATCAAATCAGACTTCTGTTTGGAAAAGGGTAAACAGTGATTTATTTGAAAGGAAGAAATTGTTGATAACATAAATGTGTCACCTATAGCATTTCACTGCCTCATTGTGTCTTTAAAATGCTTTGTATATTTGTTTATAGGAATACATTTAATATCTTAAGTAAGACAAACTAGATTATTGTACAAAAATACCAAAATAGTAATATTTAATGTACCTATTTACCTTTACCCAATTGCCATAAGTACCACTTATATAGTACCTCTATACCCCACAAGTTCAGCTGCGTGCAACTCACACTTAAGGACAAATGCATGCTACAAGTTCAGCTGTGTGCAACTCACACTTACGGACAAATGCATGCTACAAGTTCAGCTGTGTGCAACTCACACTTACGGACAAATGCATGCTACAAGTTCAGCTGTGTGCAACTCACACTTACGGACAAATGCATGCTCCCCATAAGTACCACTTGTACCAGTTGCAACCCACAAGTGAAAATACACACAAGTACCCGTGCATGAGTATGTCCGTCCGTCCGTCATTCCGTCCAAAAACTTTAACATTGGCCATAACTTCCTTATTACTATACATATTCGCTTCATACTTTACCACAACATTCCTTGGTACATTACCTTTCTGTAGGCACATACTTTGGTGACCTTGACCCCTGGATGACCTTGACCTTATGACGATCAAAGCGGTGTCGGGGGCATTGTCATCTTACAGTGACAGCTCTTGTTTGTGATAAGCTCTCGTATAGGTGAGCTGCGTTGTCTGCGGACAACTCTTGTTGAAATGAATTAGTAGATCTACATTTGTTGTTCACCAAACCCCAATGTTGTGGTTAATCATATCTATTATTTCTTGCTCTGTATTTCAGACAGGAAGACTATATGTTAGGAATCTCTCCTACACTTGTAAAGAAGAGGAATTGGAGAAGCTGTTTAGTAAATTTGGTGAGTGAGTTATATCAACAAAACCCAGTAAATTAATAACTAGTGCATTAGATATAGAAAAGGATAAAGTCTTAGCCTATGTAACCATCACGAGACAGTTCATGACGCTGACACTAGCTCCTGAACATAAAGTCCCTGCTTGCTAAAAAGAAATTTTCTTTTTAGCAAGCAGGGACTTTATGTTCGGGAGCTAATGTCAGCGTCATGTAGGGCCTACTGTCTTGTGATGGTTACATAGGCTAAAAGTTTATCCTTTTCTATATCTCATGCACTATTAGAGATAGAGCCTTGATATTTTATACATAGAAACTTCTTACCAAGGCGTTTTATTTTGGACTAAAACCTTTCATCGAGTCACATTGACCAGAGAGTTTGACCCACTTTTCAAAAAGTATTCAGTTAATAAACTGACACGATTTAAAAACGCAAAAAAGTACTTTTACAAACGGTATCTCCTACATCTTACAAAACCGATGTATAGCCATGTAAAATTGCAAATGTTATAATTGTTAACATAACAGGACAGAAAATGACCTTTAAAGCCAGGAATAATACCTGAATGGACGTCAGATTATGCCAAAATGCACGTTGAGTCAAGAGCCTGGCATCGAACAGGACGACGACAGCGAATCCAGTGTTTTCACAGGCGATTTATCACCATGTCGCGATGTATAGGCCGCCCGCGATTACCAACCATAGAATTTGCTGTAGACTGAGCCGTCACAAATCCGTTGTGTTAGTGACGTTAACGTATACATTTATGTTGACGTACAGTTGTTACACGCAGTTGACCGGGACGTGGGTGGTCTTTAAATCTTCCCGTGTCGTTTACACGTCTCACAAACCTTGGAACCGTCGATTCTGCTACATTTAAGCGTCTAGCTACCTTTATTTGTGAAACACCGCAAACCAAATGCCAAAAAACTCGGTTCCTTTTTCGCAAAGTAAGCCTCAGCATTTTGTACACAATTTTCTTTCGTTGTTCTCGTATGTTTTCAATAAGTAAATCAAAGTGGCAATTTGTACACAAAAAATCTTAGTGATTTAACACGTGGTCTGAATGCACGAGACACACGAGCATTAAGTGATGGGCGGTTCAGATTTCCTGATAGGTAACAGAAAACACGACAAAATCGCTGGGGTATGAAGCGTTTACATTTTCTCGTACATGTCCCCAAATATGGTACCGATCAAGGCAATAGGAAAGGAATGGTTAATGAAAATGTGTTTTGCGTTTTTAAATCGTGTCAGTTTAGTTTGATCAAGAAAGTTAAAGGGTTAGCCTTTATGACTGTTATGAATACTTGGTGTTCAATGTCTGTGCAAGATACTTTTTAGCACAACTATTTGTAGAATAGGGGTGCTATTCTAGTAACCAAGGCATCTGCATCACCCTAATGCTTTGGTTAAGTTTTTATGTGCAAGTTTGTCAAATCTGTTTCTACTTATGCTATTGCTCTGAAACTTTGCACATGCCTCTGTGACCATGATATCAGCCTCCAGGCAAAGATTCATTACTCTGACATCTAATTTAATGGAATTTTTACCCTTTTGGACCCTTTTTAGATTTAGAAATTTTTGATAGTTGCTCATTGCTGTCCTGAGACAGCTCTTGTTGATGATTAAGATTATTCAAAATTTCAGGTCCCCTTGTAGAAACACATTTACCGATTGACAGTTTAACCAAGAAGGTGAAGGGTTTTGCTTTCATCACTTATATGATGCCTGAACATGCAGTTAAAGCTTACTCAGAAATGGATGGAACAATCTTTCAGGTAAATTCTCATAAATTTTGTGTTTATAAATGTCAAACTTTCCGCTTGAGAAAATATTTATACCTCCACAAATGAAGTTTAGGGGGTATTCTGGAATGAGCCTGTCAGTTGGTTGATTGGCTGGTCCTGTGGTTGGTCGGTGGATCAGTCGGTTGGTCGGAACTTTGTAACAAACTCTTGTCCAGACAACTCCCACTACAGTTACTGTCTAATTTGCTTCATACTTGGCAGGTGTGAGCATTAGGACTGGTAGATGTGCAAGATGCAATTTTCTTGGAAATTCAATGTACAGTTTCAAGTGATAGCCCCAGATTTGACCAAAAAATGCTTGTCTGGACAAAAGTAATGGTATTTTTATCACCTTTAGTGATCGATTTCTAGTTTCATTTGGGGGATGGACTTGCAATCTTGACTGGAAAATATTTACTAATAAAGAAAACTTGTCTGTTAAAGATCATGTACCCACCCAACATTGGTCACCCTAATCTCAAATCCATCTTATAGTCTGTTTTATTAGCTCCACTGGCCGACAGGCCAGCGGGCTATTGTCATGGCGTTGTGTCCGTCGTGCGTGCATCAGTGCGTCCGTCGGTCTGTCCGTGCGTCCGTCCGTAAACTTTTTGTTTAAAAATCTTCTTCTCAAAAACTACAAGATGGATTTCAACCAAACTTCACAGGAATGATCCTTGGGTGACCCTCTCTCAGATTCCTCCAAAGGATTCTGATTGAAGTAGAAAGTCTGAAGTTATCTGCCCTTGATTGCCTAAAATGGCCGTTTTGACTTTGTTTTCACTCTAGCAATTACAAATATTGAGGAAAACTTTGACAGAATGATGGTGACTATAATATCTTGCGTTGGTATAATATTCAGCTTGATCTGAATTTTACATTATAAGTTATGTGCCCTTGAAATTGACAAAATTGCCAATTTTGGCTTTATTTTGACTTTGTGTTAACTCTAGTTTTACGGAGCTTTACTTGCAGATCAATTTCTGTATTACAGGGTAGAATGTTACATGTTTTACCTGGGAAAGAAAAGATGGAGGAGGACAGCACAACTGATGGTAGGTTCTGCACGGTGTATGATCATGTGACTTAGAATGTCCAATAATCTTCAATAACTTTGTCAATACATAACCAATTTGAATTCTGTTTGAAGCAGAGAAGGTGGAAAAATGCTAGGAATGACCTGGATCTGGTGGATTTTTAAAAAAATCAACTGACAAAAAAGTTATTGAAGATCAACCAAAATTTTGGTTGATCTTCGATAACTTTTTTGTCGGTTGATTTTTTGAAAAATCCACCATATCTATCTAATGCATGGTGTCTGCCCACATTCTCTGCTTCAAACCGAATTCAAATCGGTCCATTATTTACAAAATTATTGAAGATTTTCTGAAAATATTGTATCACGTATTATCTATTGTGTTCTGCTCTGTCATGTTAAATTGAAACTTCTGTATGCCACACATAGTTAAACTTTTCATAAATACAGTACATCATGATTTAGATGTTATCAGTCAACAAAATTCAGGAAAACAGAATAAAATACTGAAAGAAGTTATCCCACTCATGGAGCTGATGAGATTAAATACCTGTAGACTTTTCTATAAAAAAATCTTACCATAAGATTAAGTAATTAGATATGTTATAAAAAAGAAAGTGCTGTAAAGTATTTTGGGAAAAGTAGAATATCATCAAGACTTAATTTTGTCTCTTCTGCTTGCCAAAACAGGAATGGTGTCAGATATCTTGGACATATTTAAAAGTTGTTTGTTCCTGAAAATTGCTCCATTGTTTATTTTTTGCAGAAAAGTCTTCGTTTAAAAAACAAAAACAACAGAAACAGAGATTAATGGCTGGCAGGTGAATATTATATTATTTTCATTGAGAAAAGAGGATCTGTCAGATGATTCTCTTCAAATCTTGTTAACCCATTCCCAAACACTGACACTTTTTGACACCCTTCAAAATAAAAGCTTTGGAAAACATAGTGGAAAATGAAGAAATTGCTTGTGCTTTTGACCTTTAAATTTGGAACAGTCCAAAATTTTGCTGTTTGGTAAAGGGTTAATCTGATATGCATCCTTTATAATTGAATAAGGAGGTATGGAGTATGCTATTCAGTTGTCTTGTTATAGTAAAACTAGAAGAACATGTAGATATTGAACAATTGGCATACATAAAACATATTGATTAAAATATTAACATATTAAAAATAAAGTATGTTTGCTTGCAGTTCACACAACTGGAACACATTATTTCTCGGTGCTAATGCAGTTGCAGATGTGATGTCAGAAAAATATGGTACAGCTAAAAGTGATATTCTAGATAGTGTAAGTCTTTACCCATTACCAGATGACACAATTTTAGACGTGTTCAAATTCAAAGATGTTGCAGTTGAAAACTTCTAGTGGAAGAAATTTTAGATACCTTGGTATTTTTTAGTATAAAGTCTTGTCGGAAATGAAGAAATTGCCTGTCACATGCAGTTTCTTAATTTTCCACAATGTTTTCCAAAGCCTTTATCTTACAGGATGTCAAAAAGCAACAATGTGTGGGAATGGATTAATTAGTGTTTACAGTATTATCAGTTTACAAACATTGTATTCTGAGGGTGGATGTATGTTTACATCATCTTAATATCTGTCCATCCATCCATACAAAATATCCATCCATACACTGAGGCAGATCCAGGATATCTTTGAGGGGGAGGGGGCAAAATTAAGAATAGAGGGGAGATTCAGTTTCCAAGTATTACACAATTTTGACTGAATTTCTGTATGAAAATGAAATAGCTTACAAAGGGGGTTTGTTTAAACTCCCCCCTAACCCCCTCTAGATCCACTAATACCAACTATTTCTAACATTGCTGAAACTGACGATCAAACTTCTAACATTCATACCATTAAAAGAAAAGTTACATTGGCTTTGAATTTACACATTCTTTTTAGGAAAAATAATGGGGAAAAGTAAAACTAAGATTGTGGATATAAATCGGTACTTTAAAAACAGTTGGTGTCAGTTTAATCAAATTTTCTTAAAATACTTTTCTTACAAACTATTACATTATTACATTAAATCATTATTATTCTAATGTTAGAATTTGACAGGAAAGAGCTGTTTTCATTTATCATTAATCACTTCATTTCATCATCATCATCATCATCCGGTTTTGATTATCCAGGCCTACGATTATTCCTCAGTCGAGGGTGGGGCCTGGCTGCCCAGTCTAGATCGGAGTCTACCTCTCCACGTCTGGCGATCATTTGGGTTGGTGTTTGTTAGTCCAACGATCTCACGGTCTCTGCGTACAACTTCATCCCATGTCAGCTTGGGTCTCCCTCATTTATTGTTATTTGTAGAGCAAAAGTATCATTTCAAATCAAAACCCTATGGTGTGGGTACTCATTTGAATCGTCTCGATGAGACTATTCTAATGAGTACCCACAACATAGGGTTTAATGACGAATGATAAATGAACATTTTCAAAAAAACATCTTACCCTGAGTCCCTGAATCACGTTGTTTGTTGTTAATTTTTACAGGACCTGAAGGGTAGTTTAGGTGTCCGGATGGCTCTAGGAGAGACACAGATTATATCAGAAACTCGAGATTTTCTCATCAAAAATGGAGTGTCTTTAGATAGCTTTAGTCAGGTTAGTTGGACATTTTAAAACCTTTTCTCTTCATCGAAAGTTAAGGTTTGTCCATTTACAATTGCAAAGCACAAAACATTTGTTCATAAAAATGGAATTTGTGTACCTTATTCAATTCAGATTTTAAAACATTTTCTATATATCGAAATTTATCCAATTATAATTGCAAAGCACAAAACATTTCTGTAAGATGGAATTAATGGAATTTGTGTGCATCATAACATAGAAATTGTAATAGAAATATAGCATAGAAAATATTTAGGTATTGATGATCAGCATTTTCTTCTTTTAACTCAATGTTTTCTCTAGTCTATTCTAGACCTAGTAATGATATCAAAAACACATCCTGTTTTGGAAAGGGTTTCATTGGTAGTCAAAGAAAGACAGATTTACTATAACTCTGTATTTGATTATTTGCAAAATTTTGTCTGCAGCCAAATGCCCCAAGAAGTAAATCAGTATTACTAGTGAAGAATCTACCAGCGGGGACTACCGTTGATGAGATACAAACTTTATTCTGTAAACATGGAGCTCTAGGTCGTGTTATACTGCCGCCATCAGGGGTGACAGCTATTGTAGAATACACCATACAAACAGAGGCAAAACTAGCGTTCAGGAGGCTAGCTTACTCTAAGGTATGATACAGGCTTCTAATAAATGGCATAATATACTGTTGCTTTGCAACAAAAATCTCGTAACTGCAGCTTGTTTTAAGCTGCAGTTTCGAGATTTTTGTTGTAAAGCAGTAATGTGATATTTGTAAGAACAAGATTTAAATATTTCACCAGCTCAAAGCTCTGAGAAATAATTTAAATAGCAGAAAGTTAATTTAATTTTCTAAAAGGTAATTTTTTCACCATCAATTCATTCTTTGAGAACTGAATATGAGCTCCCACTCAGCTTTTTATCATCATTGAAAATGACTTAATCTATCGAAATGTTTATTATGCCCCCTTTGGAAGAAAATGGGGGTATATTGTTTTGCAAGTGTCGGTAGGTCGGTCGGTCGGTCGGTCTGTCCGTAGACCAAATCTTGTCCGGAGCATAACTCGAAAAGTATGAAAGGTAGAATCATGAAACTTCATAGGTGAATAGATCTCATTATAGATAGGTGCAGTGCTCAAGAACCGTAACTCTGCTGATCAATTTCTTTGAGTTATTGCCCTTTGTTGATTTTCAAACTTGATTCTTGTCCGAAGCATAACTCAAAAACTATGTTAGGTAGAATCATGAAACTTTACAGGTGAATAGATCTCATTATGGAGAGATGCAGTGCACAAGAACCGTAACTCTGCCAATCATATTTTTGGAGTTATTGCCCTTTGTTGATTTTCAAACTTGATTATTGTCCGGAGCATAACTCAAAAAGTATGTAAGGTACAATCATGAAACTTTACAGGTGGATAGATCTCATTATGGAGAGGTGCAGTGCACAAGAACCGTAACTCTGCCGATCAAATTTTTGAGTTATTGCCCTTTGTTGATTTTATAACTTGATTCTTGTCTGGAGCACAACTCAAAAAGTATGTAAGGTAGAATCATGAAACTTGTCAGGTGAATAGATTTCATTATGGAGATGTGCAGTGCTCAAGAACCGTAACTCTGCTGATCAAATTCTTGGAGTTATTGCCCTTTGTTGATTTTTACACTTAATTCTTAACCTTGCCTATATCTCATGTCCTTTTACACATACAGCCTTGATATCTCACACATAGATACCTCCTATCAACGTTGTTCACATTTATCCATGACCTTGGACCTTGTGACCTTGACCTTGGAGTTTGATCTACTTTAAAAAAATTAAACCCGGCATATATCTCATGACCTTTTACAACTACAGCCTTGATATTTCACACATGGACACATCTTACCAAGACCTTTCACAATTGACCATGACCTTGGACTTTGTGACCTTGACCTTGGAGTCTGACCTACTTTTAAATAACTTTAACCTGGCTGATATATCATGTCCTTTTACACATACAGCCTTGATATTTGACACATGGAAACCTCCGACCAAGACCAATCACATACGACTATGACCTTGGACCTTGTGGCCTTGACCTTAAAGTTTGACCTACTTTTAAAAAAATTAAACTGGGCCTATATCTCATGTGCTATTACATATACAGCCTTGGTATTTCACACATGGACACATCTTACCAAGACCTTTCACATTTGACCATGACCTTAGACCTTGTGACCTTGACCTTGGACTTTGACCTACTTTTAAAAAAACTTTTACCTAGCTGATATATCATGTCCTTTTACACATACAGCCTTGATATTTAACACATGGACACCTACGACCAAGACCTTTCACATTTGACCATGACCTTGTGACCTTGACATTTGTGTTTGACCTACTTTTATAATACTTTAACTGGGCCTATATTTCATGTCATTTTACACATACAGCCTTGATATTTCACACATGGTCTCTTCCAACCAAGACATCTCACTTTTGACCATGCCCTAGGACCTTCATCTTGGAGTTTGACCTACTTTTAAAAAACTTAAACTAGGCCTATATCTCATGTCCTGTTACCTATACAGTCTCGATATTTTACACATGGACACCTCCTACCAAGACATTTCACATTTGACCATGACCTTGGCCTGTGTGACCTGGACCTAGGAGTTTGACATACTTTTAGAAATCTTTAACCTGGCCTTTATCTCATGTTCTATTACACCTACAGCCTTGATATTTCACACCTCCTACCAAGACCTTTCACTTTTGACCATGACCTTGAATATTGCAACCTTGACCTTGGAGTTTGACCTACTTTTAAAAAAAACTTAAACCAGACATATATATCATGTCCTTTTACACCTACAGTCTTGATATTTCACACATGGACACCTCCAACCAAGACCTTTCACATTTGACCATGACCTTGGCATTTGGCCTACTTTTAAAAACTTTAACCTTGCCAATATTTCATTTTACTTTTACATACAAAGCCTTGATATTTCACACATGGACACCTCCTACCAAGACCTTTCATATTTGGCCATGACCTTGTTACCTTGACCTTGGACTTTGACCTACATCAAATGTAGGCCCTTGAGGGGGCATATATGTTTTACAAACATCTCTTGTTTTAACATTAGATCTGCTCAGAATAGCATGATTTGTACCTGTCCTGTTTAATTCCAGTTTAAACACATCCCTCTGTACCTAGAGTGGGCCCCTGTAGAAGTATTTACATCTGAAGCCCTGCCAACATCCAGTGAAGCTCCTCCCACATCTACTACAGACACGCCCACATCTAGTAAAGACACACCCACATCTAGTAAAGACACGCCCACAAATAACCAGGATGTAGAGATGAAGGAGGAGCATAAAGATGAAGTAAAAGAGGAAGAAATGGAAGATGTAAGTTTGTATGTAAACAGAGCTACAGATAAGACATTCTAAATTTGTTTCTAAATTTGAGCCAGGATCTGGAAAAACGTCCCTTATGGCTATTGAGCCCAACATAGATCCAGATCATCCTGTACATACGCAGTCTGATCAGGATCAATGTTGTTATCTAATAGCTTCTTCATGACCTATAGTAACTTAAAGGGAGTAGCATCAATGCATAGTGGACTGCATTTGAGAACAGGCTAATCTTGAAACTCAATTTTGAAAAATGCTTTAAGGTACTTTTTCCAGATCCCGGCTCATTTGTTTTTTCAAAGCCAAACCCTCTGTTGTGGTCATCTAGAATAATCAAATGAGTACCCATATAATGGAGTTTGATGATAAATAAAAGAAATATTGCATAAATTTTGAAAAGCCATCACTGCTTCTTATCTGTAACTCTAAGGTAAAATCTTACTGTTGAGTCGTCCATTTATGTTTTCCAATACAAGATTGGGGCTCATTACTTTTCTTTAATCCCTTTGTCTTCAAAAATCATTAAGATTGGTCTTAAAACATGTTCCTTTCATAGTTCAATACATGTACCTCATATTTTAAAAAGTATAAAGTATATTTTATCTGGTGAAAACAGAAGAGGCAGAACAAGTAAAAACTGAATTAGAACAAGATGTTGATGAACCAGGCAGTGTACTATTTGTGAAAAATCAGAGTTTTGTTATTTACATGTTTTTAGCCCAATTTTTTCATATAATGGGGGGGGGGCTATTCTAGTCTCCTTGGCATTGGCCCTATTTCTCTGAAACTGCTATTGCTTCTGTGACCATAATATCAGTCTCTAAACAAAGATTCATTACTCTGACATTTGATTTAGTGGAATTTAAACCCTTTTCAGACTTCAAATTTTATTTTATACTATCCAGCACTTGATAGTCACACTGTTTTGTCATACAACAGCTCTTGAAATATAATTTATCCTATCAGGTCAAAACAGAAGAGGCAGAACAAGTGAAAACTGAATCAGAACAAGAAGATGACGATGAACCAGGGAGTGTATTGTTTGTGAAAAATCTCAGTTTTGATACCCAATGATGTGGGTACTCATTTGAATGGTCTCATGCACATGTATTGTATTGTAATTATCCTATCAGGTGAAAACAGAAGAAGCAGAACAAGTCAAGTCTGAATCAGAACAAGATGATGATGAACCTGGCAGTGTACTGTTTGTTAAAAATCTGAGTTTTGATACAAATGAGGACACCCTTAAACAGGTAGGTTACATAGTTAATTAACCCTTTCACTCATACTAATGCCATCAGAAAACATTGTGGAAAAAGAAGTCAGTGTAGATCTACTGTTTTTGAAAAATCTTAGTTTTGATACAAATAAGGTCAGACTTAAACAGGTAGTCCTGATATTCCAACATAATGACGCCTTTTGACGCACCATTAGATAAAGAATTTTGAAAACATTGTGGAAAATTAGGGCAGTGCACTCACTGTTTGTGAAAAATCTTAGTTTTGAAACAAATTAGGACAGCCTTAAAGTGTCCGATGATTGGCAAAATTAAAGTCTTGTGCCGAAAGAACACCTTACTATTAACCAAATATCAAAGTTTCTACAATTTTCCAACATTAGAAGTGTTTTTATTTCGTCTTTTAAATTGGATATTTTGGTCTTTTCCGATCTTTGCCGAAGAAAATACGCTAAACTTCCGACTTGAAATTATAACGTCATACTGGCCACTGAATGACGTCATGGCGGGAAAAACGGGCAGTCATGGGTCATTTCCCGGAAAGTCTGAAATTTCTGAAAAAGTTAAATGTCCGACTTTTCTGTCATAAAGCGACTTCCCCAATCGATACTCAAAACACGGAATTCGTCCTCAGTAAATGTTAGAAAAAAATGTTAAAACAGTCAAAGAATAGGTCGTAAGTGAATTAAGGAATGTGCCAAAGAACGGTTTAAGTTTGTCTGTATTACTCTTACGATCGAGAAATGGATAAAAACTGAGACTTCGCTATATGACAGAAAAGTCGAACACATTATCTTTGTCAGACACCTCATGCTCTAGATTGGGGGCGGAGTCAAGCCATTGATGACGTCAATCCGTGGCAATTTTACGGAAATTGCCGATCTTTATTTTCTCGAAAATCAGTTTTTCAACGATGTAAAGAAAAGCAAATAAAACTTTTAAAACAACCGAGTTTGGTGGATCTTTTATAAAACACGTTAATTTAATGATTTTCTTCCAATATACGGTGCAATAAACTGCCAAGCTTGGTAGCCTTTAAACAGGTTGGATACCTGTTCTACCCATTCACACTCAATGATACTTTTTGACATACCCCAAGGCATGTCATATTTCTGTTTCTATTGATGATATTGCTCTGAAACTTTGCACATGCTTCTCTGGCCGTAATATCTGCCTCTAGGCAAATATTTGTTAGTCTTACAATTGATTTAGTGGAGTTTTTACCATTTTCAGACTTAAAAAATCTTGGTTAAGTTTTTTTTGTGTAACTGTCATATATCTGTTATAGCTTTATTTCTGCATGAGCTATTGCTTTCAAACTTTGCACATGCTTCTGTTACCATATTATCAGCATCTAGGCAAAGATTCTTTACTCTGGCATTTAATTTAATAAATCTTTTAACCTTTTCAGACTTAGAATTTTTCATTATCCAGCACTTTATAGTCACACTTTGCTTTCCTTTGACAGTTCGTTTTATTTAAAATCCATTCCCTGTGTTGTTGGTACTCATTTGAATCATCTTGGAGAGATTATTCCAATGAGTAACCCCAACTAAGGGGTTTGCTGAACATTTATTGAAAGATTTCATTTTGAAAAGACATCACCCCCTCTTATCTATAGCTCAGTAGAATTACACAACTTTGAAATTATGTTTATACTGCAGCTATTTGAGAAGAGTGGTAAAGTTAGAAGTGCCCTGATATCACGTAAGAAGGACCTGAAGAACCCTGGCCAAACATTATCCCTGGGTTACGGGTTTGTGGAGTTTAAATATCCGGACGGGGCCACCAGGGCCGTACAGAAACTGCAACACGCTGAGCTGGACGGACATACTCTAGAACTAAAGATCTCAAATAAAACCTCGCTCAAGTAAGCAGCTATATTTAGTTATATAATATTTATTTTGTGGAAAAAGTATTTGTAAAAAGTATTTCCCAAGAGCATAATTCAAAAACTATAGATAGAACCATGATATTTCTATAGTGAATAGATCTTCTTAAGGTGAAGTATGATGCAACCATAACTTTGTCTACCAACTTCATGGAGTTTTTGCTCTTTATTGAATATAACCAGCTTCATCCCTATTTTTGTAGGTAAAAAAATTGAAACAAACACTTGTTTGAGGAGCATTACTTGTCTTTCACAGCTCTTGTTTACATAAATTTTATGGAAGTCTTGATTGGTTTACATGGTTATGATGCCCCCGTATCGAAAGATTGGGGCATATTGTTTTACTCGTGTCAGTCTGTCCGTCTATCTGTCCAAAAACTTAACATTGGCCATTTTGGGGGCATTCATGTTTCACACACGCATCTTGTTTTGAACTTTGAATTTTGTTTTCAGTCCAAAAGTATCCGAGAAGCGTAAGAAACAGAAGGAGACTAAACAGAAAACCACCAAAATTCTGGTCAGAAATATTCCCTTTGAGGCAAAAAGAAATGAACTGTTGGAACTTTTCAAGTAAGTCACCCTTTCACAAATAGACCCTGGTTTTCATGTCACTAGGCAAAATCTTTGAAAACATTGAGTGAATATTAAAGCTGATAACCTGGAGAAAAATTACAGCTGAAACCCAGCATTTCATCTCGTCGCTTTTCAACAAAAACCTTGTTTTAAGCTGCAGTTACAAGGTTTTTGTTCAAAAGCGATGATTTTTGCCTTGTTTTCCATTGCTTTCCATGTTACAACATAATGCATTGGATAACTTCTCTGCTTCAACTTTATACCATACCACACAGTGACACTTTTTGACACCCAACAAGAAAAAAGGCTTTGTAAAACATTGTGGAAAATGAAAAATTGCTTGTGACAAGCAATTTTTTAGCGAGCCAGGACTTTATGTCCGGGGAGCTAATGACACAACCCTAGTGACAGCGTCGCGTCCCGTCTTCACTTGAAAAACTTTAACCTGGTCTATATCTCAGGCACTATTAGAGATACAGCCTTGATATTTCATACATGGATACATCTCGACAAGGCCTTTCATTTGGGACTATGACCTTTGACCTAGTGACCTTGACCTTGGAGACCTACTTTTGAAAAACTTTAACCTGGCTTATATCTCATGCACTATTATTGATAGCAGGGTTCCCACGCGTCAGGGAAAAGTCAGGGAAAAATGGAATTTTGAAAAAGTCAGGGAAATGTCAGGGAATTTTGATGATTGTCAGGGAAATTTGATAAATGAGGCAAAAGTCAGGGAAATGTCAGGGAATTTTGAAAATGCTGTCAGGGAATTTTTAAATGGAGTAGTTTCTAGGAAAAGACAGATTCCCAAAGTACTGATTTACAATTTTGATATAAAGTTAAATGGGTACCCTTTGCTTTCACAACTGTAGGGTTGTTTCTGTGGAAGTTTTCGTTTTTGTGGAGTAGATTTAGTGCAGTGGTAACATGCTTGACTTGCAACAAAGGAGTCGCATGTTAAATCCCCCGTCTCTCCAGTCTTTCAGATGAGACTTTAAACCTTGATCGTGTTTCGATATGACCTTACCTGTTGAGAGAGATGCAAAACTCCATTCAATTTAATCTAGCTTTGTTGTTCTCTGAATTTTGTTGAACAAAATCAGAATATCAATTGAAGTGATCTTAATGTAGCCAAAATGCAAACTAAAGGGAAAAGGATCTCATCACCATACTGCTAATACTGGCAATAGATATACCAGGAAGCCATGGTTAGATGCTTCAGCGACCACATTATGACTGAAATGTTCTTTAAAATGATATTGAACCACATTCAATCAATCGAAATGAATAAATTAAACAAAGCAATACTTCAATTTGCATAATTGCATTCGTAATCCCTTAATAAAGATATTAAGGAAGAGGGAAACATCAGTAGAAACGTAGATAAAATGTCAGGGAAATTCAGTTTTTTTGTCAGGGAAAAGTCAGGGAAATGTCAGGGAATTTTGGTATTGCTTGAGCGTGGGAACCCTGGATAGAGCCTTGATATTTCACACATGGATACCTCCTGCCAAGGCCTTTCATTTGGGACCATGACCCTTGACCTTGTGACCTTGACCTTGGAGTTTGACCTACTTTTAAAAAATTAGCTGTTTTTGTGACAAGGTCCCGTATAGGCGAGCTACTTTGTCCGCGGACAACTCTTGTTTCATTTCCCATTATGTTTTCTATCCACCCCCCCCCCCCTCATGTAAAATTTCATTCAATTGAAATCTATGTCTGCAACATCTTTGAATTTGGATAAATCTAAAAAAAAATCCATCTGGTAATGGGTTAAAGCGTGAAACCAGCATTTTCTCCTTTTCTTTCATTGCTTTGTATGTTACAATATACACATTTTCAACATTGGATAACTTTTTGTCCTCTACTTCAACTTTATACCATACAGTACAGTGACGCTTTTGACACCCAACAAGAAAAAGGCTTTGGAAAACATTGTGAAAAATGAAGAAATTGCTTGTGACAAGCAATTTCTCCATTTCCCACAATGTTTTCTACCCAAAAATACCCCTCCTCAATGTAAAATTTCATTCAATTGAAATCATTGTCTGCAACATCTTTGAATTTGGATAAATCTTAAAAAATGCCGTCTTGTAATGGGTTAAAGCTGAAAATCGGCATTTTCCCCTTTTCTCCCATTGCTTTCTATGTTACAACATACATATTTTACACATCGGATAACTTTGATTTTGGCCTCTGCATCAACTTTTAATTTGAAACGGATTATATATTTGTTGATTGAAAAATAGGTTAAGTGGTCAAAGGAACAGATAAGAGGGGTGAAGGCATTCTAAATTTGTCATTTGAAATCCTAAAACTATGTTATGACCATTCCAATTAGCACCAACAACATAGGGTTTGATATCACAAACATTGAATGATATTTTGCATTTTACATAGCTACTTCCCTCTCTAATCTGTAGCTCTGGGTAACGATATTTTGTCAGTATTATTGCAAAACCTCATATCTACAGCTTTAATCAAGCTGTAGATACAAGGTTTTGCAATAACACCGAAAATGCATAAATCTCCTTTCAGAGTATTTGGTGAGATAAAAACAGTGAGGTTACCAAAGAAGTTAAGTGGTACAGGGTCACATAGAGGGTTTGGATTTGTGGACTTTCTTACTCTAAATGATGCCAAGGTGATTATTGGATTATTTCTTTTTATAACCCATTACCGCACATTAACTCCCCAAATTATAATTGCTTTGAAAAATATTTTGAAAAATGAAGAAATTTGACAAGCTGCAGTTACAAGATTTGTTGAAAAGCCTCAATTAGTTGATTATTCCAGAGAGCGTTTGAAGTGTTGTGTTGCAGCACTCATTTATACGGATGACGGCTCATGTTAGAGAGGGCAAAGTTCAAATAACCCATTTCCTAAAAACAAAGGTAGGCCCTTGAGGGGACATATATATTTTACATCTCTTGTTGTATTTTGTATGATCTACATATTTTGGTTGTTTCAGAGAGCGTTTGAAGCATTATGTCACAGCACTCATTTATACGGACGACGGCTGGTACTAGAGTGGGCAAATACGGAAGAAGATTTAGAGGAGATCAGAAAACGGACAGCAGAAAATTATGATGAAGGTAATTATTCAATGTTATCTCATTTCCACATATTTACATTTTTTGGCGCCCCTGAAGATAAAGGCTTTACCAAACAGTGACACCTTTTGATGCCCAACAAGATAAAGGCTTTGAAAAACATTGTGGAAAAAAAAAGAAATTGCTTGTGACAAGCAATTTCTTTATTTCCCTCTATGTTTTCTACCCCAAAGGACCAAAATATGTAAAAAATTTATTCACATGAAATGTTTGCATCAAGTTTTTTTTAATTGGATCACCCTAAAATTTTGTCGTTTGTAAAGGGGTTTTAAAATAATAACAGTTTTTTGGAAACCTATGTTATCACATAAACGTGTGTACCCGTATATCCGCCAGTCTGTCTGCCAATTGATTGTATACATAAATCATGTATGAAAAATAACAATGAAAAATATTTTCACCTTTTTGTATTTTGCAGTCATTGGGAAAAAGAAAATATTCAAAAATATTTTCACCTTTATATTTTTCAGCCATTGGAAAGAAGAAACGATTCACCAAGTCCGGATTAGTGGAGGCATTAGAAGGCAGTATGGCTGCCGAGATGGGCTTATAGCTGTGACTAATATCAGAGCTTCAAATAGGAGGGGATGAAGGCATTCTGAATTTGCTATTTCAACTCCAAACCCTATGTTGTGGGTACTCATTGAAATCGTCTTGATGGGAGGATTTCAATGAGTATCCACAGCATGGGATTTGGTGAGCATTTGATTCATTACCACACAATGACTCTTTTTGACTGCCTACACGATAATGACTGGAAAACATTGTTGAAAATGAAGAAATTGCTTGTGACAAGCAATTTCTCCATTTCCAACATTTTTTTCTACCCCAAAAGACCAAAAAATGTTAAGTTTCATTCACTTGAAATCCTTGTCTGCAACTTCTTTCATATTGGAACAGTTCAAAATTTTGCCATCTGGTAATGGGTTAATGAAATATTGCATTTACAAATGCCAATTCTTCCTCTTATCTGTAGCTCTGATTGTATCTTAAATACAGGAACAAGCATATGAGGGGTGATGACAGTTCAACCAACAAAATATCTGAGCCGTGTTCTTTAGAGCGAGATTTCTTGAGATATCTTGCGATTTCTTAAGATGTTTTTGGATAAAGCGTTCTTTAGAGCAAGATTTTTAAGACGTTCAATGGGA
Source organism: Fragum sueziense (assembly GCA_963680895.1). Taxonomy (NCBI): domain Eukaryota; kingdom Metazoa; phylum Mollusca; class Bivalvia; order Cardiida; family Cardiidae; genus Fragum; species Fragum sueziense. Next base: position 12,068,064 of record OY804603.1, on the reverse strand, counting down.
GGCGCCATTACCCTATACTTCATGCGGAACCCATAGGTCAACTATGTACAAACAATATAAAAGAGATTTGACCGAGTTGTTCCGAACACCCCATAATTCATAAACCGCGGTGTTCCGAATGCTCCATACTCATACAAATGACGTCATGATGACGTCATTTGTATAAATATGGAGCATTCGGAACAGCTCGGTCAAAGTCTTGGTCTTAAAAACGCTTTACCTAAAATTCCTTAAGAAATCTTAAAAAATCTTGCTCTAAAGAACGCGCCTCTGTTCTTGTGTAAACCTTATATTGTGGGTACTTAGAATATAAGTATAAAGTGCAAAGGTAAAACAACTGGTTAAAGTATCTTCGTAATCAAATGAGGTTTAAAACGCTTTTCATTGCGTTGTCAAGTATTGTTGGGTGCAAGGAATAGGTTTGGAAAAAATAAGTGAAAAGAATTATAATGCTGTCAATAAGCATTTTTAGCTCGACTTTTCGAAGAAAATGAGAGCTTATACTGTCACCCGGGTGTCGGCGTTGGCGTTGGCGTCGGCGTTGCAACCAAGGTTAAAGTTTTTTCAAACATCAATAACTTCCATACTATCAAAGGGATTCAACCCAAACTTGGAATACTTATTCACCATCACACCCTCTACCTTACTATCAGGGCCCATGACCCTGGGACCACTCTATTTGGAGTTATGCCCCCTTTATACTAAGCAACTTAGAAAGTCGAGCGTGCAGTCTTCGGACAGCTCTTGTCTCCTTTTCCCATAGATTCTAATATCACTGCTTTTCAACGAAAACCTCACAACTATAGCTTAAAACAAACTGCAGTTACAATGTTTTCTTTGAAAAGCGACGTAATGTTCCTTGAAAGATTTACTAGTATCTGTTCTAGTCTCATCTATGAAGTTGACTGCAATAACAATTTTGAGTATGGACCAGTTTAGAATTTTGTTACAATAAAAGAATGTTTACCAAGTTTGAGTTTGTAAATGATTATTAAGACTATTTTTAAATATGTTATGAAATAAATGATATTTTGAAATAAATGATATAATAATAGATACAAAATTATCAAGTTTGTGTTTCATGTTGTCGCTTTTCAACAAAAACCTCGTAACTGCAGCTTGATTTAAGCTGCAGCTACTAGGTTTTTGTTGAAAAGCATCAATGTACTAAATATAGAGTGAAAGTAGAAAAAATGCTGATCAACAGCACCTGTTAGGACATGTTAGTCTGACGCCAAAATTACTTAGCAAGAGTCTATTTAATGTGAATCCTGTTAGGAGTTAAAGATAGTAGTTTCATATTCTATTCCAATATTTATTCCAATCAAAACAGTAAGAAATTACATAGAAATAATTATCAGACAACAGAAAATTAGACCTGACCAAATACAAAGATGTTGCAGAGGACTATTTCAAGTGCATGTAATTTAACATTCATTTGGTATTTTTGGGTAGAAAACAGTGGGAAATGAAGAAATTGCTTGTCACAAGCATTTTCTTCATTTTCCACAATGTTTTCCAAAGCCATGATCTTGTGGGGAATAACAAAGAGTCGGGAATAACAAAGAGTCGGGGAGTCAAAAAGATTCAGTGTGTGGAAATTGTTGTTCGTCAAAAGGCTTCACTTTTTGGTAATGGATTAATTAAAATTTCATGTTCCGATTGTTGACACAAATTGAGAGTTGATTGCAACATGACGTGCTGGCAGACTGGTTATCATTTTCATAGTCAATCCCATCTAGACTGGTCGGGGAGTCAAAAAGTTTCAGTGTGTGGAAATTGTTGTTCGTCTGTGGTGTGGCTTCCACAGTCTGGAATGAAACAAGATATAGGCTAAATTCACATTTTTGCGGTCAGTAACATTGGCAGAGGCCCAAAATTCACGTTATTTAGTTTTTTAACATGCACAGAGGCCCAAGAAATACGTTAAAATTCGCGTTTTTAAGATCATTAACATTATTAGTCAGTCATTGTGTGGGGATGAGTTAAAGAAACAATTACCATCCAAACTTCCATCTGGTGACGTCGGTACATGTATATCATTCTGATAAACTGCAGGGTTATTTTGTATTGATGTTAGTTGGTAATCTGTCACTGTGTCATATCCATCACCTGTGTATAGTAGAGAGAAAATAATCAGTTTGTTTATTCATCTTCATCGGCAAACGGTATCGATGTTCAGCATTTGTCATATCATTGTCCAGTATCTGAGACGTTATTTTGTAATTGGACATTTATAATAGATCTAATGATGGTTTACATACACAATGATGGGCGACTATTTTAATACAATTAACTGAATTTTCTTATTCTGATTATTACATTCCCCTCATGGTGTCCCTCTCACCCCCCCCCCCCACACACACACACAAACACACACTTACATGCGCCCACATACACATACATGTACTTTTTTCCGCTGATATATTTTGGAAGCATTATTCTAGGGATAAGATTGAAGACTAGTTTTTACTTAAGCACAGATTTATGTAGCATAAAGATTCCACACAACGTATATTAAGTCCTTAATCAATGCAACGGATACTTGTACAATTACATCAATTTTAAGGATATTCAACAGTTGAACGATTCCCCTCCCCATGAATAAATAGTCTCTCTACCTTTTGTCTGGTTGTGTAAATTTCACTGCTAGATCTAAGTCGATCTACATGCATATCTTTAGTGTAAGTAACTATTGGATAAGCTTACCCAACAAAGCCTCCGAGTCCAGATACTGGTTCAGTAGCGGACAATCGTGAAGGTCAAACTCGGGGTCATGTTCCCTGATGACGTCACACAACTCGTCGGTCAGCTGACACCTCCTGTATAACTGACCTTCCAGATTCAGAACCTGAAGTAGAAATAATGCAGCTTTAATCCATTGCCCCACGGACTCTTTTTGACTCCCCACAAGATATTGGCTTGGGAGAACATCGTGGAAAATGAAGAAATTGCTTGTGATAAGCAATTTCTACATTTTCCACAATGTTTTCTATCGCAAAAGACCAACATACTTTAAATTCCATTCACTTGAAATAGTCGTCTGCAACATCTGTCAATTTGGAGTGAGACGATGGTGAAGGTCAAACTCGGGGTCATATTCCCTGATGACGTCACACAGCTCGTCTGTCAGCTGACACCTCCTGTATAACTGACCTTCCAGATTCAGTACCTGCGGTAGAAATAATGCAGTTTCACTGCATGATTTATGGCTCAACTTGTTAGCATTTCGTCACTTTTCATCGAAAACCTCGTAACTGCAGCTTAAAACAAGCTGCGGTTACGAGGGTTTCGTTGAAAAGCAGCGATTTGTTGCTTTCGAATTCCAATAAGCATACACGTTTCCAAGGGACCCGTCCCCCTCCCCTCGAATTTGTGAAAAAAATATCGAAATGATTAAGAAATCTTTCATGAGCCAATGTGTTGGGGAGCACGGAATCTCTCTGGGAAACATGTCTGATCCGTGCATGATTGAATAAGTATCAAAGCTTGTTGTTATAGAGAAACATTTACCTTATTCTTCAGAAGTTCAGCATACGGCACATCTTTAAATCTGCTGCTATCCAGATGCATGGTTTGGAAGCCTGAAATTATATAGGCCTAAACATAATTATCATATTGCTGAAATTCTACTTAGATCTAGATCTATAATGATCAGCCTTTCTTAGAATCTGTTCCCACATAATGACGCCTTTTGACATCCCACATGATAAAGTCTCTGGAAAACACAATGGAAAATGAAGAGATAGTTTGTGACGAGCAATTTCTTCATTTTCCACAATGATGACAAGAAGCTCGAAGGAGCTTACGTCTAATAAAAGTATCTATGTCTATATTTTGTAAAAATAAAAGGTGTTCATGAAACACAGATGCCACCGAAATGGCATACTTTTGAAGTAAAGGCCAATTTTTAATTTTTGGACAGACAGACACGAGTAATACAATAAGCCCCAGATCTTTCGATGCGGGATCATAAAAAAATTAACAATGTTGAGTTTTATTCCATTGTTAGCGTCACGACGTCTGCAACATCTTAGATTTGGACCCGTCTTAAATTTGGCGTCCATGTATCAAGTCATTTGAAATACATATTTTCTGTTCTTTTTTTTAAAAAAAAAATGTAGATCTATAAATGTATATAAAAAGGAAGTGGCTAGGAATACGGGCCCGTATCTCTAGCCCATGGTGGCTGGAGATACGGGCCCGTATTCCTAGCAAAACCCCCTGTTTTTGCTAGAGATACGGGCCCGTATCTCTAGCGAAACCATGGGATTTTTGCTAGGGATACGGGTCAAACGACTTCCGGTCTAACATAACCGTGATTTATGGAAAATCGATATTGGTCCTTTCCCAAACTGCGAAATTTAGACTGGTCATTTTGAAATTAGTTCCAGAAGACAAATAATATATCATGTATATCTATTAACTAGAAATTACGGGTGATATTGCAGGGGAAATGTCGAGTGAATGGAGAAATTGCTGAAACGAAAGGTTTGAAATTGAAACTTTTTTTATTTCATCAATATCTCATTTTATTTACATTTTGACAAAAAGAAGCTAACTATTTGTGCAAATGTAACTTCAGTGGCAATGGTTTCACGGGTGTGTCATGTGTATTAACCCTTTTGTTTGTTAAGATATTATCCTATTTTGTTTAATATAGGGTTAATTCACGTTTTTGAGGTCGTTAACATTCGCAGAGGCCCAAGAAATACGTTAACGCCCGACTGCGAAGCAGAAGGGTCGTTTTCGTATTTTGCGGGCCTCTGCGAATGTTAACGACCGAAAAATACGTGAATTGACGCTATTATTGCATAAAAAGCATTAAATCCCAATGATTACTTACCCCAAACCCCTTGATATGTGCGAAAAATGAACCGAGGTGAGAGAAGAAAATGTCCGCCATTGTTGTTTTGTTCTGATAAATTTTTGTTATGCGTGACGTCGGTAAAACAACGTTACGTCATAATTTGGCGCTAAAAAGCGAACTTCGCTTATTTAACGTAAGACGTTGAGGATTTTGCGGGAAAAGAGAAAATTGTTTATTTTGAAGGGTCAAATCGAGGATATTTGAGTGCAAACCGGTCCGATATCGCACGTGAATCTGCCGATTAATGCACGATTTCTCTGGATATCCGCCCGGTTTCTTCTCGTTATCCAATGCCAATAACGGACTGAAAACACACATTTTAGGCAATAATTGACAATAAACTGTCTGTAAAAATCTAGCCGAGGCTGAAGCTCACACAATTTGGAGCGGCAGATAAATGTTCGCAGAGGAGCCTCATTTTCACTCTTTGTTCGATGTAAGGGGCGAACAGGGGGTTGGAAGAGGGCATGTTATCTCTAAATTTGGGCAAAAAAGCCGAATTTTCATGTCTTTATTTTATACTGAAGAAAACTGGGAAAATCTAATAAATCCCCTCCAATATTCAGACACTGGCCCGGAGAGGCGCTTAAGCCCCCTTCCCCATATAAAGTTTCTTCATATGGCCCTGTATAATTTAGAATATATTTTGTCTGTAGAAAAGAACACATTGAATCAATAGGTCATCACATTGTTGAATTGCAACAATAATATCATCTAAAAGTAATATCATTTTGAGTATAATGCAAAAGAGGTGTAATTTGCATCGATACCTACAACTGTCTTACAAGTTCGTAACCCTCGCCTTCGATATTTTGAAAGTAAGTCCAGCATTATAGACATGCTCTATTATACAATAGATAACCCACGTAACTTTTGGGAAACGTTCACACCGAAAATCGTCTGCTTCACGTATGTATTGTGTGCAATATAACATAAATAATATTGACGCAAAAGCCTAAGGATACCATGTTGATTACCTACAATTTATTCTTCTGTCTTCATATTTTGTAGCCTATTCTTTTCGGGGCGTCTAGGCTTTTACCAGGTCTCGCAAACCAGAACAAAAAACGTTTATACCCGTCCAATTTAAAAGCTTCAAGAAATAAAACGGTTGTTTATAAAGAAAGGATTTCCGCGCAATGTAGCAAAGAAAATATTGAGGCAAAGTAAGAAAATTCTGATTATCAGCATTTTCTTTTTTTTTTGTCTCGATGTTTTTTCCAATCAAGAAAGACGTCAAAACTAGGTCTAGTTTGTGAAGGTGTTGAAGAAGTTTACATTATTGGCCAAAATTAAATAGTCGTTGAACCCTTTGCAAACTTATGGTTTTGACGTTCGTACACGAAAAAGTTTGAGAAAACATTGAGGGAAAACAAGAAATTGGTTGATGATCTACCCTTTATTTTTTTCTAATTACTTTTTTTGGCGAAATATTGCGGCTTATTGCACTACAATAAAATTTGCCAAAGTTTCATTATTGTTTAGTTTGCTTTCTTCTGGGAACTATTCGCCTTTAAAATATGATCAAACAAAAGGGTTATACACACGGCTTACGCGTGAAACGAATTGTCACTGATGAATCTGCAAATAGTTATCACCTTGTTGTCATAAGATGTTTGAAAAATATAAGATATCAACACCCCAAAGGTTGTCCACTGCTTGTCACAAGCAATTTCGTAATTTCTCACGACGTTTTCTGCCCAGAAAGATAGGATTTTACTCGTCTAAAATTCTGCCTTCTGGTAATGAGTTAAAACGTAAATAGATAGGCATAGTTATTATATCTATGAGTATGTAAATATTTTACAACAAATATTATACCACGTATGTCACAATGCAAAATAATTAAGTTTTCTCTTATTTTCATTCAATAATATTCCTCATAAACGTAACCTCTCAAAAGTGTCCTCCTGTGGATAAGCCTTTTTCACACATTTTATAATAAAAGGTGCGACTCGACGTTCCGGGAATAAACCGATGATTTAAAACATAAAGGTTTCTATTTTAACCCTTTATCAAACAAGAAGAAACAATTTCAGCAATTTCTCCATTCCCTCGACATTTCCCCTGCAACATCGCCCGTATTGTCTAGTCGAGACATAAATAATACTTTATTTGTCTCCTGGAACTACTTTCAAAATGACCAGTCTTAATTTCGCAGTTTGGGAATGGATCAATATCGATTTCCCATAAATGACACGATAGGTTATGTTAGACCGGAATTCGTTTGACCCGTATCCCTAAAAAAACCAATGGTTTCGCTAGAGATACGGGCCCGTATCTCTAGCAAAAACAAGGGGTTTTTGCTAGGGATACGGGCCCGTATCTCCACCCCCCATGGGCTAGAGATACGGGCCCGTATCCCTAGCCACTTCCATATAAAAAAGACCCGGTCACACACGCACTCATGGCTTTATTGCTGCCAGATCACATCTAAAAATGTAAAAAGCGAAGCTACTTTGATGGGATGTTGACGCGAAGAAGCGTATGACCCAACCTTACAGTTCTCTCTGTCCTAGGATTACTCGTTGTTATAGTCAACCTTTAGATATGACTTGAAAGTATCATTACAGATATTTTAAAAATAGTTTTTCAAAGTCATGAAAAATGTGTAAGATCCTTAATTGATGAATGTAAAAAAGGAATTGTTGCATTACCATATACGTCGAATCTTGTGTTGTCCGTTTCTTGGTTGCGATAGTATTGCTGTAACAAATAAAATGTGTCCATATTTTTGTCAAATAGGTACATGTAGTTTAAGACATTAATTAAGCAGTTAACATACATATCAGGTAAATGGCTTTTCAAAATACAATAATTCAGTATTTGTTCATCAAACCCTATGTTGTGGGTACTCATTTGAAGCGTCTCGACACGATTCAAATGAGTACACACAACATGGGGTTTTGATTTGAAATAATGAATATAAGATTCCTTTACCATCTCTTATCTGTTTCTCCGGATATTTACCAACCAGTATAATTATACCCCCCAAATTCAATTTGGGGGGTATATAGGAGTCAGGTTGTCGGTCTGTTGGTCTGTCTGTCTGTCTGTTGGTCCGTCTGTTGGTTTTTTCTTTAAAAATCTTCTCCTCCTCAACCACTCAGCCGATTCTTACCAAACTTGGCAGGAATGTTCCTTGGATGACCCTTTTCAAAACTTGTTCGTGAATTTTTGATTCGTCAAAAATTGTGGGCGTGGCAGGGCGGGGCTTATCGGACTTAGAGAAATCATATGAAAAATATTTAAAAATCAATTATCTGGCCAATTTAAAGCAAACTAGGCAGGAATGTCCCTTGAGTGACTGTATTCAACACATGTTCATGAATTTTTGATTGGGTGAAAAATGTGGGTGTGGCAGGGCGGGCCTTATCAGACTTCGCGAAATCATTCAATAATTCTTCAAAAATCTTCTCCTCCTCAACCACTTAGCTGATTCTTACCAAACTTGGCAGGAATGTTCCTTGGGTGACCCTTTTCAAAACTTGTTCGTGAATTTTTGATTCGTCAAAAATTGTGGGCGTGGCAGGGCGGGGCTTATCGGACTTAGAGAAATAATTATAAAAAATCTTTAAAAATCAATTATCTGGCCAATTTGAAGCAAACTTGGCAGGAATGTCCCTTGAGTGACTGTTTTCAACACGTGTTCATGAATTTTTGATTGGGTGAAAAATGTGGGCGTGGCAGGGCGGGGCTTATCAGACTTCGCGAAATCATTGAATAATTCTTCAAAAATCTTCTTCTCCTCAAGCACTCAGCCGATTCTTACCAAACTTGGCTGGAATGTTCCTTGGGTGACTCTTTTCAAAATTTGTTCGTGAATTTTTGATTCGTCAAAAATTGTGGGCGTGGCAGGGCGGGGCTTATCGGACTTAGAGAAATCATATGAAAAATATTTAAAAATCAATTATCTGGCCAATTTAAAGCAAACTAGGCAGGAATGTCCCTTGAGTGACTGTATTCAACACATGTTCATGAATTTTTGATTGGGTGAAAAATGTGGGCGTGGCAGGGCGGGGCTTATCAGACTTCGCGAAATCATTGAATAATTCTTCAAAAATCTTCTCCTCCTCAACCACTTAGCCGATTCTTACCAAACTTGGCAGGAATGTTCCTTGGGTGACCCTTTTCAAAACTTGTTCGTGAATTTTTGATTCATAAAAAATTGTGGGCGTGGCAGGGCGGGGCTTATCGGACTTAGAGAAATAATTATAAAAATCTTTAAAAATCAATTATCTGGCCAATTTAAAGCAAACTTGGCAGGAATGTCCCTTGAATGACTGTTTTCAACACATGTTCATGAATTTTTGATTGGGTGAAAAATGTGGGCGTGGCAGGGCAGGGCTTATCAGACTTCGCGAAATCATTGAATAATTCTTCAAAAATCTTCTCCTCCTCAACCACTTAGCCGATTCTTACCAAACTTGGCAGGAATGTTCCTTGGGTGACCCTTTTCAAAACTTGTTCGTGAATTTTTGATTCGTCAAAAATTGTGGCCGTGGCAGGGCGGGGCTTATCGGACGTAGAGAAATAATTATAAAAATCTTTAAAAATCAATTATCTGGCCAATTTGAAGCAAACTTGACAGGAATGTCCCTTGAATGACTGTTTTCAACACATGTTCATGAATTTTTGATTGGGTGAAAAATGTGGGCGTGGCAGGGCGGGGCTTATTTTTACCAAACTTGACAGGAATGTTCCTTGGGTGACTCTTTTCGAAACTTGTTCGTGAATTTTTTAATTGGGGATTTTTTATCAAAATTGGCAGGAATGTTCATTGGGGGACTTATTTCAAAGTTTGTTCGTGAATTTTTGATTTGCAAAAAATGTGGTAATGGCAAGGCAGGGCTTATCAGACTTAACGAAATCATGAGAAAAAAGCAATTAAACAGTAAATTTGAACCAAATCCTACAGGAATGTTCCTTGATTGACTGTCTTCAATGCATGGTTGTGAGTTTTAGGTTTATTGAAAAATATGGGCATGGCAGGGTGAGGCTTAGGGATTGTTAAATGTGTTGTTTGGTCTGTTGATTTTTTGTTCGCTCTATTTCCCAATTGATCAGCTCACAGTTCAAATGAAATCAATTTCTCAAAATGCACGAAAACTGCGCTTTTGGGGGGGGTATGATCACTTTCAGTGATATTCTAGTTATCAATTCAATTCTAAATCCATGATGAAAAGTAACTGATCCTTCTATTGTCCCGATTGACAGACACCCATATCGATCAATCAGATTGCTTGTCATGAAATTGATAAATAGATTTAATGTAGTACATCTGTATTAAGATTCATGCGACGTGACGTCAGAATCTTTCCTACGACGCCGTGAACATTCGTCACGTATGGTGATCGCCGCTACAAAAACCCGCAACGGAACAGTACCAATCGAGATAACCACACAGGGCGAGGTTCACAAGATAACTCCTACAGATACATAAATAATGAACGATACAGGAAATATGACAACTACTCAAATAAATATCGCCGAAATAGTGACAATCATCTATCATCTAGAGATAGATCTACATTGTATAAAGGACGAAATAGAGGATGGTATTAGATGCAGATATACCACTTAACATAGGTTGTTGTGGATATACTTTAAGATGTGTATGTGCTTAGATTTCGATGCATTACTAAATTTGTTTAACTTCAGATAGTTCATTTTCAAATTACTCTTCTTCCTTCTATGTCATTAATTGAAATATGTCTTTTAACAATTGCAAAACTTACCTGTCATTTAGCTGCTGGAATATAAATGGTTTGGAGGGTTATATTGATGGTATAAAAACAAATAAGTTGCATGATCAAGAAGTAATTAATTCTCTCATTAAGTCAGATTTTATAGGGCTAGTTGAAACGCATGCTGATTTGAGCACTGACATTTCTTTACCAGGGTACTATGTATTTAGGAAAGATAGACCAAAAAATAAAAAGGCTTGGAAATCATCAGGAGGTGTAGCAGTTTTGGTGAAAGAATCTCTAAGAAAAGCGTGTAAATTTGATACACTTTCCGATAGTGATGTTATTTGGGTTCGCGTGTTAAAAGAAGCCACTAAACTGAATAATGACTTATATCTGGCATTTGTATATGTTCCACCTCGTAATTCATCATATGGAAAAGTTTATAGTAAGGAAATTTTACAGAAAATTGAAAAGCAAATTGAACACTTTTCATGCAAGGGCAAAATTATCATTTGTGGGGATTTTAATGCAAGAGTTGGCATGGATACAGGCTTTGTAGAAGATGATGAAAGTGATTATATTCCTATGCCTAATGTTGAAACTAACGAATTGATCTTACCCCGTGTATCATGTGATAACATGCCAGTTAACCAACATGGAAGATGGCTTTTAGATGTATGTGTAGATAATCAAATGTATATTCTTAATGGTCGAACACTTGGAGATTTTAATGGTAAATTTACCTGTCATAACTGTAAGGGAAGCAGTGTTGTTGATTATTTTGTCACAAGCAAATCTCTTTCAAATAATGTATTAAGCCTTAATGTTAATGATCTCAGTCTTTTCTCTGACCACTGTGTATTAAACCTAAAAATAGAACTAGAAACTGATATGTACAGTACTTCTAATACAGACACTTTGCATGATAAAGAGTCCAATTCAATTTCTAAAGATTTACCAGATGTATTCTTATGGTCTGAAAAAGATAAAATAACATACCAATCAGCCTTAAACTGCAGCGAAGTAAAAGACCAGATTAAAGAAATTGGTGTACAACTAAGATCGGAAAATGTAGAAATACAATTCATAGTAGATCAAATTTCTGAAATCATGATTAAAGCTGGAAATAAAACTTTGAAAAGAAAGTCATTTAAATTAAAAAAGAAAAATATACGTAAAGTTAAGAAGCGCTGGTATGACAGAGAATGTTCAGTACTTTTAAGAGAAGTAAAATATGCGAAGAATGCCTTTAATAGAAATATATCAGATAACTCATTGCGTGCAAAATATTATACAAAATATAAAGAATACAAGAAATTGGTTAAATATAAAAAGAGAAAATATAAGCAGAATTTGACAGACATGCTCGGTAATTTAATGGAAAACGACCCAAATAGTGCTTGGAAAATTGTTCATGAACTAAAAAATGACTCCATGCCTCAGGATAAAGCGGAAAAAATAAATAGATCACAATGGTATGTCCATTTTAGTAATCTTTTAAATAGGGACAAAAAAGAAATAGATAATGAAAGGAAGCGCGAAATAAATGAAAAACTACGACAATGTGAAGAATCAAATCCTAGCGTTGGAGATTTAGATTACGAAATATCCGAAAAAGAAATTTTTGATGCATGTAAGAAACTAAAAAATAATAAAAGTAGTGGAATAGATATGGTAAAGAATGAAATGATCAAAGCTGCCCTACCTTTCATGAAAGATACTTTTTTAAATCTTTTCAACAAACTGCTTAGAACAGGCGATTTTCCTGTATCCTGGACTGAAGGTATAATTGTTACCATTCACAAACAAGGTAATATATCAGATCCTAACAACTATAGAGGCATTACCTTGAATAGTTGCCTTGGAAAGCTATTCTGTCATGTTTTGAATAGCAGACTTATAAACCATTTGGAAAACAGGCATGTTTTTAACAGGGCACAGGCTGGATTTCGAAAGAATTTCCGAACATCTGACCAGATATTTATTCTAAAAACAATTGTAGATAAATATACTCAAACTAGCGGAAGAAACGATAAATTGTTTGCCTGCTTTATTGATCTTAAAAAAGCTTTCGACACCGTTTGGCATGACGGCTTGCTATTGAAACTACAACAATCGGGCATAAATGGAAAAATATACCAGGTTATAAGATCAATGTATCAATTTTCAGTATCGAGGGTTAGATGTAAAAACCTTTTAACAGATCCTATAAATATTACACAAGGAGTACACCAGGGGAATGTTTTAAGTCCCTTGCTATTTAATCTTTTTATTAACGATATTGGGGATAATTTGTGTGATAATGATGCGCCTGTTTTAGATAACTATAAAGTGAGCCATCTTTTATATGCAGATGATTTAGTTTTACTAGCAAGGTCTGAAACAAGTCTTCAAAATAACATTGACAGTGTTCAAAAGTTTTGTACTCGATGGGGTTTAGTTATCAATACAGACAAATCGAAAGTTATGATATTCTCAAAGACAGGGAGAATCTCGAGAAACCCTTATCCCTTTCAAATCGATGGAAAAAAGCTTGATTTTGTTAATGAATACAAATATCTTGGCATAATTTTTTCAAGCAATGGGAAACTATCAATTGCTGAAAAACATTTAAGTTTAAGTGCTAACAAGGCATTGTTTTCTATCAAACAAGGTATTTTTGATAAGAATATAGATCCTTCAGTGATGTTACATCTTTTTGATGTGCTCGTAAAACCTATTGCATTATATGGTAGCGAAATTTGGGCGCCTTACAAAGCATGTTACAGTGACAAACCATTAGAAGAATTGTTTGAATCGTCGCTTAAAAGTAATTCCGAGTTTTCAAAGATCCATATTAAGTTTTGTAAATATGTTCTCGGAGTTCATTCTAAAGCTTCAAATTTAGCGATTCTTAGTGAACTAGGACAATTTCCTATCTTGTTAACTGCTTTAACAAATTGTGTAAATTATTGGATACATATTATCAATTCTGACAACGAATCCATTTTGTCAAGAGCCTACACAGAACAATTAAATGCTTCAGGCGTAAAAGCTCGTTGGGTGAAATTTGTAAGAAATATTTTAGATGACCTAGGGTTTTCTCATGTTTGGAAAAACCAGGGAACATTTAATCGCCTGTCTTTAATTCATTCAATAAAATCTAAAATTAAAGAAAGATTTCTTACTTTCTGGGGGAATCGCATTTCATCTCATGACAAGATGAACAAATTAGAAACATACAGCTTACTGAAGGAGAATTTCGAAATTGAATATTACATTAAGAACATATTAGATAAAAATATCAGAAAGTCAATTTGTTCTCTAAGAGTTAGTGCACATAGATTACGCATAGAACGTGGAAGATATTTAGGCGAAAAAAGAGAAGAAAGAATATGTACCTCGTGCAACTTAATTGATAATGAAGTACATTTTTTAATGTCTTGTAAAAAATATGAATCCAGAAGAACCTTATTATTTGATGTAATCAACAACAGTAATATAAAATATGATGCCAAAATGAACCCAGTCGATGCCTTTATAAGAATAATGACATGTAAAGATAAAAAGGTTTTATCGGCTGTAGGAAGCTTCATTAACGAATGTAATATTATATAATTCCATGATATATATATATGCTCAATTGCACTCCAAACCATATGTTCCAACATGTCATTCATCGATTGATAAATTATATTATGCATGTGTTTGTGTGTTTGTGCGTGGATTCTGTATGTCTTTGTGTGTGTTATAATTTGTCTGTTTATGTGTTTTGTTTTCAATTTTTCTGTAAATGCCTATAACCCAAAATGGGTATATTTGAGCAATTAAAATATATTCTATTCTATTCTATTCTATTCGTACCCGAGCCTATTCGGGCGACGTCGTAAACATTCGGTGGTGACACATTCCACCGCCGAATGTTTACGGCGTCGCCCGAATAATTTCGACGCCGCGTGAATCGCATTATGGGTGTACTAGTAACTACCTCAATATTTCATCACATTTTGTAAATGACAATATCTTACCAGTATTAGTTGTTTGTCTCTTTCAAGTGTGGCTATTTTCTTTCGTTTTCTGTCAGTCATTCCTAAAATAGAATACAGGAGAATCTTGAAACATGAAAGTATTTGTGGATGGCAATCATATTTGTTTGTTTTAATTTACATTTTTGTAATGGTTATTTTTGCTTTAATTTACTTCGATTTGTGGACAAAATACAAGAGTAAATATTGCAGAGGGAAAATATAAAATGGAAACGTGTACGAGCGCAACCCAGTAGACAAGCAATGAAGCTTATATAACGAAGTTGGTACACAATTTAAGAGCTCTTAACTGCAGGTCTTTACTTTTTATTCATTGTTTATTAATAATAAGTGAAATGACTTTTTTTTCAATTTTTAAAAATGTTTGCATTAACCCTTACTCATACAAGACCTGGCCCGGTTTCTCGAAAAAACTTAAGTACAAACTCATTAGTCCATGCTCAAATTTACTACAACTTCAAAGGAATACTAGTACTCTCCAACGTTGAGGGGTATTCGATTGAAGTTCATGTGGATTTCGTGCGATTTGAGCACGGTGCTCAGATTTGAGCATGAGAACGTACTTAAGTTTTTTCGAGAAACCGGGCCAGGTTTTAATTTTACTGATATACCGGTATTAGGCTTAGTTAACACCGAGACAAAAGAAGAAAATGCTGATAATCGGCCTTTTTACTTTTGCCTCAATATTTTCTTTGCAATATTGTACACAAAATGCGTCTTTTTCAACATCCATTATGTCGCCTGCAGCAGCTTTCGTTTTGGACCACCCTAAATTTTTTGCCGTCTGAGTAATAGACCAAACTTTTGTCTTACGTTTCATCATGACTAGTTCATATTTGAGACACTCATTCTGTGCTCCTAGCTCGTTCTCCACTCTATATTTCTCGGATGTAACAGCTAACAAAGCCTTCTGTAGTTCGTCTACCTTTCTATCCGCATAGTCCCGCGCTGTTTTTACGTCTGTCAAACGATCTGTAATGGCATTCACGTTGAATATATCGTCGATGTTATTGCAAAAACTCGTAACTCCAGCTTTAATTTAGCTGGAGTTACGAGGTTTTGCAATAACGTCGACGATATTATGGTGTGAGCGGTCTTGAAATTTGAGCATTTTTAAGATTGCTGATATAAAAACGCACCTGTGAACAGTCTTAAGAATCTAATGCAATTTTAGAAATCCCTAATTCCAAGATTATTTACGACATAATTATATATCGTCGCTTTTCTACGAAAATGTCGTAACTGCAGCTTGTTTTAGCTGCAGTTACGTGTTTTTAGAAGAAAAGCAAAGCTATGCATCTAGTATTTGATTCTTCTTCGATTAATCGTTGATCTATTTAATAAGATCCTTGTTGAATTTTCAACATCAAACCTGTAGACAATTACTTGATCTAATTTTATTTTTGCCCGTGATATTAGATGACTGTCCTTTTGATTAATATTGACATTGCTGAAAATTTCTGTCTATGTTTTCTAGCCTGAAAAACAAAAAAAAAGAAATGTAAAAAAAATCACTTAAAATGTCGTTTGCAACATCTTTGAAATTGGACAAGTCTACAATTTTGCCGTCTGGTATAGGGTTAAATATCTACGCTTTTCATCAAAAACATCGTAACTGCAGCCTATTTTAAGCTGCAGTTAACTGCAGCCAGTTTTAAGGTGCAGTTACGAGATTTTTGTTGAAAAGCGACGGAATGCTACCATTTACCTTCCAATAAAGTATAGTCCTTCTTCATCAATTTGTTCGTTACGGTCTCTTCGTACAAAGCCTGATTACTAACTGTCAGGTCGTGCTGGAGGGATGTGTTGGTCTCCTGCACGCGAGTAAGCTCGTCTTCCAGTCTCTGCTTGGTTTCTGTATAAGTATAGGTGCCGATAAATGACCTGACAGAGCATCTCTAGCAAAAAGCTAGAGATGCTCTGCGAGGTCAATTATCCAGAGCTATAAAAAGAAAATATGTGATAAACAGCTCAGAAAGTAAAAAGTGCTTGGTTTCTGTATAGGTATAGGTGCCGATAAACGACCTGGCAGAGCATCTCTCTTTTTGCTAGAGATGATCTGTCAGTTCAATTATCGAGAGCTATAAAAATAGAAAATGTGTGATATAGCCTACAGCACAGAACGTAGGCCTATTACACAGGAAAAAGAAGATATATTGGTCTTATTTTCCATTCGATACTTTTCAACAAAAACTTGGTAACTGCAGCTTAAAACAAGTTGCAGTTACGAGGTTTTCGTTGAAAAGCGACGGATTGTTGTTTTCGAAACCCATTTCTGCGAGGTTATTCAATATCAGATAGGAATATTGATTCGAAAAGGGATTGAAAACAAATACGGCGTTACCATTATGTACAACGTGTTTGTTCAAATCCCGGAACAGCCATATCAAATCATGCACAGCCTCCACGGGAATTTTCAGTGGATAGAGAAGAGAAAACCTTGCAATGGAACAAAACTTGAGACAAAATTATTCTAATAGTAAATTTTAATACTAGATAACGTACCATTGGCGTTCAAAATCTCTTGTTCTCTTTCTTTCGTAGTGTTGATCAGATCGCATTTTTCTCGTTCCAGCGAAGTTTTGGTGTCGGACAAATCCTGTTTTTCGCTCGTTAGTTGCTGTATATCGTAATACTGATTCTGCAGTTTGTCTCGCTGACTTTCCAGAAATTCTTGGTCTCGTTTGGATTTGTCTGAAAACGAGTAGATGTCCATCATAATTTGTCGCTTTTCTTCGAAAACCTCGTAACTGTAGCTTGGTTCAAGCTGCAGTTACGAAGTTTTAGGTGAAAAGCGACGAATACTTTTTTTTTTTTTTTTTTTTTTTTTTTTCAAGGAAAAATGTATATACGAGCACCGTCATTTTGTACTTCTTTGGATTTTTTTTAAGATTGTTTGTCGCGATGGTAAATTGAGCATTTGAACCGCAACCGCTAGAAATTTTGATTTACAGGTTATGTCCGGGTTCCATTAGTTTTACATGATCATGATCTGTTTGACACATTCCAAAACAGGACTTACTTTTACGTCTCTAGTAAAAGATGTACGGGGAAACATTGAGACAAAAGGAGAAAATGCTGATAAACATCATTTTCTCCTTTTGCCTCAATATTTTCTATGCTATTTTTTACACAAATCCAATCTTCATCAACACCAATTTTGTCATCTGCAGCAGCTTTTGAATGGAACTCTCCTAAAATTTTGTTCTTTGGAAAAGAGTTGAAAAATTAAATTGTTTGAAATCTCAACTTCGCTTTTCATAAAATACGTTACCTTCAAGTTTGGTGATATCGTCTGTTAGTTTTCTGATCTTTTGTTCGTAGTCTCGGATGATCTGATCATTTCTCCCGTTCTCAAATGTAAGGGACGAGATCAGACGTGCCTGATCTTCCACCATGGTCGTTAGACGCACGTTACATTCTGTAAAATGTAGGAAAAACTAGAGAGAAAACAAAATCCAAACGGCCATTTATGACATTCAAGGGCAAATAACTCCTGACTTCATAGTTCAATCAGGATTCTTAGAAGCAATTTAATGGATAGAAAGTCACCCATTGATCATTCCTGTGAAGTTTTATTGAAAGCCATTGAGTGGTTTCTCACTCACTCACTATCCTGTTTTGATTATCCAGGCCATCAATTAGTCCTCTACAGAGGATGGGGCCTGGCTGCCCAGCCGAGATCGGAGTCTCCCTCTCCACATCTGGCGGTTGGAGGGGTCGATGTTAGTCATTCCTACTGCCTCGCGGTCCCTATTCACCAGCTCTTCCCATGTTAGTTTTGGTCTACCGCGTCCTCTGCGTTCTTGTACATTCATGGATCGAACATTCGATACCATCCGTTGTTCCGTTCCACGTGGCCAAACCATCTCAGTCTGTTTGCCCTGAGGATCACTGACATGTCTTTGATGCGAAGCTGGGAAATTATCTTTCTGAGAAGATTTTTAAAGAAAATTGACCGGACTGGCGCACGGTCGCACGACGGACACGGCGCCATGTCAATAGTCCGCTGACCTGATGGCCAGTAGAGCTAAAACATATTCGACAACCAAGATTTTCTTTTTTTGCTACAATATTTCCTGTGCTATTTTGTTACACAATTTTCCTCATTAACCCATTAACAGACGGCAAAAAATTAGACGGACCCAAATTCAAAGATTTTGCAGACGACAACCTCAAGTGAATGATATATATTTTAATATTTTATTTTATTTTATTTTTCTATTTTTTTTGTCTTTGGGTGTTGAAAACGTTGTGAGAAATGAAGAAATTGCTTGTCACCAAGCAATTTCTTTATTTTCTACAATATTTGACAAAGTCATTATCTTTTAGAGAGTCATAATGAGTCATAATGTGTTAATGTGTTAACAAAGTCCATAGAACACACTACTGATTCAGAAGGAATGTCTAAAGTTCCCGAAAAAGTTCCTGGAACCAGATCTACAAATAGTCGCATTTCAACAAAAACCTCGTAACTGCAGTTTGTTTTAAGCTGCAGTTACGATGTTTTTGTTGAAAAGCGATGATATAAGAGGGTGGAATGGGTTTTCAAAATGAAATTGTTCTGTTATTGTTCAACAAACCCTATGTCGTTGGTACTCATTAATTAGAATAGTCTCATCGACAACAAATTTAGGATACTAGTCTTTCATTCCCTCTCATCTGTTGCTCTGTGCAAATTATAATGGTACAATGAATTCCTTATATTGAGAGGGTTATAAATTATTTATCGTCGCTTTTCAACGAAAACCTCGTAACTGCAGCTTAAGACAAGCTGTAGTTACGAGGTTTTGTTGATAACCATCGATACATATGCTAAGAACTGATAATGAAAAATCAGTGTACAAACCTGTCAGAATTTCGACCATTTTCTTCTTCTTTTTCTTCTTGTGGAACACCGAACCCCACCATTTTGCACCTGTTTTGGGGGAAAAGGGAAAAACACACGATCAACATCCAAAAGAATAGATCAGTTCATTTTCTATAATAACGTTCGGCAATCCACTGTTGGCATTTCCATGCGGCAACATTTTAGACTGGTCTAAATTGAAAGATGATGCAGACGACAATCAAATTGCAAGTGCATGAAATTTTGCATTTTTTTGGTATTTTTGTGTAGAAAACATTGTTGGAACTGAACAGATTGTTTGTCGCAAAAAAACTCTACTTTCCATGTTTTCCAAATTCTTTATCTTGTTGGGCGTCAATATGTGAAATGGGTTTAAGATTTGGATTTCAGACAAATACGAACAATAAAAGGGTTGAAGAAAAAATCTAGATGTAGATCTAATAGAATACGAAATAATAAGGAGGGTCTGAAATGGCAAGCGTTCATTTCCACCTGTTATTTCCTATAGGCAACAACATAAATCTAAAGGAATACAATGTATATAATATGCTTCAAAATCAACAATTTTACGGCCCTGGTAACTAATATTTATTTCCCCCAAATGCTAAATTGCCTTTTTCACCAACATTTTGTCTTAATTTCTGCCTTTGGCTTTGGGTCATCATAAAATTTGTTTGGGAATGGCTAAAACAGCACAATACTGCTTTTCAACAAAAACTTCGTAACTGCAGCTTGTTTTTTTGTGAAAAGCGATAATATAGTATTATAATTATAGTATACTCACCGGTAGTTCGGTGTTCCGTTGTGGACTCCGTCATCAGAAGGTTCGATTTCGTATCAGTGTCTCATCTTTTTTTCCAACAACGTTTCCCAAGTTACATGATGGACTCGTTTGATGAACGACGTCAACGTCATGACAATCTACGTCATAATTACGTTTATTGACGTTGTCACTAGGCGAACCGCGATGCCCATTCGGCAATCCTCGTGTATTTTTTAAACTCGACAACCCTCGGCTCATTCAGAACATCGTTCGGCTATTCCCGTAACCGAGGTCTTTTCAGCCGTAGTTGAGTGATGAAACCGTCGACCGTAACTTGACTCGCGCTCATTAACCCATTAACAAATGGCAAAATTTTGGGCGGTTCCAAGTTCAAAGATCATGAAGATAACAATTTCAGGAGTATGAAATTGTACATTTTTTTTGTCTACTGGGTTAGAAAACATTGTGGGAAATGAAGAAAAAAGCTTGCCACAAGCAAATTCATCATTTTCCACAATATTTTCTGAAGTCTTTATTTCATGGGGCGTCAAAAAGCGTCATAATGTGGGAATGGGTTAATAGGCCTATAACTAGTTCTGTATACCAACTTTATTTTCTTGATAGAATTCTTACTAGCCCATTACTACACAGCGACTCTTAGTCTTCATACGAATTAGTGGCTTTGGAAAACATTGTGGAAAATGGAGAAATTGCGTATGATAACCAATTTCTTCATTTTCCACAATGTTTTCTTCTCTAAAAGATCAAAATATGTGAAATCTATATTTTTTTAAATTGTCGTCTGCAGCATATTTGAATTTGGGAAAGTTTAAAAAAAAATTGAGATAGCCCTTGTCGAACCCTTTCCCAAAACGGCGGTTTTAAAGCAGCTACATATGATTTATTCCTAATACGGCTTAAAAGTATTAATGCCAAAGGCAAATGCTTTTCTTCTATGAATTCAATGTTATTTTTCGTCTACCCCATTTTTTAATTTGGACGAGTTTAAAAGGTTGTTTGGGAAAAAAACATTTTTTTATTTGCTGCGTATGTTTTTTATGCTCCCCGAAGGGAGAGCATATAGTCGCCGCTTTGTCTGTCCGTCCGTCCGTGCGTCCGTCCTGTCCGTCCGTCCGAAGTGATTTCTCCATAACCCTTGGGCTAAATCAAATGAAACTTACCATGTGAACTCTCTATGACAAAATGCCGATGTACTTTTCCCGGTTTTTGGATTTGAGGCCTCGTCATGGGAAAAGGGGACTTAAGGTTAAATACAGTTTTTCTCTCATTTCTCCTAGTCTAATGGTCAGAATTTGATGAAATTTCATAATTGAGTAGCAAATCAGATGCCCTTGACAATAAACTATTTAAAATTTGCGTATACAAAATATGTCATGCAAAAAGGGGGCTTAACATTTGTTAGCTTTATATTAGCTCTGCATGGCATATATTTATTGTGACAATGCCTTATTCGGGGAGCATTGTCCGTATCTGACGGCTCTTGTACTCTGACTATTTCTAGTTATAAAATCTTGAATTGATTCTTAAACAAAATCTTACAACTTAAATTAATTGGATAATGAAATATACGAGTATTCGTCCATACTGCACCAGAAACTTCACTAGTACTCGCGCTGAATGTGTGATCCTATGAAAAGTCTAGAATTACCTAAGCCAAGGGGGATCAAACTCGGAACATCCTATAGCAGGGCCGACGGTCTACTTCTCGTCCAATGACACCACCAAAATACGGAAATTTGTATTTTTTACGTTTTTAATGGAGGAATTTTAGAGAAAAAATGGACATCTAAAAGCGGAAGTATGAATCAAAAGCTATCTACATGTTACATAGTACATTGTACTAGCAGTTATTCCCCCCTCCCCTTTATTATTTTTTCCTTGACATACTATTGATATAACATCAGATCGTCTGCAAAAACAAGAGGAACAAGATTGCCTAAATCGCTCCACTGGCTAAAGTAAAAGAATTATCTCATGATTTCCTGTAAGCCTCGCACTGCCAAATCTTGAAAAGGGTCACCCAAGGAACATTTCTGCCAAGTTTGGTCTGAATTAGCCGATTTTTTTATCTTTACAGTATTATTTCATGGTTTGTCCAATTCTTATAAGCCCCATCCTGCCACGCCAACATTAATGGACTAATCAAAATTTCACAAACAAATTACGTAAAGGGTTTCTCAAAGAATATTACTGCCAAGTTTGGTCAAAATTGGCCCATTGGTTGATTTATAAAGAATTATTTTGTGATTTCTTCAATTCTGATAAGACCCGCCCTGCCACGCCCACATTTATGGACCAATCAATATTTCACACACAAATTAAGTAAAGAGCAACCCAAGGTACATTTCTGCCTAGCCAGATGGTTGATTTTTAAAGAATTATTTTGTGATTCTTTCTAAGACTGATGAGCCCCGCCCTGCCATGCCTACATTTATAGACCAATCTAAAATTTTTTTAACAATTTAAGTAAAGGGTCACCCAAGGATCATTCATGCAAAGTTTGGTCAAAATTGTCCAATTGATTTGAGAGGAGAAGATTTTTAAAGAATTATTTTGGGATTTCTCTAAGTCTGATAAGCCCCACCCTGCCACACCCACATTAATGGACCAAACAAAATTTCACAAACAAATTAAGCAAAGTGTAACCCAAGGTACATTTCTGTCAAGTTTGGTCAAAATTAGCCAAATGGTTGATTTTTAAAGAATTACTTTGTGATTTTTCTAAGTCTGATAAGCCCCGCCCTGCCACGCCCACATTTATAAACCAATCACAATTCTTAGAACAATTTAAGTAAAGGGTCACCCAAGGAACATTCTGCAAAGTTTGGTCAAGATTGGTCTACTGATTTGAGAGGAGAAGATTATTAAAGAAAAAGTTAACGGACAGAAAAAGTTAACGGACAGACGCAAGGACGCACAACAGACACAACGCCATGACAATAGCTTGCTGGCCTTTGGCCAGTGGAGCTAATAACTTCAAATCAAGAATTGTGTATCAACCCTCCTAAGAAATGTTATATTGTTTAAGAAATGACAGTGAGAATAAACTTTAGTTGGACCAGTCTTGTATAGTTCAACAAGTGTTGCATAGGACAAAATAAATGTTAGCCTACCTTAATCCTTTCCTAAATGACGAAAGTTTATGGTACTTTACAGCCCAGAAAATATTGACACAGAGGGAGAAACTGCTTGTTTTCAGCAGTTTCTTCTTTAGCCTCAATGTTTTCCAAAACCCCCTTTAATAGGGACAACGAAAACAGGTATTGTTAAAGGGTTACATATTTGTGAGTTTATCAGAGATATAGTGAGTTTATCAGAGGTATGGTACGCCAGTCTGAATTATTTTGGATAGTCAATCTAGTTTGAATGACAGCATCAATACACCATCCCATTTAACCCTTACCCAAACAAAACCTGAACTTGACGAACCTGGTAGCGAATGTCTAGGAAAATATTGAGGCAAAAGAAGAAAATGTGGATGACCAGCATTTTCTCCTTTTGCGTCAATATTTTCTGAATTACAATTTACATTTATAACATTTGTATTAACTTCATTTTGTCTTCTGTAACAAATTTGAAAGTGCCCTATTCATCCTTTGAGAAAGGGATCTTTATGATCGTCTGTGCACAGACAGACAGGATATAAAATACTTATTAGACAAGTGATTTTCTCTGAAAACGTAATCAAGGGAACATAAAGTAAAACAAAAATTATTGTATACTCTATCTACTATGACAGTTTACTATGGAGCTTATATACAATCATTCTATAGTCAGGATGAGGAATCACTTGACACAACAATTGTACAGAATTTTCTATAATAATGTTCATGTGTGACCATTTTGAAAATGGTTTGAAGCAGAACATACGAGAATATGTCAGGAATCAGATCAATGTGATGGTTCTTTTAACAATCAGCTGATAAAAAGTTATTGATGACCAACTAAAATCTTAATTGATCATCAATAACTTTTTTATCAGCTGATCTTTAAAATATGCTTTGCATTTAGCAAATTCCAGGCGTTATCCCGCATTCTCTGCAACAAACTCTTTTGAATTCTACCACACATCAACATAATTATTGGAAAATATTGAGAATATTGTATTTCATGATTCCCACAATGATAGTTATACACAGAAGCACTTGTTTGACACATTCATACTATACATTTAACCATATTCATGCACATTACAAGACTTAAGTTTTAATTTACATGTATTTTGAAATTCAAAGTGAAAATAATTGAAATAAAGCACTCACATTAGTTTCAAGTCAATCATGTAGCTGTATTCAGTAAAATTTCTAAATCGACTGCCAAAAGCAAAATTACATTACAAGCTATCTGATTGGACGAGACATATGTCTCAGCCAATCAGATTGATTGTTGTATAACTTGAATTAGACTTGTTGGTGAATACTACCCCTGGAAATGATGGGAGAATGAAGCTTTCATAGAACCCAAAGTCACATTATTCAGCAATTGAATCTTTCTTACGTGATAACATCGATACAAATCAGCTTATTGGCCAATCATACATGAACGTATCATCTGTATCATTGCAAAACTTTGTAATTAAAGCTTTAATCAAGCTGTAGTTACCAGGGCGTTTTACTAACATATACTTTTGCAAAAACCTTGTAACAACACATCTGATTGAAGGAGAAATAATAACAATAATTATTCGGCCAATCAGAAGCGTTGTTGTTTTAACCCATTCCCACACATTGACGCCCCACAAGATAAAGACTTTGGAAAACAAAGTGGAAAATGAAGAAATTGCTTGTCACAAGCAATTTCTTCATCTCCCACAGTGTTTTCTACCCCAAAAGACCAAAAGCTTTAAATTTCATTCACTTCAAATTGTCGTCTGCATCATCTTTGAATTTGGAGCAGTTTAAAATTTCGTCGTTTGGTAATGGGTTAAAAATGTTCGTAAGTTTGTTAGTAAAACGGGACCCAGGTTTTGCAAAAACGCTGACAATATTATTTCTTTGTGAGTTCAATCATTTCAAAATACATTTGCATGTTTCATAACAATTACAATTAAACTGTAATATTTCACATCTGCTCATGATTTCAATTATCCAATTCATATGAATGGTTCAAGATTGTACTTTCGTAGACAAATTTTCTAATGGAAAAATTAACCATTTCCCAAAAAAGACTGTGCTCCAGTTTCTCGAAAAAAACTTAAGTACATACTCATGAGAACATGCTCAACTTCAAAGGAATACTCTCCAACGTTGAAGGGTATTCCATTGAAGTTCACATGGGATTTCGTGCGATTTTAGCACGGTGCTCAGATTTGAGCATGAGAAGGTTCTTAAGTTTTTTCGAGAAACCATGGCCTGGATTTGATGTCCCGAATAGAAAAGGCTTGTTTTTCTAGGTTCATTTTCTTAGGGTCGTCAAAACAAGGTCTTGTTTGCAGAGGTGTTAATTGTATAACTTATTCAAGTTTTTTTCATAATTCCCTTCAATCACTATGTCGTCTGCTGTAGGGTGACCTTCGCCCACTACTTAGATTTAGATTTAATCATGATTGTTCATCATCAGATAAAGTTTCATATTGAGATGACAACAAAGGTTGTGGTTCTTGTTCCCTCCCTTCAGTATCCTCCGCAGGACGTCTTACCATCCCTATCCCACTGCCTGACGATATATTAGACGAGAGATCTGACGTAGATTGTGGATACGATCGGGGACTCCGGGACCTGTGTGTTTGTCGACTGTGTGATACATGCTCTATAGAAGTACCCAAATCTGATGATCCACAATGAGGGCTGTTGTCACTTTCTCGCGATGATTTTGATCCTCTACGACTTCCTGTACTAACCTGCTGGGACACAGATGATACTTCCTGTCCGGCGGATGAGCTGTCGATGTTGGCCAACTCGTCTACGAGTAATCTTTCTGTACTGTCCGCGCTTGTGTGTGACACGTTTGACCCTTCATCCGCCTCCGACGACTGTTTTCTGACAGCCGCACCATGACGACTTGTCACCTGACTGGACACTTGACCTTCATCCAGCTTCTTTGTTTGATTCATCAACTGAGAACTGTCGCTGATAACATCTCGATGGTCAGCCGAGTATCTCTCAAACCCCTGCGCTTCATTATCCTTCACTGATCCACTATCGCTGACTTTAGCCTCCGACTGCCCGACGTCCTCGCTGCTCTCCACATTACTATCCCCGTCCCTGGCCGCGTCCCCGCCACCCTGACCACGATTCTCCGAGCTGTCCACTACCCCACGCCGCGGACTCCGTGTACTACTAGACAGCGCCATGTAACTACTCAACGGTTTACCTAAAGCTTCATCGTCAGGACTATCTGGGAAATCATATTCCGACTTTGGTCCCTTCTTGTCAGACGATGTCGTGGCTCTGCCCGCCTCCTGTACAGAGGCTGACGGGGACACTCTCTGTGACTGCTTAACAGCATCGCGTTGGTGAGGGACGCCCGTCTTCCGCTCCTGTTCTTCTTGTTCCATCCTGGAGCGCGGTCGTGAGATGATGCGCCCCTTCCTGTGCGGGTGCTGCGACGAGTGGACTTGATCCCGGCTGTCTGCAGCAGATGACACGGGAGACTGGGACTGGGAACCAGGCTTACTATAGTTTCCTCCCTTGGTAGGATCTTCATCCTGAAATATACAAAAACTTCTTAAACAATATTCTATCACAGCTACAGATGGCAGGCAGTAAAGACTTAGAAATATGCAACATTTCCTGTATTGTCATCAAACCCTGTTCTGTGGGTACTCATTAGTACCCACAACATAGGGTTTGGAATAGAAAAACAAAATAAGAATGTCTTTACTCCTTCTTATCTATGCCAATAATCTATTCTTTACTGCTTTGCACTGAAATTTAAAAATATTTTTTATAAATGATGATTAAGGTTCCGTAACTGTAACTGGATAAACACTTATGGCATATAAATTTCTATGAAAGTTGGATATGTTGTAGATATTGATAAATACAAATGTTTTACCATCTTACTTTTTACATTTTGTGAATCCAAGGGGAGATAACTGGTTTTAAAGTTTGCATTGAAGTCAATGAGAAAATATCCATTTTATCAATAATGCAAGCAATTTCTTCATTTTCCACAATTTTTTCTACCCAAAAAGTCATAAATTTCAAAATTCAATTACATTGAAAATGTCATCTGCAAGTTCTTTCAAATTGGGTTGTTCGAAAATTTTGCCAATAGGGAAAAGGATAGTTCACCTGGTTATGATGTTGTTCTGGCTAGGGTTGTGACAAGCAATTTCTTCATTTTCCAATGTTTTCTACCCAAAAAGTTGTAAATTTCAAAAATGCCTCACACTGAAAATGTCATCAGTAAGTTCTTCCAATTTGAATTGTTCAAATATTTTGCCATAATATTATGGGAAAAGGATATTTCACCTGGTTATGATGTTGATCTGGCGAGGGTTGTGATGAACTTGACGGCGAGGCCGACGACAGTTCATGTTGTCGTGGCTGCACTCCCAGATGTGTCTCCGACGACGTGCTGACGTGTCCTGCCTGACGAGGTTCTGGGCGCGCATGTTTGTGCGAGTTCTCCTTTCCCACAATGTTTGTCTGTGATGACACTGGGGATTGAGTCCTCTGTTTTGTGGTGGAGTGGGAGGGCTGGGCATGATGCTGAAGTAAACAAGAGATGTTTGTAAAACATATATACCCCCTAAAGGGCCTACCTTTGATGTAGCCATCTGACAATTGAAGAAGTCCGATGGTAATATTTTATCAAGCACAAAAATCAAACAAGATGTGTTTGTGAAACACAAATGCCCCCGAACAACCATTTTTCTAAAATGTTAAGTTTTCATGGAGTAAATGGTTATTAAGGGTTAAGGGATGACCTTGAGGAAGGTCAAATTGCATGGAGCAGATAGATATCATTAAAAGGAAGTTGCATATCAAATTTGAGCTTTGTATGTCAAACATTTTTGGAGAAAAGGCAAAGGTTAAGTTTTCAGAGTAAAAGGTTAAGTTTTCGTGGAGTAAAGGGTTGTTAAGGGTTAATGGATGACCTTAAGGAAGGTCAAATTGCATGGAACAGATAGATATCATTCAAAGGAAGTTGCATACCAAATTTGAGCTTTGTATGTCAAATACTTTTCGAGAAAAGGCAAAGGTTAAGTTTTCGGAATAAAAGGTTAAGTTTTTGTAGAGTAAAGGGTTCATAAGGGTTAACCAATGACCTTGAGGAAGGTCAAATTGCATGGAACAGATAGATATCATTGAAAGAAAGATGCATACCAAATTTGAGCTTTGTATGTCAATTACTTTTGGAGAAAAGGCAAAGGTTAAGTTTTCGGACAGACAGACGGACAGACAGACAGACAGACAGACAGACGGACGGACAGACGGACAGACAGACGGACACGAGTAAAACAATATGCCCCCGATCTCTCGATACGGGGGCATAAAAAGTGCAATAACCCAATAAATATAGTCAGCAGAGTTACGATTCTTGTGCATTGCACTTCTTTATAATAAGTTCTATCCACCTATGAAGTTTAATGATTCTACCATTTATACTTTTTGATTCTGGAAAAAAGTCCAAGACATTCTTCAACCTTAACAAGAGTGCCATGGTCACAATATACGCCGCCCCAGGGACTAAGTTTTAAGGGGGCATAACTCAGGCAAAAATCAATGAACCATAAAATCCTTCCTTCATGCACATCTACCAATTGAGGTGATAACATTGACCAAGTTTCAAGAAGATCCAGCCAGAAACTTAGGAGGAGTTGCGTTGACAAGAAAAGTGGACGGACATACGGACGGATGGACGGATGGACAGATGGACAGACTGACAGACGGAGAAGATGACGCCAATATACGTCCGCCTCCGGCGGCGTATAAAAACTTTGTAGTCCAACATGGTTCAAGATCAGCCTTCGTATACACATAGTCTGATCATGAACAATGTTATAGTCTCCAATAGCTTTTTTGTGACCTGTAGCAAGTCTGAGACACCATTAATAGTCTACACATTTAGGCACAGGCTGATCATGAAACACTACTGTCTTAAATGCTATAAGGGACTTTTTTCCAGATCTCGGCTCAGTTACCTGCGGATGTGGACTTCTACCTCGAGGCTGCATCGACTCAGTTATCTGCCCCTGCATCGCCGGTCCTGTCATGTGACCAGGGTGATGACCTTGACCCGGATAACCTTGACCTTGGTGACCTTTAGACCTGGGGTCGGTGGTGGAGTCCTCCTGTCTGACTTGCGCAATCATGTTCTTGACATACTCCACATTGGACACTTCTGGGTCTTGAACCCCCTTCCTGAGGACTCCTTTAACCTCAACTGAGCTGGCCGAGAAACTGCTGCTACTGCTGTCTGCCTGACCTGGACAGTGAGAAGATATCATATAGTGGCTTTTCAAGAAAAACCTTGTAACTGCAGCTTATTTTAAGCCGCAGTTATGAGGTTTTTGTTGAAAAGCAGCAATATTCTGAATTTTATATTCAGAGCTACAGATAAGATGGAGTTTTGATTTCCAAAATGCAATATGTCATTAATTGTTCGTAAAACCCTATGTTGTGGGTACTCATTTGAATTGTCTTAATTGCTCTGCATATTGTATGTGAATAATGAATTTACATGTACATGGATTTTCTAGTAATTAATTTACACGATGCCTGTAACATGTTGCCTTGAAACATGGGGGTTAATGCCATATATATACATTTTCTTCGAAAAGGAGCATAATTATATCAGCTAGTTTGGGAAAAGAAGCTTCTTTTTTTAACAGTGTTTACTATTTTGCCCTTTTTCTGGTGCCTTGGCACCAACATTTTAATGAAAATCAATTTTTAACTTTAAAAGTCCTTTTCCAAAAGATTATTCTTTCAAAGTTTCAAGGATATCAGCTAAATGGTTTGGAAGAAGATTTTTACAGAAAGGATTTTTCCTCTTTTCTCATGCAGCGGCAGCCAGATTCTTCAACACCTTTGAATTTGGTTATGAATAAACTATATTACCTGGAGGTGAGGCCGGGTTCACAGCCCCCATCACTGACGGCGAGTGTGACTGGTCAGGTCGCATGTGTCTCCAGTCACCGTCCTGTGACCTTGACCCCTGGTCATCAACCCCAGACACAGACTGGGACACGGGTCCACCCATCTCATACTGACCACCACTACTGCTGGCCTGCTCATTGGGCTGAAAGTGAAGAGACACACCATTAAACAATGTGACCCTGTGACCTTGACCCCTGGTCATCAACCCCAGACACAGACTGGGACACGGGTCCCCCCATCTCATACTGACCACCACTACTGCTGGCCTGCTCATTGGGCTGAAAGCCAAAAGCATTGCAATATCATTAACTCTTTGCCAAATGACAAAATTCTAGACTAAATTGGACCAGCCTGGATATTTGTCCTTTGAGAAAGTGTTTAAATTTACATACAGTATTGAATAGTAAAGAATCAGAATTGCAGGATAAAAAAGTTTTCATGCTGTTCATGAGAATTTACTCATGTAACTAAAGCTTTGGCAGGCAGTATGGACTAAGATCAGCATGCACAGATGTGCAGTCTGATCTTAGCCTACACAGCCTGCTTTCTAATAAATCATTGTGGCAAAAACTTAAGCTAAACCTGTTGAAATATCTCTTAAATTGATAGTTTGGTCGAAACAAAATTGAAAATCAGCAGGACAAGGGTTAAAATTTTGTGACTGACCTGTCTCCATTTGTGTTTCTTGGGTCCGGGGAATGCCCCTCCTGCAGCCCCTTTATTCTGGTTATCAGCCATGCCCATGGAGGGAGTAGACTGGGCCCAGGATGTTACATTATCTGACAGAGGGGTAGAAGAACTGGATACATGGATACCCTGTACTTGTGGGTCCTTAGGCTGGCCTCCTGTACAAAATAAAATTAACACTCTGTCAACATAATTTAACCCTTGCAAAAATGGAAATATTTAATCAAATTTTAATGGTGGTTGATTTCGAAAGCTGCTGCAGACGACAAAATAGATGTTGTTAAAGAGAAGAAATGTGTATAAAATAGCACAGAAAATATAGAGGCAAAAGGAGAAAATGTCGTTATCAGCATTTTCTTCTTTTGTCTCAAAATTGTTCCAAAACCATTTTTATTAGAAACAGTATATCTATGGATACAGGGTCACTGCCAACCCATATTTTAGAATATTCCTCACCATTTGATTTTAACAATTTCCTAACTAGCCATGAACACAAATTAAAATCATATTTGAGTTCAAATAATTCAAGATTAGCAATATACGGAAGTTTTCAATACAGAGCATTGTGTCTTATACCTTGTTGTGTTGAACCGTTGATCTGACTCAGGAAGGATTTCCCAGATGCTGGTTCCTTTTTTCTCTCATAGTCCATCAGTATTATAGTGTTGATGTGATCTCCCAGGGTCAGATGGGACCCTTGACCTTGACCCCCTTGACCTCCCTGACCTTGACCTCCAGCCATCGGTCCTGACCCTCTCATTGGTGAGCCCTAAATAAAAATGCAATATATATAATTATATATATCAATTAAGATTCTGGAGATTTTCAGTAATCAAAGTTATCCAAATACTGATGAAAATGTAACTGTATGATTGTATTTCGTTGTTGTAAATGCAAAACCTCGTATCTCGTTTACGGAAAATTTCAAAGGGGAGGGAAAAAAGTGTAATAACTTTTCCCAAACTGAAATGCTTTACTTGAAACTTTGACACATTGTTCACAAATGATGTGACATTAATACTGATCAGTAAAAACATCTCAAAACCTGCGAAAATTGTCTAAACTGGGCACACAAGTTTGTACTTTGAAAATCGCAAGAATCGACATACAAGGTTTTGCATTTACACCGACGATTTCCAACATGACAAGGTTAATGAATTTGAATTAGATTGGATGGAGATTTACATCAAACTCAACAGCTAAAGTCTGTCAAATGGAGACAGTTTAAGACTGGGCCACCACGATATGGCCATAGCAGTCGAAAAACGGCATAAAACCCGATAAACCAAACCAAAAGACTGGATTGGCTTGGGATAGAACCTTTGACCCCGGTGTTTTACTTTTATTTTGTGAGAAAGATAAGAAATATGGTGGTCACAATGCTTCAAAGTAATCTCTATAAAATGTATGTATATGTGTAACTATCAACTTATCTACTACCTGAGGGGGTGTTCTAGCTGGAGTTCCCCCTGAACCTCGACTGGAGGGTCTAGAAGGGGGCTTACTGTCTACATCAGGTTTGGGAGGGGCACCTTGTGGGTATGGTGTACTGGGTGGGGTTCCAGAGGGAGGCATCCATCGCTTTTTACCTAAAAAATATTTGTAAAAACATTTCGTACAACTTTCAGCATCATCCATGGCAACTGAAATGGACGATGGTATACCCTCATCAATTCCAAGTGTCTTCCATGGTAACAGAAATTGACTAGGAATAAAATTTCTGTTGACAAGATGACACTCAAAGTTGCACAAAGTGTTTGGTATCCAATGAATGAAACACCTGAATTCAGTTCATAACATTTATCAAATGAAATGTACGGGCTACAATTACTAACACTTAATTGAAATAGTTAAATTTTAAGAAACAAGGCTTCTTTGTGAAATACAAATGTGTAGCATGCCATAAACAGCATTTTTCCTACAAAGAGGACAGGTCACAAGTCATCAATTGTAAAATATTTCAGCCCTACGGTTCAGCCAATGTTTCAAGTTTTCTGAGAAAAACACAGATAAAGAGCAGACAGCAAATATTTTTAAAATAATTACAATATTAATCCATTAAAGCTGATAAGAAACATTAAGGAAAATGAATTAACTGCTTGTGAAAACTAAATTATTTCCCATGATAATTCCTACCATGAAAGAGCACAAAGTTGAAAATTTCATTCACTCGAGATTGTTGTCTGCAACATCTTTGATTTTGGACAAGTCCAAATTAATCAAAACCTGTGAAGACGAACCTTGAACCTGTGCCGGAGGAGACTTGCTCTCTTGCTGACCTTTACCCTGCTGTGGGTACGGCTGTCCTGGATACGGCTGGGCGTGCATCGACTGCTGACCCGGAGAATGATACATCTGACCTTGACCTTGCGATGGGTGACCTTGACCTTGTGATGGATTACCTTGACCTTGAGGGGGGTAACCTTGACCTCCTGGTCGGTAACCGGGGTGACCTGAAATATGGAGATAACAATAAATTGTCGCTTTTCAATAGAAGCCTTGTAACTACAGCTTTAACCCATTACAAAACAGCAAAAAAACAAGAGATGTTTGTAAAACATATATGCCCCCTCAAGGGCCTACATTTGATGTAGGACAAAGTCCAAGGTCAAGTTAACAAGGTCCAAGGTCATGGTCACATATGAAAGGTCTTGGTAGGAGGTGTCTATGTGTGAAATATCAAAGCTGTATATTTAAAAGTAAAATGAAACATAGGCCAGGTTAAAGTTTTTAAAAGTAGGCCAAATGTCAAGGTCAAGGTCATGGTCAAATGTGAAAGGTCTTGGTTGGAGGTGTCCATGTGTGAAATATCAAGGCTGTAGGTGTAAAAGGACATGATATATATGCCTGATTTCAGTCATTTTAAAAGTAGGTCAAACTCCAAGGTCAAGGTTGCAATATTCAAAGTCATGGTCAAATGTGAAAGGTCTTGGTAGGAGGTGTCTATGTGTGAAATATCAAGGCTGTAGGTGTAATAGGACATAAGATAAAGGCTATGTTAAAGATTTCTAAAAGTATGTAAAAGTCAAAGGTCAATGTCATACAGGCCAAGGTCATGGTCAAATGTGAAAGGTCTTGGTAGGGGGTGTCCATGTGTAAAATATTGAGACTGTATAGGTAACAGGACATGAGATATAGGCCTAGTTTAAGTTTTTATAAAAGTAGGTCAATCTCCAAGGTCAAGGTCCAAGGTCATGGTCAAAAGTGAAATATCTTGGTTGGAAGTGACCACGTGTGAAATATCAAGGCTGTATATGTAAAATGACATGAAATATAGGCCAGGTTAATGTATTATTAAAGTAGGTTAAACACCAAGGTAAAGGTCACAAGGTCCAAGGTCATGGTCAAATGTGAAAGGTCTTGGTCGTAGGTGTCCATGTGTGAAATACCAAGGCTGTATGTGTAAAAGGACATGATATATCGGCTAGATTAAAGTTTTTTTAAAGTAGGTCAAAGTCCAAGGTCAAGGTCACAAGGTCCAAGGTCATGGTTAAATGTGAAAGGTCTTGGTAAGATGTGTCCATGTGTGAAATACCAAGGCTGTATGTGTAATAGCACATAAGATATAGGCCCAGTTTAATTTATTTAAAAGTAGGTCAAACTCCAAGGTCAAGGCCACATGGTCCAAGGTCATAGTCGTATGTGATAGGTCTTGGTCGGAGGTTTCCATGTGTCAAATATCAAGGCTGTATGTGTAAAAGGACATGATATATCGGCCAGGTTAAAGATTTTCAAAAGTAGGTCAAACTCCAAGGTTAAAGTCACAGAGTCCAAGGTCATGGTCAATTATGAAAGGTTTTGGTAAGATGTGTCCATGTGTGAAATATCAAGGCTGTATTTGTAAAAGGTCATGAGATATTTGCCGGGTTTAATTTTTTTAAAGTAGGTCAAACTCCAAGGTCAAGGTCACAAGGTCCAAGGTCATGGTTAAATCTGAACGATGTTGATAGGAGGTATCTATGTGTGAGATATCAAGGCTGTATGTGTAAAAGGACATGAGATATAGGCAAGGTTAAGAATTAAGTGTAAAAATCAACAAAGGGCAATAACTCCAAGAATTTGATCGGCAGAGTTACGGTTCTTGTACACTGCACCTCTCCATAATAAAATCTATTCATCTGTAAAGTTTCATGATTCTACCTTACATACTTTTTTGAGTTGTGCTCCGGACAAGAATCAAGTTATAAACTCAACAAAGGGCAATAACTCAGAGAATTTGATCGGCAGAGTTACGATTCTTGTGCACTGCACCTCTCCATAATGAGATCTATCCACCTGTAAAGTTTCATGATTGTACCTTACATACTTCTTGAGTTATGCTCCGGACAATAATCAAGTTTGAAAATCAACAAAGGGCAATAACTCAAAAAATTTGATCGGCAGAGTTACGGTTCTTGTGCAATGCACCTCTCCATAATGAGATCTATCCACCTATTAAGTTTCATAATTCTACCTTACATACTTTTTGAGTTATGCTCCGGACAATAATCAAGTTTAAAAATCAACAAAGGGCAATAACTCAAACAAGAGGGCCATGATGGCCCTAGATCGCTCACCTGAAATTTTTGGCCTTGTTGAAATAAACATTTTGACCGGTATAGCAGCAAATAAAGAAATTCGCAATAAAGCCCCTTTTCCTTAGTTTTTCAAAAGAATGAAACAAAATTCAGCCTTTTCAAAAGTGTTTGCTCTTTTGCCCTTTTTCTGATGCCGCTGCACTAAGAGCTTTGATTTTAATCAGATTCTTATAACAACTTTGAAAGCCCTTCACCCAAAGATCATTCATGTGAAGTTTTAAGAATATTTGCCAACTACATAAGCCAGAAGATTTTTACAAGATTTTGCTATTTTCCCCTTTTCTCATGCCGCGGCAGTCAAAGGCTGAAAGCCCTTCACCCAAGGATCATTCATGAGAAGTTTCAAGAATATTGGCCAACTAGTTGAAGGCAGAAGATTTTTATAAGATTTGGCTATTTTCCCCTTTTCTCATGCCACGGCAACCAAAGCCTTTGATGGAATCAAATTCTTTTAACAATTTTGAAAGCCCTTCACCCAAGGATCATTCATGTTAAGTTACAAGAATATTGGCCTAATAGTTAGGCAGAAGAAAATGTTTAAAAGATTTGGCTATTTTCCCCTTTTCTCATGCTGCGGCAGCCAGAGTCTTTGATGGAATCAAATTCTTTTAAAAACTTTGAAACCCCTTCACCCAAGGATAATTCATGTGAAGTTTCAAGAATATTGGCGTGCTAATTAGGCAGAAGAAAATGTTTAAAAGATTTGGCTATTTTCCCCTTTTCTCATGCCGCGGCAGCCAAAGTCTTTGATGGAATCAAATTCTTTTAACAACTTTGAAAGCCCTTCACTCAAGGATCATTCATGTGAAGTTTCAAGAATATTGGCCAACTGGTTAGGCAGAAGAAGATTTTTAAAAGATTTGGCTATTTTCCCCTTTTCTTATGCCGCGGCAGCCAGAGTCTTTGATGGAATCAAATTCTTTTAACAGCTTTGAAAGCCCTTTACCCAAGGAACATTCATGTGAAGTTTCAAGAATATTGGCTTGCTAATTAGGCAGAAGAAATTTTTTAAAACATTTGGCTATTTTCCCCTTTTCTCATGCCGCGGCAGCCAAAGTCTTTGATGGAATCAAATTCTTTTAACAACTTTGAAAGCCCTTCACTCAAGGATCATTCATGTGAAGTTTCAAGAATATTGGCCAACTGTTTAGGCAGAAGAAGATTTTTAAAAGAGTTGGCTATTTTCCGCTTTTCTCATGCCGCGGCAGCCAGAGTCTTTGATGGAATCAAATTCTTTTAACAACTTTGAAAGCCCTTGACCTAAGGATCATTCCTGCCAAGTTTCAAGAAGATTGGTCCACTGGTTTGGGAGGAGAAGATCTCTAAAGAATGAGATCTATTCACCTGTAAAGTTTCATGATTCTACCTAACATAGTTTTTGAGTTATGCTCCGGACAAAAATCAAGTTTGAAAATCAACAAAGGGCAATAACTCAA
The DNA here is from genome assembly GCA_963680895.1 of Fragum sueziense. Lineage (NCBI taxonomy): Eukaryota > Metazoa > Mollusca > Bivalvia > Cardiida > Cardiidae > Fragum > Fragum sueziense. The sequence continues at coordinate 12,031,097 of OY804603.1, read as the reverse complement.
AAAATTTGGTCGGCAGAGTTACGGTTCTTGTGCAATGCACCTCTCCATAATGAGATCTATCCACCTGTAAAGTTTCATGATTCTACCTTACATACTTTTTGAGTTATGCTCTGGACAATAATCAAGTTTGAAAATCAACAAAGGGCAATAACTCAAAAAATTTGATCGGCAGAGTTACGGTTCTTGTGCACTGCACCTCTCCATAATGAGATCTATTCACCTGTAAAGTTTCATGATTCTACCTAACATAGTTTTTGAGTTATGCTCCGGACAAAAATCAAGTTTGAAAATCAACAAAGGGCAATAACTCAAAAAATTTGATCGGCAGAGTTACGGTTCTTGTGCACTGCACCTCTCCATAATGAGATCTATCCACCTGTAAAGTTTAATGATTGTACCTTACATACTTTTTGAGTTATGCTCCGGACAAGAATCAAGTTTGAAAATCAACAAAGGGCAATAACTCAAAAAATTTGATCGGCAGAGTTACGGTTCTTGTGCACTGCACCTCTCCATAATGAGATCTATCCACCTATGAAGTTTCATGATTCTACCTTTAATACTTTTCGAGTTATGCTCCGGACAAGGTTTGGTCTACGGACAGACTGACCGACATACGGACCGACCGACCGACAGACCGACCGACCGACCGACCTTCCGACCGACACTTGCAAAACAATATACCCCCATTTTCTTCGAAAGGGGGCATAATTACTGGTCCAAATTCAATGTCACTGCAGACGACAAAACCAATGTTATTTAAGACAGGATTTTTGTACAATATAGCATAGAAAATATTTTGTTAAAAGGAGTATTTTCTTCTTTTGTCTCAATGTTTTTCCCATAATTTCCCATAAGGGATGTCAAAACCAGACCTTGTTTGGTAAAGGGTTTAACAAGCTATAGTTATGAGGTTTCTGTTGAAAAGCAGCAAAAATGCTCATCTAACAGATTCAGGAATTTTATATATTATAATGGTCTCACAAAAGTAAATACACTTGTCAAATAAGAAAACGCTATCCCTTGTGATTAAAATATTAAATATATACAGACAAAAAGAAAGCCAATAATGTGAAATAGAAAAGGCAAATCGCAAAATATACTTATGATAGTAGATCAAGCCTTTCAGTTTAGTGCCAAGCTAGAGCTTATTAGCGGAAAAGTAGCCTTCATTAAGCTATCCAACTGCAGCGAAAGTTCAAAATATCTGTAACAAAAAGTGAACTCTAAACAGCTATATAAGAGCTTGATCATTCAGATCAACAGATAAGAGGGGTGGAAACCATTTCAATTTTGTAATTTCAAACTCTCCATGAGATGATTCCAATGAGTACATATGTCACAACATACGCTTTGATTAACATACCGTAATTATTCTAATAAACGCCCAGGCCTTTATTAGAAAAGTGCTCGATAGAAAAGTTGGGGGTGGGCGTTTATTAGAGGTATCCTGATTTTGCTAGTCATAACATGCCAATAAAATGTTAATTCATGGACTCAAATTTAATCATGTAAAAGTTTACAAAGTTTTGTTACAAGGACTGTAAAATACAATTTTTGGATGAAATTCATCCATTGTAAACAGAATAGTGGACAGGAAATCCCCTCTTTCATTGCTTTTGGAAAGGATCTTTGTTTGTGACTTACGTTAATTCTAATTCAGAATTGGGGGATGGACGTTTATTAGAATCACCCTTTCCCGCTTAAATTGTAATCAAAATATGCATATTTCTAGCTGATTTTGGGGGGATGGGCGTTTATTAGAATATGGGTGTTTATTAGAATAATTACGGTAAGTTAAAGATTGCAGTTTGAAAAGCCATCAAACCCTGTTATCTGTAGCTCTGATAGTTTGGTCAAATCACAGCAAATTCATACAGTTACCCTGTGGGTAGGGCTGAGACCCTCCATGTTGTTGTTGCTGTTGTTGTCCCATTCTCATTTGTTGTTGTTGTTGTTGATTTAGCTGCTGTTGTTGCATCTGTTGTTGTTGTTGTTGTTGTTGTTGTTGTTGTTGTGCTACAGTAGACTGGGTGACTGATGGTTTCGCCTCCTGACTCATGGCAGCAGATTTAGTTGTGGGCGTGTCCGTCGTCATCGCCTCCTCTGTTGATTGGTTAATTTGGTGTACGATAATCGCATCAATCAAACTGGCTGCGGTCATTCCACCTTTACCCCTATTAGTCTGCTCTGCCGGCTTCTTGGGCTCAGGTGCGAAGGCTTTCAGGAAGTCTGTGGGTTGTTGCAGATTTCCGCGTAACTTGGCGTCCTCGGCGCTGAACCTCATCTTACTGACATAGTCTTCCTTAGCCTGGGCCTCGGCGACCTCATGTTGTTTGAGCCTCTGTTGTTCTTCAGCGTATCTCTGCATCTGTTGGGCCTCTATAAATGTACAACACACTCATAGTCTCTAGCTATTTGCCAATTTCCAAAAAAAAACAAAGTTTTAGGGTGGTTCAATTTGGAAGCATTTGCAGATGAATGAGTGGAAGTTGATAAAGATTGGACTAGAGTACAAATGTATCATACAGCACAAAATATTGAGCCAAAAAGAGAAAATGGTCATCAATCAGCATTTCTTTCTTTTGTTACAATGTTTTGCAAAACCATTTCTTTCTGATACATCAAAACCAGGCCTTGTTTGCGAGTTGAAGGCTAAAAAAATGCCTGGGTTTGTCAATCCTCGCAAGAACAAGCTTTAGAAGGCATTGAGAGAAAAGAGGATACTGCCAGCATTTTCTCCTCTCCTAACATTTTCAACATTTATTTTGTTGTCTTTATAAACTTTAACCATTCAACAAATTGAAAAGAAACAGTGTATTGAAAAATTTAGCTGTTGATGATAAAAAGTTTATTACACTGAAAAGGGTGAAGATTACTATTATATTCTGTAAATGAATCAGATTAAGATAAGGATCAACACCAAAGTATTAGCTTGAATAACATCACAGAATAGTAATTATCAAAGCTTTTTTTAAAAGCAGCAAAGCGTACATTTCAAATGTTAGTGTAAAGAAATCATTTATGAAACTATAATAATGATCTTCATAATGGCATCATGTACATTTAGGACAGAAAGAAAACAAGTACGAAATGATGTGAAAATTTGTTGAAAAAAGTTTTATAGCCCACTTAACACTGAAGGGGAAAGGATCTTGATTTTATGTATCACTATGTATGACTGGGGCATGGGCTCAAAAGCAGTTCCTTTCTACAGCAAAAAAATCTTTCGAAAATAATGTAGATCTAGTTTAATCCTTGGAAACAAAAAGTAAAAGATTCTTGAGATTTTTAGAGATACATGCGACATCTTCATACTTAAAAAGAAATCATTTGATTGTGGATTTGTGTCATTATAAACGAGCATAGCTCATGGAAAATGACCTGGCAAAGCACCCCTAGGAACAGCTAGGAATACTCTGCCAGGTAATTTATCCTGAGCTTTAACTTATGACTTGACTTACTAGCTTCCCTTTCTTTCATCTCCTTCTCCTGTCTTTCTCGCTCTTTTTCTTAATTTCCCACAATGTTATCTCCAACCTTTTTCTTGATGGATGTCTAAAAGCATCAATGTGCGGGTATTGACTAAGAAAGAACTTGATTCAATATAGAATGTATATTAATTTAGCCCATTACCACACAAAGACCCTTTTAGACTTCCGACAGAGAAAAATGCTTGGGAAAACGTTGTGGAAAATGAAGAAATTGCTTGTGACAAGCAATATCTTCATTTTCCACAATGTTTTCTAATCCAAAATGCAATTTCTTCATTTTCCACAATGTTTTCTTATTCAAAATGGAATCTTTTTATAAAATGTCACAAACTTGAAATTATCATCTGAAACAGCTTTCAAGTTGGAACAGTCCAAATATTTACCATTTGGTAATGGGTTAATTGACAGCACAGTCACGTAATTATATGGGGACATCTCTGTTTTATTACCGTATCAGTAACAAAAGTTACTTACTAGCTTCTCTCTCCTTCATCTCTTTCTCCTGTCTGTCTCGCTCGTACGCCTGCTGTCTGTAGTCCGGGTGCACAGCCGGCGAGCGTCGATGGTCCCCCGACTGTGTTGGCATCTGTAAAAAAGACCCGTCCTGCTGCGGGCCTCGGTGGTGTGGCGTACCGGAACTGTCCGGAACATTCTTGTATCTGGAAATAACATAATCGGTAATGAGCCAGTATTTTGTTATATCACAAAGATTTTATCATAGTACACCATACATGTGACAACAAGATGTGTTTGTGAAACATGAATGCCCCCGAAATGGCAATGTTAAGTCTTCATGTAACAAGTTGATAAGGGTTAATGAATTACATTGAGGAAGGTCATATTGCATGGATCAGATAGATATCATTGAAAGATATCACAAATTTGAGCTTTGTTTGTCTAATACTTTTGGAGAAAAGGCCAATGTTAAATTTTCGGACAGACAGATAGACGGATGGACAGTCAGACACCAGTAAAACCCAATCTCTTGGTACGAGGGCGTAAAAATAGGTATTTAGAAAAGAAGCATTGCTGGGGGGATAAGGAATAATTCAAGAGACTTGCCTTCTACTCTAAAGCCTAACAAAATCCAAGGCCCTCAACCCAGCCTGAGTAGGAAAGACTTGCGGCCCTAGTAGGGAAGACTTAGGAAAACATCGAGGCATAATAATCAGCCGATAATGCCAATAATCAGCATTTTCTTCTTTTGCCTCAATATTTTCTGTGCTACATTGTACACAAATCCTACCTGTATAAATATTTATATTGTCATTTACAAAAGGACAGTCAAAATTTTCTCTGCTTGGAAAAGGTTTAATGACCCTGGCTTATATTTACCTATCTTCTGTCATGATGACTGACTGACGTCCTCCTGTACCCTGCGTTATACTCCTGCTGGAGCTCTGTGTGGGGTAGGGCAGGGTCGCAGGGTCAATATGGCCGCTAGGATGACCTTGACCGGACATGGACGGTCTCATCCACATGGCCGCCGCACTGTTCTTGTCGTCCCTCGGTGACGGCATGTTTGGGGACGGTCGTGGTGATACCCTGTATAAATAGAGTGACAGACTTTCTTATATACCATCTTCTTGCACTTACTTCCAACAACAGTTATCAGACACACAAAGCACAAGTGCTGGATAGTAAAAATTTCTTAGTCTGAAAAGGGTAAAAATTACATTAAATTAAATTCCAGAGTAATAGATCTTTGCCTAGAGGCTGATATAATGGTCACAGAAACATGCCCAAACTTTAAAAGTGAAATCTGTTACAGAAAAAAGGTTATCAAAGACATATGGATATTGCATGTGAAAAGGGTTTCTAAGTCCAAGAGGGTAAATTTCCACTATATTACATGTTAGAGTAATGAGTCTTTGCCTAAAGGCTGATATTTTGGTCACAGAGGCATGTGCAAAGTTTCAGAGGAATGGCATTAGTAGAAACAGAGATTTGACAAACTTGCGTGTAAAAACTTAACCATTGCTCTGACACCAACAATGAATGTCTGAGTATGAAAAGAGTAAAATTTCCACTACATTAAATATTCTAATAATGAATTAGGTACCTTGATGAAGATGGTTGTCCCTGGTTTGGATTCATGTACATTCCTGGATACCCAGCATGCATCCTGGGTGAGGGCCCTCTCACATGTTCCTGGGATCTAGGACTGATTGTTTGATCTCGCGGGTCAGCCCTCCCAGCATCTCCGCGAGGATCAACTCGATGGTCCAATCTGCCATCTCCCCGAGGGTCCTTCTCCGTCGGTGAGGTTTGGTGTCGCATCTGCATCTGTCTAGCGGTCACAAAGTCACTCATGATGGTTTGTTTGGTACTGTATTCACCCTGTTGTCCGCCAGTCGTGGGCGCGTACTGGTACGGGGGCTGCTGGAAGCCCGGATGCTGCATGCGGATCTGCTCCATGGCTCGAGGGTCGTACATCTGTGACGGATGAACCCCGCGTACCTGCGCCTGCTCCATCATACGAATATCATACTGACCTGCAATAACATGACAGAGCTATAGATACGAGGGCTGATCAAAAAGTTCGTATAATTTGTTCATTAAATTTTAATTAATACAGCAAAGCATTTCATTTTTTGGTATCTTTCAGATTTATTTATTTCAAATATATGTTGAAAGTTTCAATTAGATCAATTGAAAAATGATGTTGCTATGACTTTCAAAATAAAAGGAATCAGGTACCCGGAGCACTTCGTGACGTTAACGTCATTTCAGCAACGTCGTTTGACGCTACACGATAGAATTCTTTATAGCACATCGTTACTTTTCCATTGGTGTGTGCAATTGCTTTGTTTATTTTTCGAAAACATTTGGACTGTTACAAATATTCGCTTTTTGACAAATTAATCTGTAGATATCATTGTGCTTGTACCAGATCTATTCAGTGAAAAAGATGCTTTTGTTCAGATGCTTTTCTCTCTAAATCGCATTTATCCGAAAGGCGTTTCATGGTGTAAAAACTTTCTTAACCCTTTGCCAAACAAGACCTGGTTTTGACGTCCCTAATAGAACAGGCTTTGGAAAACATTGAAACAAAAGAAGAAACTGCTGATAACCAGCAGTTTCTCCTTTTGTCTCAATATTTTCTATGCCATATTTTACACAAATCCTATCTTTAATTACATCCATTTTGTCTTTTGTGGCAGTTTTTGGGATGGAACACCCTAAAATTTTGTCGTTTGGGAAAGGGTTAAGCCATACCATTTTCATTCAAAATTACACTAACTTACAACAGAATTGATATGTATAAAATGAAATTCATATAATTATGATATGAATTATCAAAAATATAAATGAACAACAAAGAATGATAATTGCATTAGCGAGAACCCGAATTAAAGATCGGTTTCTAATATTTGACCATTGGTGTTCCCCATCCGCCCTAACCTAGGTAAAGAACAAATACATTAAAATCACATATGAAGCTCCTCATATTAACATAGAACTCGATTTTTCATATAAAAGCCGAATTGATTTATAATGCATTCTCTCATATACATGTAGCGACGGGTTTTCTATACGACGTCGTTGACGAACGTCGAAATTTATTTACGTAATTCTTGCGCGTTCACTCATTGGGCTGTCTTTTTGATTCTCTATCTCATTTGTATAAACAAGACATGTCATTTTTAGAGACTATGATTTGTTTATAATTTTAGCCGTGCAATATTTCTTAAATTAACTGCATTTGGGTTTGTGTATGAACCGAAAATACCAAAACTGATTTGAACAACCAATTTTCTGTACTTCGCGGACTGCGGTTTTTACTCTTTTTTCACGTTGGCGCGTCACACAATATCCCTCGCTACATCATTGTTTTACAATATTGAGCCTTGAAATTTCACGAAGTAACTGATATGATGTCTTTCCTCTGGTTGGTAAAATATCGGAAGCTTTGCTTTCGCACGTTTTGAAAAATAGCCGTTTTGCGGAGCTTTACAACCATGATTTTACGCAGTGCTCCGGGGTAGCGTTCCTTGACCTTTTTACGAGGCCAACAAATATCCTTATAATGAATTGACACTTATAATGTTTCGTCAGAAAGTCAATGATATAATAAAATTACATATGTGAAAAAATAAATGCAATCGAATGAGAGGTAAAAAAGTTATGATGGAATTATACGAACTTTTTGATCAGCCCTCGTAAGAGAGGGTAATGGCTTTTCAAATTGCAATATATTGTTTTTTATTCATCAAATCCCATAACCATTCCAATGAGTACCCAAAATATGGGGGTTGGATTTGAAATAACAGTAAGAATGTTAGAATATAGCTTTTTGGCCTGAATGATTATTCACTGACTTAGAAGGACAAGCTAAACTTTTCTAACTTACAAATCGCTATTTGGATACTTTTCTACTGCACTTTTCACAATTTTTCTGCATAAACATGTATCTTTCATCCTACAAAGAATATGCCTCCATTTCATACATCTTTTTTTAATTCATTTTGACCAATGACCTTGGTATCACAGTTATGTTAAATATGCAAGATGTTAAAAGTTTTAAGTCAAAAGAGACAGACAGAGACACAATAAATCGTGAACGAATATCATTTACTGGATGTTATTAGAAATCTATCAGTATCACTGAAGGTGATTAAATTAGCCCCACCCCTTGACAGGCATTTTTGTCCAATCAGGGGTCGTAACTAAGGAATTATTGATTATATTTTTTCAAAATTTGCCTCTTGCACTCTGCGGGTCCAAATGAACACTTGTGCCAAGTATGAAGCAAATCAGATGATAACTGTAGGAGGAGTTGTGCAGACAAGATTAATCAGACAGACCAACTAACTAAAAGGCCGACACCTGTATAGCCCCCACCCCCCCCCCCCCCATTTTGTTTGGTTTATTGGGGTTTTACATCATTTTCAGCTACTGTCTGAGGTCATATCGCAGCGGCTGGAGCACCTAACCATAGATTCCTGTCGTTTCTCATACCAGTACTACCACAACACCCTTACCGAGCCTCAAGCTGCTCCCCCACATTGGTTCATGATATCAAACCATTAATGGGTGACATTTTTGTCAGTAAATGTATTTGCTGCAGCCGGGTATCGAACCAAGGACCTCTTGAATGAGAGGCAGATGCGCTACCAACTGCGCCATGGCCGCGACCCCCTTTTGTTTTTGGGGATATAATTACCTGGATGTCTAGGTTGGCCTTGCTCCATGTGCTGCATGCCCCGACCCAGACTAGCTTCTCTAGCGTGTACAGGGGTACCTTGTGTGATGGAACCTCGCACCATAAATGACTATATATATAATATTACCTGGGTGTCTAGGTTGGCCTTGCTCCATGTGCTGCATGCCCCGACCTAGACTAGCTTCTCTAGCATGTACAGGGGTACCTTGAGTGATGGAACCTCGTACCATAGATGACTATATATATAATATTACCTGGATGTCTAGGTTGGCCTTGCTCCATGTGCTGCATGCCCCGACCTAGACTAGCTTCTCTAGCATGTACGGGGGTACCTTGAGTGATGGAACCTCGTACTATAGATGACTATATATAATATTACCTGGATGTCTAGGTTGGCCTTGCTCCATGTGCTGCATGCCCCGACCTAGACTAGCTTCTCTAGAGTGTACAGGGGTACCTTGTGTGATGGAACCTCGCACCATAAATGACTATATATATAATATTACCTGGGTGTCTAGGTTGGCCTTGCTCCATGTGCTGCATGCCCCGACCTAGACTAGCTTCTCTAGCGTGTACAGGGGTACCTTGAGTGATGGAGCCTCGCACCATAGACGACTGCTGACTTGGTCTTCCTATAAATATAAACAGGAATAATTTTCAAAATACATAGAAATATCAAAAACTTTGGACATCAAAAATGATTTACAAAACATCGAGGAATTAAAGGAAAAGTTGAGGACTGGACAGATAGACTGACACAGCACCATGACAATAAAAGCCAGCTGGCCAGTGGAGCTTAACATTATTCCATAGGTGCTTGTATTTGTTTAAGGGGGAACTCTGATTCCATATTCCAAAAGACAAAGAATTACTAATTTCCGATTTAAGGCTGTTTCAGTGTCTCAATGTTTTTTCAAGCCTTCTATCTGAAGGAACTCAAAAACAAATAGGTCTTGTTTGGAAAAGGGTTAAATCTAGAACTGTCCATAAATTCTGAAATGCGGTTAAAATCATGACATATTCCTTTCCCCCAACATGTATAATTTCAATTATTTTTTAGGTTTAACCCTTTCCCAAACATGACCTTGTTTTGACATCCAATTGAATACGCTTGGGAAAACATTGAGGCAAAAGAAGAAAATGCTGATAATCAGCATTTTCCCCTTTTGCCTCAATATTTTCTGCGCTATATCATACACAAATTCTATTGCTAACAACACCCGTTTTTCGTCTGCCGCAAATAAGATACCCTAAAACTGACGTTTGGGAAATGATTAACCCTTTCTCAAACGACAAAATTTTAGGGTGATCCAAATTGAAAGCAGATGCAGACGACAAAATTGATGATAATAAAGACATGATTTGTGTAAAATATGGCACAGAAAATATAGAGACAAAAGGAGAAACTGCTGGTTATCAGCAGTTTCTTCTTTTGTCTCAATGTTTTCCCAAGCCCATTTTCTTAGGGACGTCAAAACCGGGTCTTGTTTGGAAAAGGGTTAAAAGAAAGTTTACCTGAAGCAGAAGTATTGGTCATCGGGATGCCGACAGGTGTACCGTGGGTAATAGATCCAGGTGGCGCTCCAGTCATGTGACTTGTGGGCGGAGACTTTGGTAACCGTGGTGATGAGCTACTGTTAATGAGTGGGGGTGGGGGCGGGATCTGTCCCTTCCCTGACATCCTGCTGGATTCTACACCGTGTGGGCTGTATGGAGAGGAGGCTGGTGCACCTATAGATGTATAAACAAGAGATGTTTGTAAAACATATATGCCCCTTTAACCCATTACCAAACAACTAAATTTTAGGGCGGTCCAAATTGAAAGATCTTGCAGACGACAATGTTAAGTCAATGGAATTTTTATTTTTTAGGTCTTTTTGGATGGAAAATATTGTGGGAAATGAAGAAATTGCTTGTGACAAGCAATTTCTTCATTTTCCAAAATGTTTTCCTTGGCCATAATTTTGTGGGGAGTCAAAAAAAGCCATTGTATGGTAATAGGTTAAGGGCCAACCTTTTGATGTAACTATTTAACATTTGAAGCAGTCCAATGATATAATCAATTAAGAATGAAACTCAACAAAGGACAATAGATCCATAAGTAAACATGATCTGCAGTGCCTTGTAAACTGATTTAAAGAAACATTACATTAACATTTTCTCATAAATTTTACTTTTTTTCTATCTGAAAGAGGTTATTTTCTTATGAAAATACTGAAAATTTCAAATCAAAGTATTGCGCTGTTTACAAGGAATTATGTTTATATGTGAGACCTATACAAGATTAGAACCATCACATGCAAAATTACAGTAGTTTGATGCTCGATTTTAGGTCGTTTACATTGGTAAATTTTGTACACATGTGCGATAATATCATGAATCAACTATACCTCTAACAGATGGTGACAAATTATTCCTCTCTTGGTAAATGTTTGGTGACTTATCCATGGGGTCCGGTCTCCCTTTCATAGCTTCTTGTTGGACCTGGAACGGGGACCGTCTGTTAGAGTGGGCCGGGGGTGGAGTCATCGTGTTGATTGACTTCCTCTGAGCATCGTCAGCCCCGCCCCTATAGGGGTCACCAGGTCGTGGCCCAAAGTCTCGAGGATCACCTTTGAATGTATGTGAGGGTTTGTCTATGCCATCTGATGGCCTCATGGATAGATCGATACCACCGCTTGGAGGACCGCGTATATCTCGTGGGTCACGCATGTCACGTGGGTCACCTCGCATCGGCAGCTGATATGGGGATCCTCGGTGTTCTGGGTATCCGGCAGGCATGTTGTCCTTGCGCATGTCCGTGGCGCGCAGATCGTGCAGGACCATCTGGGACACTGGCTGCTGAGGACCAGATCTGTAGGCGGCATCTGTGGACCCTGATTAGAGAGACAAAGCACAAGTTAGAGAGGATTAAAAACATCCAAACTTTTTTATTTGAAGCTCAAACCCTACGTAATGGGTACTCATTGAAATAGACTTGATGATGAGATGATTTCAATGAGTACCCACAACATAAGGTGTGCTTATGTTGTGAGTACTCATTTGAATTGTCTTGAGACAATTCCAACGAGTACCCACAACATAAGTTTTGATGAAGTAAAAAGGAATTATTGCATTTTGAAAGCCATTACCCCCACTTATCAGTAGCTCTGAAAAATATACAAAATATCATGGAACATCTTTTAATGTATTCAAAAAGTTTTATTCCAGAGTCAAATGAACTACTGAGTTAGGAGATAGAGTCAAGAATCTGCCTAGACTGATATAAAAGAAGCATGGGCAAAGTTTAAAGCAAAACGAAGTTATCATAGAAATATGACAGTTGCACCTAAAAACTTAACCAAGAATTTCTAGGTCCAAAGGGTAAAATTCCACTATTAAATGTCAGAGTAATGAATCTTTACCACGATGCTGAAATTATGGTCACAAAACCAAGTACAAAGTTTCAGAGCAATAGCATAAATAGAAACAGAGATATGACACATGCAAGTAAAACATTTAGCCGACGCCAACACCGATGCTGGGGTGACCAGAATAGCCCCTATTCGATGAATAGTGGCATAAGAAAGTGTCTGACTTACTTGGTCTGTCTGGTGTGGGCTGATCTTGACTCAGATTCCTCTCTATGGCTGAGTGTATGAGATCCCGTACACATGTTGTAGGTCTATTAGACTTCTTCTCTATAGGTGTGGTGCCTTGTGATGGGTCCAAACCTTAAACAGATGATATCATTTAACCCTTTAACAAAAATGGCCAAAGTTTTGACTGTTGACATTCAAAATGCTCAGATGGCAAGAAAAATGTAGTGGACAACGGTATGAAGAGAGTATAAAGTAGCATAGAAAATATTGAGGCACAAGGAGAACTGCTGATTATCAGCAATTTCTTCTTTTGTCTCCATGTTTTCCCAAGCATTTTCTACTAAGGACGTCAAAACCAGGTCTTGTTTGGGGAAACTTAATATCAATATATTGAAATAGTGATATTCTAAAATGTATAAATGAATCAATCTATAGTTTTGATAAACTTATATATACTGAATATTTATTGATCGATTGGGGTTAAACACCTCTTTCAACTGCTATGTTCATATCACGAAGGCTGGAGCACCTAGCCTGGTATTTCTCTCACCAGTATTACCACAATATCCAATCTAAGCCTCCAGTTGCTCTCTCACAAAAGTGATTCACACACATTGCTTTGAGACAAATAACTTTTGTCAATCGTCAAAATGTTAATTTGCCAAGACAAGGCTAAAACTCACAACCCCTGGATTGACAAGACTCCTATGTTTCAAACTGAGCTATATGGGCAAGAACATGAATACTGAAATATAATGGATTACTAAGGCATATGCACAAAGAAGAAGTTATTTTCCACATTCCAATTTTCATAGAAGGGTCCCACTTTGTTATTAAAGCTGAAATTCATCTTCGTTTTCATGTCAAATAAGATGAATTCATCTTAAAGAAAATTGTCTAAAAAAAAGATTAGCAAAAATTGCGATGAAAAAATCAACCCCTAACCCGAGTTATAACCTGATAAAGATACGTGATTTACAGGCGCGCGTAAAACGAAACTGAAATTTACCTGTGGACCAGATATGGATGATGACGTCAATTGTGCAATCCCATTATAGCCGTGTTAACCTTACATGTATAAATGGTCAACTTTAACTTCAAATTGCGGTGACGTTGCAAAAGCAAATATATTAAATAAAAGCATTTTATGGTGTTTATCATTTGGCCATTAAAGTTGAGAAAAAAATGTGACATTTTTTCGTGAATTTGAACAGTAAAATTCAGTTATAATAACATGCCATGGTCCAAAAATTCTCTAGTATTATATGCTTGGTGATAGTGGGAATTTACTGAATAGTGCAATTAATAAGCTTTTTTAATCTGTAGATTTAGGATAAATGTTTCTTGTGAATCTATTAAAAGATAAATAATTATGTTGAGAAGTATTGTAGAAATGTCGTTTTCTCCAATAACAAAGGAAATCCCATTCTTACATTTATTATTCCATGATTTGTACCAATATTTTGAATGTCTCACGCCTTGTATTATATTGTTTTGTCAAACTAAAATTTGTAAGACTGTTCCATTTGCGAAGTTGCAATATATAACATTAAAACCTTGGGTATGGTCAATTTATATCCCTTGACGTAACTCGCACAATTTTCAACTGTTTCCCAAGGACAAAATATAAGTCTAAACAAGAGGACCCTGAGGGCCCTAAATCGCTCACCTGAGTAATGTTTTAATAATGCCAAATACCTTTGCATATGTTACGCATAGTGGTCCCAGAGAAGAATTTGGCCATGTAGTTTAGGAGATATTGTTTACAGAAATTGATGAGCTTTCATGACATTTTCCATTTTCTGATGCCACAGCAAACTGAGTTTTACATAGATTTCAATTCTTTTAGCAATTTTTATAAGGGACCACCCAAGGAACATTTCTGGTTGATTTTAACCCAGTCCCAGAAGGAGATGTCGTTTAAAGAAACTTTTGAGAATCAAAGGAATTCCCCATTTTCAGTTGCCATGGCAACCAGACTTTCATGGATTACAATTCTTTTAACAATTTTCATAAGGGACCACCCAAGGAACATTTCTGCAAAGTTTGATTGATTTTGACTCTGATGTCGTTTAAAGACATTTTTGAGATTTAAAATAATTACCCATTTTCTGATGCCACGGCAACTAGAGTTTTTCATGGATTTCAAATTCTTTTAGCAATTTTGATAAAGGACCACCAAAGGAATATTTCTGCCAAGTTTGGTTGATTTCAACCCAGAAGTTTAGGAGATGCCGTTTAAAGAAATTGTTGAGCTTTTGTGAAATTTCCCATTTTCCGATGCCACGGCAACCAGAATTTTTCATGGATTTCAATTCTTTAAGCAATTTTTATAAGGGACCACCCAAGGAACATTTCTGCCAAGTTTGGTTGATTTTGACACTGAAGTTTAGGAAGAGATGTCGTTTAAAGAAGTTTCTGAGCTTTTGTGAAAATTGCCATTTTCCTATGCCACTGCAACCAGAGTTTTCCAAGGATTTCAATTCATTTAGCAATTTTTATAAGGGACCACCAAAGGAACATTTCTGCCAAGTTTGGTTGATTTTGACTCTGAAGTTTAGGAGATGTCGTTTAAAGAAATTGTTGAGCATTTGTGAAATTTCCCATTTTCTGATGCCACGGCAACCAGAGTTTTTCATGGATTTCAACTCTTTTAGCAATTTTTATAAGGGACTACCCAAGGAACATTTCTGCCAAGTTTGGTTGGTTTTAACCTAGAAGTTAAGGAGGAGATGTCGTTTAAAGAAATTGTTAAGCTTTTGTGAAAATTCCCATTTTCCGATGCCACGGCAACCAGAGTTTTTCATGGATTTCAATTCTTTTAGCAATTTTTATAAGGGACTACCCAAGGAACATTTCTGCCAAGTTTGATTGATTTTGACCCAGAAGTTAAGGAGGAGATGTCGTTTAAAGAAATTGTTCAGCTTTTGTGAAATTTCCCATTTTCCGATGCCACAGCAACTAGAGTGTTTCATGGATTTCAATTCTTTTAGCAATTTTTATAAGGGACCACCCAAGGAACATTTCTGCAAAGTTTGGTTGATTTTGACCCAGAAGTTAAGGAGGAGATGTCGTTTAAAGAAATTGTTGAACATTTGTGAAATTTCCCATTTTCCGATGCCACGGCAACCAGAGTTTTTCATGGATTTCAATTCTTTTAGCAATTTTTGTAAGGGACCACCCAAGGAACATTTCTGCCAAGTTTGGTTGATTTTGACTCTGAAGTTTAGGAGATGTCGTTTAAAGAAATTGTTGAGCATTTGTGAAATTTCCCATTTTCTGATGCCGCGGTAACCAGAGTTTTTCATGGATTTCAACTCTTTTAGCAATTTTTATAAGGGACCACCCAAGGAACATTTCTGCCAAGTTTGGTTGGTTTTAACCTAGAAGTTAAGGAGGAGATGTCGTTTAAAGAAATTGTTAAGCTTTTGTGAAAATTCCCATTTTCCGATGCCACAGCAACCAGAGTTTTTCACGGATTTCAATTCTTTTAGCAATTTTTATAAGGGACTACCCAAGGAACATTTCTGCCAAGTTTGATTGATTTTGACCCAGAAGTTAAGGAGGAGATGTCGTTTAAAGAAATTGTTCAGCTTTTGTGAAAATTCCCATTTTCCGATGCCACGGCAACTAGAGTGTTTCATGGATTTCAATTCTTTTAGCAATTTTTATAAGGGACCACCCAAGGAACATTTCTGCCAAGTTTGGTTGATTTTGACCCAGAAGTTAAGGAGGAGATGTCGTTTAAAAAAATTGTTGAACATTTGTGAAATTTCCGATTTTCCGATGCCACGGCAACCAGAGTTTTTCATGGATTTCAATTCTTTTAGCAATTTTTGTAAGGGACCACCCAAGGAACATTTCTGCCAAGTTTGGTTGATTTTGACCCAGAAGTTAAGGACGAGATGTCGTTTAAAGAAATTGTTGAACATTTGTGAAATTTCCCATTTTCCGATGCCACGGCAACCAGAGTTTTTCATGGATTTCAATTCTTTTAGCAATTTTTATAAGGGACCACCCAAGGAACATTTCTGCCAAGTTTGGTTAATTTTGACCCAGTAGTTTAGGAGGAGATGTCGTTTAAAGAAATTGTTGACGCCGTGACGGACAGACGGACAGACAGACAGACGGACAGACGGACAGACGGACAG
This sequence comes from Fragum sueziense, assembly GCA_963680895.1. NCBI lineage: Eukaryota > Metazoa > Mollusca > Bivalvia > Cardiida > Cardiidae > Fragum > Fragum sueziense. Next base: position 12,014,704 of record OY804603.1, on the reverse strand, counting down.
ACGGACGCCGGACATTGATCGATCACAATACCTCACCTTGAGCACTTCGTGCTCAGGTGAGCTAAAAATATGCAGCCCATTTTAAAGAAAACAGCGTTGAAATGTGAAGTTCTTGGTTAGAAAACATTTCGGTATTTTATTTTCCTGACTGAAAAAATGCAAAAAACTTGTTAAAGAATTTAAAGGCCTAATAATGGCCTAATACATGCATAAATAGTATATAATTAGTACGCAAATATTGAAGTAAATGACATTTAACTATGTTACATTATGTTGGGAAGAATTCAGATAGGTATTTTAATTTTTGAGTTAATGCTTTTAGACGACAAGTAACTGATGTTAAAAAAAGAAAATGTGTTTGGTTTAGTACTGACAATATTTAGGGAAAGTGAGAAATTCTTTACCGTCATCAATTTCTTCTTTTCTTTCAATGATTTTTTCCCAAACGATTTCTAATGTGGATGTCGAAACCTGATCTCTGATGGGAAAGAGTAAATTAATACAGTATTTTCATATTGCAAGGGGAATTAGTGAGGTAGTGGTTTTTCCTAATGTTTCCATATTTCAAACAGAGAGTTTTTTTTAAACATCGAGAAATGATCTGGTAAAGGATCAAGAAGCAAACGGTAAGTCATGTTAAAAATAGCGACAAAAATGCCGTAACTAAAGTTTTTTGGTATTCTTGATACTATGTTCTGGTAGCGCACCTGCAAACTGGTGAGTTACACCAACCAAGTCCATTTATTACGTAATCCTTTGATACGAATAATCCCATCAAACAAATACCGGTAGTTCATATTATACCAGTTTGTTAGACAAGACATTAAACAGTTGACACTTGCATGCAAATATGTCAATTAAGTGCTAGCTCACCACACCCTTTCTCAAACAAGTCTTTGCATTGATTCAGTCAGGAAAATAATAATAATAAATCAAAGCCCTGAAGGGCCTGACAGTCGCTTCAACAGATGTATTAATTAAACAAGACTTGCTTTTTATGACCCTATCAGAGAAGGCTTTAAAAAGTATTGAAGGAAATGAAATCAATATTGAATTGTAGATAACAAGAGAAGTTTGTCTCTTAAAAAAGCTGGTCTATGAGCAGCAGAGTAATGGTTCTTCTGCATTGCACCTCTCCACACTAAATTCTATGCACTTTTGAATTTTCAAAATTGTGACGTGTCACGCTAAAAGGGACCTTATCCGAACTCCAAATTTTGACAAACTTGTCAGACCCAGCGCAGGTCAACCAGATCCCGTATGCGAAAAGTGAATACAGAGTAAGATAGGGTAAACACCCCAGATTTAGAAAATTACATAAAAGTGAAAAGTGTCGGCCCTAGTCTGGCTGCGCGGACTGCACAGACTGACTAGGGTCAATATTTTTCACACATCCGATAAGGTCCCTTTTAGTGTGATGGGTCACAATTATACATGCACCTTTATCAGTATTTGAGCTATGCGCAAGACAAGATTTGTACATGGACGGACAGACAGGCTGATGCCAGAATAATGTTTTCCCAATGCGTTTCTATTAGGGACGTCAAAACCAGGTCTTGTTTGGAAAAAGGTTAAGGATTAGAACCCAATAAATTCAGATTAATTTAAACAAGAAAAATGCAAGTTAAGAATCTAATGTTCAGTTCAAATTATATCTAATTCCTGTGTGTAAGTATACAAATTAATAAAAATGCAAGTTAAGATTCATAAGGAATACAACATTTCAAACTGCTGTGTAACAACAATTCAAGAAAGTAAGGAAATATATTTCGAACTCCTGTATAAGGATGAGGTTCAAACTCCTGAGTAAGGACAAAATTCAAGGATGAAAATAATTATCGATCACTCCAGAATATATTTCAAACTCCTGTGCAAGGATATAAGGATATGAATCTAGGATAACAAAATTTTCAAGAGTTACTGGTTGGGGGGGGGGGGGGGGGGGGGGGGGGGAGTCATTTGGCTTTGATTAGATGATAATTCCACTATTTTGTGATTGAATGTCTGTATGAAAAAAAGGCTACATGAGGGGGCGTGGATCTGCAATTGACTTTAATCCAAAGAAAATTTCAGAATACAATTCTGGAGGAGGCCCCCGGGAGCTCTCGAGAAATAGCGTTTTAAAAAACCCCAGGAAGGCGTTCATGACGCTATACTACCATCTTTTAGTGCAAGTTTTCCAGATCATTTATCATTCAGTTTCAAATTATAACTCGATATGATGCACTGTTTTTTTCTTTCATTTTTGAAATAAGTATTGTTGATTCTAGTATGACATGGCAACAATTTTCAATGTGCGCATATTTCAGGGTTTTGCTACCATTGACAGATCAGTCTTGATTTGTGAAAATCAAGTTTGGATATTTTCTTTCGGATACATCAATGCAACTACACTTAGCTATATTTGAATAACTATTGGAAGTTGACAATCTCAAAATATCTTTATTTAAAAGATTGATACGACTGCCCCCTCCCTCCGAAAACAATCCTCGATCCGTCCTTCCGAGTCATTGAACGCTGCTTTTGTGTTAGCTGCGATATCGTAGCCACAAACTTGATGATAGATATTGGTTTGTATTGGAAACCCAGATCAAAATTCAAAAAGATTTCGGTGACAGTATTTTAACTACTTTTGTGTACACGTACATGTAGTTTCCGAAATTGCACTTTTGTCACCCCTCTTGAGGATATTTCTCGTAATTGAAATCATTTCAGTTCAGAAATATGTACATAATATTTAAAACTCACAAAGATAACCAATGTGTAACTTTGGTCTTTTTAAGCTCATTATTACACAAAGTCGTGATAAATCAAGACTTTGATTCTCCAATTAACGTTTTATTCACGAATCAACTCCCTTTCTCTCTCCACAAGATTATTTTTATTTCACGTTAATTTTTCGGTGATAAATAATAAGAGATTTCATCACAGAAACGTCGACTGCATCGACGGACACTCGATCATGTCGATGATTAATTTGAATGCTAAATCATGCCGATTTTCTGGTGTTGCAGCTAAAGCAAAATAATAGATCTAGGTTATTTAGATTTTGGTCGGAAAGCGATAATTTCATTATGATACAAAGAAAATGATACCTTGTTAGTCTATTATCCAAAATTTCAACGGTAATAATCCAATTAACGTACTATGAAACAGTCACCGAAATAACTGAGGAGGTGTTCGCAGTGTTTTTGAAGTCACTATTCAAGCCCAGATTGAGTAGACGCTACGTCATCATGACGTCATACTGGTTTTTTTTAACACGAGAAATCCGACTGTACCACGTGTTTATTTGTCTGAGAAGCATGTCAATCAACTTGCAAGTCAATGAATGGGCGGGGACAATCCTGTTTTTCAACCAATCTGTGTTTTACAAGCATTGTTTAGTAAAAGATCTAGAAGTCAATCGTCGGCAAAGAAAATTTACCCCGAGTCTCTTTCTAAATCAATCACCCTTTACCGCTTAAGAATATTAATCAGAAAGGAGACTAAGAGTAAACAGATTTAATAGAAAATTAATTTCACGGAGAGTATTCAAAAGAAGAATGATATTCAAAAGGTCGACTTTTTTGTGAAAAGAAAAATTCTTGCAGATGCAGATCTACCTGACTCGTGATTATATTTGCCGACGTTCGCCGAGCTCTCTTTTAAATCCTTTCACAAACAAGACTTGATTTCGACGTCAATGGAATAAATAGTTAAGGAAACATTGAGAGAAAAGAAGAAATCATCGCTAATCAGCCATTTCTCCGTCCCCACGATAAATACTTTCCATGCTATAATTCAATCGATTTCTTGTCATCTGCAACACCTTCAAAAATGGAGCAGTCTAAAATGTTTCTGTTTGGGACGGGGGTAAACAAAATGACGAAAATTGAAGAATAACCATGATTTACACATTTGGGGCTAAATGATTACAAATGCACAAGAATCAAAACATGTGTGTTGAAAAATTTATTCTGGTCTGAAACAAAGGTAAGAAAATGCGCGCCGTCTATGATCGCCTACCGGTCAAGCGAATCAACAATTCATTTCCGTGGATCGATCTTCGGCGACGGAAAACTCTTTGTTTGGTAATTGTCGGATGCATATTTCGGGATCGCCATCACGGAATCAGCCGAGTAGTTACGAGTAATTTTTCGGTTTGATGTGATCCCCGTGGGGTTTCCCATTGATGAGCTGACTAGATGGGTAATAAAATGTTTTTGTCCTGGTCTTCACGGCATTGAATTAAAAGATAGGATCTCCAGGTATCTTCAGATCAACAAGAGAAAGGGGTAACCCCCCCACACACACACACACACACACACACACTTTTCTCAACGGATTTACGCGATTTGGAAAAACGACCCCGGCGGCTGTCCAAAATACGGAAAACTTTCACCTATGGAACTTTCATTGAATTTGGTCCAAGGGATGCTTAGATCTGGCTGTGGACGGACGCAAGGACAGCCGGTCGGACGGACGGAAGGACAGCGTGGCGACTATATGCTCCCCCGAAATTTTTTCGGGGAGCATAAAAATGGCGACTGGATCGATATGAGAGCGCGTCTGTATTACTGCGCATGCACAAACTATTTTTTTTCGATGCTTTCAACGAGAACCCCGTGACTGTTTATAAAAACAAATTGTGGTTACGAGGTTTTCGTTGAAAACCGATGTTATTCTTTTTCTGAAACGCGTAGTGCACTATTTTTTCAATGGTTTACGAAAAAACTCGTAACTGCATATTAAACAAGGTGTGGTTACGGTGTTGTTATTTTTTTGAAAAGTGACTTTCTTTGTGCGCGTCTGTATTACTACGCGTAGTGCTCGAACTATTTTTTCATTTGTTTACCAAAAACATTGTAACTGCATATTAAACAAGGTGTGGTTACGGTGTTTTTTGTTTGTTTGTTTTTGTTTTTTGAAATTCTTTCTTTGCCTCATATGGCATTTAAGAAATATGATGTATATTTCTTCTACAACTTTCATGCGATCGCAAAATGTGGCATTATTTCGTTATGTTTATTACCATAAAGTGTGGAAAAGAAATCAGAGATCTACTTTGTCTCAAAACAGAAATACAGAAGATGTAGAGAGGTCCGTCTTTGACCTTGTTTGACCTGTCCAGAAAACTCCGTACGGCCACAAAAAGTCGCAGCGCGAGCGCAAGCGACTTAAAAAATAACCAAGAACTTCACATTTCCCCGCTGTTTTTTTTTTACAATGGGCCGCATATTAATAGACTTAAATTTTGTCTTTGGGAAACGGTTGAAAATTGTACAAGTTACATCACGGCATATAAAATGTCCCTACCCAAGATTTTAACGCTCCATATTGCGTCTTCCCAAATTGAAAAACCCAATAAAATTCAGTATGAAAAAAATAATAATAAAAAAAACCAAAAAAACAATATAATACAAGGTGTAAGACATACGATAGATTGGTAGAATTCACGGAATATTTCATGAAGTTGGATTTCCTTTGTTATTGGAGAAAATGACATTTCTAAAATACTTCTCAACATAATTATATATCTTTAAGAGGTTTACAAGAAACATTTATCCTAAATCTACATGTAAACCCCTTACAAGACGGCAAAGATTTGAGCTCGTCCAAATTGAAAGAAGTTGCAGACGATATTTTTAATTTGATAAAATTTTGAAATTGTTTGACTTTTGGGATAGAAACCATTGTGGAAAATGAAGAAATTGCTTCATTTCCACAATGTTTTCCAAAGCCTTTATCTTGTGAGGCGTCAAACAGCATCAATGTGTGAGAATGGGTTAAAAGAGCGATATAAAGGCACTTTTCCGGAAATTTCCACTATCACCAAGCGTATAATACTCGAGAATTTTTGGACCATGGCATGTAAATATAACTGTATTTTACTGTTCAAATTCACTAAAAAATGTCACATTTTTTTCTCCACTTTAATGGCCAAATGATAAACACCATTAAATGCTTTTATTTAATATATTTGCTTTTGCAACATCACCGCAATTTGAAGTTAAAGTTGACCGTTTATACATGTAAGGTTAAAACGGCTATAATGGGATTGCACAATTGACGTCATCATCCATATCTGGTCCACAGGTAAATTTCAGTTTCGTTTTACGCGCGCCTGTAAATCACGTATCTTTATCAGGTTATAACTCGGGTTAGGGGTTGATTTTTTAAATCGCAATTTTTGCTAATCTTTTTTTAGACAATTCTCTTTAAGATGAATTCATCTTATTTGACATGGAAACGAAGATGAATTTCAGCTTTAACCCTTTCGTTTGCAAGCGCGCTTTAAAGCGCGGTCTAGGAACGCTTATACTATTTAGGGGGGAATGGGCTTTTAAAAGCAATTTTTACACTATTAAAGTTATTATGACACCGGAAATATTGCGCAATATTGATATGTTCTCGTAAAATGTGAAGATAAACGCAGTTTTTAGGTTTGTTTGAGTTGTAACGATGGTCAGGAGGGGTCAGTATTCTGCAGAAGAGGTCCGGCGAATCACCATGTCAGTGCCGGACGAGGATGAAAGCGATTACCCTGATTTTTTGGGGGTAAAAAGGTTATTTGAACATTAGAAATGTTTCGGAGACTTCGAATAGTGACTCCGATAGTGATTCCGATAACCCTTAACCGAATCCAGTCCCAAATCGTAGGGGTGGGGGTGGTCGGGGGTCGTGGCAGGGGGCCTGACAGGGGTCATGGGGCTAGAGGTCGAAATTTTGATGAGATGCAAATTTTCTATCAGTTACTCATCATATTGTTAAAGGACATTGAATAACCTTTCCAATGATATATAGGTTTATGGGTATTCTGCTAGTAAAATATATTTATTATGCATGTGTATACACGAAGTGCTTGGAAATAGGGGAAAAGTCATTTCTGGGAAATAATTCTGCAAACGAAAGGGTTAATACCTAGTAGTTGATGAGCGACCATGAACACATGTGGAGAGAGTGCCTGTTGTCCAAAAAAGACATCCTCTATTCATTATTCTCAATCGAAACCCTATATTGTGGGTACTCATTTGAATCGTCTCTGTGAGACGATTCTAATGAGTACCCACAACATAGGTTTGATAGAAGACCAAAAACACCTCTCATCTTTAGCTCTATAGTTACCTAGTAGTTGATGAGCGACCATGGACACATGTGGAGAGAGCGCCCGTTGACCCAGCAGTCCAGAATCCGACATCGTACTCGACGGTCGGTGTGGCTGACCTCCGACATCCCGACCTTGTTGAAACGGATGATGCTTCATACCCTGCGAGAAATCCAGGGCATTATTACCGGCCTGGTTTGGGTTCGTTTCTCTGATTATTGGTACTTCATGACTGGAAGGGCGAGAGTTTGGGCGACTCTGGTGATGATAGCCCCCCTGACTTGACGTGGCGGGGCTCTGTCTGGATCCCGGGCGAGATGGGAAGCCCTGGTTGGAGTTACTGGGGCTCTGAGATGAGTTAGAGTTGGGTCTGGCTGAGAGACCGTGTGTAATAGAGCCCATGTGGGGTGTGTTTCTGACTGGCTGTGTACTAGTGCTGCTACCATCTGAAATTACCAACCATTCATAATGTAATGCTACAAGTTTGCCATTCTTGCCAAAATTTGAACCGTTCCAATTCAAAAGCTGCTGCAGATTGCAAAATTGATGTTGATACCATAGGTTTTTGGGATGCAAAATAGCATGGAAAATATTGAGGAAAAAGGAGGCAATTCTGGCTATCAGCATCTTCGCAAGCCAAGGGTGACATCTACGACGTAACGTCGTTTCTGTATTCACCCTTGGCGTATTTAGTCCAATTTTCTTGGTCTCCTGGAAAGCGTTTTCATTGGTTCCAGCGAGGTCTCGCTGGAACCAATCAGATTGTCGACTGATACATTTGTTATGAGTAACCAAATCATGACAACGGGCGGGAAAAAGCATTGCATTTACAACTCAAAAACGCGAAGATGGGCGATTTTTCATAAGAATTTCACGGCGATAGACAGGAATTCCCTAATTTTAATCAACAAATTATTTTACTTTCGACAATTCGACAGGGTTGCAACTAGTCAGTGGAAATAAAATTCCCTGACAATTCCCTGACACAATTGGAAAATTCCCTGACATGTTTCGTCGCGGTAAACTCGCGACATTTTGAGAATTTTTTGAAAGGCAACGTTGAAATCATTAAACATGTGGCAATGCATCCAATTTTTTCAAAATTCCTTGACAATTCCCTGACATTTGCCTGTATTTTCAAATTTCCCTGACAGTTCACAAAATTCCCTGACAATTCCCTGACCTTGAAAAAATTTAAATTTCCCTGACATTTCCCTGACGCGTGGCAACCCTGTTCGACCAAAAAAGCAGCTTACTTTTACATAATCCGCATGACGTATGACGCGAAAGACAACGCGCGTTAATGACGTCATCAATAATGGACGTAAACAACCAGCAGAACAACCGCTAGGCGGCGCTTCATGATTTCAAGAAAATCGGACTAAATCCACCAAGGCTGAATACAAACGTAGGTGGGTTCAACCTTGGCTATCGAAGATGGGCTATCAGCTACCATCTGAAATTTCCAACAAATCATGATGGAAAACTATGGTAACCAAAAATTTGGACTGTTCCACTTCAAAAGCTGTTGCAGATGGTAAAATTTATGTTGATATGATAGAATTTGGGGTGCAAATTCATTGTCACAAGCAATTTTCTCCATTTTCCACAATGTTTTCAAACTCAAAATACAAGGATTTTTAAAATTTCATCAACTTGAAATCATCGTTCTCAACACCTTTCAAATAGGAACAGTCAAAATTTCATAGTTTTAACATTATTGACATTTGCATTGACCTTGCAAATCAAGCAAATTGTCAAAATTAACAGAAGACAGAAATTTTGAAACACAACAAAATTTATTTCAAGCTGTAGCTACACGATTTTTTTAAGAAAGGTGACAACATTTTCTAACCTTGACCTTGTGTTCCTGGCAAGCCCGACATAGCTGAAGCCCCTGGATACTGTTGTTGGGGAGGCCTGTCTGCTTGACGACTACCAGGCGTCTCGTCCGTGCTCAGTGTCACCTTACTATTATTTGTATAGAAAATATTGTGGGAAATCATGAAGAAATTGCTTGTCACAAGCGATTTCTTCATTTTCCATAATGTTTTCCAAAGCCAAATCTTGTAGGGAGTCAAAGAGTCACTGTGGGGTAATTGGTTAAGAAAGGCAACTCTATTTTCTAACCTTGACCTTGTGTTCCTGGCAAGCCTGACAAAGCTGGAGCACCAGGATACTGTTGTTGGGGAGGCCTGTCTGTTTGACTTCCAGGCGTCTCATCAGCGCTCAGTGTCGCGTTACTGTCATTATCCGGTATACTACGTAGACTACCCTGCGAGGTACTAAGGGGCTTCTGGGACGTCAGGTTACTTGGGATTGGCTGGTCCGATGATGAAGGCTGGGTATCCATGACAACAGGTCGTGATGAGTCGGGTCTCTGAGAGTCCTTGCCACCATCTGAAAATTTTGAAGATATGATGTGCTTACATCTGCATAAAGAGAGCAGACAATATAGAACAGAATTTTCAAGTTAGGTAGTTAACCCCTGATGATATCCGCATGATGTCAGAATTTGTTGAGTGACATAACAAATTGGCTGTGGAAAAAGCCAATTTTTTCAACTTCTGTGTCTGTGAAGATCAGATACATTACTAATGTTTACAATGCATGAATCTCATAAGGGGTGAACTACCTTCAGGCTTTGCTCTTCCTACTGTACAATAACATGAAAGAAAACGTCTACTGACAATAAGAAAGATGGTGAGAGACATAGTGAAATCTATCGTCAATTTTCAACAAAAACCTTGTAACTGCAGCTTATTTTAAGCTGCAGTTACAAGATTTTTTGTTGAAAAGTAGCCCAATACACCTTGTCTAATTCCTAGATCGAGTGTATAATAATAAAGATAATCCTTTACCTCTTTCTTCTATATTAAGTGGTCGAGGACTCGGTGCGCTCGCTGTTCCACTATCATCACTATCTCTATTGTCCTCGTTATCCGACAAGATGGGTTCACCGTCGGATGGAGCTGTCATTGTGGACGCAACACTCTCACATGTTGACACAGTCCTCTTGTCTTCCTGTAGAGATGAGAAAATTAATTTGAAAGAGCAGAGCAACAGATAACAACGGGTGCAGACATTGTTTTATATTTCTATTTAAAACCCTATCTTTTGGGCACTCATTAAAATCGTCTCATTGGGACGATTCAACATTGGGACGATTCAAATGAGTACCCTCAACATAGGGTTTGGATTTGAAATAAAAAATTTTGAATGCCATTTACCCCTTTTAACCTTTGCTCTGCATCAGAAGATACATTTGAGCAAGAATCTTGAACAATAGTGCTACTGTCACAAACTCACAATATACCACCGCTTTTCAATGAAAACCTTGTATCTGCAGCTTGTTTTAAGCTGCAGATACGAGGTTTTCGTGGAAAAGTGACGACATGTTGCTTTTTTTGCACTATTGCCTATGTCTCCCCTTTATCTTAATGCATCATGAAATATCTAAACACTGGTAACATGCTCTAGATAGATGACTCCCAAATTGCGGGAAAATTTCACTCTGGATTCATGCTATTATAAACTGACAGAGGCAGAGCAACATATAAGAGGTGGTAAAGGCATTCTAAATCTTTTATTTCAAACCCAAATCCTTTGTTGTTGGTACTCAAATAAATCGTCTTGACAAGATGATTTCAATGAGTATCCACAACATATTATGGTTTGCTCAATATTAAAACATATTTTGCAATAATACATTCTGTTACTATACATAGTAACATTTTTGGCTAGAATCGGTCAGATATCGGCAGTGCCCAAAAAGCTGTATCCATGTGAATCCTTAGCAGTGAGCCGATATGCGATATCAGCCTACTGCTAAGGAATTTATTCTAAAAACTATAGCTACAGATCTTTTGCACTTGCCTTTCCGTGACAGAAAACGTCAATGACGTCAGAAAAACGCAATGTTGTTTACAAAATGGCCGCTGTCGAAACGTTATCTTTGTTCACTTCGAGTAAAGAAATATATGAAATTGAGTTTACTTCAAGTAGAACATCTGTGTAAACTTTATTTAAACATAAGATTTAAACATCGAATGAAGTTTTTTCTACAATAAGAATGCAATGTGCAGATTATTACACGGCAGATTAGGGACAGAGAGTGATATCGGCCCTTACGTCAATATCTGCCCTCGGTCTAAAGACCTTGGGGCAGATATCACATTTGCAGGCTCATATCACTCTCCGGCCCACGTCAGTCGTGTAATTATCTCTAATTATTAAGTTAAAATAACCTTTCAATACCTACATGATGTAGTACTTGTAATGAAAGTATACAAAAATATCATTGTAGAATACACTTATATGATGAAAACTTGAACAACAAGAACTATCACAAAATAGGCACTTCGTAGGTGGAGGGTATAATAAATCCAACCCATTCACCAATATATTAAGAGATACATAAATATACCAGTATGTATATATGATAGGCCGGGACCTGGAAATGGTCCTTTATTGCAAAGCAGTATACTGCAATGTATGAGCAAAGCAACAGATAGGTGGGGGTATAGCCATTCTAAATTTGTTATTTCTAATCCAAACCCTATGTTGTAGGTACTCATTTGAATCGTCTCAGTGAGTACCCACAGCATATGGTTTGATAGACAAAAGATGAAAAACTTCCTAATTTAAAGCCAAAATCCCCTCTTATCTGTAGCTCTGTAAAACTATATGGTACTAAAAATATGTTCTATGATTTTTTTTTCAGAAATAATAGTATTAAGCTTTCTAATGCAATTTATAGCAAAATGATATTTAAGCCTAACACATAGAATATATAAACTTGTATAAATTTAGCAAAACAGTTTAAACTTGAGCAAATCAAGAGGCAAAAGTTATCTGAAATATCGACCATCCAAATTGGTTTAATTTGGGGACGATTTAAATAACATTTATTTTGTCGCAACAATAAATTTAATTAACACTTTTGCCTCAAGATTAACCCTTTACCACAACACTATAATTTGTACGACCAACTTCTTACAAAATTACATTAATTGTTCTTTTGATCTATCAGATATACAAAGCATTCTTAGCTTCTTGAAATTGTTGAACCATTCCCACACTGTGAAGCCTTTTAACTTCACGTAAGATAACTGGAGCACCTAACCTTACTCTTTCAAACCAGACTTCAGTACTACCACAAGCTGCTTGCCCACACAGGTAAACTATTATCAAAACATTGGGAGACGATATTTGTCTGCAAGGATATTTGCCACAGCTGAGGATCGAACTGTCGACCTGATGAGTGATAGTCCTATGCAATACCAACAGTGCTATGGCCAACCGCAGCCAAGAAAGGAAACAAAGCCCTTTCTTAATTTTGAAATACTGAAAAATGTTTTAAGTATTAACAATAAGTATAGACATACATACATACAGACAATAGTAAACACAACATCTTTCAGAACATTTGAGACAAATAGACATACACAATTGTTTAAATCAGACTACATGTAGTGAATTTCCAAACAACAAAATATTACGGTGGTCCAAATTTAAAGAAGTTGCAGACGACAATTTCCGTGTGATAAAACTTTCATTCTTTTTTTATTTTTTTAATAGAAAATATTGTGGGAAATGAAGTAATTGATTATCACAAGCAATTTCTTCATTTTCCACAATATTTTCCAAAGTCTTCATCTTGTGGGGCATCAAAAAGCCTCATTGTGTGGGAATGGGTTAATTTTCAAACTAAATCATGTTGAGAAATCACATGACACAACAATTTCAGAAAGTCAATTATTTTGTATATATTGACAATTTGAATTCAGTTTGAATCAGAAAATGCCTGGAATTACATAGATATGGTAGATCTTTAAAGAATCTTTTTCATCATCAGATTTTTAAAAGATCCCTTGCATTCAGCAAATCCCCGACATTTTCACACCTCCTCTAATTCACACCTTTTTTCAAATTGGTCATATATCACCATAATTACTGAACAAGATATGTTTGTGAAACACAAATGTCCTTCAACTTGAAATGGCCAATGTTAAATTTTCGGACAGACAGACAGACGAACAGACACAAGTAAAATAATATGCCCCTGATCTTTTGATACAGGGGCAAAAAAATGAAAATATCATGGCGCATGATTCCCCATCATGTAGGTTATTACCACAATAAGTTAAGAATACACAGAATTAATATAACATTTTAAAATTTACTATAGTCTGGTTGTCATGTTTTGACACATCTTTACAAATTCTACCAACATGGGTTTTTGCTTTTTAACCATTTCCCAAACAAGACCTGGTTTTGGTGTCCCTAATAGAAAAGGTGTCTCGGATACCTGCAAGATTCAAACCAATATATAACTGATTTCCTTTGAAAACCTAATAACTTCAGCTTGTTTTAAGCTGCAGTTACCAGGAGCCAGTTTTATCAAAACATACAAGACATATTTTTGTCTTACCGATGAAGATACGACAAGTTTAGGACAAGAAACGTGTATCACCAATCTATCAAGACCTGTGTTATGCGGTTGTTGTTTTAACCGATATTTAAGACCTCTGTAAGTCAAAATGCGTCTTGAATGTTTTGATGAAACAGGCCCCAGGTTTTTGAAGAAAAGCCATGATATGCAAAATAGTAATACATTTGTAAACATGTGCCATAACATCACAACAAGACTTTAATTGTAGTGTGTGGTAAAGGGTTTAAAATCTAGTGCAGAACTATTCACTACTACATACTAAACTTACTTTAAGCCTGGACAAATGACGATCTTGAGGCTGCCAAAATTTCAAACAATTATCCCTTCATTGACCATTTTCCTGATGTTACAATTCTAAGCTATCCAAATTTAAAACTAGAACTTCACATAGCGGCGCATATACACCCAAGCCATTTTTTTCAAGGGCAGATAATTTAAGAACCAAAAGATCTAAATTCCATAAGCAGTGTGCACAACTAGACACCATGGAGATTCATTGTGGTAAATTTGATCAAATTCAGTTTGAAACTGCATGAGGTGTTGCAAGGGGCAATAGGGCAATAACACTATATTACCCTTCGGGCCTATAATAACAACATGAATATAAATCAATCCATGGAGTTTGAACATGATTAAATTCCCAAACAAATACTTTCATCTTGATAAAGACTATAGCCTCTCTTACAACCCGTCGTGCGTCTTTTTAAATCGTATGTGTTAAAACTCTGCAAAATCGCACGATTTATAAAGAAGCACGATGGGTTGTAAGAGCGCCTCAAAGAATTATCCGGTCAATTCTTTGCTGCGTGCAGTCTGCGTCGTGGTTGCGTCCACAAAACAAGCACAGGAGGGGGTTGGGTGAACATTGAAAGATATTTTGATTTTGAAATAGCTCTTACTGGAGCTCTGAGGCGTGTTCTTTAGAGTGAGCTATCTTAAAATAACTTGAGATTTCTTAAGATGTTTAAGGATAAATCATTCTTTAGAGCAAGACTTTTAAGACATTCAATGGGAGACGCCATTGCCCTATACTTCTCGCAGAACTCCTCAGCCCACTCTGTAGAACTGATAGAGTTTTTCCAAATATTCCATAATTAATAAACTGAGATGTTCCTAATGCTCTGTACTTTATACAAATGACGTCATTATGACATTATTTGTATAAAGTACGAAACATTTGGACACCTAGGTCAAAATCTCGATCTTAAAAAAACGCTTCATCCAAAACATCATAAGAAATCTTAAAATATCTCGCTCTAAAGAACACACCTCCGAAGTATACAGTAATACTTATCTTACCTTCTCTTTGCCTTCTCCCATAATGGCATCAAGATTGTACTTCTTCTTAAAGTTGCTATAGAAACCGCGACATTGGGCTTCAGACCTGGAACCCACAACTCTAGCAATGGCAGCCCAGTCTTTTCCATGTTCCTTGAATCCTGCAAGGATAATTGTTGTTGTCTTAACCCTTTCTAAAGCTGTGAAATTTAGAATTGTCCAATTTGAAAGCTGCTGCAGATAACAAAATGAAGCAAAATGAGAAAATGCTGAATACCAAGCCTTTTATATCGGGGACATCAAAGCCTGATCTTCTTAGGGTAAGGACTAAATGATCCATATTTGAAATAACAGCCTTCATTTTAAAAATTTATCCCCTATTCTAGACATGACCTTGTCTTTCAAAAATTAGGAAAAATGTTTCGAAAAAAAAATGAGGCAAAAGAAGAAAATGTTAATAACCAAAAGGTTCTGCGTTTGCCTCAAAATTTTCTTTACTGTATTGTACACAATTCCTATCCTTATAAACACCCAGGTTTTGCTGTTTGGGTGTTTCCTTCTCTGCCGTAGCTTTCCAATTTGGAACAGTTAATCTATGTTGTTAGTATCATTACTATCATTATTATACGATATGATTATACAGTATGGCAAGATATTTTTCTGCCTATATGTTGCAATTTGGACAAGTCTAAAAAAAATTCTGTCTGTTAAAGGATTAATATTTGTTCCATTACCTTTTTTAGCCAGCTCTATTTCTGCATCCGTCCACATAGACATAGAGGAGTCTGCTACACTCTCTTGTGGTGTAGGTGCTGAAAGGTTCAATATCAAATGTGTCACAAATGATGGATAAAGAAGTAAACAGCATTTTGTATAAATTACTTTCAATAAAATTTCAAAACAGCACAGATCTGGACATAAAATAACAAGTGCCAGTCACAATACCTTCGGTGGGAGGTCAAAAATTCGTAACTCCAGCTTTTTCAAGCTGTAGTTACGAGGTTTTGACCTCCCACCTATGATATGTGTTACTTGTTTACATTAAGTCACCCTTTTCCATGATACTGCATAACAAGGCAAAAAACAGACCATACACCTAGGGACTAGAGACTGGAAACATTCTGTGAAATTTTGTCCAAAATTGTCTATAAATGCAGCAGTTGCCTTCATAAATGTGAAGGTATGTACCGACGTTGAGACGGACAGGAAGTTTTGACTTTACTGTGAAATAGCTCACCTTACCTATAAATGACTGATCCTCAGAAATAGGCATGGAAAACAATCAACAAGCACTTTGTCGTCTGCAGCAGCTTTTAAATTGGGAAACCCTAAAATTTAGTTCTTTGGGACAGAATTAGCACCTACCTATCGTAGATTGAGCTACAGTCTGTTCCTGTTCAGGTTGTGGGGCTGTAGATTGAGCCTCTACAGTCTGTGAGGCCGGCTGTTGAGGTTGTTGTCCGTCCATGGTTATTGCCCCAGGTACGGCAGCCTGTTGTACGGACTCTAAACGTCGAGCTATACGGTTGAAACATGCAGCACAACACTTGTTGATGTCATTGGTCAACACTGAAATAAAGCAGAAACAATTAGCACAAATTTTCACCCTATAAAATTTGAACTACATTGTCAGTTTTGATATTTTCTATCTTCTAAGATTCGTTTAACCCTTTCCCAAATAAGACCAGGTTTTCACATCTCTATTAGAAATGCCTTGGGAAAACACTGAAACAAAAGAAGAAACTGCCGAAGCAATGACTCCCGATAATTGTCTGCCTCATTATTCAATCATTTTTTAAAGCTCCTATGTGTTGAAACTTTGGAAAACATTGAAGCCAAAGAAGAAAATTTTAAAAATCAGCTTTAGTCTTTTTATCCTTTTGCCTCAATATTTTCTTTGCTATTTTATACATAACTAGAAGACCTGAAGGTCTTGAGTCGCTCCACAGGCCTGAATTTCATGTAATATTTAATCCAAGTTTTTATTAGATTGTTCAATGCTTGCGTTTCATACAGCAACAAGAGCTGTCACTGTAAGATGACAATGCCCCCGACACCGCTTTGATTTTAAATTATGCCCAATCTATGTTCAAGGTCAAGGTCATCCAGGGGTCAAGGTCACCAAAGTATGTGCCTACAGAAAGGTAATGTACCAAGGAATGTTGTGGTAAAGTATGAAGCGAATATGTTAAGTGATAAGGAAGTTATGGCCAATGTTAAAGTTTTTGGACGGAATGACGGACAGACGGACGGACAGACAGACGGACAGACAGACAGACGGACGGACAAGTCAAATTTATGATGCCTCCCTATCGGGGGCATAAAAAGAAAGTTACAAAACTAGATTGTTCAAAATGTGTGGTTCTTGAAGCAATGAAAGTAAAACTATATGTTTGCCATTTGAGAAAGGGTAAAAGGCAATTGGAGAACATTCCAGCTAAGGAGGATACTAGCAATTATAATTTTACTTCTTCCAAACAGATCTAAATTAACAGATCATTGATTACTCCAAAATATTTCATATTTCTAAAAATAAATTTTGAGCTAAAATAGATTTTGAGCTAAAAATAGATGTTGGGAAATACCCTATTCTAAAATTAATGCAAATGGCAAACATGAATTTCTTGTAACATCAATTAAGTCCAAGTTTTGATTAGATTTTTCAATACTTGTTGCTCTAAATAAATAGAAATAAATAGTAAATAGAAAGCTGAAAATACATTCATATAAGATCTATTGATTACCAAGCTTTGTCTTTGTTAGAGCAAGTTTGGCTGTTAGAGTGTAAACAAAGTCACAATTAGCAATTTTGTCAAATTGAAAGGCATATAACTGAGGATTTTATATTCATATCTAGCTAAGAATCACACTAAAGCAAGATCTTAACTTCACCTACATCTTGTTTAAGTTTTGACATGATTGTTCAATATTTGTGGATGTAAAGAGTGTAGAATCAAAGTCGAAAACAGCAATTTGGTCAAATTCAAGGGCAGATAAATCATGATTTAAGATTCCTGTGAAGCTGAAAATTATACCCAGGCAAGGTCTTATGGCCAGTAAGATAACATGAAAGTTTCATGTTGATTGGTGGATATTTATGGTTGTTTGAGTAAAAATAAGGTCAAAAATGGTAATTTTGCCAATTTCAAGGGCACATAACTCAAGACGCAATATTCAGATAAAGCTGAAAATTGCATTACAGCAAGATCTTATTAGCAACAACATTCTGACCAAGTTTTGTCTTGATTGATCAATATTTGTAGTGGCTAGAGTGAAAACAAAGTCAAAACAGCCATTTTTTAATTCAAGGGCAGATAACTCCAGACTTTCTGGTTCAATCAGAATTAATTGAAGGAATCTGATAGAGGACCACCTAAGGATCATTCCTGTGAAGTTTGATTGAAATCCATCCAGTAGTTTCTGAGGAGAAGATTTTTAAAGAAAAAGTTGACGACCGGACGGACGGACTGACGCACAACGGACACAGCGCCATGACAATAGCCCGCTGGCCTGAAGGCCAGTGGAGCTAAAAACTCTCTTTACTAACAACCATTTTGACATCTGTAGCAACTTTCAAATTGGAAAATATCGAATTTTTGCCATTTGGGAAAGGGTTAAAATATTTCCTATACTTACTGAGGTCTTTCATAACAATAGCCTTCATTTCCGGGGATAAGTCAGCCAATCTAGTAGGGAATGGTCGGAGTCGTTTTATCTTTCTCTTCGGTGTTTTACACGAAGGTACAGGACATCTGAAAAACACCATCATATCAGTATATCATTAATTACTTTGTCAATGATCACATACAAAATAGTGTAACTATACCCTGAAAAAGCTGAAGTTTCAGCAGGTTTTTTTTACCTATCTAAGAGCCATTATTAAGTTGCATTTTAAAAATATGTCTAGCTTACAAATGATTTTTATCATTTACCATAAGAAGATTCTGATGCATTAAACCCTCTTTCAACTGCTATGGTTGTATTTTTGTGGCTGGAGCAATTAACCATGGATTCCTGTCATTTCTCCTACCAGTACTACCACAACATCCTTACTGAGCCTCCAGCTACTCGCCCACATAGGTTAACGAATATCAAACCTGTGGTGGGAGGCAATTTTGTTGTTTAAAAGGATATTTGCAGTGAAAGTAGATCAAACCTGGGACCTCTTAAGTAAGAGTCTGATGCACTACGAACTGCGCCACGGCCACGGCCAAAACCCAATAATAATCACGTCAGGATTTGTTTCAAGAACACAACATCAAGCGTCACTTACTGTGTATATTTTTTCCTGACAGATTTACATCTACAGTTACTACACACTCTCATGTCAGGTTTAAGGTCGGCCAGTAACAGGCCGTACAGCTCACAGTTTTTAGATGTGAGGGGTCGACTCAAACCAAAATGTTCCAGCTGGGTCTTACATATAGCACAACCATGGACCCCACCTACAAACAAATAAAGTATCCAAACTTGAATCAATTCATTCCAAGTATATTTAACCCTTTCCCAAACGTCAAAAACTGATGGTGGTAAAATTAAAAAACTACCCTAAATGACAAAATAGATGTTATTAAAGATATAATTTGTGTAAAATATGGCATTGAAAATATTGAGACAAAAGGAGAAACTGCTGGTTATCAGCAGTTTCTTCTTTTGTTTTAATGTTTTCCCAAGCCTTTTCTATTAGTGACGTCAAAACCAGGTCTTGTTGGGAAAGGGTTAAGTCAAATAAATATTTATCAAGAAGAACAAAGGTCCATACAGTATAGTATGGCTGACTCTTGCAGACATGAATGACTATAGCAATACTTCGTAACTATTACTATAAGCCAATGTGCCAGAGCTACAGATAAGATGTGATGATCACTTTTCTGAATGAAACATACTGAGCAAAAAAAGTTTAGCACGTTTTTTAACACATTATTTTTTCAGTTTATGATAATTAAATGATCATTGCTTTGTGCTGTTCAGTTGTCCCGATCGACAACCATTACGCATACAGTGCATGTGTAGAGTGAACATTCAGTGTATTGGACAAAGTCCAGATTAGCAAAAGTCACATGCGGCATGTGTGCAGTGACATCGATAATGTCTAGCTTGTCCAAAAACACACGATTACACAGATTTGTTAGCAGAATCAATTTAACTGTTACAAATTCTTTGAAAGTGATTATGGGAAGGCGAGAAATGATGACGTAAGTTCGACGTCAGAGAGCTCTTTGCATGCTCCAAGCAGGTATGTCTGTTAGAGATGTCGCTATGCATTTCAATTGTCTCCAATTGACAATTACGCGCCTACGGCACTTGGTTTATGCAACTTTAGCCACCAACGACCGACCTAAATCTTGTAGACCGTGTAAAACGACGTTCAGGGAGGATCGTTTCACAGTAACGTCTTGACGACGTTTCGAATTCCTGTCTAGTAAGAATTTAGTGCTACTCCTCCAGGACGTCACAAGGTATACCGTTAGTGACCAGACTGTCCGGAACAGGCTCCACACAACTTGCATCAGGGTCCTCCGATCTTACGCCAAAGACGTTAAGCATCGACAGGCAAGGCGTCAATGGGTATTGACACATCGATATTGATTCAGGAGACATTGGACTGATGTCCAGACGAATCTCATTTTATGTGTCATTAACTGACGGCAGGATTTGGGTTGGAGAAGATGCGTAAGGCTTGATACAAATAACGTCATCATTGAGACTGTTACGTCGAGTGCAGCATCATTTTTAGGCAGGAATAGATGAAAACAGTTAAACAGACCTCATTTCAGTTAATGGCAACCAAACGGTGCAAGGGTACTGCAATGAAATTATCCAACCTGTCACAGGACCATCTTACAACGACACAACGTTGTGATATTTCAATAAGATAATCACCACCCACTTACTCCAAGGAACATACAGAATGAACTTCGCCTGAACTGCTTAATCACCAGCAAAAGAACACACAAAGAACATTGTTGGACGTCAGGCTAGAGAAAGTAATGACGTCTGTAACGTCAATGGCAATGAGCGTCGTCTGCAGTATGAATGGGCAAAATTCCTTTCTGTGTGGTCAGGAAGCTTCTCTGCAACATGGGAAGACATTGAATGGCGGTCCTAGCTGCTTATGCTAGCTGGACATTCGCGTCATTGAAATTTGCTTGACTTTTGATATCTGACCCCTGTGCACTTTAACGTAAGATACCTAACTAACTCTTAAGAATTTTGAAACAAAATTTTCAGGAAGCGCCAGAAAATTGAATTTTCAAACACATTAGAGTTTTATTTTTATGGATTTTGGAATAGTTTTTGACTAGGAAAGGACATTTTCCAAGTGTGCTAAACTTTTTGTGCACAGTATATTTCTATAATTGCTCATCAAACCCGATGTTGTGGGTACTCTTTTGAATTGTCTCTTTAAGAAATTTTGCTGTTTGGTAAAAGATTTAAGCTCCTTACCATCCCCTTCTCCTGCTTTATTATTATCATCATCTGAGGAGTCGTCATCATCATCATCTTTCTCCTTCCCCGTAGAACTACTGGGGATGTTTAGGGGGCCTGTGTCGGGTCTCACTGGGGGCCCAGATGGGGCAGACGATGTCACTCTGTGTAAATATAATAAATATAAATGTCAATAAGCTTAGTATCAAAATTTCAATTCATAAGAACAATGACAGTTTAATATGGCATAAGCTGCTTCCAGCTGTAAGTCATAACAAGAGCTTCGCAAAGCGGCGCATATACGCCCGAGAGGGGCTTGTCAGTAAAATGGGCATTTTTCTAAAATTCAAGAGCAGATAATTCAAGAACGAAATGAGCTATCTGAATTCCGTAAGCGGTGTGCACAACTAGACACCATAGAGATTCATTGTGGCAAGTTTGATCAAATTCCGATGAAAACTGTAGGAGGAGTTGCGCACACAAGAAATTGCTAACGGACAGACAGACGGACAGACGGACGGACGACTGGGGCCATAACATAATACGACCATTCGGGCGTATAAAAACTATACTTTACTTACAATCAATGATGAAACCCGGCATTGCCCAAAAGATGGATAACAAGTCATAACAAAATCTTAAACTTTTTGGGGGTGTTTTGGAAACGAATGCAATCATAAGATTGTACAGAAATCATGAGTTTTGTCGATTTTGCGAAACACAATCATGAAATCATGTTCAGAAACATAAATTGTGATGCTTAAATCGTGAAACTTGTCAGGTATGATCTAGGTGCTTTGATTGCTATAGCTATCTTTTTTTAATGTAAAACAAAAACCAAACTTACATATTGACAGTATCTTCTATATTTGAAGTACTGGGAACCTGTGATGCGGGTACTTCACTAGTGGATACTACATCCATCGGCTCTTCTTTAATTACTGGCTGCGACTGAAATAAATCACAAACACTATTGACGCTTTCCAAAATGTAGACTGGGCCTTTTAAATTTATCAGCTAAATTCAAGTTACATTAGAAGCCATCAGCATTTTCTCAATGTTTAAAAACAATTTTCAATTGTATGGAATTAAACCAATCTAAAATTTGTTATTTGGAAAAGAGCCAATTAAAGTCAATCAAGAAGAATTTGGGTATGAAATGAAACCGTACTTGTGCCTTTGCCTGCTGTCTTTTCTTTTTCACACTTTGTTTCCTCAACATTTGTTTGTAGTTCTCTCCCTTTTTAGATTGGTAGTAAAACTGTACACAGTCCATTGTGTTCTGAAATACAGCAAAAATACATCTGATTTACCATTTCAATTTAAACCAGACAGCTAATTTTCTAGAGACACCAATTTTATGTGAATGAAATTTTACATTTATTGGAATATTGGTCTTTGTAGGTAGGAACCATAGTAGTAAATGAAAAAAAATGCTTATAACTTGTAAGCAATTTCTTCATTTCCCACGACTTTTTCTACAATCTTTCTCTTGAAAGGTATTAAAATCAACAGAATTTCTGGGTGGTCAAAATTCTAGACAAATAAATAGATGCTATATAAATTAGAAAATCTACAAAAGACAAAATACTCAGGTGAATGTTGTAGTTCTTTTCCTTATAGATCTACATGTATTGATGTTTTTCAAGAAAAACCTTGAAAATGCAGCTTACCTTAAGCTGTAGTAATGAGTTTTTTGTTGAAAACTGACAAAATGTATCTCTCAAACATATACATTTAACATTTTATTCAAAATCCCCATATTTTAAGGCAGAGGCAAATGAAATCAATCCATTGATAGACAAAACAAAAATTCAAAAAAGATAAGCAAAAAGGAACGTACCTTTTTCTCCAGAAACGATGCAATTAGACCAAAATTTTTCGGATGTTGTAGATATTTTTCTTTAAAGATTTGTTTTTCCTGTGGCGTCCATGTGTTGATGTAGCGTCTCTCCTTATACTGCTCCATACATTCACTGATCAGCCCGTTCTTGTTGACAAACTTGAGGCTTCTTTGTCTCGCGTCCAACATCATCGGGGGAATTACAGCTAGTAGATGCATCTTTCTCTCCTCCTCCTGTAATAGCAAACAACAAACTTGATTTTAATCCTTTTCCAAATACTGATGCCTTTTGACGCACCACAAGATAAAGGATTTGGAAAACATTGTGGAAAATGAAGAAATTGCTTGTGCCAAGCAATTTCTCCATTTCCCACCATGTTTTACACCCCAAAAACTTTTCATTCAATTAAAAATGTTGTCTCTAATATCTTTAAATTTGGACAAACCGAAAATGTTGCCGTCTTGTATAGCTTAATCCTGTCCAAAACAAGCATTCATACAATTTTGACATCCTTCAAAGAGAATGTTTTAGTAAATATTGACAGACAAGATCAATCAATTCTTGTTGACAAACTTGAGGCTCCTCTGTCTCGCGTCTAGCATCATCGGGGGAATTACGGCAAGCAGGTGCATCTTTCTCTCCTCCTCCTATCATAGCAAACAACAATTTAAAATGAATCCATTTCCAAACAACAACATTTTAGGGTGGTCAAGTTTGAAAGCTGTTGAAAGTGACACATAATAATGTCAATTGGCAAAGGAATTGTGTACAATACAGCCCAGACAAGGGCCGTCAGAGATGGACAATGCTCCCCGAATAAGGCATTGTCACAATAAATGTATGCCATTGAGAGCACTTTATTGTCAAGGGCATCTGATTTGTTACTCAAATATGAAATTTCATCAAATTCTGACCATTAGACTAGGAGAAATTAGAGAAAAACTGTATTTTACCTAAACTCCCCTTTTCCCATGACGAGGCCTCAAATCCAAAACCGGGAAAAGTACATCGGCATTATGTCATAGGAAGTTCACATGGTAAGTTTCATTTGATTTGGCCCAAGGGCTATGGAGAAATCACTTTGGACGGACGGACGGAATGACGGACGGACAGACAAAGCGGCGACTATATGCTCTCCCTTCGGGGAGCATAAAAATATTGAGACAAAAGGAGAAAGTGCTGACAATCAAATGTTTTCAAAAGCCTTTTAAATTCTACAAAATGAAATAGAATAATCCATACCTCAATACATTGTATCATTATTTATTAAATGTATGGTATTCCTTCACATTTTTGAATCATCATTTTATGTTTCTTTGGCAACAACATTGTAATTTTACAAATGGCGGAAAACAAAGTGACACATCTTTGCAACATCATGCTAAATATTGGCCGCATTCACTGCTCTTTATTAATTGATTATCTAAAGAAAATTACATTACAATCCGTCTGATTGGATGTGACATATTTCTCGGCCAATCAGATTGATTATTGTGTGAATTTAAAAGAATTCTTGGTTTTAGACTGATTAGTGAATATCACATGTGGACTGTATTTCACTTTAATGAAATATACACCATGCTTGTCATGTCTATTTTTTCTACCGAGAAAACAAATGAGAGTATCATAAAGAGTAGTTACCTCTTGTTCATGGAGTCCATCCATAATTTGTTCAAACTCTGCCTCACTTCTGGCATATGGAGCCATACCCGCTCGTGTACCAGTCCTGCAAACATCAAAAGATAACACATGAGTTTTATTTGCAAGATTACAAATTAACACATTACCAGACAAATTATTTTAGACTCATTAAAATTCACAGGTTTAGCAGACAACAATTTGAGTCCATGGACATTTACATTTTTCATCTTTCAACGTAGAAAACATTGTTGGAAATAAAGAAATGGCTTGTCAAAATCAATTTCTTAATTTTTCATGATGTTTTCCAAAATCTTTTAATTGAGGGGTGTCAAAATGTGTCAATGCGTGTAAATGAGTTAACCTTTAACTACTGGATAAACACACATCATGTTGACTGTATTTTTGTTCAGTGCCTTTTTAGTCTATTCCTTTCTTTTAATTAACAACTAGAAGACCTGAAGGTCTTGAGTCGCTCCACAGGCCTGAATTTCATGTAATATTTAATCCAAGTTTTTATTAGATTGTTCAATGCTTGTGTTTCATAGAGCAAAAAGAAAGTTACAAAACTAGATTGTTCAAAATGTGTGGTTCTTGAAGCAAAGAAAGTAAAACTATATGTTTGCCATTTGAGAAAGGGTAAAAGGCAATTGGAGAACATTCCAGCTAAGGACGATACTAGCAATTAAAATTTTACTTCTTCCAAACAGATCTAAATTAACAGATCATTGATCACTCCAAAATATTTCATATTTCTAAAAATAAATTTTGAGCTAAAAATAGATTTTGAGCTAAAAATAGATGTTAGGAAATACCCTATTCCAAAGTTAATGCAAATGGCAAACATGAATTTCTTGTAATATCAATTAAGTCCAAGTTTTGATTAGATTTTTCAATACTTGTTGCTCTAAATAAATAGAAATAAATAGTAAATAGAAAGCTGAAAATACATTCATATAAGATCTATTGATTACCAAGATTTGTCTTTGTTAGAGCGAGTTTGGCTGTTAGAGTGTAAACAAAGTCACAATTAGCAATTTTGTCAAATTGAAAGGCATATAACTGAGGATTTTATATTCCTATCTAACTAAGAATCACACTAAAGCAAGATCTTAACTTCACCTACATTTTGTTTAAGTTTTGACATGATTGTTCAATATTTGTGGATGTAAAGAGTGTAAAAATCAAAGTCGAAAACAGCAATTTGGTCAAATTCAAGGGCAGATAAATCATGACTTAAGATTCCTGTGAAGCTGAAAATTATACCCATGCAAGATCTTATGGCCAGTAAGATAACATGAAAGTTTCATGTTGATTGGTGGATATTTATGGTTGTTTGAGTAAAAATAAGTTCAAAAATGGTAATTTTGCCAATTTCAAGGGCACATAACTCAAGACGCAATATTCAGATCAAGCTGAAAATTGCATTAAAGCAAGATCTTATTAGCAACAACATTCTGACCAAGTTTTGTCTTGATTGATCAATATTTGTAGTGGCTAGAGTGAAAACAAAGTCAAAACAGCCATTTTTTAATTCAAGGGCAGATAACTCCAGACTTTCTGGTTCAATCAGAATTAATTGAAGGAATCTGATAGAGGACCACCTAAGGATCATTCCTGTGAAGTTTGATTGAAATCCATCCAGTAGTTTCTGAGGAGAAGATTTTTAAAGAAAAAGTTGATGGCCGGACGGACGGACAGACGGACTGACGGACTGACGCACGACGGACACAGCGCCATGACAATAGCCCGCTGGCCTGAAGGCCAGTGGAGCTAAAAATGTATATATAATTTTCATAATTAACATCATTTAATTCATATCTTTCACTTTGTCACAACATACTGGTTGTATCTTAATTACCTGTTAATTCTATCTTTATCATCTCTGGCTTTTTTCAATTCTGGAAATATCTTCTCAAAATATTCTCTCAACTTGGCATCTTTAGCTCTGAAATAAAATTAAGATTTGTTTGTTGACAATGACTTCCCTGAAGAACCAGACTAAATAAGCAATTTGAAAAACTTGCAAGAAAAAAAGTAAATCTTTATATTGAAAATGAGTGTGTTTTTCAAAAAATATCTTAAGAATGATACAATATATCTACAGAACAGCTACAGTAGCATGTTTTTTCCTATTTTGATGAATCAATGCAATTTGATTTCGAGAGCTTTTGGATGGAACAACGTGATGGCCCACAGAGATGCATGTATTTTCCCGCAAACCTGTGAAATTGTTAATCTCTTATTATTATAACCCTTCCTCTACCATTGCAAATAGGATCACAACAGATCATGGTGTTTTGCATGATATATTGCAGGGGTACCGGTGGGTGATCACTGCGATTTTCAACTCAAATTTTATTTTTAACAAGGTGGACAAGTGTTTTTGAGCTATACAGCACCACAAATTCTAAAAGGCTATGTGAACTTACTTCTTTTTCGGATTGTTTTCGTTTTTCTCCACCTTTTTCTGCCAGACTTGCATGAGCTGATCATATCGCTGTGTCAGATACCGCTCCTGTAAACAATTTGTCAGAAAGATACTGTCATATCATTGACAAAAACTACAGATTAACCTTTTCAAACATAATGACGCCTTTTGACGCCCTTTAAAACAAAAAAAAATGACAAGAGGACCATGATGGTCCTGTATCGCTCACCTGAACCAAAATGATATGAGCAACACTTTTGTTCAATTCAATTAATACGGACGAAAAGTCCGTCTATAGATTGAAATTTAAACGGAAACAAAAATGTCGGAAACCCTCTGTTTTTTTCAATGTTAATTGAATGGAAAAATCAGAGGGTTTCCGTGAAATTTCGGGCGGGGGGGAAGGGTAATTTCGCATTTTTGGACTCGTGTGCCCCTGGCTTTTAACGTCATTTTTACAGCAATAACTTGATAATCCCCTTCCTAAACGCCATCAAAACGACCTGTCAGACGCAGTGGATCAATTAATATCGATATAGATAATGCTTTTGAATTGTGTGTGAATTTAAGAAATACAACAACAAAGCTAAAGTTTAACTAAAGACCTAAGCGAAGTCGACCTATGCTAGCTGAGCTCACGTGTTATCGTTCTCTGTTCAATGGATAAGTTATGATCAGCGGCCATCTTGTTTCGTCTGCACTAGTCGACAAATATAGGCCTACAGGTCTCCAACAATTTTGGCTACATTCACCATGGAGTAACATACTGCGCGATAATATGAAGTGGTGTGACACCAACAGAGATAAATTACTGGAAGTGACAGAATCAACCTATACCAGACAGCAAAAAGGACCGAATTGGTGCAAACGACTTCGAGAACTGTGTGAACTATGTGTAAGTGTCAAAATCTATGGATTTTTAATATCTCAGTTATATTTCAAACCTGTCATATTGGTTTCCAGTAGCAAAATGAGTTTCGTACCAAATAAATTTCGACCGATCAAGTTGTAGTCTGGACTACCGGGTCTTCTACGGTACCGCGGTATTCGAAAAAGTATTCATTTGCAAACGAAGCATCACCTGTCAACAGCGTGCATTAGCAAAACTAAAGGCAATTTTAGTTACTATAATTTTCGGTGATTATTCTTAACATTATTTTGTCTGCATTGGATTGCTGTAGAAAAAGAAAACATGGAATGTTTTCATGTCTCCATAATGGCATTCATCATTTATTTTCTAGGACGCCATTAACTACCGCGGTACCCAAGAGAACCACCCTTACATTAACAATGATAACGGAATACCTGTTCCTCGAAGCCGTTAATAGGCTTTCGCCTCTATGGCCTTAGCAATTTTAATTGTAGGCTATACATGAATCAGATCAAATTCTACATAATCATAACTACGATATGTTGATGTCACTCATTTGCATCAGAGCGCATTACACTTCAAAAACAACAGGAAGTTCAACACATGCTGTGGCGCTTCGTTCACCATCCGATCTTGAACGCTATCCTTATGACGTAACGGTTTGGGATTTAAAAGAAAAAGGGATAACAAAATTCTAATTTTCAAAGTGAGGAGCGTTTTGGACATAGTATAAAAATAACGAGTTTAAAAACTCTGATAATATTAATAAGCAAATAAATGAAATATATCAGAAACATTCGGTAAAAGTTCCAAGCTAGAATTCGCACCAAAAATGTTTGCTACTAAGTTGGGTAAATTCTATAACGAGCATGGAGAACAAAATAAACAGAATTTCACAGGAAAAGCAATACATTTTCAAGTGGCGAGCTTAATAGATTGACATAAATTGATCTCCGCAACAAGAATACTCTATAATTTCTAAACAAAGGCGGTCACATGACTGGAAAGAAATTCAGAACAAAGCCGGTCATGTGACAGTAACTGATTATCTAACTTCCGTTCTATTTTCAAACGAGATCTGGTCACATGATCTACAATAACAATGCAGAAGTAATTTGGGGTTGTTGTGTTTCGGAAGGTTATTCTCTTCCAGCAGGCCAATTTGAATCAGAATTTTTGGTCAGGTATGACAAAAAATGATTAATTGATCTATACCCTACAGTGTTTTGGTGAGTGATTGGATATAATACACAAAAACAAAGCGCCACAACTTGTGTCGGACTTTCCCGTTGTTTTTTAAGCGTAATGCGCTCTAATGTAAATAGCGAAATATCAAAGAGTGTATTTACATCAGAGAAGACTCGGATTAAATGGTCATTGATTCTTTCCCAAATTATACGACATGGTTTTGTCATTCCCAAACTGAAAATCTTTGGTAAACATTAATTTTGTATCCAGCATCTAGATCTCTGCTCAAATGATCATAATGCCAAGATGTTTATGTGAATCTATAGCCAATAGCACAGAATATATTAAGGACAGATGAGAAATTGCATTTGTATTTGTAAATGTATTGAATTACCATGACTTAAAATGATTTCTATATTCATTTCAGCTATAAAACAAGAATCTACATGGGTTCAAGTAATTTAATACTCATTGCGAGTAGGCCTAATTGTGAGGCCAAGCACCAGACACATTTCAAGTGAGTTGATTTGTTGTTTACCATTTTAGGTTTATTTTAGTAAAAGAGTACAAAACATGGCAAAGTAAAAACACATTACAGCAATATTGCACATATTTAGTTATATGGGAAAAAAGACTCCCTTGCCTATATGATTTTAGTGAGTTTGTATATGTATAGATTCTGATAATTCTGATAAAATAGCACTATGTCTATTCAATCACTGTTACTGGACTGTCTGTTAATAAATTGCTGAGTGTAACACTGCACGCCTAGGAGGAAGTAGTGTTTGAAATGAGATATCATGTTACATAATTATGTTAAATGGACAGGTCTGTTGCTACCCACTGCAAATGCTGATCAGGGAACACTTCAGTTGTGGATACTTACTCATATAATAATCATTTTTTGGATAAGACATTATTTAACTGAATCTATTAAGACAATATTTAGATGAATCTATTTATATAGAAATTTAATTTCGAGGGTTTAGCACATTTAAAACTACATATTTTGTTTGTATTTCTGAATCTTTAGAAAATAATATGTCATGAGTTCTAATAATGAGTTTCATTTCTGTATTTATTAAAAAAGATATTTAGAACTCAAAGATGTTTTATCTCTTAAAATTTTAGAAAGTTCAAAGTTTTTCCCTCTCCTGTAAAATTTTACAAAATTTAATTACAATAGTTTTGCACTGAGCCCTCAATTTGCCTTATGACCATCATAAGTGTTGAGATATTATATATGTATTTGACAATTTTTTCCATTTTCATGTTATGAATTTGATATGCATATAATTGTGTACATGTATATCAATAATCATTTGCAGACAAGGTGAAATCAGAAAACAGTGGTATGTTGAACAGCTGTATAAAGTCTGGTAGAATGGAATGTGTTTCAGAAAGGCCTTCAATGGTATGCATTTATTCTTTATCCCTGAAACAATCTTGATTTCATTGTATCATGTACAAAGGTAGACTTTTCCTGAATTACAAAGTATGATGAAAAACATTACTTATGAAATAATAACAAGTTTAGCGGTCTTTATTGAGCAAATAAAACCTGATGTGCGACGGACTACATGTGTAGGTAAAAACCGAGGCGCAAAGCGCCGAGGTATTTGCCATAACACGTAGTCCAGAGCACAGAGGTTTTTATTGCGCAATAAAGACCGCTTAACTTGTTATTATCTCCATTATAACACTCAAAATAACAACACCCACATTCGAAATGTGTTATTTTGTGGAAATTCTGCATGAACTAGTTTTCGGCGTAGAAAACGCATTGGCGGTCAAGTGACGTCATTGATGACGTCATTTGACGTTACCTTGACGTTACGTGACGTTTTGGCGCATACACGAAGCATAATTACATAGAGTCATTATTGGTCAAATAAAACCTGATGCAGTTCTTCTTTCGCTATATATGAATTTTACAGTAGAGTGTTATAATTTCTGAATAAACTTTACCTTACCATAAAGTACAAATTGTCTGCAACCTGTTTCAGCATGGATCAGTTTGAAATATTGTTGTTTAGAAAAGGTTGCACACATATATATTTACATGTCTAGGTCTATGCTTGATTGGAATGTGACAATTTTAATTATGAATTCACAGTTTACATGTTGAGTTACCCAGGTAGGTAATTAAGCAGCAGGTGTGCAGTATATATATTTTGTAAATAAAATGTTCTGTTCTGTATATAAGGGCACATCCCCTGCCGCTTAATGAAACCCAGACTGCATTAAAAGGGATGATTTAAATGGGTAATTACGGCTTTTTAAAGTAATTACAAACTTTTCCAAAAGAACAAGAAGAATTTTACATTCTACAGTAAAAACAATGTAGGATATATCAATAATCAATATTTTCTACTTTTCATTCAATGTTTTGATTTTGAAAATATGCATATCCTTTTTCCTTTTGCAATACATATTGCAGAAAATTTTGTAAAAATACATTGAATATTTTTTGATGATTTAATGACTGATCTTGTCATCTCATCAGCATCGCCTTTGAAATTTTTGATAATATTTTTCATTGCATGTATTGTTGCATTTTGACAAGGCTTCAAATATTGTTAGAAAAGTAGAAAATGCCAGGATACCAGGAGTTGTGATTTTTAGGGGTCAGTATAAGGCTGAAATGTTACATTTGTTACTTTTGTGTAATTGCAGGTTCATGAATCATGTGCATAGATGAATAAAGATGATGCTGACAATGATGATTACCGGTGTTATAACAGAAAAATTGACATTATTTGGTCCATACAGTGATTTGTGTACAATGTATAAACATTCAAATTTTAAATTGTTTGGTCCATACAGTGATTTGTTTACAATGTATAAACATTCAAATTTTAAATCTGACAAAACTCCATCCTGTTTCAACCAATTCCAACTTAATGACGTCTTTTGACAACCTACATGATGAAAGGTTTTGAAAACATTCTGGAAAATGAAGGAATGGTTTTGTGAAAAGCAATTTTATCATTTCCCATGATGTTTTTTAGCCAGTTAGATAAAAAAAATATAAAATTTTATTCTCTTAAGATTGTCATCTGCAACATCTTTCAAATTGGGACAGTCTTAAAAAATCTTTCTGGTAATTGGTTACAAATGATATAGTGCAGATAACCAAATACAATAGAATATCATGTTGTGACTTGTAAAAACCAGCCAAAGTGTCATTCATGTCTATGAAAATTAGAATAAATTT
Organism: Fragum sueziense; assembly: GCA_963680895.1. Lineage (NCBI taxonomy): Eukaryota > Metazoa > Mollusca > Bivalvia > Cardiida > Cardiidae > Fragum > Fragum sueziense. The sequence goes on along the minus strand of OY804603.1, from coordinate 11,982,267 downwards.
TTAACGTTTTATTTTTGTTCTGGCTATTAGAAAACATACACATTAACCCAAATAAGTCCTGATTTTGTCATCCCTGAAAGAAAAAGCGTAAGAAAACATTGAGACAAAAGAAGAAAATGCTGATAACCAGTGTTTTCTCCTTTTACCTAAATATTTTCTATGCTAAATTGTACCTAAATTCTATCGTTATCAACATTCATTTGACATTTGCAGGATGTTTCTTATTGGATCACCTCTAAATTTTAGAGTTTGGGAAAGGGTTAAATCAGAGTAATAACTAGTATGGAGATTTGATAGACACAAGGATGTTATTCCTGCCAACAGCATATCTTCTGTCCTCTTTATTTCAAGTTGTGCACCGGTCCATGAGAAAACCTTCAACCAAAGTAAATCGTCGGTGTAAATGCAAAACCTCGTATGTCGATTCCTATAATTTTCAAAGTACAAACTTGTGTGCCCAGTTAAGACAATTCTCCAGGGTTTTGAGATATTTTTACTGATCAATATTAATGATACATTATTTGTGAACAATATATCCAAATTTCAAGTAAAACATTTCAGTTTGAGAAAAGTTATTACACTTTTTTCCCTCCCCTTTAAAATTTTCCAAAAACCAAGATTCGAGGTTTTGCATTTACAACGACGAAATACAGTTTACACTCGTTAAGTCAACATCTGATATGTCAAACTTCCGCTTAAGTCGAAATGAAAATGTGGTCCTTGCATCATCTATAGTCATAGGGTATCATTCAGGTTAGACAAATTTAATTATTTTAAAGTTAATAAATCAATTGAAATATAGTAGGAAAAGGAGATTATTTGCTCCTTTTGAGCAATTTTCCATTTTCTGCTATATTTCAATAATACACACACTTGCCCAACGACAATGAATAAATATCATTAATCAAAGCCGAAAAGAATTGGTATAAGTCATATTCACGATATCCTGAGCTAGAATGATGTTTCCTAAGACTTCGACACAACAAATATTAGGAAACGTATTGGAAAACGGCTTACTGTCGTTTGAAGGCAATGCTGAAAACTGTTGAGATGAAGCGAAACATGCTAGTGATAATGAACTTTCCGAGCGTCTTCAGTATATGGGAACTTTTGAGAACTATGGACTTGATGAGAGAAAATGTTGAAAAACTACTATGCTTGTTTGCGGTTTTTAGCTCACCTGAGCAGAAAGTGCTTAAGGTGAGCTATTGTGGTCACTCAATGTCCGTCCGTCTGTCCGTCCGTCTGTCAACAATTTGGTGTTTACACCATAAGAACTTGCATGGGTTCGAATCATTCCCATTGGACCAGAAAGTTGAGAGTTATGTGCCCTTGAATCTGACAAAATTGCCGTTTTCGAATCTAAAAACTACAAATATTAAACAAACAAGACAAAACTTGGCCATAATGTTAATTATCAAGTATTGTTCGGGAAAGGTTTAAGGTAGTCCATCCCCTAATGAGATTAGCACGACGTCGGAATGATTCGGGTAAGGTCGAAATCAGTCGGCAGAGGAACCTTCCAACGCTGAATGATAACGATCGCGTCCGGATATGTTCAGATACGTAACGACGACACTCGGAAAAAAACAGATGTTTTATGAATCTCAAAATGGCCACATTACGGGTATTCTACCATAATTAAAGACAAATTACTCGTAATCTTTTCACCCAAAAAAGACAACAATATGTATATATATTCCAATGATTCATTTAAAATTATTGTGTGCAATATCTTTGTATTTGGACCAAACTCAAATTTTGACGTTTGGGAATGGGTTTATGGTGTGGATTTCAAAATTCATACAATTCGTTATGATGTCTGTGTGACAAGTCTATCAGGTCATTGTTCTTGGTCAAAGACACATCTCAAGGTCATAATTACAGAACCTCATAGACCTATAGACTCTACTCCAAGTTCCAACAGGCATTTGTGCTTCACATGCACGTCTTTTAGTCTAAAACCCTTTGGATTTTGACGAGATAGATCTAGATTTCTGGGAAACGTTAAGGTTGACGTCGACATCCTTTCGTCCGTTTCTAGGCTTTGCCTATTTTCATATTATTTATTACTTTAAGACTGAAAAAGAACTTATGATTAATAAGGTTGTGAAAATCTAACTCATCCGTGATCTAAATTATGGTGTCAAACATTGTATCCAAGTTTTGTCTTGATTGATAAATAATTGTAGATTCTAGAGTATAAACAAGGTCGAAAACAGCCAAAAACAGCAATCTTATCAAATTCAAGGGCACATAACACTCGACTTTCTGATCAGATAAGACTGAAAATCAAACTAATCCCAGATCTTATGGTCCCTAATATTGTGTCCAAGTTTTGTCTAGATTGATCCATAATTGTAGATTCCAGAGTGTAAACAAGGTCGAAAACAGCAATTTTGTCAAATTCAAGGGCACATAACTCTCGACATTCTCATCAGATCAGACTGAAACTGAAAATCAAACTTATTCGAGATCTTATAGTCTCCAACATTGTGTCCAAGATTTGTCTTGATTGGTCAATAATTGTAGATTCTAGTGTGTACACGAAGTTGAAAACAGTAAAAGACAGCAATTTTGTCAAATTCAAGGGCACATAACTCTTGACTTTCTGATCAGATCAGACTGAAAATCAACCTAATTCCAGATCTTATGGTCCAAAACATTGTGTCCAAGTTTTGTCTTGATTGATTAATAATTGTAAATTCAAGAGTGTAAACAAGGTTGAAAACAGCCAAAAATGGCAATTTTGTCAAATTCAAGGGCAAGTAACTCTTGACTTTCTGGTCAGATCAGACTGAAAATCTAACTAATCCGAGATCTTATGATCCAAAACATTGTGTCCAAGTTTTGTCTTGATTAATTAATAATTGTAGATTCTAGAGTGAAACAAGGTTGAAAACAGCCGAAAATGGCAATTTTGTCAAATTCAAGGGCAATTAACTCTTGACTTTCTGATCAGATCAGACTGAAAATCAACTCATCTGAGATCTTACAGTCCCCAACATTGTGTCCAAGTTTTGTCTTGATTGATTAACCCTTTCCCAAACGACAAAAGTTAAAGGTGATCCACTTTAAAAACTGCCACAAATAACAGAATGGATGTTTATAAAGATATGATTTGTGTATAATATGGCACAGAAAACATTGAGACAAAATGCGAAACAGCTGGTTATCAGCAGTTTCTTCTTTTGTTTCAATGTTTTCCCAAGCCTATTCTATTAAGGACGTCAAAACCAGGTCTTGTTTGGGAAAGGATTAATAATTCAGTGTTTCAGCCAGGATTTTTCCAAAGGGGGCCAATTGGCCCCCTCTCTTCCTAAATAGGGGCCAGACCACTTTTACAGGGGGGGTGGGTGTCAGTTCTTATATGTTTCACAATACATAGATCTAGATCTCCTATAGCTGTTCCCCTGTCAAAATTCAGTCATGGTTTTTCACGTTTCCATGCTTTTTGGGATGAGTAAGCGTAGCCTATATTCTTTTTGATCGACCAAATATTCGGCGACTTACTAAATTCTTCTTAGACCTCTTGATGATGATGATCTCCGATGGTGGTCGTCTTCGCTACTTTGCTTGGGCTAGAAGTTGAATGATCGCTAAAATTCTGATCTTGGTCCTGATTAGGAAGAGTAAGAAATCTGTTTTGCAAATTAAACAAGACGATTTATTTTTCTAAACACGTTGTAAAAAGCAGGTTTCCGGCTTTACTAAACTGATTTACCACAGATGCAGATAATCCGAGAACCAGACGTAGACTGGTTTAGTGAGTGGCATTAAAATCGCGGAAAGAATATCGATTTTTAATACCGCACTATAACCAGTCAATATTATTATCGTCCCATTATGTTTTGCACCTTGAGTATCCGTCCCAATATCTTTCGTACCCTGGCGCGTTCATCTACGCAAAAATCGAATTTTGGGGGCCAGAAATGATTTTTTTGCGCCAATCCTGGCGTCCCACCACAAGCAACACGCGGGAATTACTATTTTTCTGCGGGAATCCCGCAATGGCGCGTCCTGGCTGAAACACTGATAATTGTAGATTCTAGAGCACCCAGTATTTTAACCCATTACAAGACAGTGACGCCTACTGACGCTCTATAACACAATGGCTTTGGAAAACATTGTGGAAAATGAAGAAATTGCTTGTGACAAGCAATTTCTTCATTTCCCACAATGTTTTCTATTCAAAAAGACCAACAAACTTTAGATTTCATTCACTTGAAATTGTTGTCTACAACATCTTTGAATTTGGACCAGTCTAAAATTGTGTTATTTGGTAATGGGTTAAGTGTCTCAAAAGCCATCAATAGTCGTTTTCCGGAAATTCGCTACTCTGGGTTTTTCCCACCCGAAGTCACGTGATGTAGGTACAAACAATCATAGCGGAAGTTATAAAATAGTGTCGTTCAACTGGAAAAAGAACGGATAATTTCACCAGTAATTCCATGTGTGAGCTTCAAAGCTTCTTGAAAATTAGAGGAGTAACTTTTTCAAACCAAAAGAAAGCAGATCTAGTTTCTTTGTGTGAAGCAGTGGCATTTTTAAACATTGAAATTGATCCAGATAGGATCACAGGAAATCGAATCATATCATGAGTAATAAAATGAAAATGAATTTTATTGTAACTTAATAATGGAATCTAATAATACCTCTGCTTCTTCCATCATTTTTTAAACATTCAGAGATCTTATAACAAAAGAAATCTCCCATAATCCGATGATAGGTTATCATTGAAAATATTTCCCCCGTGGTGTGCCTCAAATCATGCGAGTGTCGATTTGTGACGTCATGATTTTGCCTTACTTACTGTAGTCATATGGCGTCATAGAAATAAAAGAGAGGCGACTTTGGGGGAAATAGATACATGTACGCTGTGAGCGAGTTTTTCCAAACGAATATTTTGTAATTGTTTGTAAGAACATTCCGCTCCACACGGTTTTCCACTGTCGGAACACGATTAATAAACGAAAATAGGATAAGTGAATGTTAGAGCACAGAAATATTGAGGAAAGAGGCGATATTTCTGTCTATCACCAAATTGCTTCCTTTTTCTCAATGTTTTTCCAAACAGTCTATTCAAATTTGAAGCAGGCTGTAGACTATATAAGATAGGTAGATCTACTAAGAAGAACAGTTTGTTGTAGATTGTAGAATAAGAAATAGATCAAGGGGGGGGGGGGGGGGGGGGGGGGGGGGGGGGGGGGGGGGGGGGGATCGGGTCTGTATTCAATTCGGCCCTGGGACAGTCCTTACCCTTGTGTCTATCTTCAGTCACGGGATCTGATTTTGGTCAGAAATCATTCAAAATAGGCCTAGAAAGGTATGATTCGATTCCCTGTGCTTGAAAGCTGCTGAAACGCCAATATTGAAGTAAATATGGGGGAAATGTGTGTACATTATAGCCATGCAAATATTGAGGTAAAAGGTGGAAATGCTGGTTATCAGCATTTTCTTGTTTTGCCTCAATGTTTCCACTTCCTTTGGAGACGTCAAAACCAGGTCTTGTTTGGGAAAGGGTTAAATGGCTTTAATATTTTACCTTAGAGCAAATGTAGTGCGTATGTCGTTTTATCAGAGACAGATTTAATTGTTCATAAGGTCGTCCACATAATTTCACCCATAACATACACTGTTCCAGATTTGTTTTTGGTTTCGGAAAAGAAATAAACGAAACTCCTTGCATATGAGGAGCATCTTTGTAGCGACTGTCACTGTTACAATGGCCCCAAGCACACCGTTTGGTAGGCAATTTGTAAAAAACTAGTTTAAAATTTGCCGCGTCACTAACTGTCAGCCATTTGTTTGTACCTACATCACGTGACTTCACATGGGAAAAACCCAGAGTGACGAACTTCCGGAATAGATCTATTCTGATGAAAAGTGTAATGTAGTATAGAGTACACAGGTTTTGTAAAGTGGCACTAAAGGTAGAGACTGAGAGTGTAAATCTATTTATATCCTCTACCAAACAAGGTAACTCTACTTATACTAAAGGAATGTAGTGTCAAGTGTTACTTCCCTTAGATTAACACTAGCTTGAAAACAGGCAAAAGTGACAATCTTGCCCAATTCAAGGGCACACAACTCTCATCTTTCTGATCAGATCAGACTGAAAATTGCCCTCATCCAAGATCTTATGGTCTCCAACATTATGTCCAAGTTTTGTCTTGATTGATCAATAATTGTAGATGCCAGAGTGTAAACAAACTTAAAAACAGCATTTTTTGACATTCAAGGGCAGATAACTCCGCACTTTCTGGTCCGATCAGGCCCATAATCGAACTTGTCCGAGAACTTATGATGCTACTTGTTTTGGCCAAGTTTGATCAAGATTGCCTAACTTTTGTGGATGCTAGAGAGTAAACACCCCAAATGTTGACGGACGGACGGACGGACGACGGACAAAAAGTGACCACAATAACTCACCTCGAGCACTTCGTGCTCAGGTGAGCTAAAAAACATTGTGAAAAATGAAGAGAAAATGCTTGTAACAAGCCATGTCTTCATTTCTCACAATATTTTCTACCCAGAAGGACCAAAAAGTGTAAAATTTAATTCACTTGAAATTGTCATCTGCAACATCTTTGAATTTGGAACAGTCTAAAACTTTGCCATCTTGTAATGGGTTAACCTCTTCCCAAACAACAAAATTTTGCTACTGCAGACGACAAAACTGAAACTGAAATAAATAGGATTAGTGTAAAGTGTAGTAAAAAAAAAATATTCAGGCAAAAGGAGAAAATTCTGATTATCAAGTCTTGCTTGAGAAAGGGTTGAAAAGCTGATACCACATTTTAAGATCTAAAATTAATCTAGACCCACCACTACAATTACAATTCTAGCTTAAGATGAAGTCTAAGTTTTGGTTTGCATTAGGATTTTTGTTTCTTTCTACAGCATCTAGATCTCAACCAAGCATTCTCTTTCTAAAAAGATTTTCTAAATGCCTACATTGTCATAAAAAAAGATATTGATTTGGATTGGATTGAATGGAGTTGAACATCCCACTCAACAGCTAAGGTCATTTGGAGACAGGAACTTGGTTTAAAGTCTAAATACAAAAGACTGGATTTGTGGGGCATCAAACATGTGACCCCTGTGTTACAAAGTGCAACGTGTTACCACTGCGCCAAATCCGCCCCACAACAATTTCAAACAAACCAACAATTTCAATTTATACTACATCTTGTCGCTTTTCAACGAAAACCTTGCAACTGCAGCTTAAAACAAGCTGCAGTTACAAAGTTTTTTGTTGAAAAGCGTTGATATATAAATTACTCACCCTGATCTTTCTAGCTTGATGTCTTTTCTTGAAGAATTGTATCAGTTTAGGCTTAAACTCTACAAACCTGGATAAAATACAAGATGGTTTAATCCTTTCCCAAACAAGACATGGATTTGAAGTCCATAAAAGACTAGACAGCCCTGACAGACTAGAATAACTCCACAGGCCTAAATTGTTTGTCTTGTTGAATGCAATTTCAAAAGGCTGAGCAAACAAGCAAATGCATAACTGCTTTTATAACAAGAGCTTCGCCTAGCTGGGCATATACGCCGAAGCGGGGTTAGTCAGTAAAACTGTTGGTTTTTTTTTTCAATTCAAGGGCAGATTACTCAAGAATGAAGAGATACCGTATCTGCATTCCCTAAGTGGCATGCACAACTAGACACAATAGAGATTCATTGAGGCAAATTTGATCGAATTCAGATAGAAACTGTAGGAGTTGCACACGCAAGAAATTGCTAAGGGACAGACAGACGACCAGCGCCATAACATTAGACAACTCTTCAGGCATATAACAATGACTTAAAGTAGCCCGGGTGACTCGAATAGCTCCCCTATTTTACTAATAGTCACACTAGACTACCATTATTTATCAGTTTTTTGACATGAAATACCTAAAAATGCCTTTATTTTGTAAAGAAATTGAGCTACATGTATTTTTCAAAGATGAAGGGGCATTACAATTATTTTCTTGGAGGTATAGTGGTCCCTCTACAGCTGATTGGACTGGGGAGAATCCTTCTAATAGTTTGTTTGGAAAATACTAATATCTACTTACTTTCTTTTATTTTCATGATAAATTGGAGCATCTGATGGCTTGTTGTATAAAGGCTGAAAACGAGACAATAAATTTCATATAGTGTAACTATTTTACTAGACTATTCAGAAAGAAAGATTGATGAACTGTTGTTTAATGCCTCTCTCAACTGCTATGGTTATATCGCAGCAACTGGTACACCTAACCGCTGATTCTTGCTTATTTTTCTAACCAGTACTACCACAAAATCCAATCCGAGCCTCCATCTGCTCTCTCACATAGATGATTCAGAATCATTGGTAAGTGACAAATGATTTTTGTCAATATATGACTGGATATTGTATGAGTGGGAATTCCAACTCACAGCCTCTGGATTGGTAGAATCCAATGTCATTTTATCCAGGTTTTACCGATCTTATTTTGTAAGAAAGAAAACTGATCAAACATGATATCATCAAGCTTTTTGGGGAAAATTTGGAAACTCAAAAATTTTCATTTTTCTCTTTTTAACTTTAAACTGACATTTTCAATGACATACGATGACATTTCTTTTGAAATTTGTCTTATTTCTTCTAGCTGTTTATAGTTTAAGAAAAAGCTTGATGTTTGGTATCAGCCCCTATTTATATTTTCGTGCATAACACCCATAAATATCAGAAGTAAAGGTAAAAGTAAAAACATAGTTACCAAGTCCACTTTTGGTCCCATTTTGGCAAACACATTATGGGCTTCTTGAGCTTTTTTCTGAGGAAAAAAAATCAGAAATTATCACATAAACTGTTGTCTTTCAAGTGACAATACTTTTTAGTTAACTGTCAAAAAGTTTTTTTTAACTAACAATTCTCTTACAGTATTTTACTAGAACTATCACAAAACAGACAAGTTCACTAATTTGATTGAACGAATTGAATGTGGTTAAACCCATTCAGAAACAATGATTGAGAAAGGATCATCAAAAACCAAAGCTATTGAAAATACCAAAATAGGGGAGAAATGAGCAGAAGTATTCTGCAATTCATAGCATACAAATCCTTGAAGGGAAGTAGAATTGCTGATTATCAGCTTTTTTTTTCCTTTAGGAGTTTCTAAATTAAAATTCTATTGGGATTGACTGATTGTTTTATTGATTCATTCATTCATAGGTGTTTCACACCTCTTTCGACTGCTATGGTCATACAGCAGCAGCTGGAGCACCTAACCATGAATTCTAGTTATTTCTTATACCAGTACAAGCATAACATACACTTCGGGGCCTCAAGCTGCTTGATCACATAGGTAATCCATTACCAAACCATTTGTGAGAGACAATTTTGTTTGCCTTACCATGAATGGCCAGGAAATAAGTGAAACCCTTGTACTAGTAATCTAGTGGTGTTTTCAGCACATGTTATCTGTGCTATACTCTGATCAGATGTTTCATATGAAGCCCAGTAACTAATGTTAAAGTCCTCACCCTATTTTCAGCGTATATAATCTGTGCTATACTCTGATCAGAGATGTTTCATTATGAAGCCCCATGACTAATGTTAAAGTCCTCACCCTATTTTCAGCGTATATAATCTGTGCTATACTCTGATCAGAGATGTTTCATTATGAAGCCCCATGACTAATGTTAAAGTCCTCACCCTATTTTCAGCGTATATAATCTGTGCTATACTCTGATCAGAGATGTTTCATTATGAAGCCCCATGACTAATGTTAAAGTCCTCACCCTATTTTCGGCATATATAATCTGGGCTATACTCTGATGCTTCATATCAACTGTGGGTGTTTCAGCATTGTCCTCTGTCTCAACATTCTCCTTCTGTTTGTTAGCTGCTTCTTCTTGTTGCTATGGAAACAAATTAAAATATTGTTATGAAGGAAATATTTTTAAAGATTCAAAGGCATTGTGTTTAGTAAAACATATGTGTAATGAACTTTATTCTAAATGAGGACATTTCAGGGTGTTTCAAAATGAACACTAGAATTAATATCACTGATCAAAGGTATTGGAAAGCATTGATAGACAAGAGGGCCATGATGGCCCTAGATCGCTCACCTGAAATTTGTTGCCTTGTTGAAATTAAACACATAGACCTGAATAGCAGCAAAATAAGAAATGTTTCAATAAAGCCCTTTGTCCTGTGTTTTCAAATGAATGTAACAAAAATTCAGCCTTTTTTAAAAGTATTTGCTATTTTGTCCTTTTTCTGATACTGCTGCACTAATAGGCAATGGTTTAAATACTGACAAAATTCTTCTAACAACTTTGAAAGCCCTTCACCAAAGGATTATTCATGTGAAGTTTCAAGAATATTGGCCAACTGGTTAGGCAGAAGAAGATTTAATTTTAAGAAAATTTGGCTATTTTCGCCTTTTCTCATGCTGCAGCAGCCAGAGTCTTTGATGGAATTAAATTCTTTTAATAACTTTGAAAGCCCTTCACCCAAGGATCATTCATGTGAAGTTTCAAGAATATTGGCCAACTGGTTAGGCAGAAGAAGATTTTTAAGATTTGGCTATATTCCCCTTTTCTCATGCCGCGGCAGCCAGAGTCTTTGATATAATTAAATTCTTTTAACAACTTTTAAAGCCCTTCACCCAAGGATCTTTCATGTGAAGTTTCGAGAATATTGGCCAACTGGCTAGGCAGAAGAAGAAGACTTTTAGAAGATTTGGCTATTTTCCCCTTTTCTCATGCCGCGCCAGCAAGAGTCTTTGATGGAATTGAATTCTTTTAATAACTTTGAAAGCCCTTCACTCAAGGACCATTCATGTGAAGTTTAAAAGATATTGGCCAACTGGTTAGACAGAAGAAGATTTTTACAAGAGGACCATGATGGTCCTATATCGCTCACCTGAACCAAGATGATATGAGTCATAGATTTGTTCAAATCAATTACTTGTGACTTTAAGACTGAAAACAAACTTATGGTTAACAACATTGTGTCCAAATTATGTCTGGGTTTGTCGCTATATGTGGTTGTTAGAGTAAAAACAGTTGAAAACGGCAAATTTGTCAATTTGAAGGGCTCAGCAAACTCAGCAAATTCTACTCTAATTAAGCTAATTCAAACTGGTGCAAGATCTTATGTTCAGCAACATTGTGTCCAAATTTCTTCTTGATTGGTCAACAATTGTAGATGCTAAAGTGTAAACAAAGTCCGAAACAATCGAAAACATCAATTTTGTCAAATTCAAGGGCATATAACTCATGACTTTCTAGTCTGACAAGACTTAAGTTCAAGCTCATCCAAGAAATTATGGTCACCAATATTGTGTCAAAGTTTCATCTTAATAGGTCAATAATTGTAGATTATAGAGTGTAAACAAAGTCGTAAACATTCAAAAACGGGGATTTTGTCAAATTCAAGGGCGTATAACTCATGACCTTTTGATCTGATCAATCTGAAAATCAAACTCATACATGATCTTATAGTCCCTAAGATTGTGACCAAGTTTTGTCTTGATTGGTCAATAATTGTAGATGCTAGAGTGTAAACAAAGTCAAAAACAGTCGAAAACGGCAATTTTGTCAAATTCAAGGGCGTATAACTCATGACTTATTGATCCGATCAATCTGAAAATCATACTCATACAAGATCTTATGGTTCTTAACATTGTCTCAAAGTTTTGTCTTGATTGGTCAGTATTTGTAGAAGTTAGAGTGTAAACAAAATCGAAAACAGTCGAAAATGGCAATTTTGTCAATTTCAAGGGCACATAACTCAAGACCTTCTGGTCCGATCAGACTGAAAATCAAACTCATCCGAGATCTTATGGTCACCAACATTGTGTCAAAGTTTTGTTTTGATTGATAAATAATTGTAGATACTAGAGTGTTAACAATGTCAAAACTAGCTATTTTTCGCATTCAAGGGCAGATAACTCCGGACTTTCTGGTTCGATCTGACCCATAATCAAACTCATCCGAGATCTTATGGTCATACATGTTTTGACCAGGTTTGGTCAAGATTGGCTTATATTTGTAGATGCTAGAGTGTTAACACGAAATTGTGGACGGACGGACGGACAGACGGACAGACGGACAGACGGACGACGGACAAAAAGTGACCACAATAGCTCACCTTGAGCACTTCGTGCTCAGGTGAGCTAAAAAGATTTGGCTATTTTCCCCTTTTCTCATGCTGCGGAAGCCAGAGTCTTTGATGGAATTGAATTCTTTTAACAACTTTGAAAGCCCTTCACCAAAGGATCATTCATGTGAAGTTTCAAGAATATTGGCCCACTGATTAGGCAGAAGAAAATTTTTAGAAGATTTGGCTATTTTCCCCTTTTCTCATGCCGCGGCAGCCAGAGTCTTTGATAGAATTAAATTCTTTTAACAACTTTGAAAGCCCTTCACCCAAGGATCATTCCCGCCAAGTTTCAACAAGAGTGCCATGGTCACAATATACGCCGCCCCAGGGACTAAGTTTTAAGGGGGCATAACTCAGGCAACAAGAGGACCATGATGGTCCTATATCGCTCACCTGAACTAAGATGATATGAGCCACAGTTTTGTTCAAATCAATTATTTGTGACTTTAAGACTGAAAACAAACTTATGGTCAACAACATTGTGTCCAAATTTTGTCGCTATTAGTGGTTGTTAGAGTAAAAACAGTCGAAAACGGCAAATTTGTCAATTTGAAGGGCTCAGCAAACTCAGCAAATTCTACTCTGATTAAGCTGAAATTCAAACTGGTGCAAGATCTTACGTTCAGCAACATCGTGTCCAAATTTCGTCTTCATTGGTCAACAATTGCAGATGCTAGAGTGTAAACAAACTCTAAAACAATCGAAAACATCAATTTTGTCAATTTCAAGGTCATATAACTCATGAATTTCTAGTCCGATGAGACCGCAGTTCAAGCTCATCCAAGAAATTGTGGTCACCAACATTGTGTCCAACTTTCGTATTAATAGGTAAATAATTGTAGATTCTAGAGTGTAAACAAAGTCGAAAACAATCAAAAACAGGAATTTTGTCAAATTCAAAAGCGTATAACTCATAACCTTTTGATCTGATCAATCTGAAAATCAAACTCATACATGATCTTATAGTCTGTAACATTGTGACCAAGTTTCTGTCTTGATTGGTCAATAACTGTAGATGCTAGAGAGTAAACAAAGTCGAAGACAGTAGAAAACGTCAATTTTGTCAAATTCAAGGGCATATAACTCAGGAATTTTTTATCCGATCAATCTAAAAGTCAGATTCATTCGAGATCATATAGTCCTTTACATTGCGTCAAAGTTTTGTCTAGATTGGTCAATAATTGTAGATGCTAGAGTGTAAACAACATCAAAAACAGTTGAAAACAGCAATTTTGTCAAATTCAAGGGCGTATAACTCATGACTTTATGATCCGATCAACCTGAAAATCAAACTCATACAAGATCTTATAGTCCTTAACATTATCTCAAAGTTTTGTCTTGATTGGTCAATATTTGTAGATGCTAGAGTGTAAACAAAGTCGAAAACGGTCAAAAATAGCAATTTTGTCAATTTCAAGGGCACATAACTTAAGACCTTCTGGTCCGATCAGACTGAAAATTGAACTCATCCGAGATCTTATGGTCACCAACATTGTGTTAAAGTTTTTACTTGATTGATCAATAATTGTAGGTACTAGAGTGTAAACAATGTCAAAACTAGCTATTTTTCGCATTCAAGGGCAGATAACTCTGGCCATAATAGTTCGATCTGACCCATAATCGAACTCATCCAAGATCTTATGGTCATACATGTTTTGACCAGGTTTGGTCAAGATTGGCTTATATTTGTAGATGTTAGAGTGTAAACACGAAATTGTGAACGGACGGACAGACGGACAGACAGACGGACGACGGACAAAAAGTGACCACAATAGCTCACCTTGAGCACTTCGTGCTCAGGTGAGCTAAAAATCAATGAACCATAAAATCCTTCCTTCATGCACATCTACCAATTAAGGTGATAACATTGACCAAGTTTCAAGAAGATCCAGCCAGAAACTTAGGAGGAGTTGCGTTGACAAGAAAAGTGGACGGACGTACGGACGGACGGATGGATGGACGGACGGACAGACGGAGAAGATGACGCCAATATACGTCCGCCTCCGGCGGCGTATAAAAAGATTGGCCAACTGATTAGGCAGAAGAAAATTTTTAGAAGATTTTACTATTTTCCCCTTTTCTCATGCCGCGGCAGCAGAGTCTTAGATGGAATTAAATTTTTTCAACAACTTTGAAAGCCCTTCACCTAAGGATCTTTCATGTGAAGTTTCAAGAATATTGGCCAACTGGTTAGGCAGAAGAAGATTTTTAGAAGATTTGGCTATTTTCCCCTTTTCTCATGCCGCGGCAGCCAGAGTCTTTTATGGAATTTAATTTTTTCAACAACTTTGAAAGCCCTTCACCCAAGGATCTTTCATGTGAAGTTTCAAGAATATTGGCCAACTGGTTAGGCAGAAGAAGATCTTTAAAAGATTTGGCTATTTTCCCCTTTTCTCATGCCGCGGCAGCCAGAGTCTTTTATGGAATCAAATTCTTTTGACAACTTTAAAAGCCCTTCACCCAAGGATCATTCATGCCAAATTTCAAAAAGATTGGCCCACTGGTTTGGGAGGAGAAGATCTTTAAAGAAATTGTGGACAGACGGCCGGACGGACGGACGGACGACCGGACGGACGGACGACGGACAACGACCGATCACAATACCTCACCTTGAGCACTTTGTGCTCAGGTGAGCTAAAAAGTAGAAAATGCAGAAATACAGCATTTTCTCCTTTTACCCCATACTTTAAAACCTAGAATACACAAATACCGCAAATAAAGTAACAGTAATTTTGATGTCTGTAACTTCTTTCAATTTGGACTAGTGCTAAATATTGTCGTTTGGAAAAGTGTTAGAACAATTAGCACAATCAAAGTGTTGCTAACAGATTGTACATGCATGCTAATGGAACACACATGAATTGTTAATCATGAACCTAAAGTGCTAATGCAGGATGAGTACTTCTTATCTGTATCCATAAAATTTTATCCATAAAATAGAGTTTATTGACTTATAATTCATTAAAAAGCAACCATCTACTTACTCAAGGTAGGCCAAATATAGACAATTTGCCCATTGGCAAGACACGCTCACTCGATGCAGACAAAAATTTCATCCATTGGCAAGATGAATGACTTTTGTCAAAAGTCAGACAGAAAATGACATAAGCCACGATTGAAATCACAGTGTACCAAAAACACCATGGATCAGAAGATTAACAGTTTCCCAATCAAGGCCAGATTTTGTTTTGACATCCTTCATAGAAAGCTTGATAAAATATTAAAGTGACATTTCACATTTATTTCATTTCATAAAAGTATGTCTTGATGCAAAGATTGTTTATTCTAAAGCGTAGAAATGCTAGCAGTTTTTTGAAGTTGATATTTATAAGCGAAAATACGCCTTTAAAGTTGAGACAGAAATGACAAATTCTATATAAATCTGAACTGTTGTCCACAACAATTTGGTTGATTTTAGCACAAAAGTATATATTTAGAAAACATGCTCTTTCAGATAGTATAAAAGTAAATTTTATGTAAAAATAATCGTGAAATGTTGCTTTAAGGCAAAAGAAGAAAATGCTTCTCCTTTTGCCTCAATATTTCTCAGCTAAATTGTACACAAATTTTATTTCATTTTACATCCATTTTATCGTCTGCAGCAGCTTTGGAATTGTAACCCCCTAAAATATTGCCGTTTGGGAAAGGATTAAACAATGACTTACCAGTTTTTTCTTCTGTTTCGTCTGTATTTGTGTCTCAACAATGCCTATCTCTCTGTCAATACGGGCAATGTTGTTTAACAACTCTTCCTTGATCTTTTGTACCTTCAATGTTTCTTCTTGAGGCAGGGTGGGAGATATGGCCTCTACTTGAGGGTTGTAAGCTGGTTCCTATAATTGCAAAATATTGACGCTTTTAAACAAAAACCTCGTAACTGCAGCTTAAATCAAGCTGCAGTTAAGAGGTTTTAGCTGAAAAGCATTCATATGTGCGAGCTCATTGACACTTTTTGATGGACATAAGTAATAAAGCTTTGGGAAAATTTGAAGGAAAGGAAGATTTTCTTCCTTATCTTCAAATATTTTCACTCTACTCAAGTGAATTTTCATTCTAATGCTAGGGTTCCCACTGCCAATCTAACCAACTCTCTCAAGCCAGATCAAGCGAACGAGTAAAGATCTAGCTTGATCTGGATCATCAATGCCAAAAGAGCTATCGAGCTTAATCTGCATTGCTCAAACTTCCTACTCAATTTTTCAAAGTAAAAAATACTTATAAGCAATTGAGTAGAAAATTCAACGAGAATCAATCATGTTGTGATCGTGTAGAAGATCAAAGTGACATTTTGTGTAAACGGGTTGATATATTTTATCAGACCTGCACTCAATCTACACTCGATCACCTCAACTTGTATTCCAGTGATTTCCGAAGGTTAAGGATAAGTATGTCATGTTTTCAACTGTATTCAACATTTAATTCAGACTAAAAAATCTTAAGAAATGTGTTACCATGGTAAATTTCGTAACTTAGCAGTATCATTTTCATAGATTTACAGGATATTTGACATTTTGCAGTAACTCACTTTAAACCTTTCCCAAATAAGACCTGAATTCAAAGTCTCTTTTTGGGAAAATATTGAGGCAAAAGAAGAAAGTGTCTGTAACAAGCATTTTCTCCATTTGTATCAATATTTTAACTGCTGTGTTTTCTCTTTTTCAAATAATGTTTTCTACCCTTTTGATAAATAAATCATTTATCTTGAATCACCATTGCTTGGATTCATTAAATGTATGTAAACCATCCTAAAATTTCATCTCTTGGAGAATGGTTAAATAATCAACCCATTCCTATATACTGAAGCTTTTTGACACCATACAAGATACAAGCTTTAGAAAACATTAAAGTCAAGAAATTGCTTCTGACAAACACATCTTTATTTACCATAATGTTTCCTAAGATCAATAACAGTAAAACTTCATTGCATTTGTCCTCCGCAACATCTTTGAATTTGGACCAATCTAAAATTGTATCATCTAGGATAGGGTTAACCACTAATAGAAGAGGCTCGGGAAAACATTTAGACAAAAGAAGAAACTGCTGATAACCAACAGTTTCTCCTTTTGCCTCAATATTTTCTCAACAATATTATACAGAAATCCAACCTTTATCACCATCAAAAAATTAATGTGTCAATTACAGCGGCATTCCAATTGGATCAACCCAAAATTTTGCCAATTTGGAAAAGGTTGACAGAAGTTTACCCTCTTTGGTTCAGCCTGGCTCACATCTATCATCAAGGGCTGGGCTAGGTCCGGGCGATCCTGCAGTCGCGGGCGTTTGGGTATATTGGGTCCGGAGTCCGGGGCTGAGCCCATGCCTGACTGGGGTCCTCCCTGCAGGTTACCCATGTTGTCTTGTCTGAAGTGTTGTCCATACGCTGATGGGTCCGGCCTGAAATAAACATAATTTGTTACAAAAATATTGTCGTTTTTCAACAAAAACAAGCTGTAGATACAAAGTTTTTGTTGAAAAGCAATGATATATACCCCTTGAGGGGCCTTGTTGCAGTAATAGCAAAGACAAAACACTTGATTTGTTACAAATATATTGTCCTACAAGGATTGATTGATTGATTTATTGATTGATTAATTGATTGATTGATTGATTGACTCATTTATTAATTGATTATTTGAATGGAGTTTTGCACTCCTCTCAATTGCCAAGATCATATGGAGATCGAACATCTGTTCCAATTCTCTTCCAAAAGACTGGTGAGGCAGGGCATTGAAACAACAATTCCTGTGTCCAGCGCATCACAACTTCACCAGATGGTCAAAGTCATGGCCTAGACACTATTATTACCTGAAAGTAAAATATAATTAAACTCAAGTAGTTGTCAAATGTAAGGATTTGATTTGATTTAGTGGGGTTTTACACCGTTTTCAACTGTTATGATCAAATCGCAGCGGCTGGAGCACCTAATCGTGGGTTCCTGGTATTCCGGATTTTCGTAATTCCGTCGTGACAGAGTTGTCGTTCATGCGGGACGGTATACCGTCTTCCGGTGTCAATGTAAATAAGCGCTATCAGTGGGAAAGAAACGAACTGCATTTATGAATGCCATAATTTTGCGGATAGAATTGGAAATTTTGAACTGCACAAACTGTATCGAAAGAGGCAAATACAGCTAGCTTAGATTTGTGTAATAAGTCGCAAGAATTTGAACTAAACATCGTATCTGGCCTAGGCCTACCCGAGTCTGAGAGACAATATTAATAGCCGAAACGCGTAGATCGTTGTGAGATTCCAACAGAGGAACCTCATCGGAGAGAAGAAAGAGAAAACCCATCGCAACATAGTCACAACACACTAAACGCTTGTACATATCAAAGTAGATCTAGTCTATTGAGGCAAAAGGAGAAAATGCTGGTTATCAGGATACTCTTAAATTTTGCCTTTGAAATGTTTCCCAAAGTATTTTCTCTTAATTAAGCAGAGTATAGCCTACATACATCAAAACTTAGGTCTTGTTTTGGAAACCTTTAACGAACAAACAATGAATTACATAGATCTACTTTCAAACGAAATAGCAAAGTTTTGAGAGAAAAGAAAAACATGCTGACTGCTTTTCCCTCAATATTTCCTATTCTACAATCTACACCAAACTGTTCTTTTTAGTAGATCTACGTATCATAGTCTACAGTCTGCTTCAAATTTGAATTAAATTTGAAATGATGGTTTATTATGTTAACCCTTTCCTAACCAATTCTTTGTTTTGATGTCCACATTCATTCAAGACTTAATTTGGAAAGGACCATATTTTGTTGTTTGGGTAAGGGTTTAAAAAATGCATCATTTTTTCGGCACATTAAAAAACGAATTCTTCATTTTTAAACCTTTTTCCTAATATCAAGATCCTGTATTTGACTTCAGTAAATAGTTTGGAAAACATTGAGAAAAAGGAAGCAATTTGATGATAGTCAGAGATATCGCCTCTTTCCTCAATACTTTCTGTGCTTTAAAGGGACATTTCATTCCAATTTCAATTTTTTAAAGTATGCCTTGATGCCAAGATTGGTTATTCTAATGAGTATAAATACTATTGGTTTTTTGAAGTTGTTGCCATTAAGCGAGAAACACGCATTTAAAGTTGAGACATAATCGATAAATTGCATATAAATCCGAACTGTTGTCCACAACAATTTGTTCAATTTTAACACAAAAATATAAATTTCTCGTAAACGGCGCAATATTTTGGCTCGAAATTTTCAGAATTTTCATAAGGAAATATGCTCTTTCAGATAAAAATAAAAGTAAAATTAATGATAAAAAATTCTGAAATGTCACTTTAACGTTCACTTATTCTATTTTTGATTTTAATCCTTTTCCGACAGAGGAAAACTGTGTGGAGCGGGATGTTCTTATAAACAAAAATATTTGTTTGGAAAAACTCGCTCACAGTGTACATGTATATACATGCACCTATTTTCCCAAAAGTTGCCCCTATTTTATTTCTATGACGTCATATGACTAGAGTAAGTAACGCAAAGTAATGACGTCACAAATCGACACTCGCCTGATTTGAGGCACTCTACGGGGAAAAATATTTTCAATGATAATCTGACATCGGATTATGGGAGATTTCTTTTGTTATAGATATCCGAATGGTTTAAAAAAATGATGGAAGGTGCAGAGGTATTATTAGATTCCATTATTAAGTTACAATAAAAATCACTTTCATTAAAATTACTCGTTGATTTGATGAAAATATTAAGTTGCCGCTTGTCAAACAGGCAAATGGAAGTAAACATACCGTCCCACAGGAACGACAACTCTGTATTACCGGAATTACAAAAGACCCAATTTCTCTCACCAGTACCACCACAATATCCAAACCAAGCCTCAAGCTGCTTTCTCACATAGATGTTTCACACCCATTGGTGAGAGACAAATGACTTTTGTCAAATGTCAGAATGGATACTGGCCAAGCCGGAGTTCGAACTAGTGACCCCTGGATTGACAGACTCCAACATTACCGACTTACTAAGCTATTGGGGCTTGGCTCAAAAGAAAGGAACAAAGGATCATAGTGTTATGGTTCTTTTGCATTTCTCTACAATGATACCTATCAGTGTATCAAGATTCTAGTTACTAGCAAGTGTTGTTTAGGAAATAAGATCTTCATGAAAATATGACAGAAGAACTAATTGACAGACAAAAACGAATTTATTACCAGTATACTTCATGAGACTTAACCAAAGTAATGTTGATCCCTGAATATTGTAATTGCTTTTGCAGGCAGGACAAGACCAGCCAGCAGATATGTGCCTTTTTCTTTCAACTTAGCATGACAAGGGTTAATTTTGCAGAGCTCAGAGAGGAAAAGAACTAGTCACCCCTTGTTTGGCCCTCAAGTGTTACAATTCTAATATAATCCACCCCTGATATCCTACCTATTTCTACTCCTGTCTACTGCCTGGGCGTGCACCTCATGGTGATAATCCAGCAATTGTGGCCATTGTTTGTGTAACTTGTTGCCAGTTATAGGTCCTGATAATTGACCTGGCAGGTTATCTCTAGCTATTAGAGAGATGCTCTGCCATGTCATTTATCAGGATCTATACAATACTAAATCCTACCTATATCTACTCCGATCTACAGCCTGTGCATGTACACCATGGTGATAATCTAGCAGTTGTGGCCGTCGTTTGTGTAACTTGTTACTAGTAATTGATCTTGATAAATGACCTGGCAGAGCATTCTCTAGCTACTAGCTAGAGATGCTCTGCCAGGTCATTTATCATGAGCTATACTGTACTAAATCTTACCTATATCTGCTCCGATCTACAGCCTGAGCGTGTACACCATGATGATAATCCAACAACTGTGGTCGTCGTTTGTGTAACTGTTGTAAAACATCAGGGTTACTGGTAGATGCTACGAGCCTGTCTCGATTATACTGCTCTCTACCGTGGTCTACAGTCTGTCAAATATAATACAGTAGTTCTGTTATTTAACATGTTAAATAATAGACTAATCAGTAATTGTGGCCGTCGTTTGTGTAACTGTTGTAAAACATCAGGGTTACTTGTAGATGCTACGAGACTGTCACGTCTATACTGTTCTCTACCGTGGTCAACAGTCTGTAAAATATAAAACAGGAGTTCTGTTAATAAACATGTTAAATAGACTAATCAGTAATGGTGGCCGTCGTTTGTGTAACTGCTGTAAAACATCGGGGTTGCTCATAGATGCTACAAGCCTATCACGATTAGTATAATCTCTACCATGGTCCACAGTCTGTCAAACATGAAATAGTAGTCCTGTTAATAAACATGTTATATAATAGACTAATCAGTAATGGTGGCCGTCGTTTGTGTAACTGCTGTAAAACATCGGGTTGCTCGTAGATGCTACGAGCCTATCACGATTAGTATAATCTCTACCGTGGTCCACAGTCTGTCAAACATGAAATAGTAGTCCTGTTAATAAACATGTTATATAATAGACTAATCAGTAATGGTGGCCGTCGTTTGTGTAACTGCTGTAAAACATCGGGTTGCTTGTAGATGCTACGAGCCTATCACGATTAGTATAATCTCTACCGTGGTCCACAGTCTGTCAAACATGAAATAGTAGTTCTGTTAATAAACATGTTATATAATAGACTAATCAGTAATTGTGGTTGTCGTTTGTGTAACTGCTGTAAAACATCGGGGTTGCTCGTAGATGCTACGAGCCTATCACGATTAGTATAATCTCTACCGTGGTCCACAGGCTGTCAAACATGAAATAGTAGTTCTGTTAATAAACATGTTATATAATAGACTAATCAGTAATGGTGGCCGTCGTTTAAGTAACTGTTGTAAAACATCAGGGTTACTTGAGATGCTACGAGCCTGTCACGATTGTACTGCTCTCTACCGTGGTCAACAGTCTGTCAAATATAAATAGTAGTTCTGTTAATAAACATGTTAAATAGACTAATCAGTAATTGTGGTCGTCGTTTGTGTAACTGCTGTTAAACATCAGGGATACTCGTAGATGCTACGAGCCTATCACGATTAGTATAATCTCTACCGTGGTCCACAGTCTGTCAAACATGAAATAGTAGTTCTGTTAATAAACATGTTATATAATAGACTAATCAGTAATTGTGGTCGTCATTTGTGTAACTGCTGTAAAACATCAGGGTTACTCATAGATGCTACAAGCCTATCACGATTATACTGCTCTCTACCGTGGTCAACAGTCTGTCAAATATAAATCAGTAGTTCTGTTAATAAACATGTTACATCATTGACAAATCAGTAATTGTGGTCGTCATTTGTGTAACTGCTGTAAAACATCGGGGTTGCTCGTAGATGCTACAAGCCTGTCACGATTGTACTGCTCTCGAGCGTGGTCTACAGTCTGTGAAATATATAAAGCAGTAGTTCTGTTAATAAACATGTTAAATAATAGACTAATCAGTAACTGTGGACGTCATTTGTGTAACTGTTATTTACTGAATTTATTTACTGAAGAAGTAAACTAATAGTGTGATTTACTAAGGACAATCTCTGTAATTGGACTCAACATTGGTTGACAGTTATCAAAGTAACTATAGGCCAGCCCTTGAGGGTCAGGGTTGGGGTAATCGTAATCTGTAATCGTAATCGATTGTAATCAATTACATTTTCTCAAGTAATCGACAGTAATCTGTAATCGAATGGAGTTTCGATTACATGTAATCGTAATTTAATCGATTACAGGCTTAAAAATTGATGTAATCATCGATTACATTTTCGATTACTTTCGATTACTTTCAGAAAAATTATGAATCAAATTAATATATAACTAGAAGACCTGAAGGTCTTGAGTCGCTCCACAGGCCTGAGTTTCATGTAATATTTAATCCAAGATTAGATTAGATTGTTCAATGCTTGTGTTTCATAGAGCAAAAAGAAAGTTACAAAACTAGATTGTTCAAAATGTTTTGTTCTTGAAGCAAAGAAAGTAAAACTATATGTTTGCCATTTGAGAAAGGGTAAAAGGAAATGGTAGAACATTCCAGCTTTGGATGATACTAGCAATTAAAATTTTCCATCTTCCAAACAGATCTAAATTGACAGACCATTGATTACTCCAAAATATTTCATATTTCTAAAAATAGATTTTGAGCTAAAAATAGAATTGGGGAAATACCATATTCCAAAATTAATGCAAATGGCTGATGAAACCTGAATTTCTTGTCATATCAAGTTTTGACTAAATTTTTCAAAACTTGTTGCTCTTAAAGCAATTACAAAGTAACTGGAAAACTGAAAACACACTCGTATAAGATCAATTGGTTACCAAGCTTTGTCTTTAATAGAGTGAGTTTGGCTGTTAGAGTGAGAAAAAAGTCACAATTAGCAATTTTGTCTTATTGAAAGGCATATAACTGATGATTTTATATTCCTATCTAGCTAAGAATCACACTAAAGCAAGATCTTAACTTCACCTACATCTCGTTTAAGTTTTGACTTGATTGTTCAATATTTGTGGATGTAAAGAGTGTAAAATCAAAGTCAAAAACAGCAATTTTGTCCAATTCAAGGGCAGAAAAATCATGATTTAAGATTCCTATGAAGCTAAAAATTACAAACATGCAAGATCTTATGGCCAGTAAGATTACATGAAAGTTTCGTGTTGATTGATGGATATTTATGGTTGTTTGAGTAAAAATAAGGTCAAAAATGGTAATTTTGCCAATTTCAAGGGCACATAACTCAAGACATAATATTCAGATCAAGCTGAAAATTGCACTCAGGCAAGATCTTATCAGCACCAACATTCTGACCAAGTTTTGTCTTGATTGATAAATATTTGTAGTGGCTAGAGTGAAAACAAAGTCAAAACAGCCATTTATTAATTCAAGGGCAGATAACTCCAGACTTTCTAGTTCAATCGGAATGAAATTTAGGAATCTGATAGAGGACCACCTAGGGATCATTCCTGTGGAGTTTGATTGAAATCCATCATGTGGTTTCTGAGGAGAAGATTTTTAAAGAAAAAGTTGACGACCGGACGGACGGACGGACGCACGGACGGACGCACGCACGACGGACACAGCGCCATGACAATAGCCCGCTGGCCTGAAGGCCAGTGGAGCTAAAAATTGTTTTCAAGGAACATAGAAATGTTAGGAAGTACCCCACATGAATTTCAGAAAAATCAATATTTGTCTATTGAAAATACATGTACATCATTTAAGTTAAGACAAAAGTAAAAACCCTTTATAATTGCAATTAGTCTGTAAAACATATAATAAAGTCCCAATTTGGACTGCTAATGATAAGTAGAAAAAGTTTGTATTAGAGATGGTATACGAAAAAAAACCCACAAGGACAAAACCCCACACCCAAAATTTTGCACAGTGGACAAAACCCCACACCATGCATTTTGTACAGTGGACAAAACCCCACACCACTCATTTTGCACAGTGGACAAAACCCCACACCATCCATTTTACACAGTGGACAAAACCCCACACTAATTTCATGTAGACAAGGAGGTAAATCAGACAAGGACTTTGAGTGGAAACCTGAGTTAACTTTGACAAAATGTTCAGATAATTGTAAGAAAAGGTGCAGTTTTGGAACTAGACATGTACCCTCTTTCAGCCAATCTCAAACCAGTGGCTACTTATGAAAGCTCTGATGAAACTTTGATGCATTTTCTCCTTTTTCCAAAGAGTTTCTATGCTGTAAGATAGAGATTTCTTCATTTTCAATCCAATTAACATTTATTTTGTCATCTTGCACCAGATGCTTTATCCAATTCTGAATTACATTGTCATTTCAGAAATGTGAAATCTTTTATCAATTTGGATTGGATGATAAAACTTTGGGGTGAGGAAATCAGCCTTTTCTCATTTTGCAATGTTTGCAAAACCCCCTTTCTTTTATTATTTTGATAGTCAGACATTAATTTGGTAAATTAATTGATTAGGCAAACAGCTACAAACATTGTTTGGACTGTTGCCTTTGATCTTTTTTTACGTTTTCCATTGTCATTAAGGACAACTAGTATTCGTTTATCATTTTTATGATGAAACAAACTGTCAATAATTGTAAGACAAACTGCCAATGCATATCATTATAATTTTCTTTAATTGGTTAATTTAAGTGTATTATAACACTAAAGAGAATGGTATTGACCTGTTCAACTATTACTTTTCCAGAAAAAATATGAAAAAGATGAAGTTGATGTTAATTCTATTCCAAACAAAATGTGGTTGCGGTGTCTCTAGAAGAAAACACTGAGAAAACATTGTAAAGAAAAGAAGAAACAAGAGGACCATGATGGTCCTATATCGCTCACCTGAACCAAGATGATATGAGCCACAGTATTGTTTGAATCAATGAATATTTGTGACATTAAGACTGAAAACAAACTTATGGTTATCAACATTATGTCCCTGTTTCCTCTTTATAGGTCAATATATCTGGTTGTAAAGAGTGAAAACAAAGTCAAAAACGAGAATTTTGTCCATTTCAAGGGCAGATAACTCAGCAACTGCTTGTCTAATTGTGCTGAAAGTCAAACTCATCCATGATCTTATGGTGATTAACCATTATATCCAAGATCAAAGTTTTGTCTTGATTGGTCATCATTAATTTTGTGGTTGTTAGAGTAAAAACAAAGTCGAAAACAGCACTTTTGTCAAATTCAAGGGCAGATAACTCAGGACATTCTGCTCCGATCAAACTAAAACAAAAACTCATCCGAAATCTTATACAAGGTCACCAACATTGTGTCCATTTTTGTATATATTGGCCAATATTTGTAGATCTATGCTAGAGTGCAAACAATGTCAAAAGTATCTATTTTTTACATTCAAGGGCAGATAACTCCTGACTTTCTATTCCGATCTGATCCAAAATCAAACTTATCCAAGATCTTATGGTCACTAATATTGTGTTAAAGTTTTGTCTTAATTGGTCAATAATTGTAGATGCTATAGTGTAAACAAAGTCGAAAATGGTCATTAACGACAATTTTGTCAAATTCAAGGGCAGATAACTCAGGACTTTCTGGTCCGATCAAACCAGAAATCACTCATCCGAGATCTTATGGTCACCAACATTGTGTCCAACTTTTGTATTCATTGGTCAATATTTGTAGATGCTAGAGTGTAAACAATGTCAAAAGTAGATATTTTTTACATTCAAGGGCAGATAACTTCTGACTATCTAGTCCGATCTGACCCAAAATCAAACTCATCTAAGATCTTACGGTCACTAACATTGTGTTAAAGTTTTGTCTCGATTGGTCAATATTTGTAGATGCTATAGTGTAAACAAAGTCGAAAACAGTCAAAAACGACAATTTTGTCAAATTTGAGGGCAGATAACTCCTGACTTTCTGGTCTGATCTGACCCAAAATTGAACTCATCCGAGATCTTATGGTCTACAACATTGTGTCCAACTTTTGTATTGATTAGTCTATATTTGTAGATGCTAGAGTGTAAACAATGTCAAAAGTAGCTATTTTTTACATTCAAGGGCAGATAACTCCGGACTTTCCGGTCCGATCTGACCCAAATTCAAACTCATCCGAGAGCTCATGGTCATACATGTTTTGACCAAGTTTGGTTAAGATTGGCTTATATTTGTAGATGCTAGAGTGTAAACACCAAATTGTTGACAGACGGACGGACATACGGACATACGGACATACGGACGGACGACGGACAAAAAGTGATCACAATAGCTCACCTTGAGCACTTCGTGCTCAGGTGAGCTAATAAAGAAGAATCATTAATTTCCCCCCCCCCCCCCCCCCCCACATATACTTACACTTTATCATGCAAATGTTCAGATTTTGACAGTAATCGCTTTGTAGTGTGATAGCTTACAAATCGGAACAATTCAAAATTCTGTTGTTTAAGTTTTCAAAATGTACAATGTTCAGCCTATCAAAATTCAGAAGACTTGTAGAACATTTATATAGACATAAATCTGTTTGAGCTTTAGCATTGCAGTTTTCTAATATTGGTAAGAACTACAAGGTGTATTTTCAACATTGAATCAGAAAAACGAATATTTACCACTTTATTTTCAGTCTGATACAATGAATACATAGATCTACATATAATATTATTGCTAATTCACAAATCAAACAGACAAATTTGTCGTATTATCTCTCTTTAGCACACAAGACAGACATAATTGCAGACATTTAAAAGTGTGGGGTTTTGTCCACAGTGAAAAATGAATGGTGTGGGGTTTTGTCCACAGTGAAAAATGAGGGTGTGGGGTTTTGTCCACTGTGCAAAATGAATGGTGTGGGGTTTTGTCCACAGTACAAAATTTTGGGTGTGGGGTTTTGTCCTTGTGGGTTTTTTTCCTTTCCCAAACAAGATCAGGTTTCAACATACCTGATAGGAATTGTTTTTGAAACATTTAGAGAAAAGAAGAAAGTGCATACATAGAAGTACATCATTTGGGAGAGAATTAAAATGACTACTGTTGTTTGGGTTGAAAAAAACAACAACATGTACTTCACACCTTTTACATGAAGAACAATGGTGATTGCTATAGTGTGAAACCTTAACAAAAGGTGTTTATTTCCCCAGGCTAATTTTAGTATTACAATTTGACAACTTTGAGGGATTTGATGAAGTTAATATTAACCCATTACCACACAGTGACTCTTTTTGACTCCCCACAAGATAATGACTTTGGAAAACATTGTGGAAAATGAAGAAATTGCTTGTGACAAGCAATTTCTTCATTTCCCACAATGTTTTCTACCCCAAAAGACAACAAAATTTTAAATTCTATTCACTTGAAATTGTCTTCTGCAGCATCTTTGAATTTGGACCAACCTAAAATTTTGTCGTTTGGGAAAGGGTTAAGGTTCAGGTATTATTCTGGATGCAAATGTTCTTGGGATCTGACATTGTGACAAGAGCTATGTCCTTCATGGGCTATTTTGAAGTTCCTGACTCCTTTCCTAATGAGGAGACTTTGACCACTTTGACCACAGTCTCTCAACTTTCCAGAAACTATTTATGATAAGAAGCAATATTAATTATAGAATAAACCCTTTCCCAAACAATTTTTTTCTAAAACAAAAGGAAATTTGCAGACAGCAAAATCTATCCTGTTTCACATAGAAATAATCAGGAGAAAGTGCTGATTATGGCCATTTTCTGTTAAGGCTTTCTAAACCCGCCATATCTACATAGATTATCAAAGTGTGTCACTATTTGAGAATAGTTTTCAATATTTAAATAATATTATATGTTTGATAAACTGTATAGTTTTTATAGGACCGTAATATTCATGCACTATTTAAACTATAAATAAAGTTTTGCAATAAAACTATTCTTTTACAAAATTGTATAATATTGTCATTAAACATTGCATGTTATTTTCTGAAAAGATTTGGCAGTGCTAAACATGTTTTGATTTTTTATCCTTTCCCAAGCGACAGAAGGTTAAACAGTTCCATTTTGGCAGCTGAAGCAGATTACAAAATGGATCTTTATAAAGATAGTGTTCATGTACAATTTGGCAGAGAAAATATTGAGGTTTAAGGAGAAAAAAAGTGATTCTCAGCATTTTCTTCTTTTGACTCAATGTTTTCAAAAGCATTGTCTATTAAAGATGTCAAAATCAGGTCATGTTTGGGATAGGATAAGCAAGTAATCGAATGTAATCATCCTGTAATCATGATTACTTTGACAAAAGTAATCGAATGTATTCAATTACATGTGAAAATTAGAGTAATCGATTATTAATCAATTACATTTTTTTCCAATGTAATTGATTAATAATCGATTACAGGTGACTGTAATCGAACCCCCACCCTGTTGAGGGTGTCCAACAGGCCTGAACATGACCAGGTGTTGCTTAGGAAACCAAAGGCACGGATATGAAGCAATCTGTTTCTGATTTAACCTTTTCCAAAACGGCAAAACTCTGCCAATAATACCCGAAAGGGGAGTTAGGCAGTATAATATAGATAGATAGAAAACTTAACTGATGGTCCAATTTGAAGGCTATAGCAGAGTATACAATAGATGTTGATAAAGCTAGAATTTGTCTGTAACATAACACAACAAGAGTGCCATCGTCACAATATACGCCGCCACTTATAAAACTTGAGACAAAAAAATGACATTGACAAGGATTTATAAATATTCACTGAAAAACCTTTAAAAAATTGTGTTCACAAAAAGGTTTTTATAAATATCCAGTGAAAAACCTGGAAGGAATTGCATTCACGAGGCTGAAATATCATTAAGCCCCAGAGACTAAGATTGAAGGGGGCATAATTCTGGCAAAAATCAATGAACCATGAAATCCTTCCTTCATGCACATCTACCAATTGAGGTGATAACATCCACCAAGTTTCATTAAGATCCAGCCAGAAACTTAGGAGGAGTTGTGTTGACAAGGCTGCAATTTGAATAAGCCCCAGAGACTAAGTTTTTAAGGGGCATAACTCAGGCAAAAATCAACGAACCATAAAATCCTTCCTTCATGCACATCTACCAATTGAGGTGATAACATTGACCAAGTTTCATTAAGATCCAGTCAGAAACTTAGGAGGAGTTGTGTTGACAAGCCTGCAATTTCAATAAGCCCCAGAGACTAAGTTTTTAAGGGGCGTAACTCAGGCAAAAATCAACGAACCATAAAATCCTTCCTTCATGCACATCTACCAATTGAGGTGATAACATTGACCAAGTTTCAAGAAGATCCAGCCAGAAACTTAGGAGGAGTTGCGTTGACAAGCCTGCAATTTCAATAAGCCCCAGAGACTAAGTTTTTAAGGGGCGTAACTCAGGCAAAAATCAACGAACCATAAAATCCTTCCTTCATGCACATCTACCAATTGAGGTGATAACATTGACCAAGTTTCAAGAAGATCCAGCCAGAAACTTAGGAGGAGTTGCGTTGACAAGGCTGCAATTTCAATAAGCCCCAGAGACTAAGTTTTTAAGGGGCATAACTCAGGCAAAAATCAACGAACCATAAAATCCTTCCTTCATGCACATCTACCAATTGAGGTGATAACATTGACCAAGTTTCAAGAAGATCCAGCCAGAAACTTAGGAGGAGTTGCGTTGACAAGAAAAGTGGACGTACGTACGGACGGACGGATGGACGGATGGACGGATGGACGGACAGACGGACAGACGGAGAAGATGACGCCAATATACGTCCGCCTCCGGCGGCGTATAAAAAATATTGAGACAAAAGGAGAAACTGCTGGTTATCAGCAGTTTCTTCTTTTGTTTCAATGTTTTCCCAAGCCTTTTCTGTTAGGGACGTCAAAACCAGCTCTAGTTTGGGAAAGGTTCAAACAAAGATCAATTCAAAAGTCATTTGCCATCATCAGGCCACAGGTGTTAAATTTAATATTTGTTTGAATTCTAACAACAGGTCTCTTATCAACCAGTGAATACTGCTTCATTTAACCCTTTCCCAAACAAGACCTGGATTTGACGTTCCTAATAGAAAATGCTTGGGAAAACATTGAAACAAAAGAAGAAACTGCTGATGACCAGCAGTTTCTCCTTTTGCCTAAATATTTTCTGTACTTTTTTCTACACAATTTAGTCTCAATCAGCATCCGTTTTGATGTCTGCAGTGGCTTTCAACATTAACCACCCTAATATTTTGTTATTTGGGAAAGGGATAATATGAACATAAAATTGCTTCCTACAGGGCTGATAAGGTGTTTTGCATTTACCCCTAAATCTTGTACAAATCTAAGACATACTTTGTTTACATATTATCAGAACTAGATAAGAGGTGGGGATGTATTTTTTCAAAATTCAATTATTTGCTTAATTGTTCATCAAACCCTATGGTGTGGGTATTCAATGGAAACGGCTCTAGACAAATCAAATGAGTACCCACAACATAAGGTTTGGATCTAAAATAACTACCAATTAGAATGACTTTATCCCTTCTTACCTGCTGCTCCATATCATATTATATTACTATGTACTTTTAAATGTTATTTCTAGCCAACATCTTAATAATGTCACCTCAATAAATCTCTTCCCTATACGACAAAATTCAGACTGTTTCAATTCAAATGCTGGTTAAAGACAACAAAATGGGTGTTGATAACAAAGGGATAGCACAGAAAATATTGAAGTAAAAGGAGAAAATGCTGTTTAGCAGCATTTTCTTCTTTTGCTTCAATGTTTTCCCAAGCTTTTTCTATTAGGGGACAATAAAACCAGAGCTTTTTTTGTACATTATAGCCGTGTCAATTAAACGCTGCTTAAAGACAACAATGAAACGATAGCATAGACAATATTGAGACAAAAGGAGAAAATGCTGATTTCAGCAAGCTGATATCAGCATTTTCTTCTTTGGCCTCAATGTTTTCCCAAGCTTTTTCTATTAGGGGACATCAAAACCAGAGTTTGTTTGGAGAAAGGTTAACAGGCATCTAGCTGTCATATCAGCCATTACTAACAACTTTCTATTCTATAGACAAATGTAAGAGTACATCATTAAAGTGTCAATTAAGGACAGATCCTCCAATTGTTACTGCGCAACTTACTGCACATATCCTAAATAACGAAATAAAGCTGTTTCAGTAATTGGCCTTTTCAGCAAATGTATTTATTTACATTTAATTGGTGTTTGGTTGATAAATGACAAGACCCTTTTCGATTATTTCAATTTTCTCTGTTTGGTCAATTAAAGTGTAATAGTACTCGGATGGTACATTTCGCTTTCTGTTACTCGTTCAACATGTGGCGTTAGCGATAGGAAACGGAGCAACAAAAGCAAATTGGCGTCTTTATGAGCTAGTCCCCTTCAGATGGACACAGAAGACGACACTTTTTATTATCTAAAGCTGGTAATAAGGAAGAAAATTGATAAAAGTAGCGAAACAATTTCGGACAGAGCTGCAAAAAGTAAACCAAATTTTACTTATAACTAAGAAAAACGCTTGGTTTAAACATTCTAATGATTCTCTACATGGTGGGGAATCACATGACGCACCAATTGCAGAACATTTTCATTACCGGTAATTCTGACTGGACCAATTTGAAAATGGTTTGAAATAGAGAAGGCAAGAATACAACAGGGACTAGACGGTTGTTTTTCAGTAACTTTTTCAGCTTGTTCTCCTTTTGACTCAATATCTATTTTCTAGACTACAAATCCTATCTTTTTTAACATACATTTTGTTGTCAACAGCAGCTTTAAAACAGCAATGATCTTAAATTTCACTGATTGGAAAAAGGAAAACTAAGCCTATAATGTTCAGCATCTACACTCAGTAATCCTAACACAGAGCAACAGAACAAGAGGTGGTGAAGACATTCAAAAAATCTTATTTTTAAATTCAAACCGTATGTTGTGGGTACTCATTTGAATTGATGAGACAATTCTAATGAGTACCCACAATATAAGGTTTTATGAACTTTTAGTGAAATATTTCATTTTGAAAAGCCATCACCCCCTCCCCCCCTCTTATATGCACTCAATAATCCCAACAATTTTCACTCATCAGACAATTCTCTCATAAACAGTAATCCACATGCTAAATGATAAAAGGTGAATGAAGTTCCTCTGAATTAAGTTCACTTATAGCTCAAGATAATCCACCTAGCAGAGCATCCCTAGCTAATAGCTAAAGCTGCTCCGCCAAGTCAATTATCATGAGCTATACTTATAAATATAACTTTGTTTACATAGTGCCAAGCAATAATCTATAGTTCAACAAGAAAGAGTGAGTGATGAAAGGTCAATTTTCTATAATATAATGAGTGATTTAGAGTTTATGTTCTCTATAAATATTACAGTATAATCCACCTATGAAGTTTCATCATTCTAACTTGCATAGTTTCGAGAGTTATGCTCCGAACAAAAATTAAGAATGAAATTCAACAAAGGGTAATAACTCCAAATAAATTATTCAGATAGTTATGGTTCTTGTGCACTACACTTCTCCTATGAAGTTTCATGATTCTACCTTGCATAATTTTCGAGTTATGCTCCGGACAAGGTTTGGTCAATGGACTGACCGACCAACCAATTGACCGACCAACCAATCGACTGACCAACAAACCTTGCAAAGTACCACCATTTTCTTTGAAAGATGGCATAATAAAGACAATTGACATACTGACAGTCACCAGGGGCCCGTATTACTAACGATCGTACGTTTGATTTTTGCATAATTACTTGTAACAACAGCCCTGATTGGCTCAGTCGGATTTCTCGTGCAATCAGATGCCTTGTTACACAGTTTACACAAAACCTTGATCGTAAGATGTTTAGTAATACGGGGCCCTGCTCTGTTGTTTGAAATAAGATTTTTTCCATCTAAGAAAAGGGTGATCATAACAAGAGATCTCATATAATATTAACCCTTCTCATGCTGTTTGCATCATATTCCTGCTGTGACCAAAGCTTTGGCAGACAGTATAGACTAAGATCAGACTGCACGTCTGTGCAGTCTGATCTAAGCCTACACTGCCTGCTTTCTACTGAATTATAGTGGCAAAAACTTGCTGTTTACTTTTTGAAATGTCTCTTAAATTGGCAATTTGTTTGAAACAGAATTTTAAGTCGGCAGGACAAGGGTTAAGTTCCCAATAAAGCATCAGGTGCAGAGACTCACATTAAAGTCTTCAAATTTCTCAGGTTACTACTAGCATTTTTGGTAAGTCTTTTTTCTCTCATTTGTTTGCAAGCGATACAATTTCTTTTTATAGTATTATTACTTTTTTTTCAGGTGAAAATAGGTACAGCATCATTCTTTCATTACCAACAAATCAGATAAAACATTTTACAAACTGTTTTTAAAAGGGTTAGGGTTGTTCACCCCTAATGAGATTCATGCAACATCGGAATTTTTCAGGCAACATCAAAAATATTCTGCGGTGGAAAGTGCCGATTTATCCTAAATCATAACATGTTCGTAGAGATCTGATACATTACAAATGTTTATCATGTCGCACCAAAAGTCCTGACATCACATGAATCTCATTAGGGATGGACTACCTTAATAATCTCTCATTAACTTACCCCGGTGGTTGAGAATGGATTCCTGTAGATACTCTCAAACCCTCCTGAGGCAACTGCCGCCACAGCCAGCCCATATCTCGGGTCCTGGTAGAACTGCGCGCCCGGGCGTAGCGCCCCCTGCATGACAGAGCTGGATGGGCTCTGTGGGCGACTACGCTTGTACGGGGAGGCGGAGTCATGCTGTGAACCCCCAGGTCCCCTGTAAATAGAAAATGGGTTAGCCTTTATTATCCTTTACCAAAACTTGACTATGCTGGTTATCATTATGTTCCTCTTTTATCTCAACACTTTTCCAAGCTCTTTCTAATTCATAAATGTAAGACTCGTCAAGACCTGGGGCCCATGTTATCAACAATCTTACAACCAATTTTGACAGAAAATCATAATTTTGAATTTGCAATTTAATCCTTGATGATACAGTTCATAGGTCTTGTTCAGGTTACACTATAATGGTGCATTACAAATTATCAGCATTTACTCTGTTTGTCTCACTATTTTCTGTGCTATATTGTGTACACATAATTCTCTCATGTCTGCAGAAGATGGCCAGTTTAACAATTACAAAGACATCAGAGACTGAATCAGACTTCCAAATTTTCAACAGCACTGTACTTGGATTACATAAACATGTAAGTACATATAGCCTAATAGACAATGTAAAATAATCAGCATCTAGGAATAAGCAAATACCGTAATTATTCATGGTTGATGGAAAAGTAGGGGGTTGGCTTTTATTAGAGGTATTCTAATTTTGTTCGTCAAAACATGCGAATCAAGATTCAACTTATGGACTCGAAGTTCAGCTAGTTGAATTTGGCAAAGTTTTGTCATAAGGACTACAAAATATGATTTTTCGATGAAATTCTATCATTGCAAACGGTTTGAGGACTGTGGACATCCTCTTTTTCATTTCTTTTGGAAATGATCTTTGTTTATGACTTACATTGTTTAAATCCAGAAATGGGGTATGAGCATTTATTAGAATCTATTTTTTTCACTAAAATTGTGCTTGAAATAAGCAGATTTTCAGCCCAGATTTGGAGGATTGGCGTTTATTAGAATTATTTCGGTACATGTACAGATTATTCAAAATCATTGGCTCATCCCAGTAGCAGACTCTAAGTGTACTATATAATTAACGCCACAAGCTTTGGTTCAGAAT
The DNA here is from genome assembly GCA_963680895.1 of Fragum sueziense. Lineage (NCBI taxonomy): Eukaryota > Metazoa > Mollusca > Bivalvia > Cardiida > Cardiidae > Fragum > Fragum sueziense. The sequence continues at coordinate 11,946,985 of OY804603.1, read as the reverse complement.
AGGGAACATATGACATAATAAGGCATCATTGCCACATTTCTATATACAAGCATATAACTCTTAGTTTATACATGTATCACTGGGATAACAAACTTGAAACATGACAACATAAAATGATCATCTGATTCCAGCAGAAATAAGTGTCCATTACAGATCTCATACAAACCATGTGGCCACATGTTACGATAAAGAATTAGGAAGACTAGTAAAGCAACTAGAACCCACACAATTCATTCTCATTTCACTATACATATGTAACAAGCACATGACTCTGTTATGATAACTGGGAATACTTACATACATGGACAACATGAAATGATCACCTGATCCCGGGAGCTGCATGTCTCCAGTATCTCATGTGGTGGTGATGTGGCCACATGTTATGATAATATTTGTTTATATAATCACTGGGAATACATACATACATAAACATGAAATGATCACTTGATCCAGGGAGCTGCATGTCTCCAGTATCTCATGTGGTGATGATGGGGCCACATGTTATGATAATGTTTGTTTATATAATCACAGGGAATACATACATACGTACACCGACAACACGAAATGATCACCTGATCCCAGGAGCTGCGTGTCTCCAATATCTCATGTGGTGATGATGGGGCCACATGTTATGATAATATTGTCCTTGTGAATGAAGTTTCTGAGATTCCATGACTGTATGTTAAACTGTTTTTAACAGACTCACTTAGGCTAATTCACTATTTTTCTTCAAATGATTGTCTGATTCCCAATGAGAAATATACGGGTATTTCATTAACCCTTTCCCAAAATTAATAAGACCTGGTATTGATGTCCCTATAAGAAAATGCATAGTAAACATTGAGGCAAAAGAAGAAAATGCTCATAATCAGCATTTTCTTCTCTTACCTCAATCTTTTCTATGCTTTATCATTTACAAATTTTAAATTAAGCAACAAGGATTTTGTCATCTGAAGCAGCTTTCGATTGGGACCACTCTAAATTTTCAATGTAAGGGAAAGGTTTACGCTAATCATAATACTGTTGAGTGTCCATGTGAATGGACATTTTGTGATTCCATGGTGATATTGTTACCTTATCCCAGTGCTTCACACCGTTTTGTACTACTAATTACACTAAATTATGTGTTTCTCACCTAAGGTGGTTGCACTTCACAGTTTTCATGCGACCTGACCTTTACCAGAGCTACAAATAAGAGAGGGTGAAGGCTTTACAAATTATTGAAATATTTTATTTATTGACCATCAAACTTATTGGTAAAATTGTGGCTTAAACCCAGGTGGACATAAGGATCCATCAAAGATCAGACTCCAATATGGCATTTTTCTAAACCATTTCTACTAGTGTCTACTTGTGACATCAAAACCAGTTCTTGTTGGCGAGGGGCTGAGGAACTGTATCATTAGCCCTTTTTAACATAACAAGCAACCAAATTTTACCAGCCAATCTAAATGAATAGATCTAATCAAGAATCCTAATAGGACCACTTCTTCAAGTAATTGAATTCATTAAGGACCTTGGATGACATTATAAATCACTCATGATGATGCAGCTTGGGTGACCTCAAATGTACAGTCTAGCATGTCTTATACATAACCATTATTATGGTCAATAAAACAAAGCAGCCAGAAAGGATATCAGTAGCTGTCAGATTCAAACCCAAAACCCCAAAATTGAGAGCATCATGACCTTCTACCAACTACACAATGGTTGAGGCAAAAGGAACCTCTAAGACAGAGCTGTGTTAGACAGAGCTGTGTTTAATCCGAGTCTTCTCTGATGTAAATACGCTCTTTGATATTTTGATTTTTCGCTATTTACATCAGAGAGCGTTGCTCTTTGAAAAAATCAAGAAGTTCGCAACAAATTGTTGCTCATCGTTCACTGTCCGATCTTAAACGCTATCGTTAAAACCCCTGATGATATCGATAAATGAACCATTTATTGTTATGGCTGCTGAAAAAATTACGACCAAAAAGTATTTCTAAAAGGTATGTTTGCAACAACCCTCACCTGAGCAGCCTTTGTTTACCTTGACCTTCCATTCAAAACCAAAGGTTATACTCATCCAGCAGGCCGATTTGAAATGAAATTTTTGGTCAGGTATGACAAACTAGAAGACCTGAAGGTCTTGAATCGCTCCACAGGCCTGAGATTCTTTTAATATTTTATCCAAGTGTTGATTAGATAGTGAAAACAAAGTCACAATTAGCATTTTTTCAAATATTACTGAGGATTTATCTTCCTATCAAGCTAAGAATCACACTAATGCAAGATCTTAACTTCGTCTACATCATGTTTAAGTTTTGAAGTGCTTGTTCAATATTTGTAGATATACAGAGAGTAAAAACAAAGTCGAAATTAGCAATTTTGTCAAATTCTAGGGCACATAAAACAAGATTTAAGATTCAGATGATGCTGAAAATTATATCCATGCAAGATCTTTTGGCCGGTAAGATTATGTGAAAGTTTCATATTGATTGGGAGATATTTATGGCTGTTGGAGTAAAAATAAGGTCAAAAATGGTAATTTTGTCAATTTCAAGGGGAAATAACTCATGATGTAAAATTCAGATTAAGCTGAAAATTACACTCTGGTAAGAACTTATGTACATAAATATTGTGTTAATGTCCTGTCTTGATAGGTCAATATAGGTCAATATTTGTAGTTGCTAGAGTGAAAACAAAGTCAAAATAAAGCCGAAAATGACAATTTTGTCAATTTCAAGGGCACATAACTCATGATATAAAATTCAGATCAAGCTGAAAGTTACACCAAAGCAAGATCTTATTGTCATCAACATTCTATTAAATTTTTGTCTTGATTGGTAAATATTTGTAATTGCTAGAGTGAAACAAAGTAAAAATTGAGCCGAAAATGACAATTTTGTAAATTTCAAGGGCACATAACTCATGAAATAAAATTCAGATCAAGCTGAAAATTGCACTCAGTCCAGATCTTATTGTCACCAACATTTTGACCAAGTTTTGTATTGATAGGTCGATATTTGTAAGTGAAAACAAAGTCAAAACAGCCATTTTAAAATTCAAGGGCAGATAACTCCGGACTTTCTGATTCAATCAGCATTAATTGAAGGAATCTGATAGAGGACCACCCAAGGATCATTCCTGTGAAGTTTGATTGAAATCCATCCAGTAGTTTCTGAGGAGAAGATTTTTAAAGAAAATGTTGACGACCGGACGCACGGACGGACGCACGCACGCACGACGGACACAGCGCCATGACAATAGCCCGCTGGCCTGAAGGCCAGTGGAGCTAAAAATGATTTATTGATCTATACCCTACAGTGTTTTACCGAGTGATTCGATATGATACACAAAAACAAAGCTTCAAGTTACTTGTAATGTTACCGAACTTTCCGCTGTTTTCAAAGAGCAACGCTCTCTGATGTAAATAGCGAAAAATCAAAATATCAAAGAGCGTATTTACATCAGAGAAGACTCGGATTAAGCTGTGTTATAATATCCTTTGAGAATATTTGAGTATATCAAAGCTTTTTATCGGAGAATGGAAGAAAATAATTCGAGGGGTCAATGCAACACTATTGTAAGTGCCTATATAAATATAGGCACTTACAATAGTGTTGCGCTGACCCCTTGAAATTCAAATGGAACTTTTCTACAATACAGTAGAAAATAATACAAAGAACAAAGAATTATTGATACATGCTATTTTGATCTGTGACTATTTGTTTACAATACAGAGAATTTTTTGTTTATAGTACAGAGAAATTAACTAAGGATGTTGATAAACTACTAATGAGTTTCTAAATGGGAAAAAATTGGACTGAAAATCTCAATTAGAACTATTCACAAAGAAAATTGGAGCCTCTGTTTAACCTTTTCCCAAGCAAGCCCAATTAAGCAAGTCCTGCGTTTAATGTTCATAATGGTAAAAGCTTGAGAATGCATTAGGCAAAAGGGGAAAAATCCTGATGACCAGAATTATCTACAGTTATATAACTATTTAGAAAACTTTGTTGATTATTTTACAGGACTGCTTGCTGAAAATTTTACTAGAATCGTGTCAGACGGTTGGAATAGGAAATATGGCTGAAATGAGAACCTGCATGCAAATTACAAAATTGCAAGTACTTATGCCTAGATACAAATTTACCTATTACCTGATCATTTTCACTTCTTAATTGTAATAATTATTAACAATCCTATTTATCCTAATTTCTTGCTATAATGTGCATATTTTCTAATGATCAGAAGTTCAGAAGCATTTGTCTTTAGATTTGAACTCATCAACTGTCAAAATTTTGTCATTCTAAATAACAACTTATTTCATCATTTTACAAAATTGTCTTTGGTTTTGACAACATCAACTGTTAGGAAAGTCTATGAAAACAATGAAAACTAGACAGCCCTGGCAGTCTAGAAGCGCTCCACAGGCCTGATTGTTTGTCTTGTTGAATGCAATTTCAAAGGTTGAGGCTGTGCAAACAAGCAAATGCATGACCAAGCTGAAAATTACAAGCAAGTAAGATTGTATGGTCAGTAAGATTCTGTGAAAGTTCTGTACTGATTAGTTAATACTAATGTTGTAAAAGTGAAAATAAAGCCGAAAATGGCAATTTTATCCATAACAAGGGCACATAACTCATATAAAATTCAGATCAAGCTGAAAATTACGCCAAGGCAAGATCTTATAGTCACCAACATTCTGTCCTAATTTTGTCTTGATTGGTCAATATTTGTAGTGGCTAGAGTGAAAGCAATGTCCAAATAGAGCCAGAAATGCCAATTTTGTCAATTTCAAGGGCACATAACTCATGACATAAAATTCAGATCAGGCTGAAAATTATACCAAGGCAAGATCATATGGTCTCCAACATTCTGTACAAGTTTTGTCTTGATTACCAATATTTGTAGTTGCTAGAGTAACCTGAACAAAGTCAAAATAGAGCCGAAAATGGCAATTTTGTTTAACAATAAGTAAATGCTGATTATCATCATTTCCCCCTTTGCCTCAATGTTTTCTATCTATAATCAAGTGGTATTTGGTATTAACCATTATTTTGCTGTCAGTCCATTATATTTTACAGTACCTATAACAATTCTCCAAATTTCTCAATTTTAAGATCCGTATCTCCAAATAACACCTGTTTTAGATATTCCTCATAGAAAAGGCTTTGAAAAAACATTGAAAGACAAGAGCTGTCACTGTAAGATGACAATGCCCCCGACACCGCTTTGATTTTAAATTATGGCCAATCTATGTTCAAGGTCAAGGTCATCCAGGGGTCAAGGTCACCAAAGTATGTGCCTACAGAAAGGTAATGTACCAAGGAATGTTGTGGTAAAGTATGAAGCGAATATGTTAAGTAATAAGGAAGTTATGGCCAATGTTAAAGTTTTTGGACGGAATGACGGACGGACAGACAGACGGACAGACAGACGGACAGACAGACGGACAGACAGACGGACGGACAGACGGACGGACGGACAAGTCAAATTTATGATGCCTCCCTATCGGGGGCATAAAAAAAGGAAATGCTGAAAATCAGCATAGTCTTCTAGTTTTTCTAAACCTTTCTGCCTTTTACAGAAAAAAAATCTCAATAAGCTTTTGTGCACATTCAATTTGTTGAATATCCGTCTTTTGAATTTGAACCAGTCTAAATTTTTATTGTATGGTTGACAAATAATCTTAGCCCATTACCAGGCGGCAAAATTTTGGACTTTTCCAATTTGGAATGTGTTGCAGACGTCAATTTCAATTAGATGAGATATTAAAATATCTTAATTTATTTTTGAGGGGATTAGAAAACATTGTGGATAATGAAGAAATTACTTGTCACAAGCAATTTCTTCATTTTCCACAATGTTTTCCAAAGCATTTTTATTGCAAGACATCAAAAAGGTGTTCACTGCACGAAAATGGGTTAACTCTATCCCAAACACTTTCAATAATCCTATATCTAGACCTCACTACGAACTGTCACCAGTCATTAACATCCAGCACTATTAACTAGTACTCCGATCATCCCTCTTTTTTCTCGACCAACCTGTTGTCATGTGACGTATCATGTGATCAAACACAGAATAACTGTCAACACCATACTGTCAACAAAATTTTTCCAATAGACCCCCTTCCAATGTATATAAAATATGACAAATACAGTTTCATTGTGAAATATTTATAAATCAGTACATGACTATTGTTATATCATTGGTAACATTCGAAAATGTTGTAAGTACAGCTTCAATAAGCCATCATTACACCACTTTCAAACATAAGAAACCATGTTAACTTAAAGCCGAAGAGGGCAAATGACAAATTTGGTAGCCAAGAAAATTGTTCAAAGGCAATAGAAATCCAGATACAGACTTTCAAACAAACAATAGAATAGAAAGTAGTTAAAGATTGGATAGGTGTGCAAATTCCAGAATATATTGAAGCCAAAGGATAAAATGTTTTTATTAGTATTCTATTTTTTTGTCTCAATGTTTCTCCAAGCTTTTTCTGTTGAGGAACTCCAAAACCAGGGCTTGTTTGGAGAGCAAAGTCAGTCTAGCATGTTATACTGCATCAAGATTAACTCAGAATACCGTATTTCACCTAATAGACGCGCCCCGGCGCGATGCAAAACGCCGTGGGGGCGCGCTTATTTCGTACCACTTTTCCTGAATTTTAAAGTGCTTCGCTGAATGTAGAAAATCAACCCAGAGCTCCAGATAGGATGCGTATTTGCGTAAAATACGCATTGATTTGGTCTGAATACGCATTAACTTTTGTAAGAATGCGTACAAATACGCATTCAAAATAATGAAAACGCATTTGATAATTGATAGTTAGCGTATCAAGATCGGAAAATGTCGAGAAAAAACATACACTAGGAAATTCCAACAATTAATAATACAAACTTTTTGTCTGTAAAAAATAGGTCACGGCAGTCAACTATCCGATATCTATTACGACTTAAATCAGCCAATCACACCCTTGAATAATTCTTCACCACTGTGACCAGCCGAGCGACAATCGGCTATTTCGTAGATCTACCGAATGATGCCGAGTGTTGCGTTTGTTTGAATTTCAATCAATCGGTTATCTCCGTGAAAGCAAATCGTTACCCGATTTAACAGACCATTGCATCAATCCGTAAATCGGAAATGACAACTCGAAAGTGTTTGTTTTCTTTTCAAACCGGCAAACCAGTAAATCCACTGCTGAGCAGATCGTAACTTTAGGCGATTTTTGCCGATATTCTTTCTGAAGTGGCCCTACAGGCAAAGATAGCACACGATGGTAATCTTGTTCAGAAAAAAAAACTCGATGGTCGGAAACATACCGCGGTTAGATGTCCTCGAACCCGAAAATGAAAGTGGGTCGTTCCGGTCGGGTGTTCCTGTTTATTTTAGTCCTTTCCCGAACAAGAAGGTAAATATGACCTGTCTCAAAAAATTATCTGTAAATACGCATTGGAAAAAATTCTGAGGGGTAAATACCCCTAGCCTCAAAAAATTATCTGGAGCTCTGCAACCTACCGTAAATTATCGATCAAGATATGTCACTTTATCAGTAGATGATGTTGTATCTTATAAATACACACCGGGTACATGTATATATCGGCGGAGACGAAGCGACGTAACTGTCATCCAGTCTACAGTTATCTGCCAGTCTAGTCCTTTGTCTCGAAAAGGCGGGTGTGTTCTACTTTCGTTTTCGGAATGTTTTGATTTCTTCTTCTTCTTCACTTTACAAAATAATAAAACATACTTCTCGTGGTGTCTTTTCAGGTCTTGGATAATGCGGAGCATGGCATGACGATTGTTACGATATGTATTTTAAGACACTCAAAGCACTTTCAGATCAACACTAATCTTCTCTACCCTGCATTGCATTATGGGATTGTATTGTTGTTGTTGAATAAATCCATCTCCAAACTCTGACGTTTGAGTTTGGAATTTGTCATTACCGTCTCAGGGGTTGAAAAATTTCTTCAAACCTACTAGTCCTGTAGGACTAGTAGCTCTGAATTTCTACTCGCCCTTACGGCAACCCAACTCGCCCTTAAAGACGAAGAAAATTTTAGACTGTTGGCTCTTACGGATGCATTATTATGCAAATAACATAACTCTTTGACTCTACAAGTAAAGTTTCTTCGGTATAAATGACAGACAGGGCTCGCGCTGGCGATCGCCACTTCAAAAGTCATCTATGCGAATAAGGCAACAATTTTATTAAAAAAGATGGTCAATAAATCGAATGTGGCTCAGACTTGACTCCATCTTTTACCATAAATCAATCGCCGATTAACATTACTGTAAACACTTACTTTTTATTTAATTCGAAAGATAGATTAGCTGTCAAAATGGTCGAGTAAGCACACCATTTTAATATATACAACTACCCGGTAAATGTGAAAGAATTTCTTTGTGTAATCGCGAGGCGGCATAACAGAAAGAGACAACACGTCTGTGTTAAAACCATCTAACATCAGTGTATTTACTACGTAGATAGCGTTTTGTTTTCATTGCGTCATCCAATTTTCCCGCACTTTTCTGGCACGCGCGACTTTTGTAAACAAATCATAGTAAAACGTAACCTTATTTGGGTGCTGAAAAATCACGTGATTATATTGAAACTGGAATGACTACATCATCAATTGACTGTGTTTGCGGCCTCCTTGATCTCGCTCAAATCATCGCATATGAGTAACACAGATTTACTCTAGTTTCCTTGTTTAGTTTCACTTACGGGATTGATCGACACAAACAGGGAAAGGTCGTATTTACAGCGAATATTATTGTTTCCGATATGAAGTTTAAAATAAATACTTTTTTTTCTATCCTTTATTTTTTCCCCTCAATCAGCGTGATTCAAGTCCTAAATTTGCACTCGCCCCGTCGGACGAGTTCGTCCCCAAATCTACTCGTCCTACGGTATTTTCTACTCGCCAATGCGAGCGGGCGAGTGGATTTTTCAACCCCTGCCGTCTACTCTACAGTCTACTTTACAGTCAAGGTAAGGTCGGGTGAAGGTAGGAGGGGTGTCCCATGGCTTCCGAGATTGTTAATATAGTGGGGGGGCGCGTCTATTAGGGAGGGCGCGTCTATAAGGTGAAATACGGTATGTCATGATTTGCATTATGTAATGATCCCACTTCCACAATGTTTTCTAAAGACATTAAAACTTACAGACATTTGTCAATGAAAATGAAGTTGTCCCAGGTTAGTATTAGTGCACTAAACAATTGCACCAAATCTGCCCTTACTGTTACAGTTTTACAATTTTTTCCTTATAAGGTAAGGATGTGTAATTTACACCATGCACCTGATGTGACTAAATAATGCTAATTGAGACATGATTGAACAGTGAGTGTCAATTTCAGGGAAGTTCCACCTGTAGACCTTTAATTACTTTTAAAATTGGCTTCTTCATCAAAGTTTTTTCAGCATTTCCCCCTCTGGCCTCAATGTTTTTCCAAGCTTGTAAAATCTATCAAAAACATCAATAAAATTGATTGATTGAAAGGTCTGTCAAATCCCAGTGGCTGGAGAACCTATCCATAGATTCCTGTCATTTCTCTAACCAATATTCCATCTTTTACCAGCCTCAAGCTGATCCAACATAGATTTACAGATATGCCATCTGTGGAAGAAAGGTGCTAAAAGGGATAGCTGCGGCCAGGAAACTCAACAGTCTATTTTTTGCAGTTTGGGAAACAGTTATCATCTTATGAATCTGTATTTGTCAGTTAGACCAGGAAACAGTATACAACCTCTGACTAGAAAATGACCATATATACAGTTTGAAGGACAACTCCATGGGGGAAATGTCAAACACACCTAAATAATATGTAAGGGCGATCAATTTCGAAAGCTGCTGCAGATGACTAAATGGGTATTAAAGCTACTATTTCCCAGATTTGGACCCAAAAATTGTCAAATACAAACGAAATGTACACTTTTTAAGCTTTATATGACCTGATTAAATGATTACGAGAAACTATTGAAGCAACGACTCATTTTTTCGCAATTTGATACCAAATTCATGACGCGATGTCGAAAGTAGGTCAAAACAGTAGGACATGCGACTTTCTTAAATGACGTCACAACATACATGATGACGTCATATTGAAATTTAAGTATGAATCTCGTTTGAATCATGGTCCGTGCTGTATGCGCATGCGCAACAATTTAAAAATAATTCTAACCCCATCAGTGATGGGGTTGAATTTAGGATTAGATTCTCCCTAAATTCAGCTATCTGTCTTGTAATTTCGGCTCATTCTCTGTCTGAATCGCATATTATTAACCATTCCGAGGTGGTCAACACAAAAGTTTTGCATATTTTTTCAAAAAATTTCATTTTTTGCAATTAGACCATCTGTTACCGTCGCCCTTTAAAAAGTTTACGTTGATTTCAGCATTTCTTCTTTTGTCTCAATATTTTGTTAAGCCTTTTGTACCATGGACATCAATAATCCATCTTATTTATAAAAGGCATAATCTAGTCCAGAAAATTGTCATTCTATTAAGGGTTTCATTAAGACACACCTGTGCCCTTTAGGAATCTTTGCTTTGTCATTAGATTCTATTTTTCTCTCTAACAAAGCCATTTTTCCCATTTATTAAATATAATTAGGAATATAATTACACTCAACATCTTATAGGCTTATTTTTGTCTTCCAGTCTAGTTTGTCATTTCTTGTTGTTTTTTTCCTAGGCTGGCACTCCTTTAAACTGGAACCCTTTTAATCACTACCAAAACATCAAAATGCTAGTTTAAAAGCTGATGCTGTCAACAACAGGGCTTTTCCTCCCAAAATTGGGAAGAGGCCCTGGTCAGTCATTTTGGGAAATTTAAGCGCCATTTTGGTCAAATTGGGAAAAATGTAAAGAGGCAGCAGTATAAATGTACAAATAGAAATAATTTTCCTTACACTCTATGACCAGAATAATTGAATAATAGAATACACACCACTTCTTTGTGACTAGAATTGCCAGTAGGAGAATGATTATCATTTTTTCCCAATGTTGGGAAGTTTAGTTTTGAAAATTGGGAAATTCTCACTCTGAAATTGGGTAAAAAATAAGCCCTTTTACAATTGGGAAGCCACCGAAAATCGGCCTCTGTTATAGAAGGAAGAAAAGCCCTGAACAATCATTGTATGTTGATAAAGATAGAATTTGTGTACTTGTAATATTGAACAGAAAATATCGAGGCAAAAGAAAAAAATACTGGTCAAATTTTTTACGAAGTCTGTTCTTTTAGGGGTGTCAAATAAGGTTTTGTTTGAGCGAATTGGCTATTTCCCGTTAGTCATGATGATGCTTTAAAGGGACATTTCATTCCAATTTCATTTTTTTAAAGTATGTCTTGATGCCAAGATTGGTTATTCTAATGAGTATAAATACTATTAGTTTTTTTAAGTTGTTGCCAATAAGCGAGAAACACACATTTAAAGTTGAGACATAATCGATAAATTGCATATAAATCAGAACTGTTGTCCACAACAACTTGTTCAATTTTAACACAAAAATATAAATTTCTCGTAAACGGCGCAATATTTTGGCTTGAAATTTTCAGAATTTTCATAAGGAAATATGCTCTTTCAGATAAAAATAAAAGTAAAATTTATGACAAAAAATTCTGAAATGTCACTTTAAAGAAACATGGCAAACATTTAGGAACAAGTATTCAGACAAACATAGACATTAACACATAATGCATGCAGGCATACATCACATTTATCCAACTTGGATTCAAGATCTTTTAATTTTTAATCCTTTCTCAAACAGCATAAAATTAGCCCATGCAAATTTGACTGCTGCTGCAAATGTAGATACAGAATGAAAACATATAGCACAAAAAATGTTGAGGCAAAAGGAGAAAATGCTAATGACTACCGTATTCTTCCTTTGTCCCAATGTTTTCAAAAATTGTTGCTATAAGAGACATCAAACCCGTGTTTTATTAGGGCAACAGTAAAATACCAAAAGTCATAACTGCAAAGCTCTTGAAATCAAAAAGTATGGAAGACCTATAAATTATTGATTCCTGACTGTTACCTTAGAAACCAAGCACTATTAAGTTAAGCAGAGCCGTAGTTTGGTGGGATTTGGTTGGATCAGCATTAAGCCTTAATCTCTGGCTTGGGGAATACTTAAAAGATAACCTTGAAATTCCTACACTTTCATATTTGGTGCATTACATCCATAATTTTAAACCCTTTCCCAAATGGCAAACATTTAGGCTGTTCTAATTTACAAGCTGCTGCAAACATTAGATAAGTTGATGAGAATAGGATTTGTATATTCATATAGCACAGAAAATAATGAAACAAAAGGAGCAAATGCAAATCTACGGTTATCAGCATTTTCTACCATCTTTTTTAAGAGTGGCAAAACCAGGCCCCAGTTTCTCGAAAAAAATTAAGTATGTTCTCATGCTCAAATCTGAGCATCGTGCTCAAATCCAGTGATTCATTTACCTGCGCGTCCTGCGATTATCTCGCACAAAATCCGCCGAGGACGCATATTATTGAAAGATGTGAAACCCGCGGACGCAAACATTTTATAGTCGACGAGTCCCGTCGTCAAACAAAACTTCGAAAATTATTCGTACATCGTATAATGAAGCAAATGCACACCGATAATAATTTACTTAAACACCGGTTCGGCTGGTTTCCTTCCTAAACTACGATTCATTATGATAAACATGCAGCGCGGGGACCAAGGTCCAAAAAGTCAAATCGATTTTTCATTGGTCTTTCAAGGCATTTACAGCCAATCAGCGCGTGCGGTTGACATCTCTTACGCACACGGGCTAAAAACGAAAGTAGCGATGCCCCCGAAAAAAACTTAAACATCTCTCTGATACCAAACAAAGGACGGTCTGTTTAATAAGGGTCAGACCGGAGAAACGGCTGCGAAAAATGGTACTCAGATGAATGAGAACACTTCGAAAGACAGTTCAGAAAAACGAGTCAAGCACCGCCCCAAAAAAGGTTCGTACCTTTCAACAAAACTGGTTGGCGCTTTACAGTTGGCTGGCATATGATAAAGATAACAACTTTATGTTTTGTAAGATTTGCGCAGACGCCAATAAACAGAATGGGGATGGTTAAAAATGCACCAACTTCATGACGACGACCTTGCAGCGTCATATTGAACTTTCCGATGATAATTCAATTTCTTCTTGTCCCTCAATATTTTCTATTCAAATTCATTTTGTTTAGTGCAGCAGAAATACCTCTCTGATTTTTTTTTTACTTTGGAAAGATTTATTAACCTATTACCACACATTGACTCTTTTAGACTCCCCTCAAGAAAATAGCTTCAAGAAAATAGCTTTGGAAAACATTGTGGAAAATGAAAAAAAATGCTTGCAACAAGTCAAACTTCATCTGAGACTAAATGCATTCTAGTCATAATGTCAAATTTCTAGTCATACTCATACATGTGTCACAATCATGTGTTACAAGTTAAAACTCATGTTAGTGGAATTCTAGTCTGTTTTTTAACATGTTTGCCTAGTTCTCAAAATTATATATTAAAAAAGCACTTTAATGTGTTGCTGTTGTTTTCGGTAGCTATCGAAAGTTGTCAAAATAATGGGACTCATAAATTTCCAAGAGGACTCATGAAATTTTGGGGTAGCGAGTCCCAGGACTCACTGTTGCAATTTTGTAAAATAATCACTGCAAATCGCACGAAATCCACGTAAACTTCAATTGAATACTCTTCAACGTTGGAGAGTATCCCTTTGAAGTTGAGCATGACATTGTTCTCATGAGAATATAATTTAAGGATTTTTGTCAAGTCAAGATTCGAATCAACCCATGGAAAACTGTTGAAGTATTGGTAGTTTCCGACATTACTGACTGAGCTAATAATCAGCTCTTTTAAAACAATAAAATATCAAATACCAAACCAAGTTTCAAAATTATGAAGGGTTCTGAATTATTCTTTGACTTTACTAGAGATACAAAAAATACCTCTAAGGTATAAAATTGTCTAAGAAAAATGTATCAAATGAAATGTCAGCAAATTTTTTTGTGATCTGGCATCTGATGTTTTTCCCAATTAACCTTTCTCAAACAAGACTGGGTTTTTGACGTCCCTCATAGAAGAGGCTTAGGCAAACATGAGACAAAAGAAGAAACTGTTGGTAACAAACAGTTTCTTCTTTTGTCTCTATATTTTCCATGCTATATTTCACACTAATCCTATCTTTATTAACTTCTGTTTTGTCGTCTGCAGTAACTTTTGAATAGACTTCCCTAAAAATTGCCATTTGGGAAAGGGTTAACCCTTTCTAAAAAAGACAACAAAATGGATGTTAAATAGAAAGAATTTGTGTAGAATATAGATAACAAACCATATAAAGACATAAAGAGAAAATGCTGGATATCAGTATTTTCTTCTTTTGCGTCAATGTCTTCCCAAGAATTTTCAAATGGGGACATCAAAATCAGGTCTTGTTTTGTAAAGGGTTAATCTATACTCAGAGTATGTTAAAGCTAACAAAATATTTCGACAAAAGCAGGTAATTGTTGCTGATTATCACCATAACCAGTATTTTCTTCTTTTGCCTTCTTTAACCCTTTCCCAAACAATTCCTGGTTTTGACATCTGTACCAAACCAAACTATGAAGCTGTCAAAACCAGGCATTATTTAGGAAAGGGAGTACTCTTGTTTTCATGGTTTGGAAATCTACAAGATAATAATTGTTTTCCAAGAATTAATTAGGAAAAAATGTCCTTTTCAAAACAAAGCTTCATAAAAGATAGGGTTTTTTAGACCTTTAGACTTAAGTTAAAATTAGTCCATAAAATATTGAAACAAAATGCTGGTTATAACCAGCATTCACTTCTTCTTTCTAAAGATTTTTCCAAAGCCTTTTTTTTCACAATGGACATCAAAAGCAGTCTCAATACTTTTGTGAAAGAGTTAATAAAATGTTGAAGTAAACAATGACAATGAAAGTATTTCTAGACTTCTTAATCAAGAGTCAGTCAATTTCTTCATTTCTGACAATGTTTTCCAAAAAGACAAAAAATGTGAAAATTTCATTCACTCAAAATTGTTGCCTGCAACCTCTTCGATTTAGGACCATTCTAAAATTTTGCCATCTGGTAATGGGTTAAAGAGGAGAATTAAACTAAACTAATGAGTGTAGAACCTAGGAATCTACCACAGCTCTAGAGCTTCTATCGTGTCATATGGCTTCATCCCACTTTCTGTGTATAAATGAAGTTGTCTGGACGCGATTCACCCAATATTGTTACATTTGTCCCTTTCCCAAATATTTACATTTGTTCAGGTTTGACAGTTGCAGTGGACAAAATGGGTGGCAATAAATATAAGGAAGGAATTAATGTACATTAACCCTTTCCCAAACAAGACCTGGTTTTGACGTCCCTATAAGAAATGACTTGAGAAAACATTGAAACAAAAGAAGAAACTGCTGATAACCAGCAGTTTCTCCTTTTGGCTCTATATTTTCGTAGCTATTTTGTACACAAATCCAATCTTGATAAGCACCATTTTGTTGTCTGCAGCAGCTTTTGAATTTAAACAAGTCCAAAATTTTGTCGTTTGGGAAAGGGTTAACCTTATTGATATCAAACAACAAAATTTAGATCTGTGATAATTCAAGGATGTTGAAGGTGACAATTCGAACTGAATGCAATTTTATATGTTTGATCTAACTGAATACAAAACATAGTGGAAAAAGAAGAAATTGCTTGTGACAAGCAATTTCTTCATTTTCCCCCTATGATTTCCAAAGCCTTAATCTTCAGGGCATCATAATTTGGAAATGAGTTAAAGCACAGATTGTAGTCTAAAAATTTCAGGATTAAAGTAGAGTGCCAGCCTAGATTACCATTCCATCTTTATAAATTTCCTATTTAATTATGCTTTTTTATGTACGTTTCGGCCTACGCGAAGTCAAACTGATACCCAGTTTTGCTTTTATTAGCACAGGTGTGCAAACAGAAAAATCCAATTAGCGCCCTCGAAAACAATTTGGGCGATAAGTGCGCGTGACGTCACGTTGGAAAACGGAAGAAGTTTCGCTTCATTGTAAACAGAAAGTTAACCGACGACTGCCGTGATTTTTCTTTATTTTTCTACATATTCGCTCGAAATCATGCCAAGAGGAGACAGGGGAGGAACATGTAAAGGCATAGGATCACGTTGTGTAGCTGCTAATTGTGGAAACACGCATTTACATGGGGTTTCGCTGCATACTTTCCCGAGGGACCCGGCTCTAAGAAAGAAATGGACAGACTTTGTAAAAACTAAACGAGTTTGGGATGGGCCTAAGGAGTTTTCTATGTTATGCTCTGCACATTTTACACGTGACTGTTTTCCCTTCCGGTATCTCTTCGAGAAGGAGCAGATGGGATTGACTCCGCCAGGCCAGCTTAACAAAGATGCCGTGCCGACCATTCATGCGTCTGTGACATTGTGACAATCATTGTCTATTCGGGACCCTAAAACCAGGTCTTATTTGGCAAAAGGTTAACCCTTAAAATAGAAGCCAAAAATAGGGAGTTTGATTTAAAAAGCTTCTGCAGACAACAAGAAGGCTGTTGATTAATGTAGGGATTATATATAGTATAGTTTGAAATATTAAGACAAAAGGAAAAAATGCTGATTAGCATTTTCCTCTTTTTGTCTCAATTTTTGTCAATTTATATCTGATAGGAACGTCAAAACCAGGTCTTGTTTTGGAAAGGGTTAAATAATAATGTGGTCGAAACCAGTAGAAATGTTTTTTCCATCTGGAGAATTTGATCATATTAACCCTTTCTAATCAAACCTTGGCTTCTAGATATTAGAACTGAAACTAGATCTAGATTTATTGCGAGAAAAGAAGAAAAATCTATAAGATCAACATATTTCTGACAGGAGTAATAACGTTCATAATCTGCAGTTGTGTTGATGTTTGAACAAACAAGAAATTCGGTCTTTTGAAAAGTTAAAATCTAAATCTGTTTTTGGAAATAAATGACACATAAAACCTTCCCCAATGAAGGCATGCCTTTGACGTCCTTAAGAAATTAAGTCTGAAAAAACATTAAGGGGAAAAGAGAAAATACTGGTTTACGGATTTTTCTCATTTTCTCTCAGTAATTTCTTAGTCAAAAGTCCATTTTCAATAAGATCTTAATCTCATTCATTTTGTCGTCTGCATCATCTTGTAACTTGGAAAAGTCTACAAAGTTGGTAATTTGTAAAATGGTTAAGATTGTTTGTGCGAGTTTAATTTCAAACTATCCATTTACTATTAAAATTAAACAATGTAAACATTTCGAAGGCAGCTATATTTTAGTACATAATTATTCTATAACAATAATTTTGGGTACGAATGAATTATGGTACGAAATCGGTTCGTAAATAAACGCGTTTTCATTCACGGAGAATATTTTTTGTAATATATACAAATTGCAAATGATTTTAAATGTTTTACTTCGGACATGAATGCAATCTTGCATAGAAATTATATATACCATTCATTGTTCTGAAGTCTCCTTTCGTCGTCGTTTATTTCATCACCATCGCTCTCGTCACTGTTTGATGCATCGGACAGTAACGGCTCAAATTGGTAAGGACGTATCTGCTCAAATAGGTCTGTCCCAGCTCCCTGATCAAGATTCGAGTTTTGCCCTAGAGATCCGAATGGGGACGAAGCACAAGAAAGTGACAATTCACAGCTTGAATCAGAGATGTTTCCTTCTTTCTCCATTATGCTATACAGGCAATCTACTCGCTCCGATCAAAGCGTGACGTCACCGGCCTTATCAAGAGATAACAGGTTTTATCGCTGAAGCACACAGTTGCCCAGGTGTAAATTTGTAGTTAAACCCCTAATTACACAAAAACTACAAACACAAGCGGATTAAGACGCTTGGTTATTTTATGTGTATACAAAGGTTTATAAGAATGACAAAAAAATGGAAAAATAATTTCTAGGCTGGCACCTTACTTTAATATAGAATTCATTTTTTTCTACAAAGGGAGATAATAAAAGAAACAGTCACTCTAAATCAACATGGAGTTAGCTTCCTTTATCCATTTAACATACAATGAATTTTATGAATTTTTTGCTTTAGAAATGAAATGGTCTATTCTTGTGGGGACCAACAAATTGCTTCCGTGATAGCTTGGGCTTTTCCAGCAGGGTTACAATTACAACCAATAGTCTACAACTTAGAATTCTATTCTTAGCAAGTGCAATTTCCTAACAAAACGCTTCGTGATAGCTTGGGCTTTTCCACCAGGGTTACAATTAATTGCTAAATTAAATTTTAGTGTTGTATATCAGAGAGCAAAATCGCTATCGATGATCGGAGAGTCATACCGATTGATTATCGATTATACAATCGCTTTTGCTTTTTTAAACAACAACAACAATTTAACTTAGTGCATTACAAATAACACAATATCATCATGAGATATATGATCATACATATATCATAGATACATAGAGGAATATTTTAGTAAAGAATATTGTTTAATCAGCTCAACTGCTGGAATCTTACTATCAAAAGACATTGCTAATTAATGTCAAATTAATTTTACTGATTAAGCAAATGGCAGACTACTAATCAAGTCTTACTATCATATATTTTGCCTAGATTTACATTTTTAGCATTATCTTCTAGGCCTACTTTCCTTTCTTAAAAGCCATGGTATGAGAATGGGAGGGAATAAGAAAATGGTCTGGAAATTTTATTTATGCCAGGAAATAGATATCTACTTTTGAATTGGAAATTTTACTTTGGAAGTTTGGAACCAAATGTCCGAAAAATACCTGCAATAGAACAGCACAACTCTAGCGATAGTATCGTATTGATAGTGAAAAATTGCAATCAATTGTAGCAGATTTTTGGCTCAATCTGATAGCATTCAATAGCTGGAGAATATCGGCACAACACATAGTCTAGAACTTAGAATTCTATTCTTAGCAAGTGCAATTTCCCAACAAAATACCTTGGAGCCTCATTTTTTTGGCACCGTTTTTCTTTCGGGGTTCTTTCGATTTGTAGCCCAATTAGGATATTGCAGCTTAAACCAAGCTGCAGTTATGAGGTTTTCATTGAAAAGCAACGATATACTGTTCTAGATAGCTTTACAGGATAGTGTTTTATATCCATTCAAGTAAAGGACCTCTTTAATTTTGAACAGTCATAAATTATCATTATTTTTTCTCCTTCTTTGGGTCCGTATATAACTGGAATCTAAATCTAAAATCATCCACGGAAACTAGGCAGAGTTCCCACTGAAAAAAAATTTTGGGAGTGCATGCACTCCTCGGAGTAAAAAGTTGGGAGTGCAAAAAGAAAATTGGGGGTGCACTAAAATAAAAAAAAAAAAATTTTTTTTAGAAAGGCTATTATGTATTGTCAATGGTGTGGTAATGATTCAGTTAAGTAATGGCGAGTGACAGGTGTTAGAATTTTAGAGTTTTGTTGACATGAACAGAAATACCATTGCTCAAACCATTTTACCTTTTTGAACTTGCATCTAAACTCAATCAGCGAACATCATTAACAGAAGTTGTCATTCGGCCATCCATTTTTCAGTTGCTATTATGCTTACAGTTTGGAAAACCAATCATTCTGTTGACATTTTTATTCCAATTATTTCTACAGCAAGCAGACAGCATGGTTTGTGACACAATAATCAAATACTTTTGAGATATGCTTGTTGATTGGTTGAAGCCTATCAGCGAGTGTCTTTGAAATCAGGGTGCTCGTAATAATTACTCATCATGAAAATTACATTCTGAATGTAAACAATAAAGTTACAGGCCCGTAGGAACAGGGGGGGCTAGGGGGGCTAAGCCCCCCCCCCCCAAAAGTTGGCCAAAAAATGCCAAATTTTCCTTTTTTCACAATAAAATTTTTTGGAAAATACAAATTAGCCCCCCCAATATTCAGACACTGAGGCTTTAGCCCCCCCCCCCAATATGAAATTACTTCCTACGGGCCTGAAGTTATATGCATTAAGGGGCAATAACATACTTACTTAAACAGTTTTAACCAACAAAATGTATTTTCATTGACTTAGAAATATTTTTTCCTGTCAAACAGAGAATCTTTTCATGAAAAATATGTTTTACAGCTGTTTCCATTCTATGAAACCAGTGCATGCACCCTTTACCCAGAATTTGCGTGTGTGAATTTTCTTTTCTGTACGTGAATTATGCACATATGTGCGTGAATGGGACCTCTGCTAGGCTTGCCATAATATAAGGGTTTGAGAATGATAAAATGGGCTTTAGGGTTGTCAGTCCAATGACCGTTCGAGAACAAAAAGAGCAGTAATATGGTAACTGTTACAAATTTATAACACAGTTAACCTATTGTACTGTAATGTACAGTTTGATTCCTTTACTCAACCGAAAAGCTTGAAAGACACACTAAAAATACTAATTGGTAATTACTAAAAACGAAAATGACATCAAATTTGTATAATCCTATTCCTTATTTGTCGCAAAAGTGAAAGGCATAGAAAAAAGTTTGTAGATTGTAACTGAAAAGGCAGTTTCTGCGGTGTTTGCCTTTATCACATACCGCTAGCTCAGCAGATAACACGCAAAATGTAAGTGTCCAGATTCGGTTAGCGTGGGTTTTGACCATGTGATAATCATTAGTGCTGTGGGACATTGGGTAAGTGGCGATCTGATCCGATCCACATCCACGAATCTCTACAGCTGCAAAAGTGGTCAGAAATCTTGTTGCAGAAGACAAATTAAGTGTCAGTTATTTACATTTTCTCCATTTCTCCCTAGGGACTTTCATCTGCAGGGCTCGCGCTGGCGATCGCCACTTGAGCCATTGGCAACAATTTAAAAAATGTGGCTAAAAAATCGAATGTGGCTCAAAGGCTTGACTCCAACTTTTTTGCTGTAAACCAATCACCAATTAACAAGGGTGTCAACACTTACTTATTGTTTAATATGAAAAATCGATAATCCATGACTGACATCGTCTAAACAGTCTAGTAGGCACGCGAGTTACAAATTCCTTTGTGCAATAAGGCTGCGGAAAGAGGGGACGCATCGGTGTTAAAACCGTGTCAACAAAATCCCCGTAACTGCAGGTTGTTTTAAGCTGTAGTTACGAAGTTTTGGTTGTAAAACAGCGATATCAAATCGACAATGCTTTCATTACGTCATCCTTTTTTCCGGGCTTAATAGCATGCGCATTTTTTGTCAACAAACCGTAGTAAACATGGCCATATTTGGGTGTACTGCACCCGCTTGAAAAGGTCACGTGATTATATTGAGACTGGAATTTTCTGCTGTTAGGAGAGTATTTTCAATACAATTTCTATCGACTACGTCATCAAATGACAACTGTGTTGGCAGCGTTTCCTTTGATTTCGGCATGAAAAATATAATGATGTATCTTTTTTATTTTGATAACCGTAAAGTGATATTAGAATAGAAATATACAGGGCTCTCGGAAACGACAGTACTGTCGTCTGAGACGACAAGTTTTCTCAGCGGACGACAAAAAATCCTATCAAAGGATTCCACGGGACGACAACTTTTTTAAGGCAGTGAATGTTAATTAGTCCTTGCCTGACGATGTTATTAGACGACTGCGAAAGCAGTAACTTTTGATTGAAACAGTTGATTGACAAATCAATTCATCTCTCGGTAATTGAATTAAATTGTTTACCTAAATAGCGATTTATTTTCCCGATTGATATTCTGAGCAACTGACCTGCTCAATCATTTGTTTTCTTCTTTTTTAATTGAGTTTCATACTTTTATTAACCAGTTGATTTATCGTAAATTTGAATGAGGTTATGACCGGTCTTACTTGGTAAAGAAAATCCAATGATCAACTTTTTAAGTATCCATTTAAACTTTCCATAACATAACGTAGGCTTATATGTCTTTTGTGTTAAATTTGTCAGCATATGACTGAGTATTGATTTTTCTTGGGACACTGCTATCATGGTAGACTAACCTTTTTCAGTACAGTGACCCTTTACCTTGTAAGCTTCTATCCTTTTAGAACAATTTAGTGGGGAAGCTCTTTCTGTATTTTGATTAACTGCAAAAACATGATCCCTTATTTTTTTACTGTTCCAAATTGAGAGATATCATTCACAAAAAGATGCAATTTTCAAGAAAATATTTTTTTCATCATAGAGAATCTAGATCTAGTTTTCTTTTATCTTTTTTTTTATCAATTGCGATTTTCAAAGCTTGAAATTTTTTGGGATATCACATTGAAAGCAGCATTTAGAAAAGAATATTCAATTCAACCAAAACCTGTATTTTCCCATATCAACCCATCACCAGATGACGAAATTTTTTAACATTCCAAATTGAAAGTGGATGCAGAAAACTAAATAGATGTTGATAAAGATGGACTTGTACAATATTCTAGCATGGAAAATATTGAGGCAAAAAGACGAAATGCTGCTTATCTTCTTTTGTCACGATGCTTTCGCAAAACTTTATCTTCTTTGGCTTCAAAAGCTTCAATTTCAGGGAATGGGTGAAGAGAAAAATATCACCCTTGACTTTGTAGGCCTAATCTAAAATCCTTGTAAATACTGTCTGTAAAAGTTTGTCATTTTGTGAAAACATTTGACTTCAGAGCGGTAAAGAATCCACTTTCATATTGATGGAATCCAAATTTCCTGTGTGGAATCCAACTTTTTCTAAAGTTGGATTCCTGGAATCCTACTTTCAAAATCCTACTGAGAGCTCTGAATATAGAATTGCAAAAAGCGTGCAGATCTATTAGAAAGTCATCTAGTGACACGATGAATGTTCCACTATCAGTTACATTCGTATTTTAATTATGATTGGAAACTAGCTCTACCTTACATCATTTGTTTACTTCCATTTAGCCATTTGACAGTTAAAGATCGTGTAAATTAAAATAAAACGCATAACTGTTGATCATGTTTTCTGTGTTAAACATGTTTGTTTACTTTATTGTAAAAGATCGAGATCCAGCGATCTCTTAGGTGACGATTAATTGTACTCAAATCTTTGATTAGATTCGTGAATATCCGAGTACTCGGATACTCGCAGCAGCCCCAATAATCATAACAAATTTGATTGGTTGTCAGCCCTACAACTGGTAAATGAGAAGCAGAAAAAAATCAGAGCAGTAATATTGTAACTGCTACAAATACAAGGTTCTCCACAGAATATTTTGAAGCTGTAGTGGCAACTTACATGAGAACTGGTAAACATTGAAAACATATAATTGTGAGTGAAAACATTATGGAAAAAGAAGAAACTGCTCATCTTGAGCAATTTCTTCTTTTCCCATAATATTTTTACTCATAATTATTGTATTTACAATGATAAAAAATGTATTATTAAACAGTGTTTGGCATGAAATACCTCAAAATGCCTCTATTTGGTAACCATTTTGAAGAAATTAAGCTGTGGGGTAGTTTTGAAGCTGTAGGGGCATTACACTGATTAACATGAAGCTGTAGTGGGGCCGATACAGCTTATTGAGCTGGGGAGAACACTGAAATGTATTATAGATAGATAGATAGATTTTATTGACTTATACAAATACATGTATCTCGTCATATACAAAACAATTTCCAAATATAAAGTAACTTTCGGTAGCAAAATATAGATATAGAATATTGGTGTTAGTAGTAACTGACTTTGTACGTTTGATTTTCCAATGCATATATAGTTGTACAGATGTATACATTTTCTAGAATTCTAACTTTATCAGAATTATGATTCTTAATTCTTCCTACTAAACACATTTCAGAAAGTTCACGGAGAGTGGGTTAAGATGTAAATTCCAAAACATGTAATTGTATTCAAACGTTCAATTTCAGAAAATAGTACAATATATAATCAGTGTGTTAGTACATGATAACAAATCATGATAAGTGTACATGTCATTAGGAAATAATTAATAATTTTAAATATTTACATGACAATTAAACGTGTAGTATGTTATTGCGTAGTTTAAGCGCACATCTGATAAACTTACACAGTCCTATAAGAATTTGTCTTTTTGAATTATCTAATAATAATGTTAATTTATAGGTGCTTGGTTTTTTGAAATAAAAATGTTTTAGATATTTAACTCGTAGTTCCGAAAATGCTCTGCATTCTAAAATAAAATGAAATTCATCTTCTACAAGACCTGAGTCACAACATTGACATATTCGTTCGGATCTTGGGATTCTGTTATTTCCGTAACGGCCGGTTTCTATTCTTAAGCTATGTGAAGATGTTCGGATTCTAGATAGTTGAACTCTTAGGGATTTGGGTAAATTTTTGTTTAAATAAGGGCTTGATTCAAATTCTGTTTTCAAAAACTTATAAAGAGTGGAAAATGCCTCTATTTGGTAACCATTTTGAAGAAATTAAGCTGTGGGGTAGTTTTGAAGCTGTAGGGGCATTACACTGATTAACATGAAGCTGTAGTGGGGCCGATACAGCTTATTGAGCTGGGGAGAACACTGAAATGTATTATACAGTTAACCTATTGCACGTTTCAACTCCTTTACTCAACCGAAAAACTTGTTATAAACACTGAATATACTAACTGGTAATTACTAAAAGCGAAAATAACATCAAATTTTGTATTAGCCTCTGCTTTATTTGTCGCAAAAGTAAACAAGATAAATAAAGTTTGTAGATTTTGACTGAAAACTTAAAGGCCGTTTCTTCGGTGTTTGAAACACATAGATTAGCTCGAACAAATTGCTCAGCGGATAATGGTAAAAATGCAGTGTGTCCAACAGATGGACTGTCTGGAAAATAGCCCGATTTAAAAAGCTCTCTGTAACATTATTTCCATTGGTCGGAAGTGGAAGTCATGTGACTCATATGTTTTCAGAAGAGGTAAAACAAACAGAATTAAAGCGCACCACTTCCAGAAGAGCTCTACCAGCTTAAATCGCACACAGCTACAGTATCAAAGGTTGTGTAGCAGAGTTGTTTGGTTTGTTTGGGCAGTGTTGAAGATTTATCTGGAGGAAGGATCTAGTGTTGTGTGCTTTCTAAGGTTGTTATACGGGCGAAGCCCGCAACTTGTTGCGGGCGAAGCCCGCCTATAGGTCACGGGTAATTATGATGACAAATATTGACATACCCATACAAATTTGTGGCGGCCATTTTGTTTTTATTTTCATGGGGCATTCGTGGACTAACTCTCGACAACTACTTCCGGTTGCCATTTTCCTCGTCCCTAAATCCACTGTTTGATAACCAGTCAACTTTACGTTGTCTTATGGGAAAATATATAACAAAAGTTAATAAAAACATCACCCACCACAATTTCTCGTAAAATTCCGTTTCAATAACGGTGAAACGCGTTTGTACAACCTCTAAATAAGATATGGCAAAGAAATATACAAGTTTCGTATCCACGGCGGTTTATGACACAAATGACGTCATCAATATATTTGCGCATAACGTCATGCGCACTCGCGCGGGGGTTTTAATACGACGCAATGGTACATTTCTGTCTACGCGTCCCGTTATTTAATCGACACGGATACGCCGTTTTAACCCTTTCCCAATTGGCGTTAAAAACCACAACACACTTTTCAAGGTGACTCATAACTCATGATAATTGATGAAAATGGAGGGGAAAGAAGAATATATCAGCAAAACATTTTCTCTCAGAACATTTCCCTAGTTTTTAGAATTTTGACCACTCGATCATAAAGACATGAAAGCACTGTGACATTGCTCTTATCATTCTTCTTTTAACCAAAACATTCGCAATCATAGCCTCTCATTATTTAACCCTTTTCTCTCTTTTACTTGTCAAAGACAGATAAGCGACTGTTCAGAAGTTGCCATTTGACAGTGTAAGAAAGTAGCATAATTATGTCATCAAGATAGATTTATGCTTGCTTCGCCCGTGTTTAGGCTTTGCCTATATTCATATTAGAAGTGAAGAGATAGTAAAAATGACATTTCAATACTAATGCACAGCGTGCACGTATCCGAAAGTAAGACATTGAGAGTGGAATCTTCCTGAATACTTCACGAAACGATGTTTATTTCGTAGATGGTCCGAACAAAACGCAATCAAAATCACTATTTTGGGCAGAACCTCTGATATCTTCGATGCCATTTAAAAGGTTAAATATTGTTTTAACAAATTACGATAGTTTTGAGAACTGAAAACATAGCAATAAGACAAATTACCTTTCATTTGGGGGTCTACTTGACATAATTTTCGTCCTTTGTCGCCATTCTGTTCTGTTCTGTTCTTCTTAGCCGCCAACAATGGCGAACCCTAGCAGGATTGCTAGGTGTCACGTTTAAATCCAAATTATTTACGAATAAAAACACATTCACCACATATCATTTAAAAGCACAATAAAACACTAAAAGCGCTATTTACGCAAATTATTGGCACATGTATAAAAAACACTATAAATGCCTAGGCTAGCACACAAACTGCTTACGTACTCAGCTAATGATTAGGCTATATATTTCACTAAAAAAATATAAAAAAGAGAATGATAAAACACATGAATATAGATTGGACCGCATACACTCTGTCGGCAGCTAGACGTTGATAGTCCTGAGAAGATGGATACGCCTGATGTGTAGCTTGTAAATCAGTCTCCTGGCGTCGAATTCTACTCGGCCACGTACAGTGATATGTTCATTTGGTATTATGCTACTATGATCGATGATTAGTTCCAATAAATTATTTGGGTGATCGACTACGCTTTGTAGGCTATTTTCATAAAGAAATTGTTTCAAGGGATTTAAAATTTGGGAGCGCTCAGCTTCTAACGTTGGGCAATGAAGTAGAAAGTGTTCCTTAGTCTCTTCAGCACAGCGACATAACTGACATGTTGGGTCTACCAGATTCTGGTTAAATCTGGCTCTATTTGTTTGCAGGATGTAGGTACCAGTAGGAAGTTTAAGTCTTTGTGACATTCTTGATACCTCCAATGCGGATTGACACGGAATTCGGATAATTGGGTGAAACTTCCCAGGCAAATAGGCACAGTTCATATTCTTAAGAGAGGAATAGAGTCCGGATTGATATTCAATGTCCTTCTTCCACTTTGCTTCAACTGCTCTATGCGTTATAGTTTTCCACGCAGATTTTTTCACTGTGTTATGAATATAGTCAAAAGTACATCCTAAATCATACTTGGCGAGTAGTTTGGGAATGTTCATAGCCCAAGAAAATGATTTATCTGGTTTCACCGTAAGTTGATGTATCATAATCTGCTTTTCAAGACTGTCATCTGCTTGATTACAGAGATTATTAAAAAAGGATAATATGCGGAGATCGAGCATTGCTTGTACTGGTAAAAGTCCAGATAGAATAAAGACACTGACATCAGCAACCGAGTCTGGTAATGATAAAAGTTGTTTCAAGGTCTTCTTGTGGAACAATTCTAGCCTATCAACATGTTTTTTCATTGGTAAAAGTAGTTCAAGTCCATACAGCAATATTGGGATTACAAATGTTCTATATGCATGTATTACAGTAACTGGGTCCAACCCGTTCTCACCATGCAAACCTGCACCGAACAATCCATAGAGAGCCTTCCTAGCTTTAGTAATGTTATTGTTAACGTTTAACTCAGCGTTTTCAGAGATGGAAGAGGATCTAATGATTCCGAGGTGTAACGCACTGTCTACATTGCTGAGCGGTTCATCACCCAGAACAAAACTGGTTTCAGGATCCTTTGTACATTTAGTGGCTTTAAGGTTTATGGAAACAGTTTTCTTCGGCTGTAGAAGGTATCTCTCCTCGTCTGCGAAGGATTTCGCCATGTTGATAAGAAGTTGGGTTTCATACTCTGCATATCCCATTAGGCAAACATCATCTGCACAGGCACTGTTATTAGTTGTTAAAGTTCCAATTCTACCACCGGATTGTGTTTGTTCATACTGTTTAAGTAGTGGGTTTATATAGGTTTTGTAAATGTCTGTCGATAAGATACCACCCTGTCGTACACCTTGCGAAATGTCAAAACCATCACTTAGTTTATTGTTAAACTTTACTACGCTTGTGGCACCTTCGTGAAGGGATTTAATTAAAAGCCAATGGCGGTTATCAACACCGGCATGATAAAGCCTTCTTAACATATGAGAATGACAAACAACATCAAAGGCTGCTTTAGCGTCCAGCAGTATAACATGGGCATTCAGTTTGTTGTCCGCACAGTCTCTGTAGAATTCTTCCAGGATGTATGCAGCATTAAGTGGGGAGGAACCGCGGGTAAAGCCACGCTGCGAGACACTTTGGTTTTGTAAAATCACATTCTCGAGTCTATATCTAAGCACAGTCTCAATTATTTTGCAAACGACGGGGAGGACGGTAATGCCTCTGTAATTACTTGCTGTAGACGGTTCACCTTTGTTCTTGTATACTGGGGATACTACTCCTGTTTTCAAAAAGTCTGGTATATGACCGTTTACAAAGATAGTGTTAATATGGTGCAGCATTTCACTTTTTAGATAGTCACTTGCAAAAATGATATGTTCTATGTTCAGCCCATACACATCGGGTGATTTTCCCTTATGGAGAGATTTTAGGGCACGGTTGAATTCATGCATAGACACTGTCTGTATATCTACTGATTTGACATTTTGAGTGATAAATTCAGTTTCATCTGACACTTGGTTATGATAATCTGCGTCGAAATTATTCAGATCAGAGCATTCAGCGAGACTTTTAAAATGTTTTCTAAAACCTTCCAGAACGGAGTCTTCACCAGAGTACCAAGTCCCCTCCACACAGAGATCTTCAATAAGCTGCTTGCAATTACCACGCTGCTTATTCAATAGTTTATAAAAAAGTTTATGATTGCTGGATCTAGCTTGCATAATTTCGTCCTTCTCACGGGATCTATTAGTTGCAACAGCAATACGACACTGACGTCTAAATTCCTTTTTGTATAAACGGTATTCAGAAAAGAGTACATTGTCAGGATTACGCGGTTTACCTGAGGTAGCCCATTGTTTATAAGAGAAACGGCACTTTTTCAAAGCATTCGAGATGTCAATGTTCCATACCGCCAGTTTGGGGTTTGATTTGCGGCTATTTCGTTTGGGTTTACAAGAACCGGAACTAGATTTGGACATAATGTTAAATAAATGCTGCATATCACTTTTTAGATTACCGGTGGGCTGGTAACTAGCCATATTTTCACTAGTAAGATGTGCATATTGTTCTTTATTCACCTTGTCCCAGTTAGTCTTTTCCAGGCATTTGGTAGAGTAATTGGCAGACTTAGTCTTACGGTGTTTACCAACACTAATTGATATGTTAATAGAGATCGGCAAATGATCAGACGTGTTTGAGTCACAGTTAAGAACCGCTTTGACCGCATTACAGAAAGATGAGTCACCGTACGTAAGAAAATAGTCAATCTCCGATTTACATTGGCCATTCGGGTGTTCAAAAGTATGAGACACACAGTCGTATTTTAGATTAAAGTCTTGTATTAGTTCTCTAATATGCACAAGTCGCCTTGTATAGTCATTTTTACCGAGGTCTTCATTTAAATCGGCACCAATAAGAATAAAGTGAGTTTTTGAGTACTTCATTAGAATCACATGTAGTTCATCGACACAGGCACAAAAATCATCGTTACTTGAACTGTATCCTTTACATGGGAAATAGACTGACAGCAGTAAAGTTTTACGTTTAAGCGAGTTCTTATCTCCTATCTCGATACACTGGATTCTCTCAGAGCCATCATTAAGCACAGTAACATATTTACTAAGCGAGTTTTTCCATAGGATTCCAACACCGCCATATCCACGAGGCATCTGTATGGGGGATAAAGGGTTTAGAAAGTCAGCACCTTTACCGGCAAACTTAATAGAGTTATTGATTTCACCAAGTAAGTGTATCTGTGCTTGGAATAACCAGTGTTCTTGTAAAAGGATAATGTCACATGTTTTAAGCATGTCATTGATAGCTGTAGCAGAGGTTCTTATGTTTTTACAGTTAAAGGAGACTACTCGTAGGTGCATACGGTCCACATTGTCTATAACTGGTGCTGGAGATTCCTGGCCCTCCGAAAAGGGGGAACATATGTATCCGTAGGTTTACCGGACTGCACAGAGCTGTATGGAGTCCTGTTTGTAGCAGTACCTTCGCATCGTGGGATGGATTGCGAAGGTTTAGTCCAATTTGCAGGTGTAGTATCCCGTAACGGAATGGGCGGCGGGGGTTTGGTCAGGTCTATCAACGGTGGTGTAGATACATCTATCTGTGGGGTACAGAATGAGGTTGCATTTCCTGCAGTATCATAAGGCTTAGGATGAGAGTTCATGGAGGGGATAGTAGATACATTCAAGTTATTAGATGCTGTACTACAGGTTGGCTGATAAAACATGGGGTCACCAGCAGCAAAGTTCTTGTGTTTGGTATGAGTTACATTTAATGAAGCAATGTCCAATTTTTCAGTGATTGAGTCCAGTTGCTTATTAATTTGATCAAACACTATATTACTGATTCTATCATGTAGAGTTTTGAACTGTTTTTCAAAGGCGCCATATGGGTTATCACAAATGTTAACAGGAGGACTGTTATTTTCACATGTGTCACTCACTTTGCTAGGTTGTTTGGACATGTTTACATTAGCTACATCAGGGTTAGATTTGCCCAAAGTAGGTGGGCTGGAACACACTGCAGCCTGTTCAGTATTAGATAATGTTACCTTCAGTGTCTTGATTGTACTTTCCAGTTCATTCACTTTATTCTCTAATTTCTTAACATAGGATTCAAGTCTCAGTTTGTCTGCATTTAGTTCTTTGAGTTTACACTCTTTGATTTTAAGTTCAGATTCCCATTTAGAAAGTTTGGTTGCTCTAGCCCTAAGGTCAGCAGATTTTTCACAATTCACACAAGAGACATTTACAACACTAGGAGTACAATTATTGACTGTCTGCGAGTCAGCTTTAGTAGATTCAGCATGTGTAAGAGAAGTTCCTTTTGCTACCGACAATGTAGTAGAGTTTGTGTTGGAATTGCACTGTTCGGCTACAGTCACCGTATGAATATGAGGAGTATTTGGCATGACAACAGAAGACTGCGACACATCAGAGAGGGTTGCAGACGAGAAATTGTGGTCAACATCCTGGTTTACACTATCATTAATAGGGTTAAGACTAGTGTTTGTCACACACTGCTCTTCTTCAAGAATTTCAGAGGCAGCAGATTGCATAGAAAGTTTATCATGTATAGGTGGAATGACCAGTAAGCTGGAACGAGTCTTTACTTTTTTTGTTTTATCAGTGTCACACTTGTTCCTATTCATTAATTATCAGTGTCACACTTGTTCCTATTCATTAATTAGACTGGTACCCCGTCTTCTCTATGTATGAAGACGGGTCGGGGACAAATTTTCCTGTGATCTGATTGGTTGATTAAATTATCAATGTATTTTTCACGACAAGTAAAGTCGTACAACACCGGACATAATTTCCCATCAGGCATTTCAAAATGATAACAAATATTTTGTCATCTGCTGCAACTTTCAATCTTGTTTTAATAATCTTCCGAGTCAAGTGAAAATTAATGTCACGAATGCCACAAAGACTGCGTTGTGAATGGGTGCAGAACGACAATGTGCCTTATATAATGGATTAATGGCCAATGTTTCTTTTTTAATTAATATTTTATAGATCGATCTAGATCTAGATCAATGCAGATCTAGGTTTTTCTTTTTTCTCTTCTTTCTTTTTTAAGAAAAGTGGAAAGAAATGACGACCATTTTCCGGGAACTTTATTAGATCTAGATCTATATTTTTTTAAGGTTTTTGGAAAAGGGTTTCAATCCATTACCACATACATGTAGATCTAACAACGCATTTCAATATCCCAAAAGATAAAGACCGCGTAAAACATTTTGGAAGTAATTTCTTTATTTCCAAAAATGTTTTTTACCCAGAAAAACATTTTTATGCTCTAGAACACAAACTTTACTCTTTCGATAGCAATGTATTTTTTCGTCTGCTACTCCAGTGTGGAGTTAAAAAGAGCCAATATCTGGGAATGGGTTAAGGGCAATAAAATCGGTCTGATCCTTTGTCATACTGTCCGTCTTTGATGTACTGTAACAGAGTGTGTCCAATAATCCGATAAACAATTAAATTTGAAAGGTAGTTCAGTAATCTAGTTTAACTTATGTTTATCCCTTAACACTGAAGTGTTAACACATATCTTGTCCTTGCGATTCTTTTCTATTTTGAAGTCAAACACGTTTGATGAAATTAAGATTTAAAAAAAAAAAAAAAAAAAAAAAAAAAACGTTTTAAGAATTGTTAATTAGATCTAATGGGTGTTGATACATAAAAATATATGTTTTGGAAAAGGTAGAAAAGATGTCCAGAACATTTTGTGTGTGATTTGAAAACGACAATTTAATCAAGTCTTATTCTTACTTGTGATGTTTTGAAGACATTATAGAAAAAAATGCTTCTCATTTCCTCTCTCGTGTCTTCAAGGAAAATTTGATACAAAACTGCCATTAATAAGATTTTTTCTTTTAATTGCGTCCACAACATGCTTTATCTCCCCCAAACCAGTAAAAAGATAGACTGATCTTATTTTAAAGCTGCTGCAGAGACAAAACTGCTGTTGATATGTTACAATTCGGTGTACAAGATAACATGGAAAACATTGAGCCAAATGATAAAATGCTGATCATCAGCATTTTCTTCCTTTGCTCAATGATTTCCCAACTCAGTGGAAGTAAACACCAGAACTTGTTTGGGAAAGAGTTAATTAACGCATTATCTATATCGCATGTCATTCAACCGTATCAGCTTATCTAGTTTTCGTCGGCTGCAAGCTTTCTTCAGCGTCTGCGAAACGCTTTACGTATTTATTTTGGGCGTCCGCCTAACCATGATCAAAATCAACCAATCAGATCCTCCGAAAAAAATATACAGAAAACCGTATATTTTGTTTATACCGTTCCTGTCCCAATATGATCGATAGATCTAGGGACAGGGAACCAGTCTAGCCATTAATGGTCCGGCGTAATATTTAGCGATAGTTGTTGTCGTCTCTAAAAGAAATTATAGACTGGAATTTGAACAAAATAGACTGGATACATAAAACCAGGACAAGGTGCTTGCTTTGCTTGCTTGCTTGCTTGCTTGCTTTCTTGCTTGCTTGCTTGCTTTCTTGCTTGCTTGCTTGATTGATTGATTGATTGATTGATTGATTGATTGATTGATTGATTGATTGATTGATTGATTGATTGATTGATTGATTGATTGATTGATTGATTGATTGATTGATTGATTGATTGATTGATTGATTGATTGATTGATTGATTGATTGATTGATTGATTGATTGATTGATTGATTGATTGATTACACATTACACCCGATCAAAGACCGATTAAACTCGATCAAATGTATTTACACGACTTCTTCTTTATTTCTTGTCGATTAACACCCCAGTTACACATACGATGAGACTTAAATCGGTCCTTAATCGGTGAATTATTTCTCTCATGTGATCGGTTGTCATCGGTGTCAGCATTTCAGACTTAATGTGTAACAGGGTATCGGCGATAAATGGCTTATTGATCGGTAAAATACAAAGTAGATCGGTCGTCCGTAGGCGACAAATAGCTGGCCAGTAGGAGCTTGGTGGGTGATGATCGCTTATTTGCTTAATTTACCATCGGCTGTCGTCGCTTTTACAACGGTTGTCAATCGGGCAGTCGGTGATTGATCGGTGTTCGACCAGAGGTCTATCGCTTTCCATCGGATACAACCGGTGATCCGTATGTGTTCACCGGTCAAAGATCGGTGATGTCGGCGATGAATAGCTGGCAAATCTTTGTTCAGCAGACTGTCGTAGGTTTTTTCATTAAAATGATACATAAGCGATGAAAACCGATAAATTTTAGTTCAGTGTATGATACAATGAATGTTGGAAGGGCAACCCAGCAGTTTGGTCTATTGCTGCAACAGCAAGCTTTCTTAAAACTCGGACATGGTATTCACTTGGGCCCCCGAGGTGGAAATGGTCGCCGCCACAGGAGACAAAGAAGATGGTGGACGAAGCAATGGCTAACGCCAAAAAAAAAAGACTTTAGTTTGGGCAATACAGCACTATCCTAGCCGAACTCAGAGAGTGTGACATCAGTGCGTTCCAAAACTATCTGAGGTAGAATCCCCATAATGCGCCATTTTGAAATCTAAGATACCAAAAGGACTTGTAATAATTTTTTAGTTAAAATTTTTATATTCGTTATCTTGGACTGCAGCACAAACTCAGCTTGCAGAACAAGGGCGAAAAGCATTTCATTCTATAAGACAGCTCCAAAAGTCATTCGCTTATTTTTCGCATTCTGATGTTTTTAAACAGTTTGACAGCATGATAGCTCCTATTCTAACTTTCGGGGCTGAAATTTGGGGTACAACCTATAGCAAAGCTACGAAAAAGCGCAATTAGAATTTTGCAGATATTTCATGGGTATTAATTCTACAAGTAATAATACATTGTAGTATGATTCTTGGCGATTGTGGGCGTCTTCCGATGTATGTTATATATTACATTACATGAAATGTATTAAAGTTTGGTGTCATTTTTGCGTATGCCGAACAATAGAAATGCTTTAAAGTGTTTTAAAATGATTAAGTCATTTGATGAAACAAATAGATATACATGGGCAACCAAAGTAAAAATATATTGTTTAGGTATGGCTTTGGATACGTTCGGATCCCACAAGATATAGGGGACGAAAACCAATTTTTACGTATGTTTAAACAACGAGTGACGGACTGTGCGAGACAAGACTGGCACAACGACATAAACAATTCTACACGATGTGACACCTGCAAGCATTTTAAATCTGTTTTAGAGCCTGAAAAATATTTAATGTTTGACATACCGTTTAAACACAGAAAAGCATTAGCGCGTTTCCGTTGTTCTAATCATAAATTAAACATTGAACTGGGAAGACATTTTGGTTTAAATAGAGAGGATTGAATTAGCATGCATTGTTCCGTATCAAGCGACATTGTTAAAACAGAAGATGAATATCATGCATTCTTTGAGTGTGAACAATTTAAAGACACGAGGCTTAATTATTTATATAGTTGGTATAATGGTCGTAGGGATCGAGCAGCTTTCAACAGCTTATTGGGAAATACTAATCCTACAACTGTTAAAATTACAGCAATTTATATAACTAGCAATTTTACCCGTCTCGAAATTTGACCTTTGACCTCGATGACCTTGACCTATCCGGGGCTGACCTTTGTCCTCGATGACCTTGACCTATCCGGGGCTGCACTCCACCTAATCCCGTCTCGTAACCCGTAAGCAATCCCGTCCCGTAACTAAGCAATCCCGTCCCGTAACCCGTAAAAACGATAAATTTGAC
Organism: Fragum sueziense; assembly: GCA_963680895.1. Lineage (NCBI taxonomy): Eukaryota > Metazoa > Mollusca > Bivalvia > Cardiida > Cardiidae > Fragum > Fragum sueziense. The sequence continues at coordinate 11,911,622 of OY804603.1, read as the reverse complement.
CTTTGACCTCGATGACCTTGACCTTTCAAAAAATGAACCCCTCAAGCTAATATCCGGGGCCGCCCTCCACCTTCCCTCCAAGTTTGGTGAAGATCGGCCCAAGGACCTGGGAGGAGTAGGGGAACAAACAGACAAACAGACAAACAGACAAACGTTGCTCAAATTATAGTATGATGAAACCGATAGAGAAGATTGATTGTCGTTAAGGGGCAGTTGATTATAATGTATCTGTTTGTTGTACTGTTGTACAAAATGTATTTTGGGCCGGTGGCCTTTTTCTACAATAAAATGTATTGTATTCGAATGGATACTCGGCTGGAAAATACCTCATCTTTTTCCGTCGCTAATAGATATTTGTTATTCGGTTGCTTATCACTGACCGATCGGTGATATCGGTTATAAATAGCTTGTCAATCGCTTATTCGTTTGAAATTTTCACCGATCGAGAATTTTAAACAGTTTAAAAATCTCAATCGGTTAGTTTTCACCGACGAAACTCATCTTTTTCAAATAGTTTGTGGTGAGTGACAAATCGTCTGCCAATCGGAGACGTCGGTTGTATATCGGTTTTGGTCGGTTCCGTCTTTACATGGATAAAACAAACAACCGATCTATCACCGATTGTCATGTGTAACTGCCCCATTATTATAATGTACATGTAAAATTTTATAGAGGTATGATGATTATTAAAAACGTTATGCCCATTTGTAAAATTACGGGTTCAAAATTTTGTAAATTAAAGTCACCATTTTTCCTATTATTTTTAATTTTACAGCTGTCCATCAAAGTTAAATGATTAGAGCAATGTCTTAAGATCATGAAAACGTATGATGGAAACCTCTTTCACTTACATCAAGCAGAACCTAAAAAATGGACATAACGCACCATACTATTATAGATGAAGCACAGGCTGGATTCCGCAAGCACTATTCAACTGTTGACAATGTATTTATTTTGATGCCTTTAGTACAAAAATATCTTTCCAAGAAACGTGGTCGTTTCTAATTGCGTTTTTGTTGACTTTGCAAAAGCGTTTGACAGCATCGTGCATACTAAATTATGGGATTCATTGGAACGCAAAGGTATAAATGGAAAGTTTTTATTAACATTACAGTCAATGTATAGTAAATTAATATCGTGTGTTAAAGTCAAAGATAAATTAACGGAATACTTCCCATGTTTGATTGGAACCCGACAAGGCTGTGTAAACTCACCGAAAATATTTTCATTGTTTATAAACGATTTATTAGTACTAATGAAAAGATCATATGAAAATGGCATCTTTATTTCTGAAGAAATTGAAAAGCTATACGCGCTGTTATTCGCTGATGATGTATCCAGTTTTGCAGAAACTATTATACAATTACAACGACAAATTAATACAATAGAACAATTTTCTAATGGGATAGGGTTAAATCTTAATATTGATAAAACAAAAGTTATTGTCTTCAGAAATGGAGGAGTAACAAAACAAAATGAAAAATGGTTTTATAACGGAAATCGAATTGAAGTTGTGTCAAGCTATAAATATCTAGGAGTTTACTTTACAAGCACTTTGTCCTGGTCGAAAACACATTCAAATCTAGCTTTGCAGGCTACAAAAGCAGCAAATCATATACTTAGATTGCGAAAACATTTTAATTTGTATGACATTAAAGATTTGTTCCACATATTCGATACAACAGTAAAACCAATATTATGCTATGCTTCTCAAATTTGGGGATACCAATATGTTGAAAAGATAGAGAAAGTACATTCCAAATTTTGTAAAAAATTGTTTTATCTTCCTTCTAATACATGTGACTTCCTAGCTCTTGGAGAATGTGGAAGATTACCTCTGTGTATTTCCTTTATTCCTAGCTGTATAAAATATTGGTTAAATATCATTCGAATGGACCCAAAACGTTATCCCAAACAATGCTATCATCTACTTTTTCAACTTGATAATGCGGGTAGAACTACGTGGGCAACACATGTAAAAAATCTCTTATATACATATGGGTTTGGACAGGTCTGGATTGTTCAAGATGTAGGTAACGAAAATGAGTTCATTAAAATTTTTACCCAAAGAGTTAAAGACTGATATACACAAAAATGGCACTCAGAAATTAACGAATCCCCAAAAGCTACACATCATAAATATTTCAAATCTCTATTAACACCAGAAAGCTATCTAAATATTAAATTGGATACTAAATTTAAAAGAACATTAGCAAAATTTAGATGCTCATCGCATAATCTCATGATCGAAAAGGGGAGACATCTTGCCTTAGACAGACAGTATAGATATTGTAGAATATGTGAAAGTAATAATATATTTGTTGTTGAGGACGAATTTCATTTCTTTTTTGAGTGTAATACATACGAGATATTAAGACAAAGGTTTTTCAAGAATCATTGGCTTAATAATAGAAACCACCAACAGTTTTATCGTATATTAGCGTGTAAGAATAAATCTGAAATATATAAAATATCGAAATTTTTAGTTGAAGCATTCAACCTTAGAAAAGAAATTATTGATGAATTAAGTTGATAGTTGTTTATATTTGACACATAATGAATCATATGTTACTTTACTATGTGTCTTTCTATATAGGAAAAGTCAAATTTTAATGAGATTTGTCTAATGTTGTGGATGTGAAGCCAATGCTTTGACAAACGTATGTTTGGTCAGATCTTTGGTGTCACATTCTACAATCATTCCACAATAAAGTAAACTTGTTTTCTCAATCTAAAAACGGAGAAAGCAGATATCTATATTTATTACTTTATTTGTTATCCATCGTTTTCAATTGATGCAAAAAACGAAGTTAAAATGTAAAATTCATATCCAGTATATATCGGATTTTAACCCTTCACCAAATAAGACAAGGTTTGAAGACTGATCAGTTAATATGGCGAGAAAACGTTGTGGAAGAAGAAAATTGATGAAAATCAGCGTTTTCTTCTTTTACATCAGTATTTTCTGTGTTATAAAGTAGACAGACTGCAAACTTATCCCATTCATTTATCTCATCTACATAAAGTTTCCATCTCGACTAGCCCACACATTTTTGCTATTTGGAAGAGGTTTAACGAAAAATACATGTATTATGACATCACTCTGTAAATTGTATTTCTATGTAAATATGTATATGGGCCGGTGGCCTAAATACTTCACTAAAGTTTTGGTATTGGTATTGGTATTGGTATCAATAAAATCATTGACGATTTTCTGAAATTGTTGTGTCAGGTGATTCCCCAACCGCGTAAAAAGTCAATTGCAGTGGATAATTAGATAGATCTACTACTGCTGAGGAAAAAAGCTTTTTATGAGATCGACTGGGTACCCGTCTGCAATGCCATCAACGTATACATCTTCTTTTGTTAATATTAATATGAAAATAAGACAAAGCCTCTAACCGGGGTCAAGATAGGTCTAGCTGTTATTTTTATCATATTCCTGCATTTGTATTTCTTTAATGATAATCTGGCAGTAAAAGACAGATTAAGTGATATGAAAATTTTAGCTTTTGAATTAGTAAGAGCAGTCGTTTAGTTGTGTAGGTTCCAAGTCATATTTATTGCCCTTGACAAAATTAAAAAAAAAAAAAAAAAAAAAAAAACAACTTAAAACTCCGTAACAATTTGAGTTCTCAAGACAACTTTCTTCGTTTGTCTAGTCGTTTTCCTTAGCCTTCAGTATTGGGGAATGCAAAGTCAGACCTATGATGTATTGGAAATGGTTTATTTGTGATCGATGTGCAAACTCCTGACATATCAGTTAACATTGAAATGCGTTAAGGTTTGTCTGGATTTTTTTCGTTTAAAAGATATCTGGCTTTGCAAAGTTTTTTTTTTCAGTCACTCATGTCACTCATGACTCATTATTTATTAAGTAGATGCGCTTATTTTGTTATCCGTGATGAAATCTTCGACCCTTTCAAAACAGTACGAGTATATGAATTTGGTGTCCCTTACAGACGAAAAACGAAGAATTTACGGACGAAAAATGTAATTGTTGAAAATCAGCTATTTCTCCTTTTGTATGAATGTTATCTTTGCTATATTGTACATTGATCGTATCTTTATCAACGGCCAATTCGTCGTTTGCATTAACTTTAAAATTGGGCGACCCTAAAATTTTGTCGTTGGAGAAAGGGTGACATTGGACCAGTATATATTATTATACTTCTATCATTTAGCAAAGACGCAACCCTCACTCATTTTGGACAGCGCGGATGTATGAAAGCTTAGCGGAAAATATCTTTAGTTAGTAAAAAGTTGAGGCAAGAGAAGAAATTTCTGATACCTTTTACCCAAATGTTTCCAAAGCCTTCTCCATGATTATCATCGAAACCATGTATTGCTTGGGATATGGTTAAAACGAGATGCAGAGATTCATGTATATTTTGCTGTGAAACAGCCTTAAGGCCTAATGAAGAATTCTCAAAATGATTAGATCTATAAGTCCTTACCGCCATTTTCCCCAAATATTTCATTCTAGATCTAGATCTAAAATAGATCTTCTTTTGTTTTAAAAATCAGGAAATCAATTTTTCATTTCAAAATAGCAGGCGCTTCAATCCATAGGCGTAGGAAGAGGGGGTCCAGGGGGGTCTGCCCCCAATAATTCAGAAAAGGGAAATGGCCCCCCATGGCCCCCATAATACACCCATATTTCCATTTACTTTAACATTTGCCCCCCCCATATTATAAACCTTCCAACGCCTATGCAGTCTACGATATATTATAAACGGGTTTGAATAATAATTCAAACACCCAACAGACAGAACTGACGTGGACCAAAGAACTACGAACGGCACAGTAATTTGATAAAAGACGCGCGTTTCTAAACAACGCTACTTGACGTCTGATCAATTATTATTAAATTATTATTATAACACGTTTCCGTAAAATCCATATATAACGAAAGAAGAACTGCATCGGGTTTTATTTGCAATAAAGACCCTATGTAATTATGCTTTGTGTATGCGCCAAAACGTCACGTGGCGTCAAGGTAACGTCAAATGACGTCACTTAACCGACAATGCGTTTCCTACGACGAAAACTAGTTCATGGCAGAATTTTCACAAGATAACACATTTCCAATGTGCATTTTTGTTATTTAGAGTGTTATAATGGAGATAATAACAAGTTTAGCGGTCTTTATTGCCAATAAAAACCTCTGTGCTCTGGACTACATGTTAAGGCAAATACCTCGGCGCTGTGCGCCTCGGTTTTTACCTACGCATGTAGTCCGTCGCACATCGGGTTTTATTGACAATAAAGACCGCTAAACTTGTTATTATTGTTTTTATCAACAACCTCGCTAAAATGACCAAATTTACGTGTCATGTGTTTCCCCGCCGTACTAACTACCGAGAATAAACTATATGTGAGATCGACTGGCTACCCGTCTTCAATGTCATCAACGCATCTTCTGAACATTATCAATATTATTGATCGATCTTTATCAATAACCTCGCAAAAATGATCAATTTCATGTGTCACGTAACGTCACGGTACCCGTCTGTCATGCCATCAACGCATCTTCTGTTATCAATATTATTGATCATTTTTTATCAATAGGATTTCTTTAGAAGATGGCCATTTTTTATTTCCAATCACAGTTTCAATTGTTACCGTCACGAGCTGAGTTCACATACCTACATCACTAGAGTATTATTTCGTCGTTTTTCATCAAAAACCTCGTAACTGCAGCTTATAACAAGCTACAGTTACGATGTTTTTGAAGAAAAGCGACAATTTAATAGAATTGAGATGAAACAGTTCATCTTCTTTTGAATCATTTATCCCGGTATGATGAATTAATTTATCAATTTTGTCAATCAGTCTAACTAAAGGTGACTAGGCAGGTCCGTAGGAAGCAATTTTAAGGGGGGGGGGGGCTAAATCGCACTAGCAACCACCCACGCCTGTTCCTACGGAGAGAGGGGTTAGACCCGCCCTTTTCCCACAAATCATTGTTTTGGCCTACATCTTGTACATTAACAAGTCCTGAACAACATTAAGTAATTATAAGCTAAATAACAAACATGATAATATATCGTTTCGTGCTCATTTTGTTCTGTCATTGTTATCTGCCCTTGACTAACAGTGACAGATAGAAGCACGGAAAAGCTTATGAAAGGAAAGCTTAAAGTCTAATATAATTTCATGTGAAATCCAATTTTCTAATGACAAGTGTCGTGTACATGTGTAGCCTATGGTATTCATTGATACAGGATAATAAGCATTCAAAGTTTGTTAAGAATCCCGCGAAGTGATGATGTCGATGGATTAACGGACATACAATAAAGGCCGGATATATTGCATCGATTCTAACACAGGTGAACTTGGTATTTTTTCCTCTAGAGAACTTTCCCAAACAACGAGAATGTTATTTGAAATTATAAGTGCTAATCTTTAATAGGGAAACATATTTCGTATGTTTGCTAAAAATTTTGATTTTCACGTTAGGTAAGTCAAAATTAGAGAATTAATTTTATGACATTTTCAGATTAAAAATACAAATTCTCACGCGACTAACGTCGTAGGTTCAATTGAGTTCAAAGCAATTTCTATTACACCTGACGGCGTCATTTTCTGCGTTTGTTTACGATAGGCCTACTTGAATGACTACTTTTCTTATTGTTCATCAAGGTGGTCATACCACGTGATTAATTACGTCATAAACTGACGGTGTTAATGTAAATTGTCACCCCACATCAACCTTTCAAACGGCTGTAATTACTTTATCTTTTGTTTAAAATAAGCGAGACTAAGCCTATTCGAAGCGCAATTTTGTAATTTATAAACACATGTTTACACATTGTTCCAAAAAAGTGCGGTTTAAGCAATATTCGTGGACAACTTCGTGAAACCGGAGAAAATCTGGTAGAAGACCGGAAAAAATCTGGTAGATACTACGGTAAGCAAACCCAAAATTTGTAAGAAAAATGGCATATTTGTATCAATAATATATTGATAACTTCATAGTGACATTGAAATGAGTCTAAATTTACCTACATAAGAACGTGCTATTGGTAAAACTGTACGAGGACATCGTAGTAAAGGCCGTCATGAATCGGCCGGCTACAACGACAAGCAATTTCTACCAAGCTACATTGGAAAGCATAATTATGAATGGTTTCAGAAAACAAATGCAAATGAGTATCTTTTGCGAACCATAATGTTTTATTCAACTGTTTATCACATATTATGTCTTTGTAACTTCGGTGTGTTGAATTCTTCCTTTTAAAAGTAGGGCTCCTCTTACTTATTTTGTAGATTACTATTTGGTTGGTGTGTTTCACCACCGACTTCTTTCCACCGCTTCTAATTCGGTTTAGTTGACGAGGTGTAACAGGCTTCAATGGTGAACGTTTGATATCTATGACATTTACGTGTCTTACAGGGAATTCCACGTAATTGGCAATTTTCATCATTACAAATTGTTTTAGAAGTTAGGCACTTTTATTTTTTATTTTTTCGATCTTTATTATCTTTTTTTTTTTCACAAAAAAGATCACCCTAAAAATAAACAAAGATTGAATGTTAATCGTGTGTGAATAATCCGGTTTATTTATTTATTTTATTTTATTTATTTATTTATTTATTTATTTATTTATTTTTTGATAACCTAGAAACGTTTTAAGTAACGATGGAACTGTCGTCATATAATTAGACACATGGACAGGACTACAAAGGTTTCGTTCAAGAACGAACACGAATTTCAAACAAAGTTTATACATCTTTAAGTTAAAAATATGGTTTCATGTTTACATTTCAAGTCACTCGGAAATATACAGGACTAGTCACACAAACGGGGACCAAATGAGAATGGTGAAAACTAACGACCCGTATCAGACTGTGCAGTTTGCACAGACTAAACGGGAATAGAATTCCATTGAGGTCTTTTTACGCATGACTGGTCAAATACTCAGCAGCCAGGGAAAACACAAACAAACTAAATGGTTGTCCCATGAAAATTACTATCGAGTCCTCAAAATGCTCTAGATGAATTTCATTTTGACATTTGACAGTGAGCTGTTACCTTGAACTTGTAGTTTTCTGATATTTCTTCCAAACATCAGGTCTACATTGACAGAGAACAAAATTTCCGCTATTTTTGCTTAAAATCCATTCATAAATGTTGGAATTATGCCACGGACTAAAACGGGCGAACTGACGGACTGACTTACGCACGTACACCTAGCTATTATACGTATAGTGACAAGGAACTATGTCTCGCTCACCGCAATCGGGCTCGAAAAAAAAAAAACAAAAACATGAAAACTATGGTAATAGAGTCGGGTGTGAGATATTTATAATTTCTGCTTTCCAGTGTAGCTTCCTAATATCTGCTGCCCCATATAGCTTTCTCATAGTTGTCCTTTTACCGGCAAGATTTTATATGCTTTTCTACTTCTGATTTATCTAAAAAAAAATATTTAAGACTAAAAATACTATAAACGTACAGAGATATCATGTAACCAGCTCATAAATAGTTAATTTGTATCAATTTTGATTTCACTTTCCGTTGTAGCAGGGTTTATTTTTGTCGTTTTCAATCAGTTGTCCACGATTTTTGCAAAAACCGTGACTTTTGGGTACAAGATGTAAATATACGGGTTAAGCTTACAAAATTGCGCTTCGAATAGGCCAGGTCTTGTTTAATTTGGATAAAAAACAAAGTACTTACAGCCGTTTGAAAATTTCAGCCGTGGTGTGTCGGGGTGACAATTTACCATAACACCGTCAGTTTATTACGTCATTTATCACGTGGTATGACCACCTTGTTCATATAAGTTCAAAGTTACATTTACAAAATTAATCATCTCTATGTTCGCAACTTCGGAGTTACGTCTTTTACATTAGGTTTTGAATCAACGAAATTGAAGATATAAAAGAGAGACTTTCAAGGACTTTTTTATTCGAAACTAGGAGAAAACATTCTGATAGGCATAAAGAGTGAAAAATTATATTTTTGGGGAAAAAGGTCAAAATAAGTTGCATGGCTTCCCTGAATATGGAAATAAATCCTATTCAAACAACCCCAAAATAGCGTAGGCCTATTTATTATGTGGATTACTTTCTTTATAAAATGGTTGCTTTTTGCAATTAGGACCAACCTTTTCCCAAACGATTGCTCTCAAGACTGAACCAAATCAAAATTATCTATGGACAATAAACAGGATTCAGGTTCATAGGAAGCGCTTTTATGGGGGGGGGGAGCTCAAGCCCCTGTCCGGGCCAGTGTCTGAATATTAGAGGGGCTAAACCGGATTTTCCCTATAATCAGTATAAAATATGCAAAGATCGGCATTTTTGACCAACTCTGCCCCCTACTCATTTGTTCCTACGGGCCTGTGATTTTATGCATAGTTTTCAATTTAATAATTTATTCTATATCGTATGGCGGCTCCTTTTATCTAACGGAGTTGTTGTTGTTGCTGGTGCCACCGTCGTCGTGTGACGTAGTTAACCGGTTCGTTTTCTATGAATTTTATTTTTTCTCCTACAACAGTCGATCGTTTCTAAAAAATCATTTGGGAAAAGATTTAGGTCTCATTTAAAACGTAGATAAAAGACTCTATAGGGGACCCTAAAGTCAAATATTTACATACAACAAAACAGTAGCTATTGGTGCATGCCGATCTTAATCGATATCTACGGACGTTATCTAGAATTGATATTTTGCAATTCTAAACCTCTCCGAAATTATTCCTTGTCTCCGACACAGAACGCTTTGAAAACATTAACCCCTTCCCACACACGCTTTTTGACACCCACAAGATAGGCCTACAGGCTTTGGAAAACAGTGTGGAGAAATTCTTCATTTTTCTACAGTTTTCTATCCACCCCCCACCCCCAAAAAAACACACACACACATGCACGGTAATGGGTAATCCTTTCCCGAACAACAGGCCCGTAGGAAGCAATTTCATATGGGGGGGGCTAAAGCCCTTGACCAGAATATGGGGGGGGGGGGGGGGCTAATTCAGATTTTCCCAAAATTTTCAGTGTAAAATTAAGAAAATTCGGCAATTTTGGCCAACTTGGGGGGGGGGGGGGTGTTCCTGTTCGTACGTTTTAGCGTCCCTGGTGTAAAATTAAAGGGAGCATGATGAGTATGTTTCCAATGACACGACACGACTTTGTCATCTGTAGCAATTTTGAGTTTTGACAAGTAAAAAAAATGTTGTCAGAGAAAGATTTTTCAAATAAACCAATACGACTAGCTCTATTTTGACTGGTTTAGCATTATAAACGTATTGTTGTATATTGGTTAACATAAACGTAGAACGAGAAGGGTGTTAAATAAAGAAGAGTGAATATTGTACATGTCTTTTGTTTATGTTTAAATGGATTAAGCCTTTACCAAACGGCAATAACTTGGACTCTTCCGTATTGAAAGCCGTTGAAGAGGACATATTGAATATTTATGAATATGGGATCATTGTTCACTAAATTCTAGAAAATATTGAGGCAAAAGGAGAAAATGCTGATCATCAGCATTTTCTTCTTTTGTCTCGATGTTTTCCTCAAACCTTTTCTATCAGGGCCGTGAAATCCAGATCATTTTTGGGAAAGGGTTAAAGAAATATACATGACATTTTATACTGTACATTTCTACATGAAAGGAATTCATATGCTTATTTCACTATTTTTAAAAGTGACAACTAAAATAAACAGTAAACAGAGTAGACGTTGTGCATGTTGACCAAATTGTGCAACATAGAATTATCTCATATTCGTAAAGCTTTATATTTCATCTTAGACAAATATTTCTTTTAAATCTTTATCTTTCTATGTTAAATAAAGTTTTGTGTTTTAGCGAAAAAGTGGAACGTGCGGTTAATATCTCATTCGCGAGTGGAAATTCATTTTTATAAACGGATTCAAAAATGTAAGTCCAAGGGATATAGATACGGATAGAAATAGGTAAGGTTGTATTTTTTATCAGTTTCGTTGTAAATTTCGGGAAAAAAACTTCAGAGATAACAATTCAACCCGATGATACGGAAAAAGCCACAAGCAGATCCATGTTAATATTTTTTGCATGCCCCCCCCCCCCCGGAAAAAAAAAATAAACAGAGTATAGCGGACGAGAATTGACCTGGCAGAGCATTCCATTCGATTAGCATGGGCTGCTCTGCCAGGTGATTAATCGTGAGGTATAACAGACAAGAGGGGATAAACATGATAAAGGCGTTCTATTTGTTTTTATTTCAAATCGAAATCATATGTTGTAGGTACTCATTTGAATCGTCTCGATGAGACGATTCCAATAAGTACCCACAACATATAGGGATTGATTAACAATAAATAAAAAATTGCATTTTGAAGAGACATTACCCCTTCTTATCTCTAGCTCTGTCCAAGCATGTTTTTTTCAAGACGGGATCTTTTTATGGTTAGGGGAAGGGACCCGGGGCCCTTGATTTGGGGAAAAATGCGTCGAATCAGCTCTTATAGTGGCAACATTTTCAAGCATGTTTTTTGCTTGAATACTGAAAAAGCTTCTAAATGTTTTAGAAAACAAAGAAAATAGATTTTGAAAGTAATCTATAAGCTTATAAACTGAAGATCTCTGGTTGTAAACATAAATACTCTCATGGGAGAACATTTTAAAGGTTAAAACATTGATTTATGAGGGGAAAATTACAATTTAGGGGAAAATTCCCAGAGGGGAAGGGACGGATATTCGGCCCCAATTTCTTAGTAAAAAAACATGCAAGAGTTTTTGACAACCTTTCATACAAACACTTTCACATCACATGCATGCGCGGATCCGGACATTTTCCAAAAGAGGGGTCGTGTTTTCCTTTTTTGGGGTGGGGTTGGGGGTGGGGGCAATCAATCAATTTGTTGAGCCCTTTTTACAAATTCGAGAGAGGACTCGGGCCCAACCCCTGGATCTTACGCTTGCATCGGGTAAAACAGTGTAAGTTGCGTTTCAATTCGTTCACACTATGCTCTAAATTTACCATTCCATCTATGCAACAATGAGTAACTTGCATCTTTGGCTTCACATTTTCATCATTCGGTGTTCATCCAGTTTGCTCAAAATGACTCTATGCGTGGATGTAGTAGGCTACAGAGAAAACTTTAAACAATTCAAGAAGTCGCTTGTTCGACCCTCCGCCAGATTTATTGATTTTTTTAGGTTTAACGCCGTTTTCAACTCTTATGGTCATATCGTGACGACTGGAGCACCTAACCGATTTCTGGTATTTCTCTAGTCTGTACTACCACATTATCCAAATCGTGCATCAAGCTGCTCTCTCGCATAGATGATTCACGCACATTGGTGAGAGACAAACAACTTTTGTCAAATGTCAGAATGGATACTGGCTGAGCCGAGGTTCGAACTTGCGACCCCTAGTTTGACCCCTCCGTCAGAGGGTTATAACTAACTACATGAGCAAAACTTTAATGTAGGGTCTCTATCTTTATGACCTTAATAATTTACTGGGACATATAAAACTAAATGTAAACCTAAAAGTCAATAAAAACTTGACCCATATTTGAAAAAGAACAGGCTTGTTCCTCCATGGTTTTAAAGTGACATTTCAGAATTTTTTGTCTCAAATTTTACTTTTATTATTATCTGAAAGAGCATATTTCCTTATGAAAATTCTGAAAATTTCAAGCCAAAATATTGCGCCGTTTACGAGAAATTTATATTTTTGTGTTAAAATTGAACAAATTGTTGTGGACAACAGTTCGGATTTATATGCAATTTATCGATTATGTCTCAACCTTAAATGCGTGTTTCTCGCTTATTGGCAACAACTTAAAAAAACTAATAGTATTTATATAAGAATAACCAATCTTGGCATCAAGACATACATTAAAAAATTGAAATTGGAATGAAATGTCCCTTTAACCCAATGATGAAATTAATTATTTTAGTGTTTGACGCCGTTTTTAACTGCAATGGTCATTTAGCAGCGGCTGAAGTGCATAACCATGGATTCCTGTAGTTTCTCATACCAGCACTATCACAACATCCTAACAGAGCCTCAAGCTGATCGCCCACATACGTGTAGGTTAACGATATGTGACCCGTTACGCTAAAAGGGACCTTATCCGAACTCCAAAAATCCAAATTTTGACAAACTTGTCAGATTAAGCACAGGTCAACCAGTTACTGTATGCGAAAATGAATATAAAGTAAGATAGGGAAAACATTCCGGATTTAGAAAATTACAGAAAAGTGAAAAGTGTCGGCCCTAGTCAGGCTGCGCGGACTGCGCAGACTGACTAGGGTCGATATTTTTCACACATCCGATAAGGTCCCTTTCAGCGTGACGGGTCACATATCATACCATTGGTCGAAGACAAGTTTGTCTGAAAGGATATAATTATTTGCTGTGGCTGGGGATCGAACCTGAGACCTCACGACCAATGCTAAAAAGAAGCTCTTATGATAAAGTAAAAAGGTCAATTTCTTCAACAGAATGGCAAAATCTTTGGCCCATTGGTTGTTCGCTGTTTTTGAAATAAGATATAGGGTAGTTGATTTTTTTCCTCTTCTTTCTGTGTAACTATGTTACTTAGGTAAAGCGTGCATAATCTTAATATAATTTTGCATGTGATGGTTCGAATCTTGCAGGTGTGGGACACCTGCAAAATTCGAACCATAATATGCAAAATTCCCGTATTTAAGATTCCATTTTGCGTTGTATACACTAGTCAAGTTTGTTAACATGTGCCACGATATCGCGACCGCGCTATATACGTCGTTTCAACAATTTTCAGTCAAACAATTATCACATATCTGCACACGACTACAAAATCGTTGAAAGAGAGATTAAACGCCCGTATGAGATGCATAACAATTGTAGATAAAGACTCCCTCATTGAATAAGTGAGATGAAAAGAACGATTTTAGTCTATTATACCCATTTTCTTCTTATTTGCTTTGAAATAAATAAAATTGAATTGAGTCACGAAAAGAGGCCCCTTTTTGCCTTGGAACCCGATATTGAGTCAGATCAGTATACGCCTGCACCCAGTCTGATCAAGATCCACGTTGCTATCCTATGACATTTCATTACATGTTAATTTGAATGCATGTACCTATAAAAACAGAGAGAAAATTTGATGGCGATCAAGATGGATAATCACGTGATACTGTACATCAATTTCAGAAAATCTTCATCAATTCTGTTCATAAGGAACCATTTTGAATTCGGTTTGAAGCAGAGAAGGTTGACAGAGCTCACGCATTTGATGGACGTGCATTTTTTCACCTTCTCTGTTTCAAACCGAATTCAAATTGGTCAAGTATTAACAAAATTATTGAAGATTTTCTGAAATTGTTGTATCACGTGATTATCCACCGTGTCAATGCTAGCCCAAAATGCCACAATGGGCTCCATTTTCCACTTTCAAATACAACTGCATAGAGCGTTTCAAAATCGGTGTTACAGTTCACGATAATTGACCTAGCACAGCATCTCTAGCAAAAAACAAGGGATGCTCTGCCAAGTCATTTAACGCGAGCTATAGGCCTACTATAACTTGTTTAGTGTTTATTTACAATGTTTTTGAAAACTCTCCCACAAATTGTATTTTTGCTGTGACTTTCTTTTTAATGGACCTCCTAAGTAAATAAGTGAACAATAGACAAAACTGTCCAGGCTAGTTTATTGGGAAGTTTATTATGCTATCGAATTTCAATTAATTTTAGGTTACATTTTATTGAAGTTAAATGGTTTGTCCCTTTATCAAATAATTGTAGATCGACGATTCAACCCTTTCTATATAACAATTTTTGGTTTAACCCTATGAAAGAATTCAAAGTGACATTTCACAATTATTTTTTTTATATTTTACTTTTATTTTTATCTGAAAGAGCAAATCTTCTTATGAAAATTCTGAAAATTTCAAGCCAAAATATTGAACCATTTACGAGAATTATATATTTTTGTGCTAAAATGAAACAAATTGTTGTGGAAAACAGTTCAGATTTGTATGCAATTTCATTTCCGTCTCAACTTTAAAGGCGTATTTTTCGCTCATAAATAAAAACTTAAAAAAAAAACTGATAGCATTTATATGCATTAGAATAACCAATCTTTGCATGAAGACATACTTTAGAAAAATGAAATGAATGCTATGTCCCTTTAAAAGAAACATTGGGAAACATCAAGAATAAGCATTTCCTTCTTTCGCACAAGGTTTTCACAGGCATTTTCTATGAGGGACGTTAAAACCAATTAGTGTTCGTCCTAGTTTTTGGACCAATGAAATTGCAGTATATTTGAAAATTTCGGCGCTATATTTCACATAAACGTACTGCCGGTCAGTTTATGTCACGGATATACATGGCCACGCCCCCGTTTCCTGTGCAGTTATGAAAAAGTGTGTAATTTTTGGGAAAATGATGTAATTCTTTGGAAAATGATGTAATTCCAGTAAGACCCGCTCGCTAGTAGCTCCGGTCGGAGGCGTGGTTTGAAGAATGACAGTAGAAGCGTATGTTTTCATTGGTTGACGAACACTAAGTCAGATAGAGTCTGTATAGTAGATTCTACGCGACATAAATGTTCAAAGGCTGTGCCTATCTAATACGTATTGTTTATGAAATAGTTAAAGCTTGGGCAAATATAGATCACGTTATCTACTTTAAAATTGTTGCGTTTATGATTTTATGGCGACTATAAACAATAGAAATAGACTTTATTTTAGTGAATTAAATCTTGACACTGAATAAAAATGTCATCAAGATATAAATCCTTCTGCTCGGAAAGTCCCTTTAAACATGCGTGTATGGCCGAGTATTAAGGGATGGTCACACATAACTCCGAGTCCACATCAACCCCAAATATATGTTTGTTTGTGACCTGGTCGTAACAAAATTTGCTCCCATTGTATTTCAGAACACAGTTACATTGAATCCAAGAAAACACAGCAGAAAAAAAAGACAGCATGCGTGACAAGCACGACTTGAGTCTGGACCGAAAACAATAAAACTGGTCATCAAACGGATAAAAACAGTGTCATGTTTATAAAGAAGGAGGAAGATTGAAATCAGATCGATGGGAGATGTTTTCTACTGGATACGCCAATAAATTCCGGGAAAGGAAAAAACAACAAGATGCAAAGGAGGAAAAGGAAAATGAAAAGGCAGAAAAGGAATTTTACAAGGAAGAACAGGAACGAACGGAAAATTTTCGATCCCTAGCATTAGTACCGTAAGTAGCTTCTTGTTTGCTGTAATCTTTGGCATAGTAGATTCTTAGGTCTCCCTCGCACTTAAATCTTTCCCCAATTGAACGTTATCATTTTTTGCCTATTCTAAGGCTGCTGCCGACAAAATAGGCTAATGATTGTTATCAATATTGGATTAAGTGTACATAATAGCCCAGAAAATAATTGGACTGCTCCACTTTAAAAACAGCAACAGATGACAAAATAGGTGCAAATAAATTTCAAATTTGTGTATATTACACAGCACAGAAATAATGACATAAGAAGGAGAAAATGCTAGCTGCAGTTATGAACAATGTCTTTGAAGGAAAGCGACAATATTATCATAGTTTTGCCTCATATTTCCTTTACTAGTATAAGCCTAATATAAAAATCCTATCTTTACACCCATTTTGTCAGCTGCAGCATTTATCTATAATAATTAGTGTCAAATTTAGACAACATTAATGATTACCCTTTGGAACAGGTTAACAGATACATATATGTACATGCTATATCGCTGCTTATCAACAAAAAACCTCGTAACTGCGGCTGAAAACAAGCTTCAGTTATGAGTTGGGTTAGCTTTTTTGTTGTTGTTAAAAAGAGACGATATATGGACATTTTTTTGATATTTCATTCTTTACTTTCAGCAAGATAGGTCTGTAAAAATGTGTTGTTAATATAAAAGGGCAGTAACCCATCACTTTCTTTAAATAACAGTTATAGACGAGTTACATACCCTTTTCCGATAGTGCATAAAGCTTTGTTAGCTAGAAAGGGAATTTGATCAAGGCATTTACGTTTTAACCCATAACCCAATGATGACACCGCTTGACACTCCACAAGTTAAAGACTTGTGACAAACAATTTCTTCAAATCCCACAAAGTTTTCCATACAGACTAACCCTTTTCCACACGAAAAAAAATAAGGTCGTCCTACTCAAAAGCTGCTGCTGACAACAAAATGTGTGTTGATAGATATTGGATATGTGTACAATATAGCATAGAAAATATTGAGGCAAAAGGAGAAACTGCTGGTTATCAGCAGTTTCTTCTTTTGTGTCAATGTTTTCCGAATCCTTATCCTTTAGGAACGTCAAAACCAGGTCTTGTTTAGTAACAGGTCAAAAGTGCTATCTTCGATCTATTCAAACTGACATTTTATGGGCTTTTGGCTACTCTTGGATTCGTACTGAAACACTGTTATTTTTAAAACGTTCTACTTTTCTACCAATCATTAGATACCAAACACTTCGTGCAACTTCGGCGTAACTCGTGGAAACGGATAAGGTTATTCGGATTTTCAAAATCCGCACCCCCCTTGTCAATTTCCGTTGTCATGGAAAAAAGCGAATACGAAATTTCACGAATCGTTTGGTGCCTATCATAGACCCAAATCTACTCGAAAAAATAATAAAGCTTCATATCATCCGGACAAAAGGAGCGTTTTGACGTCTCTAACACAGAATTCTGGGGAAACAATAGGGGGAAAGAAGACAGATTTACGTAAGAATTAGATATGGTCCATCATTAGCCCATCGTTTTCAGTGCTTTGATCTTACATAGTCTCTGAGGTACAATTAGGTCCTTTCACTTATGTTTTAGCCTGTACCCGCAGAACACACTTCCGGAGGCAAAAAATGGGTTTATGGGAAATCAACATTGTATACATGAGAATTGTTACTAAAAATAGTCACAAATCGACATTATCAAAACGAGGCTCCCTAAATATGCGGAGAAAACAATGACGACGCACATGCATTCAATATACAGCGATAAAGGGTACGTGCATTCAACATGCAGCGATAAAGCGAAGTTTTAAGGTATATGACCCATCATTAAAAACACTACTTTCTAGCCATACGAAATGCATCAAATTACACACACTTGTAAATACACTTCACATAAGTTGATTAACCGTGTCGGATTTCAAGATTATGCTTCAAGAAGAAAATAATCTACAACTATTATTTTACTCTATATTCATATGCAAGGGATTTAATTTTGAACATTTTTGTCAAATATTTCCAGAAGTATGCACTAATTCAAAATTCTAAACCGTTCAAAATGCTTATATTTGTATTTGGAATGGAAATGTAACACAGTTTAAGAATTACTGGCACTTTTCAAATTTCGCCTCTGGCTCTTTAGTGCTAATGATGGGTCTTATACCTTAAGTGGAACAAAAACTATGAAGTTGATTGTATTCGTTAATAGCCGGTAAGATGGTTATTTTATTGGATTTACAGTCAATCGTCCCCCGTTTCATTGTTGATTTCGTATGCACGTCATGCTTTGGGTTCGAGAGTATCGTTACTAAAACGCTTTGGGTTCGAAAGTAATGTTACCAAAACGCTTTGGGATTGAGAGTATTGTTACTAAAAATAACAAAAAATAAACGTTTGAGCGGCGTTTTAAGACTCCAAGAACGACTTCCGGAGGCTGTTGTGTGCGGGGGGGGGGGGTCTTAGATGAAATAAGCTAATTATATAAATCGTCGGTGTAATTGCAAAACATTGTAACCCCAGTTTGACAAAAGCTGGAGTTACAAGGTTTTGCAATAACACAGATGTTTCAAATGGAATATGAGAAAGAGCATGCCCAATGAAGCGTGAATTTTAGTTGTTGAATTCTTGAAATACCCTATCCTAACTAATTAAAACTGCAAAATTGATTCAAAGATTGCACTTTAACTACCACAGGAAATGAGATAAGGTTGCATGTAGAGAAAGGATAACGATTTTTGTCTCGATTTTAACATTCTCAGACTTAATGTCTCTCCGAGAAATGAAGCCCGTCACGCTATATACTTTGGCTACCCGGGTAGAAACGGTGATGAAGGTTGCACTACGTACCCGAGTAGGAACTAAAGGCTAATAAAGGTTGCACTACACTGCCCTTTGAATTTTTATTTACTATTTTCCTTAATGATTTTACACCAAACTCAATACTAGACCTAGTTAAGTGGAACTTGTATCAATGAAACCATTTAATTAAAATATATTAATCTCAAGTAGGCCAATCAGTTCTTGACAACTTTCATAAGCCATCAACATATTGGTGGGTATAGATTCGGAGTTCGAAGTAGACTAGGATTGGGTAGCTGCCTACAGCAATATCTGTTTTAACCGTTTCCAAAACAAGACCTGGTTTTGACGTCCCTAATAAATAAGGCTTGGAAAAACATTGAAACAAAAGAAGAAACTGCTGATAACCAGCAGTTTCTCCTTTTGTCTCGATATTTTCTGTGCTAAAATATACACAAATCCTGTGTTTATCCACAACCATTTTGTCGTCTGCTGCAGCTTTGAATTTGGACCACCCTAAAATTTTGTCGTTTGGAAAAGGGTTAAAAAAGACTTTCGTATTTAGAACATTAACGTTACTTCTTGCAACAATTGTACATTGTGTAGCTTTAATTAATACTTTAGACTACGTTTTTAATATAATTCAGAGAGAAGATAAAAATACTGGAGAAATGGATTTTATCCAGTATCTGGAAAAGAGCGCTTTTATAGCATTCCAGAAGACCATGTTCCCAGATTACCGTTTGCCTACATGTCGTCTGATCAGGACCTATGCTGTTGATTATTTAAGGGAAACGTTCTTTATTTTTTATATAAATTTGAATGCGTTGGTTCGAATCTTGCAAGAGTGGGACAACTTCAAGAATTGGACCATCGCATGCAAACCCCCAATTCCTCCACCCACCCCCTAAAAAGCAAAAAAAAAAAAAAAAAAAAAAAACAACAACAACAACAAAAAAAAACCCCAGCAGTTTGCTGTGCGATATTGTGTATTTCACATGGGATAACTTTGTAAACATATGCCGTGATAATATGACTGGACTATAGGAAGATTTTAATGGCTTGTCTACTAACCACCATAAACATTCGTACAAGGACATAAACATGATTTATTTATGGGGTGATTCAAGTAATGATTTCACCTTTCGGCCTTTAAAGTGTACTCAACATTTACAACATTTTTGTAGAATTTTGGATTGAATTTTAGGAAGCATGTTCGTAATATCTCAACCACGCTCCCTTTTTTATGTTACAAAACATGTAACCAACCATGCAGTAACGTGCTCTGCAGAACTCCAGATAAGATGGGATAAAGGCATTCTAATTTTGTCAATTAAGATCCGAACCCCAGGTTATGGGTACTCATAAAAAACCTTATCGATGGGACGATTCCAATAGGAACCCACAATATACAGTTGTGAATTATAGATGATATTTTGTAGGCCTACTTTAAAGAGCGAATATGCTAGGCTATCTCTTCTAATCTGAGGCAGTTCTCTAGCATGGTGGGATTGGTTGATCGGTTGGAACTTATTCTATCGTGCTAATGACAAAAAGAACAATTTGCCGCCCACGAAACTATTAACTGAGGATGCACAGTATGACCTATCAGCTCCCAACCTAACACGGTCTATTGTCTGTTGACATAAAGAAACCTGACATTTCACCTTGCTGCTTTAGAGTACGATAAATATTGACATCAGTGCTCGTTGATCAATCATTATTGATTGGTAAAAGGGGCCCAATGGAAAAAACGAATTTCATTTTGTGCATTCCTATTGTGATTGACATCATATTCTCCATTAGAAAACGAATTATAAAAACAATTTGAACTAGCATGTTTTGGTGAACCCCCAATTTCGTTTCAGTACTATTTCCGAGCGAGCAGATATTTTTGCTGACAAAACCGCGGATAAGTTAGGAAACATTCAATACAAAGGGCAGTGGCTGGTCCAGAGGGGGGGGGGGGGGTCAGGTGATTCAAACGAACACCTCTCTGTGGCCTGATTATTTCATTTCCATTACTATAGAATACAAAATTAATAGACCTTGAGTCAAAATGGTGTAATAACCTACAACGAAAACGACCCCCTTATTTGCATGTTCGAATCCCTTCACAGAAATCCTGGGTCCCCCGCAGAACTTTGAATATCGTCGCTTTTTGCAGAAAAGCAGCGATATGTAGAAAGAACGTTTTGTAATCCCATCTATGAAAGGATGAAGTAATGACGATCTAAAATTGGCGCATGAAAATCATTACTTGGATCAGCATGTATCCATGTTTGCCATCTTTAACAATGAAATTCACTTGATGATTAACGTGTCTGCTTACTAAAAAGTCGGTCGGGTGGGACGACACTCAATATTAGATTCCCTACTCCAGTCAGCAACGTTTGATCAGTCTAAATCCTTTCCAAAGCAACGCATTTTTTAATGTCCCTAACAGAATACTAGTATAATTCAGAAACATTGGAAGACAAAAAATGCTCATATGTCTAAGGGCGTTTTACCCGAACTATGTTCAGTGTTAGATCGTAAAAATATCAGCTCTTTGTAGCATTTATTTTGCGGACTTGTCTGGGAAAGGGTTAAACAACGAATTTAATTCTGGATGATTTATGCGTCTGTTTATATAACATGTTTCCGGACAATGTCGGTCAACTGATTGAGCAGGAACCGGGAAACGGACCATTGCGGATCATTACGGACCCAGAAAATATTGCGTTTGTATGCAACTTGTGTTTAACATCCATATTAAACATCTAAAACTTTTGAATTTTTCGTGCGATGTCGTTGTATCAGAATCTATTAGGGCCACGTCGTTAACATTCGGCGGTAAAACGTCACCCGAATGATTCAGACGTCGCGGGAAATTCATTAGGAATAGACTACCTTCAAGAAAGCAGTGTGATCAGAATGGATATTTTAAAAACTTTTTTTATTGTAGAAACAAGCAGTTGATCTAGATTCAGACAACAACCATGTTTAGTTTTTACTACCAAGCAATAATGATTGTGTTGGGAAGGGTAAACGGGCGCCGTGATATAGGAACTTCGGGCCCGAAAGGTTCAGGGTTCAAAATCCATCGGTACCATGGATTTTTTTGGGGGCGAAAAAAGTAACCATCCAGATGTGTGTCGATAAATGGGTATTTTTTTATGGTAAATGCCTATATTGACATCACTGGTGGTGAACTCGGCCAAAGCGTTTGACCTTTTTTCGCGATCATTGTATTCCGTTTGATTAAACCGTAGTTGCGAGATTTTATAACAACACCGACGGTTTGTCAATACATATCGGTAAACCCGGTCTATTTTTAGAACAAACTCATTGTTATTAGAAAAACTATCCAATCAGATCTTGAAACACACATTTAAACGCAAAATATCTGTACCTTGTTGTAGCGAAAAACGTCGATCGCTTTGGCCGAGTTCACCACCAGTGGACATGGCTACTCACGAATGACGCCCGGAATTTAATGAGGGTATCTCTCGTTAATTCCCGTTGTCACAGATGACGTCCGAACAAGGGCGGATCCAGGAGTTTTTTCCAGGGGGGAGTCCAAGCCCAAGATTTTTTTCCAGGGGGGGGGGGGTCCAAGCCCAAATTATGTCTTAAAATGTAATAAATATGTAACGTTACACTAAATTCATATATTCAAAATTTAATTTTCGGTCAATGCCAGGGGGGGGGGGGGCATGCCCGAAGATGAACGAACTATTTGGTAGGCTGTCTAATGATTGGTTGTAATCCTTGAGCGCAAATGTTGTGTAATTTGCTTATTAAACAGAACAGTTTAATTGGTAAATAAAGACTTGAACACTACGGTTCCTCGTCTTAACACAATTTCAATATGCATGAGGAATGGCAAACATATGTACAAATATATACATTGGTAGAATTATGTCCTTATAGCTGTCCTAATTATTGTTTAATTTTTAAGGAGTAAAACGGAAGATCTAGGCTGATACCATACCTGCATAGTTGCAGGATCGTATCAGTCTACATTTTCCTTGTTCAATGATTTGGTTGTTTGTAATATGATTTCCAAAAAATAGATTAATGTATATTGATATATGTTAGATGCGGAAGCATATAACTTATTCTTAGACTAGTCAATCTAAAGCTTTCCAGACATGCTATTTTTACTTAAATAGAAACATGTATGATAAGGTATAAATCGTTGATCCCGGTCGAAACCGACACAACCACAACTCCGAGAAGCTGTAGTTGCGGCAGTTTTGAACGTGACCGACGATTTAAAAAGGGCTTAGGGTGTAATTGAATAATTTTTGATTGGACAATGGAAATACATCCGATTGGACAATCGATAAAACAACTATGATGACGTATAGGACAAAGACCAAATATGGTAAATATCATAAATTGCACGTGCATTCCATGGATCGAGTTGACCTCTTTACACATGTGATTAAGGATTAAC
Source organism: Fragum sueziense (assembly GCA_963680895.1). Classification (NCBI taxonomy): domain Eukaryota; kingdom Metazoa; phylum Mollusca; class Bivalvia; order Cardiida; family Cardiidae; genus Fragum; species Fragum sueziense. The sequence continues at coordinate 11,888,180 of OY804603.1, read as the reverse complement.
AAATAGTGATGGATTTTTCTTAGTGTGTCAAACAATGCTGGATAAAATCAAAATCTCTTAAAAGTAAGTTATATCTATATCTAATTCTGAGTGTTGATGATAGCAGAACAATGGTGAAAAAGGACAAAACGATTATAATGGTCGTTTCATTCCTTTTCATCACTGATTCGAATATATTGAATCTCGGTAAATTCTTGAAACTGTTTCAGTCTTTCTTCATGTTGTAGTGCATCAGAGACAAAAAGGTTATGAATGAAAGAAAAAAGAAAACATCGTTGGAAAAGGACAAAAAGCAGGCAGCTGCATTTTATCCTTTTGCTTCGCTGCTTTGCGTAGTTCGTAGTTGTTTCGATTTGTTTTAATGCATTTTAGCATTTTTCAGTTTTCATGACATAGTTAACATATAAATATGCAAAACATATATTCTTGCGCGAATGCGGCACATCGCTGTCTTTCCATAAAAACCGCGTAACAGCAGTTTGTTTTAAGCTGTAGTTACGAGGCTCTTGTTGATAAGGTCATGAACAAATGAAAAAAGAAAACATCGTTGGAAAAGGATAAAAAGCAGGCAGCTGCATTTCATCCCTTTGCTTCGCTGCCTTGCGTAGTTCGTAATTGTTTCGACTTTGTTTGGATGCCTTTTAGCATTTTTTCACTGTTCATGACATAATCAACATATAAATATGCAAAACAATATTCTTACGCGACTGCGGCATATCGCTGACTGTCTCTCAAGAAAAACCGCGTAACAGCAGATTGTTTTAAGTTGCAGCTACGAGGTTCTTATTGATAAGCATCAATATTTTTTACACTTATGTACAATGTAATAACCAAAAAAGAATGTTGAGAGTAACTCCACATACCTGACCGCCTTCCCGGCCAGATTTGTGGAGTTTCTCCTTCCCGTATAATAACCCTTTCACAAGTGAAGTGTTGTAATTTTAGACTATCTATCTATAAGTATAAAATATCTACGTTAAAGCAAAGAGAAAAGAAGTTATTGAAGGAAAACGAGAAACTGCTTATTATTAGCCATTTCTTCGTTCTCCCAGTGTCCTTCCAATTTACATTTATTAGAGGCTTTCAAAACATGTGTATTATGTTTGAAAGGTTTAATAATTCGTCGAAACACTGTTTTAAACATTGCTAGTTTATATTGTTTGTTGAAAGTGGTAATCCAATTTACTTTTCCTCACCTCAAATGCTTTGATACAAAAAAGGGCTAACTTGTTTAATTTATCAATATTGTTTGAGTTTAACATCTCTATGAATTTATACATGCTTGGTTTGGCAATTACGGTTTTATCGAAATATTTTTTCCTTATAGTCGTCAATGCCGGGCATATCAAAACGAAATGATACTCGTCTTCGATTTCTCCCAATGCGCATAATGAACATAATCTACGGTTCCTCTCGATTTTATTTTGGCGACCCTTTTCTATTTCCAAGTTATGGGACGATAACCGAATTTTCGTTAGCGCTTTTCTAAATTTAACATTAAACATTTTCGAAAGGTAATCGGCCATTCCAAATTCTTGCTTTATTTGTTTATATAGAGTTAAGGATGACTTATTGCTTACGTCTTGTGTCCATTCGTTTATGTAAAGATCTCTCATTCTAATGGTCACTATTTTAATAAAGTAATCAATATTTACGGATTCTGGGTAGAGCCAGACATCATAAAATCCTAGATATTGGAGTAGTTCCTTTATCTTGTAAAACCAATTCCTCTTATTAACCTTATCTGATGCTTCTTCGTATAGGTTGTAGGTAACAGCTGATAGGATACAGTTTGAGCTTTTTGATTGAAACAGTTTCAAATAATACTTTAAAATTCTACTTTTCATATTAATTTGTAGTGGAAATCGCCCCAATTCTCCATATATTGACGCGTTGCTAGTGGATTGTTTTACTCCTAGTAATGACTTTATAAATTTTCTGTGCACTCTTTCGATGACGTCAGAGTTAATGAATCCCCATACTTCGCATGAATACAGTAAGGTAGAAGATACGAAACTATCAAAAAGATCTAGCATTATTTTAACTGGCATCTCTTTACCTTTCGTTATAGTCCATAAAGCGTTAAGTGCTCGAAGGCCTTTACCGGCTAAAGTATTTACGGCATGTATGAATGATCCCCTACTACTTAACACCACACCGAGATAATTAAATGTCTTAACTATTTCTATTTCCTCTCCGGAATATATGTATCTTTGTTGTGGTCTTTGCAAAGGACCTTTACTAAAAATCATAACTTTTGTTTTTTGAATGTTTACCTTTAATTTCCATTTTAAGCAATATAATTCGAATTTGTTTAATAGATTTTGTAGTCCCGTGGCTGTTTCCGATACTAAGACTGAGTCGTCTGCAAAAAGGAGTAAATATATCATAAATTGGTCTATTGTTAAGCCATTATTGCTTTCGTCTTGTAAAAATAGTTCAATATCATTCATGAACAGTGAGAATAGGATCGGCGAGCTGATCTCTCCTTGCAAGAGTCCTACCTCGCAATCAAGGAAGTCTGATACGAAGTGAAACTGCTTTACGCATAATTTGATATTATTGTACATCGATTTCAACACTTTGAAAATTTTCCCGTTTATCCCTAGTTTCAGAAGCTTATACCACAAACCGGTTCTATATATAGAATCGAAGCATTTTTGGAAGTCAACAAAGCAACAATGTAGCTTTTGTTTTTTCTCAAACTGTTTTTCAATGAAAGAGTGTAATAGAAATATTGCGTCAACTGTACTCATGTTTGCTTTAAAACCAAACTGGGAATCTGTTATAATATCGTTATTTTCTGACCAAGATTTTAATCGTGCATTTAAAATTGACGTGAATAATTTCGCAAAGCAACTAATCAGTGTAATTCCTCTATAATTGTTGGGATCAGATTTATCTCCCTTTTTGTGTATAGGTATAATAACACCGTTTGTCCATGATTTCGGAAAAGTCTGAGATTCTAAAATGTAATTGAATAGTAATTTCAGTGGTTTAACGAGACTATCAATGCCTTCTATAAAATATTCATAAAAAATGTTGTCTAGAGACGACGCTTTATTGCGTTTAAGATTTTTACATGCTTTGTGGATTTCTTCGTCTGAAATGGGAGCGTCCAATTCCTCAAATGTAACATTAACATTTTCTAAATTTTGGAATTCGTCTACAAAACTGAGACATTCTTCGTCTTCTGTTTGCTCTACCTCTGATGCTAACTTCTTGAAATATTCATAGAATTCGTTTAACTCGATATCACACGAATTTTCTTGTTTTTGATTATTTTTCTTAAATAATTTCCAAAAGTCCTTTGGGCGTTTATTTTTCATATCACTCAATTTTTCTGCGCATGCGATATTATAGTTGCGTTTTTCTATTCTACAACAATACTTATAATCTTTTTTCGTCTGAGTTAGTAGTGTTCTAGTTTCGTTACTTTTAATTTTATTAAATTGCTTGAGGGCTTCTTTGTACAGCCTTTTTTTCTCTCTACATTTATCGTTAAACCATTTACTCTCATTGTTTTCATGCCTTTTATTTCCATTTTTTATTGTTTTCTTAAAATATTTATTACCCTTTTCTGCCAGGAAATCTGTAAAATGTTTAACAATTTGATCTGGGTCACATTTTTCTAAAATATTTGTCTCAATAGAATGAGTAAGGGTTTCTTCCTCGCGTGTTAGATCTGTTAGAAAATCATTTTTAAAGGTGTTATTCCATTTGTATACATCGTGTTGTATGGTGGTGTTCGTTTTCTGGTTGAAATGTGTTTTTAATTCAATGGACAAGGGAGCGTGATTTGAAAAAATGTTGAAGCTATTCACGCAAAAGTCGTGTATAATTGAAAAATTATCATACTGTGTTAATATGTAATCAACTACGCTTTCGCCGTTGTGCGTATAACATGTGAAATTTCCAACATTTGCATCTTTTCCTACTCTTCCGTTTAGAATTCGCAGGTTTAATGTTTTACACAAATCTAATAATTGGTCTCCGTATCGATTTGATCCCTTATCTCGTGATGCGCGTGGTAGACAAAAGTCGGGATCAGACTGATCATGATCCCACAATTGTCTGTCATGCGCGATATAGTCAGACTTTGTGCTTGTTCGTGCATTAAAATCACCCAATAGAAATACTACACCCTTATCATTGAAAATCCGTGTTTCGCTTTCAATTTTTTCGAATATATCGAAATCGTATACTCTGTGAACAGGAGAATTTTCTGGAGCAACATAGACACAACAAATAAAAATATCTTTATTAAAGGAAAACATGCAAATGTCTACATGTAAGTTTGGTCAGCTCGTTTTTGGTCTTTATTTTATATCCGACCTTTGGTCAATCCTGAATAAGTAATGACCAAACTGTGGAATAACCTTTGTTTATTGTACTCAATTATGGTTTATTGGTTTTCCTTTTCACAAGTTCTTATGGACTTATGGATTTCTGATTTAATCCTATCTGAAACAATGCCTGATCTTGACTTTCTCCACTGCTGATACTTGGTAGCCTAACACGTTAGCACCATATCTTTTTATCATTGCTCCGGACTACGCCATGAGACAAGCAATAGAAGATGGACAGAATCTTGGATTCACTCTCGATAGACCGAATAAAATGGCAACGAACGCTACGAATTTCGCCCTTGACTTTCGGTAGGTCGCTACGAATCTTCGGTTAGGTGGGACAGGCGACTAAACCATTGTTTGTGAATGGGTCAATCATATTACGAAAAACTACATTCATTGTCAGATTTACGAAATAAGGTAACAATGTGTTTTTTACAATATCGCCCAAAACAGAGATCAAGATAAAGCGGTTATAGCCGATTAACCAATCACAGCGCGATCAATATACCACGTGATTGACATCACTAAACCCGCCTCCCGCGGTGAAGATCTTAAGCAGATTTTTTTCTATAATCTTTTGAATGTGACTTAAAATATTTAAAATAAAACAATGATTTACATGTACATTGTGTATTTGTGTTCAGGACGTGTATAGAAATACATAATTTGGATTTACAGTATGTGAGTTACTGATGGATTCATGCTTTGTGCTGTCTGAAATTCTACGTGCGTTTCTATACAATAGATAATTCCAAAAAGCATATAGTCTCATGGCGCTGCTTTACATAACAAATCTCGTTACTACAGCTTACGAGATTTTGTTAATAAGCGACGATATTCTTGTGAGTAGGCTATGTCTACCACGGCAGGCACGTAGGAAGCAATTTCATATTGGGGGGGCTAAAGCCTCATTGTCTGAATATTGGGGGAGCTAAATTGAATTTTCCCAAAATTTTCAGTGTGAAATAAGGAAAATTTGGCATTTTTGGCCAACTTTGGAGGGGCTTAGCCCCCCACCCCCTCGCCCCCCTGTTCCTACGGGCCTGCACGGCACCGCGCTGCTATAATTTTAGCGCTACTAAGTTAGTGGGAATTGGTTTTAATACCCTACACTGAACCCACTTTTCATAGTTCAGAAAAAGAAACAATTTTGTTGAATTTCCTTTCAGAACTTAGCGGGTAAAATTTAAAGACTAATGGTAAAGAAGCACATTAGATCGATCCCCATTGTTTAAATGACTAATGATACTTTTCCTCTAGATAGACGTTTCCTGATTCTGTAAGAGTTGAATAAATATGAACAAATATATGCCACTTTTTGGAAAAAGTTATAAGGTAAAGGTAAAGGTGTGTTTATTATAGTGTCACCCCTATTTAAAGGGCCAGCCAGTTTTGGCTTATGAGACACTCTCTTTCTCAATACGCAGTACCTCCCGATTCCCCACTCATGATGCCGGGCGTCTGGCAAAGATGGGTCTACGGTAACCATTAATTTAACTAGCTGGCGGCTCACCAACCGGTCGCATCAGTTCTAATCCGGTTATATGAAAGAAAGAAATGGTACAGAGATGAGAATGTATATAGATGACGCGGTCTGCTTAAATTGAAATTCTAGATAGTGCATAAGTCGAATTTAACGAGTAACAGTTTTAGAATGGTTAAAAAAACTTGATGAAATTTTTCGCTGGACAGGAATGATATACCCACATAAGTTGATCAATTAATACGGTATTTCATGGACATATATTTTACTTGTATGCTCGACAATCTAGCATGTGTCCCTTTAACGACCGGTATACTTTTAAGACTAAATCGCAATCATGGTATACACAATACATTGTAGCTTAATGCAATTTAATGCTGGAATCGGGGCGTCAGCTGACGCCTACACGGGCACAACAAATTATCGACTACGGTCGCTCCTCGGTCCTTCATAAGAGTCTGCATCTCAGCTACTCCCTGAGCCCCATGTCTCTTCTGAGGGTGTCCAGCCACGTTGTCCTCGCTCGTCCACGCCTGTGCTTCCAATGTTTAGGCTCCAATAATATCAGTTCCCTGGCTGCAAGCCCGAAGTGACCAAAACAATGGCCAATCAACTGCATGTACGCTTCTGCCTCATATTGTCTGTGAGCTTTGACAGATAACCATACAGATCAACATAATATTATGGAACTCAGTCACCCCACTTAACTTTGAGAGTCATGCTTAGCTAATGACAATCATTGACCCCAAATACTTAAAGTTTCTGACTACTTTTAATTTTGGGCCTTACAGGTTTGTCTCTTCTGAACTATCGGTGTTGAAGACCATGAGTGTTTTAATGCAATGTTTAGTAATTTGTAGTTATAATGCAACAGCTGGTACAACTAAGCATGTCTTCATGGTATTTCCAAGTACTAAGACTAAAAATGCCATTCATAAAAAAAGTTATAAATTGTAGTTTAGGTTGATTGCATGTAACATGTTATTATAAACATACTTAGCTTAAATACTATTCATTTAAGTCTGGCACGCTATACAAAAGAGCGTTACGACATTGCCTTTGTCCTATATTAATTGAAGGGGGTCCCATAAGGCCGGGTTTAACTATTTAATCTAGCAACCCTTTTCTGAACAATTCTTATTTTCGACGTCTGTGATAGATGAGACATGAAGGCATAGAGTAAAAAGCTTCTCTGCTCTCAATATTTTCTTTATACTACTAATTTTAATGTCTATAACATATAATCTTTCTTTTTCAGTTCTACTTATAAAATTCTGTCAACTGCATCGGCTTCTAATTATGATTAATGATAAAAAAATTTTGGAAGAGGCCCGACTCCAGTTTGATGCCCATTGTGACGGAAATATATGAAAATGAAATACATATATTGCCGTCTGCAATGCCTTTGAATTTCGATGAATTTTAGAAACCGACATAGTTTGGTATTGGGTTAACCTTTTACCAAAACGTCAGAAATTTAGTGGGGTCTGAGTTGTAAGATGATTTGTCAGACAAAAAACTGGGTATAAGTCTATTTAAATGTCGCGTATATTATAGCACTAAACATTGATGCAAAAGGAGAAAATGCTGATTGCCAGCATTTTGTTCTTTTGTCCCTATGTTTTCCCATACCATTTCTGTACTAGGGACGTCAAAACCAAGTCTTGTTTAGGAAAGGGTTATTTGGAAGAGTATCCCATTAGGCCGAGTTCCGCATGTATATATCTATTCATACCATTAAATATGTGATCGACGAACATTGATGAACAGTGCTGATATTAAAACATTAAATATTGATGATAATATCTCAACCAAAATATGACGCCATCAGTTAACAGTTTCCCATACAGCTAATGTTTGACTGTTCCGATTTGAAACCCCTTAGGAGAAGGACCACTGTCCCTTTTTGTGCCCCACCCCCTGCTCGAGCCAAACGCATTTTGGCATCAGCATAAAAATACCCGAGTACGCCCATCTTCATGTATGTGTACATAACTTGTTTTATTCATGTTGCTTTCTACTCTCTTAAAAACAGAGCACATTCTCTTTTCATTCAATTATGATATAATGATGCTCTGTTTCCGCGGGGTCATTTCACGTCTAATCTCGGGGCCTTGGCGGGATTTCGGTATCCAATCGTTGGCTTTACACAACAAAACAATTTAAAAAGCTGATACAAACTTTCATTGGCTGACGCTTCAAATTACCGGCTTCAGCCAAAAATAAAAGCGACGTAACGCATACTAGACGTAATCAAACAAGATAAAACTGAATATTTTGATTCGATAATTCAAATGTTACCGGCTTCACATTGAAGCGACGTAATGTATACGTAATGATCATGCAAGATAAAACTGAATGATTTTGATTCGATAATTCAAATGATGTGCTATAATTAGATTATTGTCCGCTTGCATACTCGATCCTGGGTTTAGCCGTAGACCGTTACTGAACTCGACTTCAGATAAGCTAGGCTTGAACCCGAGATGATCCCGACTTCACGGTCATTTGCTCTAACGGTTTTGAGCCCGGGTTCGGACGATCTCGAGTTTGAGCTATGGTTCATATTATTACGCGTGCCGAAACCGGTTTTTCTAGTTTTAAGTCGATCTAATTGCCAGCAAAGCAAAAAATCTATTTTTATCCATGTATTATCCCCCCCTATTTCTTTTTGCCACTGTTTTTCTCTCTTTTTTCTGTATCTCTTTCCGTAGAAATGTAGACCCCACTGTCCATCTCCTTTCCCCTTCCTTCCCGTTTTGTCTCGCTTTCTTTCTATCTTTTCTCTTTTTGTCACCTTCTCTATCTCCCACTTTTCCTCGTAGGGCCGCGGCCATGCAGCAGATGGTAGCGCATCTGCCTCTCATACGAGAGGTCCAGGGTTCGGTACCCGGCCGCGACAAATACCCTTACTGACAAAAATGTCACCCATCAATGGTTTGATATCGTGAACCTATGTGGGGGAGTAGTTGGAGGCTCGGTAAGGGTGTTGTGGTAGTACTGGTATGAGAAACGACAGGAATCAATGGTTAGGTGCTCCAGCCGCCGCGATATGACCTTAGTAGTTGAAAACGGCGTAAAACCCCCATAAACCAAACCAAAACCCACTTTTCTCGTATTTTAAGAAAGGTCCAACGGTCCTTATTGCTCATCTTTCTCTTATTTATCAACTACAAATTAACAAATATTTATCTTTTTCCAGACTAGTTTTAAAACAGGGCTTTTTTGGCTACATTTTTGATTTGCAGAATACAACCAAGAATTTTGCTTTTATAAATTACTTTCAATATAATGCAAAAATTGCTTCCGTTTTGTTAGACTCACTAATATTGATGAAATTCATATGAAAAATAATATTTATTTGTGACTTTTGAAGACAAACATCATAACTAATGTACATCTGGCTCACCCAAACCTGCTATGTACCAGGTTTGGCTGAGCCCGGGGTTTTAACTGTGAATTGAACTCAGCTCACAAGTGTGCAAGTCAACACAAGCTTGGATAAGAAATAGCTATGGCTTAGCGAAACCTATGGCTCAGCAAGTGAGTTGTCCCGTTACCCTGTATACTAGTAATCCCGGCTTAAGCTAGGCTTATGCGCAGTATGCAAGTGGGCATATGACGACCAAATAGACTGTTTGTGTAGCAAAAACGGCAGAGGTCATATTTGATGGTTAATCAATAGACATCGGCTTTGGAGAGTAGTTGCTTTCATACATCTAAATTTCTTCTTGATTTTAACTTGCCATGTTATTGTTTCAAAAGGTCTCATTGTAAATAAGTTTTCATTCATGACAACTTAATGGGCTACCTTCTTTAAATTTTTATGGTGGATGTTTTCTATAGAAATCACGGGTATCTATGCAAGAAAGGGATATTCTGATCAAATGACTGATTCCAAACTACATACTGTTTGGTTATCCAATTTCTAAATCAGATCTAAGAGGGTTAAGTGGCCCTTTTAAGCATTCATTGACTCAAACAGTATTTACCCTTTACCAAGCGACAAGGAATGACTGTCCCAATTTCGAGGCTTTCACATACGACAAAATGAACGTTAATAAAATTGGTATTTTTTCTACATTTTTGCACGGAAGAGATGGAGAGAAAAGAAGAAAATGCTGGTCACCAGCATTTTCTTCTTTTTTCTCAATCTTTTGCTAAAGACTTCACATATCAGGAACGTCTAAACCAGGGGTTTTTATTTGGAAAAGGGTTGATCGTATATAAAATGTTTAATCTTGAAAGATGGGATTATGTGTCTAACTTGATTATCTATGGATTGGCAGTTTAGCCCTAATCCATTATGCATAGGATTCACCATTCACACTGTTAAACTGATTAAAACTTTATTTAACAATTAATGACAGGAGGAATTGCCATTGTATTTTTGATTTAATAAGTGTCAATAAGGGTATCATGCCGTGACTTTTTAATCAATCTGAAATTGAATATCAAAACGTTGCGCTGTCCGAAAACGCTTAAATTACCAAACATGATGATAGCGCTCAGAAAAGCTTTCAAGAGCCAAGTTTCAGATCTTGGTTCTTCAAAGTTTAGTTGGAATAACCCTGCAATTTCATTTTATCGGGATTTTTTGCATAAAACGACAACATCGTGATGTCCGTGGTCATGGAGTAGTCTAGAGCGTCGGCATTGCGACCAAGAGGTTCCGTGCTCGATCCCCATTAGCATGTGTTGGTTGGAATCTTGCAGGTGTAAGGCACCTACAAGATTCGAACCATTGCATGCAAAATTGGTGAATTACAGTAGGCTGGAATTCTATATTGCATTGTTTACATAGGCACTCGTATATTTTGTAAACACGTGCCAAAATTTCCTGACCGAACAGTACAATCTAACAGTTTATAAAGCAATAGATCGGTCAATGATCATTTGATTCATTATTGAAATTGTATATAAATATTTATTGATATTATCGGAATGGACAGATGACATGTTATAAACAGTGTCAAATTTGATATACCAAATCGACACAGATTTGGGATTTGGTTAATAAAACAAACAATTAAAAGTACATGACCACATAAGATTTAAAAAGATTTAAATAGACTCGTGTAAGTTTGTCGAACATACATACAGATGAAAAAAATCTTTAATTACCCAATGGGTTGGTTAATTTGTTTGGAAAATTCGAATAAAGTTCATTTAGTCATTCTAAATTAAATTTGTAGTTGACTTTACCTACCTACAATTTCTATTCAATGTGACACAAATGACAAATGGGCCTTTATAGATGGTGAGAAACTAATTTGATACTGGTCAGCACAAAAAAAAATCCTTTCTTTCTTGCCTTAGACAATGCATTGCACTGCAAAGCGATGCAAACCCTGGTTGTCCCTATGTTGTTATGGTACACGGAATATCTAGCGTGTCCCTTTTAACTTTGTAATACGATATACATGTAGATAAGTTGATTGATTGATTAATCGAATGAAGATTTACGTCCCACTCAAAAACGTAGGTCATTTGGGCCTATAATTATGGCATTTAGACAAGACCTGGGACTAGTAAAGTCTCATAAAAATATGCAACAAGATATTTAATGTAAACATGGTAGCTTATTAAGACGTGTCCATTTGTTTCCCCACAAAAACTGAATATTGTCAATTAATTTCCTGTATTTGTATTTTGTTAATCGAGTTTATTTAATGTTCGAATTACAATCTACTTAACAGTTCCTCGGATACTTATCAAATTGCCTATTTGCTTAATTTATAGCCCTTCACAATAGATGTGCTATTTTCATTCCCCCCATTTAGAATGGTAGCTTCGGACTTACTTAAGCCTAATATAGTCGCTCATTGGTGATATTTCGATTCGTGACATTTTCCAAAGAAAAAGATCCCATGAATAACATTTCTACCTAATTAAGTTGTTTATTGTTTTGTCTTCCCCAAAACTTATAAAAATGCATTGTCTAGCAAAGCGTACCAAATGTTGTCCATCCTCAGAACACTTCATAGCTGGAACACTTTTCGAAAAAGAACAAGTGAAATATACATAATATGTATATGGATAGAATGAACTTTAGTAAAGAGCATTTGTACATTGTATTTCTAAACTTCAAACAACGTGCAAAGCATCAACATCTAATCCTGATTAAGGAGACACGTTAGTTTTTCAAAATCGGTCGTGAATTGGCGAAAATATTTGATGAACACTTAGGCTACCTGAGTCGCGGAAATTTCTCCACGGCGGAGCCGAAATTACCCATAATGCAGTTATAACGTTGTAGCCTACACCCTGGGAGAGATCACTGCGAATAAGGATGTAACATTTCATTCAATCAATTAAGCTTTTACTAGAAAATATTAGACCTACATTCAAAACTCCACAATGGCAAGAAAGGACCATATTCTTACTTCGACTCAAGCAGCAATTCGACTAAAACGATTTCGATATAACGAACTCGTATCAACTGTAGGCCTACATGTTAATTAAGAAAAGAGCACGAATACCCGTTAAAACTACTCGTGAATGCCCGATAGCAATCTCCGAGCAGAGTTGTCGTTCGTTACTCTCACATACATCTCTGAAACGGCCTGGGCGTATTCATGAATGACAAGAATCTTGTCAAACCGAGGAAAACGTGTATTATTACTGTTTAACTGTTTCATGTGTAACATAATAAAGTAGACAAAGAAATGATGATTCTGGTTACATTTGAAAGGCACTATAACTGATGAAATAACCCATATACAATGGAACTATTTTCTCAAGCCTCCTTACCAATGGCAGGAATTTTGTGCTAAAAATAGACTAGGTTTAATGTTTTGTTTTGATAAATCGTCGGTGTTGTTATATAATATCGTATCTACGGCTTGAATCAAGTCGTAGTTGCGAGATTTTATAACAACACTTACGAAATACTATTGTTTGTCCGAAATACGTCACGGTTAGCTGGATAAAATCGTTCCCTATCAGAATGAAACGTACAGAAAATTTGAATGAATGACATCAATCTAAAAAAAATGAAATTATTTTCGTTGGAAAATGATATTAAATTTTAAGCAACGTGAAGTATGACATATTTTGGACTTTGGAAAAGAAAAATTATTTGTTATTGCCGTTTTGATGTGATAGAAAGTGACGTAATCTAGCAGATGATGACGCAATACTCTCTGAGGTAACCACAGAGGTGAATGTAATGAATGAACCGTGTGCAAGAGAGTGGCCCGATAGCACACGAGTTCGTGGTTTTTATTTGCATGATAGACTAGAAACCATCAATGTCCCGTATAGTCGAGTCACGATATCATGACACATGTTTAGAAAATTTCCCTATGTAAGCAACACTATATCAGACTCCAAACTAAGTAATTTTGAATCCGATGGTTCGAATCTTGCAGGCGTCTCGCCTGCAAGATTCGAACCAACGCATACAAAATTGTATAGAAAATTAATAACATAAATTATTCAATCTAATATATAGCATATAGTATTGGTAAAATCTGTAAACATTTACCATAAATATCGTGGCCGGACTATACGCGTGAAGACCGATAGCACACGGGTTCGGGATTTTTATTTGCATGATAGACTAGAAACCATGTACCTTAATTGTCATTATAGATGATTGTGTGTGAGAGCGCTTCAAGGATAAACTGAGGGTGAATTTAATCGTTATTTATTGGGAAAAAAGTGAGATTTGTTTATTGTGAAAGTGAGGAATTATTCTTTCTTTCTTTCATTCATTCTTTCTTTCGTTCTCTTTCTTTCTTTCTTCCTTCCTTCCTTTCCTCCTTTCTTTTCTTTCTTTCTTTTTTTCTTTCTTTCTCTTCCGTTTCTCATCGCATCAGATTAATGTACTTTCCAGATGTGCGGTGGGGAATCACGTGACTCAATCATTGCAGAAATTCTTTGATGACTCTGTAAATACATGAACGATTTGAAAATGGTTTGGAGCAGAGAATGCGGAAATTCGTCAGGGACTTGTTTGCAGTGAGATACATGTATATTTTTTATTCTAATCTGCTGATAAAAAGTGTGTGACGAAGAAGTAAAATTTTTACTTGGTTGTCAATATCTTTTCTAATCAGCAGACTTTTAAAAGATCTAGATCTACTGCACAGAATTATTGATTCATGTAAACAGTGACGTAATTTCGGACAAACGATAGTACTTCGTGGGTGTTGTTATAGAATCTCGTAATTACGGCTTGGTTCAAGCCGTAGTTATAATAGATTCACAATTAAACGAGAATAATTTCAGTTGTTTTGATAAAGCAATTCAACTGTGATTATTCTCGTTTAATAGTGAATCGATTATACGAGATTTGAAAACAACACCGATCGTTTATCAAAACATAACGGTAGATCTATTCCATTTTTAGTACAGAGTTCATTGCTATTGATGCGTCACGTGATTCCCCAACATGAGATTGTCCTTTGTGCATCAGTTTTCACAATACAGCCAGATAGCTTATCGTTTTGGTGTCCAAATGACCTGACAGAGCATCCCGTTCGATTTACATGGGCTGCTTTGCCATGTCATTTATCATGAGCTATAATATCATTCGGCACTGTTTTAGGCTACCCTAAGTTCTGAAAGGAGATTTGACATAATGGACTAACGGTTCTACAAAAAAGAACAATAGATTTTCGTCTGTTACAAAATCGTTGAGTTTTTGTCAGTCTTAACGGTTGTCGTTTACGAAAGGATTTATTCGGTGATTTGTTCATTTCTCAGTTATACATGTATAGATTATTCGAAAGGACTCATTGCCAATAAAAAGTTTGGAGGTTAGAATGTTTTTGCTCAAGAAAAAACAATACCCAGAAATATAAAAAACTGAAATGTGGTAAAACAGTTTGGTGTCCTACGTTCGAATTCTCGGAGATATTTGAATGAATTTTAGTGCATTCGTTTGTGTGGAATATTGTGGATTAGACTAAACATAAAATGCCTGGTAAAGGCGACAGTAGTACTGGGACAACCCCGGGGGCTAAATCCCCGCCCCTCAACAGACCGTCAGGGATTGCGTTGCACGCTCCTTCTACCCACAACATACACGCCCAGCCTCCAGGTGGCCCCGGGGGTCACATGCACGACCCCTCGACGCACCAGTTGTCGGTACCCACGGTAGACAGTCCCGGGGGCAGCCTACGAGAGTCTGAGACACAGAGCAGAAACAGCAGGGTCTCCGTTAACTCGCCCAACGATTATAATGATAGAAAGTTCTCTAAAGGAAGGTTCACTGGCAAGTCAACGCTCAAAAATCCGTTTGGGTAAGTTAAATTCTGGATATCGTCGGTGTTACTGCAAAACATCGTACCCCCATCTTGATTAAAGCTGGAGTTACGAGGTTTTACATTAACACCGACGATGTTTCCTTATTAGGTTGTATGGATGATTGCTATATATATATATATCACTTCTTTTCTTCTAATACTCGTAAATGCAGCTTTAAACCAGTTGTATTTGCGAGGTTTTGCTATACATATATCTGCTTTACTTCTAAAACTCGTAACTACAGCTTTAAACAAGCTGCAGTTACGAAGTTTTTGAAAAAAAAAGCGACGATATGTATCACACATGTACATGTATACATTAATTTTGGTGTGATAATGAACTTATATTTCAGAATTAGAGACTAGAAAGGGAGACAAATTTTGGAATGTTCCAATCATAGAACCTCTATGCTGTGCGTCCTCATTGGAGTCCCACCGAGACAGTTAAAATGAGTACCCACAACATACGGTTTTGATTTGCAAAAAGAAATTTAGAATACCCCCCCCCCCTTATTTGTATCCGTGACAAACATAAAATGGTTGTCAATAAAAAGGAAATATTTGAATATTATACCAAATAACATATCGAGACAAATGGAGAAAATACTGATCTCCAGCGTTTTCTTATACTGCCTCCATGTTTTCTTTAAAGGATTCCCACAACGAACATTGATCAGGAAATGGCTAAACAAAGCAATACAATGTCATCTTTAGCTCGTAATAATTCAAAATGAGAATATCGTCGCCTCTTTTCGAAAACCTCGTAACTGCAGCTCTAAACAAGTTGCAGTTAAAATGTTTTCGAAGCAAAAGCGACGATATGCATCAGAAGGCTTTGCGCTTTTATAAAAATCGTTGTAAACAATACGTTCGGAAAATTCGTTGTTAAGAGAAAAGCAAAAACACGTTGACCTTACAGGTTATCTTAATATCTTGTAATATCCTATTTTGTTTCGGTTTCCATGAAGTGAAATGTCTATCAATGAAGAAGTGCTCGTCAAAAACAGCGAGGGTTTGACAGTTTGTGATAATTTTGAAATATTTTTGAAACCCTTAAACGATATTGTCCAGGATTCAGCACGAAACTACTGTTGTTGTATAGTTTTCAGGCCCGTAGGAAGCAATTTCACATGGGGGGGGGGGGGGGCTAAAGCCTCAGTGTCTGAATATTGGGGGGGGGGGCTAATTTCGAATTTCCAAAAAGGAAAATTTGGCATTTTTGACCAACTTCGGGGGGGTGGGTGGGGGGGGGGGGGGCTTAGCCCTCCTAGCCCCCCCCCCCCCTGTTCCTACGGGCCTGGTTTTTTAAGACTAAATCAAAAACTGAACCCAGGTTTTTATGTCCTTCATAGAAATTGACTGATAAAACATTGAAGCACAATGCTGGTAATCAGCATTTTCTCATTTTGCTTCAATATTTTCCTTGCTATATTGAATACAAATTATATCTTTTTCAATATCCAATTTGTCATCTGCAGCTTTCGATTGTGACATCCTCAATTTCAGTTGCTTTGGAATGTGTCATTTATACAAAAAATAGCCATGTAAAGGTCCGCATCATTTCGATTTGTGGTGTGTTTTTGTCTTAATTTGACAAGCAGAAACGAATCTGAGATTTACAAAAATTTGTTTACGTCAAGTCTTACAAAAAAGTAGAGTTGAGATTTTCAGTTTGACAAACGATATTATTCAACCCTTTCCGAAACAAGTAAATTTCAAACTGACTTATGTGGACGATAAAATGAATTTTTGTGTATATTTTAACGCGGAAAATATTGAGACAAAAGGAGAAAATGCTGATATTCTTGCTTACAGAGAAACTTGGCTTTTCATAAAATGCTAGATAGGCTAGGTTCTGCTTTTTTACCCATTTTAATGGGCCAGAATATGAGAAATGGTCCTTATATAGCATTTGAATCCAACATAGATCCAGATCAGACTGTAGCTAAGTCTGGTCACGACATTTACTTTCTTCGAGGTTTGCTACATACGTTTATTATAGCATAGGAACTATTTGAGAATAGCATAGGTGTTGATCCGACTGTACGTATGCACAGGCTGATCTAGACCCATGCTGTTCTCAAATGATTTGAAAGGACGTTTTGCCCAGATGCCGGTTCAATCGTTCACTATTCTGGCTCTTGCTACACTTCCACCTAGCAATAGCAATAAATTTTGTGCAAAAATTAGACTGGTTTTGCTGTCGTGATAAACCGTCGGGTTGATATAAAAATCTCGTAACTACGGCTTAATTCAAGCCATAGTTACGAGATTTTATATCAGCACCTACGAAAAACAACTGTTTGTCTTAAACAACGTCACTGTTCAGGCCCATAGGAAAGAATTTGATATTGGGTGGGCTAAAGCTCCAGTGTCTGAATTTGGCGGGGGGGGGGGGGGGATTGGATTCCCCTAAATTTTAGTTTAATTTTTAGCTGGGGGGGGGGGGGCTTAGCCCCCTAGTCCCCCTGTTCCTACTGGCCTGCTGTTTACTTGATAAAATCATTGCATATTTCCTTCTGTGTAGAGGGTTTGATTGATAACAATTAATCCGTCGATCAGATCGATCTATCGATTATTTCGGGGTGAACGTTGTCACGGTGGGGATTGTGCATGATGGGATGGATAACGACTACCGACAATAGGGAACGATTTTATCAAGTAAACCGTGACGTAATTTCGGACAAATAAATAGTATTTCGTTGGTGATGTTATAAAATCTCGTAACTACGGCTTGAATCAAACCGTAGTTACGAGATGTTATAACAACACCGACGGTTTATCAAAACATAACGGTAAACTCAGTCTATCTTTTGCACAAAATTTGATGTCAACTCGCCTCGCTTCAGGTAAGACATTTTGCAATAACTCTGTTATTTCTGTATCAATTTTCAAGCGGTTTGCTGCATGTACCCCGCCTTATCGAGCTCTTTCATCGGATGTATGACATATTAGATAACACATGATACTTTTTCCGAAATATTGTCCCAACCGACCAGAAAGCGAAATGGTAACGACTACGGCCAAATTAACCACGCTTCAGGTAAGAATTTGTGCAATAACTTTCTTATTTCTGTGTCAATTTTCATGCGGTTTGTTGCATGTACTCCGTCTTACTGAGCCCTTTTCTCAGATGTATTATTTATCTGGAACTTCCCTGTACTTTTCTCAAAAACCGATCCCAACCGACTAGAAAAAGGGCCTGAATTTTTTGTCGTTTTTCTGGTCGGTTGGGATCAATTTTTGGACAAAGTACAAAGATTCTACAAACAAGTCATATATCCGAGGAAAGAGCTCACTAATGCGGGGTACATGCAACAAACCGCTTGAAAATTGGAGCAGAAATAAGAAAATTATTGCACAATTTCTTACCTGAAGCGAGGCAAAATTTGTCCGTATACTCAGTATTCGTTATCCATCCCATCATGCACAATCCCCACCGTGGTTGTTACCGTTTGATGCCTTGTTGTACTCACTGACATTTCGTCGGTGTTATTGCAAACCATCGTAACTCCAGCTTGGTTACAGCAGGAGTTACGGGGTTTTTTCGATGACACCGACGATTTATAAGTACCCGTCACGTATGTCAAAATTCTAACCAGGTCAAAATTGAAGAGAGTTTCAGACGATAAATTGAATGATCAGAATAGAAATTTAAGTAAATCTGACTTAAAGCATGGGAACCATGTTGGAAAGGAAGAGAATGATGATCATCAGCATTTTATTATTATTTTTACCTCGATGTTTTCCTAAGCTTCTCGTCGAAAGGGGCATCAAAACCAGGAACAATAAAGGACCATACCAGTGATAAAGTATATCAAAATTCAGTGTGTGCAAGATGAATGTTAAAATGACACGATCAATACATTCTGTCGTTCTTTTGTACACCAGTTTTGTCCAATTACCGTATGCAAAAGCTTACACGTAACTTGGATCTTAAAAAAGGAACGTATATGATATTTGAGACATGGATCTGGATAAGTCTGTAGATATGCAGTCTGATCAAGACCAATTTTGTTCTCTAATAGCTTCTTCTTTACTCGTAGCAAGTCTAATAGAACATCATGGGTCCTGATTAAACTGCTCCTAGGTGCAGACCCACATGGTAACATGGAGGATTAACCCATTATCAGACGGCAAAATCTTAGGCTGGTCCAGATTGGAAGATCTTGCAGACTGAAATTTCATGTTTTTAGTCCTGTTTTGGTAGGTAACATTGTGGGAAATGAAAAGATTGCTTGTCATAACCATTTTTTTTTAAATTTTGCTTTCTAAAGTCTTGCTTTCTTTTGCAGCACCAAAAGCGTCCACATGTAAGAATGGGTTAAAGGGATATAACATTACCATTTCATTTTTAAGTATATGTCTTGATGCCCAGATTTATTAATGCGTTTAAATGCAATCATTTTTAAAAAAATTGTTACTGGTAAGCAAAAGAAACGATGGCTCATTTAAGGGCTATTCGAGTAACGAAGAAAAGGTCAAAACTGTATTTATGTATTTCCGGATCTAGTACTATACTTTTTGCATATTTGGCCAGATAATTTGTGATCAACATGACCAGGTTGGTTGACGGTTTAAGGTCATAAGAAAAAAAATGTAACTTGGCCTTTATTCAGGATATGGCATGATAGGCCTATATATTTTGCTGATAGTAATAAAATTTTCATGGGGGTTCGATTGATTTGACCCCAAAAGATAGGTATAGGCTACCCCTTAATGACAAGTATAGGGTACATCAACTTTGGCGTTAAGCCTTGTTGTGCTAATCTCGGAATATTCCGACAGAATAGAACAATACCAGCCTGCACATAATATGTGCAGTCTGGCCTGCAGTCTGGCCTTATTATATACTGCCTGCTTTTTTAAACTAAGCATGGCATGGGTAAAATATTTCCCTTTCGTGTATCACTTTGTCATTTTGGAAATTGTAAGGGTGGCACATTACTGAGATCTGTTGATTTGTCAATGTATAGTTTGATTGGGGGATGTCTTAATAGAATCATCAACTGATTTGACCTGGAATAGTACCTCTAAAGTACAAAGTTCTTCTGGTACAGTTTGTATACTTGTTGTCAGTGTAATTCTAAAACCTTGTAACTACAGCTTGATTATAGCTGTATTTACGAGGTTTTAGAATAACACTGACGTTCCATATGATATGTCTTATCAGAGTCCCACTGCGATCTAAATCTCTTTATTATAGTAGTATGGGGTAGTGCTAGTGAACACTTATATTTAATAGGACAATCTTGATTTTTTTTTCGTGTCTAGTAAACTTTAGTTGTAATGTATTTTAGGCTATCGCCAGGCATTTTCCATCGCAGCGATCTCCCATTATTAACCCTTTCCCAAACAAGACCTGGTTTTGACGTCTCTAGTTGAAAAGGCTTGAGAAAACATTGAAACAAAGGAAGAAACTGCTGATAACCAGCAGTTTCTCCTTTTGTCTCAATATTTTCTAAGCCGTATTTTACAAAAATCCTCTCTTTAAAAATATCAATTTTGTCATTTGTGGCAGATTTTGAACTGGATCACCCTGAAATCTTGTCTTTCGGGAAAGGGTTAAACAGAATTAGACATCTGCCATCACTGATCAATATCATTATCAAATTTTGCGACAATTTGAACTATCTTAATTTTGATATATAGCCTATTCTAAAAAGAAAACCCAGCGTCAATAATCTTTTCAATAGCGTTCTTGGTGTTTACTGTTAGATGTGAACTAAAATAAGAAATGATTTCAGAAACATAATATTCTGAAAATAGTTTTTAGAGAGCATGGCTCTCTTATTTTATCATGCTTTAATGTACTTTAGATGTACTTTACAAACCGCACAACGAAAATAGTTCCTTTCAAACAAGACAAAAAAATCTAAATGACAAATAGAATAGTCTACGTGTCAAATGTGTCATAATATAAAATAGATGGCATGTATAATCTAAGCAAAAAATCAAGTATTAAACAAGTCTTAAAGGCTACCAAGCTTGGCAGTTTATTGCACCGTATATTGGAAGAAAATCATTAAAGTAACGTGTTTTATAAAAGATCCGCCAAAACTCGGTTGTTTTAAAAGTTTTATTTGCTTTTCTTTACATCGTTGAAAAACTGATTTTCGAGAAAATAAAGATCGGCAATTTCCGTAAAATTGCCACGGATTGACGTCATCAATGGCTTGACTCCGCCCCCAATCTAGAGCATGAGGTGTCAGACAAAGATAATGTGTTCGACTTTTCTGTCATATAGCGAAGTCTCAGTTTTTATCCATTTCTCGATCGTAAGAGTAATACAGACAAACTTAAACCGTTCTTTGGCACATTCCTTAATTCACTTACGACCTATTCTTTGACTGTTTTAACATTTTTTTCTAACATTTACTGAGGACGAATTCCGTGTTTTGAGTATCGATTGGGGAAGTCGCTTTATGATAGAAAAGTCGGACATTTAACTTTTTCAGAAATTTCAGACTTTCCGGGAAATGACCCATGACTGCCCATTTTTCCCGCCATGACGTCATTCAGTGGCCAGTATGACGTCATAATTTCAAGTCGGAAGTTTAGCGTATTTTCTTCGGCAAAGATCGGAAAAGACCAAAATATCCAATTTAAAAGACGAAATAAAAACACTTGTAATTTTAGAAAATTGTAGAAACTTTGATATTTGGTTAATAGTAAGGTGTTCTTTCGGCACAAGACTTTAATTTTGCCAATCATCGGACACTTTAAATAAAAAAGAGATCTGAGTAGTAATTTGCCATTCACAATTGGGTCATACAGGTCATGCGGTCAAGTCATGTAGCCTAAATTTTGGACAGTGCAAATGGTCCAAAAATAGAATCACATTCCGCAGACAGAAATTCTACTAGTGGGTGTCTATCTGAGTGTATTTATTGTAAAGCTTGTGCTGTTTGGTGATAGTATGTTGTGTCATGGATAAAGGGGGCATTAGAGTAAATTTCCTATTAACTCATCTTCTCACACATTTATGAATGAATTGATTTGAACTTATCCTTTCCCAAACAAAACTTTGTTTTAGTGTATCTATAAGAGCAAGCTTTGGAAAATATTGAGGTAAAAGAAGAAAATGGTGATATGTTTGGTGATACAATATTGCATCACAGAAAAAGAGGCTTCACTTTATTGTCAATACATTTTAACACATTCCTCCATTTATGGTTGAATTTGTAAGAAACTATGATGGACAGTTCCTCATTATGCAGCCTTTTGAATGAAGTCATGTTTTGGTGACGTTTTGGTGGGCTTTCTTTTAACCCATTACCACACAGTGACTCTTTTTGACACCCACAGGAAAGTAGCCTCAGAAAATAATGTGGAAAATGAAGAAACTGCTTATGACAAGCAAATTCTTCATTTCCCACAATGTTTTCTATATAGAAAGACAGAAACATGTAAAATTTCATTCAGTTAAAATTGTCGTCTGCAACATCTTTGGATTCGGGACAGTCTAAAAGGGGGTGTCTCACGAATAGGACAAATAACATGGGAGTCTGCCCACGCTCGGAATTTAATGAAATTTGGCGTGAAGTTAGTATACTAGATAACGGTTCATATTTATGAAATGTTTCAAATCGAACATTCCAGAAAACAATTTTCTTGGAATTTTAAGTTTTCACCATAAAAAAACAGGGTACCCTGATTAAGACAGTGTGCAAGCGTTATGGTTGTTAGTTTCATCGCGTAATTTATTCTAAAGATAATGCCCAGTAGTCCGTGATCCTGTATGAAACAAAATTATACATAATTATGTACAAAAAATTGTTTTATATCAACTGGTGTGAGGGGGTAACCCAAAAATTCATTGTTTTTAAATATTTTAGGCAAATTCTGTTCAAAAATTTTCTTTGTTCCAGTTTTTGTCAAGATTTGAAAATTATGTAAAAGTTGCGCACAAATATACCGATGATTATCGTGAAATATCGAGAAAAAATTAAACCGGTAAAATGTTGCTTTTGGAATTTCCCCCTGAATAGTGCACATTTCCAAGAATGGACAAAATTAAGATTGTTTAAAAATGACTTTTTTCAAATGTTTTGTTTACTTTTTTGGTTATTTTAGTTTACCTGAGGATAAATCAAGATGCAATGTATTTTTTCGGTTATTTCCTGTCATCTGTCCGTGTGTCTGTCTGTATGTTGGCATTTTCTCAAAAAATCTTTTTTCTCCCAATCTG
This sequence comes from Fragum sueziense, assembly GCA_963680895.1. Lineage (NCBI taxonomy): Eukaryota > Metazoa > Mollusca > Bivalvia > Cardiida > Cardiidae > Fragum > Fragum sueziense. The sequence goes on along the minus strand of OY804603.1, from coordinate 11,864,900 downwards.
ATATGTAATTTTTTTTGAAACTTGATAAAAAGTATCCTCGGGTTAAAGGAGTACAACTCTGTGTATTAGAATTTCTTTTTGTCATAAACTTTTGTTGCTGTGGCAGCATAAAAGGGGAAACATTTCATATAATAAAAATTAGCTCTTTTTGTAAAGCTTTACACAGCCATGAGGTTTTAAATTTTGTATGTAAGTTTGCTCAGGGGTAGACTTCAAAGTTGGTTACAGAATTTTTGTCCAGGGTCACATTAGATCTTGTCCCAGGTGTACCTACTTTACAAAAAAGAAAGGAAATTGTCTTAAAAATCATTTTAGATTATTCAAGTCAGCCGTGATTCATGAAAGCTAACAGCAAGAGTTATATTATAGATCTTTTGAAACATGAGAAAGCAAATAAGAAAAAGCACCGATTTCTCTGATGGCATTTGACAATCGTGCAAAAGTGAAAATATTGTTGTGATGCATAAGAAACAGATAATCCAGCTCCCATGTGACTATTAAGGGCTATGGATGGCTAAACAACATGTTAATCATATGACATCATTGAAATGTGTATAAATTGTGTATCAATACAGGTTAAGCTATGGTCAGAAAAATAATTTGAGGAAAAAATTGCACCCTGTTTTATCCCAATAGGGATAAACAAGCACATTTTCAACTGTGTAAATGAAAAGATATAATGCTGTAACAGTCTTTTACTGAATCAAAGGGGGCCTTCCATAGCATGTTAGTTCACTAGGGGCGCTTAGAGCAAAAATATTTGGTTATGTATTGGTTACCCGGAAGGGCACCTTTTGATGCTTTACCGTACCGGTTCTAAGCGTCTTTTCAATTTCATAACATTTGGCTTGACATTTATTGCATGTCATAGTCTCACTAAAAATGGTGCATAGACAATGTGACCAAATAGTAAAGAAACTTGCAATGTGTATATGTATACCTATTTTGGCTTCCATACATGTAATTTTGTAAATGTAAGTAATATTTATATTAATTCTATGTTTTTTCCAATGAGTTTTTTGGGCATGAATATTGCTGTAGGTTTGTACTGTATGCTACAGTTGATTTTACTGAATATAAAAAAATATTTTTAGGAGCACAATCAATTTTTTACTGAATACAAGTTTTGGACCAAAACATCACCTTCATCAATAATATGTATCATATATTATTATAGTAATATGTATGACATTGTTACCGGTTTTGGATTTCTATATAATTTGGCTCAAAGTAAGAAGAAATATGTAGCATGTTTTTGTGATGATATGGAATCTTGACAAAGACTCCAACATACTTAACTTTGGAATTCAATTTTACTCTTTCCCAAAATTTTGCTGAAAAATATGCATTTTTTCATGATTAATTCAATAAAAAACATTTATAATAATTTCCTCAAATACCTTTTCTGATATGAATGTAATGCCTTATGTGTCTCGGATCAAATTCAATTGACAGATCTTGAAAATACACAAAACTAAAGTTTTGCGACACATGAAAAAGGAGCCATGTTTCATGCCATAATGGGAATAAGTCAAGGTGGCTTTGTGTAATCCAGTTTGGATTATCTAAGAAACTAAATGCATTTTCATAGCATGTATATGGTCCTCTATCACCATGCAGAATTAAAAGAAAATCCATGCGTGGGCAGATTTGAGACACCCCCTTTTGCCGTTGGATTAAAATGTTTTGTTAATACAGCTCCACCTATATTCATGGATTGTTTTGTATGAATTATGTTACCATGCAATATTGTCACAAGATTTCATGTTGTGTCAAACATGCTCTCTAACAGTACTTTCAGTACTTTGATTAACGATGCACCAACTCGTCACAACTCGACCGATTCCGTGAGCCAGGCAACATCCAACAATCCGCCACTAAGCAGGATTTTTTTCAAGTACACGTAGCCTAATTTTAGTATGGCACAGACCCTAAGAGTATAGTAAAGTTAAGAGAGAGAGAGAGAGAGAGAGAGAGAGAGAGAGAGAGCGAGAGAGAGAACAAACCCCTTTTCAAATTACATCATAGTCTAGAATACTTTCTGTCAGCAATAAATGCATTTGACTTTGATTGAAGAGGCAAGCTTCGAAAATAATACTGCATATCCCTCTACAAATAAAGCAAAAAGAAACGAACAGGGATATAGTCTTAGCCTAATTTGGACCCTCAAGAATATAATGATGTAAGCCATTTTGGTCCACATGGGCCATCTTTGGAAAAAGGCGTCATTTGCGCATCTTTGTCGGTCACGTAAATATTTCCATTGATTAGAGGCGCTAAATAAATCGATCATTAATCGATGGGATAGATTGAATTACGGAGTCTTGAGGAGAGAGGGCCATAAATTATGTAGGGGATCGTTCCTTGGAATAGGGAACGATTTAATTAAGTAAACCGTGACGTAATTTCGGACAAACAATGGTATTTCGTAGATGTTGTTATAAAATCTCGTTACTACGGCTTGATTCAAGCCGTAGTTACGAGATTCTATAACAGCTCCGACTGTTTATCAAAACATAACGGTAAACCGAGTCTATTTTTAGCACAAAATTCATTGCTATTGGAATCTGTAGTCCAAACGGAATGCCTATCTATCACGTTTATTAATTATTTACGCGTCTAAGGTAATAGGTAGAGGTAAACAGTAAATAAAGCAATATCATCGAAAACCCAGGTGTCTTCATAAGGCATAAAAGTAGGCCCTATGCTACGCTGCATCGACATAGCTTAGCATATGGGGAGAAAACCGGATTTCCCAGTACGAAAGCAGTGCAGAGCTACATATTTAAGAGGGTGTGAAGGCATTATAAATTTTTAATTCCGAATCCAAACCTTTTGTTGTGGGTACTCATTTGAATTGTCTCGTCGAGACGATTTCAATGAGTACCCACAACATGGGGTTTGATGAAGAATAAGTGAAATATTTAATTTTGAAAACCATCAGCCCCTCTTATCTGTTGGTCTGTTTACATATTGATTGCAGTATCAAATTCAAGAATAGTTAAATCTATGAGAAAAAATATGATCGAAGAAAGTTCTATATCCTTCAATGTTTTGCATAGTATATTTACTGGACTGTCCTTAATCATGAGAATCAAACCTATACACTGTTTTGGAAATGGTTGATATTTTCAAATCTTGATTTCAAGCTATTTCAATCAATATTGAGTTACATACTTATATAGATATCATCAAATAATTTGTTCGATTACCAACGAATGAGATAACTTTAATCAAATTGTGAAGAAATCTTGATAAATGATAATTTGTTAACGGACGAATGCTAGTGATAGAATCTCTAAGTGTGCAGTAGCTGTTGTCTTTTCACAAAAGACTGACGTTTCTTTTTACTTTTTTTTTTTTCATTTTTTTTTCTTTCTTTTATTTTGCATTTCACAAATCAAATCGAAAGCTCGCTGTACTGGAAATGTAATGGTGAAACTTCTGTCACTTTTCAACCTTTCCTCAAACAAAACCGGGTTTGACATCCCCTTTAGAACAGGTATGAAAAACATTTCGACATGCCAATCAGCATTTTCTTCTTTTGCCTTAATAGTTTCTTTGTTATATCGTAATCTTCGCTATATACTTAAATGATTCAATCACCAATTTGCTATCTGTTGAAAAGGGCCACCCTTACATTTTGTGTTTTGGGAAGCGTATACCATTCCCACATTTCGCACAGTTTCTAATGTGCACATACCCTCCTACAGTTCCAATTGACATGGGAATTAAAGATGCCGGAGAAAATATCGGTGATATAGGATTATGTACATTAGTGAATCATTATTTCGATTGGTCAATGGATTGTTTAACCGACAGTGGTAATTTGTTTAAAAAGAGCTACATAACGATATATAACGTCCCTGAAAAAAGCACAATTGAAAACATTTTTGCAATAGACTCCTTTCAATTATCGTTTTAGTCCGTATTCTCAGAACACTTCCGGTGGCAAACAATGGGTTAATAGGAAATTTACATTGTAAACACGAAGACATGGTTTGAGAGTGTTACTAAAAATAGTAACAAATCGACATTATCAAAACGAGGCTCCCAAAAAATACGGAGAAAACAATGACGGCGTGCAGGCATTCAATATAGCCTACAGCGATAAAGCGAATTTCGCCTTTTGCCACTAAGGACGACTTCGGTGGCTGTTGTGTGTGTGTGTGTGTGAGGGGGGTGTCTTAGTGGAAACTTGTCTATAAAAAGACAGTACTGGCAATTTCCTATCGAGACCTTCATTTTGGACCATGACTTTCGACATTGTGACATTGACCTTTGAGTGTGACCTATTTACAAATAAACAACAACAACATGTTTACCAGGCATTTGTCGTTTGACCTACTAGAGATAGATCTAAGCCATTCCATGCATAAAAAGCTCATTCCAAGAGCTAGAGCCCATTTGTGATATTGACCTTTGATCTCGTTCCACTGACCTTTTAGTTTGACCTACTTTTCAAAACCTTTACCGTGGCCTGTATTTATGCACTATCAGAGAAGGAGCATCGACGGATACCTCATACACAGATTTTTCCCCATTTGAGACCATGGCCTTGAGCTTTGATTTTTTAACGTGTTTCGCTTAGGCGAGCTCCGTTGTCCGCGGATAGATCTACGAGTAATTCTTGTTTAAGGCGCGTTCCCTTTGCCGACCAAATCAACTCGATCAAGCTCAATCAGGCGATCGAGTACTGATCGAGCTTCGTCGGCAAGAGTAATCGGGACGATCGAGCGTGGTCGGCGAAAATGATCGGGAATTAATAGACAAGAAATAAAGAAGAAGTCGTGTAAACACATTTGATCGAGTTTAATCGGGTTTGATCGGGAAATTTAGACGATCGAGTTGATCGAGTTGATTTGGTCGGCAATGGGAACGCGGCCTGACACATTCTGTACATGTGTACTAATAACTATGGCGATGACCACAACGTCCTCATAATCAAGATCTTCGACCTATATATTCGACCTTCCCGCAACCTGTGTGGCTTGTTTTATTGGGTACAAACCTCAGACAACGAGCCCAATAGGTGATACTTGTGCCCGGCTCCAAGTCGACTGATCAAAGTCATTTTGGACAGGTAATTAAAAAATCCTCTTCAGTGAAGGACTTTTGAAATAATTATTATTACTTACCCTTCTAATTGGTTACAAATAGGCATCCAAATTTTCTAAAAAATGGATTTTAACACGGAAAATACTGAGAGAAAGGGAGAGCATGCTGCTTATCAGCATTTTCTTTTCTGTCGATGCTTTCCCATGATGTCTCTCTTATGGGCTTCAAAAGCAGTTTAAGGTTTTGGTGAAGACTGAGGCAAACAACTAGTATTATTATATAGTCCTAATGTTTTCACAAATCAAAACGATTTTCTAAACAAGGTCTGGTCTTGACTTCAGTCAAGCATTAAGTTAAGGAAACATTGTAATTAAAAGGAAATCGTGGACAACACAATTGATCACCAGCATTTTCTTTTAAGGTTTACAGACCCTCAAAAATCACCACTTTCTAGCCATACAAAATGCATCAAATGACACACACTTGTAAATACACTTCAAAAAAGTTGACTGTCCGTGACGGATTTCAAGAATATGCTTCAAGAAGAAAAAGAATTACAAATATTGTACTCTTAATTCATATGCAAGGGAGGTAATTTGGAATATTTTCGTCAAACATTTTCATAAGTATGCATTAATTCAAAATTCTAATCCGTTGAAAATGCTTATGTTTGTAATAGAATGGAGGTGTAACACAGTTTAGGAATTATTGACACTTTTCAAATTTCGCATCTGGGTCTTTGGTGCTTTTGAGGGGTTGGATGCCTTAACTCAATGCTTCTGTGCAATAGAAAAGACATTTCAAACATTTAGCGACAATACATGGTTACAAAATAGAGGGGACTAAAGACTTTCCAAACTACAAAATATATCAACGTTCTTTAAACCACAGGTTGTGGGTAGTCATTGGTGTCGTCTCTAAAATAAATGATTTTGATTTGAAGTAACAATTTAACCCTTTCCCAAACAAGACCTGGTTTTCACGTCCTTAATAGAAATGGCTTTGGAAAACATTGAGACAAAAGATTAAACTGCTGATGACCAGCAGTTTCTCCTTTTGCCTCAATATTTTCTCAGCTATATTGTACACAAATCTTATCTTTATTCACATATAATTTGTCGGCTGCAGCTGCTTTTAAATTGGACCAACTTAAAATTTTGTCGTTTGGGAAAGGGTTTAAACACCCTTCTTATATGTTGCTCTGACAATGATTATGCAGAATGCATTACAATTGATGTTGATTCTTAAAAAGTCATTTAGGAAAGGGTTAACATATCCAAGAATAACCATTTTGACGTGCCCACCAATGGGTTTGAAATCGTTAACCTAAGTGGGCGAGCAGCTGGAGGCTCGGTAAGGGTGTTGTGGTAGTACTGGTTTGAGAAACAACAGGAAGCCATGGGTAGGTGCTCCAGCCGCCGCGATATGACCCTGGTAGTTGAAAACGGCGTAAAATCCCAATAAACTCAAACCTATTTTGACGTGACGGATTTCAAACTTGCATGCCTTATCTATTGAAATTGAAATGGCATAATGGTAGAAAATGAAAAGTGTGCATAACATTTAATTCTTTCCCAAATTACACCTGGTTTCGACGTCCGTAACAAAAGGTTTTGAGAAAATTAGAAGAAAAAGAAGCAAATGATGACAAGCAACGTTTTTGCCTTTTGCTTTTATACTTTCTTAGCTATTTTGTGCACAAATTCAACATTTATCAACATAAATTTAACAGTGTTTTCAATTTGGACAAGCCAAACATTTTGTCGCATGGAACATGTTAATGTAATTCATTATTATCATACAGTGATCTTTATGCGACAATCCTTGATAATTATTGCGCAATTGTATCCAGTTTAACTATTTCCCAAATGGCAATCTGGCCAGTCCACATTAAAATCAGTTAAAAACGAAACAATTAATGATAATTATTTTTTTGATGTATAAAAATTCTCCTTGTTAAAGCACAGAAAAACTTGAATGAAAAGAACACAATTCGTTTTCTTCTTTTTCTATGAAGATTTCTAAACCCCTATCCTGGTGAATATTTAATCCATTTGGGAAAGAGTTAACTATTTTCCCAAACAAGTCCTAGTTTTGAGGTCCGTAGTAGAAATTGTTTGGGAAAACATTGAGACAAAAGAAGAAAATGCTGGTGACCAGCATTTTCTCCTTTTGTCTCAGTGTTTTCTGCGATATATTATACAATTATTCAATAATTATCGACATCCATTTTGTCGCTTTCAAAAGCTTGTAAATTAGAAGATTCGAAAATATTTTTCATTTGGGAAAGGGTTAATTCCAGTTGTGCAGTCATTTTCGACGATTTCGTAATGGTTATCTTTCTGGGTGATTAAACGTGAAATCATTTAAATTATATTATATGTCAATATTTGTGATTTACAATTTTTCTTTCTCTGACCCAAGGATTGAAAGTGTGGCATTCAAGGTCTCATTTTAAATCTTCTTTAGAAAACTTACTTTTAATATACCGTCGCTTTTTAACAAAATACCTCGTAACTGCAGCTTAAGACAAGCTGCAGTTACGAAGTTTTGTTGAATAGCGACGATATGAATTGATAAACCTGAAAGTGGCTTATCCACAACTCAAGAAAGCTTGCTTTGGAAAGGCAATGTGGAAAATATTATGGTTTCAAAATTATTTTATCATTTCATCAGCATTTCTTATTACAGATAATAATATAACACGTTTTAGTAAAGAAACATTCGCATGTTATAATGACATTTTGAGTTTGGATTTTTGTTTGTACGAAATCATGTCACTGACTGTTTAGTTAAAATTGAGCCCCCCCCCCCCCCCCCCCCCCCAAAAAAAAAAAAAAAAAAAAAAAAAAAAAAATGCCAAACAACACAAAATTTGTTTTTCCCATTGTCTCAATAATTTCGATGTTATATGTGCACAGTTTGTAATTTTTCCTTTTCACTTTTTACAAAAATTGACGTTTGAAATTAATTTTAAATTCAAATAGGGTCTAGTCTATTTTCCTTGGCAGTGGATTCAGTGGTTACAGAAAAAAGAAGACAAAGGAAACAGTAGAAAAATATAATATACAAAGGAGATCAATGGCGATAAATTCTGTGCAAAAAGTAGATTTGGTTTAGGCCTACCGTTATATGTTCTGATAAACCGTCGGTGTTGCTATAAAATCTCGCAACTACGGCTTGAACCAAGCCGTAGTTACGAGATTTTATAACAACACCTACGGAAATACTATTGTTTGTCCGAAATTACATCACGGTACCCTGGATAAAATCATTCCTTATTGCTCGCGTCTTCCGGTATTAAAATAACGTGACATGAATGGCAAAAT